>OX369295.1:11854784-13222960 GCA_947284805.1 Coleophora flavipennella
CATCCGTCAGCACACGTCCGAGCAAATTACAGGGGCGCGTTGAAACTTAGCACTTCTTAGGTGTCAAAATTGCCATAATTTCTAAAGGCGATTCATCCCGCCCCTTTCCGTTTTTGCTGCACCGAAAAATACTCATCCAATTTTTTTGATAATTCAACCGCAGCCGATAACTCCCAAAATGGGCGATCGGAAACGAAATCGATCGGTTGATCGTGTGAAAATAATTTCTTCTGCTTTCATTTCTTTCTAATGCTTCCTTATTTGATTGCTCCTTCAACTATTTAAGCCCTTCATTTCTTTTTAATGTAACCAGATATTCGTTGTGTAATTAGATCACCTAATGTATCGGTAAATATAAAGAATATAACTTCCGCTCATTCCAATCACTCTTGCTTTCTTTTATCTTTTATTCATGACTGCGTTAGTTTATTATCTGCTCCAGTACAGTGTCCATCACCACTTACGATCTAAATTCGAGATTTACTTTCAATTAGCTCGGCAATGAAACAGTGATGAGGCACATTTTTGTTTTCTTAACTGTGAGATGTTTGTTTTTATAGGTGTACTTATCTACAGTTTGTTAAGTCTTTGTTTATTTGTATGTTGTAACTTCTGTTTTGTAAACAGTGCCTGATGAGGTTATACAGGGTGTAAAAAAATTGGTGTAGGACCCGTTACCTGGGGGTTCTACTGGTCATACTGAACAACTTTCTCCAAGGAACCCATAGTCAATTCCCAAAAAAAAGTTTGAACCCTCCATACTAAAATGCACAAAATTGGTCGATCAGCTAATCAATTTTTTTTGCGATTTCAGCCAAGTCGGTAAACAAAAGTTGTTCAGTATGATGACTAGAAGCACCAGTTAACGGAACCTACACAAATTTTGTTACACCCTGTATATCACTAGCTTTTTTATAACTGTCATTGAGGGTGAGTGGTGCGCGACCAGCAAGCGGCTCGCGAGATTGGACGTGAAATTTCTCCAGATCCCTATCCCAGATCGGGCTATTTTGATTAGCACTCTATGTAACTTCCCACCCACCCAACTGTTTCTATACAAAAAAAAAACATATAGTCGAATTGAGAACCTCCTTTTTGAAGTCGGTTGATAACTACTTTAATCCGTTGCTCTGTTGCGACACCGACGAGCGCAAGCATGGAAATGATTTTTTCCCAGATCGCTCGGGAACTAGGTACTTCAGGATGTGCTAATTAGTAAACTATGTGATTTCCCACCCCGTAAATCAAATCTGTGCAGAAAATCACAATAATTTGTTGTTCCCTTACGATGTTAAAGAAATTAACCAAAAAAAGATTATTTTTCAGTTTCTTTTTGGAAATGCACCGGACTATGCTATTTTCACGGGATTAAAAGTAGTCTATATCCTTTCCCGTGACACAGGCTATCTGCATGCCAAATTTCATCATGATTGTTCAAGGTGTTGAAGTGTGAAAAGATAACAAACCAACACA
The DNA here is from genome assembly GCA_947284805.1 of Coleophora flavipennella. Taxonomy (NCBI): domain Eukaryota; kingdom Metazoa; phylum Arthropoda; class Insecta; order Lepidoptera; family Coleophoridae; genus Coleophora; species Coleophora flavipennella. The sequence continues at coordinate 11,856,258 of OX369295.1, forward strand.
TTTTTACATTTCTAATATTAGTAAGGATTATTGTCAGGATAAATCTGATTTTCACGATTTATTGTTTTGTATTTAGAGACTCGCAGCTTATATCTATTTATCATGGCTTGGATTTATTTATTATCATCTTTATTTGTCAGTCAACATGGTCCATTTTTGTTAGTAACACAAACGTCTTATTACACTAATGTTAGTAGAACACAGATTTGTAGTAACAAACAATAAAAGTGAAAACAACCCTTCCACACCTCATACCCTCACCAGTTACAGGAATCATACGGCCCCTGTCTGACCAGTACACGCATGAAGTGCGAAAAGAGTTGAGAATCATATCTGTCAGCTACTCGTTTAGCCCAGTCTGTTTTATTTAGTTATGTAAGCACTACAACTAATTTAACAAGTTGGTATTGCCTCATATTTTTAACAGCAATGTGCATTTCGAGCTTAGTCATTTACTTTTTTTTTTGTCGTTCGCGTCTGCTAAGTGTTCCTTATTTTATTTTGCAAAGTATCACGGCTGTTATTAAGCATGTTATACTTTAAAGCTACCGCTAGCGTGCTATTTCACGCTGATTTTAGTGTTGTCAGCAATATTTTATGTTTTGATGATATTGATAGCTAGAATTAGTCACATGCATTCATCGGTCAGTGGCTCGTGAAATTGGAGCAAGTTGGAGTGTCTGGCAAGTGTGGCGACAACAGGCTTGCTTTTGTGCGATTAACTGAATTGTGCAAAAAGGGTTCTAGTTCTACCTGCATGTACACTCCTCAACAAAGCTTCGTCTAAGTCCACTATTTGCCGTCGAATTTTGCTTTAATACCTAATGTCAAGAAAGCTTTTGAGATTGAACGTTACCTATGTCATTAAGTCATAATCTTAACCCAGCGTCAATGACGTGTGAAAAATAACGCGGACGAGGACTCGGGGTCAATATGACCCAAGTGTTTTTTTTTATTATCAGGTTATCTCCTGAACTGTAACAAATTAAATAGAAAATTAGTACTATTGCAAGACTATGAGGTCATTTTAGTACCAAGATGTTTAATTTAATTTAGATATCATATTATATTTGGTGTTAATGAACCACCTCAAAAGGGGCAAAACATTTTTTTCTTTTAGAACTAAAAATATAAGGAACTGTAGTAGTTTTATTCAGGAATTTTCCATACATTCTTCACTGGCGCTTGCCTACTACACTATGGTACGAATCATATAAATTGAAGTACTATCTTCAGCTACTGAGAAAACCAATAACGATGATATGTTTTTTCAGAATTTCCCCAATAAAAATTCGCTTTGCTCATAATGACCCATCGTCATAGGCAGTGGGTTAACCACCATAACATAATACTGAATGATTTTGCTAATAAAACATCTTTCCAGGACCTTTGTTTAAAATTTGAACATCTCATTTTTTTTTTATTATATAATTACTAGATTTTGCCAGCGGCTTCGCTAGCGTGACCATAGTTTCTATGATTGTCTCCGAGAGTGCGCAGTGCGCGAGCCGCAAGAGGCTCGCGAGCGTGGAAAAAATAGCCTATATGTTAAACCAGGTCCTAATCTGTCTACCTACCAAGTTTCGTCCAGATACGTTCAGTACCTAGTTTTTGTGTAAAATAGTTACAAACATGCATACATACAAACTTTCGCGTTTATAATATTACTATTAAAGATAATAGATTACTTCTGTACCGAGATTATCAGCTACTCGTAACACTTTTTAACATTTCATCGATTAATTTAACGTTCGACACATTAATACTACCACCATTCGATGCATCGTCATTGACCCTTTGCAAAGTTCCGTCAAACTTGACACCCTGACTGTACGAACGGACTCGTCTCGCTACATTACACAATTTTCACAATAGGGCCCATCCCCGACATACTTAACCAATTTTTTTTTACACGAAGTCAAGAAGATCAACACAAGGGTTCCATCAGCAAACAGCCTAACAATAGTTGCGTCATGGTCAATAGAACATGGTAAGTTTTTGTCCTAATTTTTTTTACTGAATTTACTTACTACAATCGTTATTAGTGCACTGGATTAAAATAAAATGGCGCTGTAAAAGGATTAAGAAAATAAGGATTTGTAAAAGCTGACGCAATTTCACCACAATCATGTTAGTGGCTTATAGATAATTCTAACATGAAATGTTAAGAGTAAGCTGGTGAATAACATGATATTTAATCTTATAGAATTAGCTTTACAGTTGAATTTCGCGTGAGTATCTCAATACGACCTACGCCCTTTACTTAGGGTGTAAATGCACAGTTTCGTTTATTGGAAGCTCAGTGAACATTCTAGGAAAATTTCGTAATAGCCGTTTTATCAATACCTTTATTCTTCAACTGATGGTTTTAATTTTATGCGTGTAACTTATGGAATGTAGAAATAAAAAACCAATAATCTCTTAAAATTTTACAAAATAACCAGTATCGAGCAGAAACCAAGAAATCGTGTTTTTATTTTAGCCATACGAAAGAAGAAGTTTTAAAGGATCAGCTGTGTAGTTTTCACGTTCAGCAAGCTTGCGGCCAACACAACGAATTCTACCAAAAATACCAATGACTTTTATATTACTGGGTGAAAAATGCACTAATTTTAGCAGCCTTCTCTTAAGATTCAAAGAGGCTTACAGTACCTCTATTAAAGCTTTAATTCTAAGTGCCTACTAGACATTACAATATTTTTTAAGCATATCAGGTGAAATTTTTTGGCAGTGCAGTGAAAGCTTCATTAAACACAACAGTTAAATTGCAACAGAATGCTATTGTTTTTGATAAGAAATTAATTTGATATCAGTCTTATTTCAGTGCTTTACCTATCATTCTATCAATCACTTTGCATTACTTTGATCTCAATCAAAAAATCATCATCATCGTATCAGCTATATACGTACCCACCGAGGGACTCGAGCCTACCCCGAATGAAGGCGATCGTGCTTTAGTCGACCACGCGGGCCCAGATATTGAGCGTCGGTGGCGCAATGGCAAAAGCCGCTTCTCCTGTCCGGGAGATCGTTGTTCGAATCCTGCTGAAATTTTCTAATTTAGATTTCATATGTACGTGTATCCGTCGCTCTTACGGTGAATGAAAACATCGTGAGGAAACTTGCACATGCCTGCGAAGAAACTCGAAGATTGTGTGCGAAGTCGACCAACCCGCAATCAAAAAATAAAACATTTTTATCATCATCGAAATCTTATACATTCCGCATAAATATGTATTAGAAAACAATATATATAAAATTGGTTAAAAGTTCCGATTTTTTGCTCCACATTGTTCCTATTTTGACGCCTATTGTAAACTAATGGATTCTTATAAGGGACCGTTAAATCTACCGCTTTGTTCATTAATAGGTTTTTGTATACGATGAACAAAAAAAAATTGCAAGGAACCGTGAGGCCTATAAAATTGTGAACTTGCATAACGCGTTGCTGTTATTTCTCCTTCTTCCTTTTGATCTTATTCTCACGTGCTGGTCCATTACAGCCTATGTGTCTCCTTTTGCTTCAAAGTCCTAATTCTTTTCTATCTTTCAATATTTTTCACTACCAAACTTTGAATTAGTACAGTTGAGATTCCTCGGTAATGTAATGTAAAATAACGGTGATATTCTCTTGAAGACAAATCTCGGGTAAGATACAATAGGGATGACGAATGCTAGTCACCTGAGTTACTTTTTATCATCTGTCAAAAACGACATTTTGTTAAAAAATGTTAGAATACCGAGGCGTGACGTCATAGTTTTGCAGTGTCATTTATGTACTCCTTTTGTGATTTTAGTGAAATAAAAATCGAATACTTGATAGATAACAAAACGAGTAAGGGTTTCCGAAGTTTAAGTAGGAGGGCAATTTAGTGATTAAGAGTTCATAATATTTATTTCTGATGCTGTCGTCATTCCTATTATTTTTTATGTGATTTGTTAGTGTGATTATAATAGGGATGACGACAGCATCAGAAATAAATTATGAACTCTTGATCACTAAATTGCCCTCCTAAGTACTTAAACTTCGAAAAACCTTACTCGCTTTGTTTTCTATCAAGTCTTCGATTTTTAATTTATCAAAATCACTAAATGAGTACATATAATTATTACGCTGCTAGACTATAACGTCACGCCTAGGTAATTCTAACATTTTTAAAACTAATTTTCGTTTTTGACAGATGATAAAAAGTAACTCAGATGATTAGCATTCGTCATCCCTATTCTTGTGTACTTCTTTAGGTCTTATATTTCTACGTCTTGTATTTCTACAATAAATTTGATTGTGTTGTGTGCACGTTACCTATTCCTATCCGCCGTGCCACAAACTAAAATCAAAATCACATATTATCATCGGCGATGTACCCAAAATCCCGCAGAGACATTCAGGGATTCAACAGCAAGAAGATACTAAAGTACATAATTGGGTACAATAATTTTAAATTACCAACATTTTGGTGACATCCAACCACTTCTAGTTATAATAGCCTAATTGTTGCATTTACAATCGCACACGCCCTTGCCACAGATTAAAACTCGTGCCATTAAAGAGATTTATGCTTTAGAACGGATCGTAAATTAATATCCAACTTTAGAATTTTACACAAAACTCAATATTCAAGGAAGGAAATAAATGGCGTACCATATTATTCAAAGAGCAGCCAACCGGAAGTTTTGGAGTATTTTATCGGTATATCTTTTGACGGTGCTCCGATTTTAAACAAATATGGTGTAGGGAGCTCCGCGTAAGCTGCGAAGAATAGAGGATTACACAGAAATCCTGTTTTTGTTTGTTTTCTTTTGTAACGATTTGGGTTTTTGTGGTACACGGCACACCAGGTTATTTAGATGAAAAGTTAAACAATTCTGATTTCTGAAACAAATTTTGAAGTAATTAACCGCCTCAATGGCGTGATGGTCAGTCTATTAGCTTCACACCAGGAGGTTGCGGACTCGATTCCCGGCGGAGACTAACTTTATAAGACTGGTTTCGGTTGATGGAAGGACATTTTCCAAGCCCACCTGCCTAGCTTTCACCATCTTGTCTAAGTCTTGCCGCTAAACATTAATTTTTATAGCGTTGATGTGTTCCGGCTTAAAGGTATGATTGCTAGTTCCCCATTGCTTTGGGGAATCTTGACAAGCTCGCTTCCATCTTCGGCATCATCTTCATTTACCTACCATTAGGTGGGATGATGCCAAGGGCTTACCAGTTATGGATCCTACTAATATTGTAAACGCGAAAGTTTGTAAGAATGTATGGATGTATGTTTGGTACTCTTTCACGCAAAAACTACTCAACGGATCTGGCTGAAATTTGGTAGGTAGAGAGATTAGGACCTGGATTAATACATAGGCTACTTTTATATAATAAGCCGCGAGAAACAGCTAGTAAAAACTAAAACTTTTCTCGTTTTTCTTTCCTTTTAACTTTCATTACAAAAACCTAAACAGTTATCGTAAAACTGAATCAAATTCTTTACCGTACCGTACTCATACATACATACATACATACATAACGGGATCAGTTTTTTATCGTGACAAAATTGGACGAAGGCCCTACAAGATACAAGAATAAAAGGTGTTGATTGTTATCAGCGAAAATATTGCACGTCCAAAAGGACGGACAGTAATTGACCAGACAAACGCTTATTGGACATCTAAAACGACACGCTGGTGTAAAACATAAAACGTGGATGGAATAGTAAAAAACGTTATGGAAAAAAAACCCTTCACATTTTACGTAGGAACTAGGGATGTTACTATATGTAATTTTGCCGATACGATGCCGGTACCGATTATTGTAGTAAATGATCGGTGATACCGATACCGATATCGGTATCTGAATAGATAATAAATCAAAATATACTTATTAAATGCATAACAGTTACGAGTACCTATATATTAAGGTCTTTCAAACTTAGCTAAAACTATTTTTAACCCCCGACGCAAAAAAGAGGGGTGTTATAAGTTTGACCGCTATGTGTGTGTGTGTGTCTGTCTGTGTGTCTGTCTGTGGCACCGTAGCTCTCAAACGGGTTAACCGATTTGGATGCGGTTTTTTTTATTTACAAGCAGGTTTTTTGGCGATGGTTCTTAGATACGTTTTATCAAAATCGGTTCAGCCGTTTCAAGGTCATCAGCTCTTTTGTTAGCTGCGGTAGGGTTCTTAGACTCTTAATGTGTATTTACTTTACTTTCAAACATACATGTGACCAAAAACTTGAAACACTCATGTATGCTTAATAACTATGCAGGATTATGGAACTCTTGGTCTGATGCTGCAGCCAGGATATCCAGAACACTAGCACACTCTTAAAAAAATAATAGCAGATATGTCGTGTTTGGACTCGTTTTGATCAGTATTTGATTCTGCATATAATGCAATGGTGGCAACACGGTGAGCTGATGCTGCGGCCAGGATATCCAGCACACTAGTACACTCTTAAAAAAATAATAGCAGATATGTCGTGTTTGGACTCGTTTTGATCAGTATTTGATTCTGCATACAATGCAATGGTGGCAACACGGTGAGCTGATGCTGCGGCCAGGATATCCAGAACACTAGCACACTCTTAAAAAAATAATAGCAGATATGTCGTGTTTGGACTCGTTTTGATCAGTATTTGATTCTGCATACAATGCAATGGTGGCAACACGGTGAGCTGATGCTGCGGCCAGGATATCCAGAACACTAGTACACTCTTAAAAAAATAATAGCAGATATGTCGTGTTTGGACTCGTTTTGATCAGTATTTGATTCTGCATACAATGCAATGGTGGCAACACGGTGAGCTGATGTTGTTAAAATCCGTTAAATTTTTGACATACCTACGTACCTGAAACTATGACTAACTGTGAACTAAATATTATTGAGATAAACCTTCGCTTTGATTTCTTATATAAACCCCCGACGCAAAAAGAGGGGTGTTATAAGTTTGACGCCAATTTCTGTGTGTTTGTGTCTGTTTGTCTGTGGCATCGCAACTCTCGAACGGATGGACCGATTTTGATGCGGTTTTTTTTACGTGAAATAAGTTTCCTTGCGGTGGTTCTTAGCTATAATCGATAAAGATCTGTTCAGCCGTTTGAGGGTTATCAGCTCTTATCTAGGTGACTAAGGGATCTGGGCAACTTATACAGGTCTGATCGATTCAAAATTTGGTGCCCTGTTAATGTAAAAATATTGCAAAACCATGATAACCTTGAACTGTTGATGCAGCATCTCCTAGAATCTGCAGAATACCCAACTCCTCAAAAACTTTCAGTAGAAGTATCGTGTTTGGGCTCAAAAAAAATATTCAAAACAATTTATTTCAAATAGGTGTTACACACACTTTTAAATAGAATTAGAATAGAAATTATTAGAATAGTCTCAATGAATAGGTGTTAGATATAATATGGTAACCTTGACCTGATGCTGCAGCATCTCCTGGAATCTGCTGAAGCAGCGGTTAAAAAAGTAAAAAACTTCCATGGGTCCATGGATTTGAAGTTTAGAGTTATAACACATTTAATTGCAGCTTCAAACAAGGGAGGTGAGCAACTTCCACAGGCTTGATCGATTCAAAATAGGCTAGATTTTGTGTAGCAGTATCGTGTTTCGTCCCGGAAACTATTTGTATGAATGTGGGGGTAGAGTTTCGATTGTATGTAATAGTTATGTAAAGTTTAAAAAGCACGAAATAAAAATTAAATTAAAAATTTAAAAAACCCCCGACAAAAACCTCTAAAAAGTAAACAATAATATGTATTGACCCTTTGAGTTTAATTTAAGTAGTAATATTTTGATCCAAGAGTCGTCGCGTAGGGGGACCGCTAAATAAATAAAATAAAAACAGAATACAACTGATTTACTTTACTACAACTAATTAGTAATAACTTCACAACTTAGCGGTCCCCCTACGCGACGACTCTTGGATCAAAATATTACTACTTAAATTAAACTCAAAGGGTCAATACATATTATTGTTTACTTTTTAGAGGTTTTTGTCGGGGGTTTTTTAAATTTTTAATTTAATTTTTATAACTGGTGCTTCTACCCATGAAACTGAACAACTTTCCCCATAAAACCCATAGTCAAATCTCAAAAAGTTTTTGAACTTCCCATACTAAGTTGGCTGATTAGCTGATCGAGTGAGTATGGGAGAGCCAATTTTTTTTTCGATTTGACTATGGGTTCCATGGGAGAAGTTGTTCAGTTTCATGGGTAGAAGCACCAATTAAAATAGTTTCAGCTAATTTTGTTACACCTTATATATTTAATAGAGAATGGACTTTGAGAAGTGTGAAAACTGAGAATAAAAATAATCAACTAAATTAATAAAAATTCAAATCTAAATTCAAAGAAACATTTATTTAGGTAAGTATATGAAATATTATCAAGCAATCAAAATGGAGATTAAGTCATTACACAAAATATTCAAATAAACCGATACATAAAGTCAGTAATTAAAGTTTACTTTAGCGTCGTCGTTCGTTTCGCGCGGTTTTCGAAATGTTTGATATCGATTGTACTATTATCGGCGATGCCGATATATCGGTATTGGAATCGGAATCGTTACATCCCTAATAGAAACGAAATTAACGCGTTTATAGTTCTTTATTTTGCGGGAATCTTTGATAGAGAGAGTCAGAATCATTTGTCAATATTTCAAGGTGTAGATAAACATACAAACAAACAGAATCTGTTAGATATGTATTAAGAGCTTCGTTCACGGTCTAATCTCATACAAGGCGTCATGGATATCAAAACTAATGCTGTGAATGATTATTTGGAATCAAATTGTATGTATGTATTTTACGGTAGCACAGTGAAGAAGTCTTTGTTGAGACATATAAATATACGAGTAGGTAGAGATATGCTATGTATAAGGGGAGGTATGCATCCTAAAAGTGATGCAAATAAAAAGATGCCAATTGGCATCTCTTCTCAACCGACTTCCAAAAAGGAGGAGGTTCTCAATTCGACTGTATGTTTTTTTATGTGTTTTACCTCAGAACTTTTGACTGGGTTAACCGACTTTTATGATTTTTTTTTTCATTTCGTTTTCATTAGTTCTTTCCGTGTGATCCAATATAATTTTTCAATTATCTTAGTAGCTTTCGGTGCAACGGAAGCGAACTACCTATAATATTGTATGTGTAAATGGGTTCGATTTTCAAATGTGTTAGTACATAACTCCGTTATGGTAAAAAATCTTTGCGAGTATGTAAGTAAATGATAGTCCTAGAGTCTCTAATTACCGTAAGAAAATGAGGAAAACACCCAGTTTATCTTAATAGCGCTATGAGAAAAACACCCAGTTTATCTTAATAGCGCTATGAGAAAAACACCCAGTTTATCTTAATAGCGCTATGAGAAAAACACCCAGTTTACCATAATAACGCTACTATTAGGTAAATTGGGTTAGTTCTCAGTCACACATAGGTACTGCTGATATCACTTTATTATTAATGTAACATACATAGGTACTTTCATTTAACAATTCCGTTTTCACAAAGATCCGCTTCTTCATATATAAACTTCGGTACACAAAATAAAACAAATACTTTATCTGTGTTTAGTAATGCAGTCTCAACCTTAATCAAAATCCAATTTAATTGGGCTCCTCAAAATAAATCTACAGTTCAATTAAAAACTTGAAAGTAATTGGAGCGAAGTGCTCGGCGCTTCTGTGCTGATCGATGACATCTATTTTTTTTATCATCTCCATTAATTAGTTATATCCTTACTTATACTAACGAAAACAGTTCAAATTCAGTGTTGATACGAATTACCACAAAAAACCTAATCGAAGCAAGAACGTCGGGTATCTCAAAGAGAAACAGACACAACCCTTCCTCCGTCACGTAACTACCGTTAAATTTGTGGTCTGGCAATACTCTAAGCGGTCGGATTTACACCTGACTGGGGATTGCTTTGCTAAATTATCCCTAAACTAAGCCATTGTCCAAAATGGACGTCTTTTGCAGCCACATCAAAGAAAACCCGACAATGAGGAGATCCCGCTGACGCGAAGACGCGTGCTTATAATCTCTATTGATCTAACGGAGCATACGTTATTATGAACACCTTACGATTTTTTTATGCACTTTACGTCCCTATAAAAAGACAGACCGCTACCGTTTGTTTGCCTTTTCATATTTTAGACAACGGTATTACAACTTGCCGTTATATCAGAAAAAGTGTTACAGTTTTTCAAGTTAACTGTTTCGAAAACAAGGGATACTCGTATGTTACAATAGACCGCTTAAAGGTGGAAGGAAGCAATATATTATTTTTACTTACCGATCAACATTATGTTATTGAATTACTTTTAAGATTGATTTTGATGTTTGCAGAAGGTTTGCATCTGCTGGGGCGATGATTTTTTTTTTGTACTATATGTAGACGATTATCTAGGGCTGTCTCGATATGTGGGCGCTTAATTATGGAGCTTTATAAAGATAATGTAATACAATCCTCATTGCAAACAATCAGGACAGCAAGGTGTACTATCGATCTTAAAGTTTGCTCCGCAATGTGTTTGAAACACGATAATGTATTGATCGAAATGGTGACTCCAGGTGAACTGAATTGGCACGTTCCTATTTTTACTTTAGATTCAATTCATCCGTGTAGATCAGTTTGTGTTGAAGCGCACCTTTCGACCCAATCTCAGCTGAGGTAGACTCGCTATTATTAAATATCATACACAGAAATGTCGATTTGTGACGCTGATCAAAAAGGGTTATTGTATTAGTATGAGTTCAAAAGCCTTTGTCAGCAAAATTTTACATTTTTTGTGCGATGTTTAAAAGTATTTTCTCTAACGTAGGTGTACTTCCAGTTATGGGCAGTGGCTTTCATTAAGAGTAGAAAAATTTTATTCAACAAGAAATCCCACATTGAGATCAAAACTTTATGAACGTTTTAAATTTAATTGCATTTCTTGATGATTACGCCTTCATCGTTCCATTACCTACCACATTATGACATTTGCAAGTTTAATCGTAAAAATAATAAACGCTGGGTTACTAACCTTAGATAATGATGTCTTTTAAATGGTAAAGCATTAAATGCCACACGTGAGAAATTAATAATGATAATTTTGAGAGTAAAACATTTTTTGAAATATGTAAAAACGGTTTTGTTAACACTCCCCTCCCTGTTGGGTATTTTTAAGTTTTATAATTTTATTTCTATGTAAGTACTAGCTTTTTCCCGCAGCTTCGCCCGCGTGGATATTGTTTTTATGACTGGAATTGAAGGTGAGTGGTGCGCAAGCCGTAAGCGGATATCGAGTGTGGAACTGAGTTTTCTCCAAATCCCTATCCCAGATCGGGCTATTCTGATTAGCAGTCTATTCACTTCCCACTCCCTCAACCATCTCTGTGCAATAAAATCACAACAATCTAATTATTCCGTTGCGATGTTTAAGAAATGAACCAAAAAAAGACTATTTTTCAGTTCCCTTAGGAACTTTCACGGAAAAAAAAGTAGCCTTTGTCCTTACCCGTGACACAGGCTACCACGTTGACGTTGAACCGGAGGATTAATAGTGTGACTGGAGGAGAGATAAAATTATTGGTAGTCACACTGGTGTGATAACTTGGTCATTGAAACGTTGAGGTAAAAACAACATCATTATCTATTTTCTACAAAATCATGTCAAGTCCCGCTTTCAATTTGTCATAATGCATAATCGTAAAACTTTAAAGGGTATCTTCATGTATTTTAGGAAGGTAAGAATATACTCCACACATGAGGGTCAACTCCAAATTGTTGGAGGTTGTACTAGCGCCTAAAAGCCGCATGTAAGGCCTCTACCATGACTTAGCGACTATCATCAAGTGATAGCAACTAGCGCCAACAGTTAAACATGTCTTGCAAAGCGTGGAAAGGGTTGAGATAATTTACATAACACCCATGAAGGAAATATCCGTCTTTGTATTTTGTTAACCTTCGAGATAATTGTAGTCACACAAGTCTAACTTTTTTATTTTATTTTATTTTTAAAGGAAAACTAGGTTACATTATATGAACAAACATTTAGAAGATATGGAACATTGAGAAGTTTTCGCCTTTAGGTTACAGATAAGCTAGCTTGACGTACGCCATACAGTTCGAACAGTAACAGTACAACAGTAATATAAAGAATAATAGTACAACAAACATAAACCTTATAAAAAAAAAGTTAAATCAGTTCTTAGCAACAATAAAATAGAAAGAAAAAGTTAATAATATCCTAAAGTTAGTTACGTTGTTTGAGATTGAGAACCAAAGAATTCGCTATTGTATACGCGTTTTAGGGTATTCGGACTAATGCAAAATATATCAAAATTGAAATTGAAGACTAGGTCATTCATAATGCCTGGTGCACGCAGTAAATAGGAGTTGCGCCTATAGTTAGTTTGACATTGGGGAATGTAGAAGACCCTAGGATGTCTTTGATGAAAAGCAGGTACATAAAAATTAAGTGAATTTACTAGTTCAGGACAATCGACCGTACCATTTAATATTTTTAAAAGATACACTGCATCCATCAGCTCTCTGCGCTGAGCAAGGGGTAGCAAGTGGTGCCGCTTACATCTTTCTAAGTAGTCAATGTCATATTTACCACATTTGTACTGGATATATTTAAGAAATCTACGTTGGATTCGTTCAATTCTTTCGTTGTAACATGCGTATTGGGGATTCCAGACTTGCGATCCGTATTCAAGGACACTACGAACAAACGAACAATAAAGAATTTTAATAGTTTTTATTTCTTTAAAATTATAAGAGCTTCTGATTACAAAACCTAATGACTTGTTAGCTTTAGAAATAATGGAATTGATATGGCAATCAAATAAAAGTTTGTCATCATGAATAACCCCTAGATCACTGGTTTCATGAACTCGTGCGAGTGACTGGCCATTAATAGAATAGTTTACTATTGTTGGCGTTGTCTTCCGAGTATATGACATAACTAAACATTTTGACACATTAAGGTCTAGTTTGTTGAGTAAGCAATAATAAGTCAAATTGTCAAGATCAGCCAGAAGGCTAATAGCATCAGCAGTACAATTTATTTCTTTAGCAATTTTCATATCATCAGCAAAAAGAAATATTTTAGAATTTTGACAATAAAGTTTAATGTCGTTTATGAATATAATAAATAACAATGGCCCCAAAAGAGAACCCTGAGGTACACCAGATGGTATTGATGACCAATGTGATATGTAACCTTTAGCAACAACAGCTTGAGTTCTATTAGATATGTAGGATGAGTACCAACGAAACAAGTCACCGTGTATTCCTGCTAAAAGCAATTTTTTTAGAAGCAGAGAATGATCTATTCGATCGAAGGCCTTACTGTAGTCCGTATAGATACAATCAACCTGACCTCCACCCTCCATTGACTTTGAAACCAACTCATTAAACAACACAAGATTAGAAATGGTAGATTTACCTTTAAGAAAACCATGTTGTTCTTCAGAAAAATTCGATGCAAGAGCAGAATAAGTCTGATTGAATACCAGCTTCTCGAGAACCTTCACGAAAATGCACAGTTTCGATATTGGCCTGTAATGCTCCACCACAGTCTTTGAACCTTTTTTGTGAACCGGCGTGATAAAGGCAGATTTCCATACTATTGGGACTGAGCCACTATCGATGGATTTTTGAAATAGTAATGTAAGTGGAGGTGCCAAACTTACTGCACATTTGGTAATAAATACAGGTGAAATATTATCTGGTCCAGCTGATTTACTAATATCTAGTGACTGTAATTGTTTTAAAACATCTTTTTCACAAAATTTGATAGATCCAATATTAGAGACAGAATAAGCTGAGTGATTCACAGGATCCGGTTCCGCAGTTGAAGCATGGCCATTGATCAAATTGCCAGGACTACCACTAGTATCACTAGGAGATAGAAATTGCGCTTGGAAATAGTCAGCAAAACTATTACATATTTCCTCCCCAGTACCAGCAGTAACACTTCCGTATGTCATAGAAGAGGGTAGAGAATTACTTTTAGTTTTGGAACTAATAAAGGACCAAAAAGATTTCGGATTTGTAGGAATTGTACTCTCTACTTTTTTGATGTAATTATTGTAGCATTCCGTTTCCAACCTTTTGGCACGCTCATTTAAAAATTCATATGTGTGACGGTCTGATAAATTACCATAAATTTTATATTTTCGCAGATATTTTGACTTTTCTTTTATTACTTTTTTAAGCTGGCTGAGTACCATGGAGGAAACTTCTCATTATCACTAATAACTTTGGATGGGACATATTTTTCAACGAGTTTGTTAATTTCTTTATAAAATAAAGAAACTGATTCTTCGACGGTGTTTGATTCGAATAAGGTTCTCCAATTGATTAAATCCAATTCACTACAAATCATCGAATAATTAGCTGAATTGTAGAAGTACTTTTTCCGAGGCGCAGGTTTGCATTCATCTATCCAATTAATACTTAAAGTGATAGACAAAGACTTGTGATGCGGGTCTTCCGGCACTAGCGGATCCAAACACGGACTAACTATAAGTGGAGTGCTAGAGAAAACTAAGTCTAATAATCTATTATTGATATTACAAACGTGATTATATTGAAGCAGTGCACACGAGTCAACTATATCGATAAAGTCACATTGACTTTCACCTGAAACGTTTGAAGGAACTAGATGAAGGTCACTGTCATTTAATTTATTCCAATAAATATTAGGCTGGTTAAAATCACCCGAAATTATAAAAATGTCGTCATTGTTTGTACATATTATATCAAATAGGTTTAAGCAGAAGTTGTTCAACTGTGCATTAGCTGAACACCCTTTATTTTCATTACATATATAAACAGTACATAGGTTAATGGTGGCAAGTTTAAAGAAGTTGCCACTGCGTACATTAATCGAGAGCGATACCCACAGGTCTTCAGCTGAGCTGTACCACTCAGGCCGGCACACCGAAGCTATGCTGTGGTGTACGGCAATAAGTACCCCACCCCCTTTTGTTTGCGCGGTCCGCTGGTAGTCGCGATCACGCCGGAACACCAAATACCTATCATCAAGTAGCTCACTATTCGATATTCCCTCCAAAAGCCAGGTCTCCGTAAGCATTATAACGTCATAAGAGTTCATGAGAACATTTCTATAAAATAAATTTGTTTTTGAGCGTAGGCCCCTTGAATTCTGATAATAGATCGATAAAATATCACTATTAACCAACACTGTTAATAAAATAAGTTAGATTTAAATAGCAATCGAAATAACTTTTAAATAATGATAAAAACATAGGCATGCCATTCCAGGACCAGCAGCACCACTTGATAGCTCTTTTACACTTAAAACTATAAAAAAAAGTTGAATTAATTCTTAAACTCAACAATACATTATTACCGCGTATTTGATAAGCTAAACGTACTAATAGATATACTTTGGTTAAACCGTGGCATATATAACTGAGCAGTGTATAAATACAGACAACTAACATACCTATGAGTGATCTAGATTGTAATAAAAACTTTGTGGGGTTGCGTGTAGGTAGATATCGGTAACGACATTCCAGCCAACTACCTGCAATAAAAATAAAATTGCAGCCAAGTATAAAAAATAAGTTTAAGCAAAAAGAGGCTTTTTTATGATAATCAAAAGAAGGCATTTGGACCATTATGTAACACGCATTAGGGCTTATTGTTACCGCAAACAGGCAATGTATGACAGACCGGTTCTCAATGGGTAGTTGAACAATGGACTGCGAGTGATTTAGTAAACTTGTTGCGGACTTTTCTGAGGTTCTCAAACTATGAAAGTAATATATAATGATTAAAATAGAAAACACAATTATAAACCATTCAACTAGTGACTTCAACGAATCTTCTTCAAGTCCCGCTCGGTTTTTATGTGGATAAGCTGGGACGAGTCGTCCTTCCTCACGTGGATTCGACAATATTTCACCCAAATATACTGGAAATTTTTTTCTTTCGCTAAGGTTTTCGCCTGGTTCAGAAGTCTTTTATTGTCAGCGGTCAAGTGGTCGTTGACATATATTCTACTAGGAGAGGATGTGAACCCTAGGTCCTCAGCTTTGATCACTCTGCGAGCCCGCACAGCTGCAATGAAATTGTCTTTCACGTAGCGGTTAATGAAGCAGGCAATTATAGGTTTTTCGGCATCCTTATTACTCGTTTGCACCCTTGTGTAGAAGCTAAACTGATTTTCGGCGATTTTCACATTGCAGTGGGTTGCAATTTTGTTGATGACGTCAAATATGTTTTCGTTCTTGTTTAAGGGAATACCTTTAATTTCGATGTTGTTGAGTCGCGAACGCTGCTCTTTGTCTAATATGTCCTGGTTGATCCTGTCCATTTGTTCACGTAGCTCAGCAACTGCCTTGCATGACACTTCATTTTTCTTTACTCGCTCATCAATATCCTTGATTTTTTGATTATTATCTTCAACTGCTACCTTTAGATTTTCAACGTCCGAGACGAGTTTATCAAGAGGTTCCAACTTGGCAGTCATGAGTTTGAGTTGTTCCATCAGTTCCGCATTGGATGGTGTCTTGTTCACGGGTTTGGAAACACACGCCGGACAACGCCAGGATTTTTGACGTTCTTGTCCCAAGCGGCCATAGCCAGTTTTAGAAATTCCGGCACACTGGTAGTCAAAAGATAAATCACAGTTACTACACAATGGACCATCATTGCTACTTTCACCGCACTTTCCACATGTAAACATGATTATGCCGTAACAAGGATATTTTATGCGTAATAAAAAAGTTTGAGAAGCACTGGTTCAAGTCGAGCGATATCACAGTATATATATTAGTAGCGATATGTTGGAGTTGACCGTTCTGCTGCACGTCGAGGGACGTAATGGACTTAAACTACTAAAGCCGCCTGTATGGCCTCAGCCGTGGCTTAGCGACTGTCATCAACGGTTTAACATGGCATCATCTAATCTGAAGGTAGGTGAAGATGATGCCGAAGATAGAAGCAGGTCTACCAAGATTTCCCGACGCAATAGGGAACTGGTTATCATATCTTCTTTTGTTTATCTGAATTTAACGAATAAATAAAACTGCTGGGGTGGGGGTCTCTTCCTTATGACAAATTGAAACAGAGACTTGACGTGATTTTAGAACATAGGTATACCCGTGCGGCCTGTGGATTGTGTTAGTGTAGTATGTCGTGACCTTAACTTTTCAAGTGAAAGGTGTCGTGACCCTAACCCTACAGAAAATGATGTGAGGGTAGATGGAGGTGTTCCTGCGACATGCCGGCGACAGTGACACCGCGGCTTCAGTTACTGTATGATAGACGTGGTCACACAAGTTTAACTTACCCTAATGGGAACTTTAGCGAGAGTCTGTAGCGTACAGTTTGTCATTTTTCTTTTATTATCCGAAAAATTACATTTCGTGGTTTTTGATGTATAACATTGATACTATATTGTTCAGAAAAGTATTTTTTATGTGTTTATTGTGAAGAATAATGAAATAAAAGTGTGCATGCTGTGGTTTAAAGTGCTACCATTTTGCTGGAGTGTATAGGCTAGGATAGTTTTTTAGAAGTTCTAGTGGAAAATTAACAAAGATTGTGAAAAACACTGAAAACTTTGAAGAAGTGAAAAATATTTATGAATTCTGCTGAAGGACTTGTTTCCATGGCCAAGAAAAATTAAAACAAAAGTGTATAGGTTAGGATAGTTTGTTAGAAGTTCTATTGGAAAATTAACAAAGATTGTGAAAAACACTGAAAACTTTGAAGAAGTGAAAAATATTTATGAATTCTGCTGAAGGACTTGTTTCCATGGCCAAGAAAAATTAAAACAAAACAACTTACCCAGATAAATCTAACTGAATGGATTCAATAGGACCTGCTAGGTCATTTGAGTAAATTTTTATCATCTGTCAAAAACAAAATTTAGACGTCGTGACGTGACGTAACAGTTTTTCAGAGTCGTTAATTTACTAATATTCTAAAGGAGATTGCCACGGTTTCATACAAGGCTCGTCTCAATTTGCGTCATGACGAAACCTATAACATTGGGTAGGGGACAACTTAGGTACATACTCGTATTTGTTAAGTGAAAAACTTAATCTCATTTAAACCGGGGTAGCAGGGTTGGGGGGGGGGGCGGTTGAAAACTTGATAAAAATCTAAACGAACAAGGGTTTTCGAATTTTCAAGAGGAGATTAATTTAGGAAATAATAATTAACATTTTTTTTATGCTCTCATTTACCCTATTGATTTCCGTGAAACTGACGTAACATAGACCCACATTTGGATGTCGGCAAACACTCAAAGGGTACGTCGATGACAGATGACGTTCTGCCACAATGCAGGCGAATAAAGGGTGAAGTGCAATGCGATGCAATGTATAGGGGCACTCGACGTCACGGTCAATTTCTGAAACCTGACACTTGGCGAAAACCCCTTTTGCTTTAAAGCACGTGTGCAAAATGATCTCAAAAATAGTTTTAGTTCTTTTGTTGAGGCAATGATGGAAAGAGTTCAGAATAATTAGGTTGAATAGCAGAAGTAAACGTTGTACAACACTACTACACACATCTATGCTATTAAGGTAAAGTTACAAAGGTACAGTGTAAACTCTGAATAACGTCACTCGATATAGCGATTCACTCTTTGAACCTTCGAAATTTTCTGCCTTCAGTTGGTTTATACTTTAACGCTAATTTCTTTCTGTATAACGAAAACTCTCAATAACGTCACGAAAGGCACGGTGCCTTGAGTGTCACACTATATAGAATTTACACTGTATTTTGAAGAGGTAAAATTTGTTAGTATGTAAGTTTGGATGTAAGGGGTAATCTCCAAAACTACTGATCCGATTTCACTAATATTTAGAACGGACCTTCAGAGTGAATATAGACTAAAAAAATAAACGAAATTAAATAAAAATTAATCCCTCTTTTTGGCCATTCAGGTATAAATGTATCCCATGTCACCCACGGGATCGTATGTATATCACATCACATCAGCTCATACGTCCCCACCGAGGGGCTCGAGCCTACCCTGAATTAGGGCGATCAGGCCTTAGTCGACCACGCGGGCCCAGTGCGGGTTGGTCGACTTCACACACAATCTTCGAGTTTCTTCGCAGGTGTGTTGTGTGCAGGTTTCCTCACGATGTTTTCCTTCACCGTTAAAGCAATCGGTAAGTATATGTACGTAAGTTTTGAAAAACTTATTGGTACATTGGTCGTCCAGATTTGAACCCGGCACCTCTGGTTAGAAGGACCGAGTCGTTTCCGGTTGAGCCACCGACGCTTTTTTCGTATGTATATATCTTATTATAATACAAAAGAAAGAAAAGAATAAATACGTTTATTGGTATCAGTAAATAAATAACATACATTTACATACATTCGAAAAACAACCTTCCTTCTAGCGCAGTCGTGTAAAAGACCTGCAAAGTGCTAGTTGGACACGTACACCAAGAATTCCGGGCCATCTTATACGTAAAAAAACACGTTTCTTGTATGGGGAGCCCCTGTAATTTTCATTATTATTATTTGTTGTTATAGCGGCAATAGAAATACATATCTACTCTACTACGGTTAATGAAATATAGCCCGAACATTGACAGATGGATGGACAGCGGAGGCTTAGTAAAATCAAAGTATGTATATATATATCAATACTAACATACAGTATGGACACTTCCTGCCGCTCTCTAGATTGCGACCTCACCCAGACTGATACAGATTGGTTGTCGAACGTATAGGATTTCGCCGTGATTTTGTTTGCTCCGTCATTTGTTTTTAGATATGTCATTTCACGACTGTTCAATGCAGTGTCCGGGGTGTGGTAAAAGGGTCCCGTCGTTCACCCTTTGTGTGTATGGAACCTTAAGGCGGTATATTGGCAAATAAGCAGTGAGAAGCGCTTAACAAAAAAATCAGGAAAATTATTCGCGCTTAATTTTTGGGCCTGAAAAAAAGATTTGTTATATTCAAGGATATAACCTAGGGCCCTTGTAAGTTCATTACACGATGATTAGATTGATATGACACAATCATAAAAAATCCCGAATATGTGTAGCATAAATTGAAGCAAAGCCTGTAAACATTTGTAGGAAAAAATATTTCTTTTAAATTTAAATTTTTTATCACAATTTTCTTCTTTTCAAACTACGTAGTCTATGTTTATTCAAATTTAATTTAGTTCACTTTTTTGAAACTTTTCAACGAAAAAACATTGAATAATATGATAAAAAAACAACTTCAAACAGGAAACTAACTTTCCCTTAGATTTCTCTGGGATGCCATCATCAGATTCTGGTTTCCTTATCATGGTACCATTGTTGGGATATCTTTTTTCTAACAAATAAAGAATCATCAAAATAGGTTCATAAATGACGAAGGTATCCGCGGACACACATAAAATATATATATATATATATATATATATATATATATATATATATATATATATATATATATAATGACTTTTAATTAGTTCTTGATAGCAAAGGATATGAAAGTACTCGTGATTACAAACAACTTTCCCAAAGAAACTATATGTCAAATATGAAAAAAAAATTTGGTCCTTCATACATTTATGTCGATTTGATAACTTGTTATAATATACCGAGGACCTAAAATTTTTTTCTGATTCGACATATAGTTTCTTTGGGAAAGTTGTTTGTAATCACGAGTACATTCATATCCTTTGCTATCAAGAACTAATTTAAGGTCACCCTATATATATATATCACGAGTACATTCATATCCTTTGCTATCAAGAACTAATTTAAGGTCACCCTATATATATAGGGTGACTTTTAATTAGTTCTTGATAGCAAAGGATATGAATGTACTCGTGATTACAAACAACTTTCCCAAAGAAACTATATGTCAAATATGAAAAAAAAATTTTGGTCCCTGATACATTTTTTCCGATTTGATAAATTATTATGTATCGAGGGCGAAAATTTTTTCTTCATATTTCACATATAGTTTCTTTTGGAAAGTTGTTTGTAATCACGAGTACATTCATATCCTTTGCTATCAAGAACTAATTTGAGGTCACCCTATATATACGGTCGAATTGAGAAACCTCCTCCTTTTTACCGACTTCAAAATGGAGGAGGTACTAAGTTCGACTATAAATATATTTTTTTTAATGTATGTTCACCGATTTTTGCGTCATGGACCGATTTTCAAATTTATTTTTTCATCTTAACTTTCATGCTGCTGAGATGATGATGGAAGCCACAGGACTCTGTATCTGTTAATGAAACACATGTATTATGATTTGATAATTCCTATTGGTGAGTAAAGGTGATTGGATTTAACGTTGCTAGATAGATAGCATTACTACTAAAAATAAAGAAACTAAAAAAAGTTAAAAAAAACTTAAAACCGACTTCAAAATGAAATTCACTCAAAAGTATGAAATAATATTATTATACTTAAATACACAACATTAACTAACAATAACGAAATCAAAGGCGGGTACGAATTAAATTAGGGACTTAAAATTTTTTAAGGTCGGTACGAGCACACAGTTACTTACGTATTAAATGGTTTAGATTCGATGGTTTGCTGACACCGACCTCAAAAAAAAATTTAAGCCTCTAATTTAATTCGTACCCACCTTTGATTTCCTTATTGTTGGTGAATGTTGTGTATTTAAGTATTATTTCATACCTTTGAGTGAATTTCATTTTGAAGTCGGTTTTAAGTTTTTTTAAACTTTTTTTTTTAAGTCGTTTAAAAAGTGCAAAAGAGTGGTTATTTTCTTTACTCTTTACACGTAAAGAAAAAGGCAGGGACAACTGTTAAATCAATGTCTTGCCTTATGAAATTCGCACCGCACACCATCGATGTCCACGCGGGCAAAGCAGCGGGTAACATTTTTTTGTGAAAACTTTTTTACAACAAATTAATACTAACGTAACATTTACGTTTAACATAACTCCTGACGAGGTTTTTGGCGCACCAAGTAGATAAGTATAGAAAATATGAAAGAACAAAACAGTTTATTCGAAATTGATTTGCCCTGCATGGTCAAAATGTTGGCCATGTTAGTCCATAAAAGTAAATATTTATAAGGCTAAGGGCAAGAGCAGCCTAACCAAATATTGCAGTTTGTCCACTGGCGCCTGAAACACGATACTCTCTTGGTTCTAGCAAAGTATACATATTAGTACTAACATAATGGACACTCCCTGCCGCTCTCTGGATTGCAACCTCACCCCCTCGTCACCCAGATAGATGCAGATTGGTTACCGTTTGGTTGTCGAACGTATAGGATTTCGCCGCCATTTTGTTTGTTCCGTCATTCTTTTTGAAATGTGATTTCTGGCCCGTTGTATGAAGTGTCTAGGGTGTGGTTGTAGGTGAGTGTTTTTACATTTTGGTAATTTAATAATATTACAGAAATCGCTTTTTGCAAAGGGAAAGTGTAACAGATAAACATAGTTAATTTTTTTGGTATTTGTTTTCTGTCTATATTATGGTGTGGCACAATTAATCGAGCTATCCACGGGAGCGTCGGTGGCGCAACGGCGAGGGCCGCTAATTCCTTTCCGGGAAGTCGTGGTTCGAGTCCTGCCACGTACCAAAGTGTTTTCGAATTTCGATCTCATATGTACGTTTATCCGACGCTCTTACAGTGAAGGAAAATATCGTGAGGAAACCTGCACACGCCTTCAAAGAAACTCGAAGGTTGTGTGTGAAGTTGACCAACCCGCACTGGGCCCGCGTGGTCGACTAAGGCCTGATGGCTCTAACTCAGGGTAGGCTCGAGCCCCTCGGTGCGGGGGCGTATATATGAGCTGATGTGATGATCCACGGGATAGAGGGTGTTTTTTTTTTACCTTCTATCCACAATTGGTAAGCCCTTAGCTTCACTCAGGTAAGTGACGGTGATGCTGAAGATGGTAGCGGACTAACCATGTGAGAATCTGACTATCTTATCTTCATAACAGACCACATCAATGCCAGCCAGGCGGGCTATAAAAATGCCCTACCACCAATCAAACCAAGTCTTACAAAGTTGACCACGGTCCACGATGGGAATTGAACCCCCGCAGTCTTGGTGTGAAGCGAATAGACTAACCATTACTACTAACCATTAATTTACTTTTAAGATAATAAAAAAAACATACAGTGTAAACTCTATATAGCGACACTCAAGGGACCGTGCATTTTGTGACGTTATTGAGAGTTTTCGTTACATAGAGAGAAATTAGCGTCGAAGTAAACCAACTGGAGCCAGAAAATTTTGACGTTTCAAAGAGTGAATCGGTATATCGAGTGACGTTTTACAGCCAGGCGGACTTGAAAAATGCCCTTCCACCAACCAAACCAAGTCTTCCAAAATTAGACTTCCAAATCAAATCAGCGTTTTCCTGATGTGAAGCTTATGAACTACCATTACGCCACGGGGCCGTGGAAATTTCCATGCCAGCCTGCCGTATCACACTAATATTATAAAGGCGAAAGTTTGTGAGTGTGTATGTTTGTTACTTCTTCACGCAAAAACTACTAAACGGATCTGGCTGAAATTTGGTAGTTAGACAGATTAGGACCTTGATTAACACATAGGCAACTTTTTTATACGCTCCCGAGCCGCTTGCGGAATGCGCACCCTCGCAAAGTCAAAGAAACGATGTCCATGCGGATGAAGCCGCGGGAAACAGCTAGTCAACTATAAATCACAGTAGTCAACACAACCGCAACTAAGCTCAATATAAATTGAATCAGTTTCTATCAGATCTCATTTTGAAACACAAGTCCAGGTACAAATTACTATAGGGCCGGGGTTCTTTCGATCGCGATGGTGGCCGCAGATAACGCGACATCGTCAATATAAAGACATAATTTTGTCAGCGACAAGAACAAGACAGACAGAGCTAGATGAATGATCTTGCCTCCTGTTTTAATTAGCGAGAACGAACGAAATGAATGAGTGAACGAAGATTGAAATGTCCTGCAGATAGAACTTGCAGTGTAAATGTTATTTTCGTTTTTGATGTTTAACATCTTTGCTCTCGCTTTTCTGCAATCTGTGGGAGTCACGAAGGGTAAGGTAACATAGCCATGCCACGTTATTTAAGTTTTTCAGTCACGGAGGATAAGGAAAATAGCCATGCTGCCTAATGCGAGGTCGGACGCCGGTAAGTTTTTAGTTATGTAATTTTACTATAAGGCTTGCTCGTTTTTTTTCATTCGACTTCCAAAAAGGAGGAGGTTCTCAATTCGTCTGTATGTTTTTTTTTATGTTTGTTACCTCAGAACTTTTGACTCGGTGAACCGATTTTTATGATTCTTTTTTATTATGATTTGAAAGCTAGTGCTTCCCGTGTGGTCCCATATAAATTGTATCAAAATCGGTGTAGTAATTTAGTAGAAAATTAACAAAAACCGAAAAAAATTAAGGCAAAAATGTACTAATTTGTTGCGATGGAAGTCGGGTTTTTAACGTGTTTAGTGTTTTTTTGAGTTTGTTATCATTAATGAAAATCATTACCTTAAATTGGTTCAATTGAATAAATTGATTTAATGAACTATATCCTTTTATCGAACACAAAAAGATGTACTCTCCTAGAATAACTGCACGATTTCTACTTTTAATTTATCCTCAGATCTACCAGATCAATTTCGTTAAAATTGAACAGATGATTAGCTACGTAATATTTTTAGTAATAAATAAACTTAAAACTAGCTTTTGCCCTCGGCTTCGCCCGCGTAGACATTGTTTATATGACTGTATAGCTGTTTCCCTCGGCTTCACCCTCGTGGACAACGTTTCTATGACTTTTCGAGGGTGCGCAGTGCGCGAGCCGCCAGCAGCTCGCGGACGTGGAAATAAGTGACCTATGTGTTAATCCAGGTCCTAATCTGTCTACCTACAAAATTTCAGCCAGATCGGTACAGTAGTTTTTGCGTGAAAGAGTAACAAACATTCATCCATACATGCTTACAAACTTTCGCGTTTATAATATTAAGTAGGATTCAGTAAGTAATGTATTAACATATCAGCTTATGTATACGTCCTCACCGAGGGGCTCGAGCCTACCCCGAATGAGGGCGATCGGGCCATATGTATATGCTCTCAATAATATTTGTTCTATTCTAAAAGCTTTTTTTTAACTTGCAATGTTTGTATGTATGTATGTTTGTTTGTTAAGTTCAAATCTGGCAACCAATTTTAAAGCGACTTCCGCGAGTCCGATTGAGCTGAAATTTAGAATGAAGCCGTATTTCCGGTGACAATAGATCATTTTATTGTTTTGAAATTGATCTGATGTTGAAACTTGGAGGTGGAATCACAATCCCAGAATCGTCTCTTATTTTCAATAGAATTGTTGGAATATGGTATTGGACTGCTAGTCATTTGAGTTACTTTTTTTATGATTTTCAAAAACGAAATTTCGTCAGAGATTTTAAGCGTCATTGACGAACTTATTTTATGAATTAGGTCTATAAAAATTTTAAGAATTGATGTAAAAACAAACTAATAAGATTTTTTTTGACTTCATTAGGAGAGCAAATTAGGAAATCATATTTCAGAATTTATTTTTTGATACAGTCCGATCCCCTATAACAACCGTTTTTGAATTTGGAACCGTGTATTTATATTCATTTGGGCATTCGGCTTTTGAGTATAAAAAACTTTTTTCAAATAAAAGCTTGTACCAAAAAGATTTTAGGTTTTTCGAAAATTATAACCGGATATCTTGTATAAAAAAAACAATGTTTTTTGGGCCCAAGAAACTGTAACGTTTATTGATGGTATTAAACAATAAAATTAAATATTTATTTATTATAGTAATTGGACGAAAGATAAGGCAAAAGATAAACCGGAATCATAAAATCAATATAAAAAAGCTCTGTTTTGAGTTCTACCTAATGATTAGATGAGATTACAGTATCAGTAGGGGCATTCCACGTGAAGCGAACAGGTATAAAATGTTGATTTTTCCGATTTTAGTAATATTTGATCAAGTTATAACTATATATGTCTTCGACCCAGTTAAACAATATTTTTTCAGTACAATACATAGTTAACGAGTTAAAGGGCATTGAAGTTTTGACTAGTTAACAAGTATGCGCTACTTCAAACCTAAGTACCAAGTGTTAAAAAGTTATATTCAAATAAACAAAGCAGTGGAATGTATACTTGACTTGATGAGCTTCCTAATCGCATTTTTGGAAATTTCAAAAAAAAGTTAATTTTAATGAATTAAATATGTAATAATTTTTTTTAAACTCGATTTTTTAAAGTTGGATCAGTTGATTTTTTTTATATTTTTTTTCTCATAATTGGTATTAGTGTATAGATAATCCATGCCAAGTTTTGTAATGGGCCTGAAAGTCGTGTAGGAGCTAGACCAGTCCGATCGGAAACATCAACATTTTTTCCCTGTCCGCTTCACGTGGAATGCCCCAGTAGATTATTGATTTCATGTCACCAATGAAATACTTATTAAAAATCTAAAATGTCAAAGTGTAACATGATCGTCAAAAAAAAACATAAAATCAATGTCACAATAAAAATAAAATATCAAAACAAAGTAAAATTAGAAGTCAAAAATAAAGTAGGATGTCAAAACAAAATAATAAATTAAATCAAATCATAATGAAATGAAAAAATGAAATGAAATCATTTATTCTCAGGTACTAGCCCCATAGTCAATAAAATAAATTTATACAGACCATAATAAATAAAACATAATAATAAGAGTTAAAAACAAATCAAATAATAAATAACACGGATTAAATAATAATAATGTCATATAAAATTGAATTGAATTTTAATGACGAATTTTTATTTTGTAGAAATTTGTCAACATTGTAACAAAAGGTATTTTATCGAAAATAGAACAATATTGTTTTGAGCAGTCCACCATATGTAAGTATGTTAATTAATATCTCAATACTCCCGTTTCAATATTACGTTACCGAGCGTCGGTGGCGTAACGGCTAGGGCCGCCGCCTCCTGTCCGGGAGGTCGTGGTTCGAATCCCGTCACGTACCAATGTGATTTCGAATTTAGATTTCATATGTAAGTTTATCCGACGCTCTTACGGTGAAGGAAAACATCGTGAGGAAACCTGCACACGCCTGCGAAGAAACTCGAAGGTTATGTGTGAAGTCGACCAACCCGCACTGGGCCCGCGTGGTTGACTAAGGCCCGATCGCCCTAATTCAGGGTAGGCTCGAGCCCATCCGCGGGGATGTGTATGAGCTGATATATGATTCCCTTTAGATGAGGTACACATAACACTATCACTGTAATCCAGAGATTATGAGGAACAAATCGACAAAGTTTCATTACTATACGCTGTAAGTTTCTATAAGTTTCTGGTGTGCCTATGCCGCATTTAAAAAAAACTCCTTTATAACCTACAAAAAATAAGAAAAAACTGACATGTTCAGAAACTATAATTTTGTCTAAAACCATTTGACACCCGACATAACATCAAAGAGGCTGTCAAATGATCCAGAAAATCATCTTTTACACACATACCTGCAGTTTCAACCCCTTGCCATTTCGCTACGTGTCTCGGACAAAGCCGTTTCCGGGTTGCGAACCATCTCAATTGATCCGCACAGGAAGTTTAAATGGTTCATTAGCCACTAAACGAATGTAAACAGGCCAGCACATCAGCTACACACTTTAGACTTTGTTCCTTTCTTATGCCGAATGCGTATGGATCAGAATCACACTATGAGTGTATAGCTTGATGTACTAGCCTCTGTATCAACATCTTAAGCAAAAAGCCTTTCTACTGACAATCGATATTCCGCATTTTGCTCTGACTGAATAAGCAAATTTTCATGCTGAGATTTGAATGATTACCTACAATTATTATTATGTCAATACTAGCTTTTGCCCGTGGCTTCCCTCGCGTTTACATCGTTTTTGTGACTGTCTTTGAGGGTGAGTGATGCGCGAGCCGCAAGCAATGGCGATCTTAAAAAATTTGATTGCTGTTAGTTAGTAAGCGCAACACTTAAGAACGGCTGGAGCGATTTAAAAAAAAATATGTTCGTAAATAATCCAAATAAAATTGTTACTACAGAACAAATATAAGTTTCCCGGATAATTTTAAAATTTGAGCAAAACTGACACTGCTTTTTTCTACGTTCGGACAGGACACCGTCTATCGGGTCAGCTGGTTGTGAATAAAACAAGCTTTCATTCCTCATGTTTTTATGTTCAGCCTGTTTTTATATCATCTTTTTTGTCTATTTTTACTTTTTGTTATTTGTTTGTTTTTTGTTATTGTCATTCGATTCCGTTTTCCCATCATCAAGACGATTATTTTTCCACATTTTCCATTTTTATAACTAATTTTAAACATGTTCCGTTTTTTTCGTTGAATTTATATACGTTGTAAAAGATCCCTGACCCTCCCTCCATAAACTAAACTACTATTTAAATATTAGACTGACTCACCGAGTCAGTGGTTAGTGCTCTTGACTGCTGATCCGAGAGTTGTGGGTTCGATACCCACCCAGGGCAAACATTTGTGTAATGAGCAGATTTGTGTGCTCCGTATCTGGGTATTAAATATCTATATATGTATGTATTTAAACGTTTATAAGTATTTATATCAGTCTGTGGTGGCAACTGCAGTAATCCGCCACTGAACATTAACACAAGCGACGAGAGAACAAAAGAAATACTACATCTAGAACGCGCTATTAGAATTTTTTCAGCGCTGGCTGAGTATACAGATACCAATCATCAACGATTGGTCCACGGCCGGACCCCAGGCATACCACCTCTCCTGGCGGAGATATCTCCTTTTGCTCTCTTCGAGTAGGAACGCACCGTTCCTAAAAGTCTCTGGTTCCCATAACACAGGGAATCCTACTTTGGGGCCAGATGACCATGTGTGATTTGACCCAGATTTTTTTTTATTATTATTTATATGTACTATCCTATCGTGCGAGCAACGGCGCAGTTGGAGGGTGCGCCCGACGCGACACTGGCGCCCGAACAGAATATTTTCCTCTCGAATGCCTTTAAATCATATTCGACGGGACGTATAGTTATTGCAGCAATATCACATTAAAGAACAAACCCGTTGATAGTCCGTTGATCACTCCTAGCGGGGGTCAGGCCACCCATAGGTGTGGACATCCCAAATCGAGTTATGGTCATTGGACCGTAGTGGATGGCTGGTCACTGAATCAAACAAATGCGTTATTTGTTTAGTTACCTTTTGAATTTACCGCTAAAAAAAGGAGGAGAAAAGTAGAGTGGTTTTAGGAGATGTTAAACGGTGTTTGGAATTTATTACATCATGATTTTATAAAAACTAAGATGAAATTTATCTTTATACAGGATGTAAAATAATTGGTGTAGGACCCGTTAACTGAGGCTTCTACTCATCATACTGAACAACTTTCCTCAAGGAACGTATAGTCAATTCTCTAAAAAAAAATTTGAACACTCCATACTAAAATGCACAAAATTGGTCGATCAGCTAATCGATTTGTATGAAGAGTAAAAATTTTTTTATTGAGATTTCAGCAAAGTCTTGAACAAGTGGTTCAGTATAATGAGTAGAAGCCTCAGTCAACGGGACCTACACCAATTTTAGTACATCCTGTATAGGGTGACTTTTAATGAGTTCTTGATAGCAAAGGATATGAATGTACTCGTGATTACAAACAACTTTCCCAAAGAAACTATAATGTCATGATAAGAAAAAAAAATTTTACTCCTCGATACATAATAAGTTATCAAATCGGCAAAAATGTATAAAGGACCAAAACTTTTTTTCATATTTGACACATAGTTTCTTTGGGAAATTTGTTTGTAATCACGAGTATATGCATATCTTTTGTTATCAAGAACTAATTAAAAGTCATTCTGTATATAAAAAAAATAATAATATTAAATATTAACGTTATAATTTTAAAAAAAATTTAGTTAAATACAAAATTGCAAGGGTGCAGATTGCAATACTTTTATATGTGTATGTATCAAAAAATATCCTAATGCGTATTGGTCCAAATGCGTATTGATTCAAATGCGTATTGGTCCAAATGTTTATTGATCCAATTGCGTATTGGTCCAAATGCGTATTGGTCATTTTATCTGTATTGGTCCTTATGCGTGTACAAACGAAAATTTCGGGTAGGTATGCTTTAATTTCCTATGCATTTGATAGCCAAAGGGCACAGTGTTCTATTGGACCAAAAAACCTGCGATTCATCCCTTTAAAATACAGGCCAAAATCTTCAAAAACCTGTTCATATTAGGTAACTCGGTTTTACGGTAACGTTCGTCAGTAATTGTCATGCTTTTAATTTTATCATTTTTTTATTCATCATCATATCAGCCGAAAAACATCCACTGCTGGGCAAAGGCCTCCCCCAAGGATTTCCACGACGCCCGGTCCTTCGCTGCCCGCATCCAACGGCTTCCCGCGATCTTCACCAGGTCGGTCGTCAGTCCACCGCGTGGGGGGCCTACCTACGCTACGTTTCCCGGTGCGCGGTTGCCACTCGAAAACTTTACTACCCCAACGGCCATCTGTTCAACGAGCTATATGCCCTGCCCACTGCCAGTTCAGTCAAGCGATTCTGTGAGCTATGTCGGTTACTTTGGTTCTCCTGCGGATATCCTTGTTTATAATTCATTTTTTTTATTCACCGAATGGTAATTAACAACCTTTGTGGATATCGTCCAGCAAAAAAAGCTGTTCGTAGAAAAAGAAGTGAAATCTCAGCAGTATAACATTTGCCAAATCCGGTGCAAAGCAAGCCGTACTGCCTTTTCTAGAACCATTTCGGTTGATTTTAGCTTTTAGAATTTAGCCCCTGTATCTTGGCACTAGTAACGTACAAAAATAAGTGAAATCCCTTTTTTTATAAACGTGCCAAGTCTCGATTTAGATTACTTGTCCATAAAAGTAGTGAGATAAAATAAAGGGCCAAGTGAAACTAAAAAGTTACTTGGCTGTTAAACATTTTGTATGAGAAGTAAATCTAGGTACCTACATATGTCAGAAAAGGTGAATCTTATAGATGTTTCAATAATACTAATTATAGGTGAAACGTTGTTTATTAAACATGTAAATTACAGAGTTACGCATTATAGTCATATCAGCTTATATACGTCCCCACCGAGGGGCTCGAAATTACCTTAATTAGGGCGATCGGGCCTTAGTCGACCACGTTGACCCAATGAGCGTTGGTCAACTTTGCGAGTTTCTTCGCAGGCGTGTGCAGGTTTCCTCACGATGTTTTCCTTCACCGCAAGAGCGTCGGATAAACGTACATAATATATAAAATCGAAATTCGAAAACACATTGGTTATAATTCGATTGGCAGAATTGGCAGAACTCGAACCGAGACCTCCCGGATAGGAGGTAGCGGCTCTTGCCGTTGCGCCACCGACGCCCGTTGTTTATAATATAAAAGCATTTAGACTTAGGTACTACCATTACTAAATATTTAACGGTCCAGTCCCTCTTTTATACTTTTATTGCCAAGTAATTTTAATCGAGACTTGGCACGTTTTACAGCATGTTTTTGTTGGGATGCAAATTACAGCAAAATAAATATGTAGGGGTCTGGTAACAACATTCCAATTGGTACGAATTCACTATACTACAGGTTGGTATTGAGCAGGGATGTTACGGAGCTTCGACTCCGAATCCGATAAGTCGGAACTTCCGATTATTATTACACCTTCGGTTCCGACTTCGGCTCCGAAACTTTTAAATCGGAGGTTTTAATCGGAGGTCGCAGCATAGCAAATAGCGACGGCGGCCGGCGTCGACCGTTGCGAACAGGTTCATACTTGTCGCGCTGGGAATCCCCGCCTTCGCTACATAATATGCGTATTGCGTTCAGTCGTCGATTGTTTCTTTAGTTACTTGTTTATTTTTTACGCACAAGTGGCTTTATATCAATAAAAGTGATCTATTTTTGTTTTGGACCATGTAACTAAAATCAAGTTAAATAAATATAAAATAAATATTCTGAGACAAATCACACATGGTCATCTGGCCCCAAAGTAGGATTCCCTGTGTTATGGGAACCAGAGACTAATATACATACTTATATATGTTTAAATACATACATATATAGATATAATTTAACACCCAGACACAGAGCAAACAAATCTGCCCATCACACAAATGCTTGCCCTGGGTGGAGATCGAACCCACGACTCTCGGATCAGTAGTCAAGGGCACTAACTACTGAGCCACAGAGTCAGTCAAGAGTCAAGAGTTGTATTTTGAACTACTTCTCTTCTCTTGCCACCACTTGTGACTCTGCCTCCGAGTCCGATAAATCAAATTTAAATACTCCGACTCCGACTTCGGTTCCGATAAATTTACCCCCGTTACATCCCTGGTATTGACTAAATAATTCGTTCCCGTGTCTGTTATGCCGGCGACAGACTCCCACTACGGATGGGCCCTGTAAATCTATCGGAGATACGGATCTTGATATACGAACTATCGGAGATACGGATCTTGATATACGAACGGATGCAAAACGGGATCTCTGTCCAATGCGGTTTGATTTAAGCAGATCTTACATGAACACACTACTCGTATCTTAAGTGACATCATTCGAATGATTTTAATATCGTGTATGAGTATCAACTCAACGGAGATGTTAAAAGATACACAAAATAACGTATTTCGTTACTTACTGTCCGTGTGAACTGGCCTACTCTTGTCAAAGGTATCAATGACATTCAATGATTTTTATGTATAACTTTTCGTGTCTTATAATTTTCATTTGCTAATGACATAATCTGGTTTATTTCAATGATTGCATTTTGACATTATTAACTAATGATTGTTTATTTCATGGTTTTTCACAAATGAAATTATGTTATTATTATTTTATGACTATCAGAAAGAGTGTAATTTGCACATATTTTGAATAAATACATTGAATCTTAGCGTAATACTTACCTAATCAATTCTGTACTAAAGGGTCCCCCAGGAGCCTCGAGTTTCCATACAAAGGTGGTTCCGCTTTAATACAGAAACTACATGCCGGATTGAATCCAAAATTTGCGAATATATTGAGTAGACTTTATATATAGCATATCTCTGGAGTAGACACATATCGATGTTTGCAATTAGTTTTTATCGTAGTAAATTGAAACATGACGAAGGCTTAATTGAAAGTTTGAAACTTATCTTTTTTTTCTGTTTTATCAAAAAAAAATTACATACTTTAAGGTTCCATACAACCAAAAGGTGAACAACGGAACCAAATTACTTTTTTCAAGATTTTATTTTACCCACTTTGTTGGCGTGATTTTTTTATTTTTTTTTTATTAAAAATTTGAGTGCGTTTGACTATACCTCGCCTGATGGTAAATGATGATGTAGATTAATGGAATTTGTAGAAATTACTTTAGTTACGCAGATGGCGACATGGTGCTGCTGGTACCGGCTATGGAGGCTCCCAGAGCAAGCTTCTTCGAACGTGTGAGACTTATGCCTCTAAACATGGCCTTGTTTATAATGTAAAAAATTTGAATACATGGTTTTTTAAGTGTCCAGCTACTATGCCGTCTATTTTTTGAAAAGGACG
Organism: Coleophora flavipennella; assembly: GCA_947284805.1. Classification (NCBI taxonomy): domain Eukaryota; kingdom Metazoa; phylum Arthropoda; class Insecta; order Lepidoptera; family Coleophoridae; genus Coleophora; species Coleophora flavipennella. The sequence goes on from OX369295.1 coordinate 11,889,796, forward strand.
CCTTTACCCTATGGGGTTATCATATCAGCGGACGGACGTCCACTGCTGGACATAGGTCGTATGGCTCCCGGCTTAGAATAGAGCCATCCTATTTCCTCCAATAGATGTCGTAAAATTCGACTAAGGGACTCGAATCGGAGGACGGGCAGCAGCGTACTCTCCGTGACCTGCAGTCGACCTGCAACAACACTACGATCGCCAACCCGCCTGCCAAGCGTGGCGATTACGGCAACACCCCCCAATGATTGACAAAATCAAAAAACCGGCCAAGTGCGAGTCGGACTCGCGCATGAAGGGTTCCGCACCATTAATAAATGACATATTAAAAAAAACTACTTACTAGATCTCGTTCAAACCAATTTTCGGTGGAAGTTTGCATGGTAATGTATGTACATCATAATATATTTTATTAGTTTTATCATTCTCTTATTTTAGAAGTTACATGTGTGTCCCCACATTTTACCACTTTGGAAGTGTCTCACGCGCAAACTATTCAGTTTAGAAAAAAAATGGAATTAGAAACCTCAATATCATTTTTGAAGACCTACCCCACACGTATGGGTTTGATAAAAAAAATATTTGAGTTTCAGTTCTAAGTATGGGGAACCCTCAAACTTTATTGTTTTTTTTTTATTTTTGTGTGAAAATCTTAATGCGGTTCACATAATACATCTACTTACCAAGTTTCAACAGTATAGTTCTTATAGTTTCGGAAAAAAGTGGCTGTGACATACGGACGGACAGACATACAGATATGACGAATCCTTATGGGTTTCGTTTTATGCCATTTGGCTACGGTACCCTAAAAACGGCCCCTAGTCCCCGGAGGCCCCGCTACCCTATTGGGTAACGCAATTTAAATGTATGGGAGACTACGTGACGGACGGCCTTAAAGACAATGTAGACAGAGCGGGAACATGGGGCATTGGCGATTATATGCAACATGTCGGTGCGCAGGTTTTGTCGGTATAGCACAAACGTTATAATTGAAAACGCTAAACACGTTAAAAAAAACGGTTGTCTGTAAAGTCGGTTTACTGACGATAGTTGAACGTGACAACGTCATAAGAAAAAAGCCTTAAACGGAACGCCTCACGGAACGCCTCAGAGCGAGGTAACGACGCATTTTTCGGAACGCCTCAGAGCGAGGTAACGACGCATGGTAACGACGCATTTTTTCGTGCGTGCAGCCGGCTCCATCGAATTATAAGACGTTATCACGTCAAAAAAACGACTTCCATCGCAACAACTTAGTACAATTTTTTATTCATATTTTTGGTTTTTGTTAATTTTCTAATAAAGTACTACACCGATTTTCATATTTTTTTTAAAGGACCACACGGGAAGCACAAGCTTTCAAATAAAAAAAAAGAATCATCAAAATCGGTTCACCCAGTATAAAGTTCTGAGGTAACACACATAAAAACAAAAACATTACAGTCGAATTGAGAACCTCCTCCTTTTTGGAAGTAGTTTGAAAATGACGCTATTTTGTGCGTAGTGTCAGACATTCTACACCGGCAGCTTGTGGGCCAACAGCACGCAGAGATCACTCAATATTCTATGTGTCCAATATAACAATGGTTTCAGGATGTTGTTGGGGTTGTCCCGCTACTGCAGCGCATCTGACATGTTTGCGCAAGCGCAAGTTGACAGCCTCATGCCATATTGCGGAAACGAACAGCCTCCTTGCTGAGCAGATTGCGCGACAACACCGACAGTATCCTGGGGGTTGTAGCGGAGACATACGACTTCCAGCTATTTTCACATTACATGCTTGTATTGGTTAAGCAGGGACCACTTGCCTACTGGTGGTTAAAAATGTGCTTGAAAATGGTTTTACTCCTGATTTGTGTTTTTTTTTGTAGAACTGATGACCGTTGGGGTAGTAAAGTTCTCGAGTGGCGACCGCGCACCGAAAAGCGTAGCATAGGCAGGCCTCCCACTCGGTGGACCGATGACCCGGTGAAGGTCACTGGATGCGGGCAGCGCAGAACTGGTCCTCGTGGAGATCCTTGGGGGAGGCCTATGTCCAGCTGTGGACGTCCTTCGGCTGATATAATGATGATGATGATGTGTTTTTTGACCGAGCGAGCACGAAGCGTTTCCGTTTCAGCTTTCGCAAAAATGCTTTCGTATGTCTGTCCATATATCCGGAAGTCCGGCTGTTCTCCTCTACAGGTCTATGGAAATTTTGTGAGCAGGTTCGATAGTTAATTACATGGTTTTTTGTTTGTCGATTAAGTTTTTGGAATTTTTTCAAAATAGCAAAGTTGGGCTTTCATGGGGTTGAAAACGTTAAAAATATCATATTTCACCCATTTCGAAAAACTCGTGAGGTCTACACAACTCACAGAGCCACTAGTTAATACTAGTTTATAAGTCTGTTTCAAACTTGAGCATGTTTTCTCGAAATTGTGTAAATTTATCAATTATTCTAAGTGCCATTCTTAAAAATAATACTTTAAAACTTATTTTTGTATGACAGGTACCGTCTTTCCGTTATAGAATATAATTATGTACATATTAGGTAGGTGTTAAGAATATTGACGACGAAAATTTAGAAAACATCCTAAGCGCCATTTTTAAGAAAACATCCTTAGCGCCATTTTTAAGAAAACATCTTTAGCGCCATTTTTATTAAGAAGAAATCCTTAGCGCTATTTTAGTTTAGGATAAAGACCATGAGATAGATAGCTAAATTTATAACAATGGAGGTTAATCCATCTACAAAACTAATTTAAATTGCTAAATATAAAAGGATATTATGTAAATCTAATTAAGGGGATGAATATTTATCAAAATTAAAGTGTTGGTTCTCGCCCAATAAATCTGAGGTCGCACGCGGCTCCAAACACAGGGGGTTGTTTATTTATGGCGGTCCATGAATGTTAACAAAGACACGTTTTGGTATACTGAGAGATGATACCAAGCCGAGATGAAAAGCCGAGATCTTGACAGAAACAACCATTTTAAATCAAATTGAAACTTTCTATTCATGGAGCTCGTCGTCACAGTAGGCGTCGTGGCAGTAGTGGCGATATATTCGCTTTAATTCATTGAAGGATTTTTGGCACATACATGTTTACATATTCTTTGTCAAGCTAGGTACTTGACTCTTTATAGAAGCCATTGTAGCTTAATTCAACTTGTACGGTTAGGTTAATCACTTAGGTTAACTGATCAGAAACACGGTCAATAGATCATCATCATCATATCAGCTCATAGACTCATAGACAGCTCACTGAGGGGCTCGAGCCTACCCTGAATTGGGGCGATCGAGCCTTAGTCGACCACGCGAGACCAGTGCGGGTTGGTCGACTTCACACTCAATCTTCGAGTTTCTACGCAGGTGTGTGCAGGTTTCCTCACGATGTTTTCCTTCACCGTTAAAGCAATCGGTAAATATGTACGTAAGTTTCTAAAAACTCATTAATACATTGGCCGTCCAGATTTGAACCCGGTACCTCTGGTTAGGAGGAACGAGTCGTTAACGGTTGAGCCACCGACGCTTCTTACAAATACATAGATGGATTTTAATGTAAGTGGAATTTATCTCGACCGTATCTGTGCTTTGCAAGACACGTCAAGTCGTTGGTACCGATTACTGTGACTGGATTTTCCTTGATTTTGTTTTACCTATCATATTTTAAATTTTGCATTGTCAGAAAGAAGGTCACACCTAATGGGATGGATCAGCCCGCTATCACAGACGAGATTCTAGTTACTTCGTTACAGATATTGCACTTCCTTATAAAACGAAAATACCAACGCATTTATTCACCTACTCCACCCCACTGTCAGACAATACACGGAAACATGGGTATTAAGGCGCTCGACTTAGCGGTTATAACTGCGTACACGGGCGGCGTGCGAATTGCGGCGGCGACTGAAGGGCGTTCTAGCGCTGACGAGCGAAGCGCGGCCTGTAGGCTACGCCAATGTATAAGTACTTATCTCGACTGCTCGACCGAGTGACGGGGGCTGCCGCTATCAACTAAATTCTTTGGACGCCTTCGACCGATGTACCCGGAGACGCATTGACGACGTTGAGTTTGTCAAAAGCAAGCTCCAAAGCGTTGAGTATCCGCAAAATTGCCTGTCTTTCGGTCTTCTATTGAATTCCTTTTGCAGTAACAACCTTATTCCCCCAACTTAATTCCAAAATCGGTTAACGAGACCTTGGGAGGGTTTCCACCCCCTTTTTACGCATTACACTTCTTCGCCTATTATGCGGACAGCGATGAATTGGAACTCCTTGTCGGCATCTGCTTCCCGACTATTAAATTTTGGGGATCTTCAAGGTGAGATGGAATAGGCATTATTTTGTTTGCATTGCATACCATCTTCAAGAGCGTCAAGCGCGCTCATTTTATAAAATAAATATACATAAAAAAAAGGTTTTTTTACAATCATTATCATTCATCATCTACCGTGCCGTTAAGTCCCATTTCTTTTAGGGTCGGCCCTTCTAGTCTTATTTCAATATTCTTGACGTAGTTGTGTCATTTCGGGTTTAAGTCCCCTTGTCTTCATGTCTTTAGTACTTCAGCCAATTCTTGGCTTCGTCCGGTCAAGGAACCGATGTTCCACGTCGCTGTAGACGCATACCTACTCAATGCGTTGTGTCTATGAACGTCGCTTTGGGGGAACGCCTTATAATTCTTCGCATTTGAATTCCTCTGACCGTCCTCGCTTTTATATCTCTTTTCCTCGGTTGTACTTTCATAAGACTAGAAGAATGGTGGTTTGGCTATTTGTTTTAATTCCAGTTGCCACACGATGCCAAGGCTGTAGTCCTCTTGCCCTGCCCACTCCACTTCAGTTTAGCGTTTCTGTGAGCTATGTCGGTTACTTTGGTTCTCCTGCGGATCTCCTCCTGATTCGATGACGCAGAGAAACTCCGAGCATAGCAAGCTCCATTGCCCTTTGGGTGACCTTGAGCCTTCTTATGAGGCCATGTAAGCGACCATGTCTCAGTTCCGTATGTCATCACTGGCAACACACACTGGTCAGAATCATTGTCATTATGATTAAAAAAAAAACAATCTAGCACGCTTTGATAAGTAAAGTATTTCTCACATACTCGATAATGGCGTTTTGTTAACCACGTGTTAACCAGGCCTTGTTTAAGCCCGCGCTAGTGTTACAAAAAGATCGCATTTTGGCAAGTCCGCTAACGAGCAACCTCCTTCATTTGGCAGCTGTTGTTTTTGATCGTTAGACTAAAAAATCAATTAATAACCTCTGTTTGTTCAAAATTGATCATCGGAGCTTCTGATGAAGGCAGTCGATGGCCGCTTCTGCAAGTTTTGAAAATTAAAATCGCGTACTATCTAATTAAGGTTGTCCCTTTCTATCAAATCCAAGGAAACTGTAGTTAGAAGGAGAGGTGGCAAGTAAATGGCATTTAATTTTCCACTCTTTGTGTGTACAGTGTGATTGATGAACAGAGAAAACGCCTCAGGTGAGTTAATCACGCCCAAATTTAATTTAGAAGGCGTATGAAAACACGAAGCTAATACGCTGTTTTATTTGTTTTATGATACTTATACCACCGCCGCTCACGTAATGCATCACCTGTAGAGGCCGCAATGTAACACGAGCCATCCTTACTAATATGTATTATAAATGTGAAAATGTGTTTGTTTGTTTGTTACCTTTCCACGCTTCAAAACCTTAACCGATCCTGATAAAATTTGTCATGCAGATAGCCTGTGTCACTGGAAAGGACATAGGCTACTTTTTATCCCGTGAAAGTAGCATAGTCCGATGCAGTTCCTGAGGGAACTGAAAATGTACTCTTTTTTTTGGTTAGTTTCTTTAACATTGCAACTGAACAATGGATTGCTGTGATTTTTTGCACATACGAGTAGATAGCTGAGGGGGTGGGAAATGACATAATTTACTAATTAGCATATCTTTATATGGTTCCCTAGGGATCTGGGGAAAACTCATTTCCGCGCTCGCGCACGTCAGCATCGCAACGAAGCTACGGACTGAAGTGGTTTTTTGTATAGGATTGGTTGAGGAAGTGGAAAGTGACATAGACTTCTAATCAGAATAGCCCGATATCGTTTCTGAGGGATCTGAGGAAAACTAATGTCCGCGATCGCGAGCCGCTTGCGACTCGCGCACCACTCAACCTAAACGACTGTCATAAAAACGATGTCCACGCGGGCGAAGCCGCGGGCAAAAGCTAGTCACTACATAAAAACCGGCCAAGTGCGAGTTGGATTAGCACACCGAGGAATCCGTACCCTCATATCTCTCTACATAACTACATAGTATAATGACAATGATACGTATTCACATTACAAGCAAAAGACATCAACGCGAGCGTCAAAAATATTCTTTTTTTATATAATGCAGTTCGGACTCCTTAGCTCGAGTTCGACTCACACTTGGCGGATTTTTATTAGTTGCTGTTTACCTTGAGTATTAGTACTATAATTTAACCAGGTTTCACGCTAGTATGTGTTACCGTTTTCACGATAGAGCTAAATCAAATAATATACTTCTATGGACCTGTAAAAAACACGTTTTTTGTATAGCGACCCCCCTTATTTTCCACTATATTATTTATTGTTATAGCGGCAATAGATATACATATATGAAAATTTTAACTGTCTACCTATTACGGTTCATGTAATACAGCCCGCTGACCGACGGACGGACCGACGGACAGACAGCGGAGGCTTAGTTATAGCGTCCCGTTGCATGTACGGATCCCTAAAAATGATAAGTCCTTGATGTGATCTATATACATGCTACTAACAGTCTTGTAATAACTACCATTGTGGCAGTGTATATAATATTATTATATTAGTACTAACATACAGTCGCTTCGGCCGCCACCGCAACCATGTTTCGTAACCAGTTGCAAAGGAAGAATTTTCCTTCTTTGTTGGCAACTAGTTGCGTTAGAAGAATATTTTGTCAAAAAATTAAAATTATTCATTGGCAATTTCGTAGTATGAATTTTTCAATCTGGTTGCGTACTAAGAATGAAAAACATCTTGTCGCAATTATACTGTTAAAAATATTCTTAGTTGGCAACTGGTTGTGTATTAATGTAAAATATTCTTCATTCACAACCAGTTGCCAACAAAGGAGGAAAATTCTTCCTTCGCAACTGGTTGCGAAACATGGTTGCAGTGACGGCCGAAGGGCATACAGCGCTTGTATGGACACTCCCTGCCGCTCTCTAGATTGCGACCTCACCCCCTCGTCTCCCAGATTGATACAGCTTGGTTATAGTGTGGTTCTCGAACGTGTAGGATTTCGTCGTGATTTTGTTTGCTCCGTCTTTAGTTTTTGGAAATTTCATTTCACGACCATTGTATGCAGTGTCCAAGGTGTGATTGTGGTGTGGTATGCTGCAAATAAAAATTAAGTATTAAAATCTTGAAAAGTAGAAAAAAGGTCGTATGTTGTAAACTCTTTATTATACAACAGATTACGAGTACAACAGTTGTAGGCACAGAATAGGAATCACAAGTAAAAAGGTGGACTTATCTCAAACAGGGATCTACGAGTATTCCAACCAACTTATGACTTAAATAATCTTCTAAAAACCTAAAAGCTTTTAGGTACAAGCTTTTTAGGATCAAAGTACTCGTCAATACAAATCAAACGAGCCCAATTTCTTTACGACATCATCAGTGGCTTTTTGGACTGTCCGGACCTATGTAGCCGCGTTGGTTTGCGAGCGGGTACCATCCGCACGCGCCACTCTCGCTGCTTGTTTGCTGGCCAGGCTCACACGAACTACACTCGTAACTCAGTTTTGCATAGACTTGTGGAAACCTATGACGAACTGTTTAGTGACTTTGACATAATATTCCTTCTCCAACGTAACCAATTTATGAATTTAATTTTTACACGACTTCATACAAACACTCTCAACACTCTCAACACACACACATAATATTTACACATTCCTTAAACACACTACACACATAACGTATAACACTTTGCGCTGCCCGTTTCATACTTAATTTTTTTTCTTTATTTCATTGTACTTTTTTTTTGTTATATATAATATTTGGTTTATTATTGTTATTTTACATTATTTGTGTTTAAGCCTACTTCGTCCATCTTTAAATTTTAATTAGTTGAATTTCTTAATTTGCTTTCTAAAATGTAAAACTAACAGTTGTAATATTTAAGTGTAATAAGCTGTGAAATTTGCGAAAAATAAATAAATAAATAAACTCGATGGGGTTGTGTCGTATTATTGCGGAGTTCCTATGGTCTCCTTTGAGCTCCAGCATCAGATCAGCTCCTTGTTATCATAATATTGCATTGTCACGCCATATACATATCCATGCAAAATTTCAGCTCAATCGGAGACCGGGAAGTGGGTCAAATTTAATTTGCAAGATTTGATGACAAACATCGAGACAGGTGAAACTAAATAAAAGCTCGTAAAAACTAAATGACGAGCATAGAAGCGCTTTAGTTAGCACACGGCTTGAAATGATAGAAAAAGTTTCAAAGTAAAAAAAAAGTCAGTTAAAAAAGGGAAACTTTATAAGTTTTTACAATATTGATTTTGAGCGGGATTTTTATCATCCTAGGCACACGTAATGATATTCTATCATTTACGCTCCCTTGTACTTTGGATGCTTACGAAATAAACACATTTAATTTTTTTTATATGCCTTATTGTATAATATTAAATCCCGGCCAAGTGCGAGTCGGACTAGCGCACGACGAGTTCCGTACCAATATCTATAAAAATCACGTTTTTTGTATGGGGGCTCCTCTTAATTTTTATTTTATTTTAATTTCATTATTTATTTTTAAAGAGAATAATGCAACTCAATATTCTGGGAATATTTCAAGTTGCCGTTATCATTATCGAGCAAAAAAAATCACATTTGTTGTAAGGGAGCCCCCTTAAACATTTATTTTATTTTTTAGTATTTGTTGTTATAGCGGCAACAGAAATACATCATCTGTGAAAATTTCATCTATCTAGCTATCACGGTTCATGAGATACAGCCTGGTGACAGACGGACGGACGGATAGACAGACAGACGGACAGCGAAGTCTCAGTAATAGGGTTCCGTTTTTACCCTTTGCGTACGGAACCCTTAAAAGCTGTTATATAAATTAAACAGAATAAAAACAATAGGTTAGGTATCCTTACGGTAAGGTAGCAAATTCTGTTTTGCAACTTTTAATAATATATTAAACTCGTCATTTTTCTAGTCTTAATTATAATCCGTATATTATTAATAATTTGTAAGTTCGAAACCTTACCTTATAAGTCCCATTTTTTGGAGTCGGATTTGTATGTTTGTAGCCTTCATTCAGGGCTCATGCTGGTCAGTTCTTAAGTTAACCCACACTGCCCCATATCCCTCTAGCTGGACCCACTACTGATGGTGCCTCTATAACCCTTTAGCCTTTAGACTACTAGTCATTTGAGTAACTTTTTATCAACTGTCAAAAATGACATTTTGTTCTGAAATTGTTCGTGTTACAAAGTTGTGACGTCATGTCTTTGATGAACTAATTTAGTGATTATGATAAATTTAAAATTGAATTTGGATTAAAACATTATATATGAATAAAATTGTATGCTTTTGTAGGAGAAATTCTATTTAGTGAATAATATTTTATCACGCTTTTATTAGCTTCACCATAATGTTTTTTTTTGTTTTATTCACTATTGGTAAACCATTGACAACATCTCACCTGGTGGTAAGTGACAATGTTGCCGAAGATGAAAGCGGGCTTACCAAGAATCCCTACGCAATGGGGAACTGGCTATCTTATCTTCATGCCGGAACACACCAGTGATATCAACATTGATATTTGGCGGCAAGACTTAGATAAGATGGAATGTAACCGACTCCTTTGGACTCGATTTTGACCCACTTTAAACGGACAGATTTAATTCAAACTTTGTAGACTTATCAAGAATCAGCGACAATATAATAATTTCATAAGTTTTAACTAAAAAATAAAAAATAAATAGAGTTTAAAAAAACTAAAAAACACGCTTTTAAAGTAGGTACATCAGACTAAAAAGTAAAAAATAATTCTTAATATAAGTTGATAATAATAATTAACAAATTACTAGTATTATTGTGAAAAAGTGTGGGTTGCTCGATAGACGAACAATATGGCACAGAGCGCCCCGCGCTCATTTTAATTTATTTTAGATACTGTCAAATACCCTTTTCTATCCACCTTCATGTCACGTGGTCCTTCTGTCTCCTGGCCATACCGGGTCAGTCAATAGATTTTCATCTTTCCATCACGTATATTAGGGACTAGCTATTTCCCGCGGCTTCACCCGCGTGGACAACGTTTCTATGACTTGGAGGTTGAGCAGTGCGCGAGCCACAAACAGCTCACGAGTGTAGAAAAAAGTAGCCTATGTGTTAACACGTTAACATTCACCCGCGTGGACACCGTTCCTATGACGTTTCGAGGGTTAGCAGTGCGCGAGCCACAAGCAGCTCGCGATTGTGGAAAAAGTAGCCTATGTGTTAACACGTTAAACATTCACCACCGTGGACAACGTTTCTATGACTTTTCGATGGTGAGCAGTGTGCGAGCTACAAGCAGCTCGCGTGTACAGGATATGATCTTGTACAGGAATGCAATGTCAATGTGTCAGTGAGTGTCCTAGAGGTGGTCCCAAATAAAATGCAATGGTCTTGTCAGATGGATCTCTAATTGAACACTGATTTAAATACTAATAAAATTATGCTACGTTGTCGTGTCAATGCACTCTTAACTGGGTCGCGGGCAAAGTACACAGTAGAAGCGCGACTGCTTCCAAATCTTAACAAAATAATATAAAAATAAATTACATGTACGTATGTAATTCGTACATCGCGAGTGTGGAAAAAAGTAGCCTATGTGTTAACACATTAACAGTCCTCTACAAGTGTTCTGAAACACGCCATATGTCCATATGTGTGAGCCCACAGAGGAACACAGGGTGTGTGTGCTTCATAAAGTACACGAATCGGCGAAACCGCTCTCCGTGTAATAATAATAATAATAAATAATAAATATTCTTTATTGCAAACCAAAAAAAAAAACTTTACAGAAACTTAATTTAAAAATGTACAGTGCAGAGGCGGCCTTATCGCTTTTAGCGATTTCTTCCAGGCAACCTTAAGGTAACCGGTAGGAGTTGGTAGGTAAAAGGCTACCAACATATGGTACACTGGAATGTTAACGTATTAATCCAGGTCCTAATCTGTCTACCTACCAAATTTCAGCCAGATCCGTTCAGTGATGATGATGATCTATCCGACCCATTTCGGTCATGGCGACCACTTCGACTCCTAGTCGGTTTGCCGCGCGTGCGTTCGAAGATGGTTTAAAAACAAAAATGGTTTGGAAAACTCCTCGCGCACTGAGGGCATTTATGTATGCCACCCTCGTAATTGTATGAAATAGTCGCAGGTGGTCGGGCCTTTCCGTTCAGTAGTGTTTGCGTGAAAAAGTAATAAACATACATCCATCATTGTTACAAACTTTCGCGTTTATAATGTTAGTAAGATGTATGTATGTATGTGAGGGGGGAGGTAAAAGATGAGGGTTCAATGTTCAGTTTGTTCAATGTTCATTTAATGAATATGTGCCATTTAATGTAATTAAGAAGAGCGTCGATGGCGTAACGGCTAGGGCCGCCGCCTCCTGTCCGGGAGGTCGTGGTTCGAATCCTGCTACGTACCAATGTGATTTAGAATTTAGATTTCATATTATGTAAGTTTATCCGACGCTCTTACGGTAAAGGAAAACATCGTGAGAAACCTGTGCACGCCTGCGAAGAAATTCGCAGGTTGTGTGTAAAGTCGACCAACCCGCACTGGGCCCACGTGGTCGACTCAGGCCCGATCGCCCTAATTCGGGCAAGGCTCGAGCCTCTCGCTGGGGACGTATATGAGCTGATATGATGAATTTTATTAATTTATTAGTATTTTATGTTAATATTTTTAATGTTTGTAAAGTTGACCTAACTCTAAGCATGTACATTATTGTCTGGTGAATAGATGACAATAAATCTCAAAAAAATACTTTTGTAAGTACTGTAGGTGATATCATTGTATTTTAAGTACTGTAGGTGATATTATTGTATTTTAAGTACTGTAGGTGATATTATTGTATTTTAAGTACTGTAGGTGCTATTATTGTATTTTAAGTACTGTAGGTGATATTATTGTATTTTAAGTACTGTAGGTGCTATTATTGTATTTTAAGTACTGTAGGTGCTATTATTGTATTTTAGTCTAGTGAGTTAGTGAGTTGGAGACAGGAACGGACATAGATAGTTCCTCTTTTGTTATGAAAATAGACTTAACCTTTTTAAATCAACACCATGATTATTTCCAGTTAAACCCTTGGTGGTATTTCAGTTTTTTTGTCAACGGTTTTGTAATCATTACGGTCACCAAAACGTTTAGGCCACGAGAGAAATTTAGATAAACGTTTCCCATTAGATGCGTTTAACGCGAGGGCGATTTGAGATCATAAACATAATGCTTTTAATCATACTGAGACTGTAGCTATCACATAGAAAGGAATGGAGTAGGTAAATTTGAATAATTTATTCTACAAAAAATAAAATATCCTTTCTTCCTTTCTTATCGTGTGGCACAAATAATCGTGCTATCCAATGGATTGACGGCGGTTGCCTGGTGTTGCACTTGGTATCACCCGCGCTCACGTGTAGGGCGTTTTTTAGATTTACTCCTATGGACGTGTGCAACGCGACATTCAAACACATCTAGAAACAGATGTCCAGGTTTCCTCACGGTGTTTTCCTTCACAGTTCAAGCAATCGGTAAGTATATGTATGTACGTAAGTTTCGAAAAACTCATTGGTACATTAGCCGTCCGGATTTGAACCCGGGACCTGTGGTTAGGAGGGCCGAGTCGTTGACGGTTGAGCCACTGACGACGCTTAAAAAAATATATTAATGGTAGAAAACAACTATTTCAACAAAGTTGTCATATTTGAAAATTTTGATTATCCTACTAATATTATTAATATGAAAGTTTGCATGTATGGATGTTTTTTTTTTGCTTGAGAGTTCACAGTTTTTAGGGTTCCGTACCCAAAGGGTAAAAACGGGACCCTATGTCTAAGACTTCGCTGTCTGTCCGTCTGTCTGTTTGTCTGTCACCAGGCTGTATTTCATGAACCGTGATAGCTAGAAAGTTGAAATTTTATTTTATTCCCTTGGATAGCACGGTTAATTGTGCCACACCATAAGAGAGAGAGAGACAGTTGAAATTTTCGCAAATGATGTATTTCTGTTGCCGCTATAACAACAAATACAAAAAAATAGAAGAAGTTAAAAAATAAGAGGGTCCATATACAAAAAAAAACTCGTTTTTTTAAATGTTAAGAAATGAGCACCATCTATTATGATGGTACGGAACCCTTTGTACTAGCGCCATCTAGTATGATGGTACGGAACCCTATGTGTGTGATTCTGACTCGCACTTGACCAGTTTTTGTAATCTTTTGTCTATGTGGTGACCATCGTGGGTCGTACGTGCCACCACAGCTCTCCATGCCTCTCGATTTTGAGCTCTGTGGCTATTGGCCTGCAGTGTCATCCCGTGTTTTTTTTGTCATAAATATCGGCTGCATTCATGCCTCTGTCCTACCGCCAGAGCAATCGCTCATCATCACAGAGATTACGCATAAATAAATAGATAATAAAGTAAATTGAAATCATTCCACGAATAATTGTCTGCGCACGCGGCGATCTGATGGTAGTAATGACACCGGAACCCTTTGAATTTGGTAAATCACTTAGGCGATCTCTAAAACAAATACTCGTTCATCAAGTTCCCTGTAACAAGCTATAAGTGGTGTTATAAAAATTGGTCTAATAAAGGCTGTATAATAAATGTTCTGCTGAGAATGTACTTAAAAGGTTTCCGTCTAAGTAAAGTTTATAATAGGTGATTTAGTTTTATTTTATTATTATATTTCGAAGTTCAGTGTTAATTAAAAAAAATACAAAGGGTACTCACTCGTATATTTATATTGTAGTGGTTTTTATTAGTGAACAGTGTGATGTCTTTCTTTGCTTATATAGACCAAGTTAAGAAGAAAGTTATGGTGGAAACGTATAAAGAAATGAAGGAGAGAGTGTGGGAGAGAGACCTGGAAAGAGCTACACCGACAAGAGCACGGCTCCTAAATTAGGATGATGATGATGATGTGATGTCTTTCATGTTTGCTATTCTTGTATCACGGCCTATTCTTTTACCTCCAAATAAAACCGATTATTCCTTCTGCTGCGAAGCATTCTGTTACCCAGAGGGGGAGCCTCGAGAACGCGAGGCTCTTTGACTGTTAAATCTATCAAACCTGAACAAACGTAACATTGCTCGCTTCGCGAGCTCATTTATTTAGTGTTTTTCACTTTGCTTAGTGTTATTGTAATGTCACTAGTGAGTTTACAATGTCACTAGTGAAATTGTAAACAATATGTTACAGTTCACAATCTTTCAACAGTTCATAATCTCGCGAAATAAATCCCGTTAGATTATAATCTAACGGAATTTACAATCCTACGGTGACATATACATTTTCTTAGAAGAGATGGGATTTTTGTTACTTCTTAATTTTCTTGAATTTTCTTAAAAGTTAGAAAATCCTTTGCGGGGAATCTTATCTTAGGAAATTCAAGAAAATTAAGAATAAAAAAAACAAAAAAACATTAAGAAAATTTATACATACGTACATATTATGTATACATAATTCACAAATATGATATTATTATATGATTTTATTGGAATATAAAAATTGATCATTTAAATACAGTCTATATAGCGACAATCAATGGACCGGGTAATTTGTGACGTTATTGAAAGTTTTCGTTATACTTACAGAGAGAAATAAGCGTTAAAATAAACCAACTGGAGTCAGAAAATTTTGACGTTTCAAAGAGTGAATCGTTATATCGAGTGACGTTATACAGAGTTTACACTGTATTGTTATAACAGTAATCTCTTTAATTTTTAGAACACTATACCAATTGGTACCCTTAATTTGACAATTTTGATCCGAGCGTAGAACTTCAAAAGTACTTCCTTAAACCTATTCTTAGTAACTCAAAAAAATACAAGCGGACTAGATAAGTTTGCGGAATTTTTAAAAGGGCAGATGTCGTCAACTTGTTATCTCGAGGTGCGTGGGTGGAAGGGCTGGTGTAGCCAATGAACTGATCTCAATGCGACCCATTGTTGGACACCCCTGCTTGCTTGGGGTCACTGCGAAACTGTTGCTAACGACTTCCTTGTTCGTTGTTTGCTGATGGGAAGGTACAGTCGCGAACAAAGTATATATATTAGTACTAACACTCTAGATTGCGACCTCACCCCCTCGTTACCCAGATTGATTTAGATTGCTTACAGTTTGGTTCTCGAACGTATGGGATTTCGCCATGTTTTTGTTTGCTCCGTCATTTGTTTTTATAAATTTCATTCCACGACCGTTTGTATGCAGTGTCCGGGGTGTGGTCGCGAAGAAAAGTGTGTTTGCAATGCATGTAATAGTTTCTATTTACGAAATGGTAGAAGATACCTATAATCAATTTGCAAAAAATGTAATATAAATTTCTCAGACTTCTTTGATCCGTTGATAGGCCAACTTGGTATGGGAAATGCAAAATCTATACAGCGTTTAACAATACTAGTGTAAGTCCCGTTACCTGGGGCTTCTACTCATCATACTGAACAACTTTTGTTGTACCACTTTAATACTTCTAAATATTTACTCTTCATACAAATCGATCAGCTGATCGACTAATTTTGTGTATGGAGAGTTCAACATTTTTTTCGAGATTTGACTAGGGGTTCCTCGAGAAAAGTTGTTCAGTATGATGAGTAGAACCCCCAGTTAACGAGTCCTACACCAATTTTTGTACACCTTCTATACGTATAAGGCCGCCGCCTCCTGTCCGGGAGGTTGTCGTTCGAATCCTGCCACGTACCAATGTGATTTCGAATTTAGATTTCATACGAGTATGTACCTTTATCCGACGCTCTTACAGTGAAGGAAAACATCGTGAGGAAACCTGCACACGCCTGCGGAGAAACTCGGAGGTTGTGTGTGAAGTCGACCAACCCGCACTGGGCCCGATCGCCCTAATTTAGGGTAGGCTCGAGCCCCTCGGTGGGGACGTATATAAGCTAATATGTGTGTGATACGTATAAAATCGTATGTACTGACTTATTATCAACGCACAACTCAAAATACTGGACAGATCGGGCTGAAATTTGGCACACAGATAGCAATTATGACGCAAACATCAGCTAAGCAAGGATTTTGGAAAACTCACGGGAACGGCAAAAAAACGGGATCTGCGCGGGCAACGCCACTGGGCATCCGCAAAGTAATCAATTAATCTATTTTATATTTATGCAACTCTATCTTAATGTTGCCAAAATAACCACCTCCGTGGCGTAATGATTAATGCCATCAGTTTCATATCAGGAAGTCGCGGGTTCGATTCCCGGCGCACTTTATAAGACTCTGTTTGTTTGGTGGAAGAGCTTTTTCTAAGCCCGCCGGGCTAGCTACCACCATCTTATATAAGTCTTGTCGCCAAACATCGATGCTAACAACGTTGAGGTGTACTGGCTTGAAGATAAGATATAGCCAGTTTCCCATTGCGTTTGGGAATCGTCACTTACCATCAGGTGTAAAAAATAAATAGTATAATTTTATTTCATTTTTATTCCCTTTCATTATAAAAAGAAAGTTTTTGTGAATTGAGCTTAGATTCCATGAAGAAAGTTGTTCAGTTTCCTGATTAGTTTTGGTGGATGCCTGAAAATAGACCTGTATGTTAAGATTTAGAGTGAGAAGCGGTTACAAAAAGAGATAGGATGAGAATCACCTCGGGATCCAGCTCCGTATTGAGTTCCAGCAGCAAGAGAGTCACGTGAAGCGTGGTAGAAGAAGCCAGCACCGATCTTTGCCTGGTGAAATTTTTTATTTACATTCGCTTGACATAAGGCTTATGCCGCCGCCAACGACCAACTTTGAAACCAATTTTTAATTCAATTTAGAATTTTTTTATCGGATTTTTTTTTGTAATTTACAGGATATGAGGAGTGATTTTGATTTCCTAGAATTCTATTTTAGTACAAAGAACTAAAAAAAAATTACCTAATACACCCTTTCCAGTTGTAACCATACAACTGCTGCTATTTTAATCGAAACATTACGATAATTTATGAACTTCTTAACAAAACAATATAAAATGATTTTGTTTTCTTCTTATCAGCTCATATACGTCCCCACCGAGGGGCTTGAGCCTACCCTGAATTAGGGCGATTGAGCCTTAGTCGACCACGCGGGCCCAGTGCGGGTTGGTCGACTTCACCACACAACCTGCGAGTTTGTTTTCTTACTTTCTTCTTATTGGACATTCTTCTTATTTTATTTATAATCAATGAAAAACCACAACTTTCGCACGATTTGTCCGCAGCGATTGACGTAACAGCCACATTGCAGTACAAGCTGACAAGAACTTTATTTCCAAGCTATTTCGTTGGATGTTTGAAACATCGTGAAATGAGTTGCTAATTTTTGGGACGGAGGAGCCTTAAACATAGATTTTTTTCTGTCCTAGTGTAACCGCTGGATACAGGCAGCGTATTGAAACGGTCGTTGTGGACATCCATAGGGAGTCTATGTCCAGCAGTGCATGCCCATAAAGATGACAAAGATTTTCGCAAGGCTTGGCACTGGCAAAAACACAGTATTAAGAACTGCCACACGAAAAAGAATTTAATAACTACTTACCTAGATATAAAAGATTTAACTCCTACAATTTGGGGATCTTCAATACGAGAGTTAATAAGCATTATTTGAGTTTGCGTGCACCATCCTCGACTACATCGTCACTTACCATCAGGTGAGATATAGTCAAAGGCACTCAAATTTTTGGTTTTGATTTAATTCAGTTTTTATTGACAGATTGTAAAAGCCCATCCTGTCCCTCTGAAGTAAAATTTGATACGTTAACTTTTTCACCCTGTATATTAAAAAAGAAAGACCAATAGGCAATATCAATAACTATAATCATTGGGGCGAGGTGATGAATCATCGCCATGTGTACTGAACCCTCGTTTTACTTTACTGCAACAGTAATGAAACCTAACAAATGGGCTATAAACATTTACATGTACTTAAATCATAGCTTTTGTTCGCCAAGGGCGCATTTAAAGCATAAAATGATTGTTTTAAATAATGACGCCAGGTGTAGAGAAACTAACTTTTTCAATTTAGAAAATTTTATCTTCCTGTTATATTTAGAAAAAATAATTATTAAAGAAACATGCCAAGTGGCAAACTTGTCAGCATCTCTGTCAGGTTTCTCGATCTGAGAGTTGCTACTATAATTTCATCACATAATATTCATCAGCTCATATACGTCCTCACTGAGGGGCTCGAGCCTACACTGAACTAGGGTGATCGGGCCTCAGTCGACCACGCGGGCCCAGTGCGGGTTGGTCAACTTCACACACACCTTCGAGTCTCTTCGCAGATTTGTGCAGGTTTCCTCACGATGTTTTCCTTCACCGTAAGAGCGCCGGATAAACGCATATGAAATCGAAATTCGAAAACACATTGGTACGTGGCAGGATTGAACCATGACCTTCCGGACAGGAGGTTGCAGTCCTTGCCTTTGCGCCAACGACGCTCAATGGTATAAAGTCTCACGCATGGTATAAAGTCTAAACTAAAATTACGCGGGCAAAACTATACTTAATGATCACACGTTTGATTAATGCCGGCGCGGTAGTATTGGCTAATGATGCATCCTACACCCTGAACCCTTCCAGGTACTAGCAAGGGTTGATGTTGGTGGACCGCCGGCCGAGAGCCACCCTCCGAGGCCAATGAAATTACACACTCATTAGTTCCCAACCCAATTTTATTTGTTTTTTATTAGCAGAAGTTAAAGGGTACATGCCTACGCGGCGCCGGCTAAGTCGCGCGCGATGGAAAACGTTTTTTTTTTGGCCATCTATTGTGTTAAGCCAAAATGATTCCGCCAATGTCAATGTAGAAGAAAAATCACAGTGAAAGTGATCAAAATATAGAAAAAGTTCATCTTCCCTTAAGGCGAGGAATTGATCGGAACAATTGTCTTTGTTTTTTTCTTTACGTGTAAAGAGTAAAGAAAATAACCACACTTTTGCACTTTTTCAATGTTTTTTTTCACTTTTCCTTGTTCTTTTGAATTGAAAATTACATTTTATTAAATCCAACTGGCATATAAAAGAGTGTTTAGACGAATCGACTAAGAAAATAAACCCGGCGCCAATGACGTGTAAAAATAACGCGGACGATGACGCTGGGTCAATGTGACCCGAATGTTTTTTTCTTAATTATCTGGTTATCTGCTGAATTATAACAAATTTAATACAAATTAAGAACTATTGCATGACCACGAAGTCATTGTAGTACCAAGATGTTTAAGCTAATTAAAATATCAAATTATGATTTAGTTTCAATACAACAACATCTAAAGGGCAACAAAAAATATTTCTCTTTTAGAACTAAATATGTATGGAGCTGTAGCCGTTTTATTCCCGTTTTATATAAGAAAAGGGATTTTACCATTCTTCACTGGCGCTTGCTCACTACACTATGGTACAAATCATATGAATTAAGGTCTTATCTCCAGCTACTGAGAAAATCATGAACGATTACGATATGTTTTTTCGAAATTTCCCCAATTGAAAATCGCTCGGGGCAATATGACCCAGCGTCATTGTCGCCGGGTTAAGAGGTTTAAATCGGTCTGGTTTGCTTGTAGAATTCAAATATCTATTTTAAAAGAGCTTTCTTTATTATGTTAACTTTATAGTGTTTCTGCAACTGACAAAATAAAGTCATTGAAATTAAGAATTTAATTACCAAATATCACTTTCATATGTTTTGTAATTGCTGAGTAAAACCATGATCCCTACGACCAAAGTTTCCAATGCAAAGAAACAAACAAAACAATTCAACAAAGAAACTCGTGGATCACACAGTCAAAGTTTACGTTACCTAACCTGGTTCATTTGTTTGCGATTTTGAATCTTATATTAATAACGTGAAGGTTACTTTTTAATTAAAAAGATTCAGAGTATCATTTCAAGTGTAGTAAATATGTTTCCCGTAAAATCTTCCGAGTCACAGAGCCAGAAAAAAATTAATTAAATCAGTCATGGAGACTGCTGACAGATGTAAAACTATGAAATAAAGTGATTTTTAACATTTAATAGCTACAGGTATATATTCTTAACATTAAAATGTCGGTGTGTCGCAAACCCATAATATTTTCCCCTACCAAAAATCGATCAATACGCCTAAAAAAGATTCCGCATAAAAAAATAAAGGTAGTCGAAATGACCACTAAACCACACCCTGGACACTGCATACAAACGGTCCTGAAATGACATTTCTAAAAACAAATGACGGAGCAAACAAAATCACGGCGAAATCCCATACGTTCGAGAACCAAACTATACATTCTTCATATACTGAAATTACAACACAATTTTTTTGATTAAAAAAACCTTAAATGTAATAAAAAGTGGTTACAAAGCTAGCCGTTGGCGGCGGTATAAGCCTCAAGTAGGTGGCTACTAAACATAGGTTGCCTCAAGTAGGTTGCTACTAAACAATGGTTGCCTCAAGTAGGTTGCTTCTAAACAATGGTTACCTCAAGTTGGTTGCTTCTAAACAATGGTTGCCTCAAGTTGGTTGCTACTAAACATAGTTTGCCTCAAGTAGGTTGCTTGTAAACAATGGTTGCCTCAAGTAGGTTGCTTGTAAACAATGGTTGCCTCAAGTAGGTTGCTTCTAAACAATGGTTACCTCAAGTTGGTTGCTACTAAACATAGGTTGTCTCAAGTAGGTTGCTACTAAACATAGGTTTGAAGAGAATGAACGTTACTTTCAAAAGAAAATGGAAATCCTCAACTTGAATTTCTTCTTATCAGACGTCTTGCATCTGCGCCTGTTGTATCTCGTCCGAAGGTGTTCAATCTCAGCCCCCTTATCGTATGAGCGTTGCCAGGAATCACTTATGTGCTGATTAATGGCATCCCAGCCCTGAGCGTGTGATCGGTATTTAATTTTGGCGAGTCGGAAACGTTATGTTTTGTATGTGAATGGATGGAGTGCAGTATCCATAGTCCTGTCGTGTCGCTGGTAAAAAACTGTCAAACGTTTGTCTCACGATTTTTTGTATTCTTATGTGGGCTAGGATATAATTATTACTGTCCTACACTGACTCGTCACTTTAATATGAATATTATTTTATGACTATCAGAAAGAGTGTAATTTGCACCTATTTTAAATAAATACCTTGAATGTTGTCCACAAACAGGCTTATCTTCGGGTCGCAGTATTACATAATTCACTATTTCGAAAAGTCCGGTTTGTATTTTTCGAACGTTTGTCTCACGATTTTTCGTATTCTTATGTGGGCTAGGTTATAATTATTACTGTCCTACACTGACTCGTCACCTTTTTATTTTATTTTTTTAATAAAAATTTGAGTGCGTTTGACTGCACTTTACATAATATAAGTGCCGATGCAGCCGATGCAGTCACTCCTTTTATTTTGGAAAAACATAGACTTTGGCACAAATTTCGGGATTTAATAACTTAGAGAAATATACCTCATATAAGACGATCATCCTTAGTCTATTCCTTTTTTTAAGTTGTACTGAGCTTGTCATTAATTGTAAAATATCTAATACTAGAATCATAAAAACATTATACTTACTCTGTCCATAAGGTGCGAAACCAGCTCTACACATACGGCCCACCACATCCTTTGCTGTTTAAATCCATTGTCCGATAGTAATTAATAAATAATCAGGCGTCGTGACCACCGGCGGGGGTCGTGACCGCGGCGTTTTTGACCCCAGAAAGCCCCACAGATGGGGCTTATTGAGATATCAAAGTTGGGATACAAGTTTCAATCCAGTATTGATGCTCTTTTGTTTTACATCTTAATCATTCTCAAGCGCAGATCAATACGCCTCTGGGTAGCGATTTTGTTTGCATGAGCTCTAGATTAGTATTTAATTATTGATGTAATAATTATAAGGCTGATTTAGTTCTGAACCAATGAAGTTTTTACAGCACTTCCTTTTAGCGTCACTAAATTGCCCGCCTACTAAAACAAAAAAATACTTCATTTGTTTTTCAACGTATCTTTATTTTTTTGAACACTTAAGTCTTAATCACAAAAGTTCAGCAAAGACGTTAAGCAAGTGTGACGTCAGACCTTGCTGTCATAGTTATTTAAAATATGTTAAGAATAAAACTTAATTTTTGACAGAATAAAGTATTATCTAAGTCTTGCCGCCAAATATCAATGTTAACAACATTGATGTGCTCCGGCTTGACGACAAGATAGCCAAATCCTATTGCATTGGGGACTCTTCCATCTTCAGCATCATCGTAACTTACCAGCAGGTGGGATGATGTCAAGGACTTACCAATTGTAGATAAAAAAACATGAAAAAAAATTACTATTGAAACTCTACAGGATAGGTAGGATATTTCTAAGGATGATAGTGCATCAACCGATAGAACCCATTTTGTATCTTATCGTGTGGCACAGTTACCCGTGTTATCCGAAGGATAGACAGCGGTTGCCTGGTGTTGCACTTAGCAGCACCCGCGGTCACGTGTAGGGCATTTAGATTCACATCTACGGACGTATGCAACGCGACTTTCATACATATCTAAGAATAAGATGTGCAGGTTTCCTCACGATGATTTCGTTTACGGTTAAAGCAATCTGTAAGTCATATACGTAAGCTTCGAAAATTTCTATGGTACATTGGCGATTTGAACCTAGTACCTCTGGTTAGGAGGACCGAGTCGTTACCGGTTAAGCCACCGACGACGGTTCGATAGAACTAATAGAACCATACTATTACTTGTATCTCACGTAGAACCTACTATTGCATTATTAGAACCAACTTTATATCTAATTAACATTAAGATTCGATTCGTATCTCAAAAAGGAGAAAAAACCGGCCAAGTGCGAGTCGGACTAGTACTCCGAAGGTTCCGCACCGCCACACATCTCCACATAACTACACAGTGTAATGACAATGATACCTGTTCACATTACAAACAAAAGACGCGAGCTACAAAAGTATGCTTTTTTGTCATTCAGTTCGGACTCCTTAGCGCGAGTACAACTCACACTTGGCAGATTTTTATTGCTTGGTGTTTTACTTCAGTATTAGTACTATAATCACACCAAGTTTCACGCTTTTATGTATTACCGTTTTTGCGATAGGGCTAAATCTAAAATACTTCTAAAGAACTTCTAAAAAACGAACTTCTTAGAAAAAAATGTTTTTTTGTATGGAGACGTCCGTATTTTTTTTATTTTTCAATTTTTTTGTATTTGTCATTATAGTGGCAATACATATTCTATGAAAATTTGAACTGTCTACCTATTCATCATCATCAACATCATAAAGCCTCCTCCAAACAATTTCCACGACGACCGGTCCTGCACTGCCTGCATCCATTCTACATATAGCGGTTCATGAAATGCAGCCCGCTTACAGACGGACAGACGGACGGACAGCGGAGGCTTTGTAATAGGGTCCCGTTGGTCACCCGTTTTGTTTACGGAACCCTAAAAACAAGTAGCTTTTACCATAACGAGTCTGAGAGCAGTAACGTAAAGAGTATAAACATTTTACTACTATCATCTGCATTTCAACGTCTCATAATTTGTGCAACAAAATAACACAACTTATTTTTGCATATCGCCCGGTATCGTGCTAAGCTCACTGGCGATTTTATTTACACATCTTAGTTAGGCTGGTCACAGAATTAGTCTTTTAATATCTCAGGCAGCTCTTTTTAACCGACTTCAAAAAAGGAGGAAGTTTCTCAATTCGACCGTATATATTTTTTTTTCTTTTTTATGTGTGTTCTTTATAACTTCGTCGTTTATGAACCGGTTTTGATGATTCTTTTTTTGTTGAAAAGAAGATAACCCAAGGGTGGTACCATGATAAGGAAACCAGGATCTGATGATGGCATCCCAGAGAAATCGAGGGATACCTTCGAAAATCGTAGTGGCGACTCGTGAGTGCGTTTGAAGTCGTTTTTTTTTTGTTTAAAATTATTATATAAGTACGTACACTACATATAATTTTGGTGTTACCTAACAACATAATATTCTTCAACTTCTGTGCAATACAAAAACCCGATAGGGTTTTCACTGACCTGTGACCTGATCTTTATGTTTGTTTTTAAAGCTATAAAAAATTGGACCTGGGTGGCCGAGCTTTGTGCGATGAAAACTCGGTAAAACTAATTTTCTTAAATATGAGACCTATAACTAGATCAATTTTTACCCCCGTAAAACCCTTAATTACAAATTTCATCATAATCAATAGAGCCGTTTTAGAGAACGTGATAACATTTTTTTTATTCACAATTGATAAGCCCTTGGCATCATCTCACTTGATGGTAAATGACGATGATGCCGAAGATGGAAGCTTACAAAGATTTCCCAACGTAATGGAGGATTGACTATCTTATCTTCAAGCTGGAACACATCAAAGTTGTTAACACTGATGTTTGGCGGCAAGACTTAGATAAGATGGAGGTAGTTAGCCAGGCGGGCTTAGAAAATTCCCTACCACCAACCAAGCCGAGTCTCACAAGTTGACCCCACCAGGAATCTAAACCGCGACCTCCTGCTGTGAAGCGAATGGACTAACCATTACGCCACTCATTCATAGGATATCTGCTCTCCTTCTACGTATTCATTGTTCTAAATGATAACTGAAAGAAAATGTTAAACACTTTTAAACAGAGTACAACTTTGCAATTTTTATGTTTTTTTTTTAATTTTCTTCAAAAATACTGAACTAATTTTGATAAAATTTAAAAGCGACCAACTGAGAAATATAAATTATTTAGCAAAAAAAGATAAATACTTAAAAACGGCGAAGATGTTGACTAACAAACACACAAAAGAAACATACAGTCGAATTGAGAATCTTCTTTTTGAAGTCGATTGAAAATAATTTAAAGATCATTTTGAAACACCGGCTGAACAACTTTTTTCTATGCAGAAATCGTAAATTAAAACTTTTGTATATGCAGAAATCGTAAATTAAAACTTTTGTCTATGCGGAAATCGTAACATAAAACTTTTATTATGCAAAAATCGTAAAACAAAACTTTTGTCTACACAGAAATCATAAAATAAAACTTTTATCTTTGCAAAAATCGTAAATTAAAACTTTTGTTTATGCAGAAATCGTAAAATAAATCTTTTGTCTATGCAGAAATCGTAAAATAAAACTTTTATGTATGCAAAAATCGTAAAATAAAACTTTTGTCTATGCAAAAATCGTAAAATAAAACTTTCGTCTAATTTTCAGAAATCGTAAAATAAAAAGTATTGTTTATGCAGAAACTGTAAAATAAAACTTTTGTATATGCAGAAATCGTAAAATAAAACTTTTCAACAATAAATAACTTGAGTAACCATCTAGAGTTAAGTTAAGTTAAGTTGAAAAACTTTTTATAAAATAACCTTGCTTCCATCTCCAAAGTTGATCATCAGATCAACTTTAAAATACCATAAGGATCTATTGTCACTGGGAATACGGCTTCATGCCAAATTTCAGCTCAATCGGATTTCTGGTAGTTGGCCTAAAATTCATAATTGGTAAGACCTTGGCATCATCTCACCTGATGGTAAATGACAATGATGCCATCTAGTTAAATTTTCTGGAATTTTATTGTAAATTCTTAGACCCTGTTCCACAAATGACTTTGTTTTGCAACATTTGACCTCCCTTAACAAACTAACATACTCGTACATACATATACCAATTTTATAAAAAATATTTATAATTTCCACCTTCTTTTAGAAATTCTGTCGTTGACAAATCAAATCAAATCAAAATAATTTATTTTAAATAGGTGTTTATACACATTTTTAAATAGTCAAAAAAACTTATGGACTATTAAAAATAATGTCATGATTCAGATTACAGTCTCAGGTGATGGTATTTGTTACAGAATCAACCTAAAATATATCTTTGTCATTAAAATTATCTATTATTTTATAGTATCCTCTAAAGCACAAGCATTTTTTGACATGAGTCTTGAATTTACTCTCTGACAAACTAGTTACATTTTCTGGAGTTGTAATGTAGAATCTTATACACTGCCCCACAAATGACTTTTTAACCTTGCCTGTCTATAGTCAGTTGAGTTATTTTTTTAAACTGTTTAAAACGAAATGTTGTTTTATTATTTTTTTACTTGAACTACTAATTACATGGCTAAAACAAATAAAAAAATGAAAACGAGTATTTTTTCTGGTCTTACCTACATTGACCTACATGACCACTGGACATATTTTCATTTTTACTCTCTCGCTGCACTGTGCACAACACTGAAAGCGGCCTTATCAAGTCTCAAGTAACGATTCAGTTATCTCCCATCTACGTAATGGCAACATTGGTAAGTGCAAGTACTGGACTAATTGTTTTTGTTCGACAAACAGGCGATCTGGCTCTGGGTACCTGCCTCTTGATCTGAACGTAAAGCGCATGGGAGGACGGCCCGGTGATCTGATTTGATTTATATGTTTGTGAGCTTGAGATACATCGCCACCTGAAGCGTTTGTAGGGTGCGTTCGGAAACTGTGTTGAGGAAGACGAGATTTTACTGAGAAAGAAATAGGCCAGTCATAGCTTACATTTGAAAGTTGAATTGGGGCTCAAAATGTCGGGAATTTTGTCTACTTCCAAAAAAGTCATAGTGACCTTTCTCGTCAGAGCTTTCCTATGTGTTTTTTTTGGGACAAAACTAAAAAAAAGAAAAAAAAAGACGTGTGGCACTCGGGGACTGCCGCGGTAAGGCTATTGCATAGCATTTTTTATCAACTTAAGCAATTATAATTATTTATTTATTTTTTATTTATGCAGTATTTAGCAGTACCATATAGTTCTTGGGGCGCGGGATGTTTATGTAATAAATTAACACTAAGAAAGTTCATCATCATCATCAATAGCCATCATCAATCGCCATCATCAATCGTCATCATCAATCGCCATTGCCATCGCCAATCAATCAATCGTATTTTTTTTTGGGTGGCAGGTTTTATTTTCGTTACGAAATTTCTTGATTCGGTCCCCTCAAAGCCCGGGATAAAAGCTATAAAATAGCTTAAAAACAAATAGTATCTCTCTTTCTATCTTCACTAATTTATATATCTCTCTCAACTTCCGTTCGCCTCGCCCGAACACACTTCCGTAACGCTCTCGTCACGCATCCACCAGCTTACTCCCCAAGTCAAGCGTGAGTAAAGAAGTTTTAATTCAAAAATCTGTGTAATAGTTAAATATAAAATGCTTTCGGAGGTCTTGGTGACTTAGTCCTAAGTTCATATTAAGACATACTGAATGCTCAGATTAAGCTGTTTGTTTTAGCCGCGAGCTCAGATTGAGCCATTTAATTGTATAACTCGGATCTAGATAGCCGCTACTCGCACTGCGCCTGCGCGAGAGTGCCTTATGCTATCCTGCTTTGAATAGATTTATTGTTTGATCATGTGTTATTGTTTTAGTCAAGTTACGATTTAAATTAATTGAGGAATAAAAGTAAAAAGCTTATTTAAGATCCTATAGTAATAATAATTTAGTTTTTTATTTTGACACAAATACTACAATGGTTACGTTATCATAAGAATGAGCAGCGTTGGGTGTGCTAGGCAAAACACTTTTTTAAGCCTTGGGACAACATACAGAACATAATAACATACAGAACTGATGAATTATTATTATTGATAAAAACAATAAAAACAAAAAAATAATATCTGTAAACAAAGTCAAACGAACTGTGTGTTTATTGAATTTTAATACATTATTGTGTTTCGTACTTTGCAAAAATAAAAAAAAAACCTGTTTTGATAAAATTTATAGGTATGGGACCACCATGAAGGCATCACTTATCAACTAAAAAGGATTTACGGAAAAATCGGTAAAAAATAAACAAAGCAAAACCACACCCCGGACACTCCATACAAACGAGCGAGAAATGATATACATATATATAACTGACGTATCTATAGGCAAGAATGCAGGTAGGGTTGAATCACACCGGCGGTATTGGTCACGAAATGTTTGTTAGTTATTTACTGCATGCACACTGCAAGATATATATACTGTGCTGCAAGCAACAATCAACAGTTATCTTACATGATTAAGTAACTTACATGGATAACATTGTTCATTTGTTCTTCAAACACAGGAGCTTTTGTCCGTGAAACAATCTCATTTGGCAACCTACAATAATAGTCAATCTCAATCTATAATTCCGAGATCACATTTTATAATATCACACCACTAGATATTTCTATACAATTCATACTTTCACACCATCTAATCAAATTATTACAAACAATAAATAAAACGAACAAAATATCTCACAAGCCACAATAACAAACTGATATCTGACTTATGAAAAACGTAAAGGAACTACATTTCTAAAAAAAAAGACACAGCTAGTATGAAGATTCATAGGAACTGATTGTTCTTAGATTTGGTCGTATAATATTGGTGGTCAGCCAATCATGATACGAAGCATGCTGAGACGTCGCGGCCGCCTATTGGCGTCGAGCGGTGAGCGGCGCGCAAAGTAAATATAAGTGACGTTAATCGCGCATGCGTAGTTCGTCCTTTACGTTCGGTAACTAGTTGCTTTTTATTCCGGTGTACGAAATCACAGCGGCGCGCAAAGTGAATATAAGTGACGTTTATCGCGCTTGCGTAGCTCGTCCTTTACGTTTGGTACCCAATCTACATCCAATCTGAGTGACGGGGGGGTGAGGTCGAATTTAGAGAGCGGCAGGGAGTGTCCATACTGTACGTTAGTACTAATATATATACTGTGGCAAAACTATACAATCGTATGTCCTCCTTTTTTATAGTTTATTGAACAGTAATGTCACACAAAGGGTACAACTAATTTCTAAGGAATTTATTCCAGCAGACCCGGGAAAGAAGAAAGTTTTGACTGAGATGGCAGACATGTACACAACTAAATTAAACAAAAAAAAAACAGTACTTAAAGTAATACTAAATAAATAATACATTTAAACAAATAAAGACAATAACTACACAAATAAACTTAAATATAGATACTAGATGGTATATATAGATACAAAGATAAATATATATTAAATAATATAAAAACATATTGTAAACTAGCTTTTGCCCGCGGCTTCGCCCACGTGGACATAGCTTTTATGACTCTTTTTGAGGGTGAGTGGTGCGCGAGCCGCAATCAGCTCGCAAGCGTGGACATGAGTTTTCTCCAGGTACCTAAGGAACTGTATCGGGCTATTCGGATTAGCAGTCTTTGTCACTTCCCACCCCCTCAACAAATTCTATACAAAAAATCACTTTAATCCGTTGCTCCGTTGCGACGCCACCGACGTGCGCGAGCGTAGAAAACAGTTGTCCCCAGATCCCTCGGGAACTATGTCAGGATATACTTATTAGTAAATTATATCATTTTCCACCTCATCTCTGTGCTAAAAATCACACCAATCCATTTTTTCGTTACGATTTTAAATAAAACGAACAAAGAGTATTGTTTTAGTTTCCTCAGGAACTGCATCGGGCTATGATAATTTCCACAGATAAAAGGTTGACTATTTCATTCCCAGTGATACAGGCTACCTGCATGCCAAATTTCATCAAGATTGGTAGAGGTGTTGAAGTGTGAATAGGTAACAAACAAACAAACACATTTTCACATTTATAATATTAAGTAAGGATTTCTAAATCTTAAATAAAATATAGAGCGTCGGTGGCAAAACGGTTAGGGCCACTACCTCCTGTCCGAAAGGCCGTGGTTCGAATCCTGCCACTTACCAATATCTAAACGAATATCGATTTCATACTGGTATGTACGTTTATCCGACGCTCTTACGGTGAGAAAAACATCGTGAGGAAACCTGCACACGCCTGCGAAGAAATTCGAAGCTTATGTGTGAAGTCAATCAACCCGCAATGGGCCCGCGTGATCGTCTAAGGCCAGATCGCCCTAACTCAGGGCAGGTCGAGCCCCTTGGTGGGGAAGTATATAAACTGATATGATGAATATCACATATACCTATATTATCAAAAAACTAATTCAAATCATTATAGGTATCAATCTAGTAATAAAATTTCGTAACAATATTAATATGGGTCAAATCCTCGAGTCGTATCAGCTCCAAAGGAGCCCAAGACGCACTTCTCGTTGCCGCGCTGGATGGCAATAGACAACCTTAGCAGCAGGTAGGACCTCACGTCACATCTCCTCTCTCCAAGGCGAAGGCCAATCTCCTTTGTGAAGGCAAAGGCCTCTGAGGGTTCAGCAGCCGGTTGTCTCACAGACCAGCAGTAATTTGCCTCCAAGACCGAGTACTTATTATGCTTCTTTCTCACCGCAAATTGAGCAGCAGTACCGTACGGGTGAGGAGTGAGGCAGAAAAAGTGGCTTCCCAAAGCAGACGCGTTCCTCTCTGCCATAGCACCTGTTTAAACCCTCCGGCCTTTTGCCATCAGATCGACTAAAGCCCGGCCGGCGGCTGCATCAAAGATGGAATATTCCATTCTGTCTGGAATCAATTCCATCTGGCCGAGACCAGTGCCCTCCGAGTGAGGTCATTAAGGAATTGGTGACGTGGGAATCTTCACAAACACGACTGCAACTCAGTGAGTGATGGCCAATTGCCTCCGACGTGGACCCGCAAATACATTGATGAGGTTCACAGATATTGATATTGCAGGCGAAGAGCAACTGCCACACGCAAATAGTCGCCGTCAGAAGAGTTTCCATATCTGTGCCTCCTGTTAAAAGATGCTAAACTCGATTTATGTGTTTTTATTTTTTTACACGATTGGAATCTGTAAAAAAATACCTCTCTGTTCGTCTATGAAACACATCGCTATCGTACCATAGTTCCAGAGTTTAAAGTAGCGTATGCTGAAAAATACATAAAAGAAATCCACTCAAAAGTATGAAATAATATTTTAATGTTTTAATACAACTTAAGTGCGTTTTATTATCCCTGCAGTGCCATCTATTGACATTCTGCTACTATGATTATAATGTATGGTAAGTGTAGCTAATATATAGAAAAAAGTACTCTAGTGATATTATTGTAAGTATCGATAGATAATTTCCCACGGGACCTCTTTAGTTTTCCGGGATAAAGAATACCCGACTATACAATGATGGTCAAAAACACCCCATCCCAATGTAAAGGTTTCATATTGTTACGTTTAGTCATTCTAAAGATACAATTTTTTGCATTCCTGTAGGAATCCTATATTTTTTGGGATTCACAATGTCCCAGTTTTAGTTTGCGATAAGGGTATCAACGTGTAAAATTTGATTGTAATAGGTCAAGCCACACTTGCGTGGTGAGCCATTCTATTAATGAATACTTTTGATTTTCCCACGGGAACTCTTGAATTTTCTGGGATAAAAAGTATCCTATATGTTAACCCGGGCTATAAGGAACCACCATACAAAATTTCATCAAAATCGGCCCGGTAGTTTTTGCGTGATGCGCGAACATACAGACAGACAGACAGACAGACAGACAGACAGACAGACAAAAATTCCAAAAGTTGTTGTTTTGGCCTCTGTATCGTTAGTAATGTCCACCACAGTTATTATT
This sequence comes from Coleophora flavipennella, assembly GCA_947284805.1. NCBI lineage: Eukaryota > Metazoa > Arthropoda > Insecta > Lepidoptera > Coleophoridae > Coleophora > Coleophora flavipennella. The sequence continues at coordinate 11,921,559 of OX369295.1, forward strand.
TTCCGAAAATATTTCATGTACAGACACGGCCCCGTTACAGTTTTATTATATTATAGATAGCACATAAAAATGTCACGGCTAATCAATTAACTCAAGATCGCGGAAAAATATAGTGTTCTTTCAATTTATTTTTGAAAGAGTCACGGATTTCATGAGGAAGAGAATTCCACAACCTGACGGCATGAACAGAGAAGGAATAGGAGTAGAAGTCAGAACAAGGAGAGGGGACTTTAGGTGGGATCGGGATAGTTGGTCTGGCTTGCGCTTCCAAGTGAAGCGTTCGCGTAGGTAACCAGGGGATGAAGGTATATGAAGAATGTTTAACAGGAGACAAAGGATGTGGGAGTTCCTACGCAAACGAATCGGGAGCCATTTGAGCTGGGTTCGGAACTGGGAGACGTGGTCATACTTGTGCAATCCAAATATAAATTGGATGCACAGGTTCTGCAGGTGCTCAAGCTTGTTGAGAAGTTCCTCGGTGACATACCACGTAACACAAGTCAACATATTCAAGGTGCGGGAGCTAATTTTTTGGAAGTTGTTAAAAAAATATCATAATATCAGCTCATATATGTCCCCACCGAGGGGCTCGAACCTACCCTGAATTAGGGCGATCGGGCCTTAGTCGACCACGCGGGCCCAGTGCGGGTTGGTCGACTTCACACACAATCTTCAAGTTTCTTCGCAGGAGTGTGCAGGTTTCCTCACGAAGTTTTCCTTCACCGTTAAAGCAATCGGTAATATACCTATTTATGTGAGTTTCGAAAAATTCATTGGTACATTTGGCCGTCCGGATTTGAACCTGGGACCTCTGGTTAGGGGGACCGAACCATTACCGGTTTTTTGAGTATTTATATATAGGTACACATTTTACGTTACGAACAAAAATAAATCGACCAATTTATGATACAATTTAATTCAATCGCCTCAATAGTAAGTGTGAAACAATAAAAAACCTTGAAGAATTACATTTTATGTGATCGCAGATCGTGGGATCATCATTATAAAAAGATGCATTATTGAAAATTCAAGAGTTGCCGGCGCATGCGCAAAGACGCAAAGTGCATATTTTAATAAACAATGCATATTATTGTAATACCATCGATTTGGAATTCAATGAACGAGCAAAAGTAAAATGTTGTTTCTTTCGTTCAGTTCAGAACCCTTAAGAGTGCGTACGACTCACACTTGCTAATAACTATAATCACATCAAGTTTTTTATTTGTATATAAGGTCTAACAAAATTAGCTGAAACTATTTTAACTGGTGCTTCTACCCATGAAACTGAACAAGTTTCCCCATGAAACCCATAGTCAAATCTCAAAAAAACTTTTGAACTTCCCATACTAAGTTGGCTGATCAGCTGATCAAGTTAGTATGAGAGAGCCAAATTTTTTTCGCGATTTGACTATGAGTTCCATGGGGAAAGTTGTTCAGTTTCATGGGTAGAAGCACCAGTTAAGATAGTTGCAGCTAATTTTGTTACACCTTATATATTACTGCTACTGAGCGCGTCGGTGGCGTAACGGCTAGGGCCGCCGCCTCCGGTCCGGGAGGTTGTGGTTCGAATCCCACCACGTACCAATGTGATTTCGAATTTAGATTTCATATGTACGTTTATCCGACGCTCTTACGGTGAAGGAAAACATCGTGAGGAAACCTGCGAAGAAATTCGCAGGTTGTGTGTGAAGTCGACCAACTCGCACTGGGCCCGCGTGATCGTCTAAGGCCCAATCGCCCTAATTCAGGGCAGGCTCGAGCCCCTCGGTGGGGACGTATATAAGCTGAAATGACGATATATTACTGCAAAAGTACAAGTGCACCGGTACAGCAAAAAAAACCTTCAAGGAAACAGGTTTTTTTATGGGGACCCTAATTTTTGGGGTTCCATACCCAAAGGATAAAAACGGGACCCTTCTACTAAGACTTCGCTGTCCGTCCGTCTGTCTATCCGTCTGTCACCAGGTTGTATTTCATGAACCATCACGGTTGACATTTTTATACATGATGTATTTCTGTTGCCGCTATAACAACAAATACTAAAAATTAGAAAAAGTAAAAAAACATGTTTTTTGAAACATGAAGAAACTAGCGCCATCTAGTATGATGATACGAAACCCTATGTGTGCGGTTCCGACTCGCACTTGGCCAGTTTTTCCTTATTATTTCTTTTTTTTTAATTTTTTTATTATTTGTTAGATAAGCTCGCTTTCATTTTCGGCATCATCGTCACTTACCATCAGGTGAGATGATCCCAAGGGCTTACCAGTTTTGAATTTAAAAAAAAAGTTTAGGCTTCTTTTATAACACATACACTGTAAAAATTTCAGCTACCCATCACAGTTTAAAAGATTAAATTACATATTGTTACTATGCCACGCTACCTACAAAAATGTTCCAACGCCTTTCAACAGTGTATACATACAAATATATGTATGTACTTGTCTCATTCCGAGTGTAAAAGACGAAACAAACAAATGAAATTATTGAACAAGAGACTGTAAAAAAAAGCGGTAGTTACTGACATACACTCGTCTCGTTTTAACAGTGTGAGGCACGAATCACGATTGATATCAACACTGCTATTTCAACGTTTACTACTTTACCTTTGCCGTCACTGGAAGGATCTTCATCTCTTTCATTCTTATAATCGTCTTTGCCATTAAGTGTAAAATGCAAAAGATCGTTCTTTTACAAACGCAAAATAAGTTTGTCTGTTAACTCGTCGAAACTTTTGTCATGTTATCCGAATCGAATCAGCGGCTAGTATTTACGGTAATCGTACCCTTTGAGTACTTTCCTTCAGACTGAATGTAGGGCGTATTAACCTTTACTGTACTCATCCTATTTATTTTATTTGTAGAGCGAAGAAAATTCTCTGCCACTGCTACATTGAGCAAACCGTATAGTTATTTATTAAAGTAATGTATGCTTGGAAGCCGTATTGTAGAATTCGCCGTTTTGCAAAACAGCGCACTGAATAACGTCGGATTGTAAAGTTGTGTATTCCGTGGCGTAATAGTTAGTCCATTCGCTTCACACCAGGAGGTCCCGGGTTCAATTCCCGGTGGGGTCAACTTGTAAGACTCGGTTTGGTTGGTGGTAGGGCATTTTCTAAGCCCGCCTGGCTAGCTACCACCATCTTATCTAAGTCTTGCCGCCAAACATCAGTGTTAACAACATTGATGTGTTCCGGCTTGAAGATAAGATAGCCAGTTCTCCATTGCGTTGGAGAATCTTGGTAAGCCCGCTTCCATCTTCGGCATCATCGTCACTTACCATCAGATGAGATGATGCCAAGGGCTTACTAATTGTGAATAAAAAAAATGCGGCGGCATCACGTTCAGCCGTATTGCAATGCGGCTGAAATGATGTCCGCCGTATTTTATGAGTATATTATGTTTTTTTGTAAAAACTACAGAGTAAAAAATTGAAAATGAACGAGCGATATTAGATTCGGTCACTTTTAATTGATTATACAGTCATAGAGCCTCACGAAGCGATTCTTCCCGCTATTATTCCCCACCCGGGTAGCAGAAGAAGAAATTATCGGTTTTATTCGAAGTTTTTTTACTCAGCACCTAATTTACAAAGCGGCAAAAAAATTTGTAAAGCATTGCGCTGTTTTGCAAACCGGCTGATTCTACGTAACGGCTACAACGTACACATTTTAAAACGCAAAGCAACTCCACGACGTATAATTTATGCATTCACCTGCAACAGAGAAAGTTCAATTAGTGCACACAACCAAATGAAATCAAGCAACAATGTGTTACTGAAGCAAAAAAAAAATAATGAACCAACCCCATCATCAATCACGTTTTGTCAAAAACAACTGCCGTGTAAGTGAATCGCAAATATTCCAAAATTACGTATACCTAATTCAGGGTAGGCTCGAGCCCCTCGGTGGGGACGTATATGAGCTGATATCATCACGTATACCTACCCACCGATTATAATCGGTGCTATCAAACAGACAATTTTTTCAAATTGCTGGGACACGACGTACACAAAGATGGCGCGTGAAATAGGCACTAAAAATTCAGGCAGCACGTCGGAAACCGTTGTCCACGCCCAAAGCCAGCTGTGTCCCCGACTCCCACCGGTGGGCTTGAACACAAATACCTATACATATTGTTTCATAAGGACGGGTCCTTCAAGCGGTTGTAACTTAGTGCGTCTTACATTGATCACGCAGGTTAATTGATCAAGAGCAGGTCGTTACCTGGATTGGTTTGTCTGTTAGTGCATTTGTCTCGACCGTTTTTTACAAGGTATGTTTTAAGCCGTTGATGTCGGTTACTATCACCATCCGTGGCGTAATGGTTATCCCCTTCGGCCAGGAGGTCGCGGGTTCGAATCCCGGCGGGGTTAACTTTCTAAGTCTCGGTTTGGTTGGTGGTAGGACATTTTCATAGCCCGCCTGGCTAGCTACCACTATTTTGCCTAAGTTATGCTGCCAAACATCAGTGTTAACATCATTGATGTGTTCCGGCGTGAAGATAAGATAGCAAGATCTCCATTGCGTTGTTGAATCTTGGTAACCCCTCTTCCATCTTCGGCATCATCGTCACTTACCACCAGGTGAGATGATGTCAAGGGCTTATCAATTGTGGATTAAAAAAAACTAAGTGACTCGTAAACCATGTCAGATGCATTATAAGGTGGCTTGAATAACTTCTGAGTGTGGCATACTCTTTGGTGTCCCCTTTGGTATACCCTGCAACCTCCACCATATCAAAGAGTAATTAATATTATTTCATCCTATCAGCTCATATACGTCCCCACCGAGGGGCTAGAGCCTACCCTGAATTAGGGTGATCGGGCCTTAGTCGACCACGCGGGTCCATTGCGGGTTGGTAGACTTCACACACCACCTTCGAGTTTCTTCGCAAGCGTGTGCAGGTTTCCTCACGATGTTTTCCTTCACCGTTAAAGCAATCTGTGAGTAAGTAAGTAAGTTTTGACAAACTCATTGGTACGTTGGCCGTCCAGATTTGAACCCGGCGCCTCTGGTTAGGAGGACCGAGTCGTTACCAGTTGAGCCACCGACACTTCAATTACAAATTACACCTAAAATAAAATGCCTAACTACCTAAAATAAAACACACAAAATACCTAAAATGGAACACTTGAAATACCTAAATGGAACTCCTTAAATACCTAAAAATACACCTAAAATACCTAAAATAACTTACTTAAAAAACTCCTCTTCATCGCCTGTGCAAACGTACCCATAACACTAGCTGCATTTCCGCGCTGAATGGCTATGGACAGCCTCTGCAGCAGGAACTATCCGGAGAGGAGTTAAAGCCCCTCTGAACTAGGCGACGCCCTATCTCCCTCACAAATCGACTTGCCACCACACTCCAACTCCCCGTTGTCTCTACTATTTGTATGAAGTATAGTTTGGGGGTAAGGAGCGTCGGTGGCGCAACGGCAAGAGCCGCTGCGGGAGCTCCTATCCGGGAAGTTGTGGTTTGAGTCCTGCCACGTACCAATGTGTTTGAACTTCAATTTCATATGTACGTTTATCCGACGCTCGAGGAAACCTGCACACACCTGCGAAGAGACTCGAAGGTTGTGTGTGAAGTTGAACAACCCGCATTGGCCCACGTGGTCGACTAAGGCCTGATCGCCCTAATTAAAGATAGACTCGAGCCCCTTGTTGGGGACGTGTACATGAGCTGATATGACTATGGTTTGGGAAGAGCGCACTAGCAGTGGCGAGGATGAGACTTGTCCGACGGGCCAGACGCATTGAAAGTGGTGCTACATTATCAAGACTATGTGGAGTTTGTAGTGGACAGTTAATAGTAACAGGTTTATCTATTATGCCATGACTGTCCATAAGAACCATAGCTGATTAGGTCGACAGTTTTAGCAAACTCTAAAGAATCCATACAGTCGTCCAAAAAAGACGTCTAGGCGATCGTGCGAAGAATGAGGGGGTGAGAATGGGGAAATTGAGCTTTCATTTCATGGGAGATTTCATTTTAGGGTTTTTTTTTGCCCATATAGTCACCGTTGTTTAGGCACTTGGGACAATCAAGCTGAGGAGTCGACCAGTTATCTGCTATTAACGTCAGCTTTGACGCAAACTTCATAAGCGTTGGGTCACGGTGTGATTTTAGTATGAGAAATTATTGTTGCAAATGTTCGAAAGGGCAGGTCTAGAAGTAGATGTCAGTAACTAAATACAAGCTTTATCTTGCGTATAAACATGAAATCCACCCGTAAGAGAGTTATTGCGTTAAGTCGCAATTATTCTTCGAAATTAACCTGTCGATCGCACACGGATAGTTATAATATGAATAGGGATTTTTATGTCAGGGATTTTTTTTGTATAATCTTGATATGTCATACTAATTATCCGTGATTTCAATTATGATTGTGGACAATTTTGTTTTTTCGCCCGTGATATAGCACACCGTACGAAGTAACTAGTATCTCATTTGTGGTGCAGACTCCTACAGAGAGGTGTAATGTTTTTTTGAAGTGAAAACTTCTTTAGCGGCGTTGTGCACTTTTTTTGTAATGGGTAAAAAATGTTAAACTCGCGTCAGGACACGTAAACCTGATCGAAAATTCGTAAGACGGATGGTTCAAGTTTTCACTTCTGCCGGCACTCCCGGAGTGCAACCTTTTTTTATTCACAATTGGTATAAGCCCTTGGCATCATCTCATCTGATGCTAAGTGACGATGATGCCGAGGATGGAAGCGGGCTTACCTAGATTCTTCAACACAATGGAGAACTGGCTATCTTATCTTCAAACCGAAACACATCAATGTTGTTAACAGTGATGTTTGGCGGCAAGACTTAGATAAGATGGTGGTAGCTAGCCTATAGGCGGGCTTAGAAAATGCCCTACCACCAACCGAACCGAGTCTTACAAGTTGATCCCCGGGAATCGAACCTTCGACCTCCTGGTGTGAAGCGAATGGACTATAACAATTACGGCACGGAGGCGGTTAAAAAATGTGAAATGTTGTGTAGATTTCTCATTTTATTAGAAGTTTAATAGCTTTCATAGTAATACGTCTCCACACTGTGTTTGTAAAGGATAGGCTCTGTTTATAAAACCAAATAACTTTCCCAAAAGTATCCATAGAAAATTGAACTCTCGTTACAAATTGAGCCGTTGGGAATGTAATGATCGATTTGTAACTATTAAAGTCCAAAAAAATACGACTTATAATGTGTTTCTTATCGAAAGTTATCACACTTAACGGCATAACACTTAAAAATAAATAGAGTTTAAAAAAACTAAAAAACACGCTTTTAAAGTACATCAGACTAAAAAGTAAAAAATAATTCTTAATATGAGTTGAAAATAATAATTAACAAAAAAATACTAGTATTATTGTGAAAAAGCGTGGGGCGCTCTGTGCCATATTTATCGTCTATCGAGCAACCCACACTTTTTCACAATAATACTAGTATTTTTTTGTTAATTATTATTTTCAACTTATATTAAGAATTATTTTTTACTTTTAAGTCTGATGTACTTTAAAAGCGTGTTTTTTAAACTCTATTTATTTTTCATTTTTTAGTTCAAACTTATGAAATTACTATATTGTCACTGATTCTTGATAAGTCTACAAAGTTTGAATTAAAATCTGTCCGTTTAAAGTGGGTCAAAATCGAGTCCAAAGGAGTCGGTTACATACAAACATACAGGTGAAGCTAATAAAAGCGTGATAAAAACAAGTGTGCTTTAGACCACACGACTGAAGTAAAACTTCTTTAGCTCCATCTACGACGCCAGTAACTAGTACGTGATACGCACTCACCTTCGTGATTCATTATCAGTTGATTGGGGTCTCACTAGGTTTAAAATCTTGCCTTGAATATGTTGTCACACACTTTTTATGCACAATTTCCGTACGTAATTCCTTCTTAGTTGATGGTCCTGGAGCACCGCTTTCATATTCAGAGTCAGTCTTACTTCCTGCCATATTTTTATTCACCCGAAAATTCACATATTTATTAATTTATAAAATTTTTCAAGAACAAAATACAACTTCTTAAAGATAATTCTTAGGGAAGAGGCTCAGTCTCAACAAACTCCCTGCCAGTCAAAAAGCCCTCCCCGCAGTGCCCCCTGCCCAAACGTGCCCATGACGCTTGCTGCGTTCCCCCGCTGAATAGCTAGCGAGATGCGTTGGGTCAAAAAGGAGCCGGATCCGGTCCAGGCCCTTTTCCCTCTAAAACGCCCTAAATCGTCTTCAAAATACTTGGCCTCAGAGCACCATGGCCCCGATGTCTCGAGAGCAATCAGAACGAATTTTTATTTAGGCACCAGACAGGCAAACAGGCAAAAATATCGATAAAATCACCGTTCGCGTAACGCTAGCAAACTCGCAAATGAGAGGAAGAGAGAAAGAAAATGTTTGCGCGCACTGCTCTCTCTTGCTCCTACAGTAATATACGAAACGTAACCCTTTCTCTCTTTATATCTTTACTAACTTATATCTCCCTCTCACCTTCCGTTCGCCTCGCCCGATCACACTTTCCGTAACGCTCTCGTCACGCATTCACCAGCTTACTCCCCAAGTCAAGCATGCGTAAAGAAGTTTTACTTTAAAAAAACTACTTCCAATTATAGCGAAATCCTCCACTTGATTATTTGAGTCAGTTTAAAATTACTAGAAAAAATCCAACGGAGGGGGGTACTTCGCTACTGGTCGACTCGTGCGCAGATGTGCTGTGACACCTGCCTTGGACAGTGCCCGCTTCTTTTCCTCAACAACATATCGCATAAATACCTCTCTTTCCAATCAATGTTGTATTAATTATTGACCTCGACAAACTGAAGGAATTAAAAAGATTTTTAGGGTTCCGTACTCAAAGGGTAAAAACGGGACCCTTTTACTAAGACTCCGCTGTCCGTCCGTTTGTCTGTCTATCTGTCTGTCCGTCTGTCACCAGACTGTATGTCATTAACCGTTATAGCTAGACAGTTGAAATTATCACAGATGATGTATTTCTGTTGCCGCTATAACAACAAGTCTCCATACAAAAAACGTGTTTTTTTGAAACGTGAAGAAACTAGCGCCATCTAGTATGATGGTACGGAACCCTTTGTGTGCGGTTTTGACTCGCACTTTACCAGTTTTTTTTATTGAAAAACGTTTTTCACAGAAACCGTCTGTATTGAAACTGACTTCTGAATTTTGTTTAGTTACGAGTAACTACCTATTAATTGACAAAAATAGTGTTCGAGGCCCCCCCCGGAGGTCTTCCATTGTGCAGGTGTCTGGGTGGAAGCCAATAAGTGCGTCATAGTTTGTGAACTGACTCCACCTGGGCACTCTTCTCCGTCACAGAAACCCCAACGACACAATATTTTCTTTACGTTGGCATACGCGCGGCCACCTACTGGACCAATAAAATCTATATAAGTATAATCAAACTGTAACGGAGCCGTGTCTTTACATGTAATATTTTTAGAAAATAATAACTATGGTGGACATTACTAACGGCATAGAGGCCAAAACAACAACTTTTGGCATTTTTGTCTGTCTGTCTGTATGTTCGCGCATTACGCAAAAACTACTAAGCCGATTTTGATGAAATTTTGTATGGTGGTTCCCTGTAGTCTAAGTTAACATATAGAATACTTTTTATCCCGAAAAATTCAAGAGTTTCCGTGGGAAAACTCAAAATCTCCACGAGGCTCGCAAGTGTGGAAAAAGTAGCCTATGTGTTGATGCAGGTCCTAATCTGTCTACCTACCAAATTTCAGCCAGATCCGTTGAGTAGTTTTTGCGTGAAAGAGTAACAAACATACGTCCATACATCCATATATTCTTACAAACTTTCGCGTTTTGCATGATTCAGATAAATAGTTTATATAATGTTCAATTTTCTTTATACGCCCTGTTAAGTAAAAAATTGGTTCAGTTTCATAAGTAGATCCTGAGTTTAAAATCTAGGTATCGTTTTGAATTTCACCTGTAATTAATTAATTATTTTGACTTTAACTGATTTCTTTGTATATACTTGTTCATCTCCAAATCTCTATTTTAAGAAATTCCAAATAACTTAATTACAAATTATGAATATACTTACTGTGTCTATTACGCAGTTCAAATGTTATGGCATTTAGGAAATCTCTATCTAAGTATCAAGATTAACGACACCAGGTGCGGTTTATACGTTATACTAATTACCACTTGATAATTTTTAACGGCCTTAATGAGACATAAATAGAATATTTTAATATACATAATAATATCCAGTGACAAAAAGCGTCGGTGGCTCAACCGGTAGCGACTCGGTACATCTAACCAGAGGTACCGGGTTCAAATCTGGACGGCCAATGTACCAATGAGTTTTTCAAAAACTTACGTACATATAATTACCGATTGCTTTAACGGTGAAGGAAAACATCGTGAGGAAACCTGCACACGCCTGCGAAGAAACTCGAAGGTTGTGTGTGAAGTCGACCAACCCGCACTGGGCCCGCGTGGTCGACTAAGGCCTAATCGCCCTGATTCAGGGTAGGCTCGAGCCCCTCGGTGGGGACGTATAAGAGTTGATATAATAATAATTATCCAGTATCTACCATTACCATTGATAGCTGTTTTTTTTAATTTCTGATTTATTTTTGAAGATGTACATAGACTTTTTAAGCCATATCAGAAGACGACTAGAAAAACTTCTGACAGTGCGGTTGGCCACTAGACCTACAACATTCAACGACCCAGAATTGGCCCCCGGTCTTGAGTTAGGGATGAGATACCTTTGTGCCCCAGCTGTGGGGACGTATATGTATATATAATTTCCTAATTGTGCTGACTTCATGACATTTATTTAAACATATCTAGATTAGATTCACAGAAATAGTTTTTTTTTATTATTATCAAAAGGTATGTATACAAACAGAAATGTAAGAATGTACATAATATTTTTTTTTTAGGTTATAAATAACTAATTCGATAACATTTCATAATCACGCGTAATTCATGAACATACATATGAAATTATAAGATATTAGCTTTTTCCCCGCGGCTTCGCTTGCGTGGGCATCGTTTTCATGACTGTATGAGAGAGGCTGGTGCGCGAGCCGCAAGCGTTTTGCGGTCCTCGGGAACGATATCGGACTATTCTAATTAGAAGTGTATGTCACTTCCCACCCCTCAACTATTTCTTTGCAACAAATCACGTCAATCCGTTGCTCCGTTTTACTGGTAAATAAATTGGTTGAGGATAAAGAGTTAACAATGAAACAAACAAACACATTTTCATATACCTAAGCAAGGATGTCTATACTCTATAGTGAGTTGTTCGTCAAAATTAAATTAAATAAAAATATGCTTTAACAAAACCGTCAAAACAGTAACAAGAACTATAAATTATTTACTTTTGTTCTGTTATTACTCATACTAAATAGGACCCTATAACAACATTCTAAGAGGTTATTTTTAAATGTTTCAGTTTAATTTTTTTTTGCAAATACCGACTAGGACAAAGCTTGGATAGAGTCGACAATTTTTCTTCCCCACCACATTAAACACAAAAATGGTTAAAAGTTCTAAAAGTTTTGTCTCATATCTGTGACATAAACAGGGTGTTGAGTAAAATTGAGCGTAGTTTTTGGGAACTTACGAAATTGAACAAAAATTATTCTGTTACTTTGCTGAAATCTTAAAAAAATGGCTTTCCCAATACAATATTAAAAAATCAGCTGATTGGTTGGTATGAGAAGCTCAAAACATTTTTTGAGATTTCCACAAAGTCATAGAAAGAAAGTAAAGTAAAAAAAGTTCAGATTTATTAGTAGAAAAAAATTGCTTTATTTTACCTAACACCTGTATACAGGATGTAACATAATAGAAAACGCTAAAAACGTTAAAAAACCGACTTCCATGGCAACAACTTACTACATTTTTGCATTATTATTTTTGGTTTTTGTAATTTTCGAATAAAGTACTGCACCGATTTTGATAAAATTTATATCAGACCACACGGGAAGCACTAGCTTTCAATTAAAGAAAGAATCATAAAAATCTGTTCACCCAGTCTAAAGTTATGAGGTAACAAACATAAAAAAAAACATACAGACGAATTGAGAACCTCCTCCTTTTTGGAAGTCGCTTGAAAATTGGTGTAAAAGCCATTACTGTTGATGCAGTCCGATCCCCCATTAATCTGTGTTATTACTCATCAAACTCAAAAATATTTCCCAAGGTCGAAAATAAACTAACCAATTCAATTAAAAATTAAAAACCCGATTGCATTGAGTTATGACCCTTTTTGGGAAGTCGGTTTAAAATCTATCCTTTGTCACTTTCGGGATTAATACGCGTCTAACGACACCTTGCACCCAAAAATCCATCAAACCACATTTAAAAAATATGCTTCTATCTACTTATGAAAACTATAACAACACACACCAATCAGGTACTTTAATTCACAACCTAAAAATGTATCTATCATAATATAAATAAATCAGTAAAGTTGTCGAGTGGCGACCGCGCACCGGAAAACGTAGCTTTGGCCGACGACCTGGTGAAGATCTCGGGAAGCCCATGGATGCGGGCAGCGCCGGACCGGTCGTCGTGGAAATCCTTGGGGGAGGCCTTTATCCAGCTGTGGACGTTTTTCGGCTGATAATTATGATGATGATGAAACTAAGTATCACTTCACAAGCGATCTCTTCCAAACAACTGGGTATTGCTCTATAAAACTCTTTATTAGTCAAAATATAAATAAAAAATGACTCCACACCTTCCAAAGCCAGTAGTAGTTTTCAGTAAGCCGTCGAACAGAGCAGGTGCTGCGCGGACGCACTTCTTTCATTAAAATTAATACCAATGTCGCGTGAGCACATTCTTACTCGATAACGCTTGCCGCAATTAAGGCGCGGTTAAAGTGAACCCGTTTACCGCGGCACACGCCTGCCACGCGCCTCAACGGTACACAAACGACATCACATCGATGTGAGGGGTTATTCCGTTTTAGCCAAATTTTACTTTGTTTTGTCGTACGCGTAAAATACAAGGATATGTTTTTATACAAATTGTTCAGCTGATTCGACAACTGATTAGATCCTTATATAGGTGGAGACTTGTTATTAGCATAGCCATGCATATTTATTTATAAATTGTAAAAGTTTGCTGTAAGACTCCCAAATAAAATAAAATAAAAAAACTTTTTATGTTTTTTCTGCGCAATGAAAACTGATTTCTTTGGGTAAATGCTACAGTTTATTGATGATATTTTTCACTACATAAAATGTTATTTATTTTTAATAATTATTATTAATTTTTAATATTTATTTTTCATGTTATTCATTTAGGCGTAGTTAGCAATAAAATTGAAAACACTTTTAAAAACCGACTTACATCGCAACAACTTAGTGCAATTTTGCATTATTATTTTTGGTTTTTGTTTTAATTTTCTAATAAAGTACTACACCGATTTTGATAAAATTTGTATTGGACCACACGAAAAGCACTAGCTTTCAAATGAACACCCGTTCAAAAGTTTTGAGGTAACAAGCATAAAAAGAAATAAAAAAATACAGTCAAATTGAGAACCTCCTCCTTTTTGAAAGTCGGTTAAAAAGAAAAAAAAAATATGGATGGTAGGGTTTTGTAATCACTCGCTTTGTGATCTACCGCCACTTCAGAAGCTCCATAGAAACTATCAGTTTCAATTACCTTTTTTTTGCAATAAATTTAGCAAAATAAGACTATGCCAAAACCGGAATAACCCGAAATTCGCATCTCATTCATTCGGTTTGGTTGGTGGTAGGGTATTTTCTAAGCCCGCCTGGCTAGCTACCACCATCTTATTTAAGTCTTGCCGCCAAATATCAATGTTGATATCATTGGTGTGTTCCGGCATGAAGATAAGATAGCCAGTTGCCCATTGCGTTGGGGAAACTTGGTAAGCCCGCTTCCATCTTCGGCAACATCGTCACTTACCACCAGGTGAGATGTTGTCAAGGGTTTACCAATTGTAAATTAAAAAAAAAAAAAAAAATCATACATCATATCAGTTTGAGCGAATACAAAATGACGCGCTCCAAGTTTCAGAAGCTCCATAGAAAATATTGGTTTCAGTTAACTTTTTTTGCAAATATTTATCAAAATAAGACTGTGCCGAAACCGTAATAACCCGAAATTCTCATTTCATTCCAAAATCATTTTCACACAACACATCAGATTAAGCGAATAAAAAACGACGCGGCCCTAGATTCAGAAGCTCTATAGAAACTATTGGTTTCAGTAAACTTTCTTTGCAAATATTTAGTAAATAAAAAAGCATCGGTGGCTCAACCGGTAACGACTCGGTCCATCTAACCAGAGGTACCGGGTTCAAATCTGGACGGCCAATGTACCAATGAGTTTTTCAAAAACTTACGTACATACGACTTACCGATTGCTTTAACGGTGAAGGAAAACATCGTGAGGAAACCTGCACACGCCTGCGAAGAAACTCGAAGGTTGTGTGTGAAGTCGACCAACCCGCACTGGGCCCGCGTGATCGACTAAGGCCTAATCGCCCTGATTCAGGGTAGGCTCGAGCCCCTCGGTGGGGACGTATATGAGCTGTAATGATTTAGCAAAATAAGACTGTGCCAAAACCGGAATAACCCGAAATTCGCATCTCATTCCAAAGATATTTTCACACAACACATCAGATTAAGCGAATACAAAATGACTCGCTCCAAGTTTGTTTATTGGCAATACCAATTCACCACCCCCTATACAATTAATGTTAATCACTCATGTCCACCTTCGATTTCTGAGTCGTACTTCAACGTTAAGAGGATTGTGAAGCTGCGACTTTTCATACAAACGAAATTAACGATTTTCACCTCTTAAATGTTAACCGATTTGGACCAATTTTTAATAGTTTGTCAGTCAGAACAAAAGATAGGCTTATACGTTTTTGTTTTATCGATAAAGTTAATAAGTTTAATTTTATTGTCGTTCACGTGTTTTCATACAAAACTAATTTCGGCCATTTTTGTTTTATTTATAATCAATCAATCAAATATGCTTTATTGTACAATTACAAAACTAT
The DNA here is from genome assembly GCA_947284805.1 of Coleophora flavipennella. NCBI lineage: Eukaryota > Metazoa > Arthropoda > Insecta > Lepidoptera > Coleophoridae > Coleophora > Coleophora flavipennella. The sequence goes on from OX369295.1 coordinate 11,936,603, forward strand.
ATACAGATAGTTGTACAGAATAAACAGTAAAATTAAAAATTGTACAATGTACACGACCTTATTGCTTAAAGCAATTTCTTCCAGGCAACCCAGAGAATGGATACAATTAAATAAAAGTAAAGGGCTGTGCAAAGCAAACTTATGCAACAATATTGAGAATAGAAAAAATACTATAACAACAATATATTCTAAATCATAATACAACATCTAATTTATAAAAATGCTATGCAAAATAAATCTATACTTACATATAATAAAAATATATACTAATATACTAATGAATATTGATCAGTAAAACAAGGAATAGCGCTAACACGTTGATTAAGGACATAAGAGGTATTTTTTTTTATAATCAGTAATTTGAAAAACGACACTTATAAGCCTAGCTTTTGTTCTGACTAACACCTATCAAAAATTGGTCTAAATCGATTAACGTTTAAGAGGTGAAAATCGTTATCGCCGTTTGTATGAAAAGTCCAATTTCCGCTGTGGGTTCACATTTCTCTTAACAGCTTACTAATAAAGGTCCGTAGTTGTAAATTAGCATTGCGAATTCATGTGACCGCGGGTGACGGTGAGTCGTTAACAACCCATGAACCTTCCAACTTCTGGGGCACGTGTCTCTTTCTTAACTCAGGAAAGATAGGCCATACTCCACTTACAGGGGCCAAGTCCAGATTGGTGTAGATTATAGGACTAGTAAGTAAGTAAGTAAGTATTTATTTGCTTTTAAACAAGGTACAGTAAGTAAAATGATGTTCGTTATTAAAGTAGGAATCACTTGTTTAGCCATATAAAACAACAGCATGCAATAGTAGATTGTTAATCAAGGGAAGAAAGTGACCCATTTCACTCGAGATATTTCTGGCGCTCGAACGAAGTGAGAGCGCCAATAGTTCGAGGGTGGAATTGGGTCATTTCACCCGAGTTAAACACTCTACTTTTCATTTCGACTATGAGGAAATGTATTTATTGTAATTTAATTGTTTATATGATATAAAATATTAATTAGATATCAATAAATTTGTTTTACCTATATCCAACCTCCAACCTTTTCGCAATGGCCGCTTGCCACGGCCTTCTAGATTGTAACTAATCGAGTTGGTCACGACGTGCATCTAGGTGGCCATGCCGAAGATTGAAAAACAAGTGTCATGTTATCATGGCATTATGGCGCGCAGCAGAATAGAGGAATGATTTTAAATTTTAATCTTCTGTAATTGTGAAAAATATAGACCAACTATAAAATGATTTAATATCAATCTGTAGATCGTAACAAACCCGTCGTTTAATGTATAGCTGAGTTTAGATATATGAAAACCTCTTAGTTCGACTCCGTGGCTGGCAATAAAAAAAAATTACTTTCCACCCTAGGGATGACAATACTTTCCACCCTAGGGATGGAAATACTTTCTACCCTAGGGATGGAAAAGCAATGTTCCGCCCGGCTATCTACTCATGAAAAGTAAACTTTCCGAACAGGAGAGATGAAAATGTTATTACAGTACTAAATATATAGAAACAAAACAAACAAAAAAAAACTTCAAATTTAATCCTTGACATACATCATAATTTGTGACCCAAAAACTCATCAAGAGAATAAAACATATAATGAAGAAGCCATTCATGTAGGGTTTTCTTAAATCTATTGAAAGGCAGATCTTTAAACACGAAACACCACTGTCAAAAGATTTTCAAGGCACCTATTATACATTATAAGGCATCTAACGTGGATTAACGACTGCCATCTTATGATAGCAACAGAGGCGTATTTAAGAATCCAGCGCCCCAGACAAAAAAATCCGCCCCTCTAATTGACAAAAAACCGGCCAAGTTCGAGTCGGAGTTTTTTTTTTAATTTTTTTTTTATTCACAATTGGTAAACCCTTGACAATATCTCACCTGGTGGTAAGTGACGATGTTGCCGAAGATGGAAGCGGGCTTACCAAGATTCCCCAACGCAATGGGGAACTGGCTATCTTATCTTCATGCCGGAACACACCAATGATATAAACATTGATATTTGGCGGCAAGACTTAGATAAGATGGTGGTAGCTAGCCAGGCGGGCTTAGAAAATGCCCTACCACCAACCAAACCGAGTCTTACAATTGACCCCACCGGGAATCGAACCCGCGACCTCCTGTGTAAAGCCAGTGAACTTTGCCTCTGAGCTACGGAGGCGGTTAAAAAGGCGGTTGCGTGCAAAGGGTTCCGTACTGCCACACGACAAACGTCAACTTACTGTAACCTTCTGTTTGCGTGTTCGTAGTGGTTCGTCACCCTTATTACCGCTAGTCCGACTCGCACTTGGCTGGTTTTATTATTTTTCGGTGAACCAAACGGATCCCTAAAAAAATTCTACTACGAATTTTTCTACCTCCGGCCCCTTACCTCTTGCCGCCCCGGGCCAAGTGCCCCCCTGGACGTAGAGTAATTACGCCTCTGGATAGCAACAAGCACCAATTTATACGTAATAACGACTGCTATTTTATTAATTTGTTTGTTTGTAAACTCTGTATTGTACAACAAAATATACAATTATAGATAACAAAATAGCGGTATAATTCACAAAGGCGGACTTATTCCATACAGGGATCTCTTCTAGCCACCCCTTAATTACTGAAAGTATTTAAACTATAAAAAATCAGTACACAATTTAAAAGAAGTTTATCACTAATGCTTGTAATGTACACGAAAACGGTCAAGAAAAATTACATTAGTAGTCACACCTATCCAGGTTTAGATCATGCCTCAGGTGAGTTAACCTGCGTAATGGACTCAACCACGCAATTTGCAATGATATACGACCGCTTCGCTAAAAGGAATGGAATCAATAAAAATAGCAATAAATTAAAACAATAGGTAACGTAAGGGGAACAATACTTATTTATCTATTTATTAAGAGGATACGCGGTCCAAAGAATAGGTATTTGAATAAAATGTTGCTGTCTCCCTCCCCTCAACATCAAGAAACAGCAAGAAAGGGAGAACTGCAGTGCAGACCGATAATATTCACTAAAATTGACCAAAACAAGATTTCGTAGTCCCCTTTTTCCTCCTCCAAAGCTTGACTTAAAATAATATTTTTTTCAAAAATAATAAAAAATGGTTTACCTATTCCTCTATATTTTCATTTTATTGTTAATATGTGTATTTTTTTCTGGTGGGTGTATGAAAATTACGTTTCACAATTGAAAAGTCAATATCAGATTTTTTTGGTATTTTTTTTACCCAATGGTAATATTCTCAGTTTTTGAAGGCTTCTACTTCCAATTATAATTACAATATGGGAAAAAACAAAACATAGGGGCATGGCCATAGTAGACATAGGTTTGATGGAAAAAAAATTGCTCTATTGTCATTATCCAGGGAGGAAACAGGGGACTGCGTTTGTATGGAAAAAATGGCGCCTGCGTTTCCTCTTAAGATATCTTTATCGCTCTAGCTAAACGAGGTGTTATAAACCAATTAAAGAATCGTACAATCTTGTTTGTACAATAGACAAACGGATCGTATTTCCTAAACTACCCTAATTTATGGTCCTTGAGCACAGTAAAATATGACGTCATAAACGAGACACGTTGCCTCGTTATATCCGTGTACATTCAGCTAAATCTAGAACACTTTTTAGTATAATTATGAGATTCTTACTGACAATTACACTGTTTAATTAAAACAGCATAGCGACACGCAACATTGATATTCAGTGACAAAAAGTCTGGAAACGGTACCACAGATGAGAAAGGAGTAGGCACTTATATCACAGGCGGTACCCCTGCTCGTGTTGCGCCGAAATTCAAATGTCAATCAATAAATACAGTCGGGTTCTAAAGTGCCGAAAGTACCTTTGTATTATTATTTTTTTTCATTAGAAAACATAATAAAAACAAAAAATAAAAAGAGAATAATTTAAAAACATATTTATTGTATGGCGTTAGGAGCGTTTGTATTGTGTGTATGAAGAAGGCTAATGTTGTGAGGGGATGCGGTCTAAGCTCACACGAAGGTCAGGGTTCAATTATTTAAATAAATTATGTTTTACCATCGCAAAATTTAATATCCCGAAAAAGTTGTTGATGAGGAAAAAATTTGAATACGAACACAGCCCAAAAGTAAAAAAAAAAGATAACTTCTTTCACATTATAGACATTTACAGAGCACGAAACGACCATGGCTGCTCTCGTCTTGGAGCTACGATACAAAGGACGAAACGATCATGTAATAAAAGTTTCACTCCTCTTTGAGCTACGGTACAGAGAACGAAACGATCATGGCTGCTCTCGTCTTGGAGCTACGGTACAGAGGACGAAACGATTATGGCTGCTCTGACGAAAAAGTTTGAGACGATGTAATAATCTCTTTGCCGTCACGCAACACACAGACGGAAAAGCTTGAGACGATGTAATAAAAGTTTCACTTTAAAAATAATGAAAACATAACGAAAACAAAAAAAATATATTATTTTTTATTCACAATTGGTAAGCCCTTGGCATCATCTCACCTGATGGTAAGTGACGATGTTGCCTAAGATTGAAGTGGGCTTACCAAGACTCCCCAACGCAATGGAGAACTGGCTATCTTATCTTCAAGCCGGAACACAGTTAATGTTGTTAACACTGATGTTATAAATAATTTAAAAACATATTTAATGTCTTTGTCACAGTATGTATATATGTAAATATGTATGTATATCTGTTTCTTTGGCACGCCCTGAAGCCGTTTAGGCTTGATGAATTTTGAAGTGCGAGGTGTCGTTAGATTTGTCTTGACCCCCTGAGTGACAGAAATAGGATACATTTTAAGCAGTCGGGTTTTAATTTTTAGTGTTTCGTTTCGTGGGCCTCCGCTGTTCGTCCGTCTGTTCGTCTTTCTGTCAGCGGGGTGTATTCAATGAACCGTTATAGGTCCTAGACAGTTTTCACAGAGTGACTTCTACTGCTGCCAAAACAAACAAAAAAAAAAAAAGAGCCCCGTACAAGAAACGTGAATTTCGTTTGTCCTTTCTGTCTGTCAGCGGGCTGTATTTCATGAACAGTTATAGGTTGACAGTTGAAATATTCACAGAATGTGCATTTTTATTGCCGATTTAACAACAATTAATTAAAAAAATATATATGAATGGCAGTGGGCAGGGCACATAAAGGGCAGGTGGGGCAGTGAAGTTCTCGAGTGGTGATCGCGCACCGGAAAACATAGCGTAGGCAGGCTTCCCACGCGGTGGACCGACGACCTGGTGAAGATCGCGGGCAGCCCCATGGAAATCCTTGGGGGAGGCTTTTGTCCAGCACTGGACGTTTTTCGGCTGATATGATGATGATGATATAAATGGGGCTCCCAAAAAAGTAACTTTTTTTCTCTTGTTCGATGGTATGTTGCCCTTGACGTGCGAGTCCGACTCGTACAGTCAGGGACTTAAATTCCCACCCATTACGTTGAAATGTCGTTAGACATTCGCAATGCATTTAGGCTTTGAGTTGAGATGCCTCAATCCGAGCAGGTTGATATGTGTTAAAATAATATAAAACGTAAGTCTATTCATTTTAAGTTCAAATCAATGCGGGCTTCAACTCGGCTGTTACGTTGAAACGGAACGCCCAATTATCGATTTTTACATGTTTTTTTTTCTTTTACCAATTTCAAAACAAAAATTACTTACTTTATTACTTTTCTTTAGTTTCAAATAAGTTTAAAAAAATGTGTTCAATTAAAATGAAAGGTGTTAAAGTCACCGATTTTTGTGTGTTGGTTCCATTCAACTTTTTTTTCGAGAAATTTTGAAAAATTAAGGCCAAAAACAAGGTCTACAGTATATTTTTACATCAAAAGTGGTAATGTTTTTAAAATTGTATTCAATTGAATCGATTGCTTATTACTTTAAGTATATTATATATTTTTTCCATAGCGATAGCTTTACAGTCTTTCAATAATTTGAATTGAATATTGTCATTGGACCTATATTAAGGCGTTAAGGTCGAAAATTATATTGCAGTAATTGTATTGAAATGTTTAAATTGTAGATCTTATGGTGACAGTTTGCTGTACGATATTGAACCTTAAGTGGGTTGGAAATTAAATTTCTTGGCTGTACTTGGCTGGCATCTTGGAACATATTTTATATATTTTGCAAGTAAATATTACATAGGTGAAGACTTTATTCGAATGGTGGTGGTTGGAATCCCGCCACGTACCAATGTGATTTCGAATTAAGATTTCATATGTACGTTTATTCGACGCTCTTACGGTGAAGGAAAACATCGTGAGGAAACCTGCACACGCCTTTGAAGAAACTCGCAGGTTGTGTGTGAAGTCGACCAACCCGCCCTGGGCCCGCGTGGTCGACTAAGGCCCGATCGCCCTAATTCATGGGACGAATATGAGCTGATATGATGGTGAAAGACTTTATTTATTGTGAAATGCAATAAAATGCAGATTTACACTTTCGTATTTGACTGTACAGTTCGATTGCAATTGTTCAGTGCAAAACAAAACAGCTATCTTGGTCACAATCAGTGTTGCGGTGTCGGATGCGACTTGTCGACGTCAATCCGACCTCGAGAGTACGTTGACAGTGGACATAGGTGGCAACGGACCCGTGCGACGGCCGACGACGCAACAACGATTCAACGTCCGATAGCGTACTCTGCTACTGTTTTCAACCTCTTTTGACCACATATTTGCATTTTGGATGTCACTGGTTGAAATTCGAATCTCTTTCGTCATACAAGGAGGTAAACTTTTGTAAGACCACCAAAAGATGCAATAGGCGACGCTATACATTGACAATCATTAAAGCTCGTATACGTCCCCACCAAGGGGCTCGAGCCTACCCTTAATCAGGGCGATTAGGCCTTAGTCGACCACGCGGGCCCAGTGCGGGTTGGTCGACTTCACACACAACCTTCGAGTTTCTTCGCAGGCGTGTGCAAGTTTCCTCACGATGTTTTCCTTCACCGTTAAAGCAATCGGTAAGTATGTACGTAAGTTTTTGAAAAACTCATTGGTACATTGGCCGTCCAGATTTGAACCCGGTACCTCTGATTAGATGGACCGAGTCGTTACCGGTTGAGCCAACATTGACAATACTACAGTATTATAATAATAATATAGCGGCTTACAGTAGTGCAACGAATGTACTTACGCAGAGCAACGAAAGGGTACTTGTGGGGCAGCGGGCTGCGGGGCCGCTTATAATTTATACTTACAATTTACACTTACAATTTATGCTTACAACTTATACTTACAATTTATACTTACATAAATTGTAAGTATAAATTGTAACTATAAGTTGTAAGTATAAGTTTAAGTAAGTAAAAGTTGCTTGAAACTTATACTTACAATTTATACTTACAACTTATACTTACAATTTATGCTTACAAGTTATACTTACAATTTATACTTACATAAATTGTAAGTATAAATTGTAACTATAAGTTGTAAGTATAAGTTTAAGTAAGAAAAAGTTGCTTGAAACTTATACTTACAATTTATACTTACAACTTATACTTACAATTTATACTTACAATTTTAACGTTTTTTTATTTAAGTAAACAATGAATTAAAAATAGTTAGTTTAAGGCGGAGTGGTACTTCAAAATCTGTCTTTGTCTTTTTCTTTATGTGTAAACAGGGAAGAAAATAACCACACTTTTGCACTTTTTCGATGTTTTCGTTTTTATTTTCATCATATTTATCTTAAATAAAATCTATTAGATGTTTTCCCTTCAGAAACCTAAGAACTTTATTTTAGTAAATAAATCATATTATCAAATTACTTATTTTTAGAATAAAACCGAAAATAGACTATAATATAAATAACTATAAATGGCTCGAAATAGGTACCTTTGCGAAATTATTCTATCGAGCCAACTTTATTAAATCGTGTTTCCAGTCGATATAGTCCCTCGTAACTATTCTCAATAATACTAATATGTTTTCCTAGATTTTAAATTTATTGTTAACTACTTCAAAAATGAATTCTAAAAACATGTATAGGTGGGTTTTTATGTACCATTGGGCCTTAATGGTTAGTGTTCACATGTTTTTTTTATGTTAGATCCAGTTTCGCTTAAAGCGCATCTTACGTCATGCATGATCCTGGCCTTTGTTTTCAGTGTAACCATTGTTGAAAAACCATCTCACATCTTTGGGGTATTAGTATTTCTAAAGCTCTGTTAGCTATAACAGGATATTTGGCACCAGCTTTATGCTAAAATATGCTAAGATCATAATTTTGAAATTCTACTCTGTAAGTAGTATTCTCGCGTAGTACAAGGAATTCCACTTTGGCCGTCACGTCTTCGTCTTTAATAACATTATCATCGGTAGCAAGTGGTCTTAATGATGATGAGCTATCCGACCGATTTCAGTCATGGCGACCACTTCGACTCCTAGTCGGTTTGCCGCGCGTGCGCTCGAAGATGGTTTATGTAGCTAATCTTCGCAGCGAAACTCCTCGCGCACTGAGGGCATTCAAGTATGCCACCCTCGTAATTGTAAGAAATGGTCGCAGGTGGTCGGGCCTTTAACTGGTCGCGTTTGGTATCAAGGTCTTAATATGCAAGAGCTGGACTGATGGTCATCCATGTACGGAAAATATTGCTTCAGTGAGTTTATTACCGCAGATAAATGTTGAACCACGGAAATTTTACCGGTTGCTCATACACAGTCGTGTAAACATCCACACTATCGTTTTCAACCGACTTTCAAAAAGGACTGTTTGTTTTTTTTGTGTGTGTTACCTCAGAAATTTTGACTGGATGAACTAATTTTTATGATTCTTTTTTTAATTGAAAGCTAGTGCTTTCCGTGTGGTCCTATATAAATTTTATCAAAATCGGTGTAGTATTTTATTAGAAAATGAACAAAAACCAAACTTAATAATGCAAAAATGTACTAAGCTGTTGCGATGGAAATCGGTTTTTTAACGTGTTTAGCGTTTTCAATTATCTATTTTAGTTAAATATTTTATTAAATTTGATGATAATTAATTAGTTTCTTTTTTACCCCCACAGAATTGCTGATTAACTCCCGCGGGGTTGATTATCCCCAGGTTCAGAACCCAGGATCTAGTGATAGCAACCGCCACGAACTATTTAACCAGTTTCGAAAAATGCCATTAACAGGAAAACCCATCCAGGTTACAACCGTGCTTCCTGGAACAATTCGTAAGCCCTTGGCATCATCTTAACTGACGGTAAGTGACAATGATGCCGAAGATGGAAGCGGGCTAACCGAGATTTACCAACGCAATGGGGATCTGGCTATCTTATCTTCAAGCCGGAACACATCAATGCTGTTAACACTGATGTTTGACGGCAAGACTTAGATAAGATGGAGGTAGCTAGCCAAGCAGGCTCTTAAAATGCCCTTCCACCAACCACACTTCATAATCATCATCATATCAGCCGAAGGACGTCCACTGCTGGACATAGGCCTCCCCCAAGGATTTCCACGATGACCGGTTCTGCGCTGCCCGCATCCGCGGCTTCCCGTGACCTTCACCGGGTTATCGGTCCACCGAGTGGGAGGTTTCCGGTGCGTGCTCGCCACAACCAAACTGAGTTATATAAAATTAGACATCGCCGGGAATCGAACCCGCGACCCCCTGATAAGTACACAAGTGGTACAATAAAACGTAAATCATTTCTCCAATATGTTTCAACCTCGTTTGAGGAATGCAATGCTTTCTGTATGGTTCTAGTTCTATTATATCTAAACCGACCACGTTAGGGTGAAGTGTAAAACATTCCCTTTGTTGATATTTAATACGTTCACCCTTTGGCGTAGCTTCAATAGGAGTCACTCAACAAATCGTTAATCATCACATATATTGGATCAGGTAGTCCTATTGTGTGATCGATGGCGGCGATCTTTACGTCCATGATTTATAGAGTGCTATAATTTTAAAATATGATATTTATGTTCATCAAAATCCTAGTTGTGCTACCATGTTTAAATTTAAACCACGCAGGGTTTTAGTTTGTTCGCAGCGAGGGTATGAAATGACGAAACAAAAATTAAGTATCAACTGAGCTAATATTATACAATGACTCCAAACTCTAAAGTATGATGACACTGAATGCGTTATTGGAATTTGACAATACACAAACACACACTCTCACACACATATATACACCTCTCTTTCTATCTCTCCCTCAAGTTTTTAAAATTGTATTTTTTTATCTAAAGTAATCTGTGAGTAAGTACGTAAATATACTTAATTGCACGCCAAAAAACAATACAGGACTTATAATTATAGCTTTAATATACCTGTAATATAGCTTGTCGGACGGAACGCCTCTGCTTAACAGGGGTGGGCGTTAATAGCAACGACACAGTTTGTAACTACTGTTGCTGTTATCGAACACTGTATGTAGACTACTCAACTTTTTGGTTACAAATAAATGTTTTTTTATTATTATTATTATTTTATTCTCAATTGGTAAGCCCTTATTTATTTTAATATAAATTATCTTGTTATTTAAAGCTTTTGTCTAGTACCTGTATTATACAAGCTGTAAATTAATGGGCGTTGCTCCATATCGCAACCGAATATTGAATAATTACAACTAGTACTTTCATTTTATATCTTACTCAGTCATTTCTCTTATTATTATTTTTTGGTCACGATAACTAGTTTTTCAGGCGCTATAAGTACACAACGCAACCACTTTGCGCAGGCAGACCGACATATTTATCAACAGAGGGTTGCCATTTATCCTCTGAACCTAAGTTTATCCATTTCCGTTATCGTTACCAGATTTGTCATGACCTTGTAATCTATATGGTTTTTCAATCCAAACTTGGCTCTTGTGTGTTTTAGAGTTTGGTAAAAGAGCAACAATCAGTTTTGGGGAAGTTGTAGGTTGTTAACGATGATTTTTTTTAACAAAGAATAAAATCTGATCATTTTATTTACGAGGAGTGGGATGCATAGAAGTAAAGATAAGCTTCTCTTACCTACACCATTTACATAAATATATTTTTTTCTATGAATCATTACTAATTGGAAAAACAAAAGTCAAAAAACGACTTCCATCGCAACCAGATAGTATAGTTTTGAAGATCCCATTGGGTCGAAGTGTCGCTGCAACTGCAGCCCCCACTTACAAAGATAAAACAGTTTTGAATTTATTTTTTTTGTTTTTGCAAAACAAGAACTACACAGATTTTGTAAAAATTTATATGGGACTAATCTATTGGCCACATACCCTATTGAATAAAAACAGAATCATGAAAATAGGTTCACAATCGGCGAAGATATCGAGTAAGAAACATACAAAAAAAAAGTCGAATTGAAAACCTCCTCCTTTTTAAAAGAAACGTCCTGCCTGACTCACTCACTAACTGACTCATCAACGTACAGTCTAAAATCTTGGACCTAAAAAAGCGTAAATTTTGCTCAGAAGTTCCCTTCATGATGTAGACAAGGAATAAGGCTTAATTTTTTGATATTTCAACTGTAAAATAGGGAATAAAGCGGGAACAAAGTCAGTGGCAAATATGATGTTGAAGCAGGCGAATCTACGGGCAAAATAAATAAGTAACGACAAAGTAAAAAGTAATTAATAAAATAAATCCAAAAATTTCAAAAAACATACCGTTTTACCGTCCGCGTCCATCAAACATCCGTTATCACTGAAGCGTAACTGCGCAGACGCAGATGACAGAATTCCCATCATCATCCCATCAGTAATATCCCATTCCCCTCAATCCCACGTGTGGGTAGATACTTACGTGTAAAACAAACGGACAAACAGAAATAATTGTTTTATTCGCAGTCAGTAATTGCTTGGAACACGGAATGTCACTCAATTTCCTCTCCATAAATTCATAATTGATGATTGAAAAAATAACAACATAATTTATTCGTGATACCAATATTTGGTCCGACTATTGCCAGAATATTTCGGACGGATAATTTTAATGACTTTATTTAACACATTCGCGTCCGCAACATTAACAATATTGTAACAACCCATAGGCCTGTGGTGCGGCTTCAAAATAGTACTACCCCATCTCTTCCTGAGTGTGACGTAAGAGGCGACTAAGCGATTAAACACCGAAACACGGGCACATATGAAATACTAGTTACTTACACGGGCTGCAGCATTCTTCAGCGATTGCCAACGCGCTGCCAAACTTGGTGATTACGACATAAACCCCACAACTTGGGGAAGGCCTATGTCCAGCAGTGGACGTCTTTTCAAGCGACTTCCAAAAAGGAGGAGGTTTTCAATTCGTCTGTATGTTTTTTTATGTGTGTTACCTAATAATTTTTGACTGGATGAATCGATTTTTATGATTCTTTTTTTATTTGAAAGCTAGTGATTCCCGTGTGGTTCCATATACATTTTATCAAAATCAGTGTAGTATGCTTTATTAAAATAAAAATAATAATGCAAAAATGTACTAAGTTGTTGCGATGGAAGTCGGTTTTTTAACGTGTTTAGCGTTTTTTGGCTGATGTGATGGTCGGCCATCATCATCACATGCCAAAGCAGGCTGATTAGCAACAACCCATAGCTTCCCAAACTTCGGCTTGAAGGAAAGATAACACTTTCTTGTCCTGCGCGGTACGTAAGGACAGGTCGTTACGATTAATAACGAGTTTTGAGCGCCAGCTGTTTTCTGCGCGCACATTCTATTTGAGCCCACTGTCGTAGCTTTACGGATACATCAACCGTTTCACGTAACGTGCTCATACCTCGTGCGTGCCAATATCTGCAGGTAAGCTGCATATACTTTATGGGTCTTTCCATATTACTACATACTTATTACTACATATTACTACTTACTTACTTACTTACTTATTATTACTTACTTATTCCATATTACTTACGACATTTCTCTTTCTTCTTTATTGTTAATTTCTTTTTCTTTTTTTATGTTGTGATGCAGTAAAGAATATTGTATTGTATTGTACAAAACAATACAATACAATATTCTTTATACTACATACTTTGGCACGCCGCTAGTACGGCGACTACCGCACGCGACGAGTAAGTGCGGAACGGCCACCAACGTGTTAACAATAGGTATTTCATTTTATATTATACCAATGACGACCCCAACTTTGCTTCGCGTTATCATATACATATTTTACACATCCTTTTACACCAAAGGTTGAGTTTCCAAAAGTCTTAATGATTTCAAAGAATGACGATCTGTTTTGATCGTCGTCAGCTGAAAGACGTTCAGACGTGGCCTCACCCAAGGATTTCCACAACAATCAGTGCTTCCCTCGACTTTTACCAGATCGTTGGCCCACCGTGTGGAAGGCCTGTCCACGCTACGTCTATTCTACGAGCTTGTGCTCTGCTCACTTCCACTTATATTTAGTGATTCTGTGAGTTATGTCGGTTACCTTGATTCTCTTACTAATCTCCTCATTTCCGATTCGATCACGTACTTTACTGCCCCCACGGCCATCTGTTCTACAAGGTATTTGCCCTGCTCATTCCACTTAAGTTTAGCGATTCTGTGAGCAACGTCGGTTACCTTGGTTCTGCTACGGATCTCCTCATTTCGGATTCGATCACGTACTTTACTGCTCCGATGGCCATCTGTTCTACGAGCTATGTGCCTTGCTCATTGCCACTTATGTTTAGCAATTCTGTGAGCTATGTCGGTTACCTTGATTCTCCTACGGATCTCCTTACTGATTCGATCGCGTAAGTTAACTCCGAGCATAGCTCGCTCCATCGCCCTTTGGCTGAACTTGAGGCTTCTAATCAGGCCCATAGTAAGCGACCATGTCTCAGTTCCGTATGTCATCACTGGCAACACACACTAGTCAAAGACCTTGGTCAAGACACTGTGGTATTTGATACGTATTTCCTCGTAGATCTAATAAAAATAGAGTGTGTGCTAAATTCAGTCCCTTTTAATGTCCTGCCACTAGAGTACTTACTCATCGTTATGTTGGTATCAAAACTTCAAATTATACGTTGTTCCTTTGAAAGGACCCTAAACTTCGGAAAGGGTCACGCAATGTAATTTCGATGTGCGAGAACATTGTAATGACAAACATTGTAAATGGTAGAAAAACATTTATTGGCCTACAGAAAAAGAAACTAAATTTAGATTTAAGATTCAAGATATTTATTCAAAATAGGTTCAAATAACAATCTTTTTGATAGTCATAAAATAATAATGACAATATCATTTGTGAAAATCAAGAAATTAATAAACAATCATTAAATAATAACTTCAAAATTCAATTCTTGAAATAAACCAGATTATGTCATTAGAACATGAAAACAATATGACACGAAAAAAGATATATAAAAATCATTTAATGTCATTAATGCCTTTGACAACAGTAGGCCAGTTCACACGGACAGCACCCGGTCACGATTATAACGCAAGAGTCAGCCGTCGCTCCCATCAACCATATTAGAGGGGAAGGAACGACCCGGCTCCAGATTTTTACCCGACTGTGCCAGAAGGAGGGTTATAGTTTTCGAGTGTATGTCTGTATGTTTGTTTGTTTATTTGGCCCGCCCTGTAGCCTAAACGGCATAATTGATTTTGACATACGAGGTGTCGTTAGATTTGTCTTAATCCCGTGAGTGATATAGGATAATTTTTTAACCATCTAGACAAAAAATAGGGGTTAAGTTTTTATGCAATGGGGTTTTTGTGGACCTACACAAATACCTATAACTTTAAAATATTATTAAAGGCGTTATTTTAAGAGCGATAACACGTGGGCAGAAATATTGCACAATATTGGGCAGAAATATTGTACAATATGGGTGATTATTTGATCTTCATGGCAGTGATATTGTAGAATATGGGCAGTTAAATCATAGCCAATACAATCCAATGTTTTTATTGAAACATACATCAGTCTGTGAATCCTATTATACTTATTTTTAGGAATAAGTTTTTTTACTTACACGATTCGCGCATTACCTACATTTTTATTTTATTTAAATAGGAAGTATTAAGTCCCATGACAAAATACCTATCGAATGCCGACACAAAATAACTTTATTTAACAAGAAGTATAAGAATATGAAAACTTTAAAGCTGGTCATAGACCTCGCTAAACCTTTTTGAAGTAAAACTTCTTTACGCACGCTTGACTTGGGGAGTAAGCTGGTGGATGCGTAACGAGAGCGTTACGGAAGTGTAATCGGGCTAGGCGAACGGAAGTTGAGATGGATATATAAATTAGTGAAGATAGAAAGAGAGATACTATTTATTTTTGTTTACCAACAATACCGGTTGACAAGGCAACAATATCGGTTGTCAAAACAATCAAAACAAACATATAAGATAAAAAATATTTTATTATTTTCTGAAGACTAAGTATTTATTTTTATACATATAGATGGAGCTAAAGAAGTTTTACTTCAGTCGTATTTTTTTGATGCCGATACTGCTACGTTAAGGGCATTAATAAGGGTAGAGCGCATTCAGTTCATAATTTTGTACATCAAAACCGGAACATTTTTTTTAACTCAGGAGTATTTGAAATCTAATTAAAGATTATTACGTTTTTTTTAAATTATGATTTTTCATTAGTCATTAATCATCATCATCATCATATCAGCCGAAGGACGTACACTGTTGGACGTAGGCTTCCCCCAAGGATTTCCACGACAACCGGTTCTGCGCTGCCCGCATCCAGCGACTTCCCGCGGTCTTCACCAGGTCATCGGTCCACCGAGTGGGAGGCCTGCCTACGCTGCGTGTTCCGGTGCAAGTTCGCCACTTGAGAACTTTACTGCCCCAACGGCCATCTGCTCTACGAGCTATGTGCCCCCGCTACATACATTAGTCCTTGTTCGTGTTATTTTAAGTTTTTGTATTCATTCGATTTCATTTTTACCCAAATTTAAGGATCTAGGCCGCTTATTGTCATTGTCCATTCATTCGCGATCGTTTTTATGGCTTACAGTTTTATATTTATTTTTTAATTAAAAAAAATTTAATCTAATATTCAACAAATAAGAATGGCATGCGATTTTGTTTGCGACTGCCATTGGCCAGAATTCTAGCACCATTTGTAGCCAGCCCAAGGCACGTGGGTGGCGCAATATGTAACCACCGAAGCCTAATGAGGGTTCTTTCAACCCTCTGAGGTCACTTTTCTTCTTATTGGAAACCCTCTCACTTTGTTAAACTGACTTATAACATGTTACTCCAACAATGTGAGGAATATTGACATCATTTGGAACTATTGTGGTGATTGTTTCCTTTTTTCTTCAAAATTAACTCAACATTTATTTGATACGATGATTTGTAGACTACCATTGTGTATTGTACTTTTTTTTTGGTTCAGTTGATTTGTTCAATACCTAATAAATGCACAATCTATACATATAATTAACTTATTTTATCGCTGTTTCCCTACCCAAAGGTTGCCTGGAAGAAATTGCTACTTAGCAATAAGGCCGCCTATTGTATAGGCTTTCTTCTATATTGTTAATTTCTTTCTTTTTACGTTGTGATACAATAAAAAATATTGTATTGTATCGTATAATAAAACTGTAACAGTTCTGTACATTAAATATTTTTGGAAAACAGTAAAGCTGTGGTGGACATTACTAACGA
This sequence comes from Coleophora flavipennella, assembly GCA_947284805.1. Lineage (NCBI taxonomy): Eukaryota > Metazoa > Arthropoda > Insecta > Lepidoptera > Coleophoridae > Coleophora > Coleophora flavipennella. The sequence goes on from OX369295.1 coordinate 11,953,170, forward strand.
TATAAAGGCCAAAACAACAACTTTTGGAATTTTTGTCCGTTTGTCTCTATGATCGCGCATCACGCAAAAACTACCAGGCCGATTTTGATGAAATTTTGTTTGGTGGTTCCTTATAGCCCGGGTTAATTTAAAGGATACTTTTTATCCTGGAAAGTTTAAGAGTTCCCGTGGGAAAATTAAAAAAACCTCCATGCGGACGAAGTCGCGGGCACAGCTAGTTTACAAATATATTACGCTATAATAATACTTAAAATGTGTCCAATAGTCGAATAAAATATTACTTTTGTATCATTTTATGCACATGTAGAGGATTTAGGGTGTCGTATAATGGAAAAGGGCCTGGACCCTAGATCGGGCTCCTTTTTGACTCAACGGATTTCACTAGCTATTCGACATAGCTCACAGAATCGCTACACTGAAGTGGCAGAGGGCAGGGCACATAGCTCGTAAAACAGGTGGCCTTTGGGGCAGTAAAGTTCTCGAGTGGCGGCCGCGCACCGGAAAACGTAGCATAGGCAGGCCTCCCACGCGGTTGACCGACGACCTGGTGAAGCCGCTGGATGCGGGTAACGCAGGACCGGTCGTCGTGGCGGAGGCTGTTGTCCAGCAGGGGACGATTTTCGGCTGATATTTAAATTTTTATGCGCATCATTAAACATTTTCATGTTAGGAACATGTAATAATTATACAATCATTAATTTTCCGCTCCCCTTATTTTAACCCCTTAACCCCACCAACACCAACCCTAGCGGAACCTACCCCAATCCATCGATTACGTACAGTAATCATGACGTAAAAAATGGAATAAATAAAATCAGTTATTTACGGAACCCATTAGCACCTCCCCTGGTTACTTCCGGTACAAAATCACTGGGTTAAATACCACAAGATGACTCGCCAAAGAGAACCTCGTTACTGTATTAAATCTTAAATGCGATAAGAGGTAGTTCTTCTATGAATCATTAATAATAACTTGAACATTACCTTAATAAAGAAAAAAAAAATGTTTGCGGCGCCCTATTCACGCACAACAAATTTTTATTCAATACAACGTTTGATAAAGTGTTCAAAGATTGAAATTGTTTTATGCTAATAAAATAAAAAAACCGGTATAGTGCGCATCAGAACCGCACACAAAGGGTTCCGTACCATTATAATAGATAGCGCTAGTTTCTACACGTTTTAAAAAAACACGGTTTTGTATGGAAAACCTCTTATTTTTTCACTTACTCTATTTTTTATTAATTCTGAAAATTTCAAACGCCTAGCTATCACGGTTCATGAAATACAGCCTGGTGACAGACAGACGGACATTGAAGTCTTAGTAATAGGGTCCCGTTTTTACCCTTTGGTTACGGAACCTTAAAAGCAATATATAGGGTGCTTAAAATTTAAAATTTTAAGAGGAGCAACTAGAAACTCCAAATACAACTTCCTTAAGTACTGTGCATTAAGTACCGAGCATTTTTTTTGCGATTTGACTATGGGTTCCATGGGGAAAGTTGTTCAGCTTCATGGGTAGAAGCACCAGTTAAAACAGCTAATTTTGTTAGACCTTATATACGTCCCCACCAAGGGGCTCTAGCCTATCCTGAATTAGGGCGATCGGGCCTAAGACAACCACGCGTGCCCAGTGCGGGTTGGTCAACTTCACAAATAACCTTCGAGTTTCTTCGCAGGCGTGTGCAGGTTTCCTAACGATGTTTTCCTTCACGGAGCGTCGGATAAACGTACATATAAGATCTAAATTCGAAAACACATTGGTACGTAGCAGGATTCGAACCACGACCTCCCGGATAGGAGGTAGCGGCCCTTGCCGTTGCGTCACCGACGCTCCAAGGATAGCCTGCAAAAATGACGAATACCTACTTCCTGAACATGCTCTAAGGGCCTATGCAACAGAAGACCTAATGAAGGCAAAAACCGCGGCAATCGAGGTGGCACAATTTAGGCAAAAGTGTACTTAGAAAATGTTAAAAAAAAGACGAGTACACACACAGTTGAACACGAGCCACTTTAACTGATTATCCCCAATGCCCCAATTAATCCCCATTTTCTTAAGACGGTAATATTACAGATTTTCGTTATTTTCCACGTCAATTACACCTAAACGATAGAAAACGCTAGGTTGAAAAAAATACCCTTATTGTTGATGATGTTCCTTAAAGTCAAAAGCTATTAGAAACACGATTGAGCCATTTTGGCTCGGTAGACAAAAATGCACAGATTCCCTGCATAGCACGAACTACTAGGACATTGAAAATGAAATTCAGACATAAGGAAATAAACGAAATGAACACACCAATTTTATTTTTACATATTTATTTTTTCACAATTTCAATTTGTAGAACTTGCTAATTTTTATTTTAACTCTACACACTTGCAATTTATCATGTATTTTCAATTGATATTTATCAGATTATAAATTATTTCAACATTTTTACCTAATTGGACAATAATAAGTAATTTATGTATTACACTATCCACCAACAATTGGTTTTTTTACATAGCTCCCCTTAACCCGTACTCATTAATTAAAAATTTTACATTTTACACAATCCAAAAATTTAAAAAAAAATCGCAAGAATCCCAAAAATCCTCCATTCACCACATACAACAATATAAACTCTCATACACACCCAACTTCCATACCACAGTACTGTATAACCGTGATGCGCTACAACTCACTCGCCGAGGTACTTCCATACCACAGTACTGTATAACCATGATGCGCTACAACTCACTCGCCGAGGTACTTCCATACCACAGTACTGTATAACCATGGTGCGCTACAACTCACTCGCCGAGGTACTTCCATACCACAGTACTGTATAACCATGATGCGCTACAACTCACTCGCCGAGGTACTTCCATACCACAGTACTGTATAACCATGATGCGCTACAACTCACTCGCCGAGGTACTTCCATACCACAGTACTGTATAACCATGGTGCGCTACAACTCACTCGCCGAGGTACTTCCATACCACAGTACTGTATAACCATGATGCGCTACAACTCACTCGCCGAGGTACTTCCATACCACAGTACTGTATAACCATGATGCGCTACAACTCACTCGCCGAGGTACTTCCATACCACAGTACTGTATAACCATGATGCGCTACAACTCACTCGCCGAGGTACTTTTTTGAGGGCGCACCTACAGCCCGTAATTTAATTTAATTTTGAAAATGTCATTCGACGGCCAACTAAATACTCTAGGACAGCTTTTTTAATTTTTTTTAATTTCGACTTAGTTCTCGAGACATCCGGGTCCAAAGTCAAAAATTCTAAAATTTTCGACCAAAAAAACCGGTTTTTTGACCATAACTTTTTGGATTTAATTTTTTTTTTATTCCTTCACCATCTGATAGATCTCGTCAATCAGCGTCCTTTGAAATCCTGTTTATCTATGAACTACCAATAGCTTCCATTCAATCGCCGTGTCGCACTAATTCCCAAATGGGACCTAGTACCCAGCGATCTAAAAGTCATTTTCAATGACAAAATCCCAAAGATAGGTCTATCTACACCGTTACTTTCACTCTAGTTATGACTAATATTTTTAAGTATAAATTTTAAAAAATCCACAAAAATATTTGTTATGATAATACAAAGTGAGTAATGTTTTTTTTTATACTTTCATTGTAGTTTTTAATTGAAACGAAAAACCATTGAAAAAGTGAAAAAGTGTGTTTATCAATACCTCGCTTTAGTAGAAAAATCTTCAAAAGCATGGGACCAAATAATGGAGCGGCAAAAATAATTTCAGTCCTACACATACAGCTGTCTCCAACAACCTTACCACACCCTGGACAATTCATACAACGAGCCAGAAATGACATTGCAAAAAACGAATGACGGAACAAACAAAATGGTAGTGAAATCCTATACGTTCGACAACCAAACTGTAACCAATCTGTATCAATCTGGGTGACTAGGAGGTGAGGTCGCAATCTAGAGAGCGGCAAGGAGTGTCCATACTGTATACAATACAATACAATATATATCCTTTGACCGTACTCAAAATAACATAAACACAACATTACACTAATGCAACCACTTTATCCCTAATTGCATCTGCCAATGCACTAAACATTGAAAAACTATAAAAAGGCACCCGCAAGCTTAGTCCAGTTTAATCGCGGAATAATTGTAACATCTTAACGTCTGCATTGCATAATCTTCTCAGAAGTCCGCAACTTAATTATCTCCGTTGAAAAATCCAAATTAAAGATTTCTGCGTGCAAACAAAAAAGATCATTATACGTGTTAAACCTAATGAAAACAAATAACTTTTTGCTGCGCGCGCGCCGGTTCGTTCAATTAGTATTTTCGAATCTTTTTTTTCAATGTTGCAAAGACCTAAATCAAAGGAGGAGTTAATCCAAAAAATAGTTTTCGGAGCTCAGCTCATTCATCGACCATTAAATGTTAGTCGTAGGCAAACCTCGGTACTTGACCAAAGACCAGATAGGTCTCGTGAGAGGTAAGTTTTTGGTTTCCTTACTTCAAAAGAAAAATAACGAAATCCGTATAGGATCACTTGTGTATATGAGTGTCCGTCCGTCTGTCACAGCCGATTCGCTCTGAAACTACTGGACCAATTGAGATGATATTTGGTACACATAATATGTTATTCAGTGACCCAAAACGAACATGTAACGTAAATTAATTAATTTTCCAAAAATTAACCGGTACCTCTTGGGGTACGAATACCAATGTCCTCCATTCTTCCGCCTTGTTGCTGGTGTACTCATCATATCAGCCGATTACGTCTACTGCTGGATATAGGCCTTCCCCAGAGATTTCCACGACGACCGGTTCTCCAGCGGCTTCCCGCGACCTTCACCAGGTCATCGGTCCACCGAGTGGAAGGCGTACCTACGCTACGTTTTCCGGTGCGCGGTCGCCACTCGAGAACTTTACTGTACCAACGGCCATCCGTTCTACGATCTACGAGCTGTATCCCGCCCACTGCCACCTAAGTTAATCAATTCGGAGAGCTATTACTTTGGTTCTCCTGCGGATCTCCTCGTTTCTGATTCGATCACGCAGAGAAACTCCGAGCATAGCTCGCTCCATTGCCCTTTGGGTGACCTTGGGGATCAAAGTATATAATGTTAAATGCACAGATTACAAGAAAATGTATGAAAAAATCTGAAGTTCTTCCGTTCTTACAGAAAAAAAAATACAATGTCCGATTGTTTAGAAACTAGCGACACCTAGTGGGATCTAGTGGTATCTTCTGCATAGTTAATTAACGTAGTAATACCACAGCAATTAGTTCCCTTTACCTATATCTATAGATGGCTCTGTAGATGAAAATTAGTTTTTGGTACGGAACCCTTCATGCGCGAGTTTGACTCGCACTTGGCCAGTTTATTCTAGTAGGTATGAGATACATATAACAAAAATTTTTAAATTGGTAATGGCCTCATCCATTGAAATATAAGATCTTTAAAATGTTTAAGATATGCGGCGTGGACTGTATGTCTCGTGTAGACGGTGGCGTCTTTGATCAAAGTGCCGCCAAAGGAAATAAAACTAACTCATCGATAATCGTTGAGAAAGAAGTGCAATTCATAGCATTTTAACCCTCTAATTGATGAGTAGAGTTTGGTGAGGAAGGACGCTCCTACTGTCAACGCGGCGGCGGTGACTCTCACACGGCGTGAAAGACACGTGTTCTTGACTAACAAAAATAGTTTTGATTCCATTTACCGTGTGTTTTGATACGATCATTGATATGCCTTAATTACACCAAAAAGTTATGTGTGAAATGTTATTTTGAGATTTAAATAAATATCGTGCGATTTGATCTATTCTTTCAGATTAAACTTCGTAGAAAGTCGTGGATAATAAGTACTCAAACATTTCAACTTTTAACATTTCATTAGTTTTTTATAGACCTGTATCATTCTTTGATCATATGGGCTCTGTTTATTGTACATTACTGCAGCGGCCAGCAAAAGAGGCATGGATGGACTAACGTGAAGCCGAGGCACACATACCTACGTACTCGTAAGTCTATTAATACCTAGTTGTGGTCAATGCTTCTATAGTACTTTTCTCAAATCATCATCATCATCATATCAGCCGAAAATCGTCCACTGCTGGACAAAGGCCTCCCCCAAGGATAATAAACATGGAAAAATGGAATGTACTATAAACAGAGCCTTATATGATCAAAGAATGATACAGGTCTATAAAACATGAATAGTTTATAAATATTTGTACAAATGTTAAAAGTCCAGAAATAAGAAAGTTTGAGTGCTTATTATCCACGACTTTCTATGAGGTTTAATCCGGTAGAATAATAATGTGCGGAAATTAAAATTTCAATAATTACTTTTCAAAATCAATGTCTAACAGAAAAAAAATTCCACGCTCCAGTGTTCATTTTTTTTTAAATAAACAGCGTTCTATTTCCAAGTCAGTTCGAAATTTAGATAAACCCTTTGATAAGTTACCTCCTTGGTTGCCATGTTTCGGAGTAAAATATATGTAGTTCCTATTTTAAATTACACGATACATATGAATTTACATAGTAATTTACTTGGCCGCTAAACACGATAGATATGGATTTTTATACAACTTTTGCCGGCGTCTGCTCGCATGTATTTGGCCATTACAGCAATTTTGGATTTATCTCGAAGAAGGTTGTCAAAATAATGCTCAAAAACACGTTTGAGAAAATTATATTTTCTATCATACTAAGTATGCAATAAATAAATTGTGATTGTCAAAAAAGGCCAAATAGAATACAATACAATACAATATTCTTTAATGCATCACATTATTAAAAAAAGTAGTTTATGAAACTGTTGCATAATAAGGGTTCTTAAAATACGAGTGTAAGTTAAAAAAAAGAGCCGTAGGCGAGGTTTTTTATAGCATTATACGAATGTTTTATAGCATTACACGAGTGTTTTAAGACCAAATTATGTGCAGTTTCATACACTACTTTATCTAATCTCATACATTGGGATTGAATCAACTAAAATACAAAGATCAAAGTTAAGAGTAAGAAAAAAATTCGCATGTGCGTTCCAATAAAAAAAAATTGATATGGAACTTCGTTGGTGATATTATCTCTTTGGTTTAACTTGTATCGTAATGGAAAAAAAATACATTAAAACATTATTTCTCTAACAAAATAATGTTATAATGTATTTTTTTTTTAATTACGGTATTGTGTTTATAAAGTATGCCAATATAAACTCGTTTTGAAGTTGATAATGCGAACTTTACGATATGAGAGTAGATAAAAGATTTTACAATATAAAAAAAGCTTATACAATAGGCCAAAGTAACTAGTCATGCTATGCACAGATGTTATTAGTAGCATTTTTAAAAACCATCCAAGTGCGAGTCAGAACTGCACACAAAGGGTTCCGTACCATCATACTAGATGGCACTAGTACAAAGGGTTCCGTACCATCATACTAGATGGCGCTAGTATCTTCATCATCATCATCATTACAGCTCACATACGTCCCCACCGAGGGGCTCGAGCCTACCCTGAATCAGGGCGATTAGGCCTTAGTCGACCACGCGGGCCCAGTGCGGGTTGGTCGACTTCACACACAACCTTCGAGTTTCTTCGCAGGCGTGTGCTAGTATCTTCACGATTAAAAAAAACAAGTTTTTTGTACGGAGACCACCTTATTAAATGCACATTTTTTTCTAATTTTTAGTATTAGTTGTTATAGCGGCAACAGAAATACATCATCTGTGAAAATTGTTACTGTCTAGCTATCACGGTTCATGAACTACAGCCTGTTGACAGATGGACGGACGGACGGAGAGCGAAGTCTTAGTAATAGGGTCCCGTTATTACAAAGATTAAAACGAAACCCTAAAATTTATGACCGTATCAATGGGATAATAAAATCGTAGAGACCGGGCATTATAAAAAATAAGCATAGGTCAGTTCAGTCTTCAGGCACACCCTGGGCACTTCATACAACGGGCTAGAAATTACATTACAAAAAACAAATGACGGAGCAAACAAAATATCGGCGAAATCCTATACGTTCGAGAAATAAACCTAACCAATGTGTATCAATCTGGGTGACGAGGGGGTGAGGTCGCAATCTAGAAAGCGGCAGGGAGTGTCCATATTGTATGTTAGTACTAATATATATATACTTTGCTTCAGGTCCAAGACAACGTTAGAATGCTAGACCTGTCCACTAAATATAGCATTCATTTTGGATCTTTAATAAGATTAAATATATTGCATGTATTTAATCACAAACTTTTCATAAACTCTGCAAAAAGCACTCAACATTTGATATCCTCTTAGCATTTATCTTTTATTTTCATTACCTTTACTCTGTTCAGTAAGTTAGTGGTCAGCAAAAAACTGGGCACTCGCCCCGTGCCGCTCTCCTCCCGCACACCCGCGCCAGGTACGGACCCGCACGTAAGGCCGGGGAAGGGATGATCGAAAATAATAGGGGAAGAGAATTTTAAAATTTATATTTTTTGCAGCCGGCGGATGCAGGTGATAAAACGCGTGCGCGCGCGCTGCGCCGCTCAATCGTACGCGGAGCTCCGTCGCAACTGCTCGTTTGATCGAAAGCTCCCGACAATACGACTCTAAAGCCGTCTGAACTCTACGACTCTAGAGCCGGTCAGTGGCTCCCCGACCGTTGAACGCACCGCGCGTGTCCGAAGTTACCTCGTCCCCATTCGTAAACACGATGCTTCAAGAAATACAACTAGTTCAAGGTCAGGCGAACTACGTGGTCGTCTCGTCGGGGTATCCTACAGCGACGCTGAGTAAAGCTCCGTTGGAGAAAAGGAACGTGCCTATAGCTCCTGCGCCGGAGAAGAATTACGTGACGCATGATACGCCGCCGAATCTTCAGTATAGGAAGAAGGTTCACTTCAGGACCAACCCCTACACCGGACCACAGGCTGCTTCGATCGCTCGTCGCAACGCTAGAGAGAGAAATCGCGTCAAGCAAGTCAACGACGGATTCAACGCCCTGAGGAGACATTTACCAGCATCAGTGGTTGCTGCCTTGTCTGGTGGTGCTCGCAGAGGCTCCGGGAAAAAACTAAGCAAAGTTGACACGTTAAGAATGGTGGTGGAATACATCAGGTACTTGCAACAGTTGTTGGATGAAAGTGACGCTGCGTTAGGAATTACGCGACAGCAAGAAAATAGGGAAAATATCCCCAATGGGACGACTCAGGCTATGACAACACTGGATATGGATGACGGGTTCTTCTACGGAGCTAGTTCACCCTGCTCAGAGAAAGCGGAGTCGCCGGCTCCGTCGGAGTGTTCCTCAGGAGTTTCCTCGTCATATTCGGCTGTGGACCGGTATGAAGTGCCTTCACAACAGCAGCTGGGATCTATGGATGAAGATGAGCTCCTAGATGTCATCTCCTGGTGGCAGCAGAAATAGCATTAATGTGAGTACTCCTGTGTTAATATGTGTTTAAGTTTTCACAAAGTATTGATTTAATTAACTTATTTCTCCTGATAGTGATTTACGTTGTTGATTTGTAACTTTGTATTTTTATTCCTTTTGCGATAACTATAGTATAGTCCCTTTTAATATAATTTTGTCGTAACTAGATACTATTTCTAGTTCTATTTTTACTAATAGACTTCCTTATTTTTTTTTAGTTAACTTCTATGTTTTTCGATTTCCTTTTTAATTCAAAATTCAATCACCTTACATGAAGGGTTTTATTTTTTGATTATACTAATTTCTATTTTTATTTTTGTCTGCAGGTAAATCAGTACGTACAGACTGAAAGGACGAATCCCTCCGATTGTAGTGCATTAATTTATACGTTAGCGCATTTAACGTTACAAAGAGACTTTTATATAATCTAGTCAAACAATAGTGCCTTAGTGATAAAAATAAGTTTTGATAACAAACAAACTGTGCTCAAAAGGTACTTCTATTAGAGTAACTGTAGAAGTTTCATAAGTTTTAAATATGGAAGGCTGTTTCGATGTAAGAGCATTAATAAGTGCGTATGAGTACACTAAGCTAACCAAACTTTTTCATATTTGTCTTAAATTTGACTAACAATCAGAAACTTTTTTAAAGAGTTCTATGGAACGCCGACATCTCACCGAGCTGAGCTATTAGAAAATTCTAATTGGTTTTCATACAAATTTTCACATAAATTTAAACGCACTTAATTTTTAATAAAAAAAATGAGTGGTTTTGTCGTACATTATCTTCTTGAATTTTTCTGATTTCACAACGACACTGTGTTATTTTATCACATACAATTATAATTATTCTTAAGGATATAGTGTTAATTCAGAACTCACTAGGGATAAGATCAGAATTTTGTGTATATTTTGTTACCTCTTGATATAAGTTACACTAAGTAAATAAGTTTTAAGTACCGAGGCTTGTGTAAACTGCATTTTTATCGAGATAGTCGATTGTAAATACTTTTAGTTTAAGTTATCTTGGGTCACAAGAATAAATTATTTATTGAATTTAATATATTGCTTCAATTAATTAAACAAATATTAATGTTCAGGGGCACACAACATCTGGCCTCAAACTAGGATTCCCCTGTAATAAATGAACTGATATTCATACTTATATAATTTTAAATAGGTACAAACATGTTTGTATACAGGATGTTGTTTTAATCTACAATGCCCTTTTCAGTAGGGCTTCTTTAAATGAAATTGAAAAACTTTTGTTCTACAACTTTGTTGGTATCTCCAAAAAAATGGACTTCATACAAATAAATCAGCCGGTTGACCAATTTTGTATGCTGAGGTCAATTTTTTTTTAGAATTGACTATGTGTCTATAGGGGAAATTTATTCAGTTTTATGAGTAGAAGCCCTTCTGAAAAGGGCGTTGTCGACTTAAACAACATACTGTATAAAATACCCAGATAGGTAGCAAACAAACCTGTTTGTCACATGAGTGTTTGTCTATGGTAGGAATGGGAAACTAGATGGATCAAACCCACGATCCTCGGCTCAGAAGGCGGAATTCGGCAACTGAATCACAGGGTCACTCAACCCACTAACCTTCTTACCTATTTATTTATTTCCAATTAGTATCTTTTTTCTCTAACAATAAATTTATTTATTAAATTAGTTACATGCAACCATTTTCCTTATTAAACACACCACCGCACAATGGTTCAAAAAAATGAAAGGTCATTAATTTAAAAAATAAAAACACCACCGTATTCTATAATCAAAAAAAAATATTTATTCACAATTGGTAAGCCCTTGGTACCTATAATCTCAACTGATGGTAAGTGACGATGATGCCGAAAATGGAAGCGGGATTACTAAGATTCCCCAACGCAATGGAGAACTGGCTATCTTATCCTCAAGCCGGAACTTAACAATGTTGTTAACACTCATGTTTGGCGGCAAAACTTAATAAGATGGTTGTAGCTAGCCAGGTGGGCTATGAAAATGCCCTACCATCAACCAAACCCAGTCTTACAAGGTTGACCCCGCTGGGAATCGAACCCGCGACCTCCTGGTGTGAAGCGAATGGACTAACTATTACACCACGGAGGCGGTTAAACTTGTGTAATGGTTATTGATTAATTATAATCATCATTATTCATAACTAGTTCTTGCCCGCAGCTTCGCCCCCGTGGATATCGAAAGTGAGTGGAGTTTTTAGCCTATGTCCATCATTCTAACTATTGATGAAAGTTTTTTTTTTTAAATCAGATCACTAGTTTCGAAGATTACCTCCTCATACACAAACATACAAATTATATTTCTTTATTATATTAGTAAAGATAATAAGCCTCATTCCATAATGATAAATCCTAATCCGTAAAGACATCAACGAGACACACACGACTATTTTCCTCGAAAAATATTCGAATATTATAGTACTGTAAAATCAAAATGACCAATTTACCATCAGGTGAGATGATGCCAAGGGCTTACCAATTGTAAATCAAAAAAAAATTAAAAAACAAATTAAATATTTGAATCTAATGTAATGTAATAAATGAAAGAGTAATAATTAAAAAATAAAGTTTAAAAAAACTAAAAACCGACTTCAAAATGAAATTCCCTCAAAAGTATGAAATAATATTATTATACTTAAATACACAACATTAACCAAAAATAACGAAAACAAAGGTAAGTACGAATTAAATTAGGGGTTTAACATTTTTTTTGAGGTCGGTACCAGCACACAGTTAATTACGTATCAAATGGGTTAGATTCGATGGTTTGCTGACACCGACCTCAAAAAAAATTTTAAGCCCTTAATTTAATTTGTACCCACCCTTGATTTCGTTATTATTGGTTAATGTTGTGTGTTTAAGTATAATAATATTATTTCATACTTTTGAGGGAATTTCATTTTGAAGTCGGTTTTTAGTTTTTTTAAACTTTATTTTATTTTCTTTATTTTTAGTGGTAATGCTATCTATCTAACAACGTTAAATCCAATCACCTGTACTCACCAATAGAAATTATCAAATAATAATACATGTGTTTCATAAACAGATACAGAGTCCTGTGGCTTCCATCATCATCTCAGAAGCATGAAAGTTAAGGAGTTAAATCGTCCATCATCAGCTCATCTGAATAACCTGAAGGAATACAACTATCGGTCTATGCATACCTACGTATATATCTATGTATAACATTAAAAAGAATTTTCCTGCAACTCCTAACCGTTATGGAGTTGTACCTTCCTACATCAGCTTATCAACATGAGTATATGACTAACAGACACAAGTATTTTACTAGCTTTAGAAAATATATGAATCACGTAATTATTGCCTTTAAAATTTTAGGGTTGCCCTCGATTTCCCTGTGATCCCATCATCAGATCCTGACTTTGTGCCAATATGACCCCTCGGGAGTATACTCTTTCGAATAAAAAAAGAATTTTGAAAATCGGTCCACTATTGACGGAGAAATCGGTGAACATACATAAAAAAATTATACAGTCGTACATAGAACCTCCTCCTTTATTGAAGTCGTTTAAAAATTCGAATCTACTGTAAAAATTAAAATGAAAGAACATTAATTAAATATTCGAATCTACTGTAAAAATCAAAATGAAAAAATATTAATTAAATATTCGAATCTATTGTAACAATCAAAATGAAAAAATATTAATTATCTATTTAATTCTACTGTAACAATCATAATGAAAATATAATAATCAAATATTCGGATCTACTGTAAAAATCAAAATGAAATAATAATAATCAAGGTTTAGAGATGGTTTTTAGCCTGTCCATCCTGAAGTTCCATATATTAGTCAAAGTATAGGTGTGTGGTGTACTTATCGAAAATTTTAGTTGTGATCATCAAAACTGGCAAGTGCGTGTCGGCTACGCGTAGTGCAAGGGTCCGTAGTCATTAATAATAAATTTATGACTGTGTTATCACACGATACTTAAACGAAATAATTTTCAATGAGAGTCCTATTAAGATCCAATTATGTGGCTAATGTTAAGTTTCTAGTTCCACTCGTATACCATGCTGGACCCTATTACCACTGTATTACGATATGGCTTACAGTAGCGCAACGCCTTTGATGTCGCACGATGCCGCCACGGCGTAAGTACTAGCCCATACTAGCCTGTAGTCAGCCTGGCAAACTCGCGAAGTTTGCCAGGCTGTGCCCCGCCCTCCGCTGCCCCGCAAGTACCCTTCCGTTGCGTAAATACATTCGTTACGCTACTGTAACCCGCTATCTTGTAATAATGTTCTATTACTATAACTTAAGTGGCAGTGGGCGGGGCACATTGCTCGTAGACCATATGGCCGTTGGGGCATTAAAGTTCTCGAGTGGCGACCACGCACCGGAAAACGTAGTGTAGGCAGGCCTCCCACTCGGTTGACCGATGACCTGGTGAAGGTCGCGGAAAGCCGCTGGATGCGGGCAGCGCAGAACCGGTCGTCGTGGAAGTCCTTTGGGGGAGGCCTATGTCCAGCAGTGGACGTCCTTCGGCTAGTAACTAATTAGTAATCTGTGCTTCGGCTGATATGATGACTATGCCTGTCTCTATCTCTCTCTCTCTGTCGGGCTATCCATTCGATCTTTAAAAGGTTGTATCTTTAGAGCCGTAATAGGTAGCTTGTTGACTACGGATTGTTATTTTCACAGTATTAATGTGTTATTATAGCAGTTTTACTAGCAAATAATCAAAATAAAAAAGTAGAAAATTAAGAGCGATCCCATACAAGACCATATATTTCGGTGACACTTGGCAGGTTTTTTTTATAAGTTTGGGAGATATGATAAAAATATGTTTTAAAAGTTACCCACCCATAATACTTGTACAGACGTGTAGAGGAGGTTTAATAAAAAAATAATAATTTAAAATAAATAAATTTAAAATTTTGCCCTAATTTTTTTTTTGATTTTTTTTTCATACTTTGTTAGCGTGATTAATTTGCCAAATTACAGCTTTCTAGTACTAAGAGTCTCTGAATTAAGCAGCGGACAGACAGACAGACGGACAGACGGACATGACGAAACCATAAGTGTTCCTTATTGACAAACGGAAACCTAAAAATAAAGTATCCTAGAAGATCTCCTAATGGCATGAACATAAAAACATGGGGCAGTTTTGTGAGCGGTATGTTCACAAGACTTTGTCCATATAAAAGACATCAACGAGATCGACATTACGATTGAATTCGACTCACCCAAACAAATACATTTCAGTCTTTATTTTTTATCGTCATCATCATATCAGCTCATATACGTTCCCCACCGAGGGGCTCGAGCCTACCCTGAATTAGGGCTTTAGTCACACCACGCGGGCTGAGTGCGGGTTGGTCGACTTCACACACAAACTTCGAGTTTCTTCGCAGGCGTGTGCAGGTTTCCTCACGATGTTTTCCTGCACCTTAAGAGCGTCAGATAAACGTACATATGAAACCGAAATAAGAAAACACATTGGGAAGCGGCAGGATTCGAACCACGGCCTCCTGGACAGGGGGTAGCGGCCCTTGTCATTACGCCACCGACGCTCCTATATAATATTATATTTTTTTCTAAGACTACGAAATCTTACTTTGTACGTAGTCCGACACACACACTTAATTGACCCCTTTTTAATTTCTAACCCAAAATCCCTTGATATAAGAACGAAAAGTAAAACGCAGACATTCCGTGCATTTAACAAGTAAGGTTGACTGGAAGAGATCCCGAAAGGGATAAGTCCGCCTTTGCTAAATGTATTTTCTTTTGTCTAAATATTTAATGTATTTGTTTTAAAAGCAATAAAGAGTTTACAAACAAACAAACAAAGAACCGTAAAAGCTTTATAGCTACCTGCCTGCGCCATCTAGTGATAAAATATAATACTTAATAAAAGCGAACAGTTTGTAGATTAAAAAACCGGTCAAGTGCGAGTTGGACTCGCGGTATGAGGGTTCCGTACCACCACACCTCTCCATACAGCTATGAGAATAATACCTATTCATATATCAAACAAAAGACACAAACGTGAGCAACAGAAAAATACTACTAACGCTATCTAGTGGAGTTTTAGTGAACTATTTTCCGTGAGTGAATGTATTATATTATTGAGTTTAACACTTTGTTTTTAATTCATAGAATTCTTATAGGTTTGCCTGTAATCTGCCAGCAATGAACTATATTTTGTATTTTTTTCAAAGTTTTAGGCTCTGTAGTTTCGGGGATCAGAGCGGGGATGGTATATAGGTATGGTATGGGGAAATAAAAAATATATATTTGAGATCCTCATAACAAGCCCTTTCATGTGATATATGACACAGTAAGGTTTGCAAAACTTTTTTTTTCAAATTTCCTTACTTTTCCCCCGAAAATGACCCTTATTAGAAAAAGTATTTATTTATTTGCACACCTGTGTTTAGGTCATAGGATAACACCATCCTACCAAATTTCACCTGACTTGGTCGAGTAGATTCCGAGTAAATTGGCTGTGAAAGACGGACGTACAGACAGACAGACGCACGAGTGATTCTATAAGGGTTCCGTTTTATGTTGTTGCACGGTACCCTAAAAACCGGCCAAGTGTGAGTCAAATCAGCACTCCGAGTGTTCTGTACCTCCACACCTCTCCCCACAGCTACATAGTAATGAGGACAATGATACTCGTACCTATTCACTTTACAAGCAAAACACATCAACGCGAACGACATAAATATTCTTTATTTGTCATTCAGTTCAGACTCCTTACTGCAAGTACAACTCACACTTGGCCATTTTTTGTTATTTGTTATTTTATTTGAGTATTAGTACTATAATCACATTCAATTTCATGCATGTATGTTATACCGTTTTTACGATAGAGCTAAATCAAAAATACTTCTTAAGACCTATAAAAAAACAGGTTTTTTTGTATGCAGACTATAATTATTTCACTTTTTCTTGTTTTAGTATTTGTTGTTATAGCGGCAACAGAAATACACATTCTGTGAAAATTTCAACTGTCTAACTATTACTGTTCATGAAATACAGCCCGCTGACAGACGGACAGACGGACAGGCAGCGGAGGCTTAGTGATGGGGTCCCGTTGGTCACCCGTTGGGTGTACAGAACCCTAAAAAGATGTAACTCGCACAATATTATTGTCGACTTATTAAAAAAAAATAAGCAAAAACTCTCTGATTACGTGCGGTATAGTGTACTTTTTACGAGAATTCTATTCGAAAACGCTCGGGTAGATCGTATATCGACTCCCCTGGCAAATGCCGAAATCTGGTCCGCGGCGAGGACGAATCAGCTGGCGCTGCCAGCGGCGCCATCTTGCCTCAACTGTGGGGGCTTTTTGTGGGTGGTCGCCATTATTGTCAAGGGTTACAAAAACAATTATTTCTCAATATCTTTGTATGGACACTATATATAAAACTTATAACGGTGAAATCGTCATAAACTGACTATCTGACTAAAATATTTGTGTATTAAACTTTGTGAAATATAATTCAACAGTCTCGGCCAAAGATAGGGTAAGTAGGTATTAGTAGGTATTGCACTTGAACGTAAAAAAACGTGAACTGTGAATGCTACAATAACAATAGATAATATAATAACATTGTATTGCTTACCCAGTTTATTGGGAATTTCAACAACACCGAGTTTTTCTATGCAAAACAACAAAACAATCACTAAACAATCACTTTAAAAACAGGTACGCGCACCGCCCGGGCGCACTTTAAAACACTGACTGATTCGAAGGAGATTTCTATCGAAAATCATTCACCGTTGGCTTTGCACTCATTCCTAACTCTATCCTTGTCTTATCAAGGAGCTTTAGCAAACGATAGAACAACGCAGCGATAGTTTTCGCTCCATACTCAGGTAGGAAGTGAGTCGCTTCCCGCGTAAAGGGATCTGACCAGATTTAGGCGTTTCACATAAGCGTCAAATTCCCGCCGCGCCTACTATTGGACAAACACAGATCCGCATAATCTGCCAAAATGGCGCGCCAGGGGAGTGGATATATATTGGTTTTACTACATTTTTATTATTTTTTTTATTTTTATTCGTTACTGAGAAATGTCAAGTCTTACTATAGTAAATTATTCTATTAAAACTCTAGTAAAACCGATACGTTGGATCTGACTAAGCGTTATCGAATAGAATTCTCGTAAAAAGTACACTACACCGCACGTAATCAGAGAGTTTTTGCTTATTTTTTTTTTTAAGTCGACAATAGTTAAACGTAGAGCAGGTCTATTTATAAATAGACCTGCTCTACAAGTTTAATTTAACCCGACTGCCTCAGAACGTGGGTTAGGTTTTTCGAGTGTGTGTATGTATGTATGTACGTAGATTTCTATGTTCTCTGCTACAGCCTGAACGGCTTGAAGGATTTTAACGCATAAGTTATCGTTGTCTTTATCCCGTGAGTGACATAGGATACATTTTTACCCGACTGGCCAAAAAGAGGGGTTACCCGACTGCTTCAGAAGGAGGGTTATGTCACACCCCGGACACTCCATACAAACGAGCGAGAAATGATATACATAATTATAACTGACGTATCTATAGGCAAGAATGCAGGTAGGGTTGAATCACACCGGCGGTATTGGTCACGAAATGTTTGTTAGTTATTTACTGCATGCACACTGCAAGATATATATACTGTGCTGCAAGCAACAATCAACAGTTATCTTACATGATTAAGTAACTTACATGGATAACATTATTCATTTGTTCTTCAAACACAGGAGCTTTTGTCCGTGAAACAATCTCATTTAGCAACCTACAATAATAGTCAATCTCAATCTATAAGTCCGAGATCACATTTTATAATATCACACCACTGGATATTTCTATACAACTCATACTTTCACACCATCTAATCAAATTATTACAAACAATCATCATTTTAAATGAATAAAACGAACAAAATAAGCCACAATAACAAACTGACATCTGACATATGAAAAACATAAAGGAACTACATTTCTAAAAAAAAAAGATACAGCTAGTATGAAGATTCATAGGAACTGATTGTTCTTAGATTTGGTCGTATAATATTGGTGGTCAGCCAATCATGATACGAGGCATGCTGAGACGCCGCGGCCGCCTATTGGCGTCGAGCGGTGAGCGGCGCGCAAAGTAAATATAAGTGACGTTAATCGCGCATGCGTAGTTCGTCCTTTTCGTTCGGTAACTAGTTGCTTTTTATTCCGATGTACGAAATCACAGCGGCGCTCAAAGTGAATATAAGTGACGTTTATCGCGCTTGCGTAGCTCGTCCTTTACGTTTGGTACCCAATCTACATCCAATCTGAGTGACGGGGGGGGGGGGGGGGGGTTAGAGAGCGGCAGGGAGTGTCCATACTGTACGTTAGTACTAATATATATACTGTGGTTATGTTATTGGAGTGTATGTATGTATGTCAATTTCTATGACATTCATTCCCGTAATATTAGAAATCCAGATCGTTTGGTTTATGAAGTGAGACCTTTGACCACAATTTACCAAAAAAATTGTCATGCTATGTGTATCAAAGTATATAATGCACTTCCAAGTGAAATAAAAATCTTACCACAACCACGCTTTCGTAAAAACCTCACAAAATGGCTTAAGGAAAAAATATTCTATTCAATCAAAGAATTACTTGATCCAAACACTTGATTATTCTGTTGATGTCAAATCATGATAAGAAAACGATTTTCATTTTCATTTTGTTTTGTTGCCATAATTTATATTTACTTTTTTTTTTTTTTTTGTATGTCGTACTAATGACTAAATGTGCTGAACCTCACTATGTTTGTAAGATCTATTGTATTTACCACATTTACTGCAATAAAATATCTTTATCTTTATCTTTATGTTCCCTGCTACAGCCTGAACGGCCTAAAGGATTTTAACATATTATGAGGTATCGTAAGATTCGTCTAAGCTTGATCCCGTGAGTGACATAGGATACATTTTTACCCGACTGGCCAAAAAGAGGAGTTAAGTTTTTACGCAGTCAGGTTTTTATTTTTAATGAATTCCTAAAGTTATTATTATAACATATTTAAGAGACATATGTGTGCGTAAAATAGATTTATTCTGATCTATATACTTTTCAACTTTCAACCGCCTCCGTGGCATAATGTTTAGTCCATTCGCTTCACACTTGTAGGTCGCGGAGTTGGAGTCGATTCCCGGCTGGGTCAACTTTATAAGACTTGGTTTGCTCTGTGGTAGGGCATTTTCATAGCCCGCCTGGCTAGCTACCACCATCTTGTCTTGCCGCCAAATATCAGTGGTAACATCATTCATCAGGTGAGATGATGCCAAGGGCTTATAAATTATAAATAAAAAAGACGTGTGGCACTCGGAGACTGCCGCGGTAAAGCTATTGCATATAATTTTTTATCAACTTATGCAATTATAATTATTTATTTATTTTTTATTTATCCAGTACCATATAGTCCTTTGGGCGCGGGATGTTTATGTAATAAATTAACACTAAGAAAGTTAAATCATCATCGTCATCGTCATCGACCATCATCGCGACCACAATCACGACCACCATCGCGACCACCATCGCAACCACCATCGCGACCACCATCGCGACCACCATCGCGACCACCATCACCACCACCATTGCGACCACCATCGCGACCACCATCGCGACTACCATCACCACCACCATCACCATCATCATGATGGATAGATAGATGGCACTGTAAGTTTATTATAACTCAATATATATATTTTTAATGGGGTGTCAGGTTTTTTGTTACGTAATTTCTTGATTCGGTCCCCTCAAAGCCCGCGATAAAAGCTATACAATAGCTTAAAAAAAATAATAAACAGCTAGTTGTGCAATCAAGTGTTGTCAATTACTCAACGAAAAATACGCGGATCAAGTTTGTTCCTCTAATAGTTCAATTCAATTCAATATATTTATTCAAAATAGGTGCAAATTACACTCTATCTGATAGTCATAAAATAATAATAACAATGTCATGTGAAGAATCAAGAAATAAACAATATTAGTTAATAACGTCAAAATTAAATACCTGATATAAATCAGATTATGTCATTAGAACATGAAAACAATATGACACCAAAAGTTATACATAAAAAACATTGAATGCATTTAACGAGAGTAGTCCAGTTCACACGGACAGCACCCGGTCGCGAGTATAACGCGAGAGTCAGCCATCGCTCCCATCAACCATATTAGAGGGAAAGGAACGACCCGGCTTTTTAAAGATCTGTCTATTGTCTATTGTTTGTTCCTAGAATATTAATGTTGGCGATGCCGCGGTTAACGGCTAATAATAATTAATTATACAGATTCATATGCGATGTTACCCTTTCGCGAACACACGTTACCAAAAATATTGAAAAAAATACCACACACACGGGTTGATTCCTATATTATGACAGGATGAGGGAAGACTCTATTAATTTATAACCAATGTGGGTGGATACGCTGACATTAATTTTTTATTGATACCAAACGTGGACACAAAAGATAACTGTAATTTTGTGTTATTTTTATTAAGATATGGGACTTAAAAATTGGTTGTTTAAAATGTAGTTAAAATTTATGCCATGGATGATAGCCCTCTGTTTACAAAACGTACTACGTTATAAAATTATAAACAATTCTTGAAAATACCTTGCCTATCGCTCGCTCTGTTTTTGCTATAAAACAGCTGCCAAAAGTGTTTTAGGGTTCCCCACCCAAAGGGTAAAAATGGAACCTTTAACTAAGACTCCGCTGTCCGTCCGTCTGTTACTAAGCTGTCTTTCATGAACCGTGATAGCTAGACAGTTGAAATTATCACAGATTATGTATTTATATTGCCGCTATAACAATAAAAACTAAAAATTTGAAAAATGTGAAAAAATAAGAGGGTCTCCATACAAAAGACGTGTTTTTTTAAACGTGAAGAAACTAGCGCCATCTAGTATGATGGTATGGAACCCTTTGTAGTAGCGCCATCTAGTATAACGGTACAGAACCCTATGTCTGCGGTTCTGACTCGCAGCGTTTCCAATCATGCGTCATCATAAAAGATGATTTGGTCAGTGTCGCAGAAGGAGTGTCTTCTCCGCAGACACTGCGCCGCTTAGGGTAAAATTAAGGAAAAAGTGATAGATCTGCCTACCCAGGACCTGCATCACCTTCTCGGCCTGACTGCAGGAGCCCGCCACATTTTAAGATTGTACCCTACATGCGCCTAGTGAAGACCCCACGTCGGACCTGCTTTTAAAGTTTCCCTTCTCCTAGACGAGCTGCGGACCAATCATAATGAGGTCCATCTCCTTGACGAGCTGTATAATTTTTTATTCACGATAAGCCCTTGGCATCATCTCATCACGGATCAGATAAATAAGGTGATCTCAACTGATGATAAGTGACGATGATGCCGAAGATGGAAGCGGGTTTACTAAGATTTCTCAACGCAACGGGGGACTGGCTATCTTAAGCACATTAATGTTGTTAAAATTGATATTTGGCGGCAAGACTTAGATAGGATAGCCAGGCATGCTTAGAAAATGACCTTCCGCCAACAAAATCGAATCTTACGAAGTTAGACTCTGCCGGGGATTGAACCCGTGACCTCCTGATGTGAGACTAATGTACTTAACCATTACGCCACGGAGGCGGTTAAAAGTAAGACACTTTTCACACCTTGTTAAATTCCAATTTTATCCCATTTTGGAGTTTTATGCCAATCTTATCACAAGATAACTACAAAGACAAAACTATTTAGACACACCACAAAAAATGTAATCAAAGTCGTCTACCGCAATCCTTCAATTAATTTATTTTCCAGATACACGAAGTAGGCAAAGGCACCGAAAACCCTTTATTTAATGCCCTTCGTCTATAGCTACTTATATAGGTAGTTTCTGAGGTAGCTTTTAGTGTGAAGTTTTTTATTAATCTAGCCGATAGGCGCTACCGTAGGCGACAGTAGGAGATAACGGGGCGAGATGTCTCGTAAAACATCGTTAGGAAGATAACTCTTAAAAGACTTTATTAAAACGAGAACGCAGGAAGTCGCGTAGATATGAACGGCTCATGATTAATTTAAAGCTGGAATCTGTCTGAAATGTTTCCAAAGTCATCTCATCACACAATAATGTTGAGAAACCAGAATTTCGAATAAAAAACCGGCCAAGTGCGAGTCCGATTAGCACACATATGGTTTCGTACCATCATACTAGATGGCGCTAGTTTCTTCACGTTTAAAATATAGAGACCTTTTTCCATTTTTTCTAACTTTAAGTATTTGTTGTTATAGCTGTAACAGAAATATATCATTTGTGAAAATTTCAACTGTCTAGCTATCACGGTTTATGAAATACAGCCTGGTGACAGACGGACAGACAGACGGACAGCCAAGTCTTAGTAATAGACTCCCGTTTTTACCCTTTGAGCACGGAACCCTAAAAATTGAGATTTTGCAAATTATAGTTCGAGCAGCTCGTTATAACACAATTAAGGTTTGAAATAATATTTGAAAACAGTAATTTTCTGTCAATCAGGGCTTTTATTAAATAAACACATATATATATTACGGCTGCGTTCAAAATACAGGATGACAAAAAAAAGCATAGCAAACAAAAGGAGTTTGACGTTAGAAAACTTAATTTTACACCCGAATCAAAACATCGCCCGTATTGTGTTTTGTAGTGTTAACCAGTCTCTTTTGTTACATCCCCGCCCACGCTTATTATCAGATGCTTGCTGGGCACATCATTTTTTACCAAAACAATAACCTTTTTTTAGGCACACGCAGTAGGGTAAGCTCTCACGCGCCATGGTAATAATAAGTGAATTTGTCAAAAGCTCTAACAATTGAATCAAATGTAATTTACGTAGACGTATAAATTAGGGAATTTCTAATTCCTTTGGTTATCAACTCATCTGGAATTGAAAGTTGGAGTTCCTCGAAGGTCCTGTAGTTATTTTATATCCGTGTTTGATAATATATTTTACCTACTCTCATATCGTAAAGTTCGAATTATAAACTTCAAAACGAATTTATATTGGCATACTTTATAAACACAATACCGAAATTAAAAAACAAACACTTTTCTAACAAAATAATGTTGTAAAGTATATTTTTTCCATTACGATACAAGTTAATCCAAAAATTTAATATCACCAACGAAGTTCCATATCAATTTTTTTTTATTGGAACGCACATGCGGTTCGCGCCATTTTTACAGCAATACAAAAAGTTTTAATTCCAATTTTTACTTGTCTGTGACAGCGCCCGCTTTAACGCATGCGCGGTGGTTGCGATTTTTTTTTATACTATTTTAACTTTGATCTTTGATCTTGATCTCATCCCAATGTATGAGATTAGATAAAGTAGTGTATGGAACTGCACATAACTAGGTATTGAAACACTCGCCAAGGCTCGGGTTTTAAACTCATACTCATACCCCTCATTAAGCAACAGTTTCATAAACTACTATATTAAATCTTGTTTTCTGCGTGGTGAACAGAATGAGTTGAGCTAAATGCTCAGTGCGGCTATAAGATGGATGTGACCTTTATATATTTTTACGTACCCACACCCTTCCCTAAGGTTTCTACCTTATTTTACCTTTCTCCGATGGAAGATTTTACAGGTCTTGATTGACCTAAATCCATGGGGGGAGTTTTAGTGGGTAGGTTCAGCCTTCTGCAGTGAGTCCCACATAACCAGTACAGCCGGGCTGTATTGGTATGCATGATGCATCTCTCCCCATCCTTCCGAATAAGGGAAAAAAAATATTTTGCAAGGTGCCTAGGATGGGTCCTTTTAAAAGCTGAAAATTGATGGGTTCTGATACATATTAGGATTGCTCACTATATCGCAACCTACACACAATCTACACTTAGCCAATTTTGTAAAAGTTTGGCCGGATTTACACCAGGCTAAGGTGGGAGACGTTTGGCGACGATATGATCAGGGAAGAGGAACTATGCGACCTGGAAATCAGTCACATAGCGGAGTATTGTAGAAGGAGCTCAAGGTTTAAGGGGGGGACGCCACCGGGGTCACAGTAAGCATTGTACCACCATAGGAATAGGGTGTAGTGAGTCCACTTAGAGACTTGAACACCCGCCTGTACCCCGCAGGCGTCCCACCCTATAATAATAATAATAATTGGCCGGATTTTCTTGTTTTTTGAGAAAATATCTCCATCAGATATTATTATGTTAACCAAAACAAAGATTTTTAAATGAATTGAATTATTTGTCGATTCGCAATGAGATTTTTCTTAAAATGATTTATTTATTTTAGTTTAATGATTTGGGAAATAAAGTGTTACAGATAGGATTAGATTACATGTAAATTTGGAATTTGATATGATTTTGTTCCACTTATATTGATTTATCGGAAAAGTTATTGTTGAAATTGCGAATCGATCATCTGAAAAAAAAAACTGTATCTGGTAGAATTGGTCGAAAAAGAAGGAATATGAAAGGTTGTTTATGTGTGAGCGAATATGCGGGGAGGGACGGAGGGTGAATCCTAAATTTTAGGATTTTATTTGAGGATTATTATATTTGAGGGTCAATAACACTGCATATCATTTTAAACCAGCTTTTTCCAGCGGCTTGGCTCGCGCGACATCATGTATCTATGACTTTCTCCAAGGGTACGCAGTGCGTGTATACTTAGCTTGCCATGCTTGGCAGGTGTCTTGGCGATCATAGTGTGCAGTGTGATGGCACAGTACCCGGAAAAGGATGTAACACGAGCGTAACTTCTGTCCGTCCTCCGTTCCCTTAGTTGCCTTTTATGATACCCTCGGAGAAAGATGGGGGTCATTTAGTTTTGACTAATTAAAAACTGAAAACCTGATGAAAAACGAATCATGTAAGGTTTTTGTTATTTAATTGGGCAGACAATTTAGTAAAAATATTTCATATTTATGTTTATACAATCTACTGACCAATGTATACTGTCAATTACATTTGTATTTACCTGCTATAAATGTAAGGACTACGCTATGTTTTCCGATGCTCGGTCGCCACTCGAGGACTTTACTACCCCAACGGCCATCCGTTCTACAAGGGAAGCGGAGAACGTAGCGTAGGCAGGCCTCCCACTCGGTGGACCGATGACCTGGTGAAGGTCGCGGGAAGCCGCTGGATGCGGGTAGCGCAGAACCGGTCGCCGTAGAAATCCTTGGGGGAGGCCTATGTCCAGCAGTGGACGTCCTTCGGCTGATAGATGATGATGAAATGTAAGGCATAATTAAGCTACGATTCTTATAAGATTATTAAGCGCAAAAATAATATATTTACTTCCTCGGGTTTCCCATCTAAGATCAAAGTGTTAGTAGCCTTTCATTACCAACTTAAATCTTGCTATAAGCAGTCATCTCCTTCCTAGCCATGATCCGTCGACAATCGTTATCCTAAGCACCCTTTCTCATTCGTAGCGCTGCGCCTGCGCCTGAGGCCGCGCGGCCTGCGTTCCTTTATGTTGGGCCATACATCACGACTCCTAAGTAGACAGTATATCAACCGATATTCAAAGTAATTAGCCCTTTGGCGACGGTCTTCATGGATTTATAGTTTGAGGGCGTTAATGCGGCCGACAGCCGCTCGCCTGCTTTGTTTCGCCCCGAAATATTCAATTTGGAGCCTCCCGTTTCGGTGATTAGCCATTTACGCCAGCTACACAATGTTTTGGAAGTGCATCACTATAGTATTATTATCTGTTACTTTAAAATCTCTTTGGTTAAGGATTCTGAGGCAGGCCACACACATC
Organism: Coleophora flavipennella; assembly: GCA_947284805.1. Taxonomy (NCBI): domain Eukaryota; kingdom Metazoa; phylum Arthropoda; class Insecta; order Lepidoptera; family Coleophoridae; genus Coleophora; species Coleophora flavipennella. The sequence continues at coordinate 11,979,371 of OX369295.1, forward strand.
ACGCAGTTTCAGACTTTCTACCAAAAAAGAGGAAAGATGAATCACACTATACGTTGGAGATCATCACATCAGCTCGTATTTGTTCTCACCGAGGGGCTCGAGCCTACTCTGAATTAGGGTGATCGGGTCTTAGTTCGACCACGCGGACCCAGTGCGGGTTGGTCGACTTCACACACAACCTTCGAGCTTCTTCGCAGACGTGTGCAGGTTTTCGCACGATGTTTTCCTTCATCGTAAGAGCGTCGGATAAACGTACATATGAAATCTAAATTCAAAAATACATTGGTACGTGGCAGGACTCGAACCATGAATTCCCGGATAGGAGGTAGCGGCCCTTGCCGTTACGCCACCGACGCTCTTAAACTTTGGTACGTTTTAATATATTTATAGAAGATTTACAAACTATAACGAGGTCAAACTGTGCAGTCAACCCTCAAATAGCGTTCTTCTCTATTGTTTGTCGTTTCTGCAAGCTGTATGGCCTGCCCAGACAGGCTACCCATACGAAGTAACTAGTATGGCCTGCCCAGACAGGCTACCCATACGAAGTAACTAGTATGGCCTGCCCAGACAGGCTACCCATACGAAGTAACTAGTATGGCCTGCCCATACAGGCTACCCATACGAAGTAACTAGTATGGCCTGCCCAGACAGGCTACCCATACGAAGTAACTAGTATGGCCTGCCCAGACAGGCTACCCATACGAAGTAACTAGTATGGCCTGCCCATACAGGCTACCCATACGAAGTAACTAGTATGGCCTGCCCAGACAGGCTACCCATACGAAGTAACTAGTATGGCCTGCCCAGACAGGCTACCCATACGAAGTAACTAGTATGGCCTGCCCAGACAGGCTACCCATACGAAGTAACTAGTATAGCCTGCCCATACAGGCTACCCATACGAAGTAAATAGTATGGCCTGCCCAGACAGGCTACCCATACGAAGTAATTAGTATGGCCTGCCCATACAGGCTACCCATACGAAGTAACTAGTATGGCCTGCCCAGACAGGCTACCCATACGAAGTAACTAGTATGGCCTGCCCATACAGGCTACCGATACGAAGTAACTAGTATGGCCTGCCCAGACAGGCTACCCATACGAAGTAACTAGTATGGCCTGCCCAGAAAGGCTACCCATACGAAGTAACTAGTATGGCCAGCCCATACAGGCTACCCATACGAAGTAACTAGTATGGCCTGCCCAGACAGGCTACCCATACGAAGTAACAGTATCTCACCTGTGCCCATACTTTCTCACAAATTGTGTGCCCGCTTCAACAGTCATCATCATATCAACTCATATACGCCCCACCGAGGGGCTCGAGCCTACTTTGAATTAGGGTGATCGGGTCTTAGTTCGACCACGCGGACCCAGTGCGGGTTGGTCGACTTCACACACAACCTTCGAGCTTCTTCGCAGACGTGTGCAGGTTTTCGCACGATGTTTTCCTTCATCGTAAGAGCGTCGGATAAACGTACATATGAAATCTAAATTCAAAAATACATTGGTACGTGGCAGGACTCGAACCATGAATTCCCGGATAGGAGGTAGCGGCCCTTGCCGTTACGCCACCGGCGCTCTTAAACTTTGGTACGTTTTAATATATTTATAGAAGATTTACAAACTATAACGAGGTCAAACTGTGCAGTCAACCCTCAAATAGCGTTCTTCTCTATTGTTTGTCGTTTCTGCAAGCTGTATGGCCTGCCCAGACAGGCTACCCATACGAAGTAACTAGTATGGCCTGCCCAGATAGGCTACCCATACGAAGTAACTAGTATGGCCTGCCCATACAGGCTACCCATACGAAGTAACTAGTATGGCCTGCCCAGACAGGCTACCCATACGAAGTAACTAGTATGGCCTGCCCAGACAGGCTACCCATACGAAGTAACTAGTATGGCCTGCCCATACAGGCTACCCATACGAAGTAACTAGTATGGCCTGCCCAGACAGGCTACCCATACGAAGTAACTAGTATGGCCTGCCCAGACAGGCTACCCATACGAAGTAACTAGTATGGCCTGCCCATACAGGCTACCCATACGAAGTAACTAGTATGGCCTGCCCAGACAGGCTACCCATACGAAGTAATTAGTATGGCCTGCCCATACAGGCTACCCATACGAAGTAACTAGTATGGCCTGCCCAGACAGGCTACCCATACGAAGTAACTAGTATGGCCTGCCCATACAGGCTACCGATACGAAGTAACTAGTATGGCCTGCCCAGACAGGCTACCCATACGAAGTAACTAGTATGGCCTGCCCAGAAAGGCTACCCATACGAAGTAACTAGTATGGCCAGCCCATACAGGCTACCCATACGAAGTAACTAGTATGGCCTGCCCAGACAGGCTACCCATACGAAGTAACAGTATCTCACCTGTGCCCATACTTTCTCACAAATTGTGTGCCCGCTTCAACAGTCATCATCATATCAACTCATATACGCCCCACCGAGGGGCTCGAGCCTGCCCTGAATTAGGGCGATCGGGCCTTAGTCGACCACGCGGGCCCAGTGCGAGTTGGACGACTTCACACACAACCTTCGAGTTTCTTCGCAGGCGTGTGCAGGTTTTCTTCCCGATGTTTTCCTTCACCGTTAAAGTAATTGGTAAGTATGTACGTAAGTTTGAAAAACTCATTGGTACATTGGCCGTCCAGATTTGAATCCGGTACCTCTGGTTAGAAGGACCGAGTCGTTACCGGTTGAGCCAGCGACGCTTTATCAAAAGTACAGCAACTGATTTTAAATCGACATCAAATGATGAATCTAAAACCATACATTGTCTGTTCCACAATAGTTCGTGATCTAGATTGTCACGTGCATTGTAAGGGGAAGGGTTGCGCTTTGTCATCGAAATGCGTGCGCGCACACAATGCAACGCGCAAACTACTCGATACATTATTCGCGCAGATTCTATGAATTCGCAAAGAAAATAAATAATATTTTTTGACAGGGTGTATGCGCGATTTGTTTTTTCAACAGATTGTTGTGGACTGAGGGTGCAGAAAGAAATTTAAGAAATAGATGGCCATTTAAGGCACTATCAGGAAAAATTTAAACGAATTAAATACAGGATTTTTTGACCAGGAAATGATCTCAATAATAAAGAAGTGTACTTATCCAATTTGTATGGCAGAAAATTTATTTTGACATAAATTCAAAAAGTGGTAAAAGAAAATAAATTTATTCCCAATTCTCTTCGCTTATCGTGTGGCACATTAACCGTGCTATTCAAGGGATAGACGACAGCGGTTATATCTTCCCCATTAAAATGTGAATATGATTTTTTTTGTCGTTAATAACTCACATCGTATATAAGATAGATATCATAGTATGAGCAAAGTATACAAATTAGTACCAACATACAGTATGGACAGTATGGACACTCCCTGCCGGTCTCTAAATTCCGACCTCACCCCCTCGTCTTCCAGGTTGATACAGATTGGTTTAAGTTTGGTTCTCGAACGTATAGAATTTCGCCGTGATTTCATTTGCTCCGTCATTTATTTTTAGCAATTGTATGAAGTTTCCGGGGTGTGTTATGAGTTATACATAGTTATTAAATCAGTAGTGATTGCACTGTAATCTATTGCTCAGGTAGAAATATGCTTTAATTTTTATCATTCCGCAACTTAATTGAGAAAAAGGAAATTCCAGTATTTCAATTTTCACTTTACTCTGTTCTCCATAAAAAAAAACCTGTTTAAAATACTTTAGATTTATTTTATTCCTTTTGGGGGACAAATCGGAAAGATTAAAAAAACATGTGCAACATATGAGGAAACAAATAAAAGGGCTCTTTAAAAGAAATACATTTTATATGTTCAATTTTGATAAGTTCATTTTTTTTATTCACAATTTTTAATCCCTTAGCATCATACACCATGATGGTAAGTGACGATGATGCTGAAGATGGAAGCGGGCTTACCAAGATTCCCCAACGCAATGGGGATCTGGCTATCTTATCTTCAAGCCGGAACACATCAATGTTGTTAACATATGCATAGTTTAAAATATACCTATTCAGAAAAACATACGAAAATCGAGAATTCTAATTTAAAGTAATAGCGAAACGCTCGACTTCCATCCGAACAACTTAGTATAAGTTTTCATTATTGTTATTGGTTTTTGTCAATTTTCTATAAAACTACTAACCCAATTTTAATAACATTTATATGAGACAAACTCGAGATTATCCGTTCCGTTCCTTTCGGTGGCGCACTGGCCAAAAGTTCTTCTGCAGGGGTATTGATATCAGCGTATAAAGAAGAACAGTCGAGGCTAAAGCACCCGTCGCTATAAGCGTAACCACAGATTACTAATTAATTACTAGCGTAACCCCCCTAGCTGCGCCTGGCATGAGACGGTAACTCCTGATTAAATGCGGTCTGCTACCTCAGATTCCCGCCGTCGCCTACCAGCCACATCTGACGGTGGCCACAATACCAGCGTCTGAAATAAAAAAAGAATCATGAAAATCGATTCACTATATGCGGAGATATCGCGTAACAAACGTACAAAAAAACATATAGCCAACTTTAGAACCTCCTCGTCTTTGGAAGTCAGTTAAAAAAATAGGGAATATATCTCTTATAGTTTGAAAGAAACTCTAAACGAAAGTCCAAAGTCTTAACGTTCTTACAAAAAACGGAATGGTACGGAACCTCTTCCAAGCGAGTTCGGCTCACACTTGACCGGTTTTTTTCTACTCACAAATTATTCCAGTACAATAACGAAAGGGATAGTTACAGATTTAGCTGCCTATGCCATCTCACGCCTGACCACAATAGCCCAGATAAGATCGGCTGCCTTCTACAGACAAATTGTACCATTCAATATCAGTTTAAAATCTATAGATATTTACAAAACATGTCGTATTTGTGGAATTGTTTGGTTAAATAATGTTTTGTGCCGTGAAATTGATTCTTTTACGAGGAATTGGAGCGAGTATGGACGGAAGGTTTTTTTTTACTGAAATAATATCCTACATTTTACTTTCTTCTGCATTTAAAAAAAAATATACACAATAGGGAATCGGACTACTAGTCATTTGAGTTACTTTTTATGATCTGTCAAAAACAAAATTTTGTTCTAAAAATACCCACAAGTGACGTCATAGATTTTAAGCGTCATTGACGAACTTATTTTGTGAATTTGTCAATTTAAAATTGAAGATGTGATGGAAAAACAAAACAAGTAAGGTTTTTTAAACTTCAAGAGGAGAACAATTTAGGAAAACATATTTCAGATTTTATTTTTGATGCAGTCCGATCCCCTATTAGTAAGCCCTTGACATCATCTCAACTGATTGTAAGTGACAATGACGCCGAAGATGGAAGCGAGCTTACCAAGATTGCCCAACGCAATGGGGAACTGGCTATCTTATCTTCAAGCCGGAACACATCAATGCTGTCATTGATGTTTGGCGGCAAGATTTAATAAGATGGCGGTAGCTAGCCAGGCGTGCTTAGAAAATGCCCTTGCACTAACCAAACCGAGTCTTACAAAGTAACACTGCGCCGGGAATCGAACCCGCGACCTGCTGATGTATAGCTAATGGACTTAACCATAACGCCACGGAGGCGGTTAAATATGGACTATGTTGCGGGATGCGATTATCCGGTTGTAGGATAAATGAAGGTTGCGTGGAGAAGATGAAAAGTGTTCAGGTTTGCAGTTCACGAAAATCCTAATTTATTTAAATTTAAAAGAATGTTTTACACAGAGAAGGTTGTCCTTAAGTTGGGTCTATACCGAAGCGCGATTTCGAAACGACTGGCGAACCTCGCACAGTGCATTTGCTAAATGCTTAGAAAGCGCAAATAAAATATAATAATTAATATAATAACATCGCAGGCGTGTGCAGGTTTTCTCACGATGTTTTCCTTCACCGTAAGAGCGTCAAATAAACGTACATATCAAATCTAAATTCAAAATACCTAACATGTCGTTATGATGTAGTTACATGCTTTAAAATTAATTCTACTTCTTTTGAGCACTTTGCCTTCATGTGTCTTGAGACAGGATTTGCCTGTAATCAATGAGTTTTTCTCACTCTGTTTTCCCCAAATGCTAAAGAAAGAGATTAATGTTTTTCGGGTGTATCCTACTAATATTATAATCGCGAAATTTTGTAAGAATGTATGGATTTATGTTTGTTACTCTTTCACGCAAAAACTACTAAACGGATCTGGCTGAAATGTGGTAGGTAGACAGATTAGACTCTGGATTAACACGTAGGCTACTTTTTTGCCGCTTGCGGCTCGCGCACTGCGCACCTTCAAAAGTCATGGAAACGTTGTCCACGCGGGTGAAGCCACGGTTTAAATGTTTTGCTGGCCGATGTGAAAAATTGGTCAAGTGCGAGTCAGACTCGCGCTCCGAGGGTTCCGTACTACTAAACTTCTCCACACAACTATGACAATGATGTATATTTACATTTTAAACAAAAGACATCAAAGCAGGCGACAAAAATATACTTTTTTGTCATTCAGTTTGAACTCCTTGGCGCGAGTACGACTTAAACTTGACCAATTTTTATTATTTGTTATTTTACTTCAGTATAAGTACTATAATCACACAAGTTTCACGCCTGTGTGTATTACCGTTTTTGCGATAGAGCTAAATAAAAATCCTTTTAAAGACCTATAAACAAACTGTTTTTTTGTATGGAGACCCCTCTTATTTTTTCAGTTCATCTAATTTTTGGTATTTTCTGTTATAGCGGCAACAGCAGGTGTTTTATTTTGTATTACTTAACCGTCACACTACAGAACTTTCTGTTCGTTTTCAACCGAGTCAACTCTAAAAAATCAACTGAAAAAACCGCATCAAAAATGGTCCATCCGTTCAAGCGCTACGATGCCCCAGACAGACAGACACATCACACAAACACACACACACACACACATACTTTTTTGTTAAACTTATCACACCCCTCTTTTTTTTTCGAGGGTTAATAAGAAAAGGGGCAAGATCGGCAATTTGGGACAGATGGTTCCAAAAGTTTATCATCATCTTAAATAGTAATAGTATTAGTGAGGTTTAGATTGGCAAAATGTAAGTTTAACTAAGTGAATCATCATATCAGCTCATATACGTCCCCACCGAGGGGCTCGAACCTACGCTGAATTAGGGCGATTACAAGGGCGCATTGCGGGTTGTCCGACTTCACTCATAAACCTTCGAGTATCTTCGCAGGCATTTGCAGGTTTCATAACGATGTTTTCATTCACCGTAAGAGCATCGAATAAACGTACATCTTTTTCTTCTTATAAGCTCATATACGTTCCCACCGAGGGGCTCGAGCCTACCATGAATTAGGGCGATCATGCCGTAGTCGACCACGCAGGCCCAGTGCGGGTTGGTCGACTTCACATACAACCTTCGAGTCTCTTCGCAGGCGTGTGCAGGTTTTCTCACGATGTTTTCCTTCACCGTAAGAGCGTCAAATAAACGTACATATCAAATCTAAATTCAAAATACCTAAATACTTAGGAGGATTCGAACCACGAACTCCCGGACAGGAGTTAGCGGCCCTAGCCGTCACGCCACCGATGCTTTAACATCTTTGCTCTCGCTTTCCTGCAATTTGTGGGAGTGATTTCGTGAAATGGGACGAAGATGTGTCCCATGGGACGGAAATGTGTAACAGGGAGTCACGTTTTTTCAGGCTTTAAAAGCGCGGAAAAGGCAAAGGTATCTATGACCACACAGCCTAGTCTGCCGTATCTTTGCCGTCCTTTTTTCAGGCTTTAAAAGCGCGGAAAAGACAAAGGTATCTATGACCATACAGCCTAGTCTGTCGTATCTTTGCCGTCCTTTTATAAAGTATTTTGTCACATGTTACACATCATATGCGAGTACTGTAGGTCTCGCTCGAATTTTTTTTTTCGTACTTCACGTATTCTCTAAAGTATCAGCCATGAAGTGTGATTGTAGCGGAGCCACGGACAGATGTGGCGGCGGCGGCGACGCGTACGCAGCCGGCAAGGTGTCCCCGTGTCAGGTGCGTTTGCGCCGGCGCAAGCAACGTCGCTGTACAGTCTGGCACGAAATAGTTAGGAACCTACTTTTATTTTTTACCGGCTTTTTCCCGTTGCTTGGCCCACGTGGACAACGTTTTTATGACTGTTTTTGAGGGTGAGTGGCTACTCCCGAGCGTGGAAATATTTCTACATATCCCTCAGGAACTATATCTGGCTATTCTGATTAGCAGTCTCTACGAGTATGTCACTTCCCACCAGTTCGATAAAATAAATCACTTCAATCCGTTGTTCCGTTACGACGCCAACGGACGCGAGCGTGGAAATGAGTTTTCCCCAGATCCCTCGGGAATAATTTTAGGACATGCTAGTTAGTAAATGATGTCATTTCCCACCTCATTATAAGTCCTGTATTGTTTTTTGGCGTGCAATAAAGTATATTTACTTACTTACTTCCTCTGTGTAAAAAATCACAAAAATCCACTTTTCCGTAAAGAAAATAGCCAAAAAAAGAATATTTTTTCATTTCCCTCAGGAATTGTATCGGACTATGCTATTTTCATGGGATAAGTAGCTTATGTCCTTCCCAGTCACACAGGCTACCTGCATGCCAAATTTCATTGAGATTGGTCTAGGTTTTGAAGCGTGAAAAGGTAACATCCGAACAAACAAACACTTTTTCACAATAACGTAAGTAAGGATAAGTGGAAAAAAATTAAATACTGTCTCCGGTTGCAACCTTGGCCTCCCACTGCCTCAGAAATCATAAGCACACCCTGGACACTTCATACAACGAGCCAGAAATGACATGTCAAAAAGGAATAAAGGAAAAAACATAATTTTCTGACTTCAAACGCACTAGTTGCCACTATGATTTTCGAATCATCATTACAGCTCATATACGTCCCCACCGAGGGGCTCGAGCCTACCCTGAATCAGGGCGATTAGGCCTTAGACGACTACGATTTTCGAATGTTCCCCTCGATTTCTCTGTGATGCCATCATCATATCCTGGTTTCCTTATCATGGTACCACCCTTGGGAAATATTCTTTTCAACAAAAAAAGAATCATCGAAATCGGTTCATAAACGACGAAGTTATCCACGAACACACATAAAAAAAAGAAAAAAATATATACGGTCGAATTGAGAAACCTCCTCCTTTGTTTGAAGACGGTTAAAAATGGCGGCGATATACTATACGTTCGACAACCAAACTGTAACCAATCTGTATCAATCTGGATGACGAGGGGGTGAGGTCGCAATCTAGAGAGAGACAGGGAGTGTCCATACTGTATGTTAGTACTAATCTAATTTATAAAAATAAGTCGGGTTTTCCTTCCTGACGCTATAACTCCAGAACGGCTGGACCGATTTGGCTAATTCTTTTGACGTGAATACGTCTTTAAAATTACCTCCATAGGAATGCAATCCAAAAAAACTAATGATAACAAAATCGGGGGACACAGTTTAGTGTTGTAGCTACATATCTATCATCTCTATCCAAATTTCGTTTACACCACTTGATAGCTAAAGAATCAAAGAATTTATTACGCTAAGTAAGGACTGTAACACATCGCACGCGGGGGAGGAGGCAGCCCCGCCATTTTGAAGGTCATTTTGCTGCGTATCGAGATTTCCATTTAGTATAACTTTCGACTCGGTGAAGCTACGACGTTCATTCAAGTTTCAATCGTCAGCTCTCGTCAAAATCTATCGATTATATATAAAACAATAATAAATAAAGTTATAATACAGTAATTATATGTTTAGTTGATTTATTTCCTGAACCCATTAAATGAAAAAGTTGCCATCATAAACAAAACATGTGTACCCAGAGGACTTCTTATGATTATGACATACATAAATAATAATATTTTATATAGAAACTACATATTACCCGTTACGAGACGTATTCACGTTAAAACCAACGGCCGTGTGCCCCGCCCGACACAGCCCCACTCGTTTTTTTTGTCGAGTTCGTTATTGTCAGGAGAAGGTTCTTATGTAGAGTAGGGTAGGGTAGGGTAGGGTAGGGTAGGGTAGTGTAGTGTAGTGTAGGGTAGGGTAGTGTGGTGTAGTGTATGTAGGGTAGGGTAGGGTAATGTAGGGTAGGGTAGGGTAGGGTAGTGTAGGGTAGGGTAGTGTAGTGTAGTGTAGGGTAGAGTAGTGTAGGGTAGGGTAGTGTAGGGTAGGGTAGTGTAGGGTAGGGCAGTGTAATGTAATGTAAGGCGGTACGTAGTTCGCCGGGACAGCTAGTATAATATACTACTTTGTCATAGCGCTCATTTGTTATTCTTTCAGCAGGCTGTAAGTCATGAACCGTAATGGATAGACGGGTAGACAGTTAAAATAAAAATAAATCTGTTTTTATGGGTATGTATTTTTGATTTACCTCTGTCGTAAAAACGATAATGCGTCCCTCTCACGAGCAACGAACTACTGCGAACAAGAGAAAACTGAACGTTATTCGAGTTCAATACAGATTGATATAGATGCAGCATCCCTGGCAAACATATTGTCAATGCTCGTAAAAGGGTTAAGTGTGCAAATAATCCTTACTAATATTATAAATGTGAAAATGTGTTTGTTTGTTTATTACCTTTTCATGCTTCAACACCTCAACCAATCTTAATTGAATTAAGCATACAGTAAGCCTGGGAAGGACGTAGGCTACTTTTTATCCCGTGAAAATAGCACAGGATGAGGTGCAGCCAAACGCACTCAAATTTTTAATAAAAAAAAATAATTAAAAAAAAGTCGGCAACAGGTCCCGTAAGGTTTCCAAAATTATTCTATCGCTCGCGTTGATGTCTTTTGTTTGTAATGTAAATAGGTATCATTGTTATATTATTTGTGTGGCGAAGTGTGATGGCCGATTTTTGATAGTTTTACTCTGCATTCTAGTAGATGAGGTGCAGCCAAACGCATTCAAAGTTTTAATAAAAATAATTTTAAGAAAAAAAACTACTTTAAACTGGAAACTAAGGTTCCTCTCGATTTTTCTGGGATGCCATCATCAGATCCTGGTTTTCTTATTATGGTACCACCCTTGGGACATCTCCTACCCAGCAAAAAAATAATCCTCAAAATCGGTTCATAAAAGACGAAATTACTCGTATCCGCGAACATACATTAATATATGTGAACAGGTTGTAAAAAAATGGTGTAGGACACGTTAACTGGGGGTTCAACTCATCATCATCATATCATCCACAAATCGTCCACTGCTGGACAAAGGCCTCCTCCAAGGATTTCCACGACGACCGGTCCTGCGCTGCCCGCATCCATCGGCTTCCCGCGATCATCGGTCCACCGCGTGGGAGGCCTGCCTACGCTACGTTTTCCGGTGCGCGGTCGCCACTCGAGAATTTTACTGCCCCATCGGCCATCTGTTCTACGAGCTATGTGCCCTGCCCACTGCCACTTCAGTTTAGCGATTCTGTGAGCTATGTCGGTTACTTTAGTTCTCCGGCGGATCTCCTCGTTTCTGATTCGATCACGCAGAGAAACCCCGAGCATAGCACGCTCCATTGCTCTTTGGGTGACCAACTCATCATACTGTACCACGTTCCCCACGGAACAATTTTTTTTAGAATTACCTTAAAAAAATTTTGGATCTTCCATATTAAAATGCACAAAATTGATCGATCAGCTGATCGATTTGTATGAGCAGTAAATATTTATTTTTGCGATTGCAGCAAAGTCGTAGAAAAAAGTTGTTCAGTAGAAGCCCCGTTAACGGGACCTACATCAATTTTGTTACATCCTGTATTTAGATTATTTTTTTAAATATTTTTTTTTATGTTAGTTACTACATCTACGTTGATACTTATTAAAATTGATTACTACTTACATATCTAAACACGCCGGACGCGCGGTAAAAGCGATTACCCAAAAGGCATTATCAGTATTCAACGTGCAAGGCGCCGCATGTTTTCTGTGTATTAATAAACTACCCACAGGTAAAATCATTGGTGTAATCCTAAAAGTACCAGATATTACAAAAACCGGCCAAGTGCGAGTCGGACTCGCGCAAAGTAGGGTTCAGTACAAGTCTTAGTTGTAGTTGGCAATAGATCATTTTGTATGTAAAATCTATTAACTTTTTACAAATCCAACTGTACGTCTTAAGTTGGTCGACTGTTACTCCTAAACTAAGAAAGCCTACTCAGCCGTGATAGTTTTCCTTCTACATTGATTGTACCTTCCTACTTTATACATTTTTTAAGCTATTGTATAGCTTTTATCGCGGGCTTTGAGGGGACAAAATTTCGTAACAAAAATAAAACCCCCAAAAAAATTTATTGAGTTCTAAAAAACTTAGTGCCATCTATCTATCCCATAATGATGATGATGATGATGATGATGGCGATGGCGATTAATGATGGCGATTGGTGATGGCGATTCATGATGGCGATTGATGATGACGATTGATGATGGCGATTTATGATGGCGTTTGATGATGGCGATTGATGATGACGATTGATGATGGCGGATGATGATGATGATGATGCTGATGATGATGAACTTTCTTAGTGTTAATTGATTACATAAACATCCCGCGCCCCAAGGAATATATGGTACTGGTAAATACTGCATAATTAATAAAAAAATATATATATACTTGCATAAGTTGATAAAAAATGCTATGCAATAGCTTTACCGCGGCAGTCCCCGAGTGCCACACGCCTTTTTTTTTCAGATGTGTCAAAATAGCGGTTTAGCCGGTGGGGGGAGTGGGGGACACTTGAGTGTAACAAAAATTAGCATTTTAAAGCTTAATATAGTTCGCAAACCGATACCTGATTCTAAAAATTGTCCCTCAGTTGTTTTTGAAAGATCTATTCCACAATACCGCGCACGGGTACGTCAACAAAAGAAAATTACCCACTCTGTACATTTTGGGGAGATTTTTTTTTTATTCACTATGTGTAAGCCCTCACCTGATGGTAAGTGACGATGATGCCGAAGATAGAAGCGGGCTTACCAAGATTCCCCAATGCAATGGAGAACTGGCTATCTTATCTTCAAGCCGGAACACATCAATGTTGTTAACACTGATGTTTGGCGGCAAGACTTAGATAAGATGGTGGTAGCTAGCCAGGCGGGCTTAAAAAATGCCCTGCCACCAACCAAACCGAGTCCTACAAGTTGACCCCGCCGGAATCGAACCCGCGACCTCTTGGTGTGAAGCGAATGGACTAACCATTACGTCACCGAGGCGGTTAAAGTAACCTATATATTTTTTTTTAGATTTTATTGTACAACTTTGTCGGCGTGATTAATATGTATACCGATGTCAATTTACAGCTTTCTAGTACTTATAGTCTCTGAGCTAAGCCGCGGACAGACAGACAGACATGCCGAAACTATAAGGGTTTTTTTATAGACTTCGAAACCCTAAAAACCGGTCAAGTGCGAGTCAGAACCGCACACAAAGAGTTCCGTACCATCATACTAGATGCGCTAGTACAAAGGGTTCCTTACTATCATACTAGATGTCACTAGTTTCTTCACGTTTAAAAAAACACCTTTTTTTTAAGTTTTAGTATTTGTTATTATAGCGGCAACAGAAATACGTCATCTGTAAAAATTTAAAATGTATAGCTATCACGGTTCATAAAATACAGTCTGGTGATAGACGGACAAACAGACAGACAGACGGACGGACAGCGGAGTCTTAGTAATAGGGTCCCGTTTTTACCCTTTGGGTACGGAACCCTAAAATATATCAATACCTATTCAATGATCATTTTTCCGCTCACATTGTGTCCTGTCTCGTGCTAAAAGATACACATTTCTCTTAAAGGTGCGCTAAAGGGTGGATTCATCCTCGGCACGGGATTTTGGACAAATAGGGCCTTGCGCAAAAACTTTCTATTTGCGCTACCCTTTCCTTTTGTGCAATCGGAGAGATTTCTGATCGATTTGCACAATTGATTGGCGCATGCGTTTCCAACCAGGTGCGGTTCAGGTGATCATGAATGAAAACATCTTGTCCATCTATCTAATAATAATACCTTTCAACAAGCAATTCTTGTATATATGCTGACTCGGTGGCTCAGTGGTAAGTGCTCTTGACTACTGATCCGACGGTTGTGGGTTCGATCTCCATCCAGGGCAAACATTTGTGTGATGAGCAGATTTGTTTGCACTGTGTCTGGGTGTTAAATATCTATACTATGTATGTATTTAAACGTATGTAAGTATGTTTATCAGTCTCTGGTTCCCATAACACAGGGAATTCTACTTTGGGGCCAGATAACCATGTGTGATGTGTCCCAGAATATTTATTTATTTAGAATATTTATATATCCTTACTAATATTACAAACACGAAAGTTTGTATGTATGGATGTATGTTTGTTACTCAATGACACTTCAACCGCTGGACGGATCGGGATGAAACTTGGCACACATTTATGTAAGGTCCTAGAATAGGATATTGGCTACTTTTTACTCCGGGAAAACGTCTCATTCCCACGGGAAAATCAAAAAGAACGCGGGCGTCGCCGCTGGTGGACGGCAAGTGTATATACATAATCTGAATCTCGGAAAAAGCTCCAACGATTTGCTTAAAAATTAGTATACGGGGATTTTTTGGGGCGAAAAATCGATTTAGATAGGTCTCATCTCTGGGAAAACGCTATTTTCCGAGATGTTCGTACTGGAGTATGCCGCGCAAAGTGTATCATAAGTAGGTTTTTTAAAATGCTTTTAACAGCTCTGGGTACTATGCCCCGAGCAAAGCTTGGTCGCCCAGGTATTGTTATCTATTTGTCGATTAATTTTCTGTCAATTGAGTATGTAGGCAATTTAAAGGAATATATAGATGTATTTTGAACTAGCTTAAATTTTTATTTCTTTAAATCTTTAAATTTTTAACCACCTTCGTTTTTAACCAAATCCAAATTCATTCAAACCGTTATCGCTACAAGTTCAGCTAAAGAAACATACTTAAATATTATGTATACAAACATACATGCATACACCCGAAAAACATTAACCTCTTTCTTTAGCATCCAGGGAAATACAGGATCGAGAACAACTTATTGCTTACTCAGGCAGATCCTGTCTCAAGACACAAGAAGGAAAATTGTTCAAAAGAACTAGAGTTCACTTTTAAAGCATGTGACTAAAAACAACTAGATCAAATGTAGTCAATATTTATCCGCCTTTTTAGCGTTATGGTTAAGTCCACTAGCTACACACTAGGAGGTCGCGGGTTCGATTCCCGCAGGAGTCTAACTTTGTAAGACTCGGTTTGGTTAGTGGAAGGGCATTTTCAAAGCCTGGCTATTTACCGCTATATTATCTTAGTCTTGCCGGCTTGAAGATAAGATAGCCAGTTCCCCTTTGCTTTGGGGAATCTTAGTAAGCCTGGTTTCATCTTTGTGATCATCGTCACTTACCATCAGATGAGATGGTGCCAAGGGCTTACCAATTACCTAAAACTCTACGGTATATTTTGTTGTATAAAGGAAACCTTATTTGTGAACTCTTTATTAATAAACAAACAAAAACATATACAAATATGCTCGTTTAATAGTACAGTTATCTACATTTAGAAATTTTGTTATTTACACGGATCACAGTGTTATCAACGATATAGTCCTGTCACTTGAGTTTCTGGGATCACATGGGATCTTGGATTGCCAAGCGACTACAAAAAAAGAGAAGGTGTCTCAGTTTTTAGGTGTGTTCGCGGATAATTTCGTCGTTTATGAACCGATTTTGATGATTCTTATTTTGTTAGAAAGGAGATATCCCAAGGGTGGTACTATGATAAGGAAACCAGGATCTAATGATGGTATTCCAAAGAAATCGAGAGGAACCTTAGTTGTCTGTTTGAAGTCGGTTTTTTTGTTGTTCAAAATTTTGCTAATGCCGCAAAACAGTAAAAGTAATCTTACAACCACTTCAACCTTGCCTTCCTAACTTACCTCAGCGCGAGCATTTCAACCACAATACACAGTACTATACAAACAACACTACTATCGAAAAAATATTTTACATGACACATTTACACCGGCGTTAACGAGGTCTGTGCCAATAAAGGAGGTTTTGTGTTGCAACATAAATCTTTCTAACCGAAGCTAGATGCAGACGTCACAAAGAAAACGTATAAATATTGTGTATTAATGAAATATTTTTATTGCATACAAAATGGTAAAATTTAATAGGAGGGATAAAGTCTCGCAAGTGGTGTCCGGGATTTAATTCCATAATTTAGTGCTTCATAAAATTAACGGACAAAGTAGTCAAGTGGCTCAAAGCAGATCAGGAAAAGAAACCCAATGGTAGAATCTTCTAGTTGAAAAACCCCTCTATCTTAAATTGAACTGTTCTTACATCATATCAGCTCATATACGTCTCCACCGAGCGGCTCGAGCCTACTTTGAATTAGGGCGATAGGGCCTTAGTCGACCACGCGGGCCCAGTGCGGGTTGGTCGACTTCACACACAACTTTCGAGTTTCTTCGCAGGTGTGTGCAGTTTTCCTCACGATGTTTTCCTTCACCGTTAAAGCAATCGGTGATTATATTATGTACGTAAGTTTCGAAAAACTCATTGGTACATTGGCCGTTCGGATTTGAACCCGGCACCTGTAATTAGGAGGACAGAGTCTTTACCGGTTGAGCCACCGACGCTTCAATAAAAATAACAATATTACATAAACTTTCGAAATAATATAATTTATGCTTCAAATATAAGAAGGATTAAGGTCACAAAAAGGGCGATGGAGCGAGCTATGCTCGGAGTGAATCAGGAATGACATTCTTATGAGAACCAAGGTAACCGACATAGCTCTCGTAATTGCTAAACTTAAGTAGCAGTGGGCAGGGCATATAGCTCGTTGTACAGATAGCTGTTAGGGCAGTAAAGTTCTCAAGTGGAAACCGCGCACCGCAAGACGTAGCGTGGACAGGCCTCCCACACGGTGGACCGACGACTTGGTGAAGGTCGCGGGAGGCCGCTGAATGCAAACAGCGCAGAGCCGTTCGTTGTGAAAATTCTTGGGGGTGACCTTTGTCCAGCAGTGGACGTCTTTAGGCTGATACAATGATGATGAAGAAAGATCTAAAGTAAACACGCAAAAAGAGGGTCAACTTTGTAAGACTCGATTTGGTTGGTGGTAGGGCATTTTCATAGCCCGCCTGGCGAGCTACCACCGTCTTATCTAAGTCTTGCCGACAAATATCAGTGTTAACATCATTGATGTGTTCCGGCTTGAAGGTAAGATAGCCAGATCTCCATTGCGGTAGGGAATCTTAGTAAGCCCGCTTTCATCTTTCGCATCATCGTCACTTACCATCAGATGAGATGATGCCAAGGGTTTATCAATTGAGGACAAAAAAAAATCCTTAAGTGTAAAAACGGATGATATAATACAGAAAAATCTTATATCTTTAATCGTTTACTTAAGTGGTCGATAACGTAAAGACGAAATTGTTATTTTTTAATTAACACATTAAGGGCTGATATCTTAATCTGACCGGCGCCAATACCAAAGACCTACCCTTTGATAAGAGAGGACCACTTTATCAAGAGCCGCGTGCCTCGGGCTCTATAGACCAGGTTATTTTGTGCAAAAAATCTATCGGTTCTTCGTAATAAACGGTTTTCGAGTCAATATATCATGATCTATACTAGGGTGGTCCCTAATGATGGATTTTTAACGTTTATAATTACTAGTGATTTGATAATGTTTTAAGAAGGTACTATACTCCGCGATACTTAAAAGTTGATACCAAGGGTTCTGTAATACCCCACTCCACATGATTACAACAATGGTATACTAAATTCATTTCAATCAAGAAACATCAACGATAGAAATAAAGAAATAATTGTTTTCTTAGGGTTTAGTACAACAACAAAAAAACGGAACCCATATAGGATCACTCGTGCGTCTGTCTGTCTGTCCGTTCGTCTGTCAATTTGCTCCGAATCTACTGAACCAAATCAGGTGAAATTTGGTAGGATGGTGGAATCCTATGACCCAAACACAAATGTGCAAAGTAAATAAATATTTATAAATAAGGTTTTTTTTCGCGAGAAAAATTAGGAAATTAAAAAATATATATATTGCAAAACTTACTTTGTTATATATCAAATGAAAGGGCTCAAATATATTTTTGTTGTTATTGTAGAATAAATAGTTTTGACTTTATTCATGAAAGAAGACGAAAATTGACCATTCCCTCTCTTTGATCTCCAAAACTACTGAGCCAAAAATTTTGACAAACATACGAAATATAGTTCTGTGCTTGTAAATTACAGAAAAACTTATAATAATTCTAACAATTAAAATAAAGTAGTAAACTCAATATAATACGTTCACTTACGGAAAATAGTTCACTAAAACACCACTAGATAGCGCTAGTAGTATTTTTCTGTTGCTCGCTTTTGTGTCTGTTGTTTGTCATGTGAATAGGTATCATTGTCATGGTTGCGTGGAGAGGTGTGGTGGCACGGAACCCTCATACCGCGAGTCCAACTCGCACTTGTTTGTCATGTGAACAGGTATCATTGTCATGGTTGTGCGGAGAGGTGTGGTGGTACGGAACCCTCACACCGCGAGTCCAACTCGCACTTGTTTGTCATGTGAA
The DNA here is from genome assembly GCA_947284805.1 of Coleophora flavipennella. Classification (NCBI taxonomy): domain Eukaryota; kingdom Metazoa; phylum Arthropoda; class Insecta; order Lepidoptera; family Coleophoridae; genus Coleophora; species Coleophora flavipennella. The sequence goes on from OX369295.1 coordinate 11,997,982, forward strand.
CAGGTATCATTGTCATGGTTGTGTGGAGAGGTGTGGTGGTACGGAACCCTCATACCGCGAGTCCAACTCGCACTTGTTTGTCATGTGAATAGGTATCTTTGTCATGGTTGTGTGGAGAGGTGTGGTGGTACGGAACCCTCATGCCGCGAGTCCAACTCGCACTTGTTTGTCATGTGAATAGGTATCATTGTCATGGTTGTGTGGAGAGGTGTGGTGGTACGGAACCCTCATACCGCGAGTCCAACTCGCACTTGTTTGTCATGTGAACAGGTATCATTGTCATGGTTGTGCGGAGAGGTGTGGTGGTACGGAACCCTCACACCGCGAGTCCAACTCGCACTTGTTTGTCATGTGAACAGGTATCATTGTCATGGTTGTGTGGAGAGGTGTGGTGGTACGGAACCCTCATACCGCGAGTCCAACTCGCACTTGTTTGTCATGTGAATAGGTATCATTGTCATGGTTGTGTGGAGAGGTGTGGTGGTACGGAACCCTCATACCGCGAGTCCAACTCGCACTTGTTTGTCATGTGAATAGGTATCATTGTCATGGTTGTGTGGAGAGGTGTGGTGGTACGGAACCCTCATACCGCGAGTCCAACTCGCACTTGTTTGTCATGTGAACAGGTATCATTGTCATGGTTGTGCGGAGAGGTGTGGTGGTACGGAACCCTCACACCGCGAGTCCAACTCGCACTTGTTTGTCATGTGAACAGGTATCATTGTCATGGTTGTGTGGAGAGGTGTGGTGGTACGGAACCCTCATACCGCGAGTCCAACTTGCACTTGGCCGGGTTTTTATTTTTTTATTTTGTGCTCTTTATCTACATTGATACATGACTCATATTTAGCATTTTTTTTATTACTTTATGATAAGTTCTATAATTGCACCAAGTTTCACACTTGCATAGGTTGTTTTACGATTTGTTTGTACGATAGAGCAAAATAATGAATTTCGAAAAACCTGAAAATTTTTGGTACTTACAAGCATTTATTTGAAAAGGTTTTCGAAAAACCAAAAAAACTTTAGATTGTCACGCGTTATACATATAAATGCAAAATTTCAGCTCAATCGAAAACCGGGAGGTGGGTCAAATTTAACTTGAAAGATTCCACCCGAACAAACATACATACATTGCAAGTTAAATAAAAGCTTGTAAAAATGAAAAGTTATAAAACATACGTTTGCTTTTGTATGTGATTTTCACATTTTTATTATTTAATTGTGAATCTCCCTTAATAACGCATTATTATATATCAGCTCATATACGTCCCCACCGAGGGGCTCGAGCCTACCCTGAATCAGGGCGAATAACGCATATTCTGTGGAAATTTCACCCTTCTACTATTATGGTTCAAATGAAGCAGCCTTTCAAAAGTAGACAAGTAGAAAAAGACAGGCGGAAGGACATACAGAACGGCAAGCGGACAGCGTAGTCTTAGTAATAGGTCCCGTTACCTGATACAGACAGGCAAGCGGACAGCGTAGTCTTAGTAATAGGTCCCGTTACCTGATACAGAACCAGTAATAAGACCATATATTTTTAGGGTTCCGTACCCAAAGGGTAAAAACGGGACCCTCATACTAAGACTTCACTGTCCATCCGTCTGTCTGTCTGTTTGTCTGACTGTCTGTATGTCCGTCCGTCACCAGGCTGTATTTCATGAACCGTTATAGCTAGACAGTTGAAATGTTCACAGATGATATATTTTTGTAGCCGCTATAACAACAAATACCAAAATTTCGAAAAAAGCGGAAAAATAAGGGGGGTCTCGATGCAAAAAGCGTGTTAGCGCCATCTAGTATGATAGTACGGAACCCTATGTGTATGGTTCTGATTCGCACTTGGCCAGTTTTTTTGTTATGTCTGAAAACTCATCAGCTACGCTTTTTCACCGACATCCAAAAAGGAGGAGGTTCTCAATTCCACCACATGTTTTTTTGTATATTTGTTACTCGATATCTTCGCAGATAGTAAACCGTTTTGTAGATTATTTTTCATTTGATAGGGTATGCTGCCAGGTAGGTCCCATATAAATTTTATCTAAATAGGTGTACGTACTAATTTTTCAGAAAATTAACAAAAACCAAAAATAAGAGTGTGTGGTTTTATGAAACCACGGTAAAAGTGAAACTTTACAGAGGATGAAACGATCATGGTTGCTCTCGCTACGGTACAGAGGACGAAACGATCATACCGTCAGACGAAAGCTACCGTCACGCGACATGCAACACACAGACAAAAAAATTTGTGACCATGTATAAAAGTTTCACTTTAATAATGAAAAATTGTAATAAGTTTTTTCGATGGAAGACGGTTTTTAACGTGTTTAGCGTTTTACACCTATGAGCTTTATTTAAAGTTAGCAATCACATATTCGTCAGTGAAAACTTTTATGTCCGCAGTAAAAAGATGCCAAAGACGAACATTTCAACCTGTACCATACAATATTCAGACATAATTATCCGTTTAACCGGTGATAAATCTCCGGTCGTTGGTGTGATTTACTGCGAGACCTTATGGCTCGCTGCCGGAGGTAACCGTTCCCACGTCAGGCGTGTCGCCGCAGTAACTAAAAAATACTGCATTTGTAAAACAGTTGTCTCTGTTTTTTCCTTTACGTGTAAAGAGTCAAGATTTTCCACACTTTTGCACTTTTTCAATGTTTTACGTTGTTATTTCTCATAAGACTTCAATTTTAAAACTAAAATTTAGCAGATTCTCTGTAGTACTTGAAATCTCTATATAAAAATTATGTGCAAATTTAGAAATTTTATTAATAATCAATTTGTTTTAGACTTTTTTTTAAATGTTATAGACCTGTTTTTGTTTTTTTTATGATCGAGTAAAGTACACATTATCGTGTAAAATATTAGCACATTGCTCATACAATATCCTTAAGTATGTCCAATATTTTTTGCAAGACCGATATTTAGTAGTGATTACCCAATTTTATCTAGCAAAAGGGTTTCTCCGATTCTCCAGCCCGGGTTAACATATAAGATACTTTTTATCCCGGAAAATTCAAGAGTTCCTTTGGGAAAATTCAAAACCTCCACGAGGACTAAGTCCCGGGCACAGCTCTGCTAGTAATAATATTAATAAATCGCCATTTGTTACGATTTCAGGAAAGTTCTGGAACCTAAGTTGCCCAGTTACTTATGGAGAAGCATCTCTTAAAAAATGTGATCTACTTTACCTAACACCAACTGAACAATTTTAGTTCTACAAATTCTACAATTCTGATTAAATAACAAAAAAAAGTGGGACATCCCATACAAAGTGGCGAATCAGCTGTTTTTTTTTATATATTTGAAGATCTTTAAGGCAAGAGTGAATAGGCATTATTTGAGTTTGCGTGTACCATCCTCGACCATCAGGTGAGTTGCAGTCAAACGCACTCAAATTTTTAATTAAAATAAAGTTTAGTGAGCAGATTTTTCTTTTTGGCAATTTCAGCAAAGTCGCAGTACTAAAGAAGATCAGTTTATTGAGGAAAAGGCTTCTTAAAAAAAATATATCTTCTACCTTTACCTGTACAACACCCTGTATGTATGTTTCTGCAATAAATTGCTAATAATAGTAATTTTATTGTTTTTTGAAGTAGTAAAAAGTTTGCAATAAAATCTAATATTTTTTACTAATGTAAAGACTCATAGGGCTGTAAAAAAGGCACCCATGCGGGTGCTGCTGGCTGCAGAAGCTAGTTACAATAATAGGTACCTACATTATGTTATTTCGAAGTGCTTAGCTTACAATCTCTTTAGGGAATGTGGCAATATTTCAAAAATGGTGTAGGTAGGCAATCAAGTTTTTGAAATATTGAGGCAATTATAGAGAGTGTAAAGGGAAAAAATGGATAGAGACAAAAATCGGTAGCCCGAGGCCTCTTGTTGGAGGGCCACTGTTTAGGGCCCTAAACATTTCTTTTGATTTTTTGCTAAGTTTTACAAGGGGAAAAAGGGTTATCTAACAGATCTTCTCGTGTGATTTATTGGTTAGGAGTTAGAGTTTAGGCCTCACTATGGTTTAACCCTTGTTAGCATTCAGCTCAGATTTGCATCTTATTAAGAACATTAGATTACCATTTTGTTTTAATGTACCGTACTTTTTTTATTATTCAGAATTGGTAAGCCCTTGGCATCATCTCACCTGATGGTAATTGAAGATGATGCCGAAGATGGAAGTGGGCTTACCAAGACTTCCCAATGCAATGGGGAACTAGCTATCTTATCTTCAAGCCGGAACACATCAATGTTTTTAGCATTGATGTTTAGTGGCAAGACTTAGATAAGATGGTAGTAGCTAGCAAGACCGGCATAGAAAATGCCCTTCCACTAACCAAACTGAGTCTTACAAAGTTAGGCTCCGCCGGGAATCGAACCCGAGACCTCCTGATGTAAAGCTAATACCACCATACGCCACGGAGGTGATATACCTTACCGGAATTTGGTCATTGTCTTTCATCCATCACAGTGGAGTAAAAGTTATACTTTGCCTATATTATGACAGGGTGACTAGTTGCAAGCGCCTAAAAGATTAATAAAAAGATGACCCTTAACAACAAGGTCCGAAGACCAAGACACGTACTGTCTGATCCTCCTGAACAAATTTCAGCCAACCTAAGCTGACTCCTGGCGGCTCAGGGAGAAATCGACAGTGTCAACCTCCAGATGACACAAGCCCCTCTCACTAGCACAACAAATGCAGGGTATGTGCATGCATGCATCCCCTGATGAAGGCTTCAAGGCCCCATAGGCTAAAGCCAAAAGCAGGAGGTGTTTGGTGGGTAGGCACCATAACCCTTGTTGGTAAATTTACATTTCTTTTTAACTTTTAATACAAATGGATCAGATGATTATCAGCTTGTTTCGTAACTTCCACGGAAACTGTTGTTTAGTTTTTACCCGACTGCGCCAAAAAGAGGGTTAAATTTTTTGAGAGTATGTATGAATGTATGTATCTTTCTTTGGCACGCACTGTAGCCTAAACGGCTTGATGGACTTTGGAGTGCGAGGTGACGTTCGATTCGTCTTGATTATGTGAGTGACATAGTATAATTTTTTACCCGACTCGCCAAGAAAGTCAAGTCTGGCCAGTCGGATTTTTTATTATTTCGTTTAGTTTTGTCTTTAACAGTCACCACCTGTGTAAGTATTACCTTCAGCAACATAGTCAACTTGTTATGACTAAGTTAAGTTTGCTAGTTTTTTTTAAATCCACAACTAATAAGCCCTTGGCAACATCTCACCTTTTTTTTATGCACAATTGGTAAACCCTTGACAACATCTCACCTGGTGGTAAGTGACGATGTTGCCGAAGATGGAAGCGGGCTTACCAAGATTCCCCAACGCAATGGGGAACTGGCTATCTTATCTTCATGCCGGAACACACCAATGATATCAACATTGATATTTGGCGGCAAGACTTAGATAAGATGGTGGTAGCTAGCCAGGCGGGCTTAGAAAATGCCCTACCACCAACCAAACCGAGTCTTATAATTGACCCCGCCGGGAATCGAACCCGCGACCTCCTGTGTAAAGCCAGTGACTTTGCCTCTGAGCTACGGAGGCGGTTACTACTACTGATAGTAAGTGACGATGATGCCGAAGATGGAAGCGGGCTTACCAAGATTCCCTAACGCAATGGAGAACTGGTATCTTATCTTCAAGCCGGAACACATCAATGGTGTTAACACTGATATTTGGCGGCAAGACTTGGATAAGATGGTGGTAGCTAGCAAGGCGGGCTATGAAAATGCCTTTCCACCGACCAAACCGAGTCTTCGCCGCGACCTTCTGGTGTGAAGCGAATTGACTAACCATTAAGCCAAGGAGGCGTTTTGTTGTAACTGGATGAGTTAATGTGTGCTTGACGTGAATTCTATGAACGTCTTAGTTACGTTTAGTTCGGCGGGCATACCAGAAAAATTGCGACAAAAATGTGTACTATCGAGAGCTTTGTAACGGCTAAACTATAACAAATAGAAAAAAAAATTATAATACCGCCTTTGTAAGGATCCATTTGACGCAAATACAAAAATATTTTACCCCCCCCCCCTCCATCTTTTGCCGAGGACTTCATATACCACGCAAGTGACTTCTAAACTAGCAGTAGTAGAGTCCAGACTTCTCCTCCCCGATTTTTACTTTCGAACGACGAAGGAGTGAAGGAGGTGTCGTGATGGCCAAAAAAACGAGGTTGAGATTATGATGGGGATTGATTGTCTTACACTAATAGAGTCTAAAAACAAAAAATGTATAACCTTTGTGCATGTGTGTCCGTCCGATGCTCTGGTTCCAAAATTGCCAGATATCTCCAGCCGTTCTTTTTTGATATCTCTTATCTTGATTTTTTAAGTGTTACCACCATAGTAAAAAAAAAAACTTTAGATTGTTTTTCTTGCAAAATGGTCTAACGTTTTTAATAAAACTAGATCATTATTCCAGAAAAACTAGCTTAATAAATTACTTCTCATACAAACTTAGTTTTTTTTCAATTTTTATTGCTACTAGGTAAGTGCAATGTTTATTGTTGTTAAGTGTATTCCCGACTACGCCAGACGGAGAAGGCTTTACGAGAAAGTTGAGTTCTTCAAGTGACAGTGAAAGTATAGAATTAACTCCTGAAAGTATTAGAACTGAGCAAGAAATGCGATGGATAATTCATTACCTAAAAATACCGGGAGAACAAAATATGAGGCGCTTTTTATTTTCTCATAGAGGGCGATGAAAAGTAGAGTATATCACTCGGGCGCAAAATATGTTTTTGGCTCGGGCAACGTACTTTGAATCCTTCACTACGTTCAGGATTCTACTAAGGAATCCCTCACTTCGCTCTGGATTCAAAAAAGTGCCCTCGCCGTAAATATTTATATTATTTTGCTCCCTTATGATACAATCTACTATTGTTTATTTATAATCCTGATTGCAGATGGTGCAAACTGTTCAATATGCAAATTTAAGACAGACGTATGTCCTGCCCGTGTTCGACTTGAACACGTTGTACGTACGTGCGTACTTACTAAAAATGAAATTTCGCAGTAAACCGTGGATTAAAAATTGCTCCTTGATGCCGATACACACAGACATGTTGTTCGACAAATATTTACATAAAGATTTCCTTTTATTCACAATTGGTAAGCCCTGTAGCACGACTTCGTAAGTTCGGTAGGTAGTAAACTGGGCGTGGGTTGAATAAGAAGCGTGCTATCAGGTGATTGGAGTTTAATTAGAAGTAAAAGACCTAAAAAGAAAATAAAAATTAGAAAACATCATAACACTTAAATTATAAATAATCGTAATGGGTCTTTAAAAGGTATCAATGTATGAATTTATTAACTTTATTATAATATGATGATGATGATCGGATTTAACGTTTTTAAATGAAAAGTCACATGTGTCAACGCATGCGCGGAAAAGAAATAAATGGAATGAATAGAAGGTCGAATAAAAAAATAACGCATAACAGCGTGCCACGTTACAGCCCTTGGCATCATCTCACCTGATAGTAAGTGACGATGATACCGAAGATGGAAGTGGGCTTACCAAGATTCCTCAACGCAATGGGGATCTGGCTATCTTCAAACCGGAACACATCAATGCTGTTAACACTGATTTTTGGCGGCATGACTTAGATAAGATGGTGGTAGCTAGCCAGGCGTGCTATGAAAATGCCCTACCATTAACCAAACCGAGTCTTACCAAGTTGACCCCGCCGGTAATAGAACCCGCGACCGCCTGGTGTGAGGCGAATGGTCTAACCCTAAAGCCACGGAGGCGGTTACTGCAATTCAATGCACTAACGATGTAACTAGTTAAAAGCTGCCAACATATGTTTCTGCTTAATTTCTAATATCTCTAACAATACCCGGTCTTGATCCCTAATTGTGTTAGACTAACAATACCCGGTCTTGAGCCCTAATTGTGTAACCCGAACCATACCCGGTATTGAACCTTAACTGTGTAAGCCTAACAATACTCGGTCTTGATCGCTAATTGTATTAGCCTAAGAATACCCGTTCTTGACCCCAAATTGTGTTAGCCTAACAATAACCGGTCATGATCCCTAATTGTGTAAGCCTAACAATACCCGGTCTTGATCCCAAATTGTGTTAGCCTAACAATACCCGGTCTCGATCCAAATGATAATAATTAGTCGGAAAAAAGGTATTAGTGACTGACTCGGTCGCAGCTCAGTTTGACTTGCATGGATCGGTCGATCACGCAGGTTATCTGACCTGAAGCACGGTCATTACCTGGATGGGCAGTTGTATTTTTCACGACCGTTTCCATGCTTTGCAGGCCACGTTAAGCCATTGGTGCCGGTTGCTACCACTAGATGACTGACGTTATGTCGTGTCAGATGCCTTTTAGGTGGCTTGAAAATCATTTGACAATGGGGTTTGCCACTAGCCCTAATACAACCACCAGCCCGGGCTTGGCCTCTTATGTGGAGTATGGCTAAAGTATATTAGTACTAACATATAGTATGGACACTCCCTGCCGCTCTTTAGATTGCGACCTCACCCCCTCGTCAACCAGATTGATACAGATTGGTTATAGTTTGGTTTTCGAACGTATAGGATTTCGGCGTGATTTTTTTTTTGCTTCGTCATTTGTTTTTAGAAATGTAATTTCTCGACCATTGTATGTAGTGTCCGGGGTGTGGTATGGCTTAACTTTCTCGAGTTTGTATGTAGTGTCCGGGGTGTGGTATGGCTTAACTTTCTCGAGTTTGTATGTAGTGTCCGGGGTGTGGTATGGCTTAACTTTCTCGAGTTTGTATGTAGTGTCCGGGGTGTGGTATGGCTTAACTTTCTCGAGTTTGGATGTAGTGTCCAGGGTGTGGTATGGCTTAACTTTCTCGAGTTTGTATGTAGTGTCCGGGGTGTGGTGTGGCTTAACTTTCTCGAGTTTGGGAAGAGACCCATACAGTATTGCAGTGGGGACGCATAAGTTGTTATTTTTAGTTAACAATAACAACTCATGCGTCTAAAAAAGTAGTTTCTTAAACTTGTATTTAAGACACATTTTTTTATCCACAATAAGCCCTTGGCATTAAGATTTGTGAAGGTATATAGTATTTTACTATAAAAATTTCGAAAGAAAAGTTAAAAAATTAATAATTCAATAAAACACGGACTGCATAAAAAACCCCACGCCCCTTTGGAAAGTCGGTTAAAACGTATCCTACGTTACACACGGGATTAAGAGGAATCTAACAATAGGTACCTCACACTCATATCAAGTTGTTTAGAAGATATCGTGTATTAAAGAAACATACATACATACATACATACATACATAAACCAAACCTGAAAACAAAACACTCCTTTTTTGTCGGCAGACGTGTAAAAAGAGTTTCTCTATAAAATATAATTTTAAACAAAAAAAACTACTTCAAACAGGAAACTAAAGTTCCCCTTTGATATCTCTGAAATTCCATCATCACATCCTGGTTTCCTTATCATGATACCATTCTTGGGATATCTCGTTTCCAACAAAAAAAATAATCATCAAAATCGGTTCATAAACGACGAAGTTATCCGCGAACACACATAAATATGTATATTTATACGGTCGAATTGACAAACCTCCTCCTTTTTTAAGTCGGTTAAAAAAATGGCGTACATTCTTTAATTGAACACTAATTATGAGATGCATCTCACGAGCACTTTACATTTAGACCAACTCCCAACTCCCGACTCGAAACCTCCTTCACACATGAAAAAAATATGCACTACGTTCGAATTGAGAAACCTCCTCCTTTTTTGAAGTCGGTTAAAAATACGAATAAATTTGCAGGCACTGTATATCCCGACACCCATCGCCGCTGGCCACCGCCCAGGAAGCTGAACTCAGCGCGAAAGAATAAATCCTACATACAAATTCCGTGGCAAGCGTAACAAAAGTGGGGCATAGGAAGCGATGCCTGTAGGCAACAACTACAGGCCGAGCGAGGTGTGTGTGTAACAACCACACCGATGTATTACCGCGGCTTGCGCTTGCGCAGCAGACGGGGATCATTCAATGTTCTGCCGCGTTCCTTTTTGTTTATGCCGAAATTCAGTTTTATTTTTATTTTTATTCACTATTGGTAAACCCTTGACAACATCTCACCTGGTGGTAAGTGACGATGTTTCTGAAGATTAAAGCGAGGTTACCAAGATTCCCCAACGCAATTGGGAACTGGCTATATTATCTTCATGCCGGAACACGCCAATGATATCAACATTGATATAGGCGGCAAGACTTAGATAAGATGGTGGTAGCAAAGCCAGGCGGGCTTAGAAAATGCCCTACCACCAACCAAACCGAGTCTTACAACTCCACCACCAACCAAACAATAGTGTTAACAAGATTGTTACGTTCCGGCTTGAAGATAAGATAGCCAGTTCTCCATTTCGTTGGGGAATCTTGGTAAACCCGCTTTCATCTTCGGCATCATCGTCACTTACCATCAGGTGAGATGATGTCAAGGGCTTACTAATTATTATGAGTAAAAAAAATATTGCAAAATGACAGCAATATGTTATCTGTAAAACAAAGTATACATATCGCAGCCATCTGGTTAAATCTGCCATTTGATTGAAAGGCTAGCCTGTTGATTGAATGGCGACATTCAATTGAATGACTAGGCCGAAAGTTGATTGAACTAGCGTCACTCAACGTTCAAATAGTTGGCTGATTGTAAGCCATGTTTAAAGTTAACCCTTTAAACATAGTGGACTTAAAATCCCATATAGCAAAAAAGTACTTATTTGGCTTTTTTTTAACTATATGAGGTTCGTTCAGGTTTGATTTATTGTATAGTCAAAGAGCCTCGCCCCCCAAGGGTAGCAGAATGCTTCGCAGAAGAAGAAATCATTGGTTTTTAATTCGGAGTGTATCCGGAATTTCCCTTTCAACGACTTGGCTTGATGACGTTTAGCAAAGTCGTTGAACGTTACATTTAACGAATTGGCCAGTTGTCCTTTAGTCATTTAATTGAATGTCGCCATTCAATCAACGGGCTAGCCTTTTAATCAAATGGCAGATTTAACAAGATGGCTGTGACATACATACCACAGTTTTATGCTGCACGGACAATCAACTGACTAAAGAAATTATATTAAAAATGTGATTTGGAAGGTCACTAAATTATCAAAAGTATTTTTTAAGAAAGTTACAAACAATTAAAATGTCATAAACGTTTAAAAAATGCTTGATTATTACCAAGCAGACTTTAAATGACACGTTATCTGTACCCGATTGGCTTTAAACCGCATGTAAGACGCATTTTACTTTATAAAGACTTTATTTGAAAAATCTCAAAATACTATAAAACTACTATAAGTGTGTCATTTATGTGTACAAGTGTGGAAAAGATGAAGCTTTGGTGGCTCAACCAGTAACGACTCCGTCCTCCTAACCAGAGGTCCTGGGTTCAAATCCAGACGGCCAATGTACCAATAAGTTTTTCGAAACTTACGTACATATACTTACCGATTGCTTTAAACGGTAAAGTAAACTGGAGGAAACCTGCATATCTGATTGCAGATGTGTATGAAAGTCGCGTTGTACTCGTCCGTAGGTGTAAATCTACACGTGACCGCGCATGATCCTAAGTGCAACACCAGGCAACTGCCATATATCCCTTGGATAGCACGGTTAATTGTGCTACAAGATAAGAAAAAGAAAGTATTTTATTCTAAAATTGTGCCACACGAAGAAGAAAGTTGATACTTTTGATTGTAGGTTCTTGGTAGAACATCATATCACTTATTTTGGTATATGTACACTAATTCCACAGAAAATAAATAAAACTATACATTATAATTTGTCGGCGACCGGTTTGGAACACCATCTTCAAGCAAACTTCAAGCAAACTGACAAAGTTGATGAAACTGACAGGCTGACAAATTATAATTTATAGTTTTATTTATTTTCTGTGGAATTACTGTAAATTTATACCAAAATGAGTGAAGAAGAAAGTATGTCATTTTAAAATTCTGTAAGTGGGTGTCTTAAGGCTATGCACCCAATTAGAAATCATGGAATAAATCAATTGGAACATGGAATAGGCCCGCGTCTAACATGGGCCAGGGTGGAAGCGATTTGTCTTACAACAAGATAACCATCTTACATGGATTCTTTCACACCTAGTGTTAATCTTCAAACACGGGCCCCGGACAACAATATTATTTGGTTTATTTCTGATTAGGTAAACAATCAATTTATTTTCTAGATGGTATATTTTGTGGTGACTACCAATACCAAAGAGCGTCAGTGGCGTAACGGCTAGGGCCGCTACTTCCCGTCCGGGAGGTCGTGGTTCAATTCCTGCCACGTACCAAGGTGTTTTAGAATTTCGATATCATATGTAGTACGTTTGATAAGTAATTTTGATAACTAAGTGGCAGTGGGCGGGAAACATAGATCGTAGAACGGATGGCCGTTGGGGTAGTAAAGTTCTTGAGTGGCGACTATGCACCGGAAAACGTACCGTAGGCAGGGCTCCCACTCGGTGGACCGATGACCTCGTGAAGGTCGCGGGAAGCCGCTGGATGAGGGTAGCGTAGAACCAGTTCTTGGGGGAGGCCTATGTCCAGCAGTGGACATCCTTCGGCTGATATGATGATGATGATGATGTACGTTTATCTGACGCTCTTACGGAGAAGGAAAACATCGTGAGGAAACCTGCAACCGCCTGCGAAGAAACTCGAAGGTTGTGTGTGAAGTCGACCAAGCTGCACTGGGCCCGCGTGGTCGACTAAGGCTCGATCGCCTTAACTTAGGATAGGGGACGTGTATGAGCTGATATGATGATGATGAGCCAATGCCAGAAGTTACTGAGCAGAAATGACAACGCACGAATTACTCGTAGGTTTTCAAAAACTTGCAACGACAACACTTAAATTATATAAATTCTGAGTATTTTTTCAGACTGCTGTTTAGATAGTAAAAAAAAATTTGCTATTGTTAAGTTAAAATATTATCTCTCTATCTCTCTCTTTTTTTTTAGTCTACTGGAAATCCAAGAGTCATGAGGATTCTTTATAAAAAAGCGTCGGTGGCTCAACCGGTAACGACTCGGTCCTCCTAACCAGAGGTGCCGGGTTCAAATCCAGATGACCAATGTACCAATTGGTTTTACGGAACTTAAACACATACTTACCGATTGCTTTAACGGTGAAGGAAAACATCGTGAGGAAACCTGCACATCTGATTACAGATGTGTATAAAGGTCGCATGCCTTACACGTGACCGCGAGTGATGCTAAGTGCAACACCAGGCAACCGCCGTGTATCCCTTGGATAGCACGGTTAATTGTGCCACACGATGTGAAGAAGAATAACAATAAGTATCCCTCGCCACCCCTTTCTCACCATATTAAAAACACTTTTTTATACCAAACCCAACGGTAGCTTTGAGAAAAATGGAATAACATTTTACCTGGCCATGTTTGCTCCATTGTAGAGGTAAAGAGAGCAATGAAAGGTTTAACACCAAATGTTTATACAAACAATTGTAGATGCGTGATAAGGAGCAATCCAAACACGATCTCACGCAGTCTTTGTGTCTGCACTCCGCACAGCCAGCCTCAACCACTGAATGTTATAAGTTGTATCTCTGATCAAAGCATTTTGTATTTATTTCAATGCGCAAGCCCTTAACGATTCATACTCATTATCATAGTTATTGCTTTAGTGTAGACTGTGTAGAGCCTTAAATAAAAGTAATACTTTTTGGTGTTTACTTCTTAAGAAACGATTTATAGATGGGGAGTGAAATGGAGTGTTCAATTTGTTTACTCACGTTTTGTCAGTCACCTTTTAGGGTTCCGTACCCGAAGGCTAAAAACGGGACCCTATTACTAAGATTTCGGTGAGCGTCCGTCTGTCCGTCTGTCACCAGGCTGTATTTCATGAACCGTGATAGCTAGACAGTTGAAATTTTCACAGATGATGTTGCCAATATAACAAGAAATACTGAATGTTAGAAAAAGTGAAAGTATCCATGCAAAAAACATGTTTTTTTTAAACGTGAAGATACTAGCGCCATCTAGTATGATAGTACGGAACAAAAAAAACTAGCGCCCACTAGAATTATGGTACGGAACCCTATGTGTGCGGTTCTGACTCGCACTTGTCCGGTTTTTTTTATATCAGTAAGGCTAAGACTCCATGGCCACACAGACTAAACCACGAGGCCGGCACGTAGGGTGAATCCCGGAGTGCCTCCTGCGGGGTCGGAGGCCAAGCTTCGTGTAGGCTTAATAAATTCAGGATGAGTACACTCCTGTAGCGCGCCAGAGCTAACACGCGCACTTTTTTCAAATAATTTCCACTTTTAGTAATCGTGGGTGTTAAGTCGTAAAAAATAATGTTCTCACTCTTCGCTGAATTGAAAATATTATCAATAAACATCGTTTATTGAGGGTGTAATAAAACTGTTAACTTTCTGGGGCTTCTGCTCATCGTATACTGAACAACTCTCTCCAAGACAACCCATAGTAAACTCTCTACAAAAGAACATAAAGGCTTCACACAAAATTGGTCCCTCAGCTGATCGATATGTATGAAGAGTTCTTTTTTTGTGAATTGATTGTGCGTCTCTTGGGAAAAAATGTTTATTATGATTAGCAGATTCCCCAGCTAACGGGTCTTACACCAATTTTGTTACATTCTGTATACTTAATTATTGTTACATTATGTATACTTAATAGATAAGCTCTTGCGTTTCGTTTAATTCAATTTCTGGTTCGGACAATCTTAGTTTGGATATTACCACAGATGATTTTAATACCAAGATTGGGCATTCTTTTTAGTCTGATTTTTTATTTATTTTTTGTTATTCATAATTGGTAAACCCTTGGCAACATCTCATCTGGTGGTAAGTGAGAGTGACGATGTTGCCGAATATAGAAGCGGGCTTACCAAGATTCCCCAACGCAATAGGGAACTGGCTATCTTATCTTCATGCCGGAACACGCCAATGATATCAAAATTGATATTTGGCGGCATGACTTAGATAAGATGGTGGTAGCTACCCAGGCGGGCTTAGAAAATGCCCTACCACCAACCAAAACGAGTCTTACAATTGACCCCGCCGGGAATCGAACCCGCGACCTCCTGTGTAAAGCCAGTGAACTATGCTACGGAGGCGGTTAATCCCAATTACTTAGGCTTGACTTTATTTTAGCAATATTCTGTAATGAAAATAGCATTTTAATCTCGTCTGAATGACAACACAAATAGCGGCCGCTGGATAGGAAGCGAAAGAAAAAAATATATTTCATTTCCTGTTTCGAAAGTATAACAATTTTGAGAGCAAAACTTTGCTTTGTATATCAATATTGCAGGAACCCGTGGGAGCTAGGGAGACTACCTGCAGTGCAGTAATTTCTTATAAATCGACATCGAGTGAGATATCCAAATTTGCAGCTCAATTCCCGCTGTGAGAGGGGTGCGGGGGAGCAATCGCTACAATGCCGCACAATGTCCCACAATGCCGCACAATGTCCCACAATGTAGCACAATAGCGCACCGATCTAGATTAGTGACGCGCTTTGTTGCCAAAGGGTTGCGCTTTATGCTGGTCGCGATACCGCGTCAGCCGCAAACTCCATACATTATTCGCAGCAATTTCTATGAATCGACAAAGAAAATAAATATAACTTTTGACAGCCGTCCACGCATCGATGCTATCGTTATTTGTCATTTTTCAATACAAAACATCGACACGAATTGAAATTGTATCTTTCACATATGAATTGTATCTTTTTGGGAATATTTTTCAATTTTTTTTTACACACAATTGGGAAGCCCTTGGCACACCCTGGACACTTCATACAACGAGCCAGAAATGACATTTCAAAAAAAGAATGACTGAACAAACAAAATGGTGGCGAAATCCTATACGTTCGACAACCAAACTGTAACCAATCTGTATCAATCTGGGTGACGATGGGGTGAGGTCGCAATCTAGAAAGCGGCAGGGAGTGTCCATACTGTATGTTAGTACTAATATATATATTTTGCCCTTAGCATCATCTCACCTAATGGTAAGCGACGATGATGCCAAGATTCCCTAACGCAATGGGGATCTGACTATCTTATCTTCAAGCCGGACACATCAATGCTGATAACACTGATTTTTGGCGGTAGGACTTAGATAAGATGGTGGTAGCTAGCCAGGCGGGCTATGAAAATGCGCTTCCACCAACCAAACCGAGTCTTACAAACTTGACCCCCCCGGGAATCGAAACCCATGACTTCCTGGTGTGAAGCGAATGGACTAAACATTACGCCACGGAGGCGGAGAAAATTATGTTCTAGACGAGATACTTTTCTACGTCGAAAGTAAAACTTGAATAGATTTAATAATTACTACCTTTTAAACTTCAGCTTAATTAATAATTTCGTTGTGTTTGTAACGAATGGCCGGCAATCATACTTTTAGCTAAATTAGAGCCTATGACGTGATAGGGAAGAAAAGGGGTGAGGAATGTACCATTTGAAAGGTCCAAATTGTTTTAATAACATGTCTTGCATTAAGATTAGACAACCGATGGTTAAACCATTTGGAATGGTTCAACTTTTAAGGGATGGTTCTAATGAATATTTCCGTAGTTAGTTAAGTTGCTAAATAGTTTTAAGTTTTAGATATTTTTTTTTGTATTCACAGTTTTTAAATTTAAATAAATTCTTTAAATAATTCAACCAATAAAATGAAAAATTGCAAACTCGACTGCATAAAAAATTGCCCTTTTTTAGACAGTCGGCTAACAATATACATATCCCAAGTCACTCAGGGGATCAAGATAAATCTAACGACAACTCGCAGTCCGACATTCGTTTAGGCTGCCCGGCTCAGCCAAAGAAACAGACAGACATACATACACCCGATAACATTACCCTCCTCTTTGGATAGTTGGGTAATAGGTACATTACTTATGTACACTATTAAATGGTGATGTAAAATTTACAAAACAATAGATGTCATACACTTTTGTTTCCAAGTCTATTCAAAGATTACATTTTAAAGTCACAATTTTGTTAAGAGAAAACGCGATCTAAAGAATAGGTATTTGAATAAAATGTTATTTTCTCCCTCCCCCAAACCTCTCTGTGTACAGCAAGAAAGGGAGAACTGCAGCGCAGACCGATTTACCAAAACAGCGTTTCGTACGAGAGTCTCCTATTTCCTCCTCCAAAACTTGCGCAATAATAATATTTCCTCCTCCAAAACTTGCGCAATAATAATATTTCCTCCTCCAAAACTTGCGCAATAATAATATTTTCTCCTCCAAAACTTGCGCAATAATAATATTTCCTCCTCCAAAACTTGCGCAATAATAATATTTCCTCCTCCAAAACTTGAGCTATATTTTTTTTTTCAAAAATAAGTAAAATACGTTTTACCTATGCCTCTATGTTTTTATTTTACTGTTAATATGCGTATTATTTTTTTAGTGTGTCTGAAAAGGACGTTTGAAATGGGCAATTTTCTCAGTTTTTGAAGACTTTTTCTTTCTATTATAATTATTAGAATATGGGAAAAACAAAACATAGAGGCATGGCCATGGTAGATATGGGTTTGATGGAAAAAAACATTTTTGCTGTATTGTCATTATCCAGGGAGGCAACAAGGGACTATGTTTGTATGGAAAAAATGACGCTCGCGTTTCCTCTTAACATTAAATACTAGCATGCTTTGCTTTGTAAGAAGACACACTGTCTACCCTCCTGAGGCCCAGAGCTCTTAATCCTATTTTTAGCTAAAGGCCCACGGTACTTCTCGTAGGACTTAATGGTAAAGGCCCAGGACTTTGAACAAATGAAAAACTACTTTAATGTGATCAAATACGCTCCATATTTTTTTGGTGACTTGCTTGGGTATGTAAGTACTCTGTAAGGTAAAAAAAAGTGGAAAATTGTAATACCTTTAAAAAGGCCTTTGGGCTGCAGTATCTATAAATTAAGATGTTATTAAAAACATATATTTCTAGGTTTTTACATAATAGTATGTTATAAATTATTGTGTTTTAGTAAAAATACAAACAAAGTATTATAATCACAAGTTATTTTAATTTTAATTATTGGCTTTGACTGATTAGTCTCAAGTAAGTTTGTGAAAACTTATACAAATCCAACTTATTATACACATTTCTTCTTAAATTATTAACAAAACTGCAATCAAATTATACCAAATCTTAAAAACAAGCGTAATTCGCTTATTAAACTTAAAAATTAAAGTAAACGCTATTATATTTTGTTCAAAATTATCAAAAAAAGAAATAATCAAGAAATGTTTATGTATTCTTATCTGAAGTGGAAACTAAAAACTTGACATAAAATTTGTCGAAAATAAACAAATAGCAAAGAAAAATGACAGTAATCAAATCAAATTACGGTTTTAATTATAAGTCCTTCCTTTCTCAATATCATAGAAACAAAAAAAATAGAACCATAAATGTTTTAATTACTTAATAGGAACTTTTAACTGAACACAGTATAAAAATACACTAAAATACACTGGAACCCAAGGGCCTTTTAAAATTTTTGATGAAAGATTGCGATCCGAGGGCCTTTAGAAAGGTTTTCAAATTTCATCATATCAGATTTTTATAAAACTAATCGATAGGCGAAAAATTTATTGGTATTCTTTGAGAATGGTATTTAACCAGTAATTTACATTAAAAACAATACACAGAGAACTAAAGATTACTCAAATATATAAGGATTTACTTACGTCGTCGACGAACAGTACCCATCTTGTTCACGAAAACGTCAAAATGACAGATATATTTTTTTGTTGTTGGCACAACTGTTTTAGAATATCAAGTTTAAAAAAAACAACGGATGCGTTCAAAAACTATAATTTGTACAATAGCGGGAATTTCAAACTCTAATATTGGATTACAAAAAGGGTCCTTTGTAGAGTACCGTGGGTCATTATAAGATGATATTTGTAAATTCGCTGGGCCTTTACCCCTCATCGATAGAAGGCCTTCTTGTAGTACCGTGGGCCTCAGGAGGCTACTCAAACATTTTTGATATTTAAATATTTAGAAGTCTCTCTGACCTTTTACACTATATTTAAACTGTTTTTCTGACAAACTGAAGACATCATCTGTTAATATGTTTGAGTGTCTGATCAGTACCTACGTGGCCTGCCCCTGGATTCCCTATAATTATTAATTCTGGCTGAACTCCAATCGCAAGCACCCCGGACACTGCATACAACGGTCGTGAAGTGACATTTCTAAAAACAAATGGTGGAGTAAACAAAATCACGGCGAAATCCTTTATGTTCGAGGACCAAACTATAACCAATCTGTATCAATCTGAGTGACGAAGGTTTGAGGTCGGAATCTAAAGAGCGGCTGGGAGTGTCCATACTGTTAGTACTAATATATATACTTTGCCGCAAGTGTCTTTTCATTTCAAGCGACTTCCAAAAAGGAGGAGGTTCTCAATTCGCCTGTATGTTTTTTTTTATGTATGTTACCTCATAACTTTGGACTGGGTGAACCAATTTTTATGATTTTTTTTTTATTTGAAAGCTAGTGCTTCTCTGTGGTTCCATATAAATTTTATCAAAATCGAAGCAGTACTTTATTAGAAAATTAACAAAAAACAAAAATTATAATGCAAAAATGTACTAAGTTGCTGCGATGGAAGTCGGTTTTTTAACGTGTTTAGCGTTTTCAATTATTTATAATAAAAAGAGTTTGTGTTAAAGTTCGTACAGGAAACACAGATTATGGCACCCTCCATGTATGACAAAGTCGGTTTGCGAAAAATCTTTTTATAGTCATGGACTTTACAAAAAGAATAACGGCCGTGTACCATTAAGAATGCTCGACGGAAAATTTATTTAAATACAGTAATTTATTCTACTAGAACTTTATTTATTATTCATTACTTTTTTTTTTCATTATTTTTTTTTATTCACAATTGGTAAGCCCTTGGCGTCATCTCACCTGATGGTAAGTGACGATGATGCAGAAGATGGAAGCAGGTACCAAGATTCCCCAACGCAATGGAAAAAATACCCTGTCATAAAATAAGACTATTTAACTAACGACTCGACTATAACAAGTCCTAGCACAGGCTCTTGCTTTTTTACCCGACTGCCTCAGAAGGAGGTATATGTTTTTCCATTGTATGTATGTATGTATGTATATTTCTATGTGCCCTGCTACAGCCTGAACGGCTTGAAGGATTTTAACGTATGAGGTATCGTTAGATTCGTCTTGATCCCACTGAGTGACATAGGATACATTTTTACCCGACTGGCTAAAAAGAGGGGTTATGTATTTACGCAGTCGGGTTTTTAATTTTTAATGAATCTTTAAAGTTATTGGACTGCATATTTATTTACATTTATACGAGTAGTACACCAAAACAATTTCGTAAAGCTAATACATAGGGATATTATATATAGTGTACATTAGGCGGTCTTATTGCTAAAAGCAATGTCTTCCAGACAACCTTACTAAAAGTGTAGTTGTGTGTTTGGTGTCAAAGAGTCAATCAGTGTCTAAGTCCTATAGTTGTAGACATTTGCGCGAGTATGCAATTAATTTAAAGTTTAAATATAATATGTACTGGTTTTATGAATATTTATAAATAGACTAGTTGGTGCGCCGCGGCTCCGCCCACATTTTAAATTTGGCCAAAAATCTTCTTTACATACAAAATTCTGGTTGGCAGTTGTGTGTGATTCTTCTCCTCCTGAATGGCTTGACCAATTTAAATGTTTTTTTGTAAGTTTGGCGTCATTTGGATGGTTCTTAGCTATAGTAGGACCCGGTAGGTGGCGCTGTTAAATAAATTTCAAGATCTTGACAACAGCGCCACCTGGCGGGTCTAAAGTTAGCTAAGAACTATCCAGATGTCCCCATAATATTATCACAATCGCTCCAGCCGTTTAGGAGGGGGTGTGAGCGTCTTTGTCATCATTCTACTCCTGAACGGCTTGACCAATTTTGATAACAACTTTTATACTTATGGGGTCACGTGGATGTTTATTAGCTACTAACTATAGCTAAACTAACTAGGTCTAAACCTGGTAGGAGGCGCTGTTAAAAAAATCTGGATCATGACAACAGCGCCCACCTACCAGTTCCAACTATATCTAAGAACCGGTGACCCCATAAGTAATTTTTTTTATCATATCGGTCAAGCCGTTGATGAGGAAAAGAATAATGAACACACGCACACCGGAATTTTAAGGTTTATAAAGATGTAAATATCATACAACACTTGCTGGCCTGTAATCATCTTCACTTGGTTTGTTTGGTGGTAGGGCATTTTCTAAGCCCGCCTGGCTAGCTACTACCATCTTATCTAAGTCTTGCCGCCAAACATCAGTGTTAACAACATTGATGTGTTCCGGCTTGAAGATAAGATAGCCAGTTCTCCATTGCGTCGGGGAATCTTGGTAAGCTCGCTTCCATCTGCGGCATCATCGTCACTTACCATCAGGTGAGATGATGCCAAAGGCTTACCAATTGTGAATAAAAAAAAAATATAAACAAAAAATAAACTTTATGACCAACAAAAATTCCATAAAAACCTCTTGATTATAGAGCCTAAGTCAAACAACCTGTTCCTGAATGAGACGTCAAAATATTTTATGGATGTTTATGTTAACACATTTGTGAATGAAGCTCCCCCAGGTCACTAAAGGTACCGATGTAAATCTTCTCCTTTGTGCACCACCAACGACCGCCGCTCATAAAATACAGATATTAACAAAGTACTAAATACTATAAAAGTCTCAAAACCCGTCCAAAACTGGATTAAGAAAAGTTTCACTCGTATATTTCATTAAAAAAAAAAACGTCGGATGACTTTTTTTATGCAACCTGACCGCTGTCATTGTTAATTGTAGCGCTCGAGCTAAAAAATGGATGAATGGGGCCTTGCGCTGTCTTTGAGCACCCAAGGGTTGACATGACACTGTTGAAGCGATTTGTCTTACAACTCCGCTCGAGATCAGATCTTAATACAACATATCGTTTTTTCGCACGTCATCTCAATTATGGCAGCAATATCTTTTTTTTTTTCGAAAGGACAAGCTTGTTGTTGGTTGTGGGGGCCTTTACAACTTCACCGGGCAGGGGAGGCGAGTGCGGAAGGCACTCAACCTAGTGCAAAGCAAAAAGATGCAACTGCCTAAGGTCGGCCAGGTGGGCACGGACCTCGGCTTAGGTCATTGCTTGGACGGGGGAGGGGGAGGATCGGAGAGAAGCTGGCAACAATATCTTCGATCTCCTGAGTTTTAAACCCTACATTTTCAAGTTCGGATTTTATCGTTTTATTGTAGTATGATACGAGGTAAAATAAAATATACAATCTCTTTTTCATTGAGGCCATACCCTCTTAAATCAAGTGTTACCCATTCATCACGGTCACGACACTTTTTGAACAGAATAAAAGCCGCTACAACGACCACAGATTAAAGCAAACTCAACTTTAAACAATACAACTAAAGCAACTATGTTCTTTGATTAAAAATTGTTATCATTTTAATATGTAAACACTGATGCAAGCTTTATTGTGTACGGTTTAATCTAATTAGATAATTTAATTAAATAAATTATGTTAAATCAAATTCCGTTCCAGCACTTGGGTGGTAAATCTAACGTACTTATACTAGTCGTTATCAAATTTAAAATTCTTAGATTAGTAAAGCACGCTACGCCTCCCTATCTTGTGTGTGTGTTTTTAAACAGACCATAAATATGATATGACTCCATAAAAAGACTAAAAGCGTTTCAATTAAAGTGACTTTTTTCTTAAAACTAAGTTCAGTGCAATGACGGGCAAAAAATCTGACGGAAGAGGATGGGACCTTCAATATTAGTTTTATATGTGGCAGAAAAAAGCTGGCATGCCACTCGAGAGGCCCGTCGATCGGAATAACAATAATAAGAAGACCCTTTGAGATGTATTTGGGCTCGAACCCTTTCGGGGAGCACCTGATGCGGAAGCTATTCGCACTGCGCCGCGTGGGAACGTTGCATTTCCAATAGTTTTAGATGTCACTTCGCACGGTTTGCTCCTTTGAAATTTGAGACGACAAATAATAGGCTTTTCTATGACAGAACTCTTTGCTCATTCTCATTGATGTATATGTAAGAAATACTTTTCTACAAAAATTTCGTTATATACATACTTGTATACCACAGATAAAACACTACTTCGTCTCGTAATGAGAAAGTTTGCTAACTTTCTATGGGGTGCACAAACGTCAATTAATTTTAAAGTCTCTATTAGTGTCTATGAACGAGCGTTTTTCTTCTTTTACTTCTCTACCACGCCAAGGGATGGCGACACGGTCGTTCTTTGATTTACGTTCTATTTGCGCATAGTATTCTGCTATTTGTATTTAATCTTATCCCGCGCAAACAAGAAAACTGAACTAACTTATCTTACATAATATATAACTTCACTGAGTAAACTTTACATGGAACACTTTTATGTTGCTTTTTACGAGCCGATGAACTTGATAACACACACCAGAAAGAAAAACATTCTCAAAATCACGAACGAAACGTAATCAAACAAACGTCACAGTTAACATGACATCCAAAACAAAGTGTTGCCAAGTATAAAACGGAAAACTAACATAAAATTAAGTAAGATTTCTCAGATTCCTGTTTTTTTTTCCTTTTTTTTCTGTAAAAAATGCTATTGTTATAAAATCGTTTTCTTAGATTTTTTTCTACCTAGGTCAAGAAAAAAAGTTTGTTTTACAGTGGGTTAAAATTTGAGATCGACAATAGCGACATCTAGAAAAATGTCACCCCATTTAAAGTGAAATGGCTGTTATGGAAAATAATATTCTCGAAAATTATAATAAAATTGTGATTTAAAACTTTGTATACTACTCAGACTAATTCTTAGTCCGAGGTATACTAATGTACATGGTCGGTTTCATGCATGTTACTGCCTTTTAATATTTTAACCGCCTCCGTGGCGTACTGGTTATAATAATTATAATAAATATCCTTTATTGCATACCAAAAAAGCATAAACATAAACTTAATTTAAATATGTACAGTGCAAAGGCGGCCTTATCTTTTTTAGCGATTTCTTCCAGGCAAACTTAAGGTAACCGGTAGGAGTTGGTAGGTAAAAGGCTAAATGCGGGTGGCTGCAGATTCAAAAAAAAAATGTTACTAAATAATACATATATACTTGGTTATTAGCTTCAAATCAGGAGGTCGCGGGTTCGATTCCCGGCAGAGTCGTAATTCTGTTGTATTCTCGGTTTGGTTGGTGGAAGGGCATTTTCTAAGCCAGGCTAGCTAAAACAAACCCTAAAATAAAACAAAAAATTGTAAAACATACTCACGCTAAGGATTCCTAACTGAATGAAAAAAAATCTGGCGCTCTTGTTGATGTCATAAATTATTAATTATTGTTATTTGTTCATCATAATGTATTATCATAACATAAAAAGTATTAAATCCAATTTGTCACATTTATAATCTAACTAGCTGCTGCCTGCGACTTCATTCGCGTGGATAACTAAACATAACAAATTATGAAAACTATGATAAAAACCACATGAAATTGATTTTTGATTCCAGAAAAAAATGTCAGTCGGTATAAAAGTTGCATCATACAAGCCTTCTCAAACTAACACACAAACATTAACGATGAGTGCATTGAGGGCCTGCAGCGCATACATAACACAAAAATATTGACAGTACGGAGGTACGGGACCCGCGGGGCGCGAGTCTGACTTTCACTTGGCTGGTTTACCGCATAACATGCAGTTTGAGCATCTTTTTAAAAAAAATACAAAATACGTAACAGTGCTTTTGTTAGTGAGAACATCCCACATCGATGAGGTATCTATCAATTAAACCTTTGCGCAATCAAGAATATACCGAATGTGGACAGACCATTTATAATTTTTCATAGTTTTAGCACTAAAATTATGAGAAATGTTTATTAGAATGTACTGTCGGTGAATGTTACAAAGCATAATAAAGTAAAGGGAATGTAATAAACAACGGAAAACCTAGAAAACAAGATATATCGTATTATTGCTTGTTTATTTTCTGCATTTTCTTGTTTGTGTCAGAATATATAATAACCTGCCAATTGAACTGCGAAAGCTTGAATCGAAAACCTTTAAGACAAAATTGTTGAAATGGCTTATTGACAAAAATTATTATAGCGTTAATGAATACCTCTGTGACAAAAATAAACTTATTGACATTTGAATTTTTAAAGTTTACGTGACAAAATAATTATAATCTATGTTAAACATTTGCATGCCTTGCACAGGCGAAACATGATTGCACTAAAAATTATATAAAACATCCTACTACCATGTTTGATGCAAATAAATTATCATTTCATTTCATTTCATTTCAGACTTTAGTTGTCTCTTAGTTTCCACGCTGTTAAAGCTTCGATAGCTTTCACGTTCCAAAAACTTTAAACAAAGAAGTGTCAACTTACCTACTATCTCTGATATCCTGAACACAAACTAAAATGAACCTTGTTCCTCAGCCATTGGGTACACTAGGTAATTCGTAGCACCCGCATTCGTAACTATGCACGCGTCGTTGCTTCGCAGATACGCGCTTATGTAAGATAAACGCTACCATATCAGCTACACTTGAGTCCATGACAAGTAGAAACAGGTAGATAGGTCCCCACCGAGGGGCTCGAGCCTGCCCTGAATTAGGGTGATCGGGCCTTAGTCGACCGCGCGGGCCCAGTGCGGGTTGGTTAACTTCACACAAAACCTTCGAGTTTTTTCGCAGGCGTGTGCAGGTTTCCTCACGATGTTTTCCTTCACCGTAAGAGCGTCGGATAAACGTACATATGAGATCGAAATTCGAAAATACATTGGTACGTGGTAGGACTCGAACCAAGACTTCCCGGATAGGAGGTAGCGGCCCTTGCCGTTGCGCCACCGACGCTCGAAGTATATAGGTACTTACAATATATTTTTAACAAGGGTTGGCCGTGACGTGTTTTTTTTTTTTACAATTGAAGTGATGTTTGAAAAAACTACTAACTAAAGTAAAAAAAAAATGAGATTTTGATGTCTAAGGCCAGCTTGATAGATTCCTTACAAAACCCAAAATCGTGTTTTTGGAAAAACAACATTGGTCCAGAGATATTCAAGTAAATACAGTCAAAAGTCAATGGTATAGGAAAAAATCAACCAATGTCACCACGGTTTTGGGAGAACTGCCTTGACATTGGATTTTTTCCAAAAAAAAATATGGCAACACTATACGTTTTTTTAAGTTACTGTCAAGAAGTTTAGTCCTCAAAATCTATTACATTTAATAGTATCTACAATTAATTAACAAATGAACTGCTTATAAATTTATACTCGTGATTACAAACAACTTTCCCAAAAAAAGCTATATGTCAAATCAGAAAAAAAAATTTTGGTCCTCGATACATTACAAGTTATTAAACCGGCAAAAATGTATACAGGACCAAATTTTTTTTTTCATATTTGACATAGTTTCTTAGGGAAAGTTGTTTGTAATCACGAGTATATTCATATCCTTTGTTATCAAGAACTAATTAAAAGTAACCCTATATATATATACATATATATAAAAGAAAGTCGTGTTAGTTACACCATTTATAACTCAAGAACGGCTGGACCAATTTTTATGATTTTTGTGTTTTTTGCATTTGTCTTCATCCGTAATACTCGTAGAATAATAATTAAGTATTAAAATATGATATTTATCAGTAAAGAATACTATCAGTCAAAAAATAATTGGTTTTAGGGTAGGGTAGGGTAGTGTAGTGTAGTTTAGTGTAAGATGTAGTGTAGTTGGGGTAGGGTAGGGTAATGTAGTGTAGGGTAGGGTAGTGTAGGGTAGGGTAGGGTAGTGTAGGATAGGGTAGGGCAGTGTAGTGCAGGGTAGGGTAGTGTAGGGTAGGGTAGGGTAGTGTAGGGTAGTGTAGGGTAGTGTAGGGTAGTGTAGGGTAGGGTAGGGTAGGGTAGTGTAAGGTGGTTCGCCGGGACAGCTAGTATTAACTGAAAACAGTTTTTATTGCTTCCTGAAAAATATACATAAATTGACAATGGTTGTTTTTCCAAATTACCTCTCAATTGGTAAGCCCTTGGCATCATCTCACCTGATGGTAAGTGACGATGATGCCGAAGATCGAAGCGAGCTTACCAAGATCCCCAACGCAATGGAGAACTGGCTACTTATCTTCAAGCCGGAACACATCAATGGTGTTAGCATTGATGTTTGGAGGCAAAACTTAGAAAAGACAGTGGTAGTAGCCAGGTGGGCTTAAAAAATGCAAGTCTTACAAAGTCATACTCCGCCGGGAATCGAACCCGCGACCTCCTAATGTGAAGCTAAGTGAAACGGAGGTGGAGGTGGTCTCCCACGTGGACGTCGCTTTTTGACTATTTTGAAGGTATGTGGTGCGCGATTTTTCCCGATCCCTCGGGAACTATGTCGGATTATGTATACTAATTAGTGTCAATATCGCATCTGAAGCATAGTGAAGGTCGCGGGAATCCGCTGAATGTGAGTAGCGTAGAACTGGTCTTTGTGGAAGTCCTTGGGGGAGGCCTATGTCAGCAGTGGACGTCTTTCGGCTAATATGATGATCGCATTTCCCACTCCTTCAACTATCTCTGCGCAAAAAAATACTTCAATCAAACGGTTGCTTCTTTACAACGTAAAAGATTGACATTATTTTTTTTTTTATCTAGATCTCCAAGAAAATATGTCAGACTATGTTATTTTAATGGAATATAAGTTGCATGTGTTACTTATTACAAGGTCGAGTATTTATGTGCAAATAAGAAATTAGCTTGCGTTGATCTGTGTTCCGTTGCGACATGAAAGAAATTACCTGGCGTTGATCTGTGTTCCGTTGCGACATGAAAGAAATTACCTTGCGTTGATCTGTGTTCCGTTGCGACATGAAAGAAATTACCTTGCGTTGATCTGTGTTCTGCTGCGACATGAAAGAAATTACCTTGCGTTGATCTGTGTTCTGCTGCGACATGAAAGAAATTACCTTGCGTTGATCTGTGTTCCGTTGCGACATGAAATAAATTACCTTGCGTTGATCTGTGTTCCGTTGCGACATGAAAGAAATTACCTTGCGTTGATCTGTGTTCTGCTGCGACATGAAAGAAATTACCTTGCGTTCGTTGATCTGTGTTGCGTTGCGACATGAAAGAAATTACATTGCGTTGTTCTGTGTTCCGTTGCGACATGAAATAAATTACCTTGCATTCGTTGATCTGTGTCCCGTTGCGACATGAAAGAAATTACCTTGCGTTGATATGTGTTCCGTTGCGACATGAAAGAAATTACCTTGCGTTGATCTATGTTCCGTTGCGACATGAAAGAAATTACCTTGCGTTGATCTGAGTTCCGTTGCGACATGAAAGAAATCACCTTGCGTTGATCTATGTTCCGTTGCGACATGAATGAAATAACCTTGCGTTAATCTATGTTCCGTTGCGACATGAAAGAAATTACCTCGCGTTGAACTGTGTTCCGTTACGACATGAAAGAAGGATAAATAAACAAACACCACTTCGTTTAAAATATAAGTGTAGTCTTAGTGAATATGGTGGTAGTATCAAGTAACTATTTAGTAATCTGTGGTAGTACATAATTGCAGTTGCCAAGATCTAAACCATACTAGGGTTCCGTACCTCAAAAGGAATAAAACCGGCCAAGTGCGAGTCGGTCGCGCGCAAAGTAGGGTTCCGAAGTCTTTTCAAAAAATAAATGTTTATTTAAAAAAAAAATATTTACAGTTGGTAATAGAACTATTTGTATGGAAAATCTATGATCTTTTACAAAACCAACTGCACATCTTAAGTTGTCGACTATTACTCCTAAACTAAGAAAGCCTACTTAGCCGTGATAGTTTTCCATTTATATTAATTGTATGTCCTACTATTTACAATTTTACGGCATATTAGTTCCACCGAGAAGTAAAAGCAGCCCAACTTCGCTGGCTAGGAAATGTAGAAATTAAAAGCAGCCCGACTTCGCTGGCTAGGAAATGCAGAAATTAAAAGCAGCCCAACTTCGCTGGCTAGGAAATGTAGAAATTAAAAGCAGCCCGACTTCGCTGGCTAGACATGTAGAAAATAAAATCAGTCCGACTTCGCTGGCTAGGACATGTAGAAAATAAAAGCAGTCCGACTTCGCTGGCTAGGACAGGTAAAAAACAAAAGCAGCCCGACTGCACTGACTAGGACATGTAGAAAACAAAAGCAGCCCAAATTCGCTGGCTAGGACATGTAGAAAATAAAAGCAGCCCTACTGCGCTGGCTAGGACATGTAGAAAACAAAAGCAGCCCGAGTTCGCTGGCTAGGACATGTAGAAAACAAAAGCAGCCCGACTGCGCTGCCTAGGACATGTAGAAAACAAAAGCAGCCCTACTGCGCTGGCTAGGACACGTAGAAAACAAAAGCAGCCTGACTGCGCTGCCTAGGACATGTAGAAAACAAAAGCAGTCCGACTGCGCTGGCTAGGGCATGTAGTAAACAAAAGTAGCCCGACTTCGCTGGCTAGGACATATAGAAAATAAAAGCAGCTCGACTTCGCTGGCTAGGACATGTAGAAAGAATGGGAGAGGATCGAGCTGCCAACGACAAAGACCTCAAAGAGTTGGGAGTGCCGTAATGGTCTAACTTGGCACAAAATAGGATAGAGTGGCGCACTTTAATGTCGGAGGCCAAGATCCACTTCGGGTCGCTGAGCCAGCGAAGTAAGAAAGTAAGTTCCACCGAGATGCGAGAATTAGAGCCGGGAGGCTAGGAAGGCCTTTATCGGCTTACCACAATCACTTCCGCCAGTGACACCTTCATAATTTTATGACACCAAATTAAATGATGGAGTCAAACCCTTTTGATGACTTCAAATCACAATGGCTTCCAAGCTAAATTAAAATCATACATAATTACTTTGTCACCCTCAAAGACCTTAATAATATATATGGACGAGGCCTGCCAAATTTTTTGTACCTACTACTCGTAGAAGCGGCCTTTCTTTATTAATTAGTGTTAAAATTCATTCACTGTTCTGTGGTCTGGTGCTATTGCTAGATCGCGTCAATTATGCAGGTCCACTAGGTATAGACTGTTAATAGCATTTATCTCGTCGCTATTCCGTCTTACACTGCCCTAACACAATAGCAGTACAGGGACGTTACTCTATGAATTTCTATAGCTAGTAGCACCTCACCAGCCAGCCTGGAAAGCCTTCCAGCCAATACAAGACTGCAGACCAAGACTGCGGATGGTGGCGCGTCGGGAGCCGGGTCGTTCCTTTCCCTCTAATATGGTTGATGGGAGCGATGGCTGACTCTCGCGTTATACTCGTGACTGGGTGCTGTCCTTGTGAACTGGACTACTCTTGTTGAAGGCATTCAATGATATTTACGAGTACCTATAACTTTTCGTGTCATATTGTTTTCATGTTCTAATGTCATAATCTGGTTTATATCAAGGATTGAACTTCAAAAAGTTAATAAGTAATTATTTTTTGACCATCAGAAAGAGTGTAATTTGCACCTATTTTGAATAAATATATTGAATTGAATTGAATTGACTGGTTAAATTAGACTCACAGCTTAGACTACAGATGGGCCCCAAAAAAAGGTGCAATATTCAATGTCAAGAAGCTCTTATCTAAAAATACAATGTCTTTGGCCACCCTTAAAATATTCTAAACTAACAGCTTAATAATTTGACTGCTGTCACAATAGCGGAACAGCCCACTTAAGCTTATTTCGCCTAATTGAATCCTAGCGTATTAAGCTCCTTCTAACCTACAATCCTCTTTAAAGGATTACCGACACAACGTCTGATGCTTAAAACACCCCTTCAATGTCAGAGTTAAAATAGTGAAATGGCTTTTTTATTCCTCCCATTTGATCCAAGTGTCAGGTGAATTAGATCTGTGCGTGAATTGATTTTTTGTCGTGTCAAGTAAATGACGGTTGGATAATCATCTTTTGTTTTAATGTGATCACTGTTGGAAAAATTGCTGCTTGTTCTGTGTGAGTACCCCACTTGAACCGTCCAGTGATATTATGTTGAACATGGTGTGTGTACTGGGAGCTGGAAGTAAAATTTTTTGGGGTCTGAAATATTATACTGAAGTTCAACTTTCAACAGTTTTCAAAAAAAGAGGTCAAATCCATGTCGGACAAAAAATAAATGTATGTTTTCTAAAATAAGAATATTTTTGCAGATGGTAATAGAATATTTGTATAAATAATCTATTAAATTTAAAAAAAAACTTAACTGTTTATCTTAACCAACTTTAACTCGTCGATAATGACTTTTACTTCTAAACTAAGACTAAGCCGTGATATTTTTTTTTATAATGATTATATTATGACCTACGGCTATGGCCGCTACCTACTTTCCGGGAGGTCGTGGTTCGAATCCTGCCACGTCATCATCATCATCATATCAGTCGAAAAACGTCCACTGCTGGACAAAGGCCTTCTCCAAGGATTTCCACGAAGATCGGTCCTGCGCTGCCCGCATCCATCGGCTTCCCGCGATCTTCACCAGGTCGTTGTTTCACTGCCACGTGGGGAAGTATATGAGCTGGCATGGTGATTGCCAATATAAAGCCCATTTGCTCGAAAAAGTAATAAAGTGCTCGAAATTGGACTTCTCGATTGCGCTTAATTCGAGCCAGCCGTGGCCCCAAATATGCCCGAAATTATTTTCAAACACTAATGGCATAAACATATCTTTTGAATAAAGCCATAAATGGCCGTAACATTATTTTTTGCATGTTTCATTTCATTTTAAATTTGTATAGTACATGTAAAACACAACCTTTACTACTATGCCCGAAATCATGTTCAAATGTCCTTGAAATAAAGCCGTAAATGGCCGTAACATTACTTTCATCATTACAGCTCATATACGTCCCCACCGAGGGGCTCGAGCCTACCCTGAATCAGGGTGATTAGGCCTTAGTCGACCACGCGGGCCCAGTGTGGGTTGGTCGACTTCACACACAACCTTCGAGTTTCTTCGCAGGCGTGTGCAGGTTTCCTCACGATGTTTTCCTTCACCGTTAAAGCAATCGGTAAGTATGTACGTAAGTTTTTGAAAAACTCATTGGTACATTGGCCGTCCAGATTTGAACCCGGTACCTCTGGTTAGATGGACCGAGTCGTTACCGGGGATACAAGTAAAGTGGGGATGATTTTTTTTCTCGTCAAACCCAGTCGTGTGGGGTATCGTTGGTTGGAGCTTAAGAAATAGTTGTGAGTCTTCAAAGACCATTTTATAATTGAGGGTTCCGTTTTCAAAAAAATAGGCTTGAAAGTGCTAAATTTTGTTGGAGTCGAGTGTCCCCACCAATGGAACCCTACATTGCGCGTGGCCCGACACGCACTTGGCCTATTTTATTGAAACGAAATCACTAAGCAACGGAAAAAACTAATAAAATTTCTTACATTAAAGTTAAGCTGTGCTTAGCCGTAATATTTTACACTAGGTGTTTCCCGCGGCTTCACCCGCGTGGACAACGCTTCTATGACGTTTCGAGGGTGCGCAGTGCGCGAGCCGCAAGCGGCTCGCAAGCGTGGAAACAATTTTCCAATGTGTTAATCCAAGTCCTAATCTGTCTACCTACCAAATTTCACCCAGATCCGTTAAGTAGTTTTTGCGTGAAAGAGTAACAAACATACATCCATACATTCTTACAAACTTTGACGTTTATAATAATAGTAGGATCTATCACCTTCACCAACCTAGCTGTATCTTCATCTTCCATTACAATACATTAATACCACCAAGTGCAGTATGGCATATTTACCGATGTTTCCCAATACCACAAGTGTCCAATATATTTTGTTCGGCTATAAAATGGTCGGTCATAAGTCGACCTTAGCCAGATAAAATCTGATGAGATTTATCTCCTTATGAAACCTACTCGGTGCTATGTTGCAAATTGTATGCCAATAAATGTCATAGTTTCTCATGAATATTTTGCTTTTTCGTTTTAAGCGCCATATTGGCGCCTTATAAAGATCTCGCAAGGAGTAAACCATATAGACACAGTGTGAGAATACATACACGGCCCAATACCTTTGATGATTGCGTTAAAGCCGACTCCCTACTAGCAAAGTATATTTACTAGTAATAACATACAGTATGGACACTCTGTGCTGCCTAGATTTTGATCTTATCCGCTCGTCACCCAGATTGATACAGATTGGTTATAGTTTGGTTCTCGAACTTATATGATTCCGCCGTGATTTTGTTTGCTCCGTCATTTGTTTTTAGAAATGTCTTTTCAAGACCGTTGAATGCAGTGTCCGGGGTGTGGTAAAAGGGTCCCGTTGTGAACTAAACTATAACCAATCTGTATCAATGTGGGTACATTGATACAGATTGGTTATAGTTTAGTTATCGAACGTATGTGATTCCGCCGTGATTGTGTTTGCTTCGTCATTTGTTTTTAAAAATGTCTTTTCACGACCGTTGAATGCAGTGTCCGGGGTGTGCAACTAGTCCTTGGCAGCTGTTCTTTGCACCCACTGAATATATGAAGTGTTCCGAGATTTGACTCAGAAATCAGGGGCTCAACCTTGGTCTTGCACCTCGGCCCCCGCATGATTGCCATATCTTGACATTTCCGTATTTTTTTAAATTCACAATTGATAAGCTCTTGTCATTATCTCACCTGATTGTAAATGACGATGATGCCGAAGATGAAAGCGGGCTTACCAAGATTCCCCAACGCAATGAGGATCTGGCTACCTTATTTTCAGGCCGGAACACATCATGTTAAGCGATGGTGGCAGCTAGCCAGGCGGGCTACGAAAATGCCCAACTACCAGCCAAACCGAGTCTTCCAAAGTTGACTCTGCCGGGAATCGAACCTGCGACCTCCTGGTTTGAAGCGAGTGGACTAACCACTATGCCATGGAGGTGGTTCCGTTGGATGACTTTACGGATTCTTTAGACTGTGCCTAGCCGAACGATCCCTACCTATTCTCAATCGCTGGCTCTTAATTTGTATTTTTTTATTCACAATTGGTAAACCCTTGACAACATCTCACCTGGTGGTAAGTGACGATGTTGCCCAAAGATGGAAGCGGGATTACCAAGATTTCCCAACGCAATGGGGAACTGGCTATCTTATCTTCATGCCGGAACACACCAATGATATCAACATTGATATTTCGCGGCAAGATTTAGATAAGATGTTGGTAGCTAGCCAGGCGGGCTACGAAATTACCCTACCACCAAACAAACCGAGTCTTACAATTGACCCCGCCGGGAATCGAACCCGCGATCTCCTGTGTAAAGCCAGTGAACTTTGTCTCTGAGCTACGGAGACGGTTAAAAGTATGTATGAAGTATTTTCGACCTTCTTACATTAAAAATCCCTTCTGGAAGTTGCCTTGCTTAAAAAAGTCATTAATATTAAGAGCATAATTAGAGCGTCGGTGGCGTAATGGTTAGGGCCGCCACCTCCTGTCCGGGAGGTCGTGGTTCGAACCTGCCACGTACCAATGTGATGTCGAATTTAGATTTCATATGTACGTTTATCCGACGCTCTTACGGTGAAGGAAAACATTGTGACGAAACCTGCACATGCCTGCAAAGAAACTCGAAGGATGTGTGTGAAGTCGACCAACCCGCACTGTGCCCGCGTGGTCGACTAAGGCCCGATCGCTCTAATTCAGGGTAGGCTCGAGCCCCTCGGTGGGGACGTATATGAGCTGATATGAATGGATGAATGAAAAAAATCATTAAGTACAGTGAAAAGGCTCTCAATCCAAGAAAAGGCAATTTTAACGCCAACATTCTGTGAATTTCTAAAATTTTATTATGATTATTATGACGCGCTCGATCAAAAAACGCGAAAGCCACTAAACTACGTGGCAGTAAGAGTACAGCCACCAAAAAAAAAGTCTAAATCACCGAAAAAAGTTTGATAATAAAATCGTATAAACCCAAACCGACCTTTTGAAAGAAGTACGAACAAATCTAACCGCAATAATGATCGAGCAAAAAAGGCACCGAGGAAACGGAAAAAAAATGTTGCAAATATAAGTGTTCCTTTTAAATGGACTTCATGCGGAAATCATTCTCAAATTGCATTCACAAAAGTGCATCTTCCGATCGTTACGAAAGTTGCTCTTTTTTAATTTAACCTTAGCTAAACATAAAGACTTTTTGTGTTCAAGCAGATAAGCAAACCCAGCAAAGCCTGCCAGTGCGATTGTCAGACGTTTTTCATAAATTAAATTTTTAATCATAATTCCATGACTTACAAACAGCAAGGAGACTGTATAGGATAAAATCAGAATAGTTGCCCCAGGGGTATAGTTGCCCCAGTTGTAATTACTCTAGTTTCGCGTGTGAATCGTATGCTATTTTATTAATCTATCGAAAGATTCTTCAATTACCACTAAGTTGACCGTGTCTCATGTCTCTGTGCGATTGCATGTGAAGGCAAAATGCGATCAAAGTTTTTGCGGGGTATATGTCCTTAACGTTATTAACATTGATTAGGCAACTATCCCCTATGTGGGATAGAGGTCCGCAATAATCGCTTATACTCTAAAAAAATTAAAGATCTGGTTTTTTACTTTTCATAAACTTGTAGATAAAAAACCAAAGTACCGGCCAGTTTTATAAATAAAGTATTTTGCTTTTTGTACTGAGAGATATAGAGTGATTTCGAAAAGTGTGGCAACTATCCGGCTTTTACCCTACAGCTATCGAATATCTTGTGGCCATTCATAATTTTATCTCGTTCTGTTAGTTTTGTAACAGGACACCGCTCATAGCACGGTCAAGCGAACTTGTTTACGTAAAGACGCGTCTAATCATAACTTGTAATTAGTTTCAACAACGGCTACTGCTCGGCAGATGTTGCACAAGGATCTGATTTCATATCCCAGAACTATTTCAAATTACTTTTTTTTATTCATTTTTTTATTAAAAATTTGAGTGCGTTTGACTATATCTCACCTGATGGTAAGTGACGATGTAGTCGAGGATGGTACACGCAAACTCAAATAATGCGTATTCACTCTCGCCTTGAAGATCCCCAAATTGTAGGAGTCGGGAAACACAGACGCAGGTAAGGAGTTCCACTCCATTGCTGTCCGCATAATAAATGAGGAAGCGTAACGCTTCGTGCGCATAGGCTGATTATGAACAACAAAGGGGTGGAACCTCCCCCTACATCTCGTTATCGACGAATATCGCTTAGGTTGTAGAGAGTAAAAAATAAATATAGTTAAAAAAAACTAAAAAACACGCTTTGAGAGCACATCAGACTAAAAAGTTAAAAATAATTCTTAATATAAGCTATAAACAATAATGAACGAAAAATACTAGTATTATTGGGGAAAAAGCGTGGGTTGCTCGATATACGAAAAATATGGCACAAAGCGTCCCACGCTTTTTTCACAATAATACTAGTATTTTTCGTTCATTATTGTTTACAGCTTATATTATGAATTATTTTTAACTTTTTAGTTAAAAATTTGAGACGATGTAATAAAAGTTTCACTTTAAAAACTAATTCTGTTTACAAGACCTTAGAGCTTAGAGTGCGGTTCAAGATTTCGTATACATTTTTTTTCGATAAAAGCATAACTCTTAAGTATGTATCTCTTGCTACTGCCTTGGGGGAGGCCTATGTCCAGCAGCTTGGGCTGATATGATGATGATGATGATGGACACTGCATCAAAATAAGACTAGACTTAGGCAGTGCACAAGAGGACATAATAAGACTAGACTTAGGCAGTGCACAAGAGGACATAATAAGCCTAGACTTAGGCAATGCCCAAGAGGACATAATAAGACTAGACTTAGGCAGTGCACAAGAGGACATAATAAGACTAGACTTAGGCAGTGCACAAGAGGACATAATAAGACTAGACTTAGGCAGTGCACAAGAGGACATAATAAGACTAGACTTAGGCAGTGCACAAGAGGACATAATTTCTACAAATACTGGTCCAAAATACACATCAACATACAAAACTCTTTAGAGTTATTATTTACCAGCTTTTACCAGCGGCTTCGCTCGCGTGAACATAGTTTCTATGACTGCCTTCGAGGGTGCGCAGTGCGGGAGCCGGAAGCGGCTCGCGAGCGTGGATAAAGTAGCATATTATTATTATTATTTATTTTACTTCAGATAACATAAACCATATTGTGTAAGTAACAGTCTTAAAATTAATGTTAGTATAATTTAAATCCATGTATATCGTGAGATATGTGATGTCATTCTAATTTCAATTCAATATCACTGAACTACAATGACATTAAATTAAAACGTTGATGCCGATTTTTTTTATTTTTTTTTATTTACAATTGGTAAACCCTTGACAACATCTCACCTTGTGGTAAGTGACGATGTTGCCGAAGATGGAAGCGGGTTTACCAAGATTCCCCAACGCAATGGGGAACTGGCTATCTTATCTTCATGCCGGAACACACCAATGATATCAACATTGATATTTGGCGGCAAGACTTAGATAAGATGGTGGTAGCTAGCCAGGCGGGCTTAGAAAATGCCCTACCACCAACCAAACCGGGTCTTACAATTGGCCCCGCCGGGAATCGAACCCGTGACCTCCTGCGTAAAGCCAGCGAACTTTGCCTCTGAGCTACGGAGGTGGTTAAACAATAAATAGATCAGGTAAACAATAAGTATTATTCACCTGACTAACATCCTAATAATCATTTGTATTATAGGAGAGGTATGCCTCTCCGCCACAGTGATTAGTATACTGTCGCCTATGCGTTCATTTCTACTAAATACATTTTACACGGTCAAGGAATTTTTGGATTATAAGCTTATTAATAATAACTAAGTACAATTTAAATGTCATTTATTTAATTATTTGTAATCTAGCTAGTTTTGTCTATACTTTTTTTTTTGCATGCTATCATTATTATGGCTGAGTTTGGCAATTTGAAAATTTTTGTAACACCTAATATTATGTACCCAACTCAAGGGCAAATAAACGAATTCCGATTCTGTTAAACCAGATCCTAATCTGTCTACCTACTGAATTTCAGCCAGATATATTCAGTAGTTTTTACCTGAAAGAGTAACAAACATTCATACATACAAACTTTCACATTGATAATATTAGTAGGATTTATTTTAATGTAGTTGAAGACTAACAACTTATATCTATTTATATATAAGAAAGTCGTGTTAGTTACACCATTTATATTATAGCTCAAGAACGACCAATTTTTATGATTTTTGTGTTTTTGTATTTGTCTTCGTCCGGAATAGAATAATAAGTATTAACATATGATATTCATCAATAAAGAAAAATATCAGTCAAAAAATAATTAGTTTTAGGATAGGGTAGGGTAGTGTAGTGTAGTGTAGTTGTAGTGTAGTTAGGGTAGGGTAGTAGGGTAGGGTAGGGTAGTGTAGTGTAAGGTAGGGTAGGGTAGTGTAGTGTAGGGTAGGGTAGTGTATAGTGTAGTGTAAGGTGGAAGGAAGTTCGCCGGGACAGCTAGTAACAATATAAAAATTACATACAAAACAGAAAGAGACATATACAGAGCCTATCGTGTCTCATATTCACTGTTCCGTTCATTCATTGCGCGAAGGCTGCGCGCGCGCCGGGCGGCGGGCGGCGGCGGCGGCGGCGCCCGAGTCGCCTGACCCGCATGTATCACTGCGCGCGCGCTCGCAGCGAAGGAAGCTGATATCCGACAATTATTTATGCACCGTACCGCCGCCAGCGCCCCGGCCCGGTTGTACTCAGGGGCTGTGAGAACACACTTTTGACTTATATATTATAGGAAAGACATATGTAAAAGTTAAATGGTGCCTAGGCTGGTAAAGGCGTGTATTCAAAACATGTAAAGTAACTTACACTACACACATATCCTATAATATTATAAACGCGAAATATAGTAAGAATGTATGGATGTATGTTTGTTACTCTTTCACGCAAAAACTAATAAACTAATCTGGCTGAAATTTGTTAGGTACACAGATTAGGACCTGGATTAACGCATAGGCTACTTTTTTCCACGCTCCCGAGCCGCTTGCGGGTCGTGCACTGCGCACCCTCGAAAAGTCATAGAAACATTGTCCACGCGGGTGAAGCCGCGGGAAACAGCTAGTATTGGTACATATCTATACTAATTCCACATGAAACAAATAAAATTGATTTTATAATTTGTCTGCGACCGGTTTCGAACATCATCTTCAGGCAGACTATTATGCCATGGTGTTTACAAAAATTGTAAATACAGTTTTATATGTATGATGATGTGAAATTAGTGTAGATATCCTTATCCTTAAGCGTCTTAAGGCTAGGGCCGCCGCCTCCTGTCCGGTAGGTCGTAGTTCGAATCCCGCGACGTTCCAATGTAATTTCGAATTTAGATTTCATATGTACGTTTATCCGACGCTCTTACGGTGAAGGAAACATCGTGAGGAAACCTGCACACGCCTGCGAAGAAACTCGCAGGTTGTGTCTGAAGTCGACCAACCCGCACTGGGCCCGCGTGGTCAACTAAGGCCCGATCGCCCTAGTTCAGGGTAGGCTCAAGCCCCTCGGTGGGGAGGTAAACGAGCTGATATGATGATCCTTATCCTTACTAATATTATATAAACGCGAAAGTTTGGATGTATGGATGTTTGTTACGCTTTTACGCCACAATAGATAATAACGGATCTGGATGAAATTTGGAAGATAGAACGACTAGGATCTGGATTCAAATATAGGATACTTTTTTTCCACGCTCGCGAGCCGCTTGCAGCTCGCGCACTGCACACCCTCGTAGACAGTCACAGAAACTACGTTCACGCGAGTGAAGCCGCTGGGAAAAGCTAGTCCTACTAATATTATAAATGTGTAAGTTTATATGATGGATGTTTGTTACTCTTTCACGCTTCAACCAATGGACGGATCTAGATGCAACTTGGCACACATATAGGTTAGGTCCTGGAATGGGACATAGGCTACTTTTACCCCGGGAAAACGTCTTATTTCCACGGTGAAATCGAAAACAACGTGAGCGTAGCCGCGGGAGAACGGCTAGTATACCAATATGTGTGATACAATGTTCCACCATGAACATAAAATCAAGAGGATCAAATAACTTACACTTAACGTAAGTTATTGAGTAGTCTCAATGTATGTATGTCTCAATGTAACGTAAGTTATTGAGTAGTCTCAATGTATGTATGTCTCAATGTAACGTAAGTTATTGAGTAGTCTCAATGTATGTATGTCTCAATGTAACGTAAGTTATTGAGTAGTCTCAACGATGTATCACAACGCAGTTTCCTTTGTTAGTTATTCCAATAATATGATGAGAGAAACTTATATTTTACCAATACAATTATTAATAATACTAACTGACAGTTACCTAATTTTCAACCGACTTCCAGAAAGGAGGAGGCTCTCAATTCGACTGTATGTTTTTTATTATGTGTGTTACCTCGGAACTTTTGACTGGGTGAACCGATTTTGATGATTCTTTTTTTAATTGAAAGCTAGTGCTTTCCGTGTAGTTCCATACAAATATTATCAAAATCGGGGTAGTACTTTATTAGAAAATTAACAAAAACCAAAAGCAAAAGCAATAATAATGCAAAAATGTACTAAGTTGTTGCGATGGAAGTCGGTTTTCTAACGTGTTTAGCGTTTTATTAACGTTAGACACATGCGAGCCACGGAAATCAAACTAAGCTGTAAGACCCTTGTTTGCTGTGATCTGAGGCTAAGACACATAAAATTTATACTTAAACCATGCGCGTCGATGCAAAAATGCACTAATGCAAAAATGTACTAAGTTGTTGCGATGGAAGTCGGTTTTCTAACGTGTTTAGCGTTTTATTAACGTTAGACACATGCGAGCCACGGAAATCAAACTAAGCTGTAAGACCCTTGTTTGCTGTGATCTGAGGCTAAGACACATAAAATTTATACTTAAACCATGCGCGTCGATGCAAAAATGCACTAATGCAAAAATGTACTAAGTTGTTGCGATGGAAGTCGGTTTTCTAACGTGTTTAGCGTTTTATTAACGTTAGACACATGCGAGCCACGGAAATCAAACTAAGCTGTAAGACCCTTGTTTGCTGTGATCTGAGGCTAAGACACATAAAATTTATACTTAAACCATGCGCGTCGATGCAAAAATGCACTAATGCAAAAATGTACTAAGTTGTTGCGATGGAAGTCGGTTTTCTAACGTGTTTAGCGTTTTATTAACGTTAGACACATGCGAGCCACGGAAATCAAACTAAGCTGTAAGACCCTTGTTTGCTGTGATCTGAGGCTAAGACACATAAAATTTATACTTAAACCATGCGCGTCGATGCAAAAATGCACTAATGCAAAAATGTACTAAGTTGTTGCGATGGAAGTCGGTTTTCTAACGTGTTTAGCGTTTTATTAACGTTAGACACATGCGAGCCACGGAAATCAAACTAAGCTGTAAGACCCTTGTTTGCTGTGATCTGAGGCTAAGACACATAAAATTTATACTTAAACCATGCGCGTCGATGCAAAAATGCACTAATGCAAAAATGTACTAAGTTGTTGCGATGGAAGTCGGTTTTCTAACGTGTTTAGCGTTTTATTAACGTTAGACACATGCGAGCCACGGAAATCAAACTAAGCTGTAAGACCCTTGTTTGCTGTGATCTGAGGCTAAGACACATAAAATTTATACTTAAACCATGCGCGTCGATGCAAAAATGCACTAATGCAAAAATGTACTAAGTTGTTGCGATGGAAGTCGGTTTTCTAACGTGTTTAGCGTTTTATTAACGTTAGACACATGCGAGCCACGGAAATCAAACTAAGCTGTAAGACCCTTGTTTGCTGTGATCTGAGGCTAAGACACATAAAATTTATACTTAAACCATGCGCGTCGATGCAAAAATGCACTAATGCAAAAATGTACTAAGTTGTTGCGATGGAAGTCGGTTTTCTAACGTGTTTAGCGTTTTATTAACGTTAGACACATGCGAGCCACGGAAATCAAACTAAGCTGTAAGACCCTTGTTTGCTGTGATCTGAGGCTAAGACACATAAAATTTATACTTAAACCATGCGCGTCGATGCAAAAATGCACTAATGCAAAAATGTACTAAGTTGTTGCGATGGAAGTCGGTTTTCTAACGTGTTTAGCGTTTTATTAACGTTAGACACATGCGAGCCACGGAAATCAAACTAAGCTGTAAGACCCTTGTTTGCTGTGATCTGAGGCTAAGACACATAAAATTTATACTTAAACCATGCGCGTCGATGCAAAAATGCACTAATGCAAAAATGTACTAAATTGTTGCGATGGAAGTCGGTTTTCTAACGTGTTTAGCGTTTTATTAACGTTAGACACATGCGAGCCACGGAAATCAAACTAAGCTGTAAGACCCTTGTTTGCTGTGATCTGAGGCTAAGACACATAAAATTTATACTTAAACCATGCGCGTCGATGCAAATGTCAACCAAAGTTTATAATAATATTTAGTCTTTACTTATGAAGTTGCCTATTGTATCATCATATCAGCTCATCTACGTCCCCACCAAGGGGTTTGAGCCTACCCTGAATAAGGGCGATTAGGCCTTTGTATAAAAAAGTTTAAAAATGAAAATTAATATTAATAACAATAGTTATTAAAACAAAATTTATTCTCAAAATAGCATTAGACTATTACAATTAAATGGTGGAAAACATATGCATGAGTCTTGTTTAGATATTTTGAGAGCACGGTCGCTTTAACCCCATGCCCATGATGTCGGGTTTTTTTACTTGAAAAAATCGCCTTTATGAAGGCAAAAAATACACAGTTTAAAGCTCTAGAGTTATCACCGCAGTTTCTTTTTAACTAATGTCATATTTGGGATTACCCCGCATAATATTTCGTCACTTTCAGGAAAACTCAAGAAAATAAAGTAGTCTAAAAAATTTCCCCATCTGACCACTAAGAAAATGCCTTTGTTCCATTCAATGGTACATAGCTCAAGGGATTGGAACATGAAAGACATGCAATTAGTTAGACACAGGCTACCTGCGTGCCTAATTTCATCAAGATTGGTTGAGGTGTTGAAGCGTGAAAAGGTAACAAACAAATTTTTCATGCAAGTAGCCTGTGTCACGAGGAAAGACAATAAAAAAATTGCATAGTCCGATGCAGTTAAAATATACTCTTTTTTGGTTAATTTCTTTAACATCGCAACGGAACATTCCCCTCTCGTATATCTAGCAGATACGCTAAACTACCAGGTTTATGATATAGCGTCCACACTCACCGACAGCTAGGTCATATAGTGAGGGCCGCTATTCCTGCCAGCACCATAAGGCGAAGGCAAGGACCAGGTGCGGTAGGTCTTGCCGCCAAGACGCTTATCCTGGTACTCTGCAAGGCGAGTGCCTCGTGGAAGCGAACCACTACCTACTGTCCAGGTAGGTCTAACAGAACAATGGATTGTTGTGACTTTTTGCACAGAGATGGTTGAGGGGGTGGGAAATGATATATTATAATTTACTAATAAGCATATCCTGACATAGTTCCCGAGGGACCTGGAAAAAATCATGTCCACGCTCCGCGCACCCTCTAAGACAGTCATTACAACGATGTCCACGCGGGCGAAGGCGCGGGCAAAAGCTAGTAATATTACAAGTAAGGATTAATTCCGTCAATACGCTAAGGAGCAGATTAAGAAACAAAATGGCGTACACTCTTTGACAGTACACTAATTATGAGAGGCATATCACGGGCACTTTACATTTAGACTGGGCGCGGGCGGTCCCAACTCGCAACTCCCGACTCGAAACCTCCTTGGTAACGTGCGGATGATCGAAATAAATCCTTAGCTGCGCCGGCGCCGAACGGAGGTCATAAACCATTTGCATAAGGCGATACAGACGGCTCGGCTGTCCCCGCAGTCCCCTTCATTATATCTTTATGAACATCCACAACGTATCAATCTTGCTCCTTCACATGTACTCCACGAACGCCCGGTAAGTAATTAAATTATTGAGCTATATCGTATTTGAGAGGTAGCGATCTAGGGCTCGTGGCACGGAAAGAGATGCAGTATACATTAATTTTGTGTTCTTGAGATGTTCGCATTAGGTCCCAATAATGGGAAGCAAGTTGTCCGAAATGAACAAACAATGGCAAACGCAAGCGCATCACTG
Source organism: Coleophora flavipennella (assembly GCA_947284805.1). Classification (NCBI taxonomy): domain Eukaryota; kingdom Metazoa; phylum Arthropoda; class Insecta; order Lepidoptera; family Coleophoridae; genus Coleophora; species Coleophora flavipennella. Next base: position 12,042,174 of record OX369295.1, read on the forward strand.
CATTGTACCGAGAAAACGTTTTAAAAATCGGTCAAGTGCGAGTCGGACTAGCACTCAGAGGTTTTCGTACCACCACACATCTCCACACTCCCTTATTTTTCACTTTTTCTATTTTTTGTATTTATATAAGAATATTATTATCATTATTATCATCAGCTCATATATACGTCCCCACCGAGGGGCTCGAGCCTACCCTGAATTAGGGCGATCAGGCATTAGTCGACCACGCGAGCCCAGTGCAGGTTGGTCGACTTCACACACAACCTGTGAGTTTCTTCGCAGGCGTGTGCAGGTTACCTCACGATGTTTTTCCTTCACCGTTAAAGCAATCGGTAAGTATATTTGCCTCTGGTTAGGAGGAACGAGTCGTTACCGGTTGAGCCACCGAAGTCCGGTTGATTATTTTCATATGTTTTGTTATTGCTGAGAAATATCGAGATCCAACGTTCAATCAATAAAAACAACTTCCATCCATTTATCAATATGTAAACAATATATATTTATTGTGTTTATACGCTTTGTAACAAATCAATACAAAGTGCCCTACTAAGATGCCTCCATAAAGCAAAACAAAAAGTCTTTTACAATATCCAATCGCGCCCGGCATTGCGAGAGAAAGTGAACGATTAATTAAATCTTTACAAATGAAAGCATCTCTTGAAAGGCCCATCGATAGTGTTTTTGAGTTAACAATCGCAGATTTGTATTGGGCCACAATAATTGGAAGCAAGTTGTCCGTAATGAACAAACACAACCGCATCACTGCATTGTACCGAGAAAATCGGCTAAGTGCGAGTCGGAATAGCACTCCGAGGGTTCCGTACCACCACACTCTCCACACAACTACATAGCATAAACAAAGTATATATATGAGTACTAACATACAGTATGGACACTCCCTGCCGCTCTCTAGATTGCGACCTCATCCCAAGCTTGATACAGATTGGTTACAGTTTGGTTGTTCCGGCATTCCTTTTTTCAAATGTAATTTGTGGCCCGTTGTATGAAGTGTCCAGGGTGTGGCATAAGGACAATTGTACCTATTCACATTACAAACAAAAGACATCAACGCGCGCGACAAAAATATGCTTTTTTTGTTATTCATTTCGGACTCCTTAGCTCGAGTACAACTCGCACTTGGCCATTTTTTATTATTTGTTGTTTTATTTCAGTATTAGTTCTATAATCACACCTAGTTTGACGCATGTATGTATGTATTACCGTTTTAACGACCTGCGAGTTTCTTCGCAAGGGTGTGCAGGTTTCCTCACGATCTTTTCCTTCACCGTAAGAGCGTCGTATAAACTTACATATGGAATCTAACTTCGAAATCACATTGGTACTTGGCAGGATACAAACCACGACCTCGCGAACAGGAGGCGGCGGCCCTAGCCGTTACGCCAGCGACGCTCAGAAAGCTCAAGATCACTTAAAAGGGCAGCAATGGAGCCAGCTACGCTTGGAATTTCCCTACACGATCGAATCAGAAATGAGGAGATCCGTAGGAGAACCATGGTATTCTACATAGCTCTCATAATCTCTGAACTTAACTGACAGTGGACGGGGCACATAGCTCGTAGAACAGATATCCGTTGCGTTAGTAAAGTTCTCAAGTGACCATCGCACACCGCAAGACGTAGCGCAGGAAAGCCTCCCACTCAGGGGACCGACGACCTAGTGAAAGTCGCGGGAAGCCGCTAGATGTGGGCAGCGTAGGACCGGTCGTTGTTCAAATCCTTGGGAGAAGCTTTTGTCGAGCTGATAGATATGATGAGTGATGATGATGCGATGCGATTCGAGCCAAGCAAGCACACTATCATAGTTAAAAGTGATATTTTTGCATGAAAAAGTCGAGTTTTAATCCAAAATAGTTTAGATTCTCAGCGTTCATATTTTTCACTTTTGTTGTAATTTATTTATTGATGTTTATCATCAACTGTTGGCATAAGGCACGCACGTAACAAAGCTCACGTGCCCGGGCTAATAAGATTACCCATACAAACCATACAAAGAATAAAATAAAATCCAAACCAATCCCAATAGTTTTCGGAATATAGCGCGAATTCATTTTCGTTTCGATTTTTTGCGATGATCAGCAGAACGGAAGTGTTCGATCGATTCGAACGGAATCATTGTAGTATATTTGTAAGTAATCTTTAAGGTCGGTAGGGGAATCACGCAGCCTGTCAACCTACTACAGTCTTTAATAATAAGCATGTATGTATAACTATGGCCACATTCCACTTTAGACCTAACAATAAGGGCTGCAATAATAATATTTTGCTTATTGTTTGACAGCCGTAACACTTGATCAAAGCATCTCTTGTAAAAACTCTAGACATCTCTTATTTTGTTGTCACCAAATGATTGTCTTACGTGGAGTGTGGCCTTATTACTTATTTAAAATACACTATCCCAAGAAAAACATTTTTGTACAAACGTACCAAGTCATGAATAAGATTAAAAAACCTAACAGGTGGAGGTGGAGGTGGAGCAACTCATGAATAGAATAGAATTACGTAAAAAACGCATACAAACACATACGCACACATTCGTACACCACACACACACACATCACATGTTATTCATAGTTCTTTTATTTTATTTGTTTCGTTTCTCTTTTTTCTCTTTTATGTGAACTTTTGATTTACTAATTAGAGCAATGAACATTGTTATGTTATAAGTACTTCTGTTTGATCTGTTTGTTTGTATATTTGTACTTAGTGGTATGGAAGAACTGGGCATCCTGTCACAAGTATCTTTTTTACTTAAAAGGATGTCCAAACACAAAATATCATGTACAATCTACCGTTGCAAAATAAACAATTTTGATTTTTTTTTTTACTTGTCCATAAAAAGTAGTGAGATGAAATGAAAAGCCGAATCTAAGTGACTAAAAGAGAATGAATCACTTTGGCCCATAAACGTGTGATTCGAATCGTTTTTCGAATTCCGATTTGATAATATGTACGCCTACAAAGAAACTCGAAGGTTGTGTGTGAAGTCGACCAACCCGAACTGGGCCCACGTGGTCGACTAAGGCCCGATCGCCCTAATTCAGGGTAGGCTCAAGTCCATCGGCGGGGACGTATATAAGCTGATATGATGAGTAACAAATTTAATTTATGTTTTAAAATAAATCGTTAAACATACAGTTGAAGAACATGGATATCACAAGACTTTCAACAGATTCTCTTTTTCTCTTACGGTGTGGCACAGTGTGCGTGGTCGAATCAGAAAAGAGGAGATCCGCAGGAGAACCACCGACTTAGCTCATCTGAATCAGAATCAAAACAGAATCGCTAAACTGAAGTGGCAGTGGGCAGGGCACATAGCTCGTTGAACAGATGGCCGTTGGGGCAGTATAGATCTCGAGTGGCAACCGCGCACCGGAAACGTAGCGTACGCAGGCCTCCCACCCGTTGGACTGACGACCTGGTGAAGACCGCGGGAGACGACGGATGCGGGCAGCGCAGGACCGGTCGTCGTGAAAATCCTTGGGAGAGGCCTATAAGTCCAGCAGTGGACGTTTTTCGGATAATATGATGATGATGATTATGTGGCACAGTTAACCGGGCCATCCAAGGAACAGACAGCGGTTGTCTGGTTTTACACTTAGCATCACCCGCGGTCACGTGCAGGGCATTTAGATTTATACCTATGGATGTGTGCAAGCGACCTTCATACACATCTAGAATCAAATGAACAGATTTCCTCTGGTGTTTTTCCTTCACCTTAAAGCACTGCCAGTAAATTACGTAAGTCTCGAGATACCCATTGGTAAATTGACAGGAGAAGTGACAAATTTGGTAAATATGAAAAGTGACGATAAGATAAGATAGCCAGTTCTCCATTGCGTTGGAGAATCTTGGTAAGCCCGCTTCCATCTTCGGCATCATCGTCACTTACCATCAGGGTGAGATGATGCCAAGGGCTTAAAAAAAGTGATTTTTATCTATTACATTTTTGTATAACACACGATTATTACTATACGTATGTACTCTCAAAGACAGTCATAAAAAAGATATCCAACCGGGCGTACCTGGCGGCACTGACGGAACTGGCTGTTTTGACGGAGCTGGGGGCACCGACGGAGCACTGGCGGAGCTAGGGGCACTGACGGAGCTGGAAGCACTGGCGGAGCTGAGGGCCACTGGTGGAGCTAGGGGCACTGACGGAGCTGGGGGCACTGGTGGAGCTGGGGGCACTGGCGGAGCTGGGGGCACTGGCGGAACTGGCGGTTTTGGTGGAGCTGGGGGCACTGGCAGAGCTGGGGACTCTGGCCTAACTAGCGGCACGGGCGGAACTGGTGGTTTTGGCGGAGCTGGGAACACTGACGGAGCTGGGGGCACTGGTGGAGCTGGGAACACTGGCGGAGCTGGGGGTACTGTAGGAGCTGGCGGCACTGGTGGAGCTGGGGGCACTGGCGGAGCTGGGGGCACTGGTGGAGCTGGAAATACTGGCGGAGCTGGGAGCACTGGCGGAGCTGGGGACACTGGTGGAGCTGGGGGTACTGGCGGAGCTGGCGGCACTGGTGGAGCGGGGGGCACTGGTGGAGCTGGGGGTACTGGCGGAGCTGTGGGTACTGGCGGAGCTGGCGGCACTGGTGGAGCTGGGGGCATGAGCTCATCAGTAAGTACAAATTTGACATTAGGAATTCCGTACACCCAAAGGGTTACCAAGGGGATCCTATTAGTAAGCCTCCGCTGTCCGTATGTCCGTATGTCCTTCTGTCTTATCAGCGGGCTGTATTTCATGAACTTCGGTATACAGTTGAAATTTTCTAGTACCGCTATAACAACACATAATAAAGCGTCGGTGGTTCAACCGGTAACGACTCGGTCTTACTTTGTCCTGTTTGCATGCCGTATTAATGGCTAAAGAAGTGATTGAGTGTTGTCAAAAAGAACATCTCACTTTAAGTACATTGTTTAAAAGCGAATAAAGAATTACTTACTTACTAACCAGAGGTCCGGACTGCCAATGTACCAATGAGTTTTTCGAAACTTACGTAGGTACATATATTTACAGATTGCTTTAACGGTGTAGGAAAACATCGGGAGGAAACCTGCACATCTGTTTCCCGATGTGTTTGAAGGTCGCGTTGCACACGTCCGTAGGTGTTAATCTAAATGCTCTACACGTGACCGCGTGTGATGCTAAGTGCAACACCAGGCAACCGCGCTCTATCCCTTAGATAGCACGGTTCATTGTGCCACACGATAAGAGAGATAGATATAAAGACCGCGATAAGACCGACCAAATTGTAACGCTAAAAGTCCCTACATAAGATTGAATTTCCATATCATTTTTGTTTTAGTTTTTAAGTTTAAGTTTTTATTTTGCGTTAATTTTTGATTGGTGTGTAAAGAGTATTTATCATAACTTAAAAAAATATAGGCAAAGTAAAAAATTAAGGGAACATGTTTTTATTATTTATTTGTTTATTTATTTTGTTGTAGGATAATTCACAGACAAATAATTTCCTTAAGAGTCTCCAGGAGGCTCGAGTTTCCATACAAACGTAGTTGCGCTTTAATACAAAAACTACATGCCGGATTAAATCCAAACTTTGTAAGTATATTGAGTAGACACATATCGATGTTTGTAATTAGTTTACGTCGTAGTAAATTTCAACGTAACTAAACGAAGGCTCAAATTAGTTTTGTACTGAAAGTTAGAAACTGCTCTTATTTTTTCCCTTTTTATATTAGTGCATCGAAAACTAATTACAAACATCAATATGCCTTAAACATACTGCCACTACCTTGTCTTTATATACAAGAAATGGCAAAATTAGTTAAACAAATTCAGCAATTGTTCTACAGAAAAGTTAGAGACGTATCAGTCCGAAAAAAGAGGAATCCTGACAGGTTAGTAACGGATGAGATTCCCAAAACAACGAGATTTCAGAAAAAATGTTACTGGATGGGCCACATAATATACAATCAAATACCGCAATCGATTCGGGAATTGCCCTTTAACAAGTTTAAGGCAACATTGCATGAGTGGCTTCTTCAGAACATGTTTTATTCCGTTGACGATTTTCTAAAACATAAGCAATATTAATCTGTAGTATCATTATTTTAATTGAATTATGAATTTGGAAAATGTTGAATAATTACTTGGACTTACTTACTTTATTTTAAATTATTATTTTTGTACTCATAAAAAATATTTGCATGCTAATAACACTGAAGTAGCTAAATAAGTGATTCTAAAACTATTGTAAGACCTTAAACTTACCTTAATTTAAAAGCAAATAAAGCATTCTATTCTATTCTATGTGTCTCCTCAATATATTCGCAAAGTTTGGATTCAATCTGGCATGTAGTTTTTGTATCAAAGCGGAACTACGTTTTTATGAGAACTCGAGCCTCCTGGTGGCCCTTAAATAACATAAAATAGGTTAAAAAATGCTAATTACGAATTTCCACTTTTAAAGGTATTTATGGGCTTACCAATTGTGTATATGAAAAAATAAACATATTTGGATTTAATAGCTCTATCGTAAAAACGGTTACACATACATGCGAAAACTTGGTGTAATTATATTACTCATTCTGAAGTAAAATAAGAATTATAAAAAACTGGCCAACTCGCTAAAGAGCCAGACTAAAAAAATCATTTTTCTGACACTCGCGTTGATGTCTTTTGTTTGTAATGTGAATAGGTATAATTGTCTTAAATGTATAGAGTGGTGTAAAGAACCCTTAAAGCGCAAGTCTGACTCGCACTTGGCCGGTTTTTCCTGGATTAAACCTATTACTGAAATGAACCTAGATCGGTGTGTCTTAAGGGTCCCCAGGAGCAAAGTATATACAGGGTGTAACATAAAGGTGTGGTGATACTTTAAGGTGGGCTTGTACCCATCAAACTGAACAACTTTCTCCATGGAACCCATAGTCAAATCGCAAAAAAAAATTTGAACCTCCCATACTAAGTTGGCTGATCAGCTGATCGAGTTAGTATGGGAGAGCCAAAATTTTTTTTGCGATTTGACTATGGGTTCCATGGAGAAAGTTGTTCAGTTTGATGGGTACAAGCCCACCTTAAAGTATCACCACACCTTTATGTTACACCCTGTATATATTAGTACTAACGTACAGTATGGTCACTCCCTGCCGCTTTCTACGTTGCAACCTCACCCCTTAGTCACCCAGATTGATACAGATTGGTTACAGTTTGGTTGTAGAAAGTATAGGATTTCGCCGCAATATTGTTTGTTCCGTCATTCCTTTTTTGAAATGTCATTTCTGGCCCGTTGTATAAAGTGTCCAAAGTGTGCCAGGAGGCTTCAGTTTCCATAAAAACTTAGTACCTCTCTCATACAAAAACTACATGCCAGATTGAATCCAAAGTTTGCGAATATATTAAGTGGACAAAATGTGTCTTAACGATGTTAGCAATAATTAGTTTTCGATGTACTAATTAATATAAAACGAAAAAAATATAAAAGAAGTTTCAAACTTTTAGTACAAAACCAATTTTAGCCTTTTTTAAGTCAAATTATATATATTAGTACGTTTTGTTATTTTTCAATTTACTACGATCAAAACTAATTACAAACATCGATATGTGTCTACTCAATATATTCGTAAAGTTTTTGTATTAAGGCGAGGTATTGATTGGAACAGTTGTCTCTGTCTTTTTCTTTACGTATAAAGAGTAAAGAAAATAACCACACTTTTTCACTTTTTCAGTGGTTTTTCGTTTCAATCAAAAACTAAAATAAAAGTATAAAAAAATATAACATTACTCACTATATATTATCATAACAAATATTGTTGTATATTTTTTAAATTTATAAACTTCAAAATATTAGTCAAAACTAGAGTTGAAAGTAACGGTTGGGATTTTATTCTATCGAGCCAAAACTGCTAAATCGTGTTTTCAATAGCTTTTGACTTTAAGGAACATCATCAACAATAAGGGTATTTTTTTGCAACCTTGGGTTTTCTATCGTTTAGGAGTAATTGACGTCAAAAGTTTGTATGGAAACTTGAGCCTCCTGGGGACCCTTAAATACAAAATGGCACCATTTTTATTCGGTGCGAACTTCTTAGTGGCTTTATCAGTGCCTTTTTATTCGCACATGTAAATGCATTTAGCTCCCACCTCCTTATCGCGGCGTATACCATTAATCTTGTATAACAATGTACCGGCGCGCGCGCATCGATGGCTTAATCAAGGCACAGTGGACGCGATTTCACACGAGCTCTCTGCAAAAATAAACGGACAGAAACTTACAGAAGGACTATTCCATACAAAGCTCCAAAAAGCAGATTTAAACCACCTCCGTGGCGTAATGGTTAAGACCTGTAGCTTCACAAAAGGAGGTCACAGGTACGATTCGGTTTGGTTGGTGGAAGGGCATTTTTTTATTATTATTCACAATTGGTAAGCCTTTGGCATCATCTCACCTGGTAAGTGACGATGATGCCGAAGATGGAAGCGGGCTTACCAGGATTCCCCAATGCAATGGAAAACTGGCTATCTTATCTTCAAGCCGGAACACATCGATGTTGTTAACACTGATGTTTGGCGGCAAGAGTTAGATAAGATGGTGGTAGCTAGCCAAGCGGGCTTAGCAAATGCCCTTCCACTAACCAAACCGAGTCTTACAAGTTGACCCCACCGGGAATCGAACCCGCGACATCCTGGTATGAAGCGAATGGACTAACCATTACGCCACGGCGGCGGTTAAAAATTAGCCTGCTTAGCTACCACCATCTTATCTAAGTCTTGCAGCCAAACATCATTAATAATAACATTGATGTGTTCCGGCTTCAAGATAAGATAGTCAGCTCGCCATTGCCATTTACATTGGAGAATCTTGGTAAGCCCGTTTTCATCTTCGGCATCATTACCACTTACCATTAGGTGGGATGATGTCAAGGGCTTACGAATTTTGGATTAAAAAAAAAGAATATTCATGGTAAAAAATATACAAAGGGTGTTACAAAATTGGTGTAGGTCCCGCTAACTGCGGCTTCTACTCATCATACGGAACCAATTTTGTTCTACGATTTTGCTGAAATCTCAAAAACAAAATTTTGCTCTTCATACACATTGATCAGCTGATCGACTAACTTTGTAAATTTTTGTACGAAATGCAGAGATATGCTATATATAAGGGGAGGTAGATAGGTTACATGCGTCTAAAAAGTGAAGCAAAAAAAAGATGCCAATTGGCATCTCTTTTCTTAGTAACATTCAGTGCAATAGAAGGGAGCTACCTATAACATGGTGTATGTAAATGGCTTCGATTTTCAAATGTTGTTTGTTAGTGCATAACCCATCTATGGTAACAAATCTCTGACGAAATGTTAATTTTTTTTTGAGAATTTTTTTTGTTACAACCTGTATGTGACATTTTTCATACCCTCTTTCTTGTGATTTGTTTTTTTTTCAATGTATTTTCTGGCATTTATTTTTACAGCTCTAGGTGACATTTTATTTAGGAAGCAATTGACATGAGATTTAGTTTTAAGTTCTGTTTCCTATACAATACCTATTGTTACAAGGAATAAATAAATATGAAGTATATGTAAATACCTAAACAAAATATGGTTGAGAGAAGCGATGGCCGACTCTTTCTCTCGCGTTATACTCGTGACCGGGTGCTGTCCGTGTGAACTGGCCAACACTTGTCAAAGGCGTTCATGACATTCAATAATTTTAATGTGTAACTTCTCGCGTCATATTGTTTTTATGTTCTAATGACATTACTTGTTTTTTTTTATATCACGGATTGGATTTTGACGTTATTAACTAATGATTGTTTATATCTTGATTTTTTACAAATGAAATTATGAAATCACTGTTTCATGACTATCAGAAGGAGTGTAATTTGCACCTATTATTAAATAAATATCTTGAATTTTGAATAACCCATGACACAGCTATATGGAAATTTGTTAGATATGAAGAAAATAGGTAGACAGGTACCTCTTAATTTTTTTGTTTCAGTGAAAGATTCGAAAGAACGATGAGTGGCAGCTTTGTGGAGAAGATTCTGGGCAGTGCGATGTTACACGCAGTGCATTTCATGCTTCCCGTAAAGACTGATTTTACAAGCTTTTATTTAACTTGCAAATCTTGCAATGTATGTATGTTTGTTTGGGTGGAATGTTGCAAGTTAAATTTGACCCACTTCCCGGTTTCCTATTGAGCTGAAATTTTGTATCCATATTATTATCGCGTGACAATGCAATATTAAAAGCTTGTACTTAACAGTTTTTAGGTTTATCGATTTTTTTTCATTTAATAATTGCGTGTATTGATGTGCGGTGGCGTCCTTATGTGATGCCGTTAGCGAATTTTGAATGGAAAAAGTTTATTTGGCACTTACTAGTTCATCATTTCAGCCGAAGGACGTCCACTGCTGGACATAGGCCTCCCCCAAGGACTTCCACGACGACCGGTTCTGCGCTGCCCGCATCCTGCGGCTTCCCGCGACCTTCACCAGGTCATCGGTCAACCGAGTGCAAGGCATGCCTACGCTACGTTTTCCGTTTCGCGGTTGCCACTCGAGAATTTTACCACCGCAATCTGTTCTACAATTTACATAATGTGAAGTCCCAATTTCCAAACTAGTTGTTAGATTGTATTTTGGAAACTAGTTTCTTACTTTTTTTTGTACAATACAATAAGGTAAGTACATATGTATTACCTTAAGCTTGTTTTAAATTTCAGTAACCCTATTTTATTTATTACAATTGAAATGTGATGTGTGTGTGTGTGTGTGTATGTGTGTGTGTGTGTGTGTGTGTGTGTGTGAGAGAGAGTGAGGGAGGGTGTGTGTCTCTGTACACCATAGTAGGTGAACTGATAATCTAACAGCTGAAGCAAATTAATTTTATTTTATTCATCATCATCATATCAACTCATATAAATCCCCACCGAGGGGCTCGAGCCTACCCTTAATTAGGGCGATCGGGCCTTAGTTGACCACGTGGTCCCAGTGCGGGTTGGTCGAATTCACACAAAACCTTCAAGTTTTTTCGCAGGCGTGTGCAGGTTTCCTCACGATGTTTTCCTTCACCGTTAAAGCAATCGGTCAGTATATGTACGTAAATTTCGAAAAACTCATTGGTACATCGGCCGTCCGGATTTGAACCCGGCACCTCTGGTTAGTAGGACCGAGTCGTTACCGGTTGAGCCACCGACGCTTATTTTTTATTATCCGTTATTTATATTATTAAGTCACTAAAGCCGTCAAGTAAACGAAGTGGTCCTTCTGTACTTATCTGTTTTGTAAATTGTCTTTTTACTATACGTTTATAACCTTTATTCGAGATAAATAGCTATCTGTGGTTCACACCATATTCTGCTATTATTCGATTGCGCTGAAGGAATGCGTGCGGCGATATCTTCTACAAGTGGAAAGGCAAAATGCATTTGACTATACAATCAAGGGTTAATTTACAAATTACAAAGGAGATTGCCATCTTTCGTTTCACCTCTAAGGAGCCGAGTATGATCAATGTAGAAAAACCATAATTCATACCACATTTATATAGGTTCCCTTGATTCAGTCGGAATAAATCATGTGCGGTGTTAACATTTTCAATAAAATTTGCTGCAAAATGATTTATTTTCTCCTTTTCTAGAAATTTATTCTATTCATGTGCAGTTGTATCGATTGCAAACCTCAATACAAGCGAGGGACAAAACTTTAGGTTAGACAAGGACGTATTTACAACACCACTCTTATAGAATAGTAGGTCATCTTTGCTTATACCTTTGTCCCTTTCAATTTGTTGGTATATGCCGCCGGCCCGTAAATGTCCAACCCCATAATTTATGTGTATGAGTTAGTTATATCTGCACTAAACATCGACCATACAAAGAAAAAAGTAGACCTATAATCACGTGCGCGGGCGTAAATGTCCGAATGTAAAGTACATCTTTTTACTCGCGGAAATGTATATTTCCGCCAGTCTTACGTGATCGACCAAGCAACTGTCGTAGTTAGGTTGTCGGTGCGCCGTCATCCCCGCTCGTCCGCCGTAGTCAACATCTTTCTAACACCGATGCGGGTTGGATGGAACCAGAATCTAAGACAAAGTGCGAAGATTCTTAATTGTTCAGACTGATTTATAATATCTATCTACCCACAGATTATATTCATCAAGGTATTTTACTGATTGCTGCTTTTTATACTTCGAAACTAACCTCAAAATCAGACATATCTTAGGTACTGTAGGTACAGGAAACCCTACAAAACAAACGTCTGATTTTGGTTAGATTTGAAATTATGATATGACTACTCTTTTGTGTCTAATTTTGGATGCCTCCGTAGCCCAGAGGCAAAGTTTACTGGCTTTACACAGGAGGTCGCGGGTTCGATTCCCGGCGGGGTCATTTGTAAGACTCGGTTTGGTTGGTGGTAGAGCATTTTCTAAGCCCGCCTGGCTAGCTACCACCATCTTATCTAAGTCTTGCCGCCAAATATCAATGTTGATATCATTGGTGTATTCCGGCATGAAGATAAGATAGCCAGTTCCCCATTGCGTTGGGGAATCTTGGTAAGCCCGCTTCCATCTTCGGCAACATCGTCACTTACCACCAGGTGAGATGTTGTCAAGGGTTTACCAATTGTGAATAATAAAAAAAGCCATACAAATTCATGGGCTCCGCAACGGATCTCCATAGAAAAATGGGCAATCTCCTTTTTGGGAGGATTCGTTTAAATGAAGATGGAGACACAAATTTTGTATCTGTAACATATTTTTTATTAATTTATTTTAACAGTTATTTTCATATGCAGTTTTCATGTTTACAGTTTTATCACTATATTGACAGCCATAAATACATAACTCTTTCATAACTCTTATTAATTGTTTCTACAAAGTCGACTAGACAATAAACTTCTAAGTACATATCCGTATTAGTAAATGTTCACTTTTCTTGCCACCAGGATATGGGTAGATCTACAAAGTAAGGAATTTTTAGCGGCTCAGGCAAATTATACAAAAAAAAACGTTTCAAAGTAATTAATTTGTACAGAATACTGTTATTTTAAGCTGTTTCTAGTTGGTCACTGAAAATAATTAATAATAACAATTATTTATACAACGAAATCTTTGTTCAAAGTGTCAAATTCTCAGGATCCTGAACTGTCCCTCGGACAAATTCTGGTTTAAAGTGCGTCGTGATTTATTTACTTTTCTGTATCAAGGTAAATTGAAAGCCGAATTGGTGAGTTTACTATGTTTTCTTGCTAGGTAGAATAATTATTATCTTATTTTCCCAAAAATACATAAAAAAAATCTTGTCAACATTTGGTCCCCACGATTTCATATCAGAATCCTGGTCGATGTAAAATAAGCAAATACCAGCTAGGCTTTTTGCCGTGCGATGTTGCCGTTCAGCTGAGTCAATCAGACGTACGAAAGAGACAAAGAATATCATCTAGCTATTCACACCTAGCGCGTCGTTCAGTCAGCCCGGCGCGGTCAGCAAGGGAAGTGGTGTCGTAATCAGTGGAGTTCCCAGAATCCTGGTAAGATATTTTTTTACGTATTTGATAAATAATATAAGGAACTATAGCGTTTTGATATGTAAGTTGCTGACACAAAGGCATAGTTTTGCTTAATTCTGGTTGAATGTTGTAAATTGATATGTTTTTTTAAATATTAGACAGAAATTCTCAGGATCCTGGTCTCAGGTTCCTGTCAAATTGAAACCCAGGATACTGAGAACCATCCAGGATCCTGATAAGTTCACACTAAAACATTGTTTCTGCGTAAGATAATTTAGAACCTATAATCATTAAACTACGTATAAAATAATATAAGAAATCATTTGAGTAGCTGTCGTAATAAAATATCTACAGATAATTAGTATTGGTAATGGTCTACTTTTAGTATTCACGTAATCTTTTAGAAACTTCGTCAAAAAGCATAAAACATTAATTTTATCGATCTTAACAGTTCCTAGTACTATTTTGATTATAGGTATTTACACTACAACTAAACTTATGCCATGACTTAGTATGAAAATAAATCTTTAATAGTCAAATAACATTGATTGTACACATGTAAGTGTAAAATAAAGTTGGTTGCATTGCACTATATTTTGAACACTAAATATTATATTTTGTTTTACAGAAAAAATGGTGAAACCAAAGAAAAAACTGACAAAGGAAGAAATATTAGAAAAAAAAAGGATAGCTGAAAAACTGAGGTATGAAAAAATTAAAAATGATCCCCAGAGATTGGCAGCTGAAAAAGAAAAAAGAAAGCAAAAATATAAAAAAATGAGAGAATATGGAAAAAAGAAACTAGTGTCTGAAATGACGGCTCGTGAAAAGAGGCAAGCTCGCAAAAATTGGAGGGAATACTCAGACAAATCATACAAAAAGAGAAAGTTTAATACTAATATGATGAACCAATTTGTAAGAGAAAACACCCCGTCTAGTTTGAACGAGCTACCTGTGAGTCCCGGGTTCTGTAATCAAGAACAACCTCAGGAAGAAAATCTTGAAATAAATGCTCCTCAACCGTTGTCACCGACGCCAAATCCAAGACTGAAATCAGCTAGAGAACGATCACAGAAGCAGCGTTTTAAAAGAAACCAGGAGTTAAAACGCAAAAACGTTTTGATTGTAAAGCTGAAACAAAAACTGAGCAAATATAAAAAAAGATGCCAGAGAATGAAAAAACGAAACAAACAACTGGAGCTTACACCTAATACAAAAATGACCCAACTAGCTGAAGATCCAACAACGCGGCCTGACGTTGTAAAAAAGGCTTTATTCGGCGATGTATTAGAAAAGCAAATAACAGCTAATGCCTAATCTGAAGACTCGTCAAGAGAAAGAAGTAGCAAATAAATTGCTTTTGGGCCAGATTGTGAAAAAAAGAAAGATTTGGAAGATAAAGAACAAGGTTATAACTTATAAAAAGATGTGGAGTCAAGAAAAGCAAAAAAAGGCTGAAAAGAAACAAAAAAGTTGCTTAAAACAGATTGTTCAAACTTTTTTGGAAGACGATAAGTATAGTAGACTGTGTGCAGGTAAGAAGGAGTTCGTAAGAAATAAAGTAACTAAACAAAAGATACAAAGACGCTACAGGTTAGACACATTAAAAAATCTCCACAAAGAATATTTAAAATCAGGAAAAGTCCTATCAGCTACTCCATGTTTGCGAGGCTAGCACCCGAATGGATAGTCGCCCCAAAAATATCAGATCGAGATACATGCTTGTGTACTGTTCACGCCAACTTCCAACTTGTTGTGACTGCTCTTTATAATGCAAAAATAATAAAAGTACCAACCTATCAAAATCTGTTAAACGCAGTCTGCTGTGTGTGACAGATTCAACGAAACATGTTTGGAGAGAAAGTGTGAAGCTTGCGCTGAAAAATCCCTTCCTATCTGCGATTTCAACGCAGACATGCCGATTAATTACAATCACTGGGTGGCATCAAAAGAAACCATAACAGATATTAAAACTAAGAAAGAAAGGCAAATCGTAAAGCAAAAAAGGGAAAGTATCGCTACCACAGCTCAAGAACTCGTTTTGATATTGAAGAAGGATTTAAGTACAATTTTGCAGCATGAAAGAAACATTGTTCACCAGTACCAAGCAATATCGGAAAAGAAGAAGTCCTTAACTGAAAAAGAAGCCATGATCCATATGGATTTTTCAGAAAACTTCTGTACGAAATACCACGAAGAAATACAATCTTTTCATTTTGGAGGTTCGCGTACACAGCTCTCTCTTCACACAGTAGTTGTGTATTTGAAAGGATCTAAAAGATCATATTGCACTGTATCATCAGATTTGAGTCACAATGCTTATGCCATTTGGGCACACTTAAAGCCGGTACTGGAGGAATTACCAAGGCAAATAGAAATCATCCATTTCTTGAGTGACGGTCCAGTGACACAATATCGAAACAAAATCATGTTCTTCACGCTAGCGTCTAAAATGACAGATCTGTACCCTGGACTTATAAATTGGACTTGGAATTACCACGAAGCAGGCCATGGCAAAGGAGCGCCGGACGGTGTAGGCGCCGTATGCAAAAGAACTGCAAATGATGTCGTGGCATGTGGAGGTGATGTCACTAACTTGACTGAGTTCTGTGGTGTCATACAAAGTCGCTGCGAAGGTGTGACACTTTTTGTCGTCACTAAGAACGAAATCGAGGACATGGAAAGATTGATTACGGGCGATCAACATAATTTTATCGCTTTTAATGGCACACTCAAAGTCCACCAAGTACATGGCAGTGCCTTCATGCCACGGAAGCTACAAATGAAGACCCTCAGCTGTTTTTGTGATGAAGGTATTATGTGTGAACATTACCGGATGGGTCTTCTAGATCACAGTATATATATTAGTACTAACGTACAGTATGGACACTCCCTGCCGCTCTCTAAATTCGACCTCACCCCCCCGTCACTCAGATTGGATGTAGATTGGGTACCAAACGTAAAGGACGAGCTACGCAAGCGCGATAAACGTCACTTATATTCACTTTGCGCGCCGCTGTGATTTCGTACACCGGAATAAAAAGCAACTAGTTACCGAACGTAAAGGACGAACTACGCATGCGCGATTAACGTCACTTATATTTACTTTGCGCGCCGCTCACCGCTCGACGCCAATAGGCGGCCGCTCACCGCTCGACGCCAATAGGCGGCCGCGGCGCTGAGATGCCTCGTATCATGATTGGCTGACCACCAATATTATACGACCAAATCTAAGAACAATCAGTGCCTGTTATCTTCATACTAGCTGTATCTTTTTTTTTTAGAAATGTAGTTCCTTTATGTTTTTCATATGTCAGGTATCAGTTTGTTATTGTGGCTTGTGAGATATTTTGTTCGTTTTATTTATTGTTTGTAATAATTTGATTAGATGGTGTGAAAGTATGAGTTGTATAGAAATAACTAGTGGTGTAATATTATAAAATGTGATCTCGGAATTATAGATTGAGATTGACTATTATTGTAGGTTGCTAAATGAGATTGTTTCACGGACAAAAGCTCCTGTGTTTGAAGAACAAATGAACAATGTTATCCATGTAAGTTACTTAATCATGT
This sequence comes from Coleophora flavipennella, assembly GCA_947284805.1. Taxonomy (NCBI): domain Eukaryota; kingdom Metazoa; phylum Arthropoda; class Insecta; order Lepidoptera; family Coleophoridae; genus Coleophora; species Coleophora flavipennella. The sequence continues at coordinate 12,059,236 of OX369295.1, forward strand.
AAGATAACTGTTGATTGTTGCTTGCAGCACAGTATATATATCTTGCAGTGTGCATGCAGTAAATAACTAACAAACATTCGTGACCAATACCGCCGGTGTGATTCAACCCTACCTGCATTCTTGCCTATAGATACGTCAGTTATATATATGTATATCATTTCTCGCTCGTTTGTATGGAGTGTCCGGGGTGTGTCTAGATTACTCATCACAGAAAAATTTCAAAGACGTCTACGAAAGTGAGTCGGAATCAAGGGATCAGCCTGATGACATGAGCGTTGCAAGCGATTTTACGATAAATTTGGAAAACCCAGAAGTTTAAGCCACCATGCCTGATTTGGAAATTGACCCAAGTACTCTCTTCCAAGACTTACCCCAACAGCCATCTAAACAAAAAAAAGAAGAAAGAATAGGTAAAACTCAAAAAAGAAAAGTCCAGGATGCTGATAACGAGCGACCAAGAAAGAAAAACGACATGATTATAAGGAAAGATAAAGTTAAAAAGGCAGCTAACGATAAAAAAACAGACTCAAAACAGAAAGGAAAATTGAATTCCAAGAAATGTAGAGGCAAAGAAAATGAAACAAGAAATGGAAAGGAAAATAAATACAGTGACTGTGAGTGCCTTATCTGTGGTGGTCTCTACAGCGAAGATACTACAGGAAATGACTGGTTGCAGTGTCTAGTATGCAATAATTGGGCACATGATGGATGCATTAAAGGCGATTCTATATTGTTCACATGCCCTGACTGCTCAGCTGACTGTGATTACAAAATATAGCAATGAAATAATTGTATTGAAACCGCCAAAATTATTATTACCTTTTTATGATTTTCTTTTACTAGATTTAAGTACAATACTAGATTGAAGTGTCATTAAGCCTCGGACTTCATTATGTTCATGTTGTTAACTATCTTTAAAAGAAGATTTTACTTAATTTAACTTCATCATTACAGCTCATATACGTCCCCACCGAGGGGCTCGAGCCTACCCTGAACCAGGGCGATTAGGCCTTAGTCGACCACGCGGGCCCAGTGCGGGTTGGTCGACTTCACACACAAGCTTCGAGTTTCTTCGCAGGCGTGTGCAGGTTTCCTCACGATGTTTTCCTTCACCGTTAAAGCAATCGGTAAGTATGTACGTAAGTTTTTGAAAAACTCATTGGTACATTGGCCGTCCAGATTTGAACCCGGTACCTCTGGTTAGATGGACCGAGTCGTTACCGGTTGAGCCACCGACGCTTTTTTAACTTAGTAATACTTAATACTTAAATAAACTTAATACTTAATTAAACTTAATGCTCAATGATCATTTGATGAATAGAGTTCCTGTTCAAGACTGTTTAAGTATAGAATTAGTATGTAAGCCAAGCATAGAGCTATTTTTCGTTATTATTAAAGGTACTGGTACTAATAAAAATTTATTTAATAATACAAATTCTAAAATTCATGTAAAACATGATAAATAAACGTTGATCTCTATAGATTTTTGTTGTTTTTCTCAGTTTCCTGGTGACCTTCTCAGTTTCCTGTGGCTTGATTTCCTTAAAATGGCCATAAATCGAAAACTATTAGATATTCTGACTGTTCCCCTTTATATACTCTTAGAGACGTTGTACTCTTGTTATTAAACTGAATTCCGCAACCAGAACGTTTAAAAAAATGTGGGCCGAAATCAGACTCAGTTTCGTCCATAGTTTGTAGAACTACCCATATCTCACCCAACAAGCGATCTTCTTCTAGAGGACTCAGCTGATTTTCAAAACAAGTATTCTGGTTGTAGCCACTGTTAGAGTATGCCGAGTAAACTCCAGAGCTTTCTGATCCAATTGGAGAAGGCACTGGCGTTAAGTAAGGCAAGTTACTCTCTGAAAAATCGCCTTTTTCTTCATATTGTGACATCTCTTTGACACCATCACTGCCTCTAATAAAAACACCTTCTTTGTCGTATTGTGAATTCACAACAAAGGCTGCGTCATTTTCTTCAACAATCTTCTCCAGATATCTGATGTACTCCACGACCATTTTGAGCGTGTCAACTTTGCTGAGCTTTTTGCCGGAGCCACGGCGAGCCCCTCCAGACAGGGCGGCCACTATTGCCGCCGGCAATCTCTTGCGCAGCGCGTTGTAACCGTCATTCACTTGTTTCACACGACTCCTCTCGCGGGCGTTGCGGCGCGCGATCGAACCTGCGTGCGCGCCGATGTAACTGTTACTTCTGCTATTGCATCTCTTCACGTCCAAGACGACGTACTTTTCGGAAGCTGGAGTGATTGTTATCATTCTTGATGAGTCTTTCTCGACGTATGAGTAAGATGGGTTAATTTGGATCGTGTGAAGCATTTTTTTTTAAATATGCGTGACTCGTGAGTTGTATTCTATACGTAACTACGTAAATATTCAAAGAAAATGTTGTAAGTAGCGTCCTGGAGAGAGCTTTTTGATGAATGAGCGCTGTGGACTCTGAGTCCGCATTATATGGGTGTACCTTAAGAAAAAAAAGTCCGCCGGGGTCTATGGGGCCCTTATCCCCTACCGATATTAGATTTTTTTCGTTCTTACCTGGAATAGTTAGAGCATCGTTCGTTTTATGTGTAACTTTATACACGTGCCATTGAATATGATGACCAGGGACGCTTTCGGATCTTTTTTCTCTGCGAATTTAAATAGATTAATTTACAATGTTTTTGCTTTAAAATTGCACGTGAGACATAGTAGTGTATATTAATAGGAATAATTAATCTTATATCACGTAACCTGTCAAAAATTAAAACAATAAAATTTAAACTTAATATTTTATTTTTTATCGGAGGAGCGACGACCTGGTGAAGATCCCGGGAAGCCGATGGACGCGGGCACCGCAGGACCGGTCGTCGTGGAAATCCTTGAAGGAGTCCTATGTCCAGGAGTGGACGTCCTTCGGCTGATTCTGCCGACCGGTTCTGCGCTACCCGCATCCAGCGGCTTCCCGCGACCTTCACCAGGTCATCGGTCCACCGAGTACGGGGCCTGACTACGCTAAGTTTTCCGATGTGCGGTCGCCACTCGAGAACTTTATTGCCCCAACGGCCATCTGTTCTACGAGCTATGTGCTCTGCCGACTGCTGCTGCTCCTTAAGTAATGTCCACCACAGTTATTATTTTCCAAAAATATTTCATGTGCAGACACGGCCCCGTTACAGTTCTATTATTTAAATATATATATAAAAATTAATCTCTATTTCCCTTGGTCCTCGCATCACGCGTGAACGGCTGGACCGATTTCGATAATTCTTTTTTTGTTGAGTGTTATTGTCAGGAGAAGGTTTTTATGTAGGGTAGTGTAGGGCAGTGTAATGTAGTATAGTGTAGTGTAGGGTAGGGTAGGGTAGGGTAGGGTAGGGTATTATAGTGTAGGGTAGCATAGGGTAGGGTAGTTAAGTTCACCGGGTCAGCTAGTATTGTATAGATATCAAAGTCATCGATTAGCTGACGAATGTAGATAATTTGCATTGGAACACCTTAAAAGTTAATTATACTTAAATGTTAACTACTTCAAATTACTTACCTACCTAGCTAATTCAAAATATGTTTAATTGTTACTATCCTACATTTCAAATTAGAATGCAAAAAAATGCAAGAGTTGGCGCCTGTCTGACTGTTGTATTTTTTTTTACAGATATGCCTTTTATAAATACAAGTTAGGAGACAAGTGGATATCCCATGGCGCGTGTACCTTGAACTGCGCAATACAAAATTTATTACGGTCAGTGCACCAAAAATGTAACAAAACAAGGGACTTGATGCCAGAGCCTTACCAATTGTGAATTAAAAAAAAAACTTTTGTATTAACTTTACCGTAGCCAATAGAAATGCCTACAACAAAACAAACTTGTCACACCCACGAAAATTAAGCCCTCACAGCTAGAGAATAAGACCGCAATTTTCTTATTGGAAGATTTCGTTGGGTTCTATCAGCTATGGTCAAGTTAGCGCCTGCGCCCTGGGCGGCGTTCCTTCACTGAATTACTGAAAAAAGAGTACATTAATGTAGAACGAATGGCCGGTATTCAAAAGACGAGTGCCATTGTCACGGCTATTGTGCTTAAAAAAAACTTTGACTTGTAGAATGCGCTCCGGCCATTGAAACATTGAAAGAATGAATTGTTTGGGGGACTTCAATCATCCATTGAAGGGCGCTAAACGTGACTTTAATAGACTCGACGTCGCCTCTAAGAAGCAATACATATTAAATGTTGCTCCTTTGATTGTCTCTGTGTAGTACCTGCGGTTTAGGGCGAAGGTCTCATGGTTTTGTTTATTTCACATTTGTGTTTAAGTCGGTCTCAGAGTTGATCAAATGGTAACAAGTAGATGTTCTAAAAAGCTACTTCTTACCGTATGGCACTAACCGTTATATCCCAGAGAATATTACCTATCCAATTATGAAGTACCCGTTAAGGTCCGAATAATACGATCTCGCGTTTAAAATATAAACGACTATTAACCCTATTATATTCACAGAATAAAGAAATATACAGCGATTAAAATTTTCAAATAATCTGGGTTTGTATTATAGGAGGTCCCTCAATCTGATTTTTCTTGCAATAATGAACTAGGAAAACTTAAAGATATAGTAACGTGTAACGTTTTATGTTGTTAGAGCACACACACACACAACGCGCGTACAAACACGCGTTATACTTTTCATCATATCAGCCGAAAATCGTCCACCGCTGGACAAAGGCCTTCCCCAAGGATTTTCACGACGACCGGTCCTGCGCTGCCCACATCCATCGGCCTCCCGCAGTATTCACCACCGACCGACGTTGTGTAACTTTAATCTGTGAATATAATTTCTTATTACGTTCCCGAGTTGAGAGCGTTCGGTGGCATAACGGCTAGGGCCGCCGCCTCCTGTACGGGAGGTCGGGGTTCGAATCCCGCCACGTACCAATGTGATTTCGAGTTTAGATTTCATTTGTACGTTTATCCGACGCTCTTACGGTGAAGGAAAAACATCGTGAGGAGACCTGCACACGCTTGCGGAGAAACTCTAAGGTTGTGTGTGAAGTCGACCAACCCGCACTGGGCCCGCGTGGTCGACAAAGGCCCGATCGCCCTAATTCAGGTTAGGCTCGAGCCCCTCGTTGGGGACGTATATGAGCTGATATCATCATTACGTTCCCATCGAGGGGCTCGAGCCTACCCTGAATTAGGCCGATCGGGCCTTAGTCGACTTCACACACAACCTGCGAGTTTCTCCGCAGGTGTGCGCAGGTTTTCTCGCGATGTTTTCTTTCAGCGTAAGAGCGTCGGATAAAGGTACCTACTTGAAATCTAATTTCGTAATCACATTGGTTCGTGGCAGGATTCAAACCACGACCTCCCGGACAAGAGGCGGCGGCCCTAGCCGTTACGCCACCGACGATAATTTCTATTACATTAAAAAATGAATGGACTGTACTCATTATAGTAATAAATTTTTCCCCATTGCAAATTGACGCAAAAAAATATCTTCTTGTACTCCTCGATAATCTGATTGACCAATTATATTATGTGCATTTAAATATGAAATGACGTTTTTTTAGGAATTGATTTTTTTTTTGGAATAAATTATTTATCACACATCTAAACAACTCAATTCAGTCTTAATGAATAAATATAAAATAGATGAATAAATAAATTATCTATCTATCTTACATAAATGATGACTTATTTTAGCTAGGCACACATACGCATTCGTAAGTTTTTTTTCAAATATTAAATAAATAGATTATAATAAGGCTTGGGATAGTAAGGTAAGCATGAAACCTCTTTGGCAAAGATGATCTAATTTCTAAGTGACCTATGCGCTTCATACACGCGTTATTATTAACATAGGCCACTGTGGTATTTAATCTCCTTTCTTCACAAATATAACCTTTCTGTTTCAAAATTCTCCTTTATGAGTGTATCTTTGGTTATTATTTTTTTACTTGGTACGAATTAAAAAAGTGGCAAAATAAAAGGCACTAGTTCGGTAAAATCAATTTTGCGCACAGTAAACTGTCACATAAAGTACCCCTTTTCAAGCACCTATATTAAAAAAAAACATTTGTTAAATAGGAGCAGCAGTAACCAATACTTTTTTTTGAAGAAATTTAAATGAGTTCAATTAAAGCTTAATTTTTTAAAACCGGCCAAATGTGACTCTGGTTCACACAAACAGGGTTCCGCACCAAAACTTTACTTCCATCAGAACAAGACCTCTCAGTACCTAAACTTTGCTCAAGATAAATAGGGGTCTACTTATTCTGAACTTTCGAAATTTCATTTCTCCTGTAAAAACGAATGAACGTTCTTGTAAGAACATTTTGATTTTCTCATAGATATTCTGTAATATATGCATTCAACCTCATACACTGTGATTTTTTCAAGATTTTAGACGGTTTTGTCCATCTAGTCCCAGTAGTTTCGAAAATAAGGGGGGGAATGGTAAATTTTCGCTTATTTTGTTAAATAACTTCAAAATCATTTATTTGATGAAAAAAATATATTAGAGATTCTCACAACGAGTCCGTTCATGTAATATATCAAACAACATGTTGAACAAAAAAACTTTTTTTTAATTTTCATAGTCACCCCCTAAAAGTGGCCCATTTTTTCCGAGCGTATTGGCTGTGACGAACAGACGGACAGACAGACACACGAGTGATCCTATAAATGGTTCTCTTTTTACCTTTTCAGATAGGAAACCCTAAGAAGACACAAAATTTGCCCAAAAGGAATATCTCTAAAATATTTTTGATCGGTTCAGATGACCCGGAAGGGTTGACAGTTTTATCGCTTACAAAGCAAAATAAATGTATCTTAATATTTCCCTCGAGTCGTATAACTTATCACGTATTCACACGAGCCTCACCTCATCGCCGTCACCCATGGCGACTATCGCCGGCTATCCATCATTACAGCTCAAAAACCTCTTCCTGCAAAATTTCGCGAATAATGAAAATTGTGGGAGTGATACATCTACGCACAAAACATTTGGCACAAAAGCACAACGGGATACCTCACAATACTCTCGTCATATAACATTTAGCCAGCCCACACCTTAGCTTAGAGAATCGCAAAATGGAGACATCTCAACTACAAAAGATGACGAAGAAGCAGAGTACCATATAACCGATAATTATAACTTTTGTAATGCGCCAGCATAAAAAGAAATTAACAATGGATTCAAAAGATCCCCTCGATAGACCGAAACTATGTAAAAAAACTTGATACAGTTTGCAAAGATTCAAGATATTTATTCTAAATAGTTGCAAATTAAACTGTTTCTGATAGTCATATAATAGTGATTACATAATTTCATTTGTACAAAATCTAGAAATAAACAATCATTAATAATTGTGAATAAAAAAAAAATAAAAAAAATCATTAGTTAATAACGTCAAAATCCAATCCTTGATATAAAAAAACAAATTATGTCATTAGAACATGAAAACAATATGACACGAGAAGTTATACATTAATATCATTGAATGTCATGAATGCCTTTGACAAGTGTAGGCCAGTTCACACGGACAGCACCCGGGCACGAGTATAACGCGAGAGTCAGCCATCGCTCCTCTCAACCTTATTATGAATTTGAACCCGGCACCTCTGGTTAGGAGGAGACCAGTCGTTACCGGTTGAGCCACCGACGCTTCCTAATACGAGTATGACAAAGTATATTATTTTACATCTTATCGAGCTATCTTTATGTTTAGTGAAATTCGTGAGATTCTATATCTTTATCTTCTATCCATTATTTAAAGGATTTCCACGACGACCGGTCCTGCGCTGCCCTCATCCACCAGATTCCCGCGATCTTCACCAGGTCGTCGGTCCACCGCGTGTGAGGCCTGCCTACGCTACGTTTTCTGGTATACAGTCGCCACTCGAGAACTTTACTGCCCCAACGGCTATCCGTTCTACGAGCTATGTGCCCTGCCCATTGCCACTTCATTTTAGCGATTCTGTGAGCTATGTCGGTTACTTTGGTTCTTTGGAGAAATTAATTACATCAGGTTTTAAATTATATCATTAATGTTATTTTTTTTAAGCATTTTTATTTTTAATATTTTTGAAGTACATTTCTTGAATAGAAGCCACATTTAAAGGAACTCCGAGTAATTGATTTTTTATCGCAGTTATAATTTTATAAAAAAACAGCGGGGTGTGTCCGAGATACAACTGTTATTTTTTTATGGGGATACTTTTTATCCCGCTTTTTTTATTCCGACCTCACCCCCTCGTTACACAGATTGATGCAGATTGGTTACAGTTTGGTTCTCGAACGTATAGGATTTCGCCGTAACTTTTTTTGTTCCGTCATTCGATTTTTGTAATGTCATTTCTCGCCCGTTGTATGAAGTGTCCGGGGTGTGACCAGGCACCAGCAGCATTGCATGTCAAGGAATATCTTTAAATGAAGACAAATTATTGAAGACTAACCTCAACAGGGCTCGATCCCAGGTTACTTAGGAGTCATTTCAAAAGCTTTGTTATTTCGATAGTTGACACTTTTGATTTTAGGTCCTTGGTGGAACATTATATCGCACATTTTGATATTTAATTACACTAATTCCACATGAAATAAATTCTGCCTGAAGATGGTGTTCGAAACCGGTCGCTGACAAATTATAAATGTAGTTTTGTTTATTTTATGTTTTAATTAGTGTAGATATATGTACCTATATCAAAATGTGCTTTATTATTTAGATCAAATAAACAATAACATAAATTGAACAATAACTATTAACAAATCATGATTGATTAAAAAACGTATAATCTGTAATCAGAAATCAAACTCTTCTACGTTAAAAAGAGTTTTTCCAGATTTGACGTAAAACATCTTGATTTGGGTGCCCTACCCGATCCCGAACCAAGTCTCCACTTCAAGTTATTCTCCATTTTCAACGTTTAAAAGAGTTTCTCCAGATGTAACGTTCAACATTTTGAACTGGGTGCCCTACCAGACCCCGAACCAAGTCTCCATTTCAAATTATTTTACCTCTTCTACGTTAAAAAGAGTTTCTCTAGATGTGACGTTTAACATTTTGAACTGTGTGCCCTACCAGATCCCGAACCAAGTCTCCACTTCAAATTGTACTCCCTCTTCAACGTTAAAAAGAGTTTTTCCAGATGTGACGTACAGCATTTTGAACTGGGTGCCCTATCAGACACCGAAACAAGTCTCCACTTCAAATTATTTTACCTCTTCTACGTTCAAAAGTGTTTTTCCAGATGTCACGTACAACATTTTGAGCTGGGTGCCCTACCAGACCCCAAAACAAGTCTCCACTTCAAATTATTCTCCCTCTTCAACGTTAAAAAGAGTTTTTCCAGATGTGACGTACAACATTTTGAACTGGGTGCCCTACCAGACCCAGAACCAAGTTTCCACTTCAAATTATTCTACCTCTTCTACGTTCATAAGCGTTTTTCCAGATGTCAAGTACAACATTTTGAACTGGGTGCCCTAGCAGACCCCGAAACAAGTCTCCACTTCAAATTATTCTCCCTCTTCAACGTTAAAAATAGTTTTTCCAGATGTGACGTACAACATTTTGAACTGGGTGCCCTACCAGACCCAGAACCAAGTTTCCACTTCAAATTATTCTACCTCTTCTACGTTCAAAAGTGTTTTTCCAGATGTCACGTACAACATTTTGAACTGAGTGCCCTACCAGACCCCGAAACAAGTCTCCACTTCAAATTATTCTCCCTCTTCAACGTTAAAAAGAGTTTTTTCAGATGTGACGTACAACATTTTGAACTGGGTGCCCTACCAGACCCCGAACCAAGTCTCCACTTCAAATTATTCTCCCTCTACAACGTTAAAAAGAGTTTTTCCAAATGTGACCCTTACCAGACCCTGAACCAAGTCTCCACTTCAAATTATTCTCCCTATAACTACTCAAGTTGTATCTTGTAAAATTAATGGACTTGCTATCCTTATTTGTTCGTGTGGCCGATCAAATCTGCATAAAAGTATGTAGGCACAGGAGCATTGGTGGGCAGTGTAGTACTCGTAATAAACTTATTCACTCGATTATAGACAGGGAGCAATCAGCTGACAGGTCCATTACGATTAAAGAGTAGGTAGCTAATACTTATTTATTGTAAACTATTTAACTAGCGACTGCACGCGACCTCTAATGCGTAGGCAGACTAGTTTAGTTCTAGATAAACTTTGAATTCGCGTGTCTTCTGTAGCCGGCAGCAATGATATTAATAAAACGTTACGATTAAAGTACCAAGCATTATGTTTTGATCTAAGTTTTTCATTTAATATTTTGTTAAAATTGTTCGTGTTACTGGCATGTGACGTCATTGTCTTTGCTTTGACAAACTAATTTAGTGATTTTAAGTAGGACACATAATTTACCATTAAAGCTAACAACTAATTTTAAGTAGGACATATAATTTACCATTAAAGCTAAAAACAAATTGTAAGTAGGACATATAATTTACCATTAAAGCTAAAAACAAATTGTAAGTAGGACATATAATTTACCATTAAAGCTTACAACTAATTTTGACAGCAAATTAAAGAAAATAAAAAACATGTTATATCAAAATAATTGTGGTTGTTGCGATTGAAGTCGTATGTTCTCAACTGACTTTAAAGAAGGAGGAGGTTCTCCAGTTCCACTGTATGTTTTTTTGTATGTAATTTTACGCGATTTCTTAACCGATTGCAAGCCGATTTTAACGGTCCGTCTCTTTTTGCAAAGAAACACATGAAATTGTTGTTTTGCGAACACACAAACTTCACATTCCTAGGTATATGTGCGTTACTATCCATTGGGATATAGTAGCTGGTAGCTGGTGGCCTCACATGCCGGGGATGGAGTCCTCTGTTCGATAAACTTGTTGGTTTAATTAGTAAACTGCACTCGTAAGCAACATCAAAAGCCGCCGCCCCACGCGCTGCGTTCCCATGCACTCCGATCATTGACGTTCTGCATCTAGCTAGACCTGCCCTCCCGAATACCTTTTTTTTATTATAAAAAAATTGAGTGCGCTTGACTACATCTCACCCGATGGCAAGTCACAATGCAGTCAGTTTGCTTCCCAGGAGGTGGTAAAAAGTTCTTTGGCATAGCTATATACCGGAGAATAGTTATTTTTAGGGTTTCGTAAAAACGGGACCCTATTACTAAGCTGTGCGTCCATTTGTTTGTCACCAGGCTGTATTTCATGAACCGTGATAGCTAGACAGTTAAAATTTTCACAGATGATGTATTTCTGTAGCCGCTATAACAGCAAATACTAAAAATTAGAAAAAAAAGAAAAATAAGGGAGTCTCCATACAAAAACGTATATTTTTAAGAAGCGTGAAGATACAAGCACAATCTAGTATGATGATACGGATCCCTTTGTGTGCGGTTCTTACGCGCACTTGGGCCGGTTTTTATCAAAATCTTCCGCAAACGATTAAAATAGGTATATATTTAGACACAAAAACAAACCGAAAATTCGTAAGAACATTACTACCAATATTTTAATAATAGTAAAATTAAATACTAAAATTAATCAAACGAAATTTCATCCTGTATACTGTCACTGCTAAGCAAACTAAAATAGGTAAGGTATTTTTTAATGTAATATAGACAATGTTAAGAATTTTTTTTTTTATATATATTTTTTATAATTTTTCAAATGTTGATAATGATTACCCCACCGGTCCAAATATTGTAGAAAACCGGCCTCAGTACCAATTCAATTGACGATTACGAAACGAATTTAGTTAAGTATTATTTATTTTTTTAATTGTACAATAAAGCATATTTGATTTCTTTTAAATAACTTTTAACTGTGTTAAATCGTTATTTTTCAAAATGTTTTTCTTTTAAATTATTATTTACATGTCTTGTAAAAAATTAAGCATGCCAATTTAGTTTTACCAAAATGATCTCACTTTCAGGCCGATGGATCGTCCTTACGAAGTAATATTGGGTCTTTGGTTTCAATACGCTAATTTTAGTGAAATGTCGTGGCAATAAAAAGCAAACGAGGTTTAATTCCGTTGATAGCTTAATGCAAGAGATGAAGACGTGGAAGAGATACTGCTCTGTGGGTTCGATTCCTAATACCCACGCACAAATATTATAAGGGGAGATTTTTATGAGTGGTTTTTTATGAGTTTATAACTTTTTTTTTAGGTGAAAACTTCTTTAGTTGTTTTGGGCATTTTTGAGATGGGCATTTTGGTTTTCCATTGAACTCGCGACACTGTAATGTAAGCGACACCGTACCAGGAACACCCGGAGGTTCAAAACTTCAAATAAATATAAAACTGTAAAAAGTTTTAACTTCTGTCGGCAGTCCCGTAGTGGTTAGGTTTTTTGTATTGTTTATGTACCCAGTGAATGAGAAATACTTAAGTAAAAAAACACAAGATTTCATCATCGGGGAAATAAAGGCAGCCCGACTTTGCTGGCTAGGACACGTAGAAAGAATAGGAGAGGATCGAGCAGCCACAAGAACATATCTTGGAAAACCCTCCAGGCGCCGTCCGGTGGGTCGACCAAGGTATCGCTGTAAAGATGAAGTCGCCAAAGATCTCAAAGAGTTGGGAGTGCCCGAATGGTCAAACTTGGCACAAAATAGGATAGAGTGGTGCACTTTAATGTCGGAGGCCAAGATCCACTTCGGGTCGCTGAGCAAGCGAAGTAAGTAAGTAAGTATGTTTCTTGTTCCTATCTAACTAGTCACTAGTTTAAAACGTTAACAGTCCCCTTACAAGTGTTCTGAAACACGCCATATGTCCATTTGAGTGAGCCCGTAAAGTATCCAAGGGATCGTGTGCCTCATAGGGTCCGAGAGTCGTGGGTTCGATCCCCACCCAGGGCAAGCATTTGTGTGATGAGCAGATTTGTTTGCTCTGTGTCTGGGTGTTAATTATATCTATATATGTATGTATTTAAACGTATTTAAGTATACCGGTGTGAAGTTAGCAGCCAAAAGTTAGCAGCCGTTATAAACCGACCATATTAAAAAGTCATCTTATATCTGAGTAAATAAGAACCAAAGGAGATAACTAAACATGATATTCGTTAAATCTACACTTTCTGATTCCATGACTACTAGAAATAAGATATAAAATTGATTACTAAACGAGTTATAAAAAAAAAGAAACTGTTCCTGAGAGAACACAAATATTCGTATCTGAGTATTTGCTATTGTACAATTTCAGGGTCTTACAAAAAAATGAACCTAGGAGTGCTGGTCCAGCAAACCTGATGAAAGGAAACATACTAAGAAACCTAAGATATCCGTTAAATCCAGATTTGAAGATTTTTCTTGCTTTCTAAGATTTGCTATCAACACATTGAAGCCGTTTGGTAGGTACATAATGAGGAAGAGAATCTAGACTGCTTCCAGGTCGCGCAAGTCAACTGTGCTAACGGAGCGGCTAGATATAGTCCGCAGATATCGAATGCTATCGAAAAATTTAGAATTTTCGATTTCAAGGACACCAACACACGAGTGCGAAATTTGAAAAAAAAAAAAGTTTTTTCAAACTACGCATCAGACCGTTCTAAGGAGTGGAAGTCCACCGCACCTGTTTTGTTGGGTGGAGATAAACATGCTGCATCTAAAAATACCATCAGAAGTCGAAACTTCGATTGCCGTGACACCCGTAGGACGATTTAATCAAAAAAAGGCATGTCCATACTGAACGACCGTAATGTCCTCGTTCCCCGCATCTGGGCCCAACCGAAACCCATATGAAAGTTAGCAAACGTCACCGAGCATCGTTTCCAGCCTCCAGAAGTGGACTTTTCCAGCTAGATTTTCTTTAAAAGGCTGGCAGCCGTTCTGTACCTGCATAATGAGGAAGAGGATTTCGACTGGTTCCAGGTCGTGGAAGTCAACTGCACTAACGGAGCGGTTAGATATCGTCCGTTGGTATCGAATGCCAGCAACAAATATAGAATTATCGATTGTTAGGACACCAACACACGAGGAGGAAAAGTGGAAAAAAATAATATTTCAAACTACGCATCAGACCGTTCTAAGGAGTGGAAGTCCACCGCACCTGTTTTGTTGGGTGGAGATAAACATGCTGCATCTAAAAATATCATCAGAAGTCGAAACTTCGATTGACGTGACACCTGTAGGACGATTTAATCAAAAAAAGGCATGTCCATACTGAACGACCGTAATGTCCTCGTTCCCCGCATCTGGGCCCAACCGAAACCCATATGAAAGTTAGCAAACGTCACCGAGCATCGTTTCCAGCCTCCAGAAGTGGACTTTTCCAGCTAGATTTTCTTTAAAAGGCTGGCAGCCGTTCTGTACCTGCATAATGAGGAAGAGGATTTCGACTGGTTCCAGGTCGTGGAAGTCAACTGCACTAACGGAGCGACTAGATATCGTCCGTAGGTATCGAATGCCAGCAACAAATATATAATTATCGATTGTTAGGACACCAACACACGAGGGGGAAAAGTGGAAAAAAATAATATTTCAAACTACGCATCAGACCGTTCTAAGGAGTGGAAGTCCACCGCACCTATTTTGTTGGGTGGAGATAAACATGCAGCATCTAAATATATCATTAGAAGTCGAAACTTCGATTGCCGTGACACCCGTAGGACGATTTAATCAAAAAAAGGCATGTCCATACTGAACGACCGTAATGTCCTCGTTCCCCGCATCTGGGCCCAACCGAAACCCATATGAAAGTTAGCAAACGTCACCGAGCATCGTTTCCAGCCTCCAGAAGTGGACTTTTCCAGCTAGATTTTCTTTAAAAGGCTGGCAGCCGTTCTGTACCTGCATAATGAGGAAGAGGATTTCGACTGGTTCCAGGTCGTGGAAGTCAACTGCACTAACGGAGCGGCTAGATATCGTCCGTAGGTATCGAATGCCAGCAACAAATATATAATTATCGATTGTTAGGACACCAACACACGAGGGGGAAAAGTGGAAAAACATAATAATTCAAACTACGCATCAGACCGTTCTAAGGAGTGGAAGTCCACCGCACCTGTTTTGTTGGGTGGAGATAAACATGCTGCATCAAAAATATCATTAGAAGTCGAAACTTCGATTGACGTGACACCCGTAGGACGATTTAATCAAAAAAAGGCATGTCCATACTGAACGACCGTAATGTCCTCGTTCCCCGCATCTGGGCCCAACCGAAACCCATATGAAAGTTAGCAAACGTCACCGAGCATCGTTTCCAGCCTCCAGAAGTGGACTTTTCCAGCTAGATTTTCTTTAAAAGGCTGGCAGCCATTCTGTACCTGCATAATGAGGAAGAGGATTTCGACTGGTTCCAGGTCGTGGAAGTCAACTGCACTAACGGAGCGGCTAGATATCGTCCGTAGGTATCGAATGCCAGCAACAAATATATAATTATCGATTGTTAGGACACCAACACACGAGGGGGAAAAGTGGAAAAAAATAATATTTCAAACTACGCATCAGACCGTTCTAAAGAGTGGAAGTCCACCGCACCTGTTTTGTTGGGTGGAGATAAACATGCTGCATCTAAAAATATCATCAGAAGTCGAAACTTCGATTGACGTGACACCTGTAGGACGATTTAATCAAAAAAAGGCATATCCATACTGAACGACCGTAATGTCCTCGTTCCCCGCATCTGGCCCCAACCAAAACCCATATGAAAGTTAGCAAACGTCACCGAGCATCGTTTCCAGCCTCCAGAAGTGGACTTTTCCAGCTAGATTTTCTCTATTAGGCTGGCAGCCGTTCTGTACCTGCATAATGAGGAAGAGGATTTCGACTGGTTCCAGGTCGTGGAAGTCAACTGCACTAACGGAGCGGCTAGATATCGTCCGTAGGTATCGAATGCCAGCAACAAATATATAATTATCGATTGTTAGGACACCAACACACGAGGGGGAAAAGTGGAAAAAAATAATATTTCAAACTACGCATCAGACCGTTCTAAGGAGTGGAAGTCCACCGCACCTGTTTTGTTGGGTGGAGATAAACATGCTGCATCTAAAAATATCATCAGAAGTCGAAACTTCGATTGCCGTGACACCCGTAGGACGATTTAATCAAAAAAAGGCATGTCCATAATGAACGACCGTAATGTCCTCGTTCCCCGCATCTGGCCCCAACCGAAACCCATATGAAAGTTAGCAAACGTCACCGAGCATCGTTTCCAGCCTCCAGAAGTGGACTTTTCCAGCTAGATTTTCTTTAAAAGGCTGGCAGCCGTTCTGTACCTGCATAATGAGGAAGAGGATTTCGACTGGTTCCAGGTCGTGGAAGTCAACTGCACTAACGGAGCGGCTAGATATCGTCCGTAGGTATCGAATGCCAGCAACAAATATAGAATTATCGATTGTTAGGACACCAACACACGAGGAGGAAAAGTGGAAAAAAATAATATTTCAAACTACGCATCAGACCGTTCTAAGGAGTGGAAGTCCACCGCACCTATTTTGTTGGGTGGAGATAAACATGCTGCATCTAAAAATATCATTAGAAGTCGAAACATCGATTGACGTGACACCCGTAGGACGATTTAATCAAAAAAAGGCATGTCCATACTGAACGACCGTAATGTCCTCGTTCCCCGCATCTGGGCCCAACCGAAACCCATATGAAAGTTAGCAAACGTCACCGAGCATCGTTTCCAGCCTCCAGAAGTGGACTTTTCCAGCTAGATTTTCTTTAAAAGGCTGGCAGCCGTTCTGTACCTGCATAATGAGGAAGAGGATTTCGACTGGTTCCAGGTCGTGGAAGTCAACTGCACTAACGGAGCGGCTAGATATCGTCCGTAGGTATCGAATGCCAGCAACAAATATAGAATTATCGATTGTTAGGACACCAACACACGAGGAGGAAAAGTGGAAAAAAATAATATTTCAAACTACGCATCAGACCGTTCTAAGGAGTGGAAGTCCACCGCACCTATTTTGTTGGGTGGAGATAAACATGCTGCATCTAAAAATATCATTAGAAGTCGAAACTTCGATTGACGTGACACCCGTAGGACGATTTAATCAAAAAAAGGCATGTCCATACTGAACGACCGTAATGTCCTCGTTCCCCGCATCTGGGCCCAACCGAAACCCATATGAAAGTTAGCAAACGTCACCGAGCATCGTTTCCAGCCTCTAGAAGTGGACTTTTCCAGCTAGATTTTCTTTAAAAGGTTGGCAGCCGTTCTGTACCTGCATAATGAGGAAGAGGATTTCGACTGGTTCTAGGTCGTGGAAGTCAACTGCACTAACGGAGCGGCTAGATATCGTCCGTAGGTATCGAATGCCATCAACAAATATATAATTATCGATTGTTAGGACACCAACACACGAGGGGGAAAAGTGGAAAAAAATAATATTTCAAACTACGCATCAGACCGTTCTAAGGAGTGGAAGTCCACCGCACCTGTTTTGTTGGGTGGAGATAAACATGCTGCATCTAAAAATATCATCAGAAGTCGAAACTTCGATTGACGTGACACCTGTAGGACGATTTAATCAAAAAAAGGCATGTCCATACTGAACGACCGTAATGTCCTCGTTCCCCGCATCTGGGCCCAACCGAAACCCATATGAAAGTTAGCAAACGTCACCGAGCATCGTTTCCAGCCTCCAGAAGTGTTCTTTTCCAGCTAGATTTTCTCTATTAGGCTGGCAGCCGTTCTGTACCTGCATAATGAGGAAGAGGATTTCGACTGGTTCCAGGTCGTGGAAGTCAACTGCACTAACGGAGCGGCTAGATATCGTCCGTAGGTATCGAATGCCAGCAACAAATATATAATTATCGATTGTTAGGACACCAACACACGAGGGGGAAAAGTGGAAAAAAATAATATTTCAAACTACGCATCAGACCGTTCTAAGGAGTGGAAGTCCACCGCACCTGTTTTGTTGGGTGGAGATAAACATGCTGCATCTAAAAATATCATCAGAAGTCGAAACTTCGATTGACGTGACACCTGTAGGACGATTTAATCAAAAAAAGGCATGTCCATACTGAACGACCGTAATGTCCTCGTTACCCGCATCTGGCCCCAACCGAAACCCATATGAAAGTTAGCAAACGTCACCGAGCATCGTTTCCAGCCTCCAGAAGTGGACTTTTCCAGCTAGATTTTCTTTAAAAGGCTGGCAGCCGTTCTGTACCTGCATAATGAGGAAGAGGATTTCGACTGGTTCCAGGTCGTGGAAGTCAACTGCACTAACGGAGCGGCTAGATATCGTCCGTAGGTATCGAATGCCATCAACAAATATATAATTATCGATTGTTAGGACACCAACACACGAGGGGGAAAAGTGGAAAAAAATAATATTTCAAACTACGCATCAGACCGTTCTAAGGAGTGGAAGTCCACCGCACCTGTTTTGTTGGGTGGAGATAAACATGCTGCATCTAAAAATATCATCAGAAGTCGAAACTTCGATTGACGTGACACCTGTAGGACGATTTAATCAAAAAAAGGCATGTCCATACTGAACGACCGTAATGTCCTCGTTCCTCGCAGCTGGCCCCAACCGAAACCCATATGAAAGTTAGCAAACGTCACCGAGCATCGTTTCCAGCCTCCAGAAGTGGACTTTTCCAGCTAGATTTTCTTTAAAAGGCTGGCAGCCGTTCTGTACCTGCATAATGAGGAAGAGGATTTCGACTGGTTCCAGGTCGTGGAAGTCAACTGCACTAACGGAGCGGCTAGATATGGTCCGTAGGTATCGAATGCCAGCAACAAATATATAATTATCGATTGTTAGGACACCAACACACGAGGGGGAAAAGTGGAAAAAAATAATATTTCAAACTACGCATCAGACCGTTCTAAGGAGTGGAAGTCCACCGCACCTGTTTTGTTGGGTGGAGATAAACATGCTGCATCTAAAAATATCATCAGAAGTCAAAACTTCGATTGACGTGACACCTGTAGGACGATTTAATCAAAAAAAGGCATGTCCATACTGAACGACCGTAATGTCCTCGTTCCCCGCATCTGGCCCCAACCGAAACCCATATGAAAGTTAGCAAACGTCACCGAGCATCTTTTTCAGCCTCCAGAAGTGGACTTTTCCAGCTAGATTTTCTCTATAAGGCTGGCAGCCGTTCTGTAACTGCATAATGAGGAAGAGGATTTGGACTGCTTCCAGGTCGTGCAAGTCAACTTTGCTATTGGAGCTGTTAGATATAGTCCGCATGTATCGAATGCTATCGACAAATTTATAATTTTCGATTTCTAGGACACCAACACACGAGTGCGAAATTTGAAAAAAAAAGTTTTTTCAAACTACGCATCAGACCGTTCTAAGGAGTGGAAGTCCACCGCACCTGTTTTGTCGGGTGGAGATAAACATGCTGCATCTAAAAATACCATCAGCAGTCGAAACTTCGATTGCTGTGACACCCGTAGGACGATTTAATCAAAAAAAGGCATGTCCTTACTAAACGACCGTAATGTCCTCGTTCCCCGCATCTGGTACCAACCGAAACCCATATGAAAGTTAGCAAACGTCACCGAGCATCGTTTCCAGCCTCCAGAAGTGGACTTTTCCAGCTAGATTTTCTCTATAAGGCTGGCAGCCGTTCTGTACCTGCATAATGAGGAAGAGGATTTCGACTGGTTCCAGGTCGTGGAAGTCAACTGCACTAACGGAGCGGTTAGATATCGTCCGTTGGTATCGAATGCCAGCAACAAATATAGAATTATCGATTGTTAGGACACCAACATACGAGGAGGAAAAGTGGAAAAAAATAATATTTCAAACTACGCATCAGACCGTTCTAAGGAGTGGAAGTCCACTGCACCTGTTTTGTTGGGTGGAGATAAACATGTTGCATCTAAAAATACAATCAGAAGTCGAAACTTCGATTGCCGTGACACCCGTAGGACGATTTAATCAAAAAAAGGCATGTCCATACTGAACGACCGTAATGTCCTCGTTCCCCGCATCTGGGCCCAACCGAAACCCATATGAAAGTTAGCAAACGTCACAGAGCATCGTTTCCAGCCTCCAGAAGTGGACTTTTCTAGCTAGATTTTCTTTAAAAGGCTGGCAGCCGTTCTGTACCTGCATAATGAGGAAGAGGATTTCGACTGGTTCCAGGTCGTGAAAGTCAACTGCACAAACGGAGCGGCTAGATATCGTCCGTAGGTATCGAATGCCAGCAACAAATATAGAATTATCGATTGTTAGGACACCAACACACGAGGAGGAAAAGTGGAAAAAAATAATATTTCAAACTACGCATCAGACCGTTCTAAGGAGTGGAAGTCCACCCCACCTGTTTTGTTGGGTGGAGATAAACATGCTGCATCTAAAAATATCATCAGAAGTCGAAACTTCGATTGACGTGACACCCGTAGGACGATTTAATCAAAAAAAGGCATGTCCATACTGAACGACCGTAATGTCCTCGTTCCCCGCATCTGGGCCCAAACGAAACCCATATGAAAGTTAGCAAACGTCACCGAGCATCGTTTCCAGCCTCCAGAAGTGGTCTTTTCCAGCTAGATTTTCTCTATTAGGCTGGCAGCCGTTCTGTACCTGCATAATGAGGAAGAGGATTTCGACTGGTTCCAGGTCGTGGAAGTCAACTGCACTAACGGAGCGGCTAGATATCGTCCGTAGGTATCGAATGCCAGCAACAAATATAGAATTATCGATTGTTAGGACACCAACACACGAGGAGGAAAAGTGGAAAAAAATAATATTTCAAACTACGCATCAGACCGTTCTAAGGAGTGGAAGTCCACCGCACCTGTTTTGTTGGGTGGAGATAAACATGCTGCATCTAAAAATATCATCAGAAGTCGAAACTTCGATTGACGTGACACCTGTAGGACGATTTAATCAAAAAAAGGCATGTCCATACTGAACGACCGTAATGTCCTCGTTCCCCGCATCTGGCCCCAACCGAAACCCATATGAAAGTTAGCAAACGTCACCGAGCATCGTTTCCAGCCTCCAGAAGTGGACTTTTAAAGCTAGATTTTCTTTAAAAGGCTGGCAGCCGTTCTGTACCTGCATAATGAGGAAGAGGATTTCGACTGGTTCCAGGTCGTGGAAGTCAACTGCACTAACGGAGCGGCTAGATATTGTCCGCATGTATCGAATGCTATCGACAAATTTATAATTATCGATTGTTAGGTCACCAACACACGAGTGCGAAATTTGAAAAAAAAAAGTTTTTTCAAACTACGCATCAGACCGTTCTAAGGAGTGGAAGTCCACCGCACCTAATTTGTTGTGTGGAGATAAACATGCTGCATCTTAAAATATCATCAGAAGTCGAAACTTCGATTGACGTGACACCTGTAGGACGATTTAATCAAAAAAAGGCATGTCCATACTGAACGACCGTAATGTCCTCGTTCCCCGCATCTGGCCCCAACCAAAACCCATATGAAAGTTAGCAAACGTCACCGAGCATCGTTTCCAGCCTCCAGAAGTGGACTTTTCCAGCTAGATTTTCTCTATAAGGCTGGCAGCCGTTCTGTACCTGCATAATGAGGAAGAGGATTTCGACTGGTTCCAGGTCGTGGAAGTCAACTGCACTAACGGAGCGGCTAGATATCGTCCGTAGGTATCGAATGCCAGCAACAAATATAGAATTATCGATTGTTAGGACACCAACACACGAGGAGGAAAAGTGGAAAAAAATAATATTTCAAACTACGCATCAGACCGTTCTAAGGAGTGGAAGTCCACCGCACCTATTTTGTTGGGTGGAGATAAACATGCTGCATCTAAAAATATCATTAGAAGTCGAAACTTCGATTGACGTGACACCCGTAGGACGATTTAATCAAAAAAAGGCATGTCCATACTGAACGACCGTAATGTCCTCGTTCCCCGCATCTGGGCCCAACCGAAACCCATATGAAAGTTAGAAAACGTCACCGAGCATCGTTTCCAGCCTCCAGAAGTGGACTTTTCCAGCTAGATTTTCTTTAAAAGGCTGGCAGCCGTTCTGTACCTGCATAATGAGGAAGAGGATTTCGACTGGTTCCAGGTCGTGGAAGTCAACTGCACTTACGGAGCGGCTAGATATTGTCCGTAGGTATCGAATGCCAGCAACAAATATATAATTATCGATTGTTAGGACACCAACACACGAGGGGGAAAAGTGGAAAAAAATAATATTTCAAACTACGCATCAGACCGTTCTAAGGAGTGGAAGTCCACCGCACCTGTTTTGTTGGGTGGAGATAAACATGCTGCATCTAAAAATATCATTAGAAGTCGAAACTTCGATTGACGTGACACCCGTAGGACGATTTAATCAAAAAAAGGCATGTCCATACTGAACGATTGTAATGTCCTCGTTCCCCGCATCTGGGCCCAACCGAAACCCATATGAAAGTTAGCAAACGTCACCGAGCATCGTTTCCAGCCTCCAGAAGTGGTTTTTTCCAGCTAGATTTTCTTTAAAAGGCTGGCAGCCGTTCTGTACCTGCATAATGAGGAAGAGGATTTCGACTGGTTCCAGGTCGTGGAAGTCAACTGCACTAACGGAGCGGCTAGATATCGTCCGTAGGTATCGAATGCCAGCAACAAATATATAATTATCGATTGTTAGGACACCAACACACGAGGGGGAAAAGTGGAAAAAAATAATATTTCAAACTACGCATCAGACCGTTCTAAGGAGTGGAAGTCCACCGCACCTGTTTTGTTGGGTGGAGATAAACATGCTGCATCTAAAAATATCATCAGAAGTCGAAACTTCGATTGACGTGACACCTGTAGGACGATTTAATCAAAAAAAGGCATGTCCATACTGAACGACCGTAATGTCCTCGTTCCCCGCATCTGGGCCCAACCGAAACCCATATGAAAGTTAGCAAACGTCACCGAGCATCGTTTCCAGCCTCCAGAAGTGGACTTTTCCAGCTAGATTTTCTTTAAAAGGCTGGCAGCCGTTCTGTACCTGCATAATGAGGAAGAGGATTTCGACTGGTTCCAGGTCGTGGAAGTCAACTGCACTAACGGAGCGGTTAGATATCGTCCGTTGGTATCGAATGCCAGCAACAAATATAGAATTATCGATTGTTAGGACACCAACACACGAGGAGGAAAAGTGGAAAAAAATAATATTTCAAACTACGCATCAGACCGTTCTAAGGAGTGGAAGTCCACCGCACCTGTTTTGTTGGGTGGAGATAAACATGCTGCATCTAAAAATATCATCAGAAGTCGAAACTTCGATTGACGTGACACCTGTAGGACGATTTAATCAAAAAAAGGCATGTCCATACTGAACGACCGTAATGTCCTCGTTCCCCGCATCTGGGCCCAACCGAAACCCATATGAAAGTTAGCAAATACACCGAGCATCGTTTCCAGCCTCCAGAAGTGGACTTTTCCAGCTAGATTTTCTCTATAAGGCTGGCAGCCGTTCTGTAACTGCATAATGAGGAAGAGGATTTGGACTGCTTCCAGGTCGTGCAAGTCAACTTTGCTAATGGAGCTGTTAGATATAGTCCGCATGTATCGAATGCTATCGACAAATTTATAATTTTCGATTTCTAGGACACCAACACACGAGTGCGAAATTTGAAAAAAAAAAGTTTTTTCAAACTACGCATCAGACCGTTCTAAGGAGTGGAAGTCCACCGCACCTGTTTTGTTGGGTGGAGATAAACATGCTGCATCTAAAAATATCATTAGAAGTCGAAACTTCGATTGACGTGACACCCGTAGGACGATTTAATCAAAAAAAGGCATGTCCATACTGAACGACCGTAATGTCCTCGTTCCCCGCATCTGGGCCCAACCGAAACCCATATGAAAGTTAGCAAACGTCACCGAGCATCGTTTCCAGCCTCCAGAAGTGGACTTTTCCAGCTAGATTTTCTCTATAAGGCTGGCAGCCGTTCTGTACCTGCATAATGAGGAAGAGGATTTCGACTGGTTCCAGGTCGTGGAAGTCAACTGCACTAACGGAGCGGCTAGATATCGTCCGTAGGTATCGAATGCCAGCAACAAATATATAATTATCGATTGTTAGGACACCAACACACGAGGGGGAAAAGTGGAAAAAAATAATATTTCAAACTACGCATCAGACCGTTCTAAGGAGTGGAAGTCCACCACACCTGTTTTGTTGGGTGGAGATAAACATGCTGCATCTAAAAATATCATCAGAAGTCGAAACTTCGATTGACGTGACACCTGTAGGACGATTTAATCAAAAAAAGGCATGTCCATACTGAACGACCGTAATGTCCTCGTTCCCCGCATCTGGGCCCAACCGAAACCCATATGAAAGTTAGCAAACGTCACCGAGCATCGTTTCCAGCCTCCAGAAGTGGACTTTTCCAGCTAGATTTTCTCTATAAGGCTGGCAGCCGTTCTGTAACTGCATAATGAGGAAGAGGATTTGGACTGCTTCCAGGTCGTGCAAGTCAACTTTGCTAATGGAGCTGTTAGATATAGTCCGCATGTATCGAATGCTATCGACAAATTTATAATTTTCGATTTCTAGGACACCAACACACGAGTGCGAAATTTGAAAAAAAAAGTTTTTTCAAACTACGCATCAGACCGTTCTAAGTAGTGGAAGTCCACCGCACCTGTTTTGTCGGGTGGAGATAAACATGCTGCATCTAAAAATACCATCAGCAGTCGAAACTTCGATTGCTGTGACACCCGTAGGACGATTTAATCAAAAAAAGGCATGTCCATACTAAACGACCGTAATGTCCTCGTTCCCCGCATCTGGTACCAACCGAAACCCATATGAAAGTTAGCAAATGTCACCGAGCATCGTTTCCAGCCTCCAGAAGTGGACTTTTCCAGCTAGATTTTCTCTATAAGGCTGGCAGCCGTTCTGTACCTGCATAATGAGGAAGAGGATTTCGACTGGTTCCAAGTCGTGGAAGTCAACTGCACTAACGGAGCAGCTGGATATCGTCCGTAGGTATCGAATGCCAGCAACAAATATATAATTATCGATTGTTAGGACACCAACACACGAGGGGGAAAAGTGGAAAAAAATAATATTTCAAACTACGCATCAGACCGTTCTAAGGAGTGGAAGTCCATCGCACCTGTTTTGTTGGGTGGAGATAAACATGCTGCATCTAAAAATACAATCAGAAGTCGAAACTTCGATTGCCGAGACACCCGTAGGACGACTTAATCATAAAAAGCATGTCCATACCAGTAATAATAATTCAATGGTCCATACTGAACGACCGCAATGTCTAATGGCTAGATTTTCTCTTAAAAGCGAGCATCCGTTTTTGAAGTCCATAATGAGGAAGAGGAACTTGTGCTGTGTTGCCTAGGATATTATCTAGCAGTGTATTTCTAGGGATAGAATTTGTATGAATTTTCAATTCGTTTTGTCGGATGGGGTGGTTTGGCGTGGAATGGTGTGTAAATGGTATGTTTCCGACTTTATATTTATGCCTCTTTCTTGCTATTTTCAATGAGACACACACACTTGTTTCCTCTTATTTGATAGAGGCTACAGGTATACGCTGTTAAACGAAAGGAATGGAGTGTGAGCTTTGCTACTTGTTGCTAGACAGCGGCAAAGGTGACCTCTTTATACAACTATTACTTCGTCAAAGATGACCTACTTTTTAATTTTTGACATTTAATTTTTGAAATTTTACCTGTAAAATAAAATGTGTTTGTAGGTTTCTAAGTGAACTCTGAGTTTGAAAATGTATATTGAAATTTAAAGCTGTACAAATACTTTTTGAAAGCGTTAATTAAAATTAAATCTGATCTACTTCAAAGGCACTAGATCGCGCTGAATACATATAAATTTACTCCGACTTAATGGAAATAATATTAAAGTGGCAACATTGAAGAGGCCACGTGACGCGATATAGAATTAATATATTTGTAGTTGATCTGTGGTATTTAGTTTTATAATAGACAAGGGGAATTCCCAAACAACGCAACGAGTTGATTTGAGATTGTGGCAGCGTTGCCAATCTGTTCGGAACCCCCGAAACTTTGGGGAATTTCAGTCCAAAAGTGATGATTTGTGGGGGAGCGTTATCAAGGCACTTACCATTAGGGGAGGTGCAGCCAAACGCACTCAAGTTTTTGATAAAAAAGGGGAATAAAAAAGGTTAAAAAACTAAAAACCGACTTCAAAAAGAAAATACTCAAAAGTATGAAAGGATATTTTATACATATAAATACACGAAATTAACCAACAATAATAAAATCAAAGAGAGAGTATCTATCAAATTAGGGGACTACAATATTTTTTTGAGGTCGGTACCAACACACAGCTACTTACCTTTCAATTGTTTTAGAATCGATCGCTTTGTTGGGCACCGACCTCAAAAAAGTGTAGTACCCTTATTTGATTCGTATCCTACCTTTGATTTCATTATTTATTTTTATAATAATATTATTTCAAACTTTTGCGTATTTTCTTTTTGACACTTTTTATTTTATTTTTATTGATAATGTTATCTATCTAATAAAGTTAAACCCAATCACCTATTCGCCAACAGGAATCATCAAATCATAATGTATGTGTTTCATTAACTGATACAGAGTCCTGTGGCTTTCATTATCATCTCAGCAGCACGCAAGTTAAGGAGTTACACCTTCCATCATCAGCTCACCTGAATAACCTGAACGAATACAACTATCGGTATATATGTATACCTACTTATCTACGTATAATACTTAAAGAATTATCCTTTAAATCCTAACCGTTAAGGAGTTGTACCTTCCATCATCAGCTCTCCAACATAGAACAATGACTACCAGACGCAAATACGTGAATACCTTTAGAAAATACATAAAAAAATTAACAAACGCACTAGTCACCACTACGATTTTTTAAAGGTTCCCGTCAATTTCTCTGGGATTCCATCATCAGATCCTGGTTTCCTTATCATCATACCACCCTTGGGATATCTCTTTTCCAACAAAAAAAGAATCATCAAAATCAGTTCTTAAACGAATAAGTTATCCGCGAACACACACAAAAAAATTATATATATACGGTCGAATTGAGAAACCTCCTCCTTTTTACCCGACTGCGCCAGAAGGAGGGTTATGTTTTTCGAGAGTATGTATGTATGTATGTATGTTTGTATGTATAATTGTTTGGCACGCTCTGCAGCCTGAACGGCTGGATGGATTTTAGCTTGAGAGGTGTCGTTAGATTCGTATTTACTGTGAGAGTGACACTGGGTATATCAAAATAAAAAAAAACAAAATGGCGGATTTTTGGCACAAAATGGCGGGTTTTTGGCGCAAAATTCAAATGTTTGACACGCTCTGCAGCCTTAACGGCTCGATTAATTATAGCTTGAGGGTTGTCGTTAGATACGTTTTTACTATGAGAATGACATTGGGTATATCAAAATAAATAAAAACAAAATGGCGGATTTTTGGCGCCAAATTCAAATGAACTCATTCAATAATAAAACTAAAAAAATGAATAAAATAAAAAACGGTAATTTAAAAAACTAAAAAACCCGCCTGCGTTTCTGTGTAATTTGGAAATGAAAAACCCTAAAACAAGAAAGTCGTCATACCCGATTGTACTTAACTTAAGAAAAATTGTAGCAGTCGGGACCCATTCTAGAAATGGAGGCATAGTGAATTGAGAGCACATACCTATATTACATTGCAGATTACTCCAATATACTAACTAGACGGCTGACTTTCTAGAATGGGTCCCGACTGCTACAATTTTTCTTAAGTTAAGTGCAATCGGGTATGACGACTTTCTTGTTTTAGGGTTTTTCATTTCCAAATTACACAGAAACGCAGGCGGGTTTTTTAGTTTTTTAAATTACCGTTTTTTTCTAGTCGTTTTAAAAGCGGACAATTATGTAATTTACTTTAAAATACGACTAAATGCGGACGGCGCAGAACCGGTCATGGTGGAAATTCTTAGGGAAGTGCGTATTTCCGGCCGAAGGTTTTTAAAAACGTGGGCGGGCGCTCACTAGCCGATGCCGTCACAGCACGCCGCTGCGCAGTAAAAATCAAAATTATAAAGTTCCTGTAGTAAAAATGGAAAAAAAACTGTATTGTGCCTCAGTGCTTCAATTCAACAGATATAGCACACGTTTATGTGCCTGTGGACCCAAAAATGGATAAAAGTGGATGACAGCCGTAAAAAGAGTTAATGTAATAGGCCGTAAAAGAAAAGCGCACTGCTGTGAAGACCATTTCGATGTACCTAGGCTGTTTGATAAGTACCCGTTTACTAAATATATTAATATCATTGGTCGAAAATAAGTATACCACCTTTTTAAGCCATTTTTCAGAGGCGGGAAAAAGAGAAAAAAATGGCATTCTTTTGTTTTTTTTTCTCATTTGACAGCGATTTAGTGAAAGCGTGAACTTCAAATTGTTAAAATGGAGAAAGAACAGTATCGGTCTGTAATTAGATTCTTGTTTTTGGAAGGAAAAACATGTAATAAAATAAAAGAAAGAATAAACGGGGCTGTGACGTTATAGTATGAGCGCGCGTAATCTCGGAAATTCAAAAAAGGGCTTAAAATTGTCGTTGTTATATCTTCGGAAATACTGCATGTATTGAAGTGAAATTAACAATCGATAATTATATATTTGTTGCTGGCATTCGATACCTACGGACGATATCTAGCTGCTCCGTTAGTGCAGTTGACTTCCACGACCTGGAACCAGTCGAAATCCTCTTCCTCATTATGCAGGTACAGAACGGCTGCCAGCCTTTTAAAGAAAATCTAGCTGGAAAAGTCCACTTCTGGAGGCTGGAAACGATGCTCGGTGACGTTTGCTAACTTTCATATGGGTTTCGGTTGGGCCCAGATGCGGGGAACGAGGACATTACGGTCGTTCAGTATGGACATGCCTTTTTTTGATTAAATCGTCCTACAGGTGTCACGTCCATCGAAGTTTCGACTTCTGATGATATTTTTAGATGCAGCATGTTTATCTCCACCCAACAAAACAGGTGCGGTGGACTTCCACACCTTAGAACGGTCTGATGCGTAGTTTGAAATATTATTTTTTTCCACTTTTCCTCCTCGTGTGTTGGTGTCCTAACAATCGATAATTCTATATTTGTTGCTGGCATTCGATACCTACGGACGATATCTAGCCGCTCCGTTAGTGCAGTTGACTTCCACGACCTGGAACCAGTCGAAATCCTCTTCCTCATTATGCAGGTACAGAACGGCTGCCAGCCTAATAGAGAAAATCTAGCTCGAAAAGTCCACTTCTGGAGGCTGGAAACGATGCTTGGTGACGTTTGCTAACTTTCATATGGGTTTCGGTTGGGCCCAGATGCGGGGAACGAGGACATTACGGTCGTTCAGTATGGACATGCCTTTTTTTGATTAAATCGTCCTACAGGTGTCACGTCAATCGAAGTTTCGACTTCTGATGATATTTTTAGATGCAGCATGTTTATCTCCACCCAACAAAACAGGTGCGGTGGACTTCCACTCCTTAGAACGGTCTGATGCGTAGTTTGAAAAAACTTTTTTTTTTCAAATTTCGCACTCGTGTGTTGGTGTCCTAGAAATCGAAAATTATAAATTTGTCGATAGCATTCGATACATGCGGACTATATCTAACAGCTCCATTAGCAAAGTTGACTTGCACGACCTGGAAGCAGTCCAAATCCTCTTCCTCATTATGCAGTTACAGAACGGCTGCCAGCCTTATAGAGAAAATCTAGCTGGAAAAGTCCACTTCTGGAGGCTGGAAACGATGCTCGGTGTATTTGATAACTTTCATATGGGTTTCGGTTGGGCCCAGATGCGGGGAACGAGGACATTACGGTCGTTCAGTATGGACATGCCTTTTTTTGATTAAATCGTCCTACAGGTGTCACGTCAATCGAAGTTTCGACTTCTGATGATATTTTTAGATGCAGCATGTTTATCTCCACCCAACAAAACAGGTGCGGTGGACTTCCACTCCTTAGAACGGTCTGATGCGTAGTTTGAAATATTATTTTTTTCCACTTTTCCTCCTCGTGTGTTGGTGTCCTAACAATCGATAATTCTATATTTGTTGCTGGCATTCGATACCAACGGACGATATCTAACCGCTCCGTTAGTGCAGTTGACTTCCACGACCTGGAACCAGTCGAAATCCTCTTCCTCATTATGCAGGTACAGAACGGCTGCCAGCCTTTTAAAGAAAATCTAGCTGGAAAAGTCCACTTCTGGAGGCTGGAAACGATGCTCGGTGACGTTTGCTAACTTTCATATGGGTTTCGGTTGGGCCCAGATGCGGGGAACGAGGACATTACGGTCGTTCAGTATGGACATGCCTTTTTTTGATTAAATCGTCCTACAGGTGTCACGTCAATCGAAGTTTCGACTTCTGATGATATTTTTAGATGCAGCATGTTTATCTCCACCCAACAAAACAGGTGCGGTGGACTTCCACTCCTTAGAACGGTCTGATGCGTAGTTTGAAATATTATTTTTTTCCACTTTTCCCCCTCGTGTGTTGGTGTCCTAACAATCGATAATTATATATTTGTTGCTGGCATTCGATACCTACGGACGATATCTAGCCGCTCCGTTAGTGCAGTTGACTTCCACGACCTGGAACCAGTCGAAATCCTCTTCCTCATTATGCAGGTACAGAACGGCTGCCAGCCTTTTAAAGAAAATCTAGCTGGAAAAAACCACTTCTGGAGGCTGGAAACGATGCTCGGTGACGTTTGCTAACTTTCATATGGGTTTCGGTTGGGCCCAGATGCGGGGAACGAGGACATTACAATCGTTCAGTATGGACATGCCTTTTTTTGATTAAATCGTCCTACGGGTGTCACGTCAATCGAAGTTTCGACTTCTAATGATATTTTTAGATGCAGCATGTTTATCTCCACCCAACAAAACAGGTGCGGTGGACTTCCACTCCTTAGAACGGTCTGATGCGTAGTTTGAAATATTATTTTTTTCCACTTTTCCCCCTCGAGTGTTGGTGTCCTAACAATCGATAATTATATATTTGTTGCTGGCATTCGATACCTACGGACGATATCTAGCCGCTCCGTTAGTGCAGTTGACTTCCACGACCTGGAACCAGTCGAAATCCTCTTCCTCATTATGCAGGTACAGAACGGCTGCCAGCCTATTAAAGAAAATCTAGCTGGAAAAGTCCACTTCTGGAGGCTGGAAACGATGCTCGGTGACGTTTGCTAACTTTCATATGGGTTTCGGTTGGGCCCAGATGCGGGGAACGAGGACATTACGGTCGTTCAGTATGGACATGCCTTTTTTTGATTAAATCGTCCTACGGGTGTCACGTCAATCGAAGTTTCGACTTCTAATGATATTTTTAGATGCAACATGTTTATCTCCACCCAACAAAATAGGTGCGGTGGACTTCCACTCCTTAGAACGGTCTGATGCGTAGTTTGAAATATTATTTTTTTCCACTTTTCCTCCTCGTGTGTTGGTGTCCTAACAATCGATAATTCTATATTTGTTGCTGGCATTCGATACCTACGGACGATATCTAGCCGCTCCGTTAGTGCAGTTGACTTCCACGACCTGGAACCAGTCGAAATCCTCTTCCTCATTATGCAGGTACAGAACGG
The DNA here is from genome assembly GCA_947284805.1 of Coleophora flavipennella. Classification (NCBI taxonomy): domain Eukaryota; kingdom Metazoa; phylum Arthropoda; class Insecta; order Lepidoptera; family Coleophoridae; genus Coleophora; species Coleophora flavipennella. Next base: position 12,090,751 of record OX369295.1, read on the forward strand.
CTGCCAGCCTTTTAAAGAAAATCTAGCTGGAAAAGTCCACTTCTGGAGGCTGGAAACGATGCTCGGTGACGTTTGCTAACTTTCATATGGGTTTCGGTTGGGCCCAGATGCGGGGAACGAGGACATTACGGTCGTTCAGTATGGACATGCCTTTTTTTGATTAAATCGTCCTACAGGTGTCACGTCAATCGAAGTTTCGACTTCTGATGATTTTTTTAGATGCAGCATGTTTATCTCCACCCAACAAAACAGGTGGGGTGGACTTCCACTCCTTAGAACGGTCTGATGCGTAGTTTGAAATATTATTTTTTTCCACTTTTCCTCCTCGTGTGTTGGTGTCCTAACAATCGATAATTCTATATTTGTTGCTGGCATTCGATACCTACGGACGATATCTAGCCGCTCCGTTAGTGCAGTTGACTTCCACGACCTGGAACCAGTCGAAATCCTCTTCCTCATTATGCAGGTACAGAACGGCTGCCAGCCTAATAGAGAAAATCTAGCTCGAAAAGTCCACTTCTGGAGGCTGGAAACGATGCTTGGTGACGTTTGCTAACTTTGATATGGGTTTCGGTTGGGCCCAGATGCGGGGAACGAGGACATTACGGTCGTTCAGTATGGACATGCCTTTTTTTGATTAAATCGTCCTACAGGTGTCACGTCAATCGAAGTTTCGACTTCTGATGATATTTTTAGATGCAGCATGTTTATCTCCACCCAACAAAACAGGTGCGGTGGACTTCCACTCCTTAGAACGGTCTGATGCGTAGTTTGAAAAAACTTTTTTTTTTCAAATTTCGCACTCGTGTGTTGGTGTCCTAGAAATCGAAAATTATAAATTTGTCGATAGCATTCGATACATGCGGACTATATCTAACAGCTCCATTAGCAAAGTTGACTTGCACGACCTGGAAGCAGTCCAAATCCTCTTCCTCATTATGCAGTTACAGAACGGCTGCCAGCCTTATAGAGAAAATCTAGCTGGAAAAGTCCACTTCTGGAGGCTGGAAACGATGCTCGGTGTATTTGCTAACTTTCATATGGGTTTCGGTTGGGCCCAGATGCGGGGAACGAGGACATTACGGTCGTTCAGTATGGACATGCCTTTTTTTGATTAAATCGTCCTACAGGTGTCACGTCAATCGAAGTTTCGACTTCTGATGATATTTTTAGATGCAGCATGTTTATCTCCACCCAACAAAACAGGTGCGGTGGACTTCCACTCCTTAGAACGGTCTGATGCGTAGTTTGAAATATTATTTTTTTCCACTTTTCCTCCTCGTGTGTTGGTGTCCTAACAATCGATAATTCTATATTTGTTGCTGGCATTCGATACCAACGGACGATATCTAACCGCTCCGTTAGTGCAGTTGACTTCCACGACCTGGAACCAGTCGAAATCCTCTTCCTCATTATGCAGGTACAGAACGGCTGCCAGCCTTTTAAAGAAAATCTAGCTGGAAAAGTCCACTTCTGGAGGCTGGAAACGATGCTCGGTGACGTTTGCTAACTTTCATATGGGTTTCGGTTGGGCCCAGATGCGGGGAACGAGGACATTACGGTCGTTCAGTATGGACATGCCTTTTTTTGATTAAATCGTCCTACAGGTGTCACGGCAATCGAAGTTTCGACTTCTGATGGTATTTTTAGATGCAGCATGTTTATCTCCACCCAACAAAACAGGTGCGGTGGACTTCCACTCCTTAGAACGGTCTGATGCGTAGTTTGAAAAAACTTTTTTTTTTTCAAATTTCGCACTCGTGTGTTGGTGTCCTTGAAATCGAAAATTCTAAATTTTTCGATAGCATTCGATATCTGCGGACTATATCTAGCCGCTCCGTTAGCACAGTTGACTTGCGCGACCTGGAAGCAGTCTAGATTCTCTTCCTCATTGTGTAGGTACCTACCAAACGGCTTCAATGTGTTGATAGCAAATCTTAGAAAGCAAGAAAAATCTTCAAATCTGGATTTAACGGATATCTTAGGTTTCTTAGTATGTTTCCTTTCATCAGGTTTGCTGGACCAGCACTCCTAGGTTCATTTTTTTGTAAGACCCTGAAATTGTACAATAGCAAATACTCAGATACGAATATTTGTGTTCTCTCAGGAACAGTTTCTTTTTTTTCATAACTCGTTTAGTAATCAATTTTATATCTTATTTCTAGTAGTCATGGAATCAGAAAGTGTAGATTTAACGAATATCATGTTTAGTTATCTCCTTTGGTTCTTATTTACTCAGATATAAGATGACTTTTTAATATGGTCGGTTTATAACGGCTGCTAACTTTTGGCTGCTAACTTCACACCGGTTTTAAGTATGTATATCAGTCTCTGGTAACCCATAACACAGAGAATCCTACTTTGGGGCCATGTGTGATTTATCCCAGAATATTTATTATTTATTTATTTATGGGGTACACGAACATGGTGGAACCGCTCCCCGTGTACCACATACTGTACACTGGACTGTTAACGTGTTAATACATAGGCTATAGGTACGAGTATGCCTATACACCAACCTCTAATTTTCATTGAGAATCCTTACTTTTTGGAGGTCAGATGACCGCGAGTTAATTAAACCACATAATTTACTAATCTGTCGACATCACATAATTAGTAAAGAGAAAAAGACTTAATGTTAAAAAAAATGACAGTTTTAAGTGTTTTTTTTATAATATATATCTTAACATCGCACGGGTACCAAAAGCCCTTCCGAAACAATCCCCATTTAATTAATCTTCATTAGTTTTTTGATTTGCAATGCTAGTGCCGATGCATTACAAATCTTCTCTGAAGTTCTTCACAGCATTTACAGCAGCCTCATTCTGAGGTGGAACACCCAGTTGCTGTAGGGCGTCTACAAAACTGCACCCAGTGCAAGTTGGGTTCTCACGTCCTCCTTCGTCTTATTTTATTGTTCTCCACATAGCTTACGTGTCCGTATGGTTCCGTATGGTTCCCGGCTAAGAATAGGACCATCCTATCTCTTCCAACGGGTGTCGTAAGAGTCGACTAAGGGACTTAAAACAGGAGGATGGGCAGCAGCGTCCTTTCCGTGCACTGCAACACACCTGCAATCACACTGCGATCGCCAACCCGCCTGCTAAGCGTGGCGATTACGGCAAAACCCCCCTATGAAATCCACACCCAGAAAACGGCCCCTAGTCCCCGGCGGCTTCGCTATTCCAGGCTCCGGTAGCAGTCATGGTAACGGCGGGGTGGGGGGTGCGAAGAATCCCCGGCAGATGCCAGGCTACCAAACCCAACGACCTTTGGCCCTGGCAACTTACAACACGCGTACACTGCGGACTGACGAGAAACTTACAGAACTCGAAGAAGTATTGAGCAGGTTACGGTGGGATATCGTAGGTTTATGTAGAGTCCGAAGAGAGGGAGAGGACACCATGATCCCTAAAACCGGAAACCTGCTCTATTTCCGGGAGGGTGAACAAAAGTCCCAGGGTGGTGTCGGGTTTCTCGTCCACAAGTCCCTGATTAACAATGCGATCCAAATCGTGAGCGTTTCGACAAGGGTAGCATACCCTATACTCAGAATCACCAAACGGTATTCGATGAAGGTCATACAGGTATACGAGCCGACTACGGAACACTCCGACGACGAGGTAGAGACTATGTATGAGGACATCTCTAAAGCCTTACATAGCACCAGGACCCATTAGGCCTTTGATTCAGTCGAAACCTGGGCTGTGCTACAGTCTCTCCAGTGGTGCCAAATTGACCATCGATACATCGAGGTGTTGAAGTGTCTGTATGAAAACGCCACCATGTCGATTCGCCTCCAGGACCAGAACTCGAAACCTATCCAGTTGCAGCGAGGGGTGATACAGGGAGACGTTATATCTCCGAAACTGTTCACCGCCGCCCTGGAAGATGTTTTTTAGCTTCTGGACTGGGGTGGACTCGGCATCACAATCAACGGCGAGTACATATATCACCTCCGATTCGCTGACGATATCGTGGTCATGGCTGAGACTATGGAAGACGTAAGCACAATGCTCGATGGCCTCAGTAAAGTCTCTCAACAAGTGGGTCTTAAAATGAACATGGACAAGACGAAAATAATGTTAAATGTCCGTGTCGCACCCACTCCTCTAAAGGTTGGAGACTCTACACTAGAAGCTATTGACGAATATGTATACCTGGGACAAACAGTCCAGCTAGATTGGTCCAACTTCAAGAAAGAGATCAATCGACGAATCCCACCCGGCTGGGCAGCGTTCGGGATGCTTCGCAATATCTTCACGTCCCAAATACCGCAGTGCCTCAAGACTAAGGTCTTTGACCAGTGTGTGTTGCCAGTGATGACTTACGGAACTGAGACATGGTCGCTTACTATGGGCCTCATAAGAAGGCTCAAGGTCACCCAAAGGGCAATGGAGCGTCCTATGCTCGGAGTTTCTCTGCGTGATCGAATCAGAAACGAGGAGATCCGCAGGAGAACTAAAGTAACCGACATAGCTCACAGAATCGCTAAACTGAAGTGGAAGTGGGCAGGGCACATAGCTCGTAGAACAGATGGCCGATGGGGCAGTAAAGTTCTCAAGTGGCGACCGCGCACCGGAAAACGTAGCGTAGGCAGGCCACCCACGCGGTGGACCGGTGACCTAGTGAAGATCGCGGGAAGCCGATGGATGCGGGCAGCGCAGGACCGGTCGTCGTGGAAATCCTTGGGAAAGGCCTTTGTCCAGCAGTAGAAGATTTCCGGCTGATATGATGATGATGACATAGCTTAGGGACCGTCCATTAATCACGTGAGGCTTGAAAGGGGGGGGGAGGGGTTTGACAAAAATCACGAAATGTCACAACTGGGGAGGGGGGGTGTAATAAGATACCACGTGTATTTATTTTTTCAAACGCGCGATTTTTAAATCGAAAAGCGGCGTGTAGTGTGACCTTGACTCGCCGTTGCTAGGCAACGAACGAAGTACTTACTCACGCGCCGCCGACGACTTCCCGGCTCGGCACGCCAATCGCCTAAAAATAATGTAATTTTTTGTAGATACTAAAAATACACGTGATGTTGGGTGGGGGGTGGGGGGTAGTCTTAAACCTCACCATGTATCACCAAGGGGGAGGGGGGGATAAAAAATGCTTAAAAAAAGATCACGTGATTAATGGACGGCCCCTTACGTGCACTAGACGATGCACCACTTTTTGAACAAAATCCTACCAGAAAACAATGCATAAAACAACAAAATAAAACTAGGAATGCGTTTACCACAAATTCCGCCAAAAAACTCTTAAGTGGTCTTTGAAAAAAAAGAGACAATTTCTTCCTTAACTTTCTTTTGTATTTATTTGCAGATAGAAATGCCCTTTGAAGAGGAATCACCGCGTAGCCAGGCAGATGCATAACCTAATACAATATTATTGGCGATTGTTTGCCGAGCGAAGTGTTTGGCACAAGCCATAACCCATATTCCACGGGCACCGTGCACCTTGCCACCATGTGTGTACACCTACAATCCTTTCGCATCTGCCGATCTTGCACAGATTTTTATTTATGAATAATATCAATAATAATAATGACGAATAATGTCTGCCCCTTTATTTGCGCGGCACCTTCCCGGATGTCTATCGACACCGGATGCTGGCTTTTGAGTATCTGTTGCGAATTTTCGGATGTCAATTTTTATGCTGTGTCATCGGTTTTTGACATTTGATGTATTTATTTAATCGTATGGCGATTTGTCGAACAGGCGATTCTCAAATGTCAATATTCAGGCCACACAGCCATGTAGGGTATCTAACTAAAAGCCGGATAGTAGCCACACTTTTTGAAATCACTCTATATCTCTCAGTACAAAAAGCAAAATACTTCATTTGTAAAACTGGCCGGTACTTTGGTTTTTTATGTAAAAATTTATGAAAAGTATAAAAACATTATCTTTAACAATTTTAGAGTATTAGCGAATGTTTTGGGACATCTATCCCACATAGGGGATAGTTGCCTAATCCATGTAAATTACGTTTAGGATAGATGTACCGCTGAGTAACAGGACATCTACCCCGCAAAAACGTTGATCGCATTTTGACTTCCCATGCAATCGCACAGAGACATGAGACACGGTCAACTTAGTGTTGATTGGAGAATCTTTCGATAGATTAATAAAATAGCATACGATTCACCCGCGAAACTACAGTAATTACAATCGGGGCAACTATACCACGGGGGCAACTATCCTGGTTTTAAGAGGTCTTTAGCGGGGCCGTGGTATCGCCGCAGTGGGCAACGCTCGACGATATGTTTCATCGTTTGGTCTTCCACTCCGCAGTCGCAGCAAGCAGACTCCCTCCATCCCCACTTGTGCCGAAAGTGATTGCACTTTCCATGGCCAGTTCTTAAAAGCCTCCAGGAGGCTCGTGTTTCCATACAAACGAAGTTCCGCTTTCATACAAAGACTTCATGCCGGATCGAATCCAAACTTGCGAATATGTTAAGTAGACACATATCGATGTTTGAAATTAGTTTTCATCGTAGTAAATTAAAACAAAAACTTAAATTAGTTTTGTCCTGAAACTGCTCTTATTTTTTCCGTTTTGTATTAGTACATCAAAAACTAATTTCAAACATGCATGTTATGTATCTACTCAATATATTTGCAAAGTTGGGATTCAATCAAGTATGTAGCTTTTGTATTAAAACGGAACTAAGTTTGTATGGAAACTCGAGCCTCCTGGATTTAGTCGACACCACTGTTTTCGCAGTAGATGGAAGCCTTTTGGTTTAACGTACGGATTTGACGTATGATAGGTCTTCTGTGTCTAAAATTTGAGTGCGTTTGACTGCATCTCACTCATCTGATGAAAAGTGACAATGCTATGTAGGATAGCAAACTCAAATAATGCTTGTTTACTCTCGTCTTGAAGATCTAACCTCTTTAACCACCTCCGTGGCGTAATGGTTAGTCCATTCGCTTACACTAGGAGGTCGCGGGTTCGATTCCCGATGAGGTCAACTTGTAAGATTCGGTTTGGTTGGTGGTAGGGCATTTTCTAAGTCCGCCTGACTAGCTACAACCATCTTATCTAAATCTTGCCGCCAAACTTCAGTGTTAACAACATTGATGTGTTCCGGCTTGAAGATAAGATAGTCAGTTCTCCATTGCGTTGGGGAATCTAGGTAAGCCCACTTCCATATTCTCACTTACCATTAGGTGAGATGATGCCACAAGGGCTTACCAATTGTAAATCATGATCATATCAGCCGAAAAACGTCCATTGCTGGACAAAGGCCTCCCCCAACGAATTCCACGACGACCGGTAAATTAAAAAAAAAAATATCCACAAATTATAAAAGACGGGAATCACTGACACAAACAAGGAATTCCATTCCCTGTCAGCATAATGAACGAGGAAGCGTAATGTTTCGTGCGGTTAGACAGAATATCGACAGCAAAGGGGTGGAAACCTTCCCCACGTCTCGTTAACCGTTAGTGGAATGAAGCTGGGGTATGAGGTCGTGAAGTTCTGCGCACACTTTTTGAATTATTAGATAGACTAAACTGAAGTGGCAGGGGCAGGACACATAGCTCGTAGAACGGATGGCCGATGGGGTAGTAAAGTTCTCGAGTGGCGACCGCGCACTTACGTAGCGTAGGCAGGCCTCCCACGCGGTGTACCGACGATCTGGTGAAGATCGCGTGAGGCCGATAGATGCGGGCAGCGCAGGACCGGTCGTCGTGGAAATCCTTGGGGGAAGCCTTTGTCCAGCAGTGATTAGATAAACCGGTAAACAGGCCGCAGAGGATTTGATTTGTTTGTAACTGGCTCCTCGACGCCAGTTAGTCACTGTGAAACAACTGCGCAAAATTTTACGAAAAATGTATGAGTGAGTAAATCTTAGGTACCTAATGATAATAATTTAGGTACCTAATAATACACCAGGTTGATATTTATTCTCTAAAAAGTGGCAAGCGGCGCTGGCGCAGTACAAATGAGTCTATCCTCGACGAGCTGAACACCAAGACGAGGCTCTCCACTATAAGCATGCAATGTGTCCTCAAATTCTTCGGGAATCTGGCTCGAAGGACCACTTGTTTAATATTTGTATTTGGAGAAAGGTATAGAAAGTCTTTTTTTCCAATAAAAATGAATTTATTTAAGAGCAGTGCACTCGCGTGACAAAGGTTACGGTCAAGAGGAGGGGAAAAAGGGAGTTCTACAGAAATAAGGTAAATATACAATCGGATACACCTTACAAATTTTTTCTTATTAAACAAAGGTCATAAGTAGATCAGGCAGCATAGAAAAGCTTATCGTCCTTATGGAAATCATGGAAAGAAAGAGGAGTAGAAGATGCATACCTATGCGATGGGCTGACGCGGTCATGGAGAAGCCTGGAGAGCCGTGGTGGCATGAGCTGCCCAACGATGGTCGTGTCCCTCAGACATGAGGATACGACAGAGAAGAAGGCTACTTAAGAAACTGAACAACTTTCCGCAAGGAATCTAGGCGAATGGAGCAATAATAACTTGTCAATAATTTATCTATGGATTTGCAAAGATTGGAAAATATTAATTTTTTATTGGTCTTTCGAAGAAGATTTCTGCTTTATCAGCATCTACCACTTGCGGACCATACCATTACATTAAAAAAAAGTCAATTTGTGTCTTTTTACAGATAGAAATCCTTATTTTTACCAAAAAAAAATGACCAAGTGCGTGTCAGACTACGCGCAAAGTAGTGTTTGGGGAGCCTTTTAAAAAAAAATGAGTTACTTTTATTTAGAACAACAAACGATTACACAATGAAGCTTATATTATAAGTATTAAATTAAACTAAAAGAAAATAATAACAATAATAATAATGTTTAAAAAACTAAATTATTTTTGCAGTTAGTAATAGCACAGATGAGATACTATTAGAGGACATTTTATATGGAAAATCTATTAACATTTTTACAAATCTACTATTATTCCTCAACTAAAAAAGCCTAAACTTAGCCGTCATAGTTTTCCTTTAAATTGATTAATTATATCTTACTATTAACATATTTTTAGATGTTCTGGAATAGCGGTTTAGCTTTAGGGGGGAACAATTGACTCTAACAAAAATTTGCACTTTATAGCTCAATATTTTTTCTTCACAATTGGTAAACCCTTGACATCATCTCACCTGATGATAAGTGAAGATGATGCCGATGATGGAAGAAAGCTTACCAAGATGCGCCTAAACAAAGTGGACCTGGTGGTCTTATCTTCAAGCTTGAACACATCAATGCTGTTTACATTGATATTTGGCGGCAATAATATACTTAGATAAGATGGTGGTAGCTAAACTAGCCAGGCAGGCTTAGAAAATGCCCTTCGACCAACCAAACCGAGTCTTACAAGTTGACCCCACCGGAAATCGAACCCGCGATCTCCTGATGTGAAGCTAATGGACTTAACCATCCTAGCAAACGCATCCCTATTTCCTATTTCTGAACGACGTAACCACCGACACCCCACACCATGGTATAGACGAGAAAAAAATTCACCCCCACTTTCACGTGTATGGGAGGGACCCTATAATAAAAATGTTCTTTAAGATTTTATTTTAGCACTTTATCGGTGTGATTATTACGAGTATGTATACCCATGCCAAATAACAGTTTTCACTAGCTCCTCTTTGTAGAGTGTCTTTACTGTGCAAATCTTTTGGCAGATTTATGTAAAATGGCGCCATCTGTGTAAAACAGTGGACAGACGGACAGATGGACAGACGAACATGGCGAAACTACAAGGATTCCTTGTTAACTACGGAACCCTAAAACGACTTTATTCCAGTAATTTTGTACTCGTGTCTTTTCGCATATTTCGCATTCCACTTTCGACGGTATTCATGCGCCATTTTACATAAATCTGTCAAAAGATTTGCTCAGTAAACACGCCCTACAAAGAGCAGTCACATTAAGACGTTTTACCATGAATGTCCTATCAATCCTCCACGGGGCATCGCAATAATGACGTTACACGCATGACGTGCGCGCGCGCAGAATGGCGCATTGTTGCGCAACATCGTGCCCCCTATTGACATATTAGCTTTTAGGGTTCTCTACCTAAATGTGCCAAACGGGACACTATTTACCACCTTTTACTATGCTTACGGCGATACCTGTCTACGTTTTTGTTTTTCTGTACCAAGTTTATATTTTTAACCGTACTAAATAGTCACAGATACTTGTTTAAAAATAGTGCACGATATGCGAGTGATGTAAAAATAAAAAAAAAACGCCATCGTGGGGTAGTTGTCATTCGTTTCATACCAGGAAGGTCGCGGGTTCGAATCCCAGCAGGGCTTAACTTTTAAAACGCGGTCTGTTTGTTGGTAGGGCCAATAAGTAGCTACCACAATCTTGTTTAAGTCTTGTTTCCTAACATCCATGTAAACAGCAATAATGTGTTCCAGCATGAAGATAGATAGAGAGCCAGTTCCCCATTGGGAATTCTTGGTAAGCCCGCTTTCATCCTCGATATCATCATCAATTACTTTAAGGTGAGATGATTCTAAGAAAAAATTAAAAAAAATCCCAAAACATTTCTGTGAAAAAGTAGTAAAAATCCTTCAACGCACTATAAAGTTTTCTCGGCAGTTGCGATCATGACTCACACCTTTTGAGGCCCAGGTTTAAATTATTATTAAAACTCATTTATTCCAGGAAATATTCCCATATCTAAAAATAATTAAATTAAAATAAGTTAAATTTTAAAAACAAACACGAAATTAAATTATTAAATTACACAAATTAACTATGGCTCACACAGATACATACATCACGCTAAGTAAAGTAAGAAATAACGGCAGAATAATAAATAGAAGATTTAAAGGTCTCCGGGGTGGCGAACCCTTAGTGCGTGGATCCAACTCGCATAAGCCAATTTTTTATTCACATGCCCACTAGCCCTCTTATACCAATATTGTAAGTACTTATTTGTGGTCGCACACGTGGACAACCTTTATCCTATTCTATATTTTTTGTCGACATTTATTGTCCAGAGATGCCTCTTAAATTGAATTAGAAAGTTTTAAGTACAAGCCGGCTACTATCGCTCCACGATCCGCGGTGCAACCCGCTGGGTGACGCAAAATTTAATACCAATTAAGAAGCTTTAACTGTTAAATTAATAGCACTCTACAACAGTATCACGATATGGCTTACAGTAGCGCAACGCGATGCCGCCACGGCGTGGGTACTAGCAGTATTAGCCTGTAGCCAGCCTGGCAAATTTCGCGATTTTTGCCCCGCCCCCGCCGCCTGCTGCCCCGCAAGTACCCTTTCGTTGCTCTGCGTAAGTACATTCGTAGCACTACTGTAAGCCGCTATATTGTAATACTGTGACTCTACCCATGTGGTCCCAAGTCCCAAAAGACTTAGGTGGTAAAGGTGTAAACCACTTAACGACGTAATTATTACCTAAACGGAGGATTATAAACTGCTTATCATTATGTAATAACCTGAGCACTGTAATTAAGAAGGCAACAATAATACTTAATAATTATTAAATATTTTAAAACTTAAGTGTTTTCATTTATTTGTGATGAATTGCTAAGACCCTGAAGGAAAATACTCTGAGAAAGATTTTATTAAAATCACACATTTTAGTTTTGAAAATCGTTGCTAACTTCAAATTAAAAATAATTTAGTTTCCAGGTTTTTTATCCACATTAGCTAAGCTCTTAGCATCATCCCACCTGGTGGTAAGTGACGATGATGCCGAAGATGGAAGCGGGCCCACTAAGATACCCCTTGCGTGAATAAACATATTAATTTTCAATTTAAGGACTTAATTTTCAAGTATATTTTACGATATTTATTACACAAAAATTTACTTCATACTGATAGATAGTGATTATTACAAGCTTTTATTTAACTTGCAATGTATGTATGTTTGCTCGGGTGGAATCTTTCAAGTTAAATTTGACCCACTTCCCAGTTTCCGATTAAGCTGAAATTTTGTATCCATATGTATATCGCGTGACAATGCAATATCATTTTCCGATTGAGCTAAAGTTTTGTATCCATATGTATATCGCGTGACAATGCTAGCATTTGCTTGTACCCAAAAGTTTTTGGTTTTTCGAAAATTATTATAACATAAGCTACTTTAACATAACATCACTACTAGAAACATATGAACGATACTGCCCACATAATTACGATACTGCCAATTTACCACCACCCCAAACAAAAAATATTTAACAATAGGTAAATGTTCTGTGCAAATAATTATATATCAAGAATTTTTCTTATTTTGGCCACAGTCCACAGTGCAATAAGAATTTCACAAGTTTTGCGTTTATTGCTGATGTTTTATTGTCATATATTAATAACGAAACCAGACATAAATTGTAGACAATATTTGTCTTTTGTTATCATGTACTGTACTCTTACGTGGAAGACGGCCTTGGTATTCGGAATATGGTGGCTGTAATACAAGCACTTCGGTGCTCAGCACAGGTTTCAGATGTGTTTACAATACGGGTATTATATAGTACGACTCACACTTGACCAATTTTGATGAGTTGTTGTTTTACTGTGATTGTTGTAATATAATCTCACCAAGTTTCACGCTTTTTTGTTTGGATACAGCAAAAACTAAAAAACCTGAAAAAGATCAGGTTCCTTGTAGAGTCCCTTTATTTTTATTTTTTAGTATTTGTTAATGATTGTAATATCACGTATTCTCTGAAGATTTCAGCCTGCTATCTATTACGGTTTAGAGGATACGGCCCTTGAGGTTGGACAGATGGACGAAAAGATAGACGAACAGACGGACGGCATAGACTTAGTAATAGGGTACCGTTAGCTGATTAGCCAGCTCTATTTTATCTTATATCAATGTTGTCAGCATTGAAGTGTTCCAGCATAAAGATAAGATAACCAATTAGGTACGAACAATTTTGGGGAATCTTGGTGAGTCCTTATCTATCTTTGACATCATCGTTATTGAAGATCAGATAAGATGATGCGAAGGGGTTCAATATCATCATCATATCAGCCGAAATACGTCCACTGCTGGACAAAGGCCTCCCCCCAGAGTTTCCACGACGACCGGTTCTGCGCTGCCTGCATCCAGAGGTTTTCCGCGACCTTCACCCAGGTCGTCAGTTTACCGTGTGGGAGGCTGACTACGCCAAGAGGTTATCAATTGTATTTTTTTAATAACAGTCATTTTTACAAGACGCTTCACAAATAAGAGTGTAATGCTTTCAGGTCTAATGTATTTTAAGTATGTTTTTTTATTTCACGATATCTTCTGAACGGCTTAATGTATTTTCGGGTGCAAGGTATCGTTAGATTTGTCTAGATCTAGTATACGTGATATAGGATACGTTATACCCGATTTCCCAAAAAGCAGGGTTCTTTTTTTGTTGAAGTCGTGTTTTTATTTAAAAAAAAGTTACCTAAGATCGCCTTTATAACATTATTAAAGTTTTAATATTATTCGCAAATAAAAATATACGGTGTCAATATTCTTACCAGACCAACAAAATAGTATTTTTTTAATGAAAAAAAGACACCATTTCTATGAAACTTATGAGAGAAATAAGTGATTAAAATGATTACACTACAATTAAGTTTAATTGACACAGCTAGTTACAAAATTTATCTTTATGCATTATTAATTAAAATCTGTGTAGCGTTTACAAATTTAATGTAAGTCAAAGACTGGGTGGTCCAGTAATTTTTAAGTGTCACCATGAAAGAGTTCAACGATATGAGTTATGGTGCATTTCAAATTGTTATCGTTATGAAGGTTAGATATTCTACTGTTACAGTAGGAGAAATTATAAGCTAAAATTAGGCGTGACAATTTATGACCACACTATGATCTCCAAAGGGCTCTAAAGAATCAAGATTTTATTTTAGTTTGAATTTGGAAAACGTGGCGCAGGCAGGTCACATTTTATCTGTGGCTTTTTGACATTAAGTATAAACTACCCATTTGCATGAACGTCCATCTGTCTTTTGTATATTATTTTTTAAAAACATTTTGTGCAACTGTTAGTGATCGAGTTATATTTCTAAATGACTTGACCGCCAATACGATGACATTTTGGCAAATAATTGTAAGCAGGCCATACCAAAAAAAATGCGAACCATTTTCTGCTCGCGCACCGCGCACCCTAGATATCCACGCAAACGAAGCCGCGGGCATCAACTCGTTTACTATGTTCTCATTAGTAGACTTAAAATAATATCTCACTTCATCATCATTATCATATAAGCCGAAGGACGTCCACTGCTGGACATAGGCCTCCCCCAAGGATTTCCACGCCGACTGGTTCTGTGCTGCCCGCATTTAGCGGCTTACCGCGACCTTCAACAAGTCATCGGTTCACCGAGTAGGAGGTCAGCCTACGCTATGTTTTTTTCCGGTGCGCGGTCGCCACTCGAGAACTTTACTACCCTAACAGCCATCTGTTCTACGAGTTATGTGCCCCGGTCACTGCCACTTAAGTTTGGCAGTTCTGAGAGCTATGTCGGTTACTTTGGTTCTCCTACTGATCTCCTCATTTCTGATTCGATCACGCAGAGAATCTCCGAGCATAACACGCTTCATTGCCCTTTGGTTGACCTTGAGTATTCTCATGAGGCCCGCCGGCCCATAGTAAGCGACCATGTCTCAGTTCCGTACGTCATCACTGGCAACACACACTGGTCGAAGACCTTGGTCTTAAGACACTGCGGTATTTGAGGCGTGAAGATATTGCGAAGCTTCCCAACGCTGCCCAGCCGAGTTGGATTCGACGATTGATCATTGATGATTGATTCGACCTACCTAACTGGACTGTTTGTCCCAGGTTCACATATATTCACATGTACGGCTCCAACCTTCAGAGGAGTAGACATGAAATGAAATGAAATATTTATTTATAACACTGGTTATACTGGTAGGTGCCACACGGACTTTTGACATACTTTTCGTCTTGTCCATGTTCATTCAAAGACCTACTTGTTTTAAGTCTACTTACTTTATTATTAAAAATCAATTATTAACAATGAAAGAATTGGCTGCCAATATAAAAATTCAAGTTTTATTTTACCGGGCACGTACCTAAGCGCGTGCCTCACTGCTTTGACATCAATGGACGCACCTCCTGTCACAGTGACATATGACACTTTGTACCCCTAATTTTTTTCATCCGTTTAGCTAACTTCATAGAGACTTTCATTCAAACACTCACAAAAAACGACATCTAATACTCCATTATAATCGCATTGAATCTCATGTTTTGGAGATTTCGGCGTCCTCAACGTCAAAATTTAATTTATTTACAGCTTTGGCGCTACTTAATACTCTGCTAATCATAATTTATGAAGATTTGTAAACCTTCAATATGCAGATGTAATTTTCATCTTGAATCAAATCAAATCAAAAATGTTAATTTTAAATACCTAGGTGTTTACACAATTTTTTAAATAGTTAAAAAAAACTTACTGTCTATTACAAATAATGTCATGATTCAGATTACAATCTCAGGTAATGGTATTTGTTATAGAATCAACTACGTCTAGGTCATTTACATAATCTATTATTTTATAATATCCTCTAGAGCACAAGCAATTTTTGACATGAGTCTTGAATTTATTATCTGACAAACTAGTTACATTTTCTGGAATTTTATTGTAGAGTTTTAAACACTGCCCCACAAATGACTTTTTAACCTTACTCAGCCTCGAATAGGCTATATCTACTTAATTTACATTCCTTAAATTCAAATTATGCCTGTCACTGTTTTTAGGAAATAAATGCAAATTCTTACGAAAGTACATGATGATTTCATATACAGTTAAAATATTGATTTCTTTGAACTTATTCTGTAGCGACTAACGTGATCGCATCTAATAGATTGCGCGGATAGCTCTTTTCTGCAAGATGAAAATAGTTTATATATCAGCCGCATGCCACAGTAATGTGTGGGTGTGAATGAATACAACAACGACGATATGATACAATAACCATGTGGGGTTCATTAGCGCTTCTCACTGACATCAGCTCATATACGTCCCCATCGAGGGGCTCGAGTCTATCCTGAATTAGGGTGATCGGGCCTTAGTCGACCACACGGGCCCAGTGCGGGTAGAACAACTTCACACACGACCTTCGAGGTTCTTCTCAGGCTTGTGCAGGTTTCCTCACAATTTTTTCCTTCACCGTAAGAGCGTCGTCGGATATACGTACATATGAGATCGAAATTCGAAAACACATTGTTACGTGGCAGGACTCGGACCACGACCTCTCGGATAGCAGGCAGCGGCCCTTGCCGTTGCGCCACTACACCGACGCCACAGCTGTTCTAGCTATTCTACTGGCTACTATATTTCCTAACTTTATTTTGTCATTGAAAGTGACTTTTAGATCGCTGGGTACTAGGCCCCATTTGGGAGTTTAGTGCGACACGGCGATTGTATGGAAGCTATTTGTAGTTCATGAATAAATAGGGTGTCAAAGGACGCTGATTGACGAGGTCTATCAGATGGTGAAGGATATTTAAAAAAAATATTGAAATCCAAAAAAGTTATGGTCAAAAACCGGTTTTATTGGTCGAAAATTTTTGAATTTTTGACTTTGGGCACTGACGTCTCGAGAACTAAGTCGAAATTTAAAAAAAATAAAAAATTGGTCCTAGGGTATTTAGTTGGCTGTCGAATGAGATCAAAATTTTGAAAATTAAAATAAAATTACGGGCTGTAGGTGCGCAAATAGCAATACCTATTAAGCTTTTATCAATGGTTTTGTGTCACCCAAAGAGATTGCTTATTTAGGTACCATAATATGGTATCTCTAATTTTAGGGTTCCGTACTCAAAGTGTGCCAATGGAACATTATTACTAAGCTAAGCCTCCGTAGCCCGTTCGTCCATCCGTCGGTCTGTCAGGCAGCGGGCATATTTCATGAACCGTATAATTAAAGAGACAATTAAAATTTAATTGAGTGTGTACTTCTATTACCGCTAGAACATCTAATATTAAGGCGGTACTATTACAGATTTCCGTTATTTTCCACGTCAATTACTCCTCAACTATAGAAAACCCAAGGTTGATAAAAATACCCTTATTGTTGATGATGTTCCTTAAAGTCAAAAGCTATTAGAAACACGATTAAGCAGTTTTGGCTCGATAGAAAAAAATCCCAAAGATAGGTCTACCTACACCGTTACTTTTAACTCTAGTTGTGACTAATATTTTAAGTATAATTTTTTAAAAATATACAAAAATATTTGTTATGATAATGCAAAGTGAGTAATGTTATTATTTTTTATACTTTCATTTTAGTTTTTGATTGAAACGAAAAACCATTGAAAAGGTGAAAATGTGTGGTTATTTTCTTTACTCTTTACACGTAAAGAAAAAGACAGAGATAACTGTTCGTATCGATACCTCGCCTTAAAAATTAAATAATATTAAAAAGAAATGTGCTTGTCTGCTCCGACACGCGACTGGTGTCACTCATTAAGACTCTTAAGTGTTTTCTATGTAAATTTTTGACGTACCTGACCTTACAGGAGGGAACTTCAGGCTTCGCCCTACGCGGAGCTCGGCGAAAATTAGGCGGTATGGTCATGGACCCTTAGCTATGCGGAAAAACGTAACTGACAGACACCGTGACACTAAAACGTGTCATCTTTTTGTTAATACTCGATTTTAGTCCCAATCTAATTTTCGAACCGCGTGCTTTTTGTATAAAAATCAATATTTTTAATATATTTTTTTTCACAATTGGTAACCCCTTGACAACATCTAAAATAAATAGTGATCCCTGGGAAAGTAAAAGAAACTAGTTTTTTTTATTACTTTTAACCTTGTTCGATCGTCTTTCCGTAGAGCGCTTGGTGCATCGGAAACGCAGACCTACACTGAGACTTTGACTTGCCGACTGTTCCACAGTTCATTAAAGGCCTCTCCGAGAACTTATTTAAGTCCTCAGAGACGCACTCTAATCCGTTAATTTAGAGAAGCAGCGGGCACCCCGCCACTCGAACTATCTATCCAGGTACATGGTCCGAAGACCAAGACACGTGCTGTCCGATCCTCCTGACCAACTTTTAGGCGACTTGAACTGCCTCCTCGCGGCACAGGGAGGAACCAATAGTGTCAATCTTCAGATGACACAACCTCCCCCACTAGCACAACAAATGCAACCCCCTAAGCGGTAGCTCCCATCTGGAGAACCTCTGAGCGCCGCCCTTCCTCACGGTGGGGTCGCCTCTGATGAAGGCTTAAAGGCCACATGGGCTAAAGCAGGTGGTGTTCAGAGGGTAAGCACAGATTAGCAGTGAGTCCCACATAACCCGTACAGATGGCTGTTCAGGTATCCATGAGGATTCCCCTTCTCCCTCCCGCTGAGGGTACCGCTTGCTGGGTGTAAAGAAAAGTAAGGGAGCGCCATGATAGCTCCCTTTACTAATATAACTAGATTCTTCCCGCGGCTTCGCCCGCGTGGACATCGTTTTTATGACTGTATTTTACGGTGAGTGGTGTGCGAGCCGCAAGCGGCTCAGGAGCGCGGACATGACTTTTGCTTAAATCCCTCAGGAACGATATCGGACTGTTCTGAATAGAAGTCTATGTAACTTCCCACCCCCACAACAAATTTTATAGAAAAAAACCAATCAGTCTGTAGCTCCGTTGCGACGCTGACGTGCTCGAGCGCGGAAGTGAGTTTTACCTAGATCCCTCGGGAACCACGTCAGGATATGCTTATTAGTAAATTATGTCATTTCCCACCCTCTCAGCCATCTCTGTGCAAAAAATCACAGCAATCCAATGTTAAAAAAACTAACCAAAAAAAGAGTATATTTTCAGTTCCCTCAGGAACTTCATCGGTCTATGCTATTTTTACAGAATAAAAAGTAGCCTATGTCCTTCCCAGTGTCACAGGCTACCTCCGTGCCAAATTTCATCTAGATTCATTAAGGTGTTGAAGCGTGAAAAGGTAACAAACAAACACATTTTCACATTTATAATCTTAGTAAGGATTGGTTTACTACCGGAACCTTATACCTGTTTACTAAAAGTTAAAACGCACGTTTCCCCTACAAATACTTCTTTAGGCGCCATTTTTCCTGTCATCATCTTTGATTTATAACCCAAACATCTTCATTGAGATGTCCAGCTATTATTGTGTCAGGCTTCACACGTTGTGGTACCGATTTCACACCAAGGGTTTCAGTATCCGATCGATATAGCAATTACGCGTTTCCGAAATTGCCCGTGTTCACAAATCATGTAGGTTTTGTGTTCCAAAGGTTAACAATATGATAACTGTGATTATATTTTCTGTTTGCGTTTATGTAATTTATTTTTCTCACCTTTTAATCAATCTGGACGATATCGCTATACGTTTACAAATAAAACTGAATGAGATTTTGATTTATTAGCTTAGAAACATACATCGGAAAGAAGAAAGAATAATTATTTCGAATAAGTAGTGTAGAGATCTACATTTATGCATTGCGCCTCCTTTGCAACTATTCTAACCGCGTGTCGTTTTAAATGTAAATATTGAATTTAGATTAAATTTGAATTTTATTTTTAGAATGGAATGTTAGAATTGAATCTGGAAACTGTCTAGAGACAGATGTCCTTTCACCATTGAATCGTATAATCAACCGACTTCAAAATGGAGGAGGTTCTCAATTCGACTGTATGGTTTTTTTTGGATGTTTGTTACGCGATATCTCCGCCGATTGGGAACCGATTTTCAAAATTCTTTTTTTATTTGAAAGAGCATACTCCCGATTACAACAATGATACAATGGGACCCCCATTGTCACCAAGTCAGGATCTGATGATGGGATCCCAGGGAAATTGAGAACAACCCTCAAATTTTATAGGCACATAGTACGTGTCTCATGTATTTCCTAAAACTATTCAAATTTTGGCGACCGGTAGTCATCATCTCATCATCATCATCATCATTAGATAAGCTGATGAACGTAGGTACAACTCCTTAACGGTTAGGAGTTGGAAGATAATTCTTTAAAAATTTTACGTAGACCGATAGTTGTATTCTTTCAGGTTATTCAGATGAGCTGATGATGGATTTAAATCCTTAACTTTCATGCTGTTGAGATGATGATGGAAGCCACAGGAATCTGTATCTGTTAATGAAACACATGCATTATGAATAATGATTTGATGGTTCCTATTAGCGAGTGGGTGATAGGATATAACGTTGTAAGATAGATAGCATTATCACTAAAAATAAATAAAATAAAAATAAAAGTTTAAAACACTTAAAAACCCACTTCAAAACGAATTTCACTCAAAAGTATGAAATAATATTATTATTATACTTAGATACACGACATTAACCAACAATAACGAAATCAAAGGTGGGTATAAATTAAATTAGGTGTATCTAAGTATAATAATATTATATCATACTTTTGAGTGAAATTCATTTTGAAGTCGGTTTTTAAGCTTTTTAAACTTTTATTTTTATTTGTTTTCAAAGAACAGTTGCAAACATATGGTTTTAATTTCTAATTTGATACAAATAATACGCCAGCCGGCAGAGCAAAGTATAAAATGAATAAAATAGTTATTCATCGACAATATTATATTTTTTTCATTACATTTGATTAAGCTACCCGAGCTAGTCCCCTGGTGATCATAAGATTCACTATAATAGCTACCTCTTCTAAGATCAATATCTAAGTACATGATTTCTAAAAATCCTTTAATCCGATTGACTAGTCATAAACTTTTTTCAACCTTTAAATTCCGTCAAATCGAGTATAAACTTAAAGAATCTCACGAATTTCACTTAACATAAAGATAGCTCTTAAACTTTAAACTAATTGCCAATCCTTGGAAGTCTGTAAATCCAAGCTCGGCCATGAAATTTTCATATTGGATGGCCTTAACTACCTTTAGTTAGGGAACCGCCAATTATACGGCCAGAAACGTAAAACGAAAGCAGTGTTCACCAGTTCTTAATTAAAATGCTCCCGTATCCGACTGTTATGCTCTCGATCTAAACTAATTACCTTTGTATTCTGAGGTGCCGTTCGCAAAACAAAAGAAAGCCGAAACACAGTTTGGACAAGGATTTCTGGGATTTTAATCAGCTGAATACGTCTCTTATTATAGTATTAAAGTATTTAAATTAGTACTATAGTGCGGCCGTCCAGAGAATGCTGATTTGACGTATGCTAGTTTGACGTAACTAGTGATGTGCCCATAGACATGCATAGTAAATACTTTGTACCTATCATGTAGCTGTAACATATAACGAAATAAAATAACCATTACCAAAATAGTGTTGCCAAACCCGAGGCTAAAGTGTACTTTGTGGACCGTCGATTTTAGGGGTGGTAATGGGTGGAAAATAAAAATTGTGTGACGAAGAACCAAAATTAGTCAAATTTGTTGTATTGCGGTTGAAAATTTATTATTTCCTTGCAATCGAAGTGAAAAGCAGAGTCTAAAACTCGAGTATGATACCCACCTTACCCTCGACGTGACAATCCACCCTCGCCGAACCGGCTCTGTTTGCTAAATGAACGTCTCGGGTAAAATGGCTTGTTTTATTCTCTTGTTGTACCTACAATCTACTATTGTTGTTATAATATATCACTTTTATGCCTGAAACTTTTATGGATGGTTGATTGACGCAACAAGAAATATTTTTTTGTGTCATATTGAATGAATAATTCATTATATTTAATAATAGTTACAAATACGTTATCAATGGTTACATGAGGTAACATCACTATTATTAAGAAGTAATGAATGAGCATAGAACGTAATCGTTTTACTAACGTCTCATATAATTACAAAATACACATTCTGTTGTCCTTATACATAAACATAAAACTAAAAATGTGTTCCGTTACTATTTTTTAGTAAAAAAAACATGTTTTTATTTCATGTTTTTTAAGCTTAGGAACTAAATATTGATTTGTTTACAATTTCGGAGATTCATCGAATGTTACATTCTATCGCTGTCTTCTTGAAGTGTCTAATCAGCATTCTCTGGACGGCCGCACTATAACATACAGTATGGACACTCCCTGCCGCTCTTTATATTCTGACCTCACCCCCTCGTCACGCAGATTGATACAGATTGGTGCTAGTTTGGTTCTCGAACTAAAGGAGTTCGTCGTAATTTTGTTTGTTCCGTCATTTGTTTTTAGAAATGTTATTTCTCGCCTGTTGTATGAAGTGTCCAAGGTGTGAAATGGTGTTCTATATTCTTATTGTTTTAGGTTATTATTTCCCAAATGTATTATTTCCCCAATTTATTATTTCCGCAATTTATTATTCCTCCAATTTATTTTTCCAATTTATTATTTCCTCAATTTATTTCACCAATGTCAATCAGTAGTAGAGGTCCGTTTTTATTCGAGCGATGAAGGAATAGAGAAGTTGGTATGTGATCTGCTGATAAATCGACTCCTCCGTGGCGTAATGGTTTTAACCGCCTCCGTGGCGTAATGGTTATTCCATTAGCTTCACATTTGGAGGTCGCGGGCTTGATTCCCGGCGGAGTCTAACTTTGTAATTAGGTTCGGTTGGTGGAAGGGCATTTTCTAAGCCCGCCTGGCTAGCTACCACCATCTTATCTAAGTCTTGCCGCCAAAAATCAGTGTTAATAATATTGATGTGTTCCGGCTTAAAGATAAGATAGCCAGTTCTCCATTGCGTTGGGGAATCTTGGTATGCCCGCTCTATTTTCGGCATCATCGTTACTTACCATCAGGTGAGATGATGCCAAGGGCAAAAAAACCTCAGAATCCTAGTCATATTATAAAAGCGAAAGTTAGTATGTATGGATGTTTGTTACTCTTTCACGCAAAAACTACTCAACGTATCTGGATGACATTTGGTAGATAGACAGATTAGGACCTGGATTAACATATAGGTAACCTTCTTCCACGCTCGCAAGCCGCTTGCGGCTCGCGCACTGCGCACTCTTGGAGGCAGTCATAGAAACTATGTTCTCGCGAGCGAAGCTGCCGGCAAAAACTAATACAGAATAAACCAGAAAACTAAAAGTGAGGCAACTTGTGCTTGTATGAAAATACTCTAAAATGGTGTTATTTTGACGTTTTGTCCCTTTTAATTCCTGCATGCACGTCATTTATTTTTGTGAGTAAATAAGCAGTGGTTGTTTTTCACTTCATCAACAACAGCTCATATTACGTCCCCACCGAGGGGCTCGAGCCTATCCTGAATTAGGGCGATCGGGCCTTAGTCGACCACGCGGGCCCAGTGCGGGTTGGTCGACTTCACACACAACCTGCGAGTTTCTCCGCAGGCGTGTGCAGGTTTCCTCACGACGATGTTTTCCTTCACCGTTATAAGAGTCGGATAAACGTACATGTGAAATCTAAATTCGAAAACACATTGGTACGTGACAGGATTCGAACAACGACCTCCCGGACAGGAGGCGTCGGTGGCGTATTCACCCGCGTGGACAACCTATCTATGACTTTTGGAGGGTGCGCAGTGCGCGAGCCGCCACGAGCGTGGAAAAAGTAGACTATGTATTAATCCAGGTCCTAATCTGTCTACGTACCAAATTTCATCCAGATCCGTTCTGTAGTTTTTGCCTGAAAGAGTAACAAACATACATCCATACATTCTTACAAACCTTCGCGTTTATAATATTAGTAAGATAGGATTGTTAAACACTCATTTGAGTTAATTACACGCTAACATTTGATTTTACTGATAATAAAATGATATATAAGAAAACCTACCTTACAAGAAGCATATCAATATGTGTGAATAAAACTCCTTAGAGATGATCTACATCAATAACATCGTCAATGGCCTGAGGATATTTGAATAGCAAATGATGTATCCATTTCGGGTGCTGATCCAAGATACGGAACAGCAAATTACTCAACTAAGTCGATAAAACAAACAGATATTTGCATATCATGATCATGCTGTAGATTTTCAAGATATTATACACTGTGCAAACGAACTTGATACTTGATGTATACAATTGTGGAAAAGACCAATGATACGTTAGCAACCCAATGTGAAGTGCTGAAATCACTACTAAACTAGGGGGTCTTCGAATATCGCCGTAAGACTAGTAAGTAATTCTTCATTCGCTTTTAAACAAGGTACTTAAAGTGAGACGTTCTTTTTAACAATACAGAATCACTTGTTTAGCCAATAATACAGCATGCTAGTGTTAAAATAGCAATAAAAGGTAGGTACGTATTAAAATCTTACAGTCTAATTCATGTAAATTTTTTTTTTAATTCTGCACCTTTAACCCGTGATCCAAAAACTCATCAAGAGAGTAGAACATGTTTTGAAGCAGTCATTCGTATAGACATTTTTTAAAGTTGTTTTATGGAGGAAGGTCTTTGTATGATTCTGGTATTTTGTTATATATTACGTAACCCATCCAGTAACAATTATTTTTATAACAGGTCGTCTTTGGAACGTCGCTCATAACCAGCCTATTAGGGTTTCTTTTTACTCTGGCATTTACTTGTCCATACAGTAGGTAATCACGGGGGCAGAAACGTTAATACTTACTTCACTGGCTCAGCGACCCAAAGCGGATCTTAGCCTCCGACACCAAAAGTCGCCACTGGTCCACATTCAGCGCCCCCTCACGCCAATCGGGTCTCTGAAAGGAATGAAGTGCAGAAGGACCTAAGCGCCCGTACATATTCAGTTAATCCTCATCCAATCTTAGGCTTTACTGCTTTTTTTTTGCATTTCAGTTTAGTTTTTTTACTGCTGGCGTGTTCGCATCGATCATTTACGTTAATTGACTACAAACACGGTCCTAACCTGGATGGATGATAAGCTGTTGATTGCGATAACTATCACTAGATCTCAGGTGTTAAGCTATGTCAAAAATCTAAGTAACAGGAAGCTTGAAAATTTCTAACGGTGGAAATCGCCACTAACCCTACAAGTACCAACCCAGACTTGACCCCAAAGTGTGGGCAAAGTATACATATTAGTACTAACATACAGTATGGACACTCCGTGTCGCTCTCTAGATTGCGTCCTCACCCCCCTCTTCTCCCAGATTACAGTTTGGTTGTCGAACGTATAGGATTTCGCCGCCATTTTGTTTGTTCCGTCATTCGTTTTTTGAAATTTCATTTCTGGCCCATTGTATGAAGTGTCCAGGGTGTGGTGTGGGTATGACCTAACCTTCCTGAGCTTGGGAAGGGATAGGAGACGTTTTATTGGTTATACATTTTATTGCGTCACCGTATGACTCAATAACGCTTGGAGGGCGTAAAGTCATTACAAAAAGTAATGTAACAAGGTAGGTATAGTTAAAGAATTTTATGCGCCTTACGTAAGGTCGAACGTAATGGCGTGGACGCCACATGAAGGCAAACTACACACGTATTCTCATGTTAGAGAAAGTTTTAAAAAGTTGTGAATTGATGCAATCATCATCATCATCATATCAGCCAAAGGACGTTCACTGCTGGTAATAGGCGTCTCCAAGGATTTCCACGACGACCGCTTCTGCGCTGCCTGCATCCAGCGGCTTCCTGCGACCTTCACCAGGTCATCGGTCCACCGAGTGGGAGGCCTACCTATGATACGTTTTGCGGTGCGCCACTCGATAACTTTACTGCTTCAACGGCCATCTGTTCTACAAGCTATGTGCCCCGCCCACTGCCATTTAAGTTTAGCAATTCTGAGAGCTATGTTGGTTACTTTGGTTCTCATACGGATCTCCTCTTTTCTGATTCTATCACGCAGTAAAACTCCGAGTATAGTACGCTCCATTGTCCTTTGGGTGACCTTGAACCTTTTTATGAGGCCCATAGTATGCGACCATTTCTCAGTTCCGTATGTCATCACTGGCCGAAGTCCTTGGTTTTGAGACACTGCGGTATTTGGGACGTGAAGATATTGCGAAGCTTCCGGAACGCTGCCCAGCCGAGTTTGATTCGACGAATTTATGCAATAGGAGCAACAAATTGCTGGACTCCTTTACATGTAACGCGGTAACGCGTTGCTGATATTTATTATTCTACCTTTTGATGTATTTCTCATGCTCTGGCACATAACAATCTATGTATCACATTTTGAAATAAAGTGTGACACATGTGCTACAAAATCCAAATTCTTTCTAATCATCCATATTTTCACCACTAAACTTTCGCTATCAAAATAAATAAAATACTTTATATATGAGAAACTGATACTTTCTTTAAGACCCACCTCGGGTAAGATTTAATTATGTTTTGTGATATAATTTGACGTGTAAAATCCTTTTTTCATTCCTGTGTACTTTTTCTGCTCTATTATAACTTCGTTTTATATTTCCGCTCATCAAATAAATTAAATTCATCTGTAAGCACGTACGTATTTACCCACGCCCTACCTACCTTATCTATAATTTAGGAATCTTCAAGACGAGAGTGAATAGGCACTATTTGAGCTAGCGAGTCACATCCTCGGCTGCATCGGCACTTACCATCAGGTGAGGTGCAGCCAAACACACTCAAATTTTTAATAAAAAAAAATCTACATAGAAAGTATGTAGATGTCAAAGATTTTGTTCCCATTGCAAATGTTCCTTTGGGAAAGTTATTTCATGAACAGAATCCGATATTCGGTGCTTTGTACAAAATAAAAAGTCATGACATGTAGGTGCAGTTTTTCAGTTCTAAAAGTTAAAGCCGTTCCTCTCTCAAACACAACTTCGAGTATCAAAATTGTTCACACTTCGTATCCACACAAAAGTTCATTTAACAAAACTGACTGTCTTGCCGAAACCACAGCTTAGCTTGGATAAGTAATAGCTTAATACCACGTTGAAGCTGCAAAGGTGGCTGGGATCTCGCTGGAGCAGAGAAAACGTTTAACAAATACATGTTATTAACACAAACCGAAGTTAAACTTAACAGGTTGAGCCGCTAACAATAGCGCCTGTAAACTGCTGTTTGATATTCAAATTAGGAACTAAGCTCTATGATTGTATTTGGCTTAGGATAAGAGAAATAAAAAGATTATTCTGGTAATTCTACGGTAACAGGTAAATGATTAGAAACTCCTTACGCCCAATTGTACCGCCATAGTACCTATTTAAGTTACTTTTTTATATTTTTTGAGTTAAGTTTGTTAGGTTTTTATAATTTGTTTTTTTTTTAACTAGTGTGTACAATAAAGAGTATTTATCTTATTTTGTCTCCTTTTACTTACGACAAAATTACCTCTTTCGAACCTGAATAATACGATCGTGCGGCCAAACTACAAACAATTTTGAACCTTATTGTACTGCACTTAGTCTATATTATATTCCCGTCAAGGTTGGGTGCGAAACGGCTACGAAAACCAAGCAACAATGCCATCTTGTAGTCCCTTAAAGAAACTACGGGGAATAAAATACTTCTTTGATCCTTTTTTTTATCCACAATTGATAATCCCTTGGCATCATCTCACCTGGTAAGTGACAATTATGCCGAAGATGGAAGCGTGCTTACCAAGATTCCCCAACGCAATGGAGATCTGGCTATCTTATCTTCAAGCCGGAACACATCAATGATGTTAACATTGATGTTTGGCGGCAAGACTTTAGATAAGATGGTGGTAGCTATGCCCTATCACCAACCAAGCCGAGTCTTACAAAGTTGACCCCACCGGGAATCGAAACCGCGACCTCCTGGTGTGAAGCGAATGGACTAACCATTACGCCACGGAGGCAGCTAAAAAAATATACTCCTTTACAACTCAAGAGAATACGTCATATACGAATAGCTAGCTTATCTCTAACCTAAAGGCGAAAACTTTTCAATGTTCTATATCTAATTGATGTTTGATCATATAATGTAACCTAGTTTTCCATAAAAAATAAAATAAATAAATAAAAAAAAATTCGAGCGAGACCTACAGTACTCGCATATGATGTGTAACATGTGACAAAATACTTTATAAAAGGACGGCAAAGATACGGCAGACTAGGCTGTATGGTCATAGGTACCTTTGCCTTTTCCGCGCTTTTAAAGCCTGAAAAAGGGACGGCAAAGATACGGCAGACTAGGCTGTATGGTCATAGATACCTTTGCCTTTTCCGCGCTTTTAAAGCCTGAAAAAACGCGACTTCCTGTTACAATGGGACACATTTCCGTCCCATTTCACGAAATCACTCCCACAAATTGCAGGAAAGCGAGAGCAAAGATGTTACACGTCAATAAAATAAGCCCAAGATTTTAAAGTGGCTACTAAAATCTCTTTATGGAGAATCACGACTAGGGCAGGTCTGTACTCTCTAAGGCCACCGGCCACCCATCCTGCACCCCACGCGGCGTCCATGCCACTGTGACGGATTCCGTCCACGCCCCTCATCTGTTATACAAATTTTATACTTACCCTCGAAGCGAAATCACGGGCAGTCTTCAGAACTTGATCCGCGATGAACAATGCCCGTTGCTTTGCATATCTTCTATGTTTTTGTTTGTGTAAAAGATTCAGGGTCAGGAGTTTTATCCCTCAGGATATGAATTGAGATGTTCACTTCTTCGTAGAGTTCAATGAGCTTACTACTTTTTAGGGTTTTGCAAGATTCATTCAAGATATTTATTCAGAATAGGTGCAAATTACACTATTTCTGATAGACACAAAATAATAATAACATAATTTCATTTGTGAAAAATCAAGAAATAAACAATCATTAGATAATAATATCAAAATGCAATCCTTGAAATAAACCAGATTTTGTCATTAGAACATAAAAATGATATGAACTTAAAGGGTACCCAGCTAAGGGGACCCTTATAACCAAAAAAAGGTCTAATCTATAATACATAACTAGCTGTTATCTAGTATACAATTATTAGTACTAACTTACAGTATAGACACTCCCTACCGCTCTCTAGATTCCGGCCTCACCCCCTCGTCTCCCAGGTTAATACAGATTGGTTTGGTATGTTAGTACTAATATGTATTTCATGATTTCATTTGTTTCGTCATTTGTTTTTAGAAATGTCATTTCTCGCCCTTGTATGAAGTGTCCGAGATGTGTCTAGGGTGCGGAGCGGATATCTAGGTGCGAGGTGTTTTTTTAAGATTAGAAACAAATATCTAAGTTCAATAGTTTTTACGTGATACACTCACAATGGCAGAACTCTATCACTTTATTTATGTAGAATATAGACAGATAAGGGTGTTTATGTAAAATAAAATAATAATACTTTTTTTTTGTTAACATACATATTACAATGGTACGTTTTCATTAGAATGGGCTCTCTAGAACCCCCACTAGGATTCCCTGTGTTGGAGGGGTATTGTTCCAGGCTTCAAATATAACAACATACTTACAGAATCATGATGAATTTAAAAAAAAAGAGTAAACAAAATCAAATACTAAACAACTATGTGTGTGCGTGTGTGTGTGTGTGTAAGAGAGAGTAGGTACGATGAACTTTTCAATTGAGAAGTAGTCCAAGTTAAATAGCCAGTCCTTAATATTTTTCTTACAGAAATATCTTAAGCAGAGCTTTGTCTATCTTTGTTTAAAGAAAAGGTCCACGAAAAGCAAAGGAAGGCGATGCGAAAGCAGTTATAGTACAGGGACTAACCATAGCTTATGTCGCAACCTACTGGCTGAGTTAATGGTATCAAGTTCTATGAATATTTCAAGCGAGTAAAGTAATGTTGCCGTTATCAATATCGAGCAAAAACGAGCAAAGAAATCACGTTGTTGTACTTAATGTATGGAGCCTCCCCCCCCCCTCTTATTTTTCACTTTTTCTAATTTTTAGTATTTGTTGTTATAGCGGCAACAGAAATACATCATCTGTAAAAATTTCAACTGTCTAGCTATCACGGTTCATGAAATACAGCCTGGTGGCAGACGTACGGACGGACGGACAGCGAAGTCTCAGTAATAGGGTCCCATTTTTACCCTTTGAGTAAGGAACCCTAAAAACGCTCACTGCACTTGAATTATAATAAATAACAGCAAGTAAAAACGTGATTTAAATCTTTTCTAGTTTCTCATTACATTTTCTCCCCGGTAGACACCTTCTCAATTTAAACAATCTGTAGCAAAAGTGCTTTACCGCACCGCGTTGGTAGCTCGGAGCAAAACGCTACCATGTACAGGATGTGACTAACTTAGTGTTTACTTTAATTCATCATATCAGCTCCTATACGTCCCCACCGAGGGGCTCGAGCCTACCCTGAATTAGGGCGATCGGGCCTTAGTCAACCACGCGGGACCAGTGCGGGTTGGTCGACTTTACACACAAACCTTCGAGTTTCTTTGCAGGCACGTGCTGGTTTCCTCACGATGTTTTCCTTCACCGTAAGATCTTCGGATAAACGTACATATGAAATTGAAATTTGAAAACACATTGGTAAGTTGCAGGATTTGAACCACGACCTTCCGGACAGGAGGTAGCGACCCTAGCGATTACGCCACCGACACTCTTCTTTATAAGCCTTTTCCAAAATTCGTACCTAGTAGTGAACGTAACCCATGAACTAAATAATTCATTTAATTTTTTTAACAGCTCTAATAATTTTTTTACTCAAAAAAGTACGAGTATATGCTTTAGACCACACGACTGCAGTAAAACTTCTTTAGCTCCATCTATATGTATGTATGAAAGTAAATACTTAGTCTTCAGAAAATAATCAAATCTTTTTGTCATATGGAGGTATAGACAGTTTATGAAAAGAGTTTTATTATCCTCTGAAAATGATCAAATCTTTTTTATCTTTTTTTTTATTTTGGTAACCGAGATTGTTGGTAAACAAAAATAAATAGTATCTCTCTTTCTATCTTCACTAATTTATATATCCCTTTCAACTTCCGTTCGCCTCGCCCGACCACACTTCCGTAATGCTCTCGTCATGCATCCACCAGCTTACGAGTACTCCCCAAGTCAAGCGTGCGTAAAGAAGTTTTACTTCAAAAATGCAGAAGGAAAGATGCAGATGGACAGTGGTTACCAGCAATTTCTAGAGATTTGCAAAACTATAATATTTTCCATGTTATGCCAATCCTTCAAAAATATTATCACGCTTTTATTAGCTTCACCTGTATGTTTGTAAGTAACCGACTCCTTTGGACTCGATTTTGACCCACTTTAAACGGACAGATTTAATTTAAACTTTGTAGACTTATCAAGAATCAGCGACAATTTAATAATTTCATAAGTTTCAACTAAAAATTAAAAAATAAATAGAGTTATAAAAAACTAATAAACACGCTTTGAAAGTACATCAGACTAAAAAGTAAAAAATAATTCTTAATATAAGTTGAAAATAATAATTAACAAATTACTAGTATTATTGTGAAAAAGCGTGGGTTTCTCGATAGACGAAAAATATGGCACAGAGCGCCATATGGGTTGCTCGATAGACGAAAAATATGGCACAGAGCGCCCCACGCTTTTTCACAATAATACTAGTAATTTGTTAATTATTATTTTCAACTTATATAAAGAATTATTTTTTACTTTTTAGTCTGATGTACTTTAAAAGCGTGTTTTTTTAGTTTTTTTAAACTCTATTTATTTTTGGTCCTCCTTTACCCGACTGCCCATCAAGAAAGATGGTAATGTTTTTGATGCAGGTATTTTTATCTGTTTCTTTGGCTTAGCCTGCATTCTAAATGGTTTGATGGATTTTAGAATCCGATGTGTCGGTAAATTCGTCTTTATCCCCTGAGTGAGATATGCTCATTTTAAGTAATCAGCCGCGGGATGCCGCTGGATGCCGGTCTTCGTGGAAATCCTTGGGGAAGGCCTTTGTTCAGCAGTGGACGTCTTTAGGCTTATATGATGATGATGATAAATGAATCGGGTTTTTATGTTTATTATTAAACTAGCTTTTGCCCGCGGCTTCGCCCACGTGGACATAGTTTTTATGACTCTTTTTGAGGGTGAGTGGTGCGAGAGCCGCAATCAGCTCGCAAGCGTGGACATGAGTTTTCTCCAGGTACCTCAGGAACTGTATCGGGCTATTCGGATAAGCAGTCTTTGTCACTTCCCCCCCCCCCAACAAATTCTATACAAAAAATAACTTTAATCCGTTGCTCCGTTGCGACGCCACTAACGTGGTTAGGTTAACCAGTTGTCCCCCGATCCCTCGGGAACTATGTCAGGATATACTTATTAGTAAATTATATTTTCCACCTCATCTCTGTGCTAAAAATCACACCAATCCATTTTTTCGTTACGATTTTAAATAATTTTGCGAACAAAGAGTATTGTTTTAGTTTCCTCAGGAACTGCATCGGGCTATGATAATTTCCACAGATAAAAGGTTGACTTTTTAATTTCCAGTGATACAGGCTACCTGCATGCCAAATTTCATCAAGATTGGTAGAGGTGTTGAAGTGTGAATAGGTAACAAACAAACAAACACATTTTCACATTTATAATATTAAGTAAGGATTTCTAAATCTTAAATAAAATATACAGCGTCGGTGGCAAAACGGTTAGGGCCACTACCTCCTGTCCGGAAGGCCGTGGTTCGAATCTGCCACTTACCAATATCTATACGAATATCGATTTCATACTGGAATGTACGTTTATCCGACGCTCTTACGGTGAGAAAAACATCGTGAGGAAACCTGCACATGCCTGCGAAGAAATTCGAAGCTTATGTGTGAAGTCAATCAACCCGCAATGGGCCCACGTGATCGTCTAAGGCCAGATCGCCCTAACTCAGGGCAGGTCGAGCCCCTTGGTGGGGACGTATATAAACTGATATGATGAAATAACACATTACCTATATTATCAAAAAACTAATTCAAATCGTTATAGGTATCAATCTAGTAATAAAATTTCCTAACAATATTATTATGGGTCAAATCCTCGAGTCGTACGTATAAGACGCACTTCTCGTTGCCGCGCTGGATAGCAATAGACAACCTTAGCAGCAGGTAGAACCTCACGTCACATCTCCTCTCTCGAAGGCGAAGGCCAATCTCCTTTATGAAGGCAAAGCCCTCTCTCAAAGGTTCAGCAGCCGGTTGTCTCACAGACCAGCGGCACAAAGTAGTAATTTGCCTCCAAGACAGAGTACTTATAATGCTTCTTTCTCGCCGCAAATTGAGCAGCAGTACCGTACGGGTGAGGAGTGAGATAGAAAAAGTGGCTTCCCAAAGCAGACACGTTCCTTTCTGCCATAGCACCTGTTTAAAATCTCCGGCCTTTTGCCATCAGATCGACTAAAGCCCGGCCGGCGGCTGCATCAAAGATGGAATATTCCATCTGGCCGAGACCAGTGCCCTCCGAGTGAGGTCATTAAGGAATTGGTGACGTGGGAATCTTCACAAACAACGACTGCAACTCAGTGAGTGATGGACAATTGCCTCCACCGTGGACCCGCAAATACATTGATGAGGTTCACAGATATTGATATTGCAGGCGGAGAGCAACTGCCACACGCAAATAGTCGCCGTCAGAAGAGTTCCCATATCTGTGCCTCCTGTTAAAAGATGCTAAACTCGATTTATGTGTTTTTATTTTTTTACACGATTGGAATCTGTAAAAAAATACCTCTCTGTTTGTCTATGAAACACATCGCTACGTACCATAGTTCCAGAGTTTAAAGTAGCGTATGCTGAAAAATACATAAAAGAAATCCACTTAAAAGTATGAAACAATATTTTAATGTTTTAATACAACTTAAGCGCGTTTTATTATCCCTACAGCGCCATCTATTGACATTCTGCTACTATGATTATAATGTTTGGTATATGTAGCTAATAAATAGAAAAAAGTACTCTATTGCTATTATTGTAAGTATCGATAGATAATTTCCCACGGGACCTCTTTAGTTTTCCGGGATAAAGAATACCCGACTATACAATGATGGTCAAAACACCCCATCCCAATGTAAAGGTTTCATATTGTTACGTTGAGCCAATCTAAAGATACAATTTTTTGCATTCCTGTAGGAAACCTAATTTTTTTGGGATTCACAATGTCCCAGTTTCAGTTCTCGATAAGGGTATCAACGTGTAAAATTTGATTGTAATAGGTTAAGCCACATTTGCGTGGTGAGCCATTCTATAAATGAATACTTTTGATTTTCCCACGGGAACTCTTGAATTTTCTGGGATAAAAAGTATCCTATATGTTAACCCGGGCTATAAGGAACCACCATACAAAATTTCATCAAAATCGGCCCGGTAGTTTTTGCGTGATGCGCGAACATACAGACAGACAGACAGACAGACAGACAGACAAAAATTCCAAAAGTTATTGTTTTGGCCTCTGTATCGTTAGTAATGTCCACCACAGTTATTATTTTCCATAAATATTCCATGTACAGACACGGCCCCGTTACAGTTTTATTATATTATAGAAGATTATAGATTGCTTAAGTTATTCAAGAGTCACGTGATGGGAACTAAATAGTGCCTGGGGAAAATATTCTATTGACATGAGTAAGAAGAAAGTTTTTAGGGGCTTACCACCCTTGGCATCATCTCACCTGATGATGCCGAGGTGGAAGCGGGCTTACCAAGATCCCCAACGCAAAGGAGAACTGGCTATCTTATTTTCAAGCCGGAACACATCAACGTTGTTAACACTGATGTTTGGCGGCAGGACTTAGATAAGATGGTGGTAGCTAGCCAAGCGGGCTTAAAAAAGGCCCTACCGCCAACCAAACCGAGTATTTCAAGTTGACCCCACCGGGAATCAAACCCGCAACCTCCTGGTGTGAAGCGAATGGACCAACCATCACGCCACGGAAGTGGTTGTAAGTTGTTCAAATATTTGTGTGTGTGTGAATCCAAATATCATCAAATTTTTTATAAAAAAAATGACCTAAATATCCAGGAGAGTCTTGTTACACCCTGTAAGTGTATCTTGCAGCAACTTTACTTATTCCCTCCATAAAACAACTACCGATACAAATATTGTGAGTTGCAATGCGATGACGACCGTGAAGAAATTTCATTTAATCCTCTATCACCCGCGGACAATGCAATTGTACGGGGGCAACAGATTGAGGCATTGACGTACACCAGCTCTAGACGTGCCCTTCTGAAAGCTTCACTTCAAAAGCGCACCCTGGACACTCCATACAACAAGCCAGAAATGACATTTCAAAAAGTAGTGACGGTACAAACAAAATGGCTGTGAAATCCTATTCGTTCGACAACCAAACTGTAACCAATCTGTATCAATCTTGGTGACGAGGGGGTGCGGTCGGAATCTAGAGTGCGGCAGGGAGTGTCCATACTGTATGTTCGTACTAATATATATTTACTTTGTCAAAGGGTCTCACACTATAAGTAGACCGCTTAAATGAGTCTTCGCCCGCGCGGTACAGGGGCGCGGGGGTATGGCGACAAAAGGGATCGAGAGAGGAGCGGGCGGCAGGCGCATTGTTGCCACAACAATGTGCCTGCCGCCCGCTCCTCTCTCGTTCCCCTTTGTCGCCTACCCCGCACCCCTGTATACCGCGCGGAAGAAGACTCGTTTAAGCGGTCTACCTATAGTTGCGAGAGCTATCAATCTCATGGTCAGTCAGAGACTGATTTACAGTCCTGTTTAGGGTTCCGTACTACAGATAACGTGACCCTGTTACTAAGCCTATTGTCCATTCTTTTGTCTGTCCGACTTTTAAATGGCTGTGTTTTTTGAACCGTGATAGGAGGCTGACTAAAATTGTCAGAGAATAAGTAATAAATGGCGAAGCCGCTGGATTTGGGCAACACAAGACCGTTCGCCGAGGAAATCATTAGGGGAGGCCCTTGTCCGGCAGTGGACGTCTTTCAGCTGATATGATGATGATGTATTATTATGTAAAATTTCGTTGTCGGTGGCGTAATTCCGAAACCTCGTGTCCGGGAGGTCGTGGCTCGAATCCTGCCAAAAACTCAAACTCAAAAGGCTTCTTTTGTCAATAGCTTTAAGTACCAATAATTTTAAGAATTTCGATTTCATGTTTATATTTTTCCGCGCTCTTACGGTGAAGGAAAACATCGTAAGGAAAACTGCACACGCCAGCGAAGTAACTAGAAGCTTGTGTGTGAGTGAAGTCGATCAACCTACACTGGGCCAGCGTGGTCGACTAAGGTCCAATTGCTCTAATTTAGAGTAGGCTCTAACCCTTCGGTGGGGACGTATATGACCTGGTATGTACGTTAGATGATGATATAGGTAGATATAATTGTTGTGAGTGAAATAGGATATAAAAAATAAATATAGGTTACGTTTTTAAGCAGTCGGGTTTTTATTTTTTTACTCCTAGTGTTTTATTTAACGGTTATTCATAGAGTCTTTCAAAAAAGACGACTAGACACACGGCAATCGTCCGGGGGCCGAGGACGACACGAGGGAGGGAGGTTGGGCCCTGACTGCCAGTCACCGTTCGGTTCAACTCATTCACGCGGTAAGAAGTAGGAGGACGTAATCAGCGACTAGTGATGTCGACTTTGCCACAAACATCAAAGTCGTTGGACCAATGTATATATCGCAGCCATCTGGTTAAATCTGTCATTTGATTGAAAGGCTAGCCCGTTGATTGAATGGCGACATTTAATTGAATGAATAAATGACAACTGGCGAAGTCGTTGAATGTAACGTTCAATGACTTTGACGAACGTCATTTAGCCAAGTCGTTGAATGGGATATTCCGAATATACTCCAAATAAAAAACCGATAGTTTCTTCTTCTGCCTTCTGCTTCCCATGTGGGGAGCCTCGCTTAACAAGGCTCTTTGACTGTGTAATCAATCAAACCTGACCGAACCCAATATCGCTCTATTCGCTCGCTCGTTTACAGTTTTTTTTAGAAAAAACTAATTTTTGCCAACACCATTTTCGTTTGATGGGATTTTACGTCCGCCGCTAGCTTACAATCAGCCAACTGGTTGAAAGTTGAGTGACGCTTGTTCAATGAACGTTCAGCCTAGTCATTCAGTTGAATGTCACTATTAAATCAAAGGGCTAGCATTTCAATCAAATGGCATTTAACTAGATGGCTGCGATGTATACATTCTAACACAGTGCACGTGGCGCCATCTAGTGGTATTAAGGAGAAGGAAATGCTGAATAATTGCGCTTCACCAAAGCGACCCCTCTTTTCTGTGCCATTGGGCCCATCCTTATAATACATAATTAGGTCTTTGCATTAAGGATTGAGACGATTTCACCGCGGCCGCGGGTTGCGACGCACCGCTCCTTGATTAAATAAACCTTCTTGTCACAGACGTAGATCGATGTAGAACGGACATGGTGGTTCTGGAGTAGCTGCAGTTTTTCTTGTATTTTACCTAAGACTTTGCTAACATCATCATTATTATTTACTCATTTAAATATTTTTTTTTAATTTAACTGCCTCGTAGTCGTTAGTTGCATAAGATGAGATCATAGGTTCAATATTAGTAAACCTCAATCTGAGTGGTGCTACCCAGCCTTGGGCGTTCTGAAGCCCGCCTGGCTAGATACCACCATCGCTAATGTGAAGTTTTCCAATGCTATTTTCTATGATTGTGTCTGTAGTATCGCATTAAGACTATTAAAACTGCAATACCTAGTTTATGGATATCTGTAAAGCCTTTAATTTAGGTTCCCGTATTGTATTGTATTGTCTTGTGCTGTGCTGTGCTGTATTGTATTGTATTGATCCTTGCATTATCATGTTGCTGTTGATTTTCCAAACTGTTCATTTATATAAAAATTATTTTTTTTATTCACAATTGGTAAAGCCTTGACAACATCTCACCTAGTGGTAAGTGACGATGTTGCCGAAGATGGAAGCGGGCTTACCAAGATTCCCCAACGCAATGGGGAACTGGCTATCTTATCTTCATGCCGGAACACACCAATGATATCAACATTGATATTTGGCGGCAAGACTTAGATAAGATGGTGGTAGCTAGCCAGGCGGGGTTAGAAAATGCCCTACCACCAACCCAACCGAGTCTTAAAATTGACCCCGCCGGGAATGAAACCCGCGACCTCCTGTGTAAAGCTAGTGAACTTTTCCTCTGAGCTACGGAGGCGGTTAAAATAATAACAATAATAATATATATTAATTACTATGCCATTCTAATTTGAATTACATCTGTGGCTCAGATCAGCCGCGGGCCGCTGCCATGCGCGCGCGCATGTCCGCATATCGCACCGCACACGCTACTTGTCATTCAATGAATTGCTTCTTTAATTTGCTATTATAAAGTAACCCTGATTTATATTGTATTTTAATGAGGTTACACCTTTCAAAACGCGATTACGCGATAAGATTCAACGTTAAGAAGACAAGAAAGAAATAAAAATTATATTGGATTTTGTTACTCATTTAATTTTAGTACTGCACTTAAATTACGATTCCTACCTGTCTGTATTAAAATTTTAATTCTACCAAAAGATCCAAGAAATAAACGAATTAATTAAAAATTAAAAACTCGACTGCATAAAAACTTCACCTCTCTTCTTTTGTCCAGTCAGGTAAAAATGTATCTTATGTCACTCACGTTATCCTTAAAAAATATATTTTTTTTACAGTTTTCTCCGCGTTATTGTATTATATATATATAATACAATAACGCGGAGAAAACTGTAAAAAAAATATTGTATATATATATATATATATTAATATATATTTGCCAAGTTTCAGCTCTTAACTACTAATAGTCCAGGAGCTAGGCTTTGGACAGACAGACATGACGAAACTTTAAGATATAATCTCTAAAACACAACATAAATAATAAAATACAGTGATAACAAAACAAAAGCCTTTTACTCTCTTTACTCATAAAAATGCTAAACGCATATACTCATGCAAGGCTATACTCATGGCACAGAAAACTCGCTATTCATAATACTAACAGGCGTTGCTCCACAACGCTACCGAATATTTGGTCAGTTTTTGCATAATTGTCATGAGTACAACTAGTACTTTCATTTTATATCTTACTCAGCCATTTCCCTTATCGTTTTTTTTTTGTCACGATCACTAGTTTTTCAGGCGCTTTAAGTACATAACGCAATCACTTTGCGCAGGCAGACCGACATATTTAACATCAGAGGGTTGCCATTTATCCTCTCATCCTAAGTTTATCCATTTCCGTTATCGTTACCAGATTTGTCGTTACCTCCTAGTATATTAGGTATCCTATCCTCACTTCTGATTCCATCACGTAGGAAACTTTGAGTTTAGCTCGCTCTCTCGTCCTTTAGCTGACCAGCTTTATATTTTTGAATTCATAAATAAGAACCTCTCTGAGGATTCCAATTATTAAAATTACGAAGTTGATTTCGTTCCGCCTATGTAACGTGCGTCGTAATTCAAGTAGTTTTAAAGAATTCGGTGACATTTAGTCCACTGTATAATTTTAAACCGGCAAATCTATTAACCACGCTTTTGGTGTCTCCCACGGAATACCTAAAAGTGGTTTTATACAGGGTGTTACAAAAATGGTGTAGGTCCCGTTAACTGGGACTTCTACTCGTCATACTGAACAACTTTTGTTCTACGACTTTGCTGAAATCGCAATAAAAAAACTCTTCCTACAAATCGATCAGCTGATCGACCAATTTTGTGCATTTTTGTATGGAAGGTTCTTTTTTTTTGAGATCTGGCAATTGGTTCCTTGGGGAAAGTTGTTCAGTATATTGAGTAGATCGCCCAACAGGACCTACACCAATTTTGTTACAACCTGTATAAGTAAAATCTCTCTATCATGGAATCGTTAACGTATATTTAAGTAAATTATCCGACTGAAGTGCCAATCGGTCGGCGATAACAAATTGAGTTCTGGAGTAGAGATCGCGTTTAGGCAAACGTAGTTTATGGGACGCCCCCCGGCTGGGTGAAGCGATGATCTGTTCAAGATTGCTGATGACGACCAGCAGTTGGATGCGCAGGTCCGAAGATCACTATATGTGTAAGACGTATAAGTGGCAAGCCTTAGAGGAGGCATGCCTATGTCAAAGTAAATATATTAGTACTAACATACAGTATGGACACTCCCTGCCGCTCTCTCTAGATTGCGACCTCACCCCCTCGTCACCCAGATCAATAGAGATTAGTTACAGTTTGGTTGTCGAACGTATAGGATTTCGCCGCCATTTTGTTAGTTCCGTTATTCCTGTTTTGAAATGTCATTTCTGGCCCGTTGTATGAAGTGTCCAGGGTGTGCCTATGTCCAACCGTGGACTGACACGGGCTGGTGATGATAATAAATTAGTAATCTAATGTTTAATGAGCAATAAGCGTCGGTGGCTCAACCGGTAACGACTCGGTCCATCTAACCAGAGGTACCGGGTTCAAATCTGGACGGCCAATGTACCAATGAGTTTTTCAAAATTACGTACATACTTACCGATTGCTTTAACGGTGAAGGAAAACATCGTGAGGAAACCTGCACACGCCTGCGAAGAAACTCGAAGGTTGTGTGTGAAGTCGACCAACCCGCACTGGGCCCGCGTGGTCGACTAAGGCCTAATCGCCCTGATTCAGGGTAGGCTCGAGCCCCTCGGTGGGGACGTATATGAGCTGTAATGATGATGATGATGAATCTAATGTTACTAAGTGTTATAAAAACAGTTATTTTTTCTAATGTATTTTTTTAAACACGTTTTTTTGCAGTATAAAAAATCAAAAATTCAAAATTACCTACGAGTATTATGGTTGTTTCCGATAAAGATTAATACATAAGAGAGAGTTTTTTTTAATGTTTTTTTTTCAACATAGAAAAAAAAAACAATTTTAGGGTTCCGTACCGTCTGTCTGTCAGCAGGCTGTATTTCATGAACCGTGATAGCTAGACAATTGAAATTTTCACAGATGATGTATTTATCTGTTGAAAAAAAAACATTAAAAAAAACTTGGTACCGTTTTTTGTGATGTGTAACACCTTTCCGCTCGCTTTCCTGCAATCTGTGTAAGTGATTACGGTGGGAGTGAATTCGTGAAAAGAGACGAAAGTGTGTAACAGGAAACGTAATTATTTTTCATACACAAAGGCTAATACACTAAATATAACAACAATCCCGCTATAACAACAAATACTAAATAAATAAATAAATAAATAAATAAAACAGAATAAAATAAATGTTTAAGAGGGCTCCCATACCAAAAACTTGATTTTTTTGCTCGTTTTTGCTCGATATTGATAACGGCAACAGGTAGACGCTTGAAATATTCACAGCATATTTAGTTATATATTCACTTTAAAAATAAATAATTAAATTAAAAAAAAACAAATATTTAAGGAGGGCTCCCATACACCAAACGTGATTTTTATAGAACTCCGACTCGCACTTGGCCGGTTTTAATTTTCACGTTACGTCACTGCCTTAAACAACCCTGTTATTACCTGTTGCATTGGTTTAGTTCACTCTCGGCATTTAATTGTTGAGCAGATTCATGTCCCTTTAATTTTGCCGGGTTATCAAATTAGTTTTCCTAGTTTCATACAACTTAGATTAAGTAATGTCAAAAAGATCGGAAGTTAAAGAAAAAGTTTAAATATCTATGTAGTTTCTTCTTGGTAAGTATGAAAAATAATGAAAAAATCTTAATAGAGTATTTCACAGTATCTAAAATAAATTATAAAAATATTATTCACTTAATATCATTTCCCCTAAAAAATCATACAAATTAATTCATTTCATATGTTAATCCAATGTCAATTTTATATCTATCATAAATGGGGAATATGCATGATTTTTTTTTGCTTTAATAAAAGCTCATTCTTACAAGAAACGGTATAAACAATATTTTTAAATAACTATAAAAATAACCAAGATATGAGTCATTCAAGATTTATCTTTATCTCTTTTTAGCAAAACGGAATGTAGTATAGAGTTTATATGGGCCGTGTGTTTTATGTCGTCACATTTACATATCGGATCTCTCTGTCTAATTAGTAGTTGAAAATGCTTATATTTTCCGTATTTCTTGACCGATTTAAATTTTCATTTCACTTTTTGACATAGTTTTTACGGAATTTTCATATTTTGTTAAGAAATGCGATAAAAAATGCATATACCCTATAAGTTCGTCAAAGACAATGACGTCACAAGCTAGTAACATGTACAATAGGGATGACGAATGCTAGTTATCTGATTTACTTTTTATCATCTGTCAAAAACGACATTTTGTTCTAAGAATGTTTGGAAAACCTAGGCAGTAACGTCATAGTTTTGCAGCGTCATTTATGTAATCATTTTGTGATTTTGGTGAATTAAAAATCGAAGACTTGATGGAAATTCACTTACCACCAGATGAGATGTTGTCAAGGGTTTACCAATTGTAAATAATAAAAAAAAAAAAACGAGTAAGGTTTTCCGAAGTTTAAGTAGGAGGGCAATTTAGTAATCAAGAGTTCATAATTTATTTCTGATGCTGTCGTCATCCCTATTACAGAACAAAATTTAGATTTTGACAGTCAATAAAAGCTAACTTAAATGACTAATAGTCAAATAAAATGTAGATACCTACTTATTATAACCCGGCAAAATTGAAGTTTCCTGAATCTGCTAAACAATTAAACTCCGTGACTGTACAATCAATAGACACAGCACAAACATAAATTTATCGTTGATACCAAACAGTTAACTCGGTAAATTTTAAAGGAAGCAAACTGCGTCAATGCGACTACCGCTCTAAATACTCGTAAATTCAAAGGAATTGACTCGCGAAGTGTTGAAAGTTCATCCATTTACAGAAGCCGCCAAGTCCATACATTACAAGGGCATAAATCTAAGCGAAGTCAGCGTAGTGACATCGGTAGGTAGTTACGGATATGTTTCGGATCTGGATATGATAAAGAGTATTTTTACAAGCTTTTTAAACTGAAACTTTTATTAAATCGTCTTAAATGTTATCGTCTGTGTGTTACATGTCGCGTGACGGTCGCTTTCGTCTGACGGTATGATCGTTTCGTCCTCTGCACCGTAGCGAGAGCAGCCATGATCGTTTCGTCCTCTGTAAAGTTTCACTTTTAGCGTGGTTTCATAAAACCATACAATTCCTTTTTTATTTAACTTGCAATACACGTAAGTATGTTTGCTCGGGTGGAGTCTTGCAAGTTAAATTTGACCCACTTCCCGGTTTCTGATTGAGCTGAAATTTTGCATGCATATTATGTATATCGCGAGACAATTCAATATTAAAAGCATGTACACAGGCCACCACATCAAGCTAAACACTTTGAACTTTGTACTGTTTTCTTATGCCGTATGCGTAGGGATCAGAATCGCGCTACAAGTGTTTAGCTCGATGTGCTGGCCTCTGTACCTACAAGTTTATAGGTTTTTCGAAAATTATTTAAACTCCTTTTGGTTTCTGTTGCTGATGTTTTATTAAAGGCCTTGTTATAAACTGCGACACTGTGTTAAACTCTTCAAAAATAAATAAAACAAAAAAAATCCGAGTACTTACATCTTATTTTTCCGTTTTTAGGGTTCCATACCCAAGTTTTTTTATGGTTTTTTTTCAACATAGAAAAAAACAAAACAATTTTAGGGTTCCGTACCCAAAGCACACCCCGGACACTCTATACAAACGAGCGAGAAATGATATACATAATTATAACTGACGTATCTATAGGCAAGAATGCAGGTAGGGTTGAATCAAACCGGCGGTATTGGTCACGAAATGTTTGTTAGTTATTTACTGAATGCAACAGTGTGAATACTAAACTCTTTTTTTTTTCATACTTTTCTGTTGTAAACAAACACCGTTCGAACAAAAAACACCACTTTCCGAATACACCATACACAGAGACTAAAAAACATTGTAAATGGTAACTGCGATGTGGACGTATGAATTAACACTGAAAACTGCTATTATTTTGTACATCTTTAAACACTTTTTCCATAAAATTGCGAAATTGATAAAGGATTTTGTCACAGATTAAAAATCGACATGATAGTTTTGAAGTTTTGTTGGTTTGGTGTAGAGATGGGACGAAGTGAATGACTGAATGAATGATTTTGAACTGTTGTTGCGAGCTGAAAACTGATTGTATAATTTGATTCCAAAGATTTATAATATGGGGTCCACGAAGCGGGAAAAGCACGCGGGGCCGACTTGAGGGCGGGCAAACTTGGGGGTGACAAATCGAAAACTAGGGGGTAATCTTTTTTGTTAGGTAGTCTTTCCGTTTAATAAAAAGGTCATCCACTTCTCTGACGGGGTGACAAATCGAAAACTAGGGGGTAATCTTTTTTTTTAGGCAGTCTTTCCGTTTAATAAAAAGGTCATCCACTTCTCTGACGGGGTGACAAATCGAAAACTAGGGGGTAATCTTTTTTGTTAGGCAGTCTTTGCACGCGGGGCCGACAAACTCGGGGCTCCTACTTCTTCATTCTCATGTTAAACCTAACACTACGACTGTGCGGGGAGGCAAGCTAAGCTCGCCTCCCCGCACAGTCTCCGAACCTAACGGATCCAAGTCGGGGTGCTCCGAAAGTCCGAGCTCGCTTCGCTCGCTCCCGCTTCTCTTTAGAACTCCCCGTACCTCACTCGCGGACCCCATATTATGAATCTTGGGATCAAATTGACTTAGACCTTGACCTTGAAATGACCTTGACCTTGACGGATTACCCCCTGGTTTTCGATTTGTTACCCCCAAGTTTCTCTGCCCTCAAGTCGGCCCCGCGTGCTTTCCCCGCCTTGATACTCCCACATCCCCCTCGGATCCCGAAGGTTTGTTGGGGGTTTTAACCCCATATTATGAATCTTTGGAATCAAATTATACAATCAGTAATAAGTCATCTTTGGTCCTACATAAACTCACAAAACAAAG
This sequence comes from Coleophora flavipennella, assembly GCA_947284805.1. Lineage (NCBI taxonomy): Eukaryota > Metazoa > Arthropoda > Insecta > Lepidoptera > Coleophoridae > Coleophora > Coleophora flavipennella. The sequence continues at coordinate 12,135,455 of OX369295.1, forward strand.
ACCAAAGAGTACCTAAAAATACTATTTTCAAAAATTCATAACTCAAAAACCGCTGGTTTCCTAACCTTGAAATTTGGTATGGATGTTCAGCTAAAGCCTATCTCTTACCAAAAAATCGCGGACTGCCAAATCGATGTACCCTATTGTACAGTTGAGCCCAAAGATGACCCAATTTTTACCTCGCAACAACAGTTCAAAATCATTCATTCAGTGATTCACTTCATCCCATCTCTACACCAAAGCAACAAAACTATCATGTCGATTTTTAATCTGTGACAAAATCCTTTATCAATTTCGCAATTTTATGGAAAAAGTGTTAAAAGATGTTTTCAGTGTTAATTCATACGTCCACATCGCAGTTACCGTTTACAATGTTTTATAGTCTCATAATGTGTATGGTGTATTCGGAAAGTGGTGTTTTTTGTTCGAGCGGTGGTTGTTTACAACATAAGACAAGTATGAAATAAAAAGAGTTCAGTTGGGCCTTTACGTTCGGTAACTGGTTGGTTTTTATGCTTGTGAACGAAATCACAGCGGCGCGAAAAGTGAATATAGTGAATAAAAGTGCTTGCGTAGCTCGTCCTTTACGTTTGGTACTCAATCTACAGCCAATCTGAGTGACGGGGGGGTGAGGTCGAATCTAGAGAGCGGCAGGGAGTGTCCATACTGTACGTTAGTACTAATATATATACTGTGCCCAAAGGGTAAAAACGGGACCCTATTACTGAGACTTCGCTGTCCGTCTGTCCGTCTGTCTGTCACCAGGCTGTATTTCAAGAACCGTGATAGATAGACAGTTGAAATTTTCACAGATGATGTATTTCTGTTGCCGCTATAACAACAAATACTAAAAATTAGAAAAAATTAAAGTATCCATACAAAAAACGTGTTTTTTTGAAACGTGAAGAAACTAGTATGATGGTACGGAACCCTATGTGTGCGGTTCTGACTCGCACTTGGCCGGTTTTTAGAAGATTTTTTGTATTTAATGTATGTACATGTATGTATGTTTTTTTTCGTAGGCCTCCCACTCGGTGGTCCAACAACTAGAGGGTCGCGGGAAGCCGCTGGATGAGGGCAGCGCAGGACCGGTCGTTGCGGAAATCCTTGGGGGTGGTTTATGTCCCAAGGATTTCCGCAACAATGTTTATGTATTATGTAGACGTCTTTCGGCTGGTATGATGATTTTTGTTTAGGTCAAATCTTGTAAGCTAAATTTCACCTGTTTCCAATTGAGCTACAGTTTTGCAAACACGTTTAGATTGGATGTCAATGCATGGTAAGCTAAGTGACGTTATTCTAAAACCAATATGGCGGACTCCTAAGTTGGTGGACCAGTAGTTTTTTTAGGAACCCCCATAATATGGGCATGTTCACAACTGTATCCTACTCATATTTTTCTACTTTTTCTTTGTGTTATTTGTACCTTTTTTGTTATTTTTATGTTTTCTGTGTGTATTTTTGTCGAATAAATGTTATCTTATCTTATCTTATCAAATGAAAGGTTTTGCTGAGAAGAATACGAAATAAATAAAATTATTTTCAAATAAAACGCTGTACATATTTTTTATCTTTTTCGTAAATTTCTTCTAAATATCTACCTACTAGCTGACTCGGTGGTCAAGTGGTCAATGTTTCTGCCTACTGGGCTGATGTTGGTGGGTTCGATCCCCACTCAGAGCAAACATTCGTATAAAAGGCAAACCTGACTGACTCATCTATCAACGCTCAGCTCAAACCACTGGACGGATCAGGTTGAAATTTGGCACACATATAGCAATTAAGACGTGGGCATCCGCTAAGAAAGTATTTTGGGAAATTCCCACGGAAACCGCAAAAATCGGGATCTGCGCGGGCGAAGCCGCGGGCACCCACTAGTTAAAAATAAAGTAGTAAACTCAATAATTATAACACGTTCACTTACGGAAAATAGTTTACTAAAACACCACTAGATAGCGCTAGTAGTAGTTAACTCGCGTCTTACTGTGAGGATTTAAAATGTGATATTCTGTATTTGACTTTGGCATTGTATGGAACCCTCTCCACTTGGCCGGTTTTTTTTAAACAAATATATGTGAATATTTCGGATAAGGAAAAAAATATTTCGAATGTCCAATAGTTTCGGTTTTCGGTATTTCCATACATCCCTGTCATGGATGCCGTGAGCCGACGACACAGTGAATGGAATATGAGGGATGGCCGGCCATTGAGCGCTGGCCAACCTTCCAGCCTGCCAGTCTGCCCGCAGGACTGCGGTGCTATGTCACCCGCCAACTTGGCGCGGACATATTGACATACGCCGATATGCAAGTTGAAATATGAAAGGCGCTGGACCTGAGAGCAATGAAACGTGTTATGAGCGTTTAGTACGAATGGGCTGATTAACACAAGGGTACGGGTAGGAATCAGAATATCACAATAGAGATACGTAATACCTACTGAAAATTTATTTACTTTTAATACAACAGATATAAAAGAAAAACAAACCGGCCAAGTGCGAGTCGGACTAGAAACCCGAGGGTTCCGTACCACCACACTTCTCCACACAACTACATAGTATAATGACAATGATACCTATTCACATTACAAACTAAAGACATCAACGCGAGCGATAGAAATATGCTTTTTATCATTCAGTTCGGACTCCTTAGCGCAAGTAGGACTCACACTTGACCGACTTTTATTATTTGCGGTTTTACTTCAGTGTAAGTATACAATTTTTTTTTATTTTTTTTATTCACAATTGGTAAGCCTTTGGCATCATCTCACCTGATGGTAAGTGACGATGATGCCGAAGATGGAAGCGGGCTTACCAAGATTCCCCAACGCAATGGGGAAATCTGGCTATCTTATCTACAAGCCGGAACACATCAATGTTGTTAACACTGATGTTTGGCGGCAAGACTTAGATAAGATGGTGGTAGCTAGCCAGGCGGGCTTAGAAAATGCCCTACCACCAACCAAACCGAGTCTTACAAGTTGACCCCACCGGGAATCGAACCCGCGACCTCCTGTTGTGAAGCGAATGGAAGAACCATTACGCCACGGAGGCGGTTAAAATATATAACTATATTTACACCAAGGTTCACGCTTGTATGTATTAACGTTTTTACGATAGAGCTAAATCAAAAACACTTCTAAAGACATATAAAATCACGTTTTTTGTATGGCGCCCCCCCCCCCCTCTAATTTTCTCTTTTTTCAAATTTTTAATATTTGTTATAGCGGCAATACAAATACACATTTAGTGAAAATTTCAACTGTCCACCGGAGGTGAGCGTGCCTACAGCTCCGGGACCTACCTGGACAGTAGGTAGGGGTTCTCTTCCATGAGGCACTCGCCTTGCAGAGTACCGGGACAAGCGTCTTGGTGGCAAGACCTACCGCAACTGGTCCTTGTCTTCACCTTATGGTGTTGGTAGGAATAGCGGCCCTCACTGTTATGCCCAAGGGAAGGTAAGCGGGGACGCTATATCATAAACGAGGTAGCTTTAGCGTATCTGGTAGATATACGAGAGGGAATGTCTACCTCTTACGGTTCATGAAATACAGCCCGCTGATAGACGGACAGACGCGGAGGCTTAGTAAAAGGGTCCCGTTGGTAAAAAATAAAAAAATAAAAATAAAAATTTAGTTTATTAACAAAAACAAATGAAATCAGCACATTAATACAATAATCCCACACTAGCCTGTCTTGTGGAGATCAATAATACGGTTTACAAAATTACAAAATAAAAAGATGCAGATGTACACTAAGAAAACTAATTAAATAAATAAAAGCTGGATATTAGGAAAACATTAAAAGACAAAAAAAAATATTTTAATACTAAATATTAAAAATTAGGTTTGTGTGTGTGTGTGTGAGAGAGAGAGAGAGGGAGAGAAAGTGTGTATGTGCGTGTGTGACAGTGTGTGGTGTGTGCGTGTTTAACATATAACTTTTAAAATACCCTCTACTTCATCATATGTCTTGTTTAGCAAATAGCTTTGAATAATTCTTTTCGTTTCATATAATGTGCACTTCGCTATGTCACATGCTTTAATAATTTTATTATAAACTAGTGGATGCCCGCAGCTTCGCCCGCGCAGATCCCGATTTTTTTGGCTGCCGTGGGAATTTCCCCAAATCCTTTCTTAGCGGATGCCTACGTCATAACATTTACCTGCATGCTAAATTTCAGCCCGATCCGTCCAGTGGTTTGGGCTATGCGTTGATAGATCACTATGTCAGTCAATCAGTCAGTCAGTCACCTTTGAGTTATATATATTTAGATGTGGGGAAAGAGGAAGCCTTTGAATCGTCTTGCAAATGTGGTCTTTACTGGATGACACTTCAACTTAAACTTTACTGGATGACACTTCAACTTAAACTTTACTGGATGACACTTCAACTTAAACTTTACTGGATGACACTTCAACTTAAACTTTACTGGATGACACTTCAACTTAATCTTTACTGGATGACACTTCAACTTAAACTTTACTGGATGACACTTCAACTTAAACTTTACTGGATGACACTTCAACTTAAACTTTACTGGATGACACTTCAACTTAAACTTTACTGGATGACACTTCAACTTAAACTTTACTGGATGACACTTCAACTTAAACTTTACTGGATGACACTTCAACTTAAACTTTACTGGATGACACTTCAACTTAAACTTTACTGGATGACACTTCAACTTAAACCCGTGGGTGTAGGGAACCTTAAAAAGAAAAGAAAACAAGCCCCTAGAATAAGCTGATTTAAAAAATTGAAGGAAAATCAATAGAGTAGTTGTCTGCTAGTCATTTTTGTTACATGAGATGATGCCAAGGGCTTACCAATTGAGAACAAAAAAAAAAAATTATAATATTTTTTATAAATGAAACATAGTTCTAAAAATGTTTGAAGTAGCAATTCCAGACGATAAATTTTATGTATGTCGTAGCAATATCATTGTAATTTATCGTTTCATAAAATGATCGAGCGGATATCGGCGAGATCATGAAATGATCATGAAAAGCGTTTAACCGCCTCTGTAGCGTAATGGTTAGTCCATTCGCTTCACACCAGGAGGTCACGGGTTCGATTCCCGGCGGGGTCTCTATTTTGTAACACTCGGTTTGGTTGGTGGTTTTCATAGCCCGGCTTGCTAGCCATTACCATCTTATCTAAGTCTTGCCGCCAAACATTAGTTGAGTTTCGGCTCGAAGATAAGATAGCCAGATCCCCATTGCATTGAGGAATCTTGGTAAGCTTGCTTCTGTCATCGGTATCATCATCACTTACCATCAGATGAGATGATGCCAAGGGTTTACCAATTATGAATAAAAAAGAATAAAAAAAATCAGAGTTGAGCGAGCGAAGGCAGCGATAATATGTTCGTTCGGTTTGATGATGATACTGTTGATTATAGCTCCCCTGGATGGCGGAAGGCAGTTTAGGTTAGGTTCGTTTCGCATGACATGGCCAGCCATTTCATAACCTGGTCAAACCTTTTCATGAATTAACCAATTCTACGACGATCATTTCATGAATTGGCCAATTCTAAGACGATATTTCATGAATTTACCAATTCTACGACTATCATTTCATGAATTGGCAAATTCTACGACGATCATTTCATGAATTAGCCAAATCTACGACGATCATTTTATGAATTGGCCAATTTTACGACGGGATTTCATGAAATGGTCAATTATATGATATCCCTTCGACGTATGCACTAATTTTGTTATTTTAATTGAAAATGTGATAGAAAGACAAAAATAAGACTAGGACAATGTTTAAAATAATAGTTTATAACTTATATTTAAAAATCAACTACCCAATATGTAGTCAATTTGTCCATATAACAAAAGAAAGTAAAAGAAATATACGAGTAATATATACTCATATACAGGCCATCCACAAGGTAGACCGACGACCTGATGAAGATCGCGGGAAACCGCTGGATGCGGGCAGCGCAGGACCGGTCGCCGTGGAAATCCTTGGGGAGGCCTTTGTCCAGCAGTGAATGTTTTTCGGCTATGATGACTAGTATACTTGCAATTAAAGCCTACTTAAACAAAAACACATCAACTTTTACAATGTAAAAAGGTACAAAAGCGTTAAGCACTTACGTTTGTTGAAAATGATACGCTCCTCACATAGAAATCAAAATGAATCGGAATTATTATAAATAAATTCATCACTATCTAAGCATTCCTTCCGATGGCTTGACGTCAATTTAGCGGCTTTGATACTGAGCTTGAACACTGAATAAAAAACACAATGGGATTAAGCGGCCCGATGGCCCTAATGGTCCGACGAACATGGGCATTAATCTCGTCATAAAATATTGATGCCTCCATAATTTATAGCCGGGACTTAAAGAAATCTTGAAGTAAAAATGGTTTATTAATGTGTGAAATGGCGCATTTCCAAAACAATTCACGGCTTACAAATTTTTATGAATCTTTTCCAGCTCGTTAGCGAAATATTTGGATTTCATCATTGGAATACAATTGAATGTGGTCGTCAAAAACATGGATCATAATTTTTGGAATATATCAAAAATGATGCTCTAAAACGTACTAAACCCTTGTTCGTTTCAAGCAAAAACAATGTGGTTCTAACAAAGTTTGAAAATACTTTACATATAGATGAGGATTTGGGTTTAAACTCTGTGTTGAAGAAGTCTGGAGTTGATTTTGATCTGTTTAGAATCGTATATGAGGAGACATCAGCTTGCAAAGCACGTTTCATGGCTGAATAAGATTTAATCTGTTTCCCTCTCGACAAGGAATCTTCGTCTTCTTCAATGAATTTTCTAATCTATAATATAATAAAACTGTAACGGGGCCGTGTCTGTACATGGAATATTTTTGGAAAATAATAACTGTGGTGGACATTACTAACGATACAGAGGCCAAAACAATAACTTTTGGAATTTTTGTCTGTCTGTCTGTCTGTCTGTCTGTCTGTATGTTCGCGCATCACGCAAAAACTACCGGGCCGATTTTGATGAAATTTTGTATGGTGGTTCCTTATAGCCCGGGTTAACATATAGGATACTTTTTATCCCAGAAAATTCAAGAGTTCCCGTGGGAAAATCAAAAGTATTCATTTATAGAATGGCTCACCACGCAAATGTGGCTTAACCTATTACAATCAAATTTTACACGTTGATACCCTTATCGAGAACTGAAACTGGGACATTGTGAATCCCAAAAAAATTAGGTTTCCTACAGGAATGCAAAAAATTGTATCTTTAGATTGGCTCAACGTAACAATATGAAACCTTTACATTGGGATGGGGTGTTTTGACCATGATTGTATAGACGGGTATTCTTTATCCCGGAAAACTAAAGAGGTCCCGTGGGAAATTATCTATCGATACTTACAATAATAGCAATAGAGTACTTTTTTCTATTTATTAGCTACACATACCAAACATTATAATCATAGTAGCAGAATGTCAATAGATGGCGCTGTAGGGATAATAAAACGCGCTTAAGTTGTATTAAAACATTAAAATATTGTTTCAAACTTTTGAGTGGATTTCTTTTATGTATTTTTCAGCATACGCTACTTTAAACTCTGGAACTATGGTACGTAGCGATGTGTTTCATAGACAAACAGAGAGGTATTTTTTTACAGATTCCAATCGTGTAAAAAAATAAAAACACATAAATCGAGTTTAGCATCTTTTAACAGGAGGCACAGATATGGGAACTCTTCTGACGGCGACTATTTGCGTGTGGCAGTTGCTCTCCGCCTGCAATATCAATATCTGTGAACCTCATCAATGTATTTGCGGGTCCACGGTGGAGGCAATTGTCCATCACTCACTGAGTTGCAGTCGTTGTTTGTGAAGATTCCCACGTCACCAATTCCTTAATGACCTCACTCGGAGGGCACTGGTCTCGGCCAGATGGAATATTCCATCTTTGATGCAGCCGCCGGCCGGGCTTTAGTCGATCTGATAGCAAAAGGCCGGACGGTTTAAACAGGTGCCATGGCAGAGAGGAACGTGCCTGCTTTGGGTCGCCACTTTTTCTGCCACACACCTCACCCGTGCGGCGAGACAGAATCATAATAAGTTCTCGGTCTTGGAGGCAAATTACTGCTTTTTGCCGATGGTCTGTGAGACAACCGGCTGCTGAACCCTCAGAGGCCTTTGCCTTCACAAAGGAGATTGGCCTTCGCCTTCGAGAGAGGAGATGTGACGTGAGGTCCTACCTGCTGCTAAGGTTGTCTATTGCCATCCAGCGCGGCAACGAGAAGTGCGTCTTGGGCTCCTTTGGAGCTGATACGACTCGAGAATTTGACCCATATTAATATTGTTAGGAAATTTTATTACTAGATTGATACCTATAATGATTTGAATTAGTTTTTTGATAATATAGGTAATGTGTTATTTCATCATATCAATTTATATAGGTCTCCACCAAGGGGCTCGACCTGCCCTGAGTTAGGGCGATCTGGCCTTAGACGATCACGTGGGCCCATTGCGGGTTGATTGAATTCACACATAAGCTTCGAATTTCTTCGCAGGCGTGTGCAGGTTTCCTCACGATGTTTTTCTCACCGTAAGAGCGTCGGATAAACGTACATACCAGTATGAAATCGATATTCGTATAGATATTGGTAAGTGGCAGATTCGAACCACGGCCTTCCGGACAGGAGGTAGTGGCCCTAACCGTTTTGCCACCGACGCTCTATATTTTATTTAAGATTTAGAAATCCTTACTTATATTTAGTATTATAAATGTGAAAATGTGTTTGTTTGTTTGTTACCTATTCACACTTCAACATGATGAAATTTGGCATGCAGGTAGTCTGTATCACTGGGAATGAAATAGTCAACCTTTCATCTGTGGAAATTATCATAGCCCGATGCAGTTCCTGAGGAAACTAAAACAATACTCTTTGTTCGCAAAATTTAAAATCGTAACGAAAAAATGGATTGGTGTGATTTTTAGCACAGAAATGAGGTGGAAAATATAATTTACTAATAAGTATATCCTGACATAGTTCCCGAGGGATCTGGGGACAACTGTTTTCTACGCTCGCGCACGTCAGTGGCGTCGCAACGGAGCAACGGATTAAAGTGATTTTTTTGTATAGAATTTGTTGAAGGGGGGGGGGGGGGGGAGTGACAAAGACTGCTAATCAGAATAGCCCGATACAGTTCCTGAGGTACCTGGAGAAAACTCATGTCCACGCTTGCGAGCTGATTGCGGCTCGCGCACCACTCACCCTTCATAAAGAGTCATAAAAGCTATGTCCACGTGGGCGAAGCCGCGGGCAAAAGCTAGTCGTTGAATAATTTACGAGTTTGTTTACATCGAGGTAACGTAGAATATATAAATTAACTACAAGTAAACATATAAATAAGTAGGTACACATTCTTAGCGTCAGCAAACTTTACTACGTTTGTATGGAAACTCCCGTTTGTATGGAATCTCGAGCCTCCTGATGGGAACTCCGCTTTAATATAAAAACTACATTCTGGATTAAATCCAAACTTAAACTCAAATATATTGAGCAGACACATATCGATGTTTGCAATTAGTTTTTATCTTAGTAAATTGAAACATAACTAAGCAAAAACTTAAATTAGTTTTGTACTGAAAGTTGGAATTCATTACTCAAAATACTCAATAATTTATTGCTGTGATATACAGGGTACAGAAGAATAATAGTATATTATACCGCCACCAGTGTGTGTTGCCAGTGATTACATACGGAACTGAGACATGGTCGCTTACTATGGGCCTCATAAGAAGGCTCATGGTCACCCAAAGGGCAATGGAGCGTGCTATGCTCGGAGTTTCTTTGCGTGATCGAATCAGAAATGAGAAGATTCGTAGGAGAACCAAAGTAACCGACATAGATCTCAGAATTGCTAAACTTAAGTGGCAGTGGGCGGGGCACATTGCTCGTAGAACAGATGGCCGCTGGGTCAGTAAAGTTCTCGAGTGGCGACCATGCACCGGAAAGCGTAGTGTAGGCAGGCCTCCCACTCGGTGGACCGATGACCTGGTGAAGGTCGCGGGAAGCCGATAGATGCGGGCAGCTCAGAACCGGTCGTCGTGGAGATCCTTGGGGGAGACCTATGTCCAGCAGTGGACGTCCTTCGGCTGATATGATGATGACCGCCACCAACGACCAAATTTGTAACCACTTTTTACTTCAATAAAGGATATTCTTATCGAAAAAAAAATGTTTGTAATTTACAGGATATGAAGAGTGATTTCGATTTCCTCGAATTCTATTTTAATACACAGAACACAAGAAAAAAATATCCTAATGCACCCTTTTTATTCTAGTTGTAACCATAGAACTGCTGCAATTTTGATCGAAACGTTATGATAATTTATGAACTTCTTAACAAAACAATTTAAAATTATTTTGTTTTCTTACTTTTTGAAAATTCTTCTTATTTTATTTATAATGAACTAAAAACCACAATTTTCGTACGATTCGTCCGCAGCGATTGACATATCAGTACGAGCTGACAAGAACTTTATTTCCAAGCTATTTCGTTCGATGTTTGAAACATCGTAAATCGGAATTCTAATTTTAGGGACGGAGGAGCCTTAAATAAAGTCGACCCACACATATATCAAATATGCTTTATTGTACAATATGTATAACTAGTGGATGCCCGCAGCTTCGCCCGCGCAGATCCCGATTTTTGCGGTTCCCGTGGGAATTGCCCAAAATCCTTTCTTATCGGATGCCTACGTCATAACATCTACCTGCATGCCAAATTTCAGCCCGATCCGTCCAGTGGTTTAGGCTGTGCGTTGATAGATCACTATGTCAGTCAGTTAGTCAGTCACCTTTAAGTTATATCTTTATATATATATATATAAATCTTCTGTCCGTGTGTTAGTCATTGAACTCCTCCTAAACGGCTGGACCGATTTCACTAATTCTTTTTTTGTCGAGTTCGTTATTGTCAGGAGAAGGTTCTTATGTAGGGTAGGGTAGGGTAGGGTAGTGTAGTGTAGTGTAGGGTAGGGTAGTGTAGGGTAAAGTAGGGTAGTGTAGGGTAGGGTAGGGTAGTGTAGGGTAGGGTAGTGTAGTGTAGGGTAGTGTAGGGTAGTGTAGGGTAGTGTAGTGTAGGGTAGAGTAGTGTAGGGTAGGGTAGTGTAGGGTAGGGTAGTGTAGTGTAGGGTAGTGTTGTGTAGTGTAGGTTAGGGTAGAGTAAGGCAGTGTAATGTAATGTAAGGCGGTACGTAGTTCGCCGGGACAGCTAGTATATATATATATATATATATATATATTTATCTAAATACTTAGTAAACAATAAAATGCATTAGATAAAAGCCGGATAGCCACATTTTTTGAAATCACTATATCTCTCAGTACAAAAAGCAAAATAATTCATTTGTAAAACTGGCCGGTGCTTTGGTTTTTTATTTACAAAATGAAAAGTAAAATTTATTATCTTTTTTTTTAATTAACAATTGGTAAACTCTTGACAACATCTCACCTGGTGGTAAGTGATGATGTTGCCGAAGATGGAAGCGGGCTTACCAAGATTGGCTATCTTATCCTCATGCCGGAACACACCAATGATATCAACATTGATATTTGGCGGCAAGACTTAGATAAGATGGTGGTAGCTAGCCAGGCGGGCTTAGAAAATGCCCTTCCACCAACCAAACCGAGTCTTACAAGTTGACCCCACCGGGAATCGAACCCGCGACCTCCTGTTTAAAGCCAGTGAACTTTTCCTCTGGGCTACGGAGGCGGTAATCTTTAATATTTTTAGAGTATTAGCTATATTTGCGGACCTCTATATTTTAGGACATCTATCTTACCTAGGGAATAGTTGCCTCATCTATGTAAATTAAGTTTAGGATAAATGCCCCGCGGAAAAACAAAACATATATCCTGCAAAAACGTTGATCACATTTTGCCTTCCCATGCAATCGCACTGAGACATGAGACACGGTCAACTTAGTGGTGATTGGAGAATCTTTCGATAGCATAAAATAAAATAGCATGCGATTCATCCGCGAAACTAGTGTAATTACAATCGGTACAACTATACCCCTGGGGCAACTATCCTGGTTTTACCCTACAAAAATAAATTAAGTCATTAATCTTACACACACTTAGTTAAATCTACAATAACTTATATTATTTACTTTAATTAAATCATTTCTTAAGAAATTCATTAATTAATATCAAAGTAACAATGTCATTGTTCATTTATATACACTTTGCAAGCTATAATAACACTTTTCGATTAATATTTCCTTTAGTTTCCCTTGAAATATGTTTATGTTTTGCTCAGCTTTAACATGTTCAGGAATCTTTCTGACAAATAATTTTGAACAAAAAAAACCGACCTCAAACAGGAAACTAAGGTTCCCCTCGATTTCTCTGGGATTCCATCATCAGATCCTGGTTTCCTTATCATGGTACAACCCTAGGGATATCTCCTTTTTAACAAAAAAAGAATTATCGAAATCGGTTCATAAACGACGAAGTTATCTGCGAACACACATAAAAAATATATATATATCGAATAAATATACTCGTATAGTCGAATTGAGAACCTCCTCCTTTTTTTGAAGTCAGTTAATTAATGAAAATAAATTTATTTAAAACCTCAGTTTATAAATTATGTAGATATTGAATTTTATACAACAGTCATAACTAAAAGTGGGGTAACGCTTGTTGCTGTTATATACATATGCATCTATACGTTATGTGGTGACCTCGAATAATGTTTCGACACGTGATAGGTCCTATCCTTCACTGTAATTGAGACAGGTGCATTTGAGACATGTCACAGCACATTACGGCATGTTGACGGTAAGTCTGCCAACGCGTGACTGTAAGCAAAACTCTGCTCCGCCGTGATTGCAGCAAAAATTGTATACTCCGTTTTAAAGCGCTAACATTACGCTAACAAACGTGTTTTTTTAATCGTGAAGAAACTAGCGCCATATAGTATGATGGTACGGAACCCTTTGAATGCGGTTATGACTCACACTTGGCATCTAGCGGCTTCCCGCGACCTTCAACAGATCAGCCTCAACAACACATACCTACCTACTGTGTGAAAATTTCACAGACTACCAATTACAATACAAAATATATATACATACCTAGCACTTTAAACGTCGAGCAAAGAGACCAACAGACATACAGACAGAGGACAGCGTAGAAATAATTATAGGTTTTCGTTACGGAATCCTAATAACTTTAGGAATCACATCACACTAATATAATAAAGGCGAAAGTTTGCGAGTGTGTATGATTGTTACTCCTTCACGCAAAAACTACTGCACGGATCTGGCCTAAATTTGGTAATTAGACAGATTAGGACCTGGATTAACATATAGATTCCTTTTATTCATGCACTGCGCACCCTCGAAGAGTCATAGAAACGTTTTCCACGCGGGTAAAGCCGCAGGAAACAGCTAGTTCATTATTAATTAAAAACGTGACTGCGTACAAACTTAATACCTCTTTTTGGCCAGTCGGTTAAAAATGTATCCAATGCCACTCACGGAATCAAGACGTATCTAACGATACCTCATACGTTAAAATCCATCAAGTCGTTCAGGGTATAGCAAGGAACGTTGAAATCTACATACATGCATGCATACAATACGGACATGCAGCCAGTCACTTATATATTACGTATATATGCAGCAATAAAAATTACAGCACTGGGGGTCAGCCCTGATTCACCCACACGTTGGGCAGGTTTATTATATAAAATTATTTCTTTATTTTTCTTCTTTTACTAACATAGTCAATAAGTTATTTACTATCATAATATCATGGGCCCATGTTGTCTGGTAAATAAATAATAACAATATTAATACATACATACATAAATACATAACCCTCCTTCTAAGGCAGTTGGGTAAAAGGGCTCGTTGCATCTAGTCCTGGATTCTAATACAGCTACTACAGCACCGCATCCAGTCGCGTATATACGTTGCTAATACAAAACAAAAGTTATTGCTTACTGCTCCGAATGGTTTATCCCATCTATTCTTATTCAATGCCGGCTCCAGCAGACAGACAGACGGACAGACAGGCTGACATGCCGCGCGGCACTATCTGACGCAGATCGGGGCTAGCCTGTTTGTAATGCATCGTGAGAACAAACATATGAATCCCAGTTGATATTGTTCAGTTTTTTTGTTACGGCATGTGAATAAAAAAAGCATTTGGAGATTATAACGATTGTAGACTTTTAAAACTAATTTTATCAACTCTCATATCGTAACGCATTATCAACTTCAAACGAGTTTATATTGGCATACTTTATAAACACAATACCGTAATTTAAAAAAAATACATTATAACATTATTTTGTTAGAGAAATAATGTTATAATGTTTTTTTTTCCATTACGATACAAGTTAAACCAAAGAGATAATATCACCAACGAAGTTCCATATCATTTTTTTTTATTGGAACGCACATGCGGTTCGCGCCGTTTTTACAGCATTACAAAAAGTTTTAATTCCAATTTTTACTTGTCTGTGACAGCGCCCGCTTTAACGCATGCGCGGTGATGTGTTGGTTTTTCATTGAATTTTGTTGTAGATACTGAATTTCGTGGATAATTTTCATTCTTGTTTAAAAATGTCTGAGATCAGTGAAAGCATTGTTTTTACCTGTCTGTGACACCGTCCGCTTCAGTGCAAGCGCGGTGATGCGCTGGGATCAGCGCTATGACACGTTTTGTTGTAGGTACTTACTGAATTTCGTGTGTTTTTTTTCTTACTCTTAACTTTGATCTTTGTATTTTAGTTGATTCAATCCCAATGTATGAGATTAGATAAAGTAGTGTATGTAACTGCACATAATTTGGTCTTAAAACATTCGTGTAATGCTATAAAAAAACTCGCCTACGGCTCTTTTTTTAACTTACACTCGTATTTTAAGAACCCTTATTATGCAATAGTTTCATAAACTACTATAATAACGATAAATTATAACTAAATTCATTTCCTAATCATCAATAAAAATTAGTAATATGGTCAATTTTTTTCATATTATTTGGGACTGTGTGTGACGGCATTACTTTTTAACATATAGAAATAATATGAGTTTAAGAAATGAATTCAGTTTCTTAAAAAAGTCGATATTATCATAAAAAAATTATAATTATCCTTTTTTCTTGGTTTATGTAATTTTCAGTCAATTGAAATTAGTACTGGGGATATATTTTTCACACTATTTCGGGCTGTGTCGTCTTTGCTTTTTAACATTTGAATAAACCCAAAAATGAGCAGTGTTTAAAAAACATATTTAAATCAATTTCTTAAAATGAACAATCCTTACTCATCATCATCATATCAGCTGAAGGAAGTCAGGAAAAATTAATAAAAATACTCTCTTTTTGGTTAATTTTTGTAGCATCGCAACGGAACAATGGATGGGCATGACATTATTTACTAATTAGCATAATTATCCTGACATAGTTCCCAAGGGATCTAGGGTAAACTCATTTCCACGCTCGCACACGTCGACGTCGCAACGGAGCAACGGATTGAAGTAGGTGGGGTGGGAAGGGGTGGGAATTGACATAGACTGCTAATGAGAATAGCCATATATAGTTCCTGAGGGATCTGGAGAAAACCCATGTCCACGCTTGCGAGCCGCTTGCGGCTCGCGTAAGTCGCGCACCACTCGCTCTTAAAGACAGTCATAATAACGATGTCCACGCCGCGGGAAAAAGCTAGTATTCTCATAAATTATAAAATAAACAAAGAAATAAATAAATTAATTAAAAGAGCGTCGGTGGCGTAACGGCTAAGGCCGCCGCCTTCTGTCCGGGAGGTCGTGGTTCGAATCCCGCCACGTACCAATATGATTTCGAATTAAGATTTCATATGTACGTTTATCCGACGCTCTTCCGGTGAAGGAAAACATCGTGAGGAAACCTGCACAAGCCGGCGAAGAAACTCGCAGGTTGTGTGTAAAGTCGACCAACCTGCAGGCCCGATCGCCCTAATTCAGAGTAGGCTCGAGCCCTTAGGTGGGGACGTATATGAGCTAAAAAAATACTGTAAATACAGTAATAATTGAATAATTTCATTCTCACTCTTAGCAGCTAGGTAGTAAATATTCTTATGGTCCGTGGTGTTACTAAAGTGTTATGATTACTGTACAATTTAGCTAGGTGTCCCGGCGTACTTTGTACCACCTTATACTACACTACACTACACTACCCTACCCTACACTACACTACCCTACATTTCCCTACTCTACACTTCACTACACTACCTTATACTATACCCTACCCTACCCTACTCTACTCTACCCTACCCTACTCTACATAGGAACCTTCTCCTGATAATAACGAACTTAACAAAAAAAGAATTAGTGATATCGGTCCAACTGTTCACGAGTGATGCGATGACCAGAAGAAACAGGGGTTCATTTTTATATACATATTTTTATATAAATTCTTCTCGCTAAACTAACGTAATTCTCAATCTCTTTTTATCTGCAACACTTTCTTCAGTTTCACCTCAAGCAATATTATCACCTATAAATTTACCAGTTTTGATTTTAACACCTTCAGTGTTTTATCTCTCTGGGCGTAACGTGCCTTTGTTTCGTAACAAATCAGTACGTTTTTGCAACAATAAAAACGAATTTAGTCCGGTACGTGACGACAGTGGCCAGGGGCAATGTCCGCGTGGCAATTGTGGCAATAATTATGGCAATCCTGACACCTACGAGGCGCTAACTGGGCTGGACCCGGCAATTTGCGGGACGTGCAAAGTTGCCGCCTGCTAGCGGCGGCGTCTGCGCAGCCCTGTACACACGGTGCCACATCAAGCTATACAAAACCAGTATACACGGGCCTCGCGTATGTTGAAACGCAAAGGCGTCGCGCGGCCAGCTTATACTGATTTTGTATAGCTTGATGTGGCGCTGTCCGTACATGCGGGCACTGATTTACTTTAATTTACACTCAGGCTGAGAGAAATTTCCGTCTAAGATGCACCTACTACTTGATATTGCACTGATTTATTTTTTTGCCTGCATATCTTTGTGTATCAATAATACCTTCAAGCGACGAAGCGATAATAAAAGGTTATGTGATCATTCAAAAAACCGATTACAAGATTTTAGAGAAAATGCACTCTATATCACATCAAAAAAGTGTTCTAGAAAAATTAATATATGTGTATGTTCGTATCCTAGATTTGAAGAGATACTGCTGTACCGATTTTAATGAAATTTCGCACATGAATATTTCAAATGATTTTAAGGGGTACCTTTCTTGTATTTTTTATTTTCAAAAGGCACATAGCTCGTAGAACAGATGGCCTTTAGGGCAGTAAAGTTCTCGAGTGGCGACCGCGCACCGGGAAAACGTAGCGTAGGATGGCCTCCCACTCGGTGGACCGATGAACTGGTGAAAGTCGCGGGAAGCCGCTGGATGAGCGCAGCGCAGAACCGGTCGTCGTGGAAATCACTGGATGAGGCCTTTGTCTAGCACTGGACGTCCTTCGGCTGATATATTGATATGAATAGTGTTGGAAGACATGAAATTTCACCAGCTGAGTCAAGCTATTTAGTAATCTATGGCTGAGTTTCAGTTCTTTGATATTAACCCATACACACATCCTTAACGCCAAAAACTCATTAAAAGTCTTAATCATTATTTAGATTTCATAATTAAACTGAATGTATATGAAACAATGTGGTGCACAGCAGCCGTTTCCCGCTGTGTTTGTGGCAAAAAAATACAGTACCAGTACGTACCAAACGCTGTAAATTTTTATACTTAAAAAATACGTCAAATTTCCAAATTTTACACCCGTTTAAATTGTAGACTACCAACGAACGAAATTTATGTTGCTTGAGATTGAGATTATCTCCAAATCCACCCGGTCGAGAGAGCTGCCGAACGCAACCGTGTGTAATACGGTCCAACCTGCGCCCGCGCCGACCGGACGCCTACCGCGCATCCTTCAGGAACAATAGCCACAACAACCGATCGATATTGGATCCAAATCAGCCCCGCAATCTTGCACAAAGCAATCTCGCAAATATTTATTATTGTCAAAACAATATGCCGAAATGACGCTCATTGTGGTTTTTACATTGACGTGTTTTTTTAGACAAGCCTATTCGAACATTTTGTTTTTGATATTTCTACAAGGAGATCTGCAGGAGAACCAAAGTAACCGACATAGCTCACAGAATCGCTAAACTGAAGTGGCAGTGCACATAGCTCTTAGAACAGATTGCCGTCAGGCCAGTAAAGTTCTCGAGTGGCGACCGCGCCCTGGAAAACGTAGCGTAGGCAGACCTCCCACGCGGTGGGCCGATGAACTGGTAAAAATCGCCGGAAGCCGATGGATTTGGGCAGCGCAGGACCGGTCATCTTGGAAATCCTTGGGGGAGGCCTTTGTCCAGCAGTGGACGTTTTTCGGCTGATATGATGATTTCTAAAAATGATACTGTTTATCTAGTTCTCTAAACATACCCTCTCCTGCAATTAGTTTCTACAAGTTACAGTAGTGAAGAAATATATTTTCACGGCTCGATGGAAAAGTTGAACCAAGTCACGGATTCAAAGACATAGCTGAAAAATAATAGCCATTGAAGATAAGACAGCCAGTTCCCCATTGCGTTGGGGACTCTTCGTAGGCCCGCTCTCATCTTCGGTATCATCGTCACTTACCAACAGGTGAAATGGTGCCAAGGGCTTACCAATTGTAAATTTAAAAAATGTGTGAAACTTATAACACTCTCACTACAGCAACCTATAAGGAGGTAAGACAAACTTCACCTGCGGCCGTATTTACGTGACAAGAATCTCCATCTAGTGAAGGCCGCCACTCTTGCTAACCGGTAACAACTCGGTTCTCCTAACCAGAGGTCCCGGGTTCAAATCCAGACGGTCAATGTACCAATGAGTTTTTCAAAACTTACAAACATACATACACTTACCGATTAAGCAATCGGTTTCCTTACGGTGAAGGAAAACATCGTGAGAAAATGTGCACATCTGATTCCAAATGTGTATGAAGGTCGCGTTGCACACGTCCGTTGGTGTAAATCTAAATGCCCTACACGTGACCGCGAGTGATGCTAAGTGCAACATCAGGGACCCGCCATCTATCCCTTTGATAGCATGGTTAATTTTGCCACACGATAAGACAGAGAGAGAGAGAGAGAAAGAGACTCCCGCCAACGCCAAGATCATCATCAAAAATCATCAAGCAAAGATCATCTGTGATATGTTTTTATGGACAGTCACGATTCTAGATTGAGAGTTACTGCTAACTTAAAACTGTTGGTTACACAAAAGTGGTCCCAAACTTAGTGTCGATGAGCCCATCCTTACGATGTTAGGTCGTTTGCTTTTTATAAATGTCTGCTTGGCTTGGAGGCAGCTTGGAGGCCTCGTTAGCTTGAAGTATGAGGCATTGTGGGGATGCGCTACAATGGGGGGCGGGGACAGCCTGCGGCGCCTGCGCGCGCGGGAAAACGCCTCGACGTTCCACATTTAAATCAATGACACGCGTGAACTATGCCCACGAGAAGTCAACCGACAGTCAATCGTGGAAGTACTGCACTTTTTCTGCATATTGTTGATCTAATGGATACTGAAACAATTTTTTTCTTTTTTTTATTCTCAATTGGTAAGCCCTTGGCATCATCTCACCTGATGGTAAGTGGAAGTAAAATGGAAGCAGGCTTACTAAGATTTCCCAACGCAATGGAGAACTGGCTATCTTATCTTCAAGCCGGAACACATCAATGTTGTTAACACTGATGTTTGGCGGCAAGACTTAGATAAGTTGGTGGTAGCAGAGCTAGCCAGGCGGGCTAAGAAAATGCCCTACCACCAACCAAACCGAGTCTTACAAACTATATAACATTATTATCAATGCGACTTCGACGGGCCTCCATGTGCTTAACAGTGACGTGCATATACGTTGAAAAAAATAAACAGCAGAAATACATTAATGGATGATGTTTGTGTATCGTTATCAACCCGTAAACCCGTGGAGCTCTTCCCACCCTCGGGAATGTAAGGCCATACTCCACACACGGGGGCTAAGTCCGGGTTGGTGGAAGTTGAAGGGCCAGTGGAAAAAACCACAGTCAAGAGTTTTTCAAGTCACCTGTAATGCATTTGACACGACTTAACGACTGCCATCTAGTGATAGCAACCGGCACAACGGCTAAACGTGCCTTACGAACCACGGAAACAATCAAGATAAATCCAATAACAGCTAAATTTACCCAGGTAATGATCGTGCTTTGGATCAGTTAACCTGCGTGATCTATCCAACCATGCAAGTCACACTTAGCTAAGATTATTTTTATTGTAAAAAAATATAAAACGATAATACCACTAAGACAACATCGAAAGAAGAAAGTTCCTGATGGTGTAGTTTTCAAAAAACGCTCCATAGGACCAGGTGAGATACATTGTGGTTATGGGGCTGCACTGATTGAATACATTGTTAATGGCCGCCCCTTATCATCAATTGAGGGGTAATTTGGAAAAAACAACCATTGTCAATTTATGTAAATTTTTCAGGAAGCAATAAAAACTGTTTTCAGTTAATATATCAATTTAGAAGCAGTTCATTTGTTATTTAATTGTAGATAATATTAATAAATGTAATAGCTTTAAAATTTTGATAGACTTTAAGGACTAAACTTCTTGACAGTAACTTGAAAATACGTATAGCGTTGCCATAATTTTTTTGGAAAAAATCCAATGTCAAGGCAGTTCTTCCAAAAACGTGGTGACATTGGTCGTTTTTCCGTATACCATTGACTTTATTTCCTTGAATATCTCTGGACATATGTTGTTTTTCCAAAAACACGATTTTGGGTTTTTTAAGGAATCTTTTTTTTTATTATGGTTGTTTTTCCAAACATCACCTAAATTATGACCATATAGACACAAGAATATTGTTAAATCAAGAGGATCATAGCAATTATAATTGACCACGCTGAACACGTTGAATAACTGTTATCAATCGCAACAACCTCGCGCAATTTTGCTTAAATTTTTTTATGTTATGATTCCGTACCCAAAGCAATATATATATATATATATTAGTACTAACATACATAACGGTGAAGGAAAACATCGTGAGGAAACCTGCACACGCCTGCGAAGAAACTCGAAGGTTGTGTGTGAAGTCGACCAACCCGCACTGGGCCCGCATGGTCGACTATGGCCTGATCGCCCTAATTCAGCGTAGACGTATATGAGCTGATGTGATGATACCTACTGCCGCTCTCTAGATTCCGCCCTCACCCCCTCGTCACCCAGATTGATACAGATTGGTTATAGTTTGGTTCTCGAACGTATAGGATTTTGTTTGCTCCGTCATTTGTTTTTAGTAATGTGATTTCACGACCGTTGTGCGCCCAAAGTGTGCCGACGGGACCCTATTTCTATGCCTCCGCTGTCTCTCTGTCCATTCGTCTGTCTGTCGGGGCTGTATTTCACGCACCGTAATAGGTAGACAGAAATTTGTACAGTGTCCGTCCATTTCTAATCCCTACTAATATTATAAATGTGAAAGTAACTCTGTCTGTCTGTTACGCTTTCCCGCAAAAACTACTGAACGGATTTGGCTGAAATTTGGTAGGTAGACAGATTAGGACCTAGGACATAGGCTACTTTTTACCACTGCGCACCCTCGAAAAGTCATAGAAATGTGGTCCACGCGGGTGAAGCCGCGGGAATCAGCTAGTTGCCGCTATAAAAACAAGTAATAAAAATTAAATTAAAGGGGCTCATACACGCAACGTGATATTTTTGAAACGTGAAAAGTATTAAAAAAGTACATAATGTTAAATCTTGTACGATGGTACGAAACCCTTCGTGTGCGAGTCCGGCTCGCACTTGGCCGGTTTTTTTGTTTTCGTTAATTTTCTTAACCTTATCGATTTTGATAAAATTTACATGTTACCAAATTGGAGGAATAACCTATCAACTTTACTAACCTATCAAAATCGGTTTACAAACGGTGAAAAGTCGCGTAGCATACACACAAAAATCTTCACCTTTTTTTAAGTCCGTTATAAATATTTCATGTACAGAGACCAGCACATCAAGCTAAACATTTTGGACTTTGTACCGTTCTTGTGCCGTAAGCGTAAGGATCAGAATCGCACTACGAGTGTCTAGCTTGATGTGCTGGTCTGTGTACCTAGATGTTGTCAAGGGTTTACCAATTGTGAATAAAAAAAAATGAACAACATCCTAGAATGATCCAGCGAAAGCAAAGCGCAAGCGAATCTCTCGATTTCAACTTTGGTAAGATTGCTTTCTTATATCTGTCCGGCTGTCCGGCTGATCTCCTCTACAGGTCGCATTTCTCATCCGATTCTCGTGAAATCCTTGCCTGCATCAGTTTCCCGATTCCTATAATTTGGGGATCTTCAAGGCAAGGGTGAATAGGCATTATTTGAGTTTGCGTGTAGCATCCTCGACTGCATCATCACTTACCATCAGGTGAGTTGCAGTCAAACGCACTAAAATTTTTAATTAAAAAAAATCTAGGAGCAGGTTCGATAATTACACAGATTTTTGTAGATTCAGTTTTTGGATTGTTTTCAAAATGGCGGAGCAGGTTTAAAACGTAGAAAAATCATATTTCAGCCACTTCGGAAAAACTTGTGAGGATTACAGCTCACAGAGCCACTTAATTCTCTCTCTTTTATCGTGTGGCACAATGAACCGTATTACCAAGGGATAGATTCTCTCTACTTTGTCATGTGGCACAAATAACCGTGTTACCAAGAGATAGATTCTCTCTCTTTTATCGTGTGGCAAAATTAACCGTGCGGTTCCTTGGTGTTGCACCTAAGTACAAAAAAATGCCCTACACGTGACCGCGGCATTTTTTTTTACATCTATGGAGGTGTGCAACGCGACCTTCATACACAACTAGAATTAGATGTGTAGGTGTGCATTATGATGTTTTCCTTCACCGTTAAAGCAATCGGTGAGTATTATGTACGTAAGTTTCGATAAACTCATTGGTACATTGGCCCTCCGGATTTGAACCCGGGACATAATTTAAATTTAATAAATTAATGTAAATAAACTAGATATAGCCTTTTAGAGACTTTTAGGTTAAAAAATAATTTGTGGGGCAGTGTATAAGATTCTACAATAAAATTCCAGAAATTGTAACTAGTTTGTCAGAGAATAAATACAAGACTCATGTCAAAAAATGCTTGTGCTCTAGAGGATATTATAAAATAATAGATTATGTGAATGACAAAGATATATGTTGATTCTATAACAACTACCATTACCTGAGACTGTAACCTGATTCATAAAATTATTTGTAATATTCAATAAGCTTATTTTGATTATTTAAAAGTGTGTGTAAACACTTATTTTAAAAAAATATTTTGATTTTGAACCTCTGGTTAGGAGGACCCAGTCGTTACCATAAAGCAACCGACAAAGTCACTAGCATCATCTGTGCCACTAGTAAAAACGTAATTGACATTTATTAAATAAAAAGCCTTTTGATATTAAATAAGTTTTGTAGCCACAGTTTCAATTTAAAGATGTGCAATATATTAAATTATTTCAATATAGAGATGTGCAAATAAAATTAAGACCTTTTTCTAATAAGTATAAACTTTTCATGAAAAAACATTATTCGTATAATGCTTTATTTATATATATCAGCTCATATACGTTCTCACCGAGGGACTCGAGCCTACCCTGAATTAGGGCGATCGGGCCTAAGTCGACCACGCGGGCCCAGTGCGGGTTGGTCGACTTTACACACAACCTTCGAGTTTATTCGCAAGCGTGTGCAGGTTTCCTCACGATATTTTTCCTTCACCGTAAGAGCATCGGATAAACGAATATATGAACTCAAAATTGGAAAACACATTGGTACGTGGCAGGATTCAAACCACGTCCTCCCATACAGGAGGTAGCGGCTCTTGTCATTATGCCACCGCCGACGCTCCTAATGCTTTATTTATTTGAATTATTTGTTTACCCTCATAATATTATGCTCACCTACCCAACGACCAGTATGGGTGTCGAACCGTACCTTTTTAAAGTAATATTTTTAAGCTATTGCATAGCTTTTATCGCGGGCTTTGAGCGCGGCGACTGAATAAAGAAATTCCGTAACGAAAATAAAATCTAACACCCCACGCTCAGCTCTAAAAAACTTACAGTGCCATCTTTTAGCGATTTGCGGTACTAAAAGGACTTTGTCAATTTTACTGGTGTAACTTTCTTTGTGTTAATTTATTACATAAACATCCCGCGCCCCAAGGACTATATTATGGCATAAATAAATAATTATAATTGCATAAGTTGATAAAAAAATGCTATGCAATAGCTTTACTGCGGCAGTCCCCGAGTGCCACACGTTTTTTTTTAATCTTTGACCGTACACTGATTGTGATTACAATGTCTGTGCCTGGTTTTATGAAGATCAGCTCAATAAAGATATTAACATATCATCCAGGAGTACCGTTGTGATCGGTCGCGTGGCGGTCGCGAGTCGCGAGCGCAGGCGCTGGCTGTTTTACGACAAAATAATATACTTTAATTATAATGGCGCACTGGACGCGCTCGGACGTGGTACAAGAAGATATGTGTTCCATTTGAGCTTTGGAAAATGGGAGAATTGCCTTGACTATTTCATTTGATATTTAATTTTGCCCAAACGTTCAAATGGAAACATATGCATGGCCCTAGATACAGTCGTTAAGGCGCTACGATCACTCAATCTGAGTAGGTTGATACGTGTTTAAATAACATCGAACGTATGTCTATTCATTTTAAGTTCAAATCAATGCGGGCTCCAACGCGGCTGTTACGTTGAAAGCGAACGGCCAATTCTCGATTTTTACATGTTTTTATTACTTTTCATCAATTTCAAACAAGTTTTAAAAAAATATGTTCAATTAAAATGAAAGGTTTGAAAGTAAAAAAAATGTGTGTTGGTTTCATTTAACATTAACTATTTGTTTTCGAGAAATTTTGCAAATAATGCCCAAAACAGGGTCTACAGTATATTTTTTTTACATCAAATGTGGTAATTTAAAAAAAATGTATAGAATTAAATCGATTTTTAATACTTTAAGTATATTATACATTTTTTCCATGGTGATAGCTTTACACAGTCTTTCAATAATTTGAATTGAATATTGTCATTTGACCCATCTTAAGTCCTTAAGCCATATCGGAGGCCTTATTGGTGGCTTGTAAACTTCTAACAATAAGCTTCGTCACTAGCCCTACAACCTTCCTTGAATCTGGACTTCGCCTCCAGTGTAGATAGCTTAAGGCCTTAACTTTACGAGATATGGGAGAAGCACCGTTTTTTATGAAAAATTTGAGTGCAGTTGACTATATCTCACCTGATGGTAAATGACGATGTAGTCGAGGATGGTACACGCAAACCCAAATAATGTCTATTCACTCTCGCCTTCAAGATCCCCAAATTATAGGAGTCGCGAAACACAGACGCTGGGAAGGAGTTTCACTCCATCGCTGTCGCAATAAATGAGGAAGCGAAACGCTTCGTGCGTATAGGTTGAATATCAACAACAAAGGGGTGGAACCTCCCCCTGTGTCTCGTTGACGGAAGGTGGAATGGAGGTGAGGGAATGAGGTCGTGAAGTTCTTGAGCACACTCTCCGAAATGAATTCGATAGAAAACAGAAAGACAGGCAACTTTGCGGCGATTCTCAAGGCTTTGGAGCTTGGAAGAAGAAGACCGTACCTTAGCTACGTTAGTACTAATATATGGGGTGACTTTTAATTAGTTCTTGATAGCGATGGATATGAATGTACTTGTGATTACAAAAAACTTTCCCAAAGAAACTATATGTCAAATATAAAAAAAAAAATTTTGGTCTTCGATAATAACAAGTTATCAAATCGGCAAAAGTGTATCGAGGACCAAATTTTTTTTTGTATTTGACATATTGTTTCTTTGGGAAAGTTGTCTATAATCACGAGTACATTCATATCCATCGCTATCAAGAACTAATTAAAAGTCACCCAATATATACCGTATATATGTTATTCCTCGTTTCATTGTACCACGCGGTCGGATAAAAAGCCGGCGGAGCACGCGACATCTGTATTAAATTTTAATGAAACAACAGATGCACCTGCTTGGAACAAGCTCCATGCGCAAGAGTCAATCACTTGCCAATAATCGCCACCCAATTCCGCGGAATCTGCCAGAAGTATCTAATTAAAAATTAATTGCGTTCGAGTATCCGTGATGCGACAAGTATGCTCTTAAAAATTTAACTTTTTTTACAGATCAAGATGTGTTCGGACTTCGGAGTTCGGGCTGATGGTCTTACAAGGTATTAAAGAATACCGATATAACTGTAACGGAAATCAGGAACAAAAAGTTATGCGTCCAATTACATTACAAGTAGAAACTTTAGTTCATTTAAAAAGTTATGGGTCCAATTACATTACAATTAGATACTTAAAGTTCAATCAGCAAAGTTTCAATTATAAAACAATTATTGTTAATTGAAACAAGTCTCAAGTCTAAGGTTCTTTGACCAGTGTATGTTTCCATTGATAAAATAATGGAACTGAGACATTGTCGCTTATATGGCCCCATAAGAAGGCCCAAGGTCACCCAAAGGGCTATGAAGCGGGATATTCTCGCAGTATCCCTACGCAATCAAATCAAAAATGAGGAGATCCGTAGGAGAACTAAGGTAACCGACATAGCTCACAGAATCGCTAAACTTAAGTGGCAGTAGAACAGATGTTCTCTATGGCTACCGCGCACTGGAACACGTAGCGTAGGCCTCCCACTTGACCGACGACCCGGTGAAGGTGGCGAAAAGCCGCTGGATTCTGGTTTGGGCAGCACAGGACCGGTCGTTGTGAAAATCCTTGGGGTTGGTCTTCGTTCAGTAGACGTGTTTCATATGATATGATGATGATTAACGAAGGTCAACGGGAAGTACAAGGAGTAGATCTCCGTCTGCTAAATATTGTCAAGAAAGAAATACACGCTGCGAGCTTCCTGAAAAATAACATGATGGCATTTGATATTGGTATGTAAAATTACATTACATAGGTCTTTGACCAGTGTTTGTTGTCAGTGATACTTACGGAACTGACACATGGTCGCTTGCTATGGGCCTCATAAGAAGGCTCAAGGTCACCCTATGTTCGGAGTTTCTCTGCGTGATCGCATCAGAAACGAGCATAGCTCCAAAGTAGCATAGCTCACAGAATCGCTCAACTGAAGTGGCAGTGGGAAAGGCACATAGCTCGTAAAACAGATGGCCGTTGGGGCAGTAAAATTCTTGAGTGGCGAACGCACACCGGAAAACGTAGCGTAGGTAGGCCTCAGACGCGGTGGGCCGACGACCTGGTGAAGATCGCGGGCAGCCGATGGATGCGGGCAGCGCAAGGCCGGTCGTCGTGGAAAGTCTTGGGGGAGGCCTTTGTCCAGCAGTGGACGTTTTTCGGCTGATATGATGATGATGTAGAATTAAGGGTATTGTATTCCCAGCGTGCTTTTTAAAACAAAGTTTTTTTCTTATTTGTATTATATTGTCAATCAATTTTATCGAAATTTTGTTGACACGTTCTAGAAACGAAAATCTGTGTCTGCGGTTTGTTAGAATTTCGTAAAAAAATTACATATTTTTGCAAAAGTTCCAATTTTTTTACAAATTGAGAGATTTTGTAAGAAATTTTAAATTTTTAACTGAAGTCTAACAAACCACCGACCAGATGTATAAGTTTCTTGAACTTGTTTCAAAAATTTTCGTAACTCTTGATTGATTAAGACCCGATTTGTATGGGGGCACGATAAGGATGCACTCGTCGTACCCTCGCATGGAGGCTTGCGTAATTGTGTCCCGTTCGGAAACCTTAAAACCGTTATTACTATTGATTCTCTTTGTCTTCAATTGGTAAGCCTTTGACATCATCATACCTGATGGTAAGTAACGATGATGCCGGAGATGGAAGCGGGCTTACCAAGATTCTCCAACGCAAAAGGGAACTAGTTATCTTATCTTAGCCGGAACACATCAAATGCTTTAACATTGATGCTTGGCGATAAGACTTAGATAAGATGGTGGTAGCTAGCCACAATGCCCTACCAACAACCAAACAAAGTCATACAAAGTTATAATCCGCCGGGAACCGAACCCTCATGATGTGAACCTAATGGATTGAACCATTACGCCACAGAGGCGGTAATTTAAAACATTCCTTAATTAAATATAACAGAATATAATTATTTATAGGACAAGTAAATAGCAAATGGCAGGTTCTAAGAAACTATATAAGCAACTTTCCCTGAGGAAACTACACAAGGTTAGTAAAATTATATTATTGACTTAAACGACAAATAACATACAAATAACAAAGACAAATTAGTCAACAACATATCAGCGTGGTTATCTGTGGCACACGTTAAGAGAAGAGTCAACTTGTAAACTTTGTATGGAAAGTATGGAACTTTTAAGCTATTGTATAGCTTTTATCGCAGGCTTTGAGGGGACCGAATCAAGAAATTTCGTTACGAAAGAAAACCTGACACCCCAAAAAAATATATATATACGAGTATTGAGTTCTAAAAAACTTACAGTGCCATCTATCTATCCATGACGATGATGATGATGATAACGATGACGATGGCGATGACGATGGCGATTAATGATGGCGATTGCGATGGCGATTAATGATGGCGATTGATGATGGCGATTGATGATGGCAATTGATGATGGCAATTGATAATGGCGATTGATAATGGCGATTAATGACGGGGATTGATGATGGCGACTGATGTTGGCGTTTGATGATGGCGATTGCGATGGCGATTGATGATGGCGATTGATGATGGCGATTGATGATGGTCAATCGCCGAGGTCGCGGGTTCGATGCCCGGCGGGGTCAACTTTGTAAGACTCGGTTTGGTTGGTGGTACGGCACTATCGTAGCCCGCCTGGCTGGCTATCACCATCTTATCTAAGTCTTGCCGCCAAACATCAGTGTTAACATCATTGATGTGTTCTGGCTTGAAGATAGATAGCTAGATATCCATTGCGTTGGGGAATCTTGGTAAGCCCGCTTCCATTTTCGTCACTTACCATTAGGTGAGATAATGCCAAGGGCTTACGAGTATCAAATGTAGATTTAAAAAATAGGTTTATTGGGAAAACTGGTCCACTCTCTCAAATAGCATTTTCATATCAGCCGAAGAACTGGACAAAGGCCTCCCCCATCAAAGACCACAGCGACCGGTCATGCACTGCCCGCATCCAGCGACTGCCCGCAACCTTCACCAGGTCGTCGGTCTACCAAGTGGAAGGCCTGACTACGCTACATGTTCTGGTGCACGATCGCAACTCGAGAACTTTACTGCCCCAAAACCAAACTGTTCTACGAGCTATATCCCCTGCCCACTGCCACTTAATTTTAGCGGCTTCTTCTTTAATGTTCCATAATTTTGGTAGATTTAGTGGATTTTGACTATATTTGATATGGATTTGTAAAAATGAAAGTGGTCACACAACAAAGCATAGCCCACAGAATCGCTAAACTTAAGTGGCAGTAAATGGGGCACACTAAGACTCCTCAGTTAATAATAGAAGTCAAGGAATATAGCTCGTAGAATAGATGAGACCGTACAGTTCTCGAGTGCCAACCGCGCATAAGAAGAATTAGCGTAGGAAGACCTCCCACTCGGTAGACCGACAACCTGGTAAAGGACACGGGGAGCTACTGGATGTAGGCAGCGCAGAACCGGTCGTTGTAGAAGTTTTTAGAAAAGGCCTTTGTCCATAAGTGTCTTTCGGCTGATATGGTGATGGTGATATTATTATTATTACTGCAGAAATTGTCTGCAATAGACACATTCGGTCTATGATGATGATGAAAAATGAAGCAAAGTAAAACCTACTTTTCAACCGACTTCCAAAAAGGAGGAGGTACTCAATTCGACTGTATTTTTTTTATGTGTGTTTTTTCATAACTTTTGATGATTCTTTTTTTATTTGGAAGCTAGTACTATCCGTGTAGTCTCATAAAATTTTTATCGAAATCTGATAAGTACTTTATTAGAAAATTAACAAAAACCAAAAATAATAATGCAAAACTGTACTAAGTCGGTTTTTAAACGTGTTTAGCGTTTTCAATGAAGAAAGGAAAACAGTCATTTCATAAGTAATTAAAACCAAGAGGTATGTATGTACTGGTCATTATAACCGCCTCAAGGTTCATTCTAGTTACCGACACTTTGTATAAATTATATAAAAATAAGCACACTTAAAGCGGGATGTTGATATGTGATGGCCGCAAGTGGGAGGGAGATAGACGAGGTGATGAGGGCAGGTGTCACGATACATCTGCCTGTGGCCGGCACGTGGCCTACCCTCTAAATGAGGGATGTCCTGGAGGTCAGTTGATGTTTGTAACCAAAACTTTCTGATATCCGAAAAACGTAACCATATATTTAGGAGGCTGTGCTAATTAAATTTAACAAATTTTAATTTGTTTTATTCCGGAAATCGTAGAAAAAAATTACTATCTATAATAAAGCTGGCTTCTATGTACGAGTACGTCCAAAAATGTTTTTTTTTCTGTACCTATTCTAGAGTAAATATTGAATCGGCTCATACCTTTTTATCTATACTAATATTATAGAAAGAAAAGATCAAATCAAATCAAATATGCTTTATTGTACAATAAATTGAAAAAAAATTGAGAATAGTACAGATTATAGAGTAGTAAAAATTGTAATTGCACAATTTAGTCGGAAGATTTGATTGTTTGTTTGCATTGAATAGGCTCCGAAACTACTGGACCGATTTGAAAAATTATTTTACCGTTGGGAAGCTACACTATCCGCGGTTGCTATAGGCTATGTTATATGTATATTTTTTTTTAAATGGGATCCTTACTAAAACTCTAATAATGTAACCCAAGGTGTTAAAAATAGCCTACAAAGTTTTGCATTATCTACAAAAAGTAGTGTAGTGTAGTGTATAGTGTGTAGTGTGCGGTGTGCGGTGCAGAACAGTGTAGTGTAGTGTGGCGATACAAAGTTCGCCGGGACAGCTAGTCTCCTGAATAAAAACTTCACATCAGTAAATGTGAGTTTTTTCCCATGGTCCTAGTGTTTGGCACTTCCAGTACTGCCAAAGGTAGGTCTCATCAAACCTATTCGAAAAACGACAGTAAGCTCTCGAGGATAGCGCGATCTAAATTCAAGTTTGTTTCCATGGGAGTTAGAGTTTTTTTAAGGTTTCCTACCCAAAGGGTAAAAACGGGACCCTATTACTAAGACTTCGCTGTCCGTCCGTTTGTCACCAGGCTGTATTTCATGAACCGTGATATCCAGACAGTTAAAATTTTCACAGATGATGTATTTTTTTTGCCGCTATAACAACAAATACTAAAAATTTTAAAAAGTAAAAAAATAAGGGGTTTCCATGAAAAAAACCTGTTTTTTTTTAACATTAAGAGACTAGCGTAATCTAGTAGGATGGTTTTTGAAAAATGAAACTAGCTCCATCTAGTATGATGGTCAGTGACTTGACAGTGTGAAAATGGAAAGTTTCGCACACTCGCGACTCAGTCGTCTGCGGGAAATTGTACAGTGTGGTGGAAAGATATTCCATATAAAAATGTTTTATCGTTTATCGTTATAGGCTATAAAAATCATGAAAAAAAGGCTAAAAAGAAACATGTGATGTCGTATCATCGTTAAGTAACCTTACATTGTATTTTTTCTTGTAAACAAATTAAATAAACGAATATTTAAAGCGACAATTCTACCAAGGTTCTTTTAACGCGGCACTGATGTCAACTCTGGCCCACGCTAGTTCGTACAAGTTATGTAAGATGGCGCTAATTTTTTCTTGTATAAAGAAAATCTGAGTAAAATATGGAGACGGGCGGATCCTTCTGTTCAAATCTGTAATGATGGTACGGTTCCGACCATCCCTATGTGTGCGGATCCGACTCGTACTTGGCCGGTTTTTGAGAGAATGATATCTATACATCATCATCATCATCATATCAGCCGAAGGACGTCCACTGCTGGACATAGGCCTCCCCCAAGGATCTCCACGACGACCGGTTCTGCGCTGCCCGCATCCAGCGGCTTCCCGCGACCTTCACCAGGTCATCGGTCCACCGAGTGGGAGGCCTGCCTACACAAAGTTTTCCGGTGCGTGGTCGCCACTCGAGAACTTTGTAATAGTTTATTATCTATACATACGAGTTTCTTTTTCTTTTTCTCATAGATTGTGATTTGTGTCAAAATATTTTGTTTTCGGGCGACACATATTGAATTCCTCGCTACGCTCAGGATTCTTCTTTGCTTCGCTCTAATTTTAAAGTAATGCCTTCGAGCAACAAAATATTACTGTTAGTGCCAAGCAGTAGTACCACTGGAAACAAAAAAAAATTACTCAAAAAAGTTCTTCAAGCTATTGATAATAAGTATCCAAAGAAATGTGAATAGATATTCCATATGGTATATTAATAATATAATAAGTTAAGATAATTGTTTATTTGAAAGAATACTTTACAATTAGGTCTTAACATAATTAATAGGTAGTACTGTATTCAGCCGTCAAGAAAGTATGCAAATATTTCAACAGGAATTACAATTAAATTTTAAAAGTTCTTTAACAATATAAAAACAGTGACTTAAGAGCCGTTGATTTACTATCTGTCTCCCGCGGCTTCTACCGCGTGGACAACGTTTCTATGACTTTTCGAGCGTGCGCAGTGCGCAAGCCGCAAGCGGCCGTGGAGAAAAGTAGCCTATGTGTTAATCCAGGTCCTAATCTGTCTATCTACCAAATTGCAGTCAGATCCGTTCAGTAGTTTTTGCGTGAAAGAGCGACAAACATACATCCATACATTCTTACAAACTTTCGCGTTTATAATATTAGTAGGATAGGATAATATGGTAAAAAGGCGATCTCCATTAGTTAATCCGTTTGCTTCCCTTTCATCAGTATAGGCAATATGTTTGCGGGGATGCTGTGTCAACATCTGTATTCACCTCGAGCAAAGTATATAATATTATTACTGACATACAGTATGGACACTCCCTGCCTCTCTCTAGATTGCGACCTCACCCCCTCGTCACCCATATTCAAACAGATTGGTTACAGTTTGGTTCTCGACCCTATGGGATTTCGCTGTGATTTTGTTTGCTCCGTCATTTGTTTTAGAAATGTCAATTCACGACCGTTTGTATGCAGTGTCCGGGGTGTGCCTCGAGTAAGGTCGTGAAATTGTTAACACCAGGAGTCCAGCCAGAAGGTTGCAGATATAAATCCCGATGGGGTTTAGTTGTGCATGTCTTGGTTTGGTTGGTGGTAGGGCATTTAATAACCCCGCGTGGTTAGCTACTACCATCTCATCTAAGTCTTGCCGCCAAACATTAATGTTAACAGCGTTGATGTGTTCCGTTATGAAGATAAGATAGCCAGTTCCCATTGCGTTGGGGAATCTTGGTAAGGTCGCTTCCATCTTCGGCAACATCTTCACGATACCAAGGACTTATTTATTGAGTAAATAAAAAAATAAAGACTATTCGTATCCGTAATCAAACTGAAATAAATTTAAAAATGTGCAAATCCCTAAATGGTGTCCCCTGATCACAACACTACTGTAACCAACCTCCGTATATTAAAAAGAAAGAACGAGGGGGTTCGTCCATTAGATTCTGGAAATTGATTCAGGATTTCTTTGTCTTTTAATTTGATTTTTAATTAAGTATATAAAAGAAAATAATTCTGTTGTCTTTTAATTTGATTTTTGCGTTTTAATTAAATTTATAAAGGAAAATAATTATGTGACAACATTTGAACAGCAATTTTTTTTAATCCACAACTGATAAACCCTTGGTATAATCTCACCTCATGGTAAGTGACGATGATGCCGAACATGGGAGCGGGCTTACCGAAACATTCCCCAAATCAAAGGAGACATAATAGCTATCCTATCTTCAAGCCTGTAACACCCCACCCTCCTATTTAAAATATATAAATATAAATATATAAATATAACTAACTAAACCTACCTATAATACGCATACGTGCATACAACATACAACCTACCGCTATCTACCTATAAGAAGTATGTAAACAATACTTGATTTTTGTTGCATTTTAAAATACGATTAAACGTTTGGCCAGATCGTCTAGAGAACCCTAAATTGTGATCGCAGTAACTCAGAGTCTTTTTGAAGGCGAATGACAAGTTATTTTTAAGAGATTAATCTATCACGTTGTGTTTGGACGAACGATGTAGTCTAACCTATAATTTTGAAGTATTTCGCGCAGAACCCTAATTTCCCTACTGTGATTGGTCCCTATTTTGGGCCCCCCCAAATTGGGAAGGGTAGCTAGCCCCCAGTGCTCGGAATAACGTAATACTTGACTGACGTCAGTACTGCATTATTTTGGTGATTAAAACAATGTACATCTAACTCAAAGTAATTGAACGAGCGATTTTAGCTCTACACAGATAATTATAACTACGTGAGCCCCGCTAGCTACTGTCTCTGGCAGGCCACTAAGGTACATGATCAGAGTCCACCCTCTTCAAGTGTATTTTAATTAAGCTACACGACAATGTAAAGTGTGCTATGCCGTGTTCCACCCGAATCCCAAAGCTAGTGTATATAAAACGCTTGTGAGGCGCCTTATTATACGTGTATAGTGTGAACTATAGCTGAGTCTTTACAGCCATAGCTTGTCCATCCCTATTCGTCAGGTAGGATTAATACCTTCGAGCAGCGATTGATCGCGAATACATATTAGCACTAGGTACTAAAATAAAGTAGATATTCCGACTTGAATGTCGCTCATCCTGTGAGAAGAGCACTACGGAATGTGAAATAAGTAGTTGATCTACTAATATGGTTCTTAGACCTGGAACTGTGCCATACAGTTGTATATAATGATATAAAGACCTGTGGTCTATATAACTAGAGCGAAATGGACACGATATCCATCGTGCCGCCGGCTCCAAAATAATACATAGTGTTAAAGCTCTGTCTTTAGACGTAGCAAACCCTTGATAAAGGGCGAAAGTAATGTCAGTTTAATAGTTTGGCTGAACGTGAAGAACAACGAACCAACACAGTCGCAACCCACTGTGAGACCCACGCGAATCATAGTCGCGGCATCACAATTAGGTCAAAGCGAGAAGGCGTGTAAGCCAAGTGTTTGGTCGAGGCGCTAGTTCAGGACGCAATAGGAGCCGACAGGACCCGGACACCGTGAACACTGCCCAT
The DNA here is from genome assembly GCA_947284805.1 of Coleophora flavipennella. Taxonomy (NCBI): domain Eukaryota; kingdom Metazoa; phylum Arthropoda; class Insecta; order Lepidoptera; family Coleophoridae; genus Coleophora; species Coleophora flavipennella. The sequence continues at coordinate 12,170,734 of OX369295.1, forward strand.
AATATCCGAAAACCGTAGAATAGATTTAGTTTCTAAATCTAGCGCATATTAACTGACCCTGGCTACAGTTACCATCAGGATGGGTCGGCTACCTTCATCATAATCGGTCTTACTTAATCACTATTAGTAAGGCGCGAACGCCTAACCTATTCGTATGTTTGCTCAATACCTTCCTAGACGCTTGGTCCGATTCAGGTGAAATTCTGCCAAGGCATGCTTGTGATAAGCTACAGATAGGACCTACCTATCTAAAATTACTTTAGTATCAGAATAGGCGAAGCTCGAACTCCTATAGTTTGTTTGTTAGTCCATTACATTTTATCCCATAAAAGTGTGGACAGATTTAGCTAAAATTTGGTAAAATTAGGAGTTGTTCATATCTATGAACCACTGAACTACATATCTAGCCCATATTGCATGGAGCTTGGTAAACAGCCATCTCAAGTATGACATAGGCCTTCCCGCGACAGCATAGCGCCGTACTATCTCGAATGAGATTAGTGAACTGAGTGGACCACGTGTTCACGGAACCCTAAAACTTATAATGCCGCGTGGCACTTGCAGTGAAGGCAGTTCGTAAATAAATAAAACGTTGGCATAGCTTAGACCTACCTACTACTTATTCAATAATATGACTCGCATTTCTTCTTAATAACGTTATTCTAAAACCTAATTCGCTATTCCCTAGTAATAGATTTATTTACTAGAATTCCTACAGCACTGTACCAACCCGAATGAAATTAATGAACTGAGTGGACCACGTGCTCGCGGAACCCTAAAGCTTGTGATACCACGTGTCACCTGCAGTGACGGCAGTTCGATAAAGTAAAACGTGGCATCGCTTAGACCTACCTACTACTTATTCTCTAATATGACTTGTTTCTTCCTAATAGCGATATTCCAAAACCTAATTCGCTATTCCCTAGTAATAGATTATTAACTAGATTTCCTACATATCGCAATCCCCCTAACTCAGCCCTAGTTTTTCCCTATCCTAGCGAGATAGCTAAGTTTTACGAGAACTAAATTTTATTTTGATGTCCATGTTTCAACAAACAGTTACAACTCGTGGCGGCTTTATTCGTCTTTCCCCCGGGGTACTAAACCAACCGTGCCTTCGAGATGAACCAATTAGGTGTAGTGTGTCATGGTGAAGTGAGTACCTAAAGCTAACTTGTGTCCTAGTTCCCTACGGCTAAAGTGTACCTGCCCTGAATAAGAAATGCCGCTGCCACGACAGACCAGGTCTGCCGCTTCGCTGCACCTCCTAAACAGTGTGTTTGGATGGGATTTGGATAGGTAAGGCCTGTCCCAAATACGGTGGCTCCGTACATGAGTGCGCTAACGCATGTCCAACCTGTGGTCCTCATGTCGGTAGGTCGTAAGATGGTACAGTCAGGATGTTCCGGCCATAACCAAACTTGGGTCGCTAGCCAGGCAAGCTCTCCTGTCAGCTTGCTTTCGGCACTTGCATTGATAAACCCACGCTTCGTTGTCACGGTTGCGTATCCACGTGAATTAAATCAACTAGCCTTCCTGAAAACATGAACTACCAACCTGGTCACTTGACGATACCTTCAGCTAGCAACCGACCTGGCATCTTGTTTCAATTCCTAGATCCCAGCTCGATTGCCCACTGTACCTCACTTCCTAACTGCACTAAACTATGGCTTGATCCCAGGTAGGAGCCTGAACTTTCGAAGGCAAATAACTAGGATTTCGGCCACACTAAATTCTATTCTAAACTCACAATATAAAGTGAGATTCCTAAGTTAATTCGCGACTAATAAGTACTTGGCGTGACACTTGCCCGGGGCGCGCGGCAGCTGTTCTTCGGATACGTCCTCCTCCTCTGGTGGTCTGTTCGACTGAATGCCGCTACGTCCGCGTGTCCGTGGTTTTAAAAGCTTTCACACAGACGCAGCCTCGGCAGCGCGCGGGCCGCCGCACACATACAACCGACCTCGTGGTCGAACTGCGCGAGCGCCGGCCGCTGTCCGGACGCAGACAGGGCGGCGCCTCTATCCCTTTAGCCTCGGTTTTCGCGCCATTTATTACCTAAGGCAATCTGTTATAACGTGCGCACCGCGTGGTTCGAATGACGACCGACAGGCGGCAGTCTGGCTTCTCGGAAATAATCCCTGAGCTAATTTGTTTCAATAACTGTCTATTCACTCGACTCGAGGTTAATCCTCACCCGACCGAACAAAACTAGTTATGTTTTTCCCAATAGACAGATTCCTTTTAGTCTATCAAGACTTACTGTATTACCTATAGATATTTATTTATACATATGGATCCGTTACAATCCAACCCCCTGAAAATTTTTAAAAATAGAATTCAGAGAATTGTCTTTTTGAAATTTTCAAAATAGCTAATAACTATTAAAATTTCCTGTTGGCACATTCTCCCCTAAGTGTGGTGTGTATTTAAACCAGGCATGTCATTTATTGTCCCTTGATTGATACACTCAACCATAAACAAAACCAGATTAGCACAGGACCAGCTCCTGCCATCACAGAGGAGTTCGAACGGGCATTTCGGGTGTGAGTCGAAGCCACTGCTACGTTCGCGCATAGGCGTATACATTGAGTGGACCACTAGCTTCCAATTCCCCACGCACCAGGAAACTCTACTGGCATACGCGCATTAGTAAATTGTCAATCTAGTTTACCTCTCCAAACTGTCTGTGATATAACTGAAGCGGTTCCCGCGACAATCAGTCAAGTTCTCCGAATAGAGCTTCCCCCAAGTGACAATAGAATCTTACCTTGGAGTATGTATAGTGTATAAGTCCAGTTCTTAGCTTCTGGTAGAGTAATTAGCCCAAACCAACGTAACGTAAGACTCAAAAGAACAAATTGTTGGTTCAAACTATTTTTGTATACATGAAGAAGGACAGCGTGTGCCAACAGCTGACTCAGATATCCAGTATTTGTTGACTCTCCTTCAAGATCACGCTCCCCTTAATTTTATTCCCAAAATATCAAAGCAACTCACACAAAACCCCTCTTTTCACATCACTCTCAAATTTCCTTTTGTAACATTCCAATCCTGGAAAGGTCAACAAATCCTTATCTTCAGCCAGGATATTTATTGTAGTCAACACAAGAGAATATGTAGACCTATTTTCAAGTATTTAAACACAATTCTCCAATAAACCCCAAACATGGACACATCTATGACTGTGACATTTTCATATCGCAGCTAAGTCACGTTCCGAAACTATCTTTCATTACTAAACGCCAGTATGTATTATAACAACAAGGCTGCCCTAAGTAAATTATTTGAACAAGAATATCACGCATTTCCCTTTTTCAATCAGAGTTAACTACGACTCTGTGCTGTGTATTACTGACCTCCACCTTCCCCTCAGTCAGTCCGCAATCCAACCAATAGAAATGCATGATCTTCCTTACAAATAGACTGAAACTATAACCTTTCGTTTTACAAGTTTAATATACCTCCTGTACCTGAAAACATTTACCCTTTTACCTTTTACCTAGCAAGAATATAATAGAACTCTACCACTATATTCAAGCTGTACCTTCTGTAGTAAACCCAATTTTATTACCGTAATTTACCGTTACCTAGCAAGAATATAATAGAACTCTACCACCATATTCAAGCTGTACCTTCTGTAGTAAACCCAATTTTATTACCGTAATTTACCGTTACCTAGCAAGAATATAATAGAACTCTACCACTATATTCAAGCTGTACCTTCTGTAGTAAACCCAATTTTATTACCGTAATTTACCGTTACCTAGCAAGAATATAATAGAACTCTACCACTATATTCAAGCTGTACCTTCTGTAGTAAACCCAATTTTATTACCGTAATTTACCGTTACCTAGCAAGAATATAATAGAACTCTACCACTATATTCAAGCTGTACCTTCTGTAGTAAACCCAATTTTATTACCGTAATTTACCGTATAGCGGGGAAAATAAAATATCATTCCTTATACACATTTATTCTAACAATACTCCTCTTTTGCTAGTCAATTCCTATCCTAGGATTTATTTTACCTTTACCCCAGGCGAACTTGATTACTCTAACACCAGCCAAAGTTCGAAACTCATATTATGTACACACCCACACACATACACATACCCATATGTAAAGGCAATGCTAGAACTCTACATATAATATTTATTATTCTTAATTAACACATACTATGAAACCTTAACTTACTACACTATTTCCTAGTTCTATTACATCCTTATCTAATTACTTATCCTACTTGCCCACTATTTAGGTAATGAAATAATTAACAAATCTTAAATCAACTTAATGCTTGTAACGCGTTTTAATTACTCGAATTTCGGAATCAACCTCTCAAACTAGTTTCTGTCCCATCCCCGGTCCTATTTACTTGTAGTACCGTGATAGATTAACGGCATTGAAGTTTCCCCTAATTTCACCCGTATTAGGGTGCATCAAAGTGTACACATTTTGGAACGGTATTGAAGCTACCCTAAACGGACCCTCATAAAGTAATTCAAATTTCTTTGTCAATTTCTTTTGAGCATCCGATTTATTCAATTTCTTTAATTTAACCCAATCCCCTATTTGAAATTGTATAGTCTTATTCCTCTTATTAAATGCCCGCTGTCGAATTGAGCTAGCCTTCTCTAGGTTTTTCCTTACCTGGCCTCGTATCTCCTCAACATTACCCAACCTCTGATACCCTAATATTGAATCATAACTCATTCGCGTGGGACTTCCGTAAAGAATCTCGCTTGGTGTGAATCCCGTGCTTTCATGATAAGTATTGTTATATAATTGTTCCAATTTTGGTAACATAGTTGCCCAACCCCTGTGGTTAGTATGGCAAAAGGTACGAAATAACCTACCCAATTCCCTATTTACCCTTTCTGTGATATTTGGTCTAGGATTCCTCACTGTAGTATAAATTGCCTTGATTCTCAGTTGCCTCATACCATTTTTCCATACATCACTACTAAATTGAGTCCCATTGTCCGTCATTATTGATTGTGGCCATATGATTTGTGCAAACTGCCTTATTTTTCCCACGACAGCCTTAGAAGTTGCCTTCTTTAAATCATAGAACTTCACAAATTTACTAAACGAATCCTGTACAACCAGAATATATGCAGATCCGAATTTCCCCTTAGGCAGCGGGCCGTACAAGTCAGCCATCACTAACTCCCCTATTGCCTGAGTTACCACACTTTGGCATGGTCCTACTTGCTTAGCATTGTTACTCTTTGACATCTGACAAATGTGACATAGCCTTAACCACGACTTTACATCTCTGGACATGCCGATCCAATAGAACCGTTCTCTTAGGTACCTCACTATCTTATAAGCCCCCTGGTGCCCCATCTCTACATGAGTTTGTATAACTACTTCATCCCTCAAGCTCTTAGGTAAATAAGGGACCTTACTAAGATCGTTTCTTCTGACATAAACTATGCCATTTTCTTCAACGCAAATTGACGCTACTCTACCTATCCTACTCGACTCAAATAGCTGTGCCTTGATTTGCATATCAATTGTTCTAACTTCCTCGTCTTGGCATTGAAGCTCGGCCAACCTTGACAACTTTTGTTCTAACTCCTTATTTTTCCCCGTTTCGGTATATAATATTTCCGGTTGTATGATCTTTTCTTCCTGAACCCTTTCCCCTGTAGGTAAATATCTCGACAGAGTGTCAGCTACCACATTCTCCTTGCCTTTTATATGCTCTACCCTGTACGTAAACTGTTCTAAATACAAGATCCACCGAGTTATTCGTCCATTATACAATTTCCACTTTTTTACGAATTGCAAAGCTTTATGGTCCGTTTGTATGATAATTTCGGCACCCCTAAGATAAGTCTCGAACTTCTTAATACAGCTTATTACAGCGTAAAACTCCTTTTCCGTAACTGTCCAATTTAACTCTGACCCTCTCAATGACCTACTGTAGAAACTTATTATACGCTGTTCAGAAGCGTCATTTAATTGGAACAGCACCCCAGCAAGTCCTATCCCCGAACTATCAGTTTGTAAATAGAATGGTCTCAAGAAATCCGGAAAATGCAACCTAATCGTGTCTATAAAGGCGCTCTTAATTAATTCAAAAGCCTCCTGTTCCACTTGACCCCACGTCCACGGCACGCCTTTCTTTAATAATTTACATAATGGTACGATATAATTATTATAGTTTGGTATGAACCGCCTGTAAAAATTACACAATCCCAAAAAGGCCCTTAACTGTTTGATCTTCCCCGGACGCGGGAACTCTTGTATAGACCTAACCTTTTCTGGATCAGTCATAACCCCTTCAGTTGAAATTATGAACCCCAACATCCTTACTTCCTTACACAAGAACTCACACTTTTCTAAATTACATGTCATACCCGCAATTTCTAACCTTTCCAACACCTTGTCTATATGTTCCAAGTGTAAACTTAAATCCCCACAGGTAATTATAGCCAAATCGTCCAAGTAGTTCACGCAGAACTCGCGTACCTCTGTACCTAGTATTATATCCATTGCTCTACTAAAACTACCTACTGACGTTTTTAACCCTTGAGGTAGGACATTATAAACGTAACTCTTACCGTTCACTGTGAACCCTGTATACTTTTTACTAGCTTCCGTAAGTGAAATCTGAAAATACGCGTTATTAAGATCAATTATAGTCATATACTTAGCTCCATGGAAGGCATTTATGATATCTACTTGCATTGGAGGCTTTTCCGAATCGGATACCATGTACTTATTTATCTCCCTTGCATCTAACAAAACGCGTATTGAACCGTCCTTTTTTAGCGTGAACGTCAATGGGCTGCTATACGGAGTAGCTGACCTACTTATGATCCCTAACCCTTCCATTTCGCTTAGCTTCTCATCTAATTTGGCCCTGTACGCATACGGAACCGGATATGATCGCTTCATGATAATAGGATGTTTTCCCATCTTAATCTCATGCTCATAACAGTTGGCCCTTCCTAATTTCACCGTGAAAAGCTTCGAGTGTCTGTTGAATATGGATTCCAATTTTATCAGGGCCTCATGGTCCCTAATATCCCCTATTTTCACGTTAAAACTCCTATTTCCATTTCTCATTTCATTTGAATTATTCTTCTTTTGTTCCGACCTACTGATGGAAAATTCCAAAACCAATTTTTCTTGCCCATTTTTAATAAGTACACCCCTTGTTTCACTACTCAAGTCTAATATCACTTCATGTTTCGTCATCCAATCAAATCCTATTATCAGTGGTCGCGACAGGCCTGGTATAACCAAAAAGCTTGTGTCAAACACTCTATCTCCTAGTTTCATTGGCAAAAGGACCATACTTTGTATTTTCGCGCTTTTCTGCCCTACTGCCCCTTTTATATGAAAAGGTTTGACAGGTAGTATAGGTATTTTATCGACTTTATTCCTAATTTCATTCCAAAACTCTTCAGATATACACGTAACATCACTACCTGTATCCAACAACCCTAGCAACTCATACTGATAAATCTGCACCTCGATCTCCGACCTAAAATTATCATCCTCATCCTGCGGTTCGACGGTTTCGTCGAACACTGCATTCGATATTGGTCTTGCGAAGCTTCTTTCACTAAACAGCTCTGACCTCAATTTTATCCTATCTACAAGACACCTTGCTATGGAATCCCCCTCCTCGGCTTCCTTCTCCCACAACGAGCCTGTAAACCCCAATCCAGATCTATCAGTTTGACCTACTCCTTTCAAGGGTATCCTCAACCCCCTTCCATTTATTCCCAAAAGGTCACCTGGTCTCCAGCCCATTTTTAACATTAAATTTAACGGAACATCCCCTTTTTCTGAAGTTAACCCGGGGACGGGACAGTCAACTTCATTTAATTTAAATCACCCTGATTATCATTAGTACAATCAATAACAGCAGTAACCTTGCTAACATTATTATTGGGTCCCTTCCTAAAATTACTGTTTCCGGATTGTTCGGGTTTCCTCCAGCTTTGATAATTGCGTTGTATATCACGCTTACGCTTATCTATTGTACTCTGTTGCCCTGGTACCTGACTAACATTGCTATTCTGCTTAATTTCCTGTTTACTAATATCATCCAAACCCCTCAAGAACTCTGCCGTCTCAATTATTGTAGTTATTTTGGACAAAGACCATAAACTCTGTACATTCCTAGGGTAATGCCTAATTACGTCCGTCACTAATTGAGTTTCGGGTATCTGAAACGTGAGCATTTGAGCTTGTCCTGTCAACTGCAAGAAGTGCCCTAACATCGTTGGATGTTTCTGCTTATCCCATATGCTATGAACGATATTACGCCGAAGGATACTTTGTTCTGTCTCTCCCCAATAGATTTTTAGAAAATCTTCCCTGAAATCCTCAAATGTAGCCCAACGACTCTTGTAAATCCTAGCCCAATCCCTAACTTCTCCGATCAAACACTCGACTATTAAATCGATTTCTTTACCTTCCCTAGGTAACCTCTTGAGATAACTCTTTAAATCCTCAATGAAAGTTACAGGATGGATATTGCCCTTATTAGAGAACTTGGGCTTCTCCATATTTTGTACGTTACACATAGTGATAGCTGGTCTCAATACATTTCCTTCACTCAACTGTGGGGCTGACTCCATCGTGGCAGTCCCCGGCGCCTCTAACCCCTGATTATCTTCCCCGCCAACAATTTCCGAAGAGGGCAAGATTTGAGGAATCCCTAGCTCCGATTCGTCGTTTTGCCCCATCGTAGTGTCCTGGCTTACATTAATAGGTACCTGAGCTAATTTTCCCTGTTCATTTAACCTATCTTCTATACTATTTATCTTAGTTGAAAGCACTCCAAAAGTACGCCGCATGGAACGGTAAAGAAATCCAGTAGCGTCCATACGCCTCCTTTGTACTATAGGTGATACTGGTAACGATGTGGAATGGGCCATATCCACGAATCCTGTTCCAGTCCTGCCATTTTCCCCTATTACATTCCCCTGCTGTTCTGTCCCCCCTCCAGAATTTACTGTCATTGCCTCCGGTTCTGCCTCCAATTGTGCTAAATTTGGAGCACTTGTCTGAACCCCTCCCTGAACTGGTGTAGGGTCTGATTTCTTTCCCTTAGCCTTCCTAGTGGACCGCCTCATCTTCTCCTGAACCAAAGAGTGAACCTCCAAAGCGTTCAATACTCCGCAAATATGTACTATGAGAACCTAAAACATAATATTTAACTTAATTCGATTGCCCATGCAAAATGGATTTAGCATCGCCTAAAGTTTACGTGATGTAAATTTCCAATCAACAATCAATAACCAGTGATAGGAGATTCCCTCCTACCTATTAACATTTTCGAATGCTACACTTATACCAACACTAGTGCAAAGAGACCATCCTTTATTCTGTCAGATTGAGTGATTACTTTGGAATTTAGCCATTTTTTTTTTTCTTAACCACAACAGGAACCGAACCTGCGACCCTAGTATGCGAAGCTACTAGCTACTCCTATAACGTAAATAAATTAAAACTTAAAAAAAAATATTTTTTTCAACCGCAACAGGAACCGAGCCTGCGACCCTAGTATGCGAAGCTACTAGGTACTCCTATAACGTAAATAAATTAAAACCTAAAAAAAAATATTTTTTTCAACCGCAACAGGAACCGAGCCTGCGACCCTAGTATGCGAAGCTACTAGGTACTCCTATAACGTAAATAAATTAAAACCTAAAAAAAAAATATTTTTTTCAACCGCAACAGGAACCGAGCCTGCGACCCTAGTATGCGAAGCTACTAGGTACTCCTATAACGTAAATAAATTAAAACCTAAAAAAAAATATTTTTTTTCAACCGCAACAGGAACCGAGCCTGCGACCCTAGTATGCGAAGCTACTAGGTACTCCTATAACGTAAATAAATTAAAACCTAAAAAAAAAATATTTTTTTCAACCGCAACAGGAACCGAGCCTGCGACCCTAGTATGCGAAGCTACTAGGTATTTCTAATTTACAACCTAGATATATTAAGAACTAAAATAATATATTTTTTTTCTAAATTTGCCTCCCTCGGGACTCGAACTGGCGACACCAAGTTACAAGGCTAATTACAGACTCCTAATATACAATCTAACAAAAATAAAATTAAAATTTATCTTTAAAACAAATTACCTCTAACAGGATCGAACTTGCGACTGTGAATTGCAAGGCTACGGATATATTATTGTGCCATAGCGCACTAGCTTGAAGTTCCTACGACAATATCAAGAGCAAACCGCATGTCCTTCACAGACCTTTTGCGATTCCAACAACAGTAGGCATTCAATGTAACAACTGCTTCTTTTACGAAATGTAAATAACTTAAATATCACTATATTTCGATACAAAATAGTATATAACCTACCTAAAATTTACTTAGATTACCTAACCTATTAAATAAGTGCAACTTCACAGCCCCGTCTGCCTACATAAGTACACGCTATTCGTAACGCTCAACTACCTTATTTATCAATTATTATGAGAGACCTTTTTCTCTGAACTAAGTCGTTAACTACCCATCTTATACACCAACTAGAAAATGTACCTACCAAATATTTCTTTCGAACAAATACTTATTTAATTATTTACATCCGGAATTTTACTAACGGAGTATTGAGAAGAAACTATATTATCAATGCCTACTTCAAATACGCTGCCATATAAAAGAATTCAACGGGAGCGCTCACTCACTCGTCGACCCCTATATTAGTTCTAAGTACAAAATACGAGCTTCAACCCCCCGGATATAAGACAATAGCTGGGGTTTAAATTAACCTATAAACTATAAAACTACATAGGATAAAATAACAATTTTCTCTTTGCTTGATAGATTAATCATTCAGTTATAATTGTCATTCGCACCTCATTCCATTTCACGAACATCAAATTGTGGCATAAACCGAAGCCAACTAAAGTTATTTATCTATGTTTATCACAAATAACTGAACACAAAGTTTTATTATACAAAACGACTACCTACAAGATTCAGTATACGAACGCGAAAATCAGATGTCAGACATCCAAGTTCTTTGGTAGCACTGTAACCGTCCGTTTCCGCCCACGAACCCTGATTTTGACTATCCAAATGTAATATTTTGAACCCTCTTCTTATCCTGGTCACGGCTTATCAAATTGTAACACCCCACCCTCCTATTTAAAATATATAAATATAAATATATAAATATAACTAACTAAACCTACCTATAATACGCATACGTGCATACAACATACAACCTACCGCTATCTACCTATAAGAAGTATGTAAACAATACTTGATTTTTGTTGCATTTTAAAATACGATTAAACGTTTGGCCAGATCGTCTAGAGAACCCTAAATTGTGATCGCAGTAACTCAGAGTCTTTTTGAAGGCGAATGACAAGTTATTTTTAAGAGATTAATCTATCACGTTGTGTTTGGACGAACGATGTAGTCTAACCTATAATTTTGAAGTATTTCGCGCAGAACCCTAATTTCCCTACTGTGATTGGTCCCTATTTTGGGCCCCCCCAAATTGGGAAGGGTAGCTAGCCCCCAGTGCTCGGAATAACGTAATACTTGACTGACGTCAGTACTGCATTATTTTGGTGATTAAAACAATGTACATCTAACTCAAAGTAATTGAACGAGCGATTTTAGCTCTACACAGATAATTATAACTACGTGAGCCCCGCTAGCTACTGTCTCTGGCAGGCCACTAAGGTACATGATCAGAGTCCACCCTCTTCAAGTGTATTTTAATTAAGCTACACGACAATGTAAAGTGTGCTATGCCGTGTTCCACCCGAATCCCAAAGCTAGTGTATATAAAACGCTTGTGAGGCGCCTTATTATACGTGTATAGTGTGAACTATAGCTGAGTCTTTACAGCCATAGCTTGTCCATCCCTATTCGTCAGGTAGGATTAATACCTTCGAGCAGCGATTGATCGCGAATACATATTAGCACTAGGTACTAAAATAAAGTAGATATTCCGACTTGAATGTCGCTCATCCTGTGAGAAGAGCACTACGGAATGTGAAATAAGTAGTTGATCTACTAATATGGTTCTTAGACCTGGAACTGTGCCATACAGTTGTATATAATGATATAAAGACCTGTGGTCTATATAACTAGAGCGAAATGGACACGATATCCATCGTGCCGCCGGCTCCAAAATAATACATAGTGTTAAAGCTCTGTCTTTAGACGTAGCAAACCCTTGATAAAGGGCGAAAGTAATGTCAGTTTAATAGTTTGGCTGAACGTGAAGAACAACGAACCAACACAGTCGCAACCCACTGTGAGACCCACGCGAATCATAGTCGCGGCATCACAATTAGGTCAAAGCGAGAAGGCGTGTAAGCCAAGTGTTTGGTCGAGGCGCTAGTTCAGGACGCAATAGGAGCCGACAGGACCCGGACACCGTGAACACTGCCCATAATATCCGAAAACCGTAGAATAGATTTAGTTTCTAAATCTAGCGCATATTAACTGACCCTGGCTACAGTTACCATCAGGATGGGTCGGCTACCTTCATCATAATCGGTCTTACTTAATCACTATTAGTAAGGCGCGAACGCCTAACCTATTCGTATGTTTGCTCAATACCTTCCTAGACGCTTGGTCCGATTCAGGTGAAATTCTGCCAAGGCATGCTTGTGATAAGCTACAGATAGGACCTACCTATCTAAAATTACTTTAGTATCAGAATAGGCGAAGCTCGAACTCCTATAGTTTGTTTGTTAGTCCATTACATTTTATCCCATAAAAGTGTGGACAGATTTAGCTAAAATTTGGTAAAATTAGGAGTTGTTCATATCTATGAACCACTGAACTACATATCTAGCCCATATTGCATGGAGCTTGGTAAACAGCCATCTCAAGTATGACATAGGCCTTCCCGCGACAGCATAGCGCCGTACTATCTCGAATGAGATTAGTGAACTGAGTGGACCACGTGTTCACGGAACCCTAAAACTTATAATGCCGCGTGGCACTTGCAGTGAAGGCAGTTCGTAAATAAATAAAACGTTGGCATAGCTTAGACCTACCTACTACTTATTCAATAATATGACTCGCATTTCTTCTTAATAACGTTATTCTAAAACCTAATTCGCTATTCCCTAGTAATAGATTTATTTACTAGAATTCCTACAGCACTGTACCAACCCGAATGAAATTAATGAACTGAGTGGACCACGTGCTCGCGGAACCCTAAAGCTTGTGATACCACGTGTCACCTGCAGTGACGGCAGTTCGATAAAGTAAAACGTGGCATCGCTTAGACCTACCTACTACTTATTCTCTAATATGACTTGTTTCTTCCTAATAGCGATATTCCAAAACCTAATTCGCTATTCCCTAGTAATAGATTATTAACTAGATTTCCTACATATCGCAATCCCCCTAACTCAGCCCTAGTTTTTCCCTATCCTAGCGAGATAGCTAAGTTTTACGAGAACTAAATTTTATTTTGATGTCCATGTTTCAACAAACAGTTACAACTCGTGGCGGCTTTATTCGTCTTTCCCCCGGGGTACTAAACCAACCGTGCCTTCGAGATGAACCAATTAGGTGTAGTGTGTCATGGTGAAGTGAGTACCTAAAGCTAACTTGTGTCCTAGTTCCCTACGGCTAAAGTGTACCTGCCCTGAATAAGAAATGCCGCTGCCACGACAGACCAGGTCTGCCGCTTCGCTGCACCTCCTAAACAGTGTGTTTGGATGGGATTTGGATAGGTAAGGCCTGTCCCAAATACGGTGGCTCCGTACATGAGTGCGCTAACGCATGTCCAACCTGTGGTCCTCATGTCGGTAGGTCGTAAGATGGTACAGTCAGGATGTTCCGGCCATAACCAAACTTGGGTCGCTAGCCAGGCAAGCTCTCCTGTCAGCTTGCTTTCGGCACTTGCATTGATAAACCCACGCTTCGTTGTCACGGTTGCGTATCCACGTGAATTAAATCAACTAGCCTTCCTGAAAACATGAACTACCAACCTGGTCACTTGACGATACCTTCAGCTAGCAACCGACCTGGCATCTTGTTTCAATTCCTAGATCCCAGCTCGATTGCCCACTGTACCTCACTTCCTAACTGCACTAAACTATGGCTTGATCCCAGGTAGGAGCCTGAACTTTCGAAGGCAAATAACTAGGATTTCGGCCACACTAAATTCTATTCTAAACTCACAATATAAAGTGAGATTCCTAAGTTAATTCGCGACTAATAAGTACTTGGCGTGACACTTGCCCGGGGCGCGCGGCAGCTGTTCTTCGGATACGTCCTCCTCCTCTGGTGGTCTGTTCGACTGAATGCCGCTACGTCCGCGTGTCCGTGGTTTTAAAAGCTTTCACACAGACGCAGCCTCGGCAGCGCGCGGGCCGCCGCACACATACAACCGACCTCGTGGTCGAACTGCGCGAGCGCCGGCCGCTGTCCGGACGCAGACAGGGCGGCGCCTCTATCCCTTTAGCCTCGGTTTTCGCGCCATTTATTACCTAAGGCAATCTGTTATAACGTGCGCACCGCGTGGTTCGAATGACGACCGACAGGCGGCAGTCTGGCTTCTCGGAAATAATCCCTGAGCTAATTTGTTTCAATAACTGTCTATTCACTCGACTCGAGGTTAATCCTCACCCGACCGAACAAAACTAGTTATGTTTTTCCCAATAGACAGATTCCTTTTAGTCTATCAAGACTTACTGTATTACCTATAGATATTTATTTATACATATGGATCCGTTACAAGCCGGAACACATCAAGGATGTTAACACTGATTTTTGGCTGCAACACTTAGATAAGATGGTGGTAGCTAGCCAGGCGGGCTATAAAAATGCCCTCATCATATCAGCTCATATTGGTCCTCGCCAAGGGGCTCGAGCCTACCCTGAATTAGGGCGATCGGGCCTTAGTCGACCACGCGGGCCTAGTGCGGGTTGGTCGACTTCACACACAACCTTCGATTTTCTTCGCAGGCGTACGCAGGTTTCGTCACGATGTTTTCCTTCACCGTATAAGAGCGTCGGATAAACGTACATGTGAAATCGAAATTCGAAAACACATTGGAACGTGGCAGGATCAAACCACAACCTCCCGGACAGGAGGTAGCGGCCCTTGACATTACGCCACCGACGTTATTCAAACAAATATGGTGAAGGTAATTAGAAGAAGAATCTGGAGTCTTAACAAAACCGGTAGCTTGACTAGAATACAACAAAAACAATGTAAATTTACAAGGAAACGTATTTAAGGCGGTAATATTACAGATTTTCGATATTTTTGACTTTAATTACTCCTAAATTATAAAAACCCAAGGTTCAAAAAATAATACCCTTATTATTGATGATATTCCTTAAAGTCAAAAGCTATTAGAAACACGATTGAGCAGTTTTGGCTCGATAGAAAAAAATCACAAAGACAGGTCTACACCGTTACTTTCAACTCTAGTTATGACTAATATTTTGAAGTCATAAATTTTAAAAAATATACATCAATATTTGTTATGATAATACAAAGTGAGTAATGTTATTATTTTTTATACTTACATTGTAGTTTTTGATTGAAACTGAAAACCATTGAAAAAGTGAAAAAGTGTAGTTATTATCTTTACCTTTTTACACGTAAAGAAAAAGACACAGACAACTGTTCCAATCAATACTTCGCCTTAACTTCTGAAAGACCTGCCACCTGTAATTTTTGCAATTTTTCAATAAAATAACCACCAAATCAACCGCGATGCGCAAGCGCAAATAACCGAGGAGGCAGCTTGTTCCCAAAATACCGAGACAAAGTACCGTGAAAAGTTTAATGCTAATAATACACATTTTGTCTCCAAAATGACTTTGAATTACTCTCCGTCTACTGGTAGACTGTTACACCGATCGGAAGCTATGACAAGGAGAACAAAAGTTTGTTTACACACTATATTGTACAAAGTTGTAAAAAAAGGGTCAAACAAACAGACGGACGGATATATAAAAAAATTACAAAGGTTCCTTTTATTGCAGTTTTCGAGATTTTTTATGATGAAATAAAGTACATCTTATCGTGTAACAAGGTAGCACGTTCTTTAGACAATATAATAAACAAGGTCCGTAAAATTTTGTAACCTCCTTTTTTGAAGTCGGTGGAAAAAGAAAGCGCATCATTTGAACCTAAAAATATTTTTATGCTTAAAAGACCTTTTTTTTAAAAAATAATGTCACAAATATTCATGCGAGTATTTTAAGTGACATGCAGCGCACGCGCACTTATAACTTTATTAGTAAAAGTTCGAAGAAGCGTTCAACATAATATTGACATAATTGAGACAGCGGTTTAAACTTAAATTGCTGTTCGGTGTGATGTACGACCTAACTGTATTTAATTTTGTCAAAGAGCCGATATTTATTATGCCGAACGGGTATCTGTTTAATTGATCGTGTTATTATCAGTGGCCCCAGGCGAGGGGACTGTTATCTTGATTTGGGGTATTGCTGATTTCTTGACTCCCAAATGCAGCTGACTGGATAAATTACCTTAGAAGGCACGAATCTACCTGCAGCCTTTATACGAGTATCTGTACAATGGGTTTTTAAGCTATTGTATAGCTTTTATCGCGGGCTTTGAGGGGACCGAATCAAGAAATTTCGTAACGAAAATAAAACCTGACACCCCAAAAAAAAAATATACTGAGTTCTAAAAAACTTACAGTGCCATCTATCTATCCATCATGATGATGATGATGATGATGATGTCGATGGCGATGGCGATTGATGATGGCGATTGATGATTGCAAATGATGATGATGGCAAATGATGATGATGATGATGATGATGAACTTTCTTAGTGTTAATGTATTACAAATACATCCCGCGCCCCAAGGACTATATGGTACTGGTAAATACTGCATAAATAAAAAATAAATAAATAATTATAATTGCATAAGTTGATAAAAAATGCTATGCAATAGCTTTACCGCGGCAGTCCCCGAGTGCCACACGTCTTTTTTTTAATCAGCTGGATAAACAAGACCTTGGCCAGATAAGGGAACATTTTGTGCCTTAATAGCTTTTCAACTTTTTTTGTGTAATGATGTATCACTTAATTAGAAACTACATGCCGGGTCATTCCTTTCCTTCTAATATGATCGAGGGGAGCGATGGCTGAGTCTCGCTTTCGACAAGGTATGGCATGCGGGACTCATCTACAATTTCTACCACTTAGGCTTCCCCGACCGACTAGTCCATATAGTGGAGTCCATATCCAAAACCGCACCTTCCGACTCAGACATGAAGGAGTACTTTCCTCTCCGCATCCTCTTAAAGCCGGGGTCCACCAAGGATCCGTACTTTCTCCGACACAGTACACTCTGTACCCCAAAGAGATCCCTAATCTCGCTTAAAGGCGTACAGCTTTCCCTCTTTGCGGTCGATACTGCCCTTTACGTAAAGGGGCGGCAGCTATCACCACGAATAAACAAACTCCAACTCTCAGTTGATGAGCTAAGGAAATGGTTTAGGAAATGGAGAATCGAAGTGAACCCGGTCAAAAGCTTTGGCCACCGTCTTTGCGCATGAACATGCACAAAATTCAAGTAGTACAAAATCTGTTCTGCTGCAGAGCGCTCAACGCCCCCCTGGTGCGTCAGAAACGCAGACTTACACCGAGACTTGAACTTACCGACTACTCAACAGTTTTTTAAAAGCATCTCCGAGAACTTCTTCAAGTCCTCAGAGACGCACTCTAATCCGTTAATTCGAGGGGCAGCGGACTATACCCCGCCACTCAAACGATGTAGGTACATGGTCCGAAGACCAAGACACGTCCTGCCTGATCCTCCTGACCAAGTTTCAGCCGACCTGAACTGCCTTCTGGCGTCTTATGGAGGAACTAATAGTGTCAATCTTCAGATGACATAACTCCCCCTGACTAGCGCAACAAACGCAACCCCCTAAGCTCTAGCTCCCATCTGGAGCACCGCTACGCGCCCCTCTTCCCCAGAGTGGGAAATCAAGGCCCCATGGGCTAAATGCAACAGCAGGGAGTGTTTAGTGGGTAGGCACAGATAAGCTGTGAGTCCCTCATAAACCGTACAGAAGACGGTTGAACGGGTATCCATGAGGATTCACCGCCTCCCTCCAGCTGAGGGGACCATTGCTGGATGCAAAAAAAGAGAGGCTGACTCTCGCGTTATTACACCTACTCGTTACCGGGTGCTGTCCGTGTGAACTGGCCCACTCTTATCAAAGGCACTAATGACATATTTAACAATTTTAATGCCTAATTTTAACTCGTGTCTTATTGTTATCATGTCAATTAATTATTTCTTTTGTCTTAATGATTTTATTTTGATTAACTAATTATTATGTTTATTTTTAATATTTTTCATAAATGACATTATGTATATGTAATTACTTTTTATGACCATCAGAAAGAGAATAATATGCACCTATTTTGAATTGAATTAAAACAACATTTCAGCATCCACATCTTCTAATTTTTAGCAAAAAATGAAATTGGACTCTTTATTCACAATTGGTAAGCCCTTGGCATCATCTCACCTGATGATAAGTGACGATGATGCCGCAGATGGAAGCGGGCTTACCAAAATTCACCCCAACGCAATTGGGAACTGCTTATTTTATCTTCAAGAAGGTTCGAAACCTTGGTGTTTGTCGGCAAGACATAGATAAGATGGTGGTGGCTATTCAGGCGGGCTTATAAAATGTACTTTCAACAACCCAACCGAATCTTACAAAGTTAGACTGTTACTGGTGTGAAGCTGAAAAATATTTTTAAA
Source organism: Coleophora flavipennella (assembly GCA_947284805.1). NCBI lineage: Eukaryota > Metazoa > Arthropoda > Insecta > Lepidoptera > Coleophoridae > Coleophora > Coleophora flavipennella. The sequence continues at coordinate 12,189,485 of OX369295.1, forward strand.
AACATAGCTTTTTCCCGCGTTTTCTTGGAGGGCGAGTGGTGCGCGAGCCGTCAGCGGCTCGCGAGCGTGGACAAGGGTTTTCACCAGGTCCCTATCTCAGATGTATACAAAAAATCACTTGATTCCGATGCGACGCCGACGTGCGCGCGCGTGGAAATGAGTTTTCCCCAGATCACTCGGGAACTATGTCAGGATATGCTAATTAGTAAAATATGTCATTTAGATTCAGATTCCAACATTTATTAGACATAACACACCCCCTCAACCATCTACGTGGAAAAAATCACGGCAGTAGCATTATACAGGTACCTAACTAACGCAGTATAGTATTATTTGTCATCATCTCTTGGCATAATCTCACCTGATGGTAAGTAACGATGATGCCGAAGATGGAAGCGGGCCTACCAAGATACCCCAACGTAACGGGGAACTGGCTATCTTATCTTCGAGCCGGAACACATCAATCTTGTTAGCATTGATGTTTGGCGGCAAGACTTAGATAAGATAGTGATAGCTAGCCAGGCGGGCTATGAAAATGCCCTACCACCAACCAAACCGAGTCTTACAATGTTGACCCCGCCGGGCATCGAACCCACGACCTCCTGATGTGAAACTAATGGCCTTAACCAGTTGGTCAAAGTGGTATAGTACAAAAATTCTTCCCCCATCATTACTTTATTATGGCACCACTAAATCACGAAGGCACTCAGCGCCTTATGAGCTCCAGATTTATCGGTGCCATTATTAAAATCCAATTTAAATGCAAGTTGCGGAGCTCCGCCTAACAAGGCGAGTGTAATGAAAACGGAATGCCCATGGAACATACATTCATGTTTGTTATTGACTGTTAACAGCAGTGTGAAAATACTTAATTACATCTGCATATCAGTTAGTTTTTATAGTGAATAAAATAAATAAATCAATAATCCAGTGGAGTCCTTATTAATGATGTTCACTAGCTTTTTCCCGAGGCTTCGCCTGCGTGGTTATCGTTTTTATGACTGTGTTAGAGGGTGAGTGGTGCGCGAAGCGGCTCGCGAGCGTGGACATGAGTCTTCTCCAGATCCCTTAGAAGTTATATAGGGCTATTCTGCTTTCTATGTCTCGCTCGTCCCACCCCTCAACCATATCTATACAAAAAATAACGTGTGACACTCGGGGACTGCCGCAGTAAAGCTATTGCATAGCATTTTATCAACTAATGCAATTATAATTATTTATTTATGCAGTATTTACCAGTACCATATAGTCCTTGGGGCGCGGGATGTTTAAGTAATAAATTAACACTAAGAAAGTTACACCAGTAAAATTGACTAAGTCCTTTTAGTACCGCAAATCGCTAATAGATGGCACTGTAAGTTTTTTAGAACTCGGTCGAGCGTGGGGTGTTAGGTTTTATTTTCGTTACGGAATTTCTTGATTCGGTCGCCGCGCTCAAAGCCCGCGATAAAAGCTATGCAATAGCTTAAAATCCATCGCACCGTTGCGACGCTGACGCGACGTGCGCTAGCGTGGAAATGAGTCTTCCCTAGACCCCTCGGGAACTATGTCGGGATGTAGGCTTATATCCTGTAATCATATCAGTCGAAGGACGTCCACTGCTGGACATAGGCATCCCCCAAGGATTTCCACGACGACCGGTTCTGCGCTACCCGCATTCTTCGCACCCCATGCCCCGCCGTTACCTTGACCGCTACCTGTGCTGTATAATGGCTCCCGCTTAAAATAGGGCCATCCTATCTCTTCCAATAGGTGTCGTAAGAGTCGACTAAGGAACTCAAATCGGAGGATGGGCAGCAGCGTCCTTTCCGTGACTTGCAGTCGACCTGCAACAACACTGCGATCGTCAACCCGCTTGCCAACGGCAACAAAGTTGAATGATATATACACAAAGTTGAATGATATATACACAAAGTTGAATGATATATACACATAGTTGAATGATATATACACAAAGTTGAATGATATATACACAAAGTTGAATGATATATACACAAAGTTGAATGATATATACACAAAGTTGAATGATATATACACAAAGTTGAATGATATATACACAAAGTTGAATGATATATACACAAAAAAAACGACCCCTAGTCCCCGGTCCCGCTATATCCTGTAAATTACAAAACTAATTATTTTCGATAACAAAAATCCTTAAATGAAGTATAAAGTGGTTTCAAAGTTGGTCCTTGGCGGCGGTATAAGCCTTAACCAAAGTAAATATAAGGCCTAACAAAATTAACTGAAACTATTTTAACTGGTGCTTCTACCCATGAAACTGAACAACTTTCCCCATGGAACCTATAGTTAAATCGCAAAAAAAAATTGGCTCTCCCATACTTACTCGGTCAGCTGATCAGTCAACTTTGTATGGGAGAGCCAATTTTTTTGCGATTTGACTATGGGTTCCATGGGGAAAGTTGATAAGTTTCATGGGTAGAAGCACCAGTTATAACAGTTTCAGCAAATGTTACACCTTATATTAGTACCAACATACAGTATGGACACTCCCTGCCGCTCTCTAGATTGCGACCTCACCTCCTCGTCACCCAGATTGATATAGATTGGTTACAGTTTGGTTGTCGAACGTATAGGATTTCACCGCCATTTGTGTTTGTTCCGTCATTCCTTTCTTGAAATGTCATTTCTGGCCCGTTGTATGAAGTGTCCAGTGCTATCCAATTGAGAGACGGCGTGCGGTTGCCCGCAACTGTAGTATCACAATTCATATAAACATTTTACAAATATATAGAGGCAAGGGCACTTACAGCAATGAATGAACAATTAACTGAGTCGCACGCATAACTGATTTCACGCTCGCAACACTAATTGTACATTAAATTTATTGGTTCCCCATTAATCCAGCGGTTGTCCCTGCAGGGCTTTCCAAAGTATTGTTCTCAGTTTAAAGTCAAAGTGATCTGCTTACGGAAGAACATCAGATCTCATATCAAAGACTCTACAGGGTGTAACTAAATTGCTTCAGTAGTTTTAAGGACTCCTTAATTTTTTAATTCACAATTGGTAAGCCCTTGGCATTATCTCAGTCCATATAGTACAGTAAAAAAAAAATGGTACCGAATACACAGTACAGTTAAGGCGGCCTTATTGGTTAAAGCAATTTCTTCCAGGCAACCGAGAGATTGGATACATCTAATTTTTTTTTTTTATAATGATGGAAATAAAATTAAGGGTCGTGCAAAGCAAGAATTTTTCTTATCTGCTCTGTACAGGGTGATTTAATGTAGGCTCCAGGAAAGATTATTTAGTTTCGGGTAGATATACTTATGTTTATGGCCAGTGACTCCAGTTTCATCCTGCATAGAGCAGTAGTCAATCACACTTGTGGCGGCAACTGTAGTAACCCGCCACTGAACCTTAACACAAGCGAAATACTACATCTAGAACGCGCTATTAGAATTTCTTAACCGCTGAGTATATATTATACAGATACCAATCACCAAAGATTGGTCCACGGCCGGACCCCAGGCATACTACTTCGCCTGGCGGAGATTCTCCCCTTGCTCTCTCATGAAATAGGAACGCATCGTTCCTAAACATACTAATATTATAAAGGTGAAATTATAATATTAGTGTGATGTTTGTTTATTTCACTCTCACGCCTAAACGGCTAAACGGATTTGAATTAAATTTGGTAGGTAGTTAGATAGATTACTGGACGAACAACACATAGGCTAATTTTTATTCCACGTAATATGCACCCTCGATTATAAAATGATATTTACGCGGGCGAAGCTGCGGCTAAAAGCTAATTAACGAATAAAAATTGCCAATTTTAAGCAGATGAATCTATTAGATGCTTAAGTCAATGACTAGGTAGACAATCATAGACTAGAATAACCTGTTCTTTTTTTATTAAAAAATTGAGAGCGTTTGACTGCAACTCACCTGGATGGTAAAGTCATGATGCAGTCGAAGATGGTACGTGCAAACTAAAATAATGCCTATTCACTCTTGCCTTGAAAATCTCCAAATTATAACGCTTGCAAGGAATACTATTTACTTGTTTTAAGAAGACTAACAGCTAAATATTAAAAATGGTATAGATATTATAAATACTCGTAAGTACAGCTATGAATAAGTGTCCGCTGATAAGTACACAGATAATCCCAAACTTATATGGATAGTTACCTGAAAGTTTTTGAAATGAAAACTTCTTTAGGCGCGTTGGGCATTTTTGAGATAGGAAAAAAAACCATTAAAGTCGTGACACCGTCCCAGGAACACTCGGAGGGTCAAAACTTTTAAAACTGTAATTTTTTTCATTTCCGTCGGCACTGCCGGAGTGGTTAGGTTATTTTTTAGTAAATGCTTATTTTTAGTAATCACTTGGGGGAGGGCTATACACAGCAGTGGACGTCCGTCGCCTGATATGATGATGATGAAATGGGGACCAACAAGGTTTTGGTTACATCTTGTATAGTAATGGACTATTCCTCTCCGGTGAAGGCCCACACAGTATCTAAATTATACTCAAGATCGGGTCCTGCGCGATGCCCGAGGCTCACATTGAATTAGTAAAAGTGTTGGCCTTCACTATATCACAGTCAAATTGAAACCTCAACCGCTTTGAGCTTGGAAGTATGCCGAAGGTTATATTTTTATTCACAGTTGGTAAGAAATTGCTACCTAGCAATGAGGCCGCCTGTTGCACAGAGTACTATGAATGCCTATTGTATAGGCTTTCTTTTATATTGTCAATTTCTTTTTTTTTATGTTGTGATGCAATAAATTATATTGTATTGTAAGCCCTTGGTATCGTCTCACCTGATGGTAAGTGACGATGATGCCGAAGATGGAAGCGGGCTTACCAAGATTTCCCAACGCAATGGAGAACTGGCTGTCTTATCTTCAAGCCGGAACACATCAATGTTGTTAACACTGATGTTTGGCGGCAAGACTTAGATAGGAGGTAACTTGAAACAACGTTGGAAGGACCTTCTGTCCCTGGTTTGAGTTTGATTGTTTATACGAAACCTGCGAAATATTGGATTTCTAACAGATTTTAAAGGTTCAATAAAATTAAAAAGATATTTTTGCCTTGCAAATGATGGGAAGTTATCTTAAGAGCTCATATACGTCCCCACCGAGGGGCTCGAGCCTAACCTAATTTAGGGCGATCGGACATTAGTCGACCACGCGGGCCCAGTGCGGGTTGGTCGACTTCACACACAACCTTCGAGTTTCTCCGCAGGCGTGTGCAGGTTTCCTCACGTTACTATTTTAAATTGAGGGTTGCGGTGCCTATGGAAGACCTTAAAAAACCAGGCGCTACAAGATCACTCAATCCGATCAGGTTGATACGTGTTTAAATAATATCGAACGTAAGTCTATTCATTTTAAGTTCAAATCAATGCGGGCTTCAACGCGGCTGTTACTTTGAAACCGAACCCAATTCTCGATTTTTACATGTTTTTATTACTTTTCATCACTTTCAAATAAGTTTTTGAAAAATGTGTTTAATTAAAATGAAAGGTCTTAAAGTCACGGATATTCGTGTGTTGGTTTCATTTGACAACAACTATTTGTTTTCGAGAAATTTTGCAATTCATGCCAAAAACAGGGTCTAAGTATATTTTTTTACATCAAAACTGGTAATATTTTTTAAATTGTATTCAATTTAATCGATTTTTTATTACTTTAAGCATATTAATATTATATATTTTCCCATGTTAATAACTTTACACAGTCTTTCAATAATTTGAATTGAATATTGTCATTTGACCCATCTTAAGGCCTTAAGGGGACAACCGATCTGAAAGTCCTGAAACGCTTTTAACTTTGAGTGTCTTTAGTGAAACTTGGGCCGACAGTTTTAGTTCAAATTAAATTTTACCTTGTGCTTTATGTCGTAAGGTTTGATTTTCTCTATTCTATTCGTTGTTGTTGGAAAAACTAGGTTCGTCGAAAACATCCTAAATAACCTTTTTTTTAACATCTTCGATTGTAGAAATTGTTTATAACTAAATATTTCTGAGATCTTAAGGCTAGCTACCTCATGTATGAGATTCAACTGAATATTTCATGAGTTTCACAGAATATTACCATTACTAAAAAAATATCTATATTGCTCACAGAAGCAGTTTAACCACCACGTCACGGTGCGCATTATTATGAACGTTATTTCAGAGTTGTTTCGATCGAAATTTGTACTGACTCGTACCGACCTCGATGAGCGTAGGGGCCAGCCGCAATTTTGGATCATAAGTGCCAAAATTTAGTTTTTTCTAAGTATTGCCTTAAAGATTGATTTTACGAACTATGTAAAATGTATGTTAATATTTATTGGATTGATTTAAAATAACAAAACTATGTCATAAACTTTGTTCAATAAAGTGCAATTTTTTTTTAATTAAATGGACACCCATTTTAACGATTGCCAATTAAATGAATTCGATTACTAAACACATGAAATGCCCTAAATAATATAGTTTTTACTCAAAATAAAGTCATCAAACAATACCCAAAAGGATAAGATATTTAATAAATAATTGCAATATGAGCAAAGTTTCTTCTGGCGCTTCGCCGGCCGCTACCGCGGCACGCTCGCTTTGCTCGCTCGCCTTGCGCGTTGTCTTTCAAGTCAAAGGTAACAGCTCATCGCTTTGTTCCTAGCTACCTAACTATATAAAATAACCTAACTTAACCTGACCATAACCAAAAACATCATGTTGACCCAAATTATATTTGATGATAGATCTATTAATTTGATGACAGATCTATCAATTTGAGAACGAAAATATTGAATAATGATGAATATATATAATTGAGGACTAAAAATGTAGTACTTCCCTTAATACATTTATTTTAATTTATATATAACCGTTTAAGAGAAAGTCATTTTGAAATATATTTTTTTATGTGACATAAAATAAGTAAAAAAAATGTGTTTAGATCATGAAAATGAGTGATCTTATTTGAATTGTAAAAGCAGGAACCTTCAAAAATGTAGCTTAAACAATTGATGTAAATAACTTTTAGTTATTTACAAGCGTTTATTTGAAAAGAGTTTTTATACTCAAAAAGCCAAATGCTCAAATTAAAATACACGGTTCCAAATTTAAAAAAAGTTGAGCACAGGACGATTCCATTGAAAAATAAAAGACAATAAATTCTGGGTACTTGATTCCACCTCCAAAATTCATAATCAGATCAACTTCAAAATACTAAAAGGATCTGTCACCGGGAATACGGCTTCTTTAAAATTAGTTTAAAATACATAGAATCGGACCTCTGGAAGTCGCTCTAAAATCGATCGCAAGATTTGAAGTAAACATACATACATGAAAAACTATACTATATACTATATACTAGAAAAACGTGTAAGACCTGGTAATATGCGTAATTTGTCATATCTTCCTTTATTTTGTATACCTAAATCTAATAATGTATGTATATGGTAAGAGAGTCTGGAGGTGCACACTACCTTGTGTCCTAAACAATCTACCTAAAGACCTAGTAGAAAAAATAGAAAACAGTAACAACAACCAAACAAAAAAGATCCTTAAAAGTTTCCTTGCAACTAACAATAAACGCACATAATCTTTTTATCAAGATTTGCGTTTTTTGTGTGGCATCATATTTCCTTGTTTTTATTGAAATAAACAGTTTTTTTTTTTTTTTATTTTTTTTACAAACATTGCAAGGCTAATAAAATCTTTTAAAATACAGGCGAAAAGCAACATCCTTAAAACGCCTGGCAATAACATCAGAGCAAATCTACCACATAGCTTTTTCACGCTTCTTTATTTATTAGGGTCTACCTACATATCGTTGTAAAGTTTGATACACAATATGTAAAGAGACCGGATTAGTTTACGTCCACTTTTTGTAGTTTTTCACTGTTTGTTACACTTTTACCTGCATGTTGATATCTTCATAAGTTTTATCGGTGTCACCGTAAGATTTTAAATTCCGTTAGATAAATATAATCCTAACGGAATTTGTTTCACGGGATAAGATTTTAAACTGTAACATATTGTTTACAATTTCACTAGTGATAACACTTAGCGAAATGAAAAACGATGTTAGGTTCGGCCAGGTTTGATTGATTTAACAGTCAAAGAGCCATAGGCCGTGATATTGTGATCCGATTCACAATTTACCGTTACATCATGATCTAACTAGTGAGATTGTGATATCGCGGTTTTCACAGTATCCCGGTGACATCGGCACCATTTAATACTTCACCCTATATCACCTTTTACTACATATTACACCTTTGTACTTCATCTTAGTGTTTAGTAATAAAATTAAAACAATTATTTGTGAATGGTTTGTTCACATTCTGTGTTTCTTTGATTGAAACAGGTTATAACGATTTAAGTATTCCCTTTTTAGGGTTCCGTACCCAAAGACTTTGCTGTCCGTCTGTCTTTCTGTCTCTGTCTGTCCGTCTGTCACCAGGCTGTATTTCATAAACCGTGAGAGCTAGACAGTTGAAATTATCACAGATGATGTATTTCTGTTGCCGCTATAACAACAAATACTAAAAAATAGAAGTGAAAAAATAAGGGGGGTATCCATACAAAAAACTTTTTTTTGAAGAAACTAGCGCCATCTAGTATAATGGTACGGAACCCTTTGTACTAGCGGCATCTAGTACGATGGTACGGAACCCTTTCTGTGCGGTTCTGACTCGCACTTGGCCGGTTTTTAGGGTTCCGCACAACAACAAAATAAAAGGAACCCTTATAATCACTCGTGCGTTTGTCTGTCTGTCCGTCCGTCTGTCACAGCCAATTTGCTCCGAATCTACTGGAACCAATCAGGTGAAATTTGGTAGGTTGGTGTCATCCTATGACCCAAACACATATGTGCAAAGTAAATACATTTTTTTTTAAATAAGGGTCATTTTCAGGGGGAAAATTAGGAAATTTAAAAAAAGTTTTGCAAACCTAACTATGTCATATATCAAATGAAAGGGCTCGTTATGAGGATCTCAAATATGTTTTTGTTCTCATTGTAAAATAAATAGTTTTGATTTTTCATGAAAGAAGACGAAAATGATCTCAAAAACTACTGAGCCTAAAATTTTGAAAAAAATAAAAAATATAGTTCATTGTTTGTTGATTACAGGTAAACCTATAAGAATTATATCAATTGAAAATAAAGTGGTAAGCTCAATATAATACGTTCAATTACGGAAAATGGTTTACTAAAACACAACTAGATAGCGCTAGTAGTATTTTTCTGTTACTCGCGTTTGTGTATTTTGTTTGTCATGTGAATAGGTATCATTGTCATAGTTGTGTGGAGAGGTGTGGTGGTACGGAACCCTTATACCGCGAGTCCAACTCGCACTTGACCGGTTTTTAAATTTCAGATTAGCATGTTTAATATACTTTACGTATAACTGCACATTCCTCGGCGTAAACTAGTAAACCTTTGTTCAGTCAAGTCAAGTAATAAGTAGGATTAAACTATAGGAGCAGCTATATTTTAACTGATCTGGTGACGATGGAGTAAAAGAACAAAATCATCATCATCATATCAGCCGAAATACGTCCACTGCTGGACAAAGGCCTCCCCCAAGGATTTCCACGACGACCGGTCCTGCGCTGCCCGCATCCAGCGACTTACCGCGATCTTCACCAGGTCGTCGGTCCACCGCGTGGGAGGCCTGCCTCGCTACGTTTTCCGGTGCGCGGTTGCCACTCGAGAACATTACTGCCTCAACAGAAAACTGTTCTACGGGCTATGTGCGATAACAAGATCCAATCCATCGTTCCCTTAATGCTGAGGATGGTGACCCTCGCGTCGTGGCGTTGTGAGGGCGGAGAGAGCTCTCCACCCGGCTCTATAACTCGCTGCCTGCACTGCTTGATGAAGCTGCAGTTCTGCCAGTCTGCCTCTAGCTCTCTTGCCCTGAAGGGAAAGGTCCCCGTCAAAATATGGTATTCGAGACTGTTCTGTCTTCAAACGCGGTGTCCAAAGAAGTAGAGGATAAGTTGTTGGCACAATGTAGATAGGCGGGTGGTAACCTGGAGCTTAAGGTCCTCTCCTCCTTTCGATACTCGTTTTCTTTTACTCACTTGGACTTAGCTCTTTATTTCATTTCACTACTTTTTATGGCCAAGTAATCTTAATCGAGGTTTGGCAGGTTTTTACACAATGTTTTGGTTGTGATTTCACTTCTTTTTATATGATCCTAGAGCCAAGACACAGGGACTCGAAAATCAGCTGAAGTGGTTCTTGAAAAGTATTACGACAGTGCTTGCTTTATGCTGAAATTGGCGAAGGCATTGCCGTGCCCCCAGATCTAGACTTGCCACGTTCTTACAGAAAGTTTTTGTTGGGATTTCACTTCTTTTTGTACGTATTTTATATTATATTAAACTAGTGGGTGCTCGATGCTTCGCCCGCGCATTTCCCGTGGCAATTTCCCGAATTCCTTTCTTAGCGGATGCCTACGTCATAACATCTACCTGCATGCCAAATTTCAGCCCGATCCGTCCAGTGGTTTGGGCTGTTCGTTGATAGATCACTATGTCAGTCAGCCACCTCTGAGTTATAAGATAAATAAGATAAATACTCTTTATTGTACCCAAAAATATAAAATAAAAAAATAAATAAAAAATAAACACAATGTAAAACTTTGAAACTGTAACTTAAAAATTTAAACAAAAACACAAAACAAAATCTTATAAGCGGTACAATTTGGGCGGTCTTATCGCTCAAAGCGATTTCTTCCAGACAACCCGGTATATATATTTAGATTGGTGTAGGACCCGTTAACTGGGGCTTGTACTCGTCATACTGAACAACTTTCCCCAAGCAATCCATAGTCAATTCCCAAAAAAAAAAATTTGGACTCTCCATACCAAAATGCACAAAATTGGTCGATCAGCTGATCGATTTGTATAAAGAGTAATTTTTTTTTGCGATTTCAGCAAAGTCATAGAACAAAAGTTGTTCAGTATGATGAGTAGAAGCCCCAGTTAACGGGACCTACACCACTTTTGTTACACCCTGTATAGAAGAAGAACGTAATATATTAGTATTCCAATTACATTAAAAAAATACAGTTGACCTGAGTACCCTTATAACTGCCTTAGTTATTTGATTAAAACCTTTCATTCCTTGATGATCTTAACCAACATTTCGTTCACCCTATCGAAAGTTAAATAAATAAAATATAATTTCTGTATTATTATTTTTACATAAAACAAAATACAAGTGGAATTTAATCATAGTACTTAATCAGACCTTTAATCAATTAGCTTTTAAAAAACTGCTTTATGCAGTTACTCTCATATCGGAATAGGTATTCAATTTTAAGTTGATTACAGTATTTATACCTCTGAGCATTCATTATGTTTTATTGTTTGCCTTAAAAACAATTCAGAATATTTCTATAGCTACTTCTGTTCAGTTTTAATTGGCAGTCGTTAATTCCGAGGTTTCAAGCAGTGGCGTAGCTAGGTAACCAAAGGCCCTGGGGCTTTTTAACTATTAGGGCCCCAACTACATTATTTAAAATTGTTGTGTTCCGAATTCGACGTACTCCAGAATAATTTTTAGGAATGAATAATTGGATAAATTAATTGCAAAAATTCAAAACATGGGTTAAATTTGAGAATTTGGGAGATAAGGGGAGAAATTTTCACTAGTTGAATTAACAGTTTGTAAGTCAGAGTCCGAGGGGTTCCCTGAGCTTCGGGGCCCCGAGGCACTGCCCCGTCTAGCCCTTAGCTACGCCACTGGTTTCAAGCCCAAACGCGTAGGAGTTTTTCCTTGGCTAAACAGAATCGGATTAAGTCAATCTGTCACACAAAACACGAAATACTTTGTTCATTAGAAAGCAGATGTTACTGAATGAGCACCGATGTTAGGTAAGTATTTAGAAACAGGTGCTGTTAATTTGGAACACGTTGGACATTATCATAGACATCTAGATTTCTAGATGCCGACCTAACTTAATTTATGGACTTTGAATACGACATCACGGAAAGTTTTATTATTCGACTGCTTTGGTGTTGCGTCACGCCTAACAGAAAGGTTAGGACACAGTTACGTGTTTCATTCTCAATAAAGCTTGCTCGTCGTTGGCGTCATAATAACTTTGTGTTCCTGTTAGGTTTATAGCCGATTTATTAGTCTTGTCACCTACTAGCAATATCATCATCATTATATCTGCCGACGACGGACGTCCACTGCTGGACATAGGCCTCCCCCAAGCATTTCCATGACGACCGGTTCTGCGCTGCCCGCATCCAGCGGCTTCCCGCGACATTCACCAGGTCATCGGTCCACCGCGTTTTCCGGTGCGCGGTCGCCACTCGAGAACTTTACTGCCCCAACGGTCATCTGTTCTACTAGCAATATACCTACGTAAAATTCAGTACAAGTAGTAGTAATATTTGGTATTGTTTGGTAGTCATCATCATCATATCAGTCGAAAAACGTCCACTGCTGGACAAAGGCCTTCCTCAAGACTTTCCACGACCTGGTTCATAGGGGGGTTTTGCCGTGGTCGCCACGCTTGGCAGGCGGGTGAGCCATCGCAATGTGGTTGCAGGTGTGTTGCAATGCACGGAAAGGACGCTGCTGCCCATCCTCCGGTTTGAAGTCCCTTAGTCGACTTTTACGACCCCCATTGGAAGAGATGGAATGGTTCTATCCTAAGGCGGGAGCCATACGGCCAATTTTGGTAGTAGTGCAAAAGTTTTAACCACCCCCGTGGCGTAAAGGTTAGTTCATTAGCTTCACATCAGGTCACGGGTTCGATTCCCGACGAAGTTTAACTTTGTAAGACTCGATTTGATTGTTGGAAGGGAAATTCCTAAGCCCGCCTGGCTAGCTACCACCGTCTTATCAAAGTATTGTCTCCAAACATCAATGTCGATAGCTTTGATGTGCTCCAGCACCAGAAATTTGGAAAACATGTTAAGCCCGCTTCCATCTACGGCATCATCAGGTAAGATGATGTCAACGGCTTACCATTGTAGATAAAAAGAACGAAAAATATCTAAATATTGAAATTTTACATATATGTACTAATACCAGTTTCGGACATCTTCTTCAGTCAGTCACTGATATAACTTTGGTAATATTTATTGTGGAAAAAGTCAGAGATTTGTTACCATAGATGGATTATGCACTAACAAACAACATTTGAAAATCGAACCCATTTACACACACAACATTATAGGTAGTTCGCTTCCGTTGCACCGAATGCTACTAAGAAAAGAGATGCCATTTGGTATCTTTTTTTTGCTTCACTTTTTAGACGCATGTAACCTATCTACCTCCCCTTATATATAGCATATCTCTGGAAAAAGTATCAAAAACCGGCCAGGACGACTCGGGGTCACACAAAAAGGGTTCCGCGCCAAAACTTTAGTTACCAACAGAACAAAACCTCTCAATTCATACTTTGCTCTAATAGGTACATAGAGGTCGACTTATTCTGGACTTAAAATTTTATTTTTCCTGTGGGAACGGAAGGATTTTAGATTTTCTTATATTTTTTCCTGTAATCTATGTATTTAACCTCATATACTGTGATTTTTTCAATATTACAGGCCTAGTAGTTTCGATAATAAGGGGGGATGGTCAATTTTCGCATATTATCTTAAAAAACTTCAAAAACATTTATCCCTTTAATTTGATATGCCACATAATATATTTTGAAAAGCTTTTATTTTTAAATCTCAGGGCACGGTAGTGCCCCCGCCAAAACGAGCCAAGGGAAGCACAAGGGCACTTAACCTTTTCTCAAAGCACTGCGTCGTTTTTTTTTAACCCTCATTACTTGGGCTAGGATTATACCAGATAAGCAAAATTTTCGGGATATGATTTCAATAGTAGACTCATTAAACATATAAAGTTTCTATTACATAGCTCTTAAACTTTAAATTTTGTTGATATGTTTAAAAAACCCCGATTTCGTCACTGACTCACTGATGCGCATGAAAATTCATAGGGTACTTTCTGAAGCCCTAGAATCCTGAAATTGGGTATGTAAGCTAGTATTCGTACACAAACAACAAAAAGAATCTAAAACTTGGAGTTTTTACCCCCGAACACCTTAAACTAGGGGATGTAAGTTTGTATGAGACTTTCGCAATTTTTTATGCTAGTGGTTTGGAAATTGATAAAGGAACTCCTTATTATAAATAAAAAAATCCAATAAAAAAAAACATATTTCAGGATTTTTAGTAAAGCCCTCCAGCCTTTAAAAAAGGGGATGGAATTAAGCGCGCGCAAAACGCCTAATGTGTACCCGCTGTGATTGATGGTGAATAGCTTGCCGTCCGAACAGAAACTATTGTTGCCGATGTTGCTAATTACGCCTAAAGTCAATATCAGATAGCATACAACCCGAATGGGCACACACGTAGGGCACACGTCATTGTTAGTCGTGGGAGAAACGCATCACTTTAAAGAGCAGGGCCACTCGAATCTTCTACCTGGAAGGAATTTAATCACTCATTTAGTTTAGTAGTTTTTTAATTCAGTATAAAAAAAGTTGTCATAAGCAACTTACAAAAAGAAGTGAAATCCCACCAAAAACATTTTTATGTAAAATTTTGCCCAAACCGGGACCATATGGCTCGCACCGTTAAAAATTTATCAGATCTCACGTAGAGCCAAGCTCAATAATTTACACGCAATAATTTTACAATCCCTAACTTCACAAACTCTACACTTTAGTCAAAATATATGGCTTAACCGTTTAGCTACCGTCACATGGACGTAAGGTGAAAAAAATATTCACTGTTCATTATTTTCTGTATTACTTTAGCGTAGGCAGGCCTCCTACGTGGTGGACCGATGACCTGGTGAAGATCGCGGGAAGCCGATGGATGCGGGCAGAGCAGGACCGGTCGTCGTGGAAATCCTTGGGGGAGGCCTTTGTCCAGGTGGACGTTTTTCGGTTGATATGATGATGTAATGATGATACAATAGTTCTTGTGGACAAGAAACGAACAAGCCACATATTTTGACTAAGGTGTACAGTTTGTGAAGTTACGGTTTGTAGAAATAGGGCGTGTAAATTTAGAAAAAAAATAAAAAAAAGGAAACATGATGCCACACAAAAAAACGAAAATCTTGATAAAGAAGATTATGTGCGTTTATCGTTAGTTGCACAGCTCGCAACTTAAACGTCTGGATGTCCACCAGCCTCGTCAGTTAGGTACTTTTTCTGAGCAAGGAAACTTTTAAGGATGTTTTTTGTTTGGTTGTTGTTACTATCTTCTATTTTTTCTACTAAGTCTTTAGGTAGATTGTTTAGGACACAAGGTAGTATGCACGTATGTATGCAAGCTTGGCTCTACATGAGATCTGTTAACTTTTTGACATTTCGAGCCATATGGTCTCGTCTTGGCAACATTTTATATATGAAAATGTTTCTGGTGGGATCTAATTTACCCCTCAAAAGTGGCCCCCGTGTTTAAAATTCATTTATTTACGTTACAATTAAGTCCGTCTTTGGGTCACCGACTTATATACAAGTTTGTGTACCAAAGAAGTTGCAACTTTCATAGAAAATTCTGTAATTAAAAAATAGATAAAAATGAGTATGAATAAATTGATGTAGGAGCCGTTATCGACCCATAGTAAATTGAACTAGGAGTCGTTACCGACCCATAGTAAATTGCTTTTGGAGTCGTTACCGACCCATAGTACATTGATGTAGGAGTCGTTACCGACCCATTGTAAATTGATGTAGGAGCCGTTACCGACCCATAGTAAATTGATGTAGGAGCCGTTACCAACCCTTAGTAAATTGATGTAGGAGCCATTACCGACCCTTAGTATATTGATGTACGAGCCGTTACCGACCCATAGTAAATTGATATAGGAGCCGTTACCGACCCATATTAAATTTATGTAGGAGCCCGACCCTTAGTAAATTGATGTAGGAGCCGTTACCGACCCTTAGTATATTGATGTAGGAGCCATTACCGACCCATAGTAAATTTATGTAGGAGCCGTTACCGAACAGAACTGAGACATTACTTACTTTGGGCCTCATAAGAAGGCTCAAGGTCACCCAAAGGGCAATGGAGCGTGCTATGTTCGGAGTTTCTATGCGTGATCGAATCAGAAACGAGGAGATCCGTAGAAGAACCAAAGTAACCGACCTTAAATGGTAGTGGGCAGGGCACATAACTCGTAGAACAGATGGCCTTTGGGGCAGTAAAGTTCTCGATAGGCGAGCACCGGAACACCTAGCATAGGCAGGCAGGTCACGGTGGACCGACGACCTGGTAAAGATCGCGGGAAGCCACTGCATGCGGCAGCGCAAGACCGGTCGTCGTGGAAATCCTTGTAGGAGGCTTATGTCCAGCAGTGGACGTCCTTCGCCTGTTATGATGGTGATGATGATGAATATTTAAAAATGTTTCTCTTTACTGCCATATGACAAAATAAATAAATGATAAACGTTAAACACGTTAAAAAAACCGACTTCCATCGCAACAACTTAGTACGTTTTGGCATTATTATTTTTGATTTTTGTTAATTTTCTATTACAGCACTACACCGATTTTTATAAAATTTATACGAACCACACGGGAAGCACTAGCTTTTAAATCAAAAAAAATTAAAATCGGTTCACCCAGTCAAAAGTTCTGAGGTAACACACATTAAAAAAAACATATAGTCGAATTGAGAACCTCTTCCTTTTTGGAAGTCGGTTGAAAACTGTTTAACACACCCATTCTAAGCAAGACTGGACGGAGTAACTTATCAATACATTAATCAACACATAATAAACCTGTTTTAAGTATGTCAATACAGATTCTGAATGATTTATCGAATGTTAAGAAAATACTATTTCCTTTTAAAAACTACAGTTTATCAGTCACCAGACCCATTCTTTTTATTGAGAAAGTTCTTTTATGTACAACTAGCTTGTGCCCGCGGTTTTTCCCGCGTGGGCATCGTTTTTATGACTTTTTTCGAGGGTGAGTGGTGCGTGGACATTATTTTTCTACAGATCCCCATTCCAGATCGGGCTATTCTGATTAGCAGCCTATGTCAACTTAATCAAACATCTTAATCCCTCAAAAATCACAACAATCCATTATTCCGTTGCGATGTTAAACAAATGAACCAAAAAAGACTTTTTTTTTCAGTTCCTTCTGCATTGGACTATGTAATATTATTTTTTACGGGATAAAAAGTAGCCTATGTTCTTTTTCGTAACACAGCAGGCTACCTGTATGCCAAATTTTATCAAGATTGAAGCGTGAAAAGGTAACAAAATAATTGAAAACGCTCAACACGTTAAAAAACCGACTTCCATCGCAACAAATTAGTACATTTTTGCATTATTATTTTTGATTTTTGTTAATTTTCTACTAAAGTACTTCATCGATTTTGATAAAATTTATATGGGACCACACGAAAAGCACTAGTTTTCAAATAAAAAAAGAATCATAAAAATCGGTTCACCCAGTCAAAAGTTCTGATGTAACAAACATAAAAGAAAAACATGCAGACGAATTGAGAACCTCCTCCTTTTTGGAAGTCGCTTGGAAACCAAGTAACATCCTTACTAATATTATAAATGTGAAAATGTGTTTGTTTGTTTGTTTGTTACCTTTTCACCTTCAACGCCTTGAACAATCTTTATGAAATTTGGCATGCAGGTAGCCTGTGTCACGGGGAAGGACATACGCTACTTTTTATCCCGGAAAAATAGCATAATCTGATGCAGTTCCTGAGGGAACTATAAATACTCGATTGTTGTGTTACTTCAATAATAACTAAACAGTTTTTCATTAGTACAGCAATTTTATTTTTCCTAACCATTTTAAATGTGAACGGACTTTTGCACAGCCTGGACACTTCATACAACGGGCCAGAAATGACTTTTCAAAAAACGAATGACGGAACAAACAAAATGGCGGTGAAATCTTATACGTTGGACAACCAAACTGTAACCAATCTGTATCAATCTGGGTGACGTCCATACTGTATATTAGTACTAATAAATATACTTTGCTATTCGTAGAGAAGGATTCTCAACTTACAAATTAGGTAAGTATCAACTCATAACCGGAATTGCAGCATTTATTTGCCAAATAGCGATATGGTTGCTAAAATTAAAAACACCGGCTAAGTGCGTGTCAGAACCGCACACATAGGGTTTCGTACCATTTTACCAGATGGCGCTAGTTTCATGTTTAAAAATACATCATACTAGATGGCGGTGGTTTCTTCATGTTTAAAAAACACGTTTTTTATATATGTTTTTTCACTTTTTCTAGTTTTTAGTATTTGTTGTTATAGCGGCAACATAAATACATCATCTGTGAAAATTTCAGCTGTCTAGCTATCACGGTTCGCTTAATACAGCCTGGTGACAGGCGGACGGACAGACAGACAGACGGACAGACAGCGGAGTCTTAGTAATAGGGTCCCGTTTTTAACCTTTAGATAGGGAACCCTAAAAATACTCGAACGCTCGTGGCTAGTCTTCATAACTCAGCATCTATTCGTGGCACACTTCGCAACACCTCGTCATTCCATTTCACGCATTTCATATTCCTTTAACATAGCGATGCATCGAATTAACAAACAGTTGATACTAGGTATTTAGAGACATTTTGCTGTGTGTTACGTACGACTTACCGGTACGTCCACAGCCTTCAACTTAAGCCCTTGACATCATCTCACCTGATGGTAAGTGACGATGATACCGAAGATGGAAGCGGGCTTATCAACATTCCCCAACGCAATGGAGAACTGGCTATCTTATCTGCATGCCGAAACACATCAATGGTGTTAACATTGATTTTCGGCTGCAATTCTTAGATACGATAGTAGCTAGCAAGGCGGGCTTAGAAAATTCTCTATCACCAACACCAAACCGAGTCTTTCAAGTTGACCATACAAGTTGGTACCACCAGTACGATATTTTCTAAGCCCGACTGGCTAGCTACTACCATCTTGTCTAAGTATTAAGTATCTAAGTCTTGCCACCAAACATCAGTGTTAAAAACAATTGATGTGTTCCGGCTTGAAGATAGGATAGCCAGTTCTCCATTGCGTTGGGGATCTTGGTAAGCCCGCTTCTATCTTTGGCATCATCTTCACTTACCATCAGGTTAGATAATACCAAGGGCTTATAAATTATGAATAATAATAAAAAAAAACTATACATTATCGACTTGCCTCTTATAAAAAAATATAAAGTATTACTTTTTGCCGATGACTGTTCAGTTGTTGTTCTCAAAGACAATACATACATCTTATTTTAAGTATAAAATGAATAAGACTTTCAATGATGTAAATAAATGGCTCGAGATAAATAATTTAAAATTCAATCCAACAAAAACGAAGTACATACAATTTTATGCTCCACAAGCTAATCCGTTGGATATCGAATTATTCTATGAGGGAGAATAGTTATTTGTTATTATATGAGTGCAAAGTTGCTTTTTAACCGCGTGCTCAATTTTGATGACCGAGCAAGCGAAGGAGTCTAAATTTGAATCACGATTGCAGCGACTGGTTCAAAAATTAGAATCCTGAGCGTTAGCGAGAGAATCAAAAGAGCACGAGGTGAAAAATCTACCGCGTGCTCAATTTTGATGACCGAGCTAGCGAAGGAGTCTAAATTTGAATCACGAGTGCAGCGAGTGGTTCAAAAATTAGAATCCTGAGCGTTAGCGAGAGAATCAAAAGAGCACGAGGTGAAAAATCTACCGCGTGCTCAATTTTGATGACCGAGCTAGCGAAGGAGTCTAAATTTGAATCACGAGTGCAGCGAGTGGTTCAAAAATTAGAATCCTGAGCGTTAGCGAGAGAATCAAAAGAGCACAAGGTGAAAAATCTTTGCACTCGAGTGCAACACGTAACTTTTCATTCCACCTCAGCGAGGAAATTACTAAATGAAAAAAAAAACATTTGCGCATTACTAACAGTTTCAGTCAATCCTGTTGGCGTCAAAAAAACTTCCTCGTCACTATAATCACTCATTTTAGGTTTTTCACTTGTTTTCATGTTTCTTGTTTTTAAGCTGGTTTTAACAATATGACGTGAAAAGAAAATGGCGCGCGCAAAGCAAATTTAAAAAAAATACTCCAAGAAGGTTCTGAGTCTGAGTTTTTAACAAATTAAAAAAGGTTGTATGATAAATTCGGCACCAGAAGTAATTAGATATAATAATGTTTTGAATTCACGATGTTCTAAATTCAATTTACTTTTCTCCTCTAGCGAAGGAAAACGGCTTTTGCACTTAGATATTTACTTAATCCTCTAGCGAATAAAAAAGACCTTTGCACTCAGATATCGAAGAGCAAAAATACAATTTCCGAGATGGGGGGATGAAAAAAAAATTATGTGCCAGTAATAAACTAAGAAAAGTAACTACTTAATGTTTATCGTTAATAAACTAATTAATTTTGTGTATATCTGATATCTCAATAAGAAAAACCGGTATTCTAGTATTTCACTCTTAAGTTATGTCCAACCTTCGCTATGGAATAATACTTTGGGGTAATTCCACTAACAAAAATCTGGTTTTCAAACTTCAAAAGCGCTGTATTCGGGCTATTTTTCATCTTACTATAAAGATAACAAAATATTAACGTTGTTGCCGTGTCTGTACATTTTCGAGGTTTGTATGTTTGTAGTATGTTCAAATCAAAACAATCACCTACAAAATTTTCCTCTAGATATGCTTGTGATTTAGTGTTTTCCACAAAAATGTAATCTAAATCTATATGTATGTATCGTTATACAATGCGTTACCAGGAAATATATATAAATTTATGAAATAAAAATTGGACTGATTTTGTAAAAAAATTACTTGACACAGTTAGCAGGTTATTCTGATTTATTTGATTATTTGACATTTTCTATAATAAATACTTAACATTTTATATTGCATGCTTTCTTAACCCTACTATGGTAAGATAATTTAAATGAACACGCATAGTAACAGGGGTGCCACGTCACCCCATGATAACAAAATAAATAAAAGATTTAAATTAGCGCGCTGAGTATTTATTGTTGGATAGACACTTCCTTCCTATACCTGCTACTGAAATTATATAAGGGATAATTATAAAAAAAACTGAAAGTATCATCTCCAAATATGTTTGGTGTATCTGTCACGAACGGTTCAATCATCATCATCTTATCAGCTCATATTGTGCCCATCGAGGGGCTCGAGCCTTCCCTGAATTAAAGCGATCTGGCTTAAGTCGCGGGCTCAGTGCGGGTTGGTCGACTTCACACACAACCTTCGAGTTTCTTCGCAGGCGTGTGCAGGTTTCCTCACGATGTTTTCCTTCACTGTAAGAGCGTCAGATAAATATAGAAATTCGAAAACACATTGGTACGTGACAGGATTCGAACCACAACCTCCCGGACAGGAGGTAGCGACTCTAGCCGTTACACCATCGACTCTGAACGCTTCAATATTATTGTATTCGAGTGTAATGGAATAGAGGGTGAAAACTTAGATGTGATCAGAAGCCACAGATAACATAGTAAGTTACATTAGCACGCGAAAACCGTTGCAAAAACCATGTCAGGAACTTTTTAAGACTGGGTTTGGTTGGTTTTATAAGCCCGCCTGGTTCGCTATCACCTTCTTGTCTAAATCTTGCCACCAAATATCATAGTTAACAGCATTGACTCCGGCTTGAAGATAAGGTAGCGACTTCTGAATTGCGTTGAGGAATCTTGAGGGGCCCCCTTCCATCTTTGGAGTTATCGTAACTTACTAACAGGTGAGATGATGCCAAGGGCTTACTTATGTGGATTTAAAAAAAAAACTTACCTCAACGCATTCTCCGCTTCTTTCTTCTTCTATCTTTTTCTTCTTTTCCTTTTTTCTTCGCTTTGGTTTAATATTTAATTTTATTCATTTGTTTTTAACTTGACTTATTCTGTTTGACGTAATTGATTAATGAATATTATTATTATTTTTATATGCTTTTACATAAATGTGATGTTTGAGTTTTCTACTTTATGGATTTTTAGTCTGACAATAAATTTATTATTATTATTCTCCGCGCTCTAGAACTAATTTAGCTTTTTAACTAGATGAAACTTGTTGGTACTAGTGATTGTGATGCGTCAGTGGCTAATGTGTTGGCTTCCAATTTGAAAGTATCAGCATGGAATCGAACAAGCTTTTTTTTAGAAAGTTACGCAATTAACTTACTGAGTTCAAGGTTCAAGGTATTTATTCAAAATAGGTGCAAATTATACTCTTTCTGATAGTCATATAATAATAAGATAATGTCATTTGTGAAAAATCAAGAAATAAACAATTATTAGTTAATAACGTAAAATTCAATCCTTGATATAAACCAGATATGTAATTAGAACATGAAAACAATATGACACGAAAATTATACATAAAAATCATTGAATGTCATTAACGCCGTTAACAAAAGTAGGCCAGTTCACACGGACAGCACCCGGTCACGAGTATAATGTAGCTGAAGGGTAAATACAGCCCCTAGTAGCGCGGTGCGCAGTTATTCGTTCTCCTTTCATCCGATCTTCTTTTCATTCCATCTATTTCTTTTTCTTTTTCATCCATCTGACTTTCAATCAAAAAACCAAAACTCGATCATCACAACACATCATAATAGATCTAATAAATTCATACCTTAATACTTTACAAAAGACGCATTACGGGTAAGAATAATTAATGTTTTTCCACGTTTGTGATTTATATTTAAAAGTTGCGGGTTGGTCGACTTCACACACAACCTTCGAGTTTCTTCGCAGGTGTGTTGCGCAGGTTTCCTCACGATGTTTTCCTTCACCGTTAAAGCAATCGGTGAGTATATGTACGTAAGTTTCGAAAAACTCATTGGTACATTGGCCGTCCGGATTTGAACCCGGCACCTCTGGTTAGGACGAACGAGTCGTTACCGGTTGAGCCACCGACGCTTTACCTTGCTTTTACCACTCATTAAATTCTCTGAACACGCACGGCATTTTTTTTAAGAACATACGCCCTAATATACCTACCTATACCTACCCGTCGTGTCACAACCTAACACAGATTTTTTTTATCCACAATTATTGATCGGCCCTTGGCATCGCCTCACCTGATGGTAAGTGACGATAATGCCTAAGATGGAAGCGGGCTTACAAAGATTCCCCAACGCAATGGGGGGATCTGGCTATAAGAAAGCCGGAACACATTAATGCTGTTAAATGATGGTGTTAACTATCCAGACGGGCATGAAAATGCCCTAACACCGACCAAACCGAGTCTTACCCCGCCGGGAATCGAACCCGCGACCTCCTGGTGTGAAGCGAATGGGCTGACCATTATGCCACCGAGGCGGTTAAAATATAAAGTGGAGAAACAGCTCTAGAACATGGAGTTAGCTTGTGGGCATCACTTCCTCGTATTCATACTACTTAATGGCCATTTTATGGGATTGCCTCCTGACCGCCTCAATTTCATCTCAATTCAACGTAACCGACTACTGATTTTCCGTTCATATTACACTAAGTCTACGCATGGTGTGATGTGAGCGGAGTGTCCGAACTTTCCATTCCTATTACCGTAGGTACGTAAGTACGTCTGATGAAAAATATGCGGAAAAATACATAAGGAGGCTAGAGTTTCCATACAAACGTAGCTCCGCTTTAATACAAAAATTACATGCTGGATTGAATTCAAACTTTGGGAATATATTGAGTAGAGAGATATCAATGTTTGTAATTAGTTTTCATCGTAGTAAATTGAAACATAACTAAACGAAGGCTTAAATTAGTTTTTACCCGACTGCGCCAGAAGGAGGGTTATGTTTTTCGAGAGTATGTATGTATGTATGTATGTATGTATGTTTGTATGTATAATTGTTTGGCACGCTCTGCAGCCTGAACGGCTGGATGGATTTTAGCTTGAGACGTGTCGTTAGATTCGTATTTACTGTGAGAGTGACACTGGGTATATCAAAATAAAAAAAAACAAAATGGCGGATTTTTGGCGCCAAATTCAAATGTTTGACACGCTCTGCAGCGTGAACGGCTCGATGAATTATAGCTTGAGGGTTGTCGTTAGATACGTTTTTACTGTGAGAATGACACTGGGTATATCAAAATAAATAAAAACATAATGCCGGATTTTTGGCGCCAAATTCAAATGAACTCATTCAATAATAAAACTAAAAAAATGAATAAAATAAAAAAAGGTAATTTAAAAAACTAAAAAACCCGCCTGCGTTTCTGTGTAATTTGGAAATGAAAAACCCTAAAACAAGAAAGTCAACATACCCGATTGCACTTAACTTAAGAAAAATTGTACCAGTCGGGACCCATTCTAGAAAGTCAGCCGTCTAGTCAGTATATTGGAGTAATCTGTAATATAGGTAATATAGGTATGTGCTCTCAATTCACTATGCCTCCATTTCTAGAATGGGTCCCGACTGTTACAATTTTTCTTAAGTTAAGTGCAATCGGGTATGTTAACTTTCTTGTTTTAGGGTTTTTCATTTCCAAATTTTTAATTTCGTTTTCTAATATCCATTCCTTATTTTTTTAACTGTGGTCAACGTCGTTGGTTACATAATAAGTAACACCTAAGATACGTTGGTACTTTAATATTTTATTATGTAACTGTTTGTTTGATCCTCAATAAAAAAAAAAAAATAAAAAAAATTACACAGAAACGCAGGCGGGTTTTTTAGTTTTTTAAATTACCTTTTTTTTGTACTAAAAGTTTGAAACTTCTCTTTTTTTTTCTGTACATCGAATCATTACGAACATCGATATGTGTCTACTCAATATATTTGCAAAGTTTGGATTCAATCCAGCATGTAGTTTTTGTTTTAAAGCGGAACTACGTTTGTGTGGAAACTCGAACCTCCTGATAATTATATTAATTTAGTCCATACATGCAGTATGGACACTCCCTGCCGCTCTCTGGATTCCGACATCACCCCCTCGTCCTCCAGATTGATTCAGATTGGTTATAATTTGGTTCTCGAAAGTTTAGGGTTTTAACGTGATTTTGTTTGCTCCGTCATTTGTTTTTAGAAATGTAATTTCACGACCGTTGTATGCAGTGTCCGGGGTGTGCTCCTGGGGACGCTTCAGAAACTTTGGTCGCAGGGATCTCGCTTTTTCTCAGCAATTACAAAACATAAGAAAGTGATATTTTGCAACCCGATTCTTCATTTTAATTACTTCGTTTTGTATTAACTTATAACAGGAAAAAAATATATCTAAGACATATATTTGCATTCTACAGGCAAACCAGACCGATTAAGAACCTTTAAATTTTCTTAGTCGATCATTCTAAGCACACACTTCAATGTGGCAGTTGTTTCTTTTATTAATTGTAGTTTTTAATTGGAAAGAAAAATCATTGAAAAAGTACAAAAGTGTGGTTATTTTCTTTTCACTTTGCACGTTAAGACAAAGACAGAGACAACTGTGCCAATCAAGGCCGCGCCCTAAACGTAACGATGTAGACCAGTGTTTTTCAATCTGTTTGAGTACGCGACCCCTTTACAAGTTAAAAATTCTAGCGACCCCCTGGGGCCACAAACAAATTTTTGTGATTTAAAAACTCCATTTATTTCTTTTTTTGGGACTTACATCAAAATATTATAATTATTATGTTGTAATAGGCGAACAGCTTATAGCTGATGTGCATATATCTGTGTTAGTGTTACTGCACTCATATCTTTACACCATTTGTCCAGCCAGTCTGTTTTTATTTAAACTACGAGTATTCACGGAGGAGGCATCGACGACACCCTGAGGCAACTTGTTTCAAATGTTTATCACTCTATTATTTAGTCCCATATTCAGTTGATCGTATATCAATGATCCCATTTTATATTGTAGTTTAATAGAAACACTATTAATCTCTTTTTTCCGCGACCCCCCTAGTAAGGCTTCGCGACTCCCCTAAGGGTCGGGACCCAAAGTTTGAAAAACACTGATATAGACTCCTGCGCATTAAGCACCTTTTGAAGTGGATAACTTTTTTGTGCTCGGCTCGAATGGCTGCTAAACACACATTTTTAAAAGCTTTTATATAACTTGCAATGTATGTTTGTTTGTTCGGGTGAAATCCTGCAAGTTAAATTTGACCCATTTGCCGATTTCCGATTGAGCTGAAATTTTGCATGCATATGTATATCGCGTGACAATGCTATATTAAAAGCTTGTTCCTAAAAGTTTTTAGGTTTTTCGAAAATTATTTACGTTACTAATACTAGTCATTTGGGTCGATTTTATATCATTTGTCCAAAACAAAATTTGGTTCTAAAAATGTTTAAAATACAAAGGCGTGATATCGTTAGTTTTTCAGCGGCATTGGTACACTAAGATTGTGATTTAAATTAACTGGAAATTTAAATAGTGATGGACAAAGAAACGATATTGAAATTTGAGGAGAAAAATTAAGAAAGTAATATAACATAATTTATTTTGCAGTCATCATATCAGCCGAAGGACGTCCACTGGTGGACATAGGCCTCCTCCCAAGGATTTCCACGACGACCGGTTCTGCGCTGCCCGAATCCAGCAGCTTCCCGCGACTTTCACCAGGTCATCGGTTTTCCGAATGGGAGGCCTGCCTACGCTACGTTTTCCGGTGCGCGGTCGCCACTCGAGAACTTTGGCGCCCCAACGGCTATCTGTTCTACGAGCTATGTGCCCCGCCAACTGCTACTTAAGTTTAGCAATTCTGAGAGCTATGTCGGTTACTTTGGTTCTCCTACGGATCTCCTCGTTACTGATTCGATCACGCAGAGAAACTCCGAGCATAGCACGCTCCATTGCCCTTTGGGTGACCTTGAGCCTTCTTATGAGGCCCATAGTAAGCGACCATTTCTCAGTTACATATGTCATCACTGTCATAAAACACCGCGGTATTTAGGGACGTGAAGATATTGTGAAACTTCAAAAACGCTGCCAAGCCGAGTTGAATTCGACGGTTAGTCTCTTTCTCGAAGTTGGACCTACCTAACTGGACTGTTTGTCCTAGGTACACATATTCGGCATGAACTTCAAGTGTAGGGCCTCCGACCTTCGAACGACGCGACATTGCAGTCAACTATACCCTATTTGAAGTACCGAGCGATTCCAATTCGTATCCACTTCCGCAATTATTCTTGGGGGGCCGAGTGAAAAATATCCTCTCAAGGCTCTAAAGGCGTTCCTTTCACAAATTGGAAAAGGGCGTCTCAAAATATGAGAAAGTAATCGTTATAATTTTGAACAAAAAAAACCGACTTCAAACAGGAAACTAAGGTTCCCCTCGATTTCTCTGGGATTCCGTCATCATATTCTTGTACCGGTACTACCCTTGGGATACCTCCTTTCCAACAAAAAAAGAATCATCAAAATCGGTTAATAAATGACGAAATTATCCGCGAAAACACATTTAATTGAGAAACCTCGTCCTTTTTTTGAAGTCGGTTAAAAATCATAATATATTGTGTCAAAACATATAAATGTTCATAAAGATACAAACGTATATAAATGTCTTTTTCCAATATTTAGTTACTTTTTTGTTCAGGGTTCCAAAGTCAACGGGAACCCTTATAGTTTCACCATGTCTGTCTGTCCGTCTGTCCGCGGCTTAGCTCAGAGACTATTAGTACTAGAAAGCTGTTATTTGGCATGGGTATACATATTAATCACACCAACAAGTAGTAAAATAAAATATTAAAAAATAACTGACACACACACACACACACACACACACACACACACATACACACACAGACTGACACACACAAACACGCTAACACACATTGCACATGCATTTTGTTGACTTTTATTTTGTTAAATTCTCACTTAAAGTTGTCGGTTGACATCGCATATTTTGTTCCTATCTCTGCTCGCTGACTGCTAAGGTACAGGCTTTCTCTAGCCTAGTTTAGTAGCCAGAGTTCCATTATCTAAAGTTAAGATGTACAACTAGAATTAAGACCTTGTTTTTCTAACTTGTAAACTTTTTGTGAAATAAATTTATTATTTATTTATTTATTTAACTTTTTTAGGGAACCACCCCTCCCCCCTACATGCAAAGAGAGGGTAT
The DNA here is from genome assembly GCA_947284805.1 of Coleophora flavipennella. Classification (NCBI taxonomy): domain Eukaryota; kingdom Metazoa; phylum Arthropoda; class Insecta; order Lepidoptera; family Coleophoridae; genus Coleophora; species Coleophora flavipennella. Next base: position 12,217,512 of record OX369295.1, read on the forward strand.
TTCTTTATTCAAGGACCCTATCGTGAGCTTATTGTTGAATAGGTCTTTCAAAACTACTTAGGATTTATTGAAACCATTTTTTGATTCAGGGATTGAAATATTAATCTTTAAAATGCTAATTTTTCTTCGAGTCAAGGGTCCCCTTTCCCCGACCTTCAAGCTAAACCACTATTTCAGGACATCTGAAAAAAAAAATTAGGACATACAATCAATTTAAAAGGAAAACTATGAAGGCTGAGTAAGTTTTCTTAGTTTCGGAGTAATAGTCGACCAACAGTTCATAGATTTTCCATACAAAATGATGTATTATAATAATTTAGTTTTTAGGGTACCCAAAGGGTAAAACGCGACCCTATTACCACAGTATAATAAAGAGTACTAGCCTATTACTATGACTCCGCTGTCCGACTATCTGTCCGTCAACAACTCCGACTAACCGTCGCAGTTGAAATTTTCACAAATGATGTATTGCTGTTGCCGCTATATTAAAAAAACACTAAAAATTAGAAAAAGTCATATCACTCCATACAATAATCATGTTTTTTTTGAACTAGCGCCATCTAGTATGATAGTACGGAACCCTTTGCGTGCGGTTCTGACTCGCACTTGGCCGGTTTTTGAAATATATATTCATTATTTGATAAGACTACGGAAACCCACTTTAGGCCAGTGTAACTCGCACATGGCCGGATTTGGAATTAGCTATTGCTGTGGTAATATTATTTTAAAAAACCGGCTTAAGTGCGATTTGTGCACTTCGAGGGTACCGTACTAGCACCTCTCCACACAACTACATATTATACTGACAATGATACCTATTCACATTACAAACAAAAAACATCAACGCGAGCGCGTTATTCACGAACGCGTCATTCAGTTCGGGCTGCTTAGTGCGAGTACGACTCACACTTGGCAAATTTTTATTATTTTTTGTTTTACTTCAGTATTAGTACTATAATTATACCAAGTTTCACGCTTGTGTGTAGTACGGTTTTTACGATAGAGCTATAACAAAACTATTCCTAAAGATCTATAAAAAACAGGATTTTTGTATGAGACCCCCCTTATTTTTTCACTTTTTCTAATTTTTAGTATTTGCTGTTGTAGCAGCAACAGAAATACACATTCTGTGAAAATTTCAACTGTGTGTCTATTACGGTTCATAAAATATTGCCTGGCTAGCTACCACCATCTTATCTAAGTCTTGCCGCCAAACATCAATGTTCACAGCACATTTGTGTTCACCGGCTTGAAGATAAAAGTGCCAGTTCCCCATTGCGTTGGGAAATCTTGGTAAGCCCGCTTCCATCTTCGGCATCATCGTCACTTTCGATCAGGTGAGACTAACTTGAAAATTGTGAATAAAAAAAATGTTGCAAAGTTTATTGTATGTAAGCTATAGACACTCCTTGATAAGCTATTTCATACTAGAACTTGAATCTTCATAACAGTATCATCCTTACACAATGCAACTGAAAAAGTAGGTAATGCCATATTTAGTAAGTATAGTAATAATAAATGTATGTGTAAATGGGTAACTGAAACTAGTCAAGCAGGCCCCACCCCCTGCTGGTGCGTTTCGCATCATGCGATTCATGCGTCATTGCTGTACATGTCGCAGCCAACTGGTTGAATTAGTCATTCAATTAACTGCCTAGCTGGTTCATTGAATGGCGGCATTCAACTAACTGCCTCAATTATATACATTTAATGACTTGGCTGGCTGATGCTTAGGCCATTCTCTCAAAAGAGCGAAGCGAATACAGAAAAAGGATCTCTGAAGGATCTCTGTTGACTGAAAAATTGAACAATCGAAACTAGAGCGGGAGCGAACGAAGCGAGCTCGGAATTTCGGAGAACTCTCGACTCATTTGGTTGGGTTCGGAGACTGTGAGGAGTCGTGGTGTCAGTTTGAATATGCAATTATAGAACTAGGGGCCCCGAAGGGGCTTTGTCGACTGAGAAATGTCCCCTTTTTTCTTCCATCTCTCCCCTTAAGCGCCCTCCTAAAAAAACTTGACGGAGTTTTGTTAAAATTTTTTGGTTTAAAAAAAAACCCGCCAGAATTAGGTATGCTTTGAGAAGGCTCATAAGAAGGCTCAAAGTCACCCAAAGTGCAATGGAGCGTGCTATGCACAGAGTTTCTCTGCATGATTGAATCAGAAACGAGGAGATCCGTAGGAGAACCAAAGCACGCCCTGGACACTTCATACATCGGCCAGAAATTACATTTCAAAAAAGGAATGACGGAACAAACAAAATGGCGGCGAAATCCTATACGTTCAACATCCAAACTGTAACCAATCTGTACCAACCTGGATGACGAGGGGGTGAGGTCGCAATCTAGAGAGCGGTAGGGAGTGTCCATACTGTATGTTAGTACTTATATAATTATATACTTTGACCAAAGTAACCGACATAGCTCTCAGAATTGCTAAACTTAAGTGGCAGTGGGCGAGGCACATAGCTCGTAGAAGAGATGGAAATAATATTCAACTTCCTGCAACAAGGAAAAAAAGGCTCAGTAAATTTTCAAAGAGCTTTCTATGTAATGGAGTAAGTGAATTACCTCTTGACATAAGATAACTAATCTGTGACCAGTTCAAAACGAAAATTAAAAATTTACTTATTACTAAAAGTTACTATAGTATTAAAAAGGCTCCCGACGATAATAAATTTACCACATCAGTATTGTCATAATTTTACTTTAGTAGGTATAACTTTTTTTGACGAATATTGATACAGGCTTTCTTTTTTCTTTTCTAGTTTTTTGGGCTAACATTACTCTTTCGATTTTTAATTATAGTTTCTTGTTTATTAGGTATGACAAGGCCCTTTTACAGCTAAAACGTTATATTAATAAGTCTTGTCCATGTCCATTCTAAGACCTACTTGTTGAGAGGCTCTACTGAGACCATCGAGCATTGTGCCTAAGTCTCACCCATGACCACGATATCGTCAGCGAATCGTAGGTGGGTGATATACTCGCCGTTGATATTAATGCCGAGTCCACCCCGGTCCAAAGGCGGGCGGCGGTGAACGTTTCGGAGATATGATATCTCCGTGTCTCACCCCTCGCTGCAACCAGACAGGTTCCGAGTTTTGATCCTGGAGGCGAACCGACATAGAGGCGTTTTCAAACAAACACTTCAGTATCTCGATATATCGATAGTCAATTTGGCACCGCTGGAGAGACTGTAACAAAATCAAAGGCTTTCTCATAGTCCACGAACGCTAAGCATAGTGGCTGATTGTAGTCTTCGGTCTTCTGCATAATCTGCTGCAGCATATGTATGTGGTCTATGTATGATACTAAAGCCTTTTCAGAAATCGGCTTGTTTGAAGTCGTCAAACCTGCGTGCGACACGATTCGTAATAACTCTCGAAAACAGCTTGTGCTCAGAAGTGAGATGGGTCTGTAGTTCTTCATTAGTTGTTATACTTGCGCGTAACGAATTTAAATGAGCACGCAATTTTTTTTATCGTACACGATGGACACAAGTGGTTATGTTAATTATTGTGAAGTTGTTATTGAGTGATAACAAGTACTGACATAATACGAACAGTACCCCGCCTTTCTTCAGATTACCGCGCCCATCCATTTATAGCTAATTTACGCAAAGGAATACGTAATTCACGTTGTACAGTCCGCCGCACGTCAATAGTAAGACAGTGGTCAATGACCTTAACCAGGTCTCTGCGGTTTGTAGTCTTCATAGCGCTCTCTGTTCCATAAACAGGCGATTTTTTTACAAAAAAAAATTTTAGTGCGTTGTACTGCAACTCACCTGATGGGAAGTAATGATGCAGTCGAGGATGGTACACGAAAACTCACATAATGCCTATTCACTCTTGCCTTGAAGATCTCCAAACTATTAGAATCGGGAAACAGAGACGCAGGCAAAGAGTTCCACTCCTTCGCTTTCCGCATGATACCTAAATGAGAAAACTTAAGTGTGGAAGGGTGGAACAACAACAACAAAGGGGTGCAATACCTCCCTGCGTCTCGATGATAGACGGTGGAATGGAACCGGAGTAATACCGATAGACAGGCGACTTTTCGGTGACGCTCAAGGCCGAAAGAAAAAAAGTTAAGAATTGATAAAGTATTGTTTTTTTTATTATTTTTTATTCACAATTGGTAAACCCTTGACAACATCTCACCTGGTGGTAAGTGACGATATTGCCGAAGATGAAAGCGGGCTTACCAAGATTCCCCAACGCAATGGGGAACTGGCTATCTTATCTTCATGCCGGAACACACCAATGATATCAACATTGATATTTGGCGGCAAGACTTAGATAAGATGGTGGTGAAAATGCTTAACACGTTTAAAAACCGACTTCCATTGCAACTTCTTACTACAGTTTTGCATTATTATTTTTGGTTTTTGTTAATTTTCTAAAAAGTACTACAACGATTTTGATAAAACTTATATGGGACCAACGCGGCAGCGCACGCTATCAAATTAAAAAAAAAACATGAAAATGTGTTCACAATCTGCAAAGATGTCGCATAGCACACACACACATAAATAACATACAGTCGAACTGAGAACTGAGCCAGCGAATTAAATTAGTAATAATTGTGAACCTCCTCCTTTTTGGAAGTCGGTTTAAAGTAAAGGAAATAATTAATAGTTTTAATATGTACCTACTAAATCCAGAACAGCGATTTTTTTAATATCTAAGATACATAGAAAGAACTTTACAAGTAAAAAGTGAGAGTGGCAAAGTTCACTTTTCAAATTGGTATAGTTTGAACTGACGTATGATCATATGAACAAGCTTTTACCCCAGTAGGTCCCCAGTAGGAGCAGTAGCTCCACTACCCATTACACAATGACAAAAAGTAGCGCAGGATAACCAAGATACTCTTTAGCCTTCGGTTCACTGAGCCGGTCACAGATACTAGTTACTTCGTGTAAAGTCACAGATGAGATACTGGTTACTTCGTGTAAAGTCACAGATGAGATACTAGTTACGTCACAATTTTATGTATCTACCCTCTTTTTACATTTAACCTTAAATAAAAGAAGTTGTTATTATTTTTGTTTTCTTTTTGTGTATCAAATGTAATGTAGCTTTGAATAAATGTTTTATCTATCTACTTCGTGTAAAGTCATAGATGAGATATTAGTTACTTCGTGTAAAGTCACAGATTAGATACTAGTTACTTCGTGTTAACTCACAGATGAGATACTAATTACTTCGTGTAAAGTCACAGATGAGATATTAGTTACCTCGTGTAAAGTCACAGATGAGATACCAGTTACTTCGTTTAAAGTCACAGATGATATACTAGTTACTCGTTTAAAGTCATAGATGAGATATTAGTTACTTTGTGTAAAGTCACAGATGAGAAATTAGTTACTTCGTGTAAAGTCACATGTGAGATACTAGTTACTTCGTGTAAAGTCACAGGTGAGATACTGGTTACTTCGTGTAAAGTCACAGATGAGATACTAGTTGCTTCGTGTAAAGTCACTAACTTTACTGTACTTATGTACTACTACGTTACTGTATGACCTGCACTGCGAAGGCAGGGGATGTATAATTACGGGTAATGGCGCACCAGCTAACAATCATAATCATGATTAATTATCACACAGGGAACAACGTGTTGATAACGCTATTGGCTACATTAACTAACAAAGCGTGATAAACACCTATAAATTTAAATTGATCGTTAAAGCAAAAATATGACTCACAAAGGAAACAAAACGTAAGTATATTATGTAGTGGAATGTTCACGTGGATTAATTATTACCATTGTTATGAATACTACTTATAATAAAGTTAATACTATTAAAGAATTGGTGGCCACGAAGTCAAAGAATATATACACTACCGACGAAGTAGAATTCCCTGATTATTATAATTTAGGAATCTTCAGGACGAGATTAAATAAGCACTATTTGAGCTTGCGTGTTACATCTTCGACCGCTTCGGCACTTACCATCAGGTGAGGTGCAGCCAAACGCACTCAATTTTTTTTAAATAGTCGCTAGTTCTGCTCAACGACAATCTTCAATCATCATCATCTCTTCTACTGCTAGTATTTGTCCACTGTTGGACTTATGCCTATTTTAAGGTTGTGGTCCACATCTACATCACTACCGTTGCGGCGCCATACTATGAAACGGTGCGGCGTCGCGCCGTGAAAACGCATGGTCCACGCATGGTGGCGTGGCGGGCCACCGTGACCCGGTGTTTCTGCACCGCGTCGTAATTCTACGCGTCGCGCCGTGATGTTTGCAGGACACGATATGCGTTTTCACAGCATACCTGATTACGGCGCGGAGCCGCACCATTTGTCACCACCGCACTACGCCGTACCGTGATTTGGCTCACATAACAACACCAGTGGCCACGTGTCGGGCATTTATAAGTTTCCGTTGTCTTACAACTAAGGCACAACTAACAAGTTCAGTTGACCTTACTTATTCCTATTCACACTAGAACAACCCGACCATAATGTTTCGGTCATTGCTATCTTTGTGCCTTACTTTCGTTCCGCAATCCATATATTTCCCTTTACTTCTCGTAGTCTATGGCTAGCTATCATTGAAGTATAAGTACCTGAACTAAATAGTCGTATCGGCTCAGTGTATACTTAATTTAGTCGTACGACCACCAGATCGTATGACCAGCTGATATCCGTGTAGATACGTTTGCAAATTCTCTATGTGTGTCTAATAGAACTGTTCATGTTGCAGTAGGTAATTGACCAATAAAACGCGTGATTGCATTACAGCATATTCATAAGTAGAACGAATTGCTATCCAATGCCATCCACTTAAAACCGGAGATACCCTAAGAACTACTAACATAAACCTGATGCATAGTCAAATCGATAATTAACACGCACGCTGCTAAATAGCCGAAGACAGCATGAAACACGGTATCATTACAAAAAATACTTACTACTGCTTGTTTTTTACCTGACGTAACCTAGAATTCAAAGGTACAATTATACTACGAGCTTAGTTTCATTTTGACGTTATGTGTGATCTTATGATGTTTTTATTTTATAGGAATTAATTTCCGGCATTTCCAACTTCGGGCTCCGGCAGCAGGGGTGGGGGCCTGAGCCAGAATTCCTACTACTAACGGGCGTTGCTCCCCAACCGAATATTTGGTCAGATTTTGCATAATTGTCATGAGTTCAAATAGTACTTTCATTTTATATTTTACTCAGCCATTTATTTCCCTTAACCCTTTTTTTCTGGTCACGATAACTAGTATTTCAGGCGCTATAAGTACATAACGCAACCACTTTGCGCAGGCAGACCGACATATTATTTAACATCAGAGGGTTGCCATTTATCCTCTCAACTAAAGTTTTACCATTCCCGTTATCGTTACCAGACTTGTCGTTACCTCCTAGTATACAGGGTCTTCGGCAGATGGTTGAAAATACGAAAATGGGGGATAGGTAGGGTCGCCTCCCACCTATTTTGAGAATTAAAAAAAAACTAGGACTTGTAATTTTTTTTACAGGATTTTTTTTCCTTTTTTTAGAAATTTTGCCATTTTTATACCTTTGAACACATGTAACTTTTTGTTTTTTAAAGCTAGCTCCAAAATCTTTTTTTTAATAGACTTTTATAAGATTTTCGGCTCTAAAAAAAATTATGTTTGTTTCAAGTTATTGCTAAAAACAAAAATGTGGGCCCCCGAACTTAAAAAAAAAAAGTTGAACAAAAATTTAAAACTCAACTTTGCGATGCATTTAAAAAAAAATAATGGGGCTGGAAAGCTTCTGATTTTTTTAAAACATCTCTAAAGCTTAGGCTTTTGTATGTAATTTGTTTCGGTATCTTTTTTGTAACCGGAGTTGTTAATTTTTTTTACTCAATTGGACCATGTTGACGAAATTCCACTAGTTACATGTTTTGTGAAATGTATCAAATGCAAAGTTGAAAATAATGTAAATACTTACTTTTGGGACGGTTACAAAGAGCAGGTACGTTTTTTTACATTCTTGCACACACATAATGGCTATATTTTGTCATTTATTGGCATATTGGAGTTAGCACTTCCATATGCCAATAAAATGTCCGCATATTCCGCATTGGTAAATTGAGCCATTTTAAACCACAACAAAGTCTTAACAAAACGTCTGATAATAACAAAAAGTGACAAACAACAAAAAAACTTAACAAAATCACAAACACAGCAAAGTGAAATTAACGAAAACAAAAAAAAAAACGTTAACGTTATTAACGTTTGTGATTTTGTTAAGTTTTTTTGTTGTTTGTCACTTTTTGTTATTATCAGACGTCTTAACAAAACGTCTTAACAAAACGTCTGATAATAACAAAAAGTGACAAACAACAAAAAAACAACAAAATCACAAACGTTAATAACGTTAACGTTTTTTTTTTGTTTTCGTTAATTTCACTTTGCTGTGTGTGTGATTTTGTTAAGTTTTTTTGTTGTTTGTCACTTTTTGTTATTATCAGACGTTTTGTTAAGACTTTGTTGTGGTTTAAAATGGCTCAATTTACCAATGCGGAATATGCGGACATTTTATTGGCATATGGAAGTGCTAACTCCAATATGCCAATAAATGACAAAAGATAGCCATTATGTGTGTGCAAGAATGTAAAAAACGTACCTTCTCTTTGTAACCGTCCCAACAGTAAGTATTTACATTATTTTCAACTTTGCATTTGATACATTTCACAAAACATGTAACTAGTGGAATTTCGTCAACATGGTCCAATTGAGTAAAAAAAATTAACAACTCCGGTTACAAAAAAGATACCGAAACAAATTACATACCATTCAAAAGCCTAAGCTTTAGAGATATTTCAAAAAAATCAGAAGCCTTCCAGCCCCATTATTTTTTTTTAAATGCATCGCAAAGTTGAGTTTTAAATTTTTGTTCAACTTTTTTTTTTAAGTTCGGGGGCCCACATTTTTGTTTTTAGCAATAACTTGAAACAAACATATTTTTTTTTAGAGCCGACAATCTTATAAAAGTCTATTAAAAAAAAGATTTTGGAGCTAGCTTTAAAAAACAAAAAGTTACATGTGTTCAAAGGTATAAAAATGGCAAAATTTCTAAAAAAAAAAAAAAAACCTGTAAAAAAAATTACAAGTCCTAGATTTTTTTAAATTCTCAAAATAGGTGGGAGGCGACCCCACCTATCCCCCATTTTCGTATTTTCAACCATCTGCCGAAGACCCTGTATAAAGCGAGCGCTAACACAGACAGGTGAAAAATTTAAATCTAAACTTTTTTGTTAAGCTTTTTATAGCTTATAGAAATTGTAGTTTAAAAAACCTAAAAACGGACTAAAAAAATTCACTCGTAATTATATAAATACACGACATTAACCGACAATAACGGAATCAAAGGTAGGTACGACTCAAATTAGGGGCCTACAATTTTTTTTAAGGTCGCTGCCAGGACACAGCTACTTACCTATCAAATGTTTAGATTCGATGGCTTTGCAGACACCGAACTCATAAAGTTTTGAGGCCCCTAATTAGATTCGTACCTACCTTTGATTTTGTTGTTGTTGGTTAATTTCAGACTTTTGAGTGAATGTCTTTTTTAGTCCGTTTTTAGGTTTTTTAACTTTTTTTTTAGTTTAAGTGATTGTGCTATCTATGTAACAACGTTAAAACGAATCACCGTCTCGCCAATAGGAATAATGAAATCACAATGCATGTGTTTCATTAACCGATACAGAGTCCTGTGGCCTCCATCATCATTCTATTCAATTCAAGATATTTATTCAAAATAGGTGCAAATTACACTTTCTGATAGTCATAAAATAGTGATTACATAATTTCATTTGTAAAAATTAAGAAATAAACAATCATTACTTAATAGCGTCAAAATAAAATCCTTAATATAAAAAAAAACAAAATTCATTAGAACATGAAAACAATATGACGCGAGAAGTTATACATTAAATTTGTTGAATGTCATGAACGTCTTTGATAAGAGTAGGCCAGTTCACATGGCCAGCACCCGGTCACGAGTATAACGCGAGAGTCAGACATCGCTCTTCTCAACCATATTAGAGGGAAAGGAACAACTCGGCCACAGATTACTAAATAGTTACTTCGGCTCCATCATCTCAGCAGCATGAAAGTAAAATAGGTGCAAATAACACTTTCTGATAGTCATAAAATAGTGATTACATAATTTCATTTGTGAAAAATTAAGAAATAAACAATCATTAGTTAATAGCGTCAAAATCCAATCCTTAATTAAAAAAAAAAAAAACTTAGAACATGAAAACAATATAACACGAGAAGTTATACATTAAAATCGTTGAATGTCATGAATGCCTTTGACAAGTGTAGGCCAGTTCACATGGCCGGCACCCGGTCACCAGTATAACGCGAGCGTCAGACATCGCTCCTCTCAACCATATTAGAGGGAAAGGAACGACCCGGCTCCATCATCTCAGCAGCATGAAAGTTAAGGAGTCCAACCATCCATCATCTGTTCACCTGAATAACCTAAAAGAATATACTATCGGTCTATGCGTACCTACGTATCTAAATATAATATTTAAAGAATAATCCTCCAACTTAGTAACCGTTAAAGAATTTAATCTTCCATCATCGGCTCATCGCCATGAGATGATGACTACCAGACGCAAATATATGAATAACTTTAGAAAATACATCAATCAAGTAATCGACCGATAGTGGACCGATGACCTGGTGAAGGTCGCGGGAAGCCGCTGGATGCGGGCAGCGCAGAACCGGTCGTCGTGGAGATCCTTTGAGGAGGCCTATGTCCAGCAGTGGACGTCCTTCGGCTGATATGATGAAGTAATACATGCCTATAAAGTTTGACGATTGCCATCGATTTCCTTATGATTCTATCATGAGATCCTGACTTGGTGACAATGGGACTACCTCAGGAGTACAGATACTCTTTTGAATAATAAAAAGAATTTTGAAAATCGGTTCATATTTTGCGAAAATATCGCGTAACACACATTAAAAAAAACAAAGAAAATTACCGGCCAAGTGCGAGTCGAACTCGGGCACGAACGTTTCCGTGCCCTTTATCTATAAAAATCACGTTTTTTGTGTGGAAGTCCCCCTTAAATATTAATTTATTTATTTTTAAAGTGTATAATACAACTCAATATTTTGTGAATATTTCAAGCGTCTACCGGTTGCCGTTATTAATATCGAGCAAAATAGTCACATTTGTTGTATCGGAGCCCCCCCTTAAATATACGTTTTATTTTAATTTTATTATTTATTTTTAAATTGAAAATATAACTAAATATTCTGTGAACATGTTGCCGTTATTAATATCGAGCAAAATAGTCACATTTGTTGTATCGGAGCCCCCCCTTAAATATACGTTTTATTTTAATTTTATTATTTATTTTTAAATTGAAAATATAACTAAATATTCTGTGAACATGTTGCCGTTATTAATATCGAGCAAAAAAGTCACGTTTGTTGTATCGGGGCCTCTCTTTAATATAAGTTTTATTTTAATTTTATTATTTATTTTTAAATTGAAAATATAACTAAATATTCTGTGAACATGTTGCCGTTATTAATATCGAGCAAAAAAGTCACGTTTATTGTATATTAGTTTTATTTTAATTTTATTATTTATTTTTAAAGTGAATATATAACTTAATATTCCGTGAATACATCAAGCGTCTACCTGTTGCCGTTATCAATAACGAGCAAAAAAGAGCAAAAAAATCACGTTTGTTGTGTGGGAGCCCCCTTAAATATTTATATTATTTTGTTTTTAGTACTCTTTGTTATAGCGGCAATAGAAATACATCATCTGTGAAAATTTCAACTGTCTAGCTATCACGGTTCATGAAATACAGCCTGGTGACAGAGGGACAGACAGACGGACGGACAGCGAAGTCTCAGTAATAGGGTCCCATTTTTATAATTTAGGTATGGAACTCTAAAAAAAATACAGTCGAATATATAAGTATACTAACATACACTCCCTGCCGCTCTCTAGAATGCAACCTCACCCCCTCGTCGCCCAGATTGGTTACAGTTTGGTTGTTGAACGTATAGGATTTCACCGCCATTTTGTTTGTTCCGTCATTCCTTTTTAGGGGAACCCCTCGAAAGGAAAAAACGGAACCCTTATAGGATCTGTCCGTATGTGTGTCCAGACCCTTTTTCTCAGAAACGCGTGGAGGTATCAAGCTGGAATTTATATCAAATACTCAGGTCTACTGTCCCTTGGAGCTGAGAAAAAATCAAACTTCTAAGCCAACGCAATCAAAAGATACAGCCGTTTATGCCGCAAATTTCCGCAAATTTTCGACATTCGCAAGGGAATCAAAACCTACAGGGTACTTCCCGTGAACTCAGAATCTTGAAATTTGGTACGAATTTATTTCTTAAAGCACAAATAAAGGAAAAATTGCGAAAACCTTAAATTTTTAGTTACATCATATCATAAAAAAAGACGTGTGGCACTCGGGGACTGCCGCGGTAAAGCTGCATATCATTTTTTATCAACTTGTGCAATTATAATTATTTATTTATTTTTTATTTATGCAGTATTTACCAGTACCATATAGTCCTTGGGGCGCGGGATGTTTAAGTAATAAATTAACACTGAGAAAGTTAAATCATCATCGTCATCGTCATCGACCACCATCGCGACCACAATCACGAACACCATCGCGACCACCATCGCGACCACCATCGCGACCACCATCGCGACCACCATCACCACCACCATCGCGACCACCATCGCGACCACCATCACGACCACCATCACCATTACCATCACCACCACCATCATGACCACCATCACCACCACTATCACCATCATCATGATGGATAGATAGATAGCACTGTAAGTTTTTTAGAACTCAATATTTTTTTTTTTGGGGTGTCAGGTTTTTTTCGTTACGAAATTTCTTGATTCAGTCCCCTCAAAGCCCGCGATAAAAGCTATACAAAAGCTTATAAATTAATAATTTTAAAATACCATAACTATGACTCGATTGTCGTGATGGGTGAACTTTTACTTATATACCGACAGGTTTGTACGGAACCCTCGGTACGCGTGTCCGACTCGCACTTGACCGGGTTTTTTTGAAGTGTCATTTCTGGCCCGTTGTATGAAGTGTCTGTAATTATCATCTTATCGTATTAACTATGTCAATACGAGTATAAACTCGTTTTGAAGTTTATAATTATAATTTTACGATATGAGAGTAGACCAAATTGTGAGTACACATGATAGATAGCGCCTCTGGCCGGTTTGGTGGGACACTTACGAGTTACGGAATCGAGAGCAACCTTGAAACACCTTTCGGAAATGCGTGCTAGGCCAGCTAATTGATCACTAAACAAAAGCTAAAAATTAAAATTAATGTTTTGACAAGGAAACACCCACCTGTCTTGTCAGAATCACCTTAAAATATTTTGTGTTAAGGTCGACAACATTATACTTAACTACTATTAATAATACTAGAATTACTTTACTTAATTAATTACTTAACTACTAATAATAATACTTAAAAGTTTGGTGGCGTAACGGTTAGGGCCGCTGCCTCCTGTCCGGGGAGGTCAATCAATCAATCAGGCCACGCGCAATGTAGGGTTCCGTAATTGCCAATATGTTTATTATAGTGATTTACTTACATTTTGATATATTCTAAAACGCGCTAGCAACATTTTTGAGCAGGTTAGTGTATACACGAATTTTTTTGAGCAACTATTGCTCGTCAACTAGAAAAGCCTTATTAGCTTTGATAGTTTCCTTTTAAATTCAATATAAAGACTATTTTCATTAATTTTTTCAAACTTTCAAATACAGCGGTTCAGTTGTTAGGGGTGGGGACACTCGACTCGAACAAAATTTAGCACTTTCAAGCCTATTTTTTCGAAAACGGAACCCTAAATTATAAAAAGATCTTAGAAGACACACAACTTTTTTTAAGCTCTAACCAACGATACCCAGCACGACTGGGTTTGACGAGAAAAAAAATCATACTTGTAGGGGAGGTACCCTTAAAAAGTTTTTTCCAAAAAATTTTTTTTATAGATCTCTCCGCGGTATTATTATATATATCTTTGCCAATTTTCAGCTTTTAACTACTAATAGTCTAGGAGCTAGGCCGCGGACAGACAGGCGGACAGACGGACAGACAGACATGACGAAACTATAAGGGTTCTTTGTTGTTCTACGGAACTCTAAAAAGTTCATTTATAAAATATGTGTAACAGTTCAAAATTCTTGAAAATTCTAGATAGTCTCAACATGAGCCAGTAATAGGCATACAATAGTCGATTGTTATACAAGGGATGTAAGAGAGCTATTACAGAACAATATCCAATTTGGCGCCCGCCCGTGCGAGTGCAGCTCGCTGAGAAGGTGCTAATGGATCGAGTGCACCCGAGATATTTAGACGAGCGAGCGAGCGAAGCGAGGGAGGGAGAATATAGTTCGAGTGTGTAAAGCTACTTACAACTGAGTTAGGCATTCTACTTTAAATCATTCATGCGAGGTAAGTTAGAGTAGAAACTCCACAGTGATGATGGTTTGTAAGTTTTAGAGAGCTGACTGACATACACAATCAATACACGTTCTTACAAAGTTTTACCTTTATTCCTATTTCTGCATGTCATGTATTTGGAATATATTTAGGATTTTAGGTATGTCGGTCTCTGGGTTTCTTCGGTAAAAGTTTTTGTACGACATCTTCCGCTTCGAGATGATAGAAATCAGACTTGCAGGCCAGTTCTTCATCGGATGATCGGATGAAGTACTTGACATGCTGAACTAACACTTTTAACTAGTAAAAACTTGCAATAACTTATTTTATTACAGTCGCAAGAAAACAAGCATCAAATGAAAAGAAATGCCGTCATTTCCATTGTTATTTTTTTCAATAAAAAGTTTTCTTATCATTTTATAAGAAAAGAGATTGTTTCATTAAGGAGTTTTGCATAGCTTGAACTGTAAAGTTGTGACGTAAAGTGATTTGAAAATGGAACGTCTAAAGAAACAATGCATTGTTTTGCAAATGCCAACTTACATAGCCTTTTTGTACAGTAGTAAATCCTACTTATTATAACAGCTCATATACGTCCCCACCGAGGGGCTCGAGCCTACCCTGAATCAGGGCGATTAGGCCTTAGTCGACCACGCGGGCCCAGTGCGGGTTGGTCGACTTCACACACAGCCTGCGAAAAAACTCGAAGGTTGTGTGTGAAGTTGACCAACCCGCACTGGGCCCGCGTGTTCGGCTAAGGCCCGATCGCCCTAATTCAGGGTAGGCTCGAGTCCCTCGTTAGGGACGTATATGAGCTGATGTGAGTGATATGGTATCTTTGGCTGGCTGACATTTCCACAGAATAAGTGTTATTGCGGAATATTTATCAAAAAATAATAAAAAGTAAAAGAAAGTTGAAATTTCTTGAACGTACGTACGTAAACGTAAGTTTTTTGTATGGGGAAGAATACAAGAAGCGTGTTCTTATAGGTTTTGTTTTTGTGAACTCTTTAATGCACAACAAAATATACAATTATTGATACAGAATAGAAGTAGCGTGCACAAAGGCGGACTTATTCCAAACAGGGATATCTTCCAGTCAACCCTTAATTACTGAAAGGATTTAAAGATTAAAATAATTTAGAGATTTAAAGGACTTACTTACTTACCTTCAGGTGAGATGATGCCAAGGGCTTACCAATTTTGAATAAAAAAGTTTTTATTTGTTTTTGCTCTATTGTAAAAACGTAAAACTTGGTATGACTATAGTACTTACTTAATGTAAGTATGCAGTAAAAAAAAAACCAGCCAAAAATGAGTGGTACTTGCGCCCAGGAGTCCAAACTGAATAAAAAAAAATAGGTCTTGAATCGTGCTACGAAGAGAGTGTACATTGGACGACCGACAGGGAAACGTCTGGTCGGGCGTCCCAGGTACCGCTGGAACGATCAGGTGCAGAAGGACCTGAGTGCCCTCCAGAGACCCGTTTAGCGTGAGGAGGCGCAGAATAGGGACGAGTGGCGACTTTTGGTGTCGGAGGCTAAGATCCTTTTTGGGTCGCTGAGCCAGTGAAAGTAAGTATTATTAATTATTATACTCGTTTAGTAGTGGTGTGGTGGTACGGAACCTTTGGTGCACTATTCTGACTCACACTTGGTCGGTTTTACTATACAACAAAAACAAAAAACCTAAAAAAAATTTGTTTGTAAATTGGGGAACCCTTAATTTTTCACCTTTGTTTATTTTTATAGTTTGTGATAAAATCCACGATATTAATAAAATATATTCTGTGAAATTTTTAGCCAGCTACCTACAAGGTTCCAAAGATACAACGTCTTAAAGATCGGACAGACAGACGGATAGCGTAGGCGTTCCCTGGTACGGAACCCTGACAAGTGGTTCAAGTTCTTCAGTAAGAGCACCAGTTGACTTCCAAAAGTAAATTAAATTAAATATTCTGGGACAAATCACACATGGTCATCTGGCCCCAAAGTAGGATTCCCTGTGTTATGGGAACCAGAGACTGATATACATACTTATATACGTTTAAATACATATCTACATATATAGTAGATATTTAACACCCAGACACAGGGCAAACAAATCTGCTCATCACACAAATGTTTGCCCTGGGTGGGGATCGAACCCACAACCCTTGGATCAGTAGTCAAGAACACTAACCACTGAGCCACCGAGTCAGTCAAAGTTACGTTGTATTGAAATACCTTGTTCGAAGACCAGTACAATAGGACAGAAATGGGCTATGTCGTTCGTGCGCTATGGTCTTTGTAGCATTGGTCTGTATGCAAGCAGTCTTGGAAAAGAAAAATTTAAATATCGACTTCAAAAAGAAAATACTCGAAAGTATAAATTAATATTTATTTATTTATTTATAAATACACCAACTTAAGCAAAAATAATAAAATCAAACGTAGGTGCGAATCAAATTAGGGGACTACATTTTTTTTTGAGATCGGTACCAGCACATAGCTACTTTCCTATCAAATGTTTTAGATTCGATCGCTTTGCTGGCACCAACCTCCAAAAAAAAATTTAGGGTCGTACCACCCTTGGGATATCTCCTTTCCAACAAAAAAAGAATCATCAAAATCGGTTCATAAAGGAAGAAGTTATCCGCGAACACACATAAAAAACAAAAATATAAATTCGAATTGAGAAACCTCCTCCTTTTTGTGAAGTTGGTTAAAAACTCCAAAATCAAGACCCCCATGTCTTCGTAAAGCGCAAGCAGGGTTCCACATGGAAATGTGGTGGCAGCCTGCAGCCGAGCTGGTTCCACAAGTAACCATGTCATTTTTACGGGTTCAGCCAGTCTGGCCGAGAGAGTGACGCTGGTCCTGGGCACTTGGGCAGCACTGCGCTCTCTTAAGGCCTTAAGATGGGTCAAATGACAATATTCAATTCAAATTATTGAAAGACTTTGTTAAGCTATCACCATAGAATAAATATATAATATAAATTAATTGAAGTAATAAAAAAACTAATTAATTACCACTTTTGATGTAAAAAAAATATACTGTAGACCCTGTTTTGGCATTAATCTCTCGAAAACAAATAGTTATTGTTCAATGAAACCAACACACAAAAATTGGTGCCTTTAAGACCTTTCATTTTAATTAAACAATTTTTTTTAAACTTATTTAAAAGTGATGCAAAGTAATAAAAACATGTAAAAATCTAGAATTGGGCGTTCGGTTTCAACGTTACAGCCGCGTTGAAGCCCGCATTGATTTGAACTTTAAATGAATATACTTACCTTCGATATTATTTAAACACGTATCAACCTGCTCGGATTGAGTGATCTTAGCGCCTTAAGGCGAGGTTTCATTCTTTACGTGTAAATATATAGAAAATAAATATAGAAAATAACCACACTTTTGTACTGTAAATTAATTTAAAAAAATCCATAAACTAATCGGCTAAGAAAATTTAGAGGTAAATCGGTCTGGTTTGCCTGTAGAATACTTAAAATGTTTAAAAAGAGGTTTCTTTGACAAATGCTTTTTTCCGTCATAAAAGTTAACTGAATTCGGTTACAAAATATTACTTTCATATGATTTGTAATTGCTGACAAAAATCGAGATCCCTGCGACCAAAGTTTTCGCCTTCCCAGGCGACGCAGGCGCAGTGTCTGTGGAAATTAATTGAAAACGCTAAACACGTTAAAAAACCGACTTCCATCGCAAAACGTTCGTACAATTTTGCATTATTATTTTTGGTTTTTGTTAATTTTCTAATAAAATACTACACCGATTTTGATAAAATTTATATGAGACCACACGAGAAGCACTAGCTTTCAAATGAAAAAGAATCATCTAAATCGATTCACCCAGTCAAAAGTTCTGAGGTAACACACATAAAAAAAATAAAGAAAAACATACAGTCGAATTGAGAACCTCCTCCTTTTTGGAAGTGGGTTGAAAAATAGCATTTAATTGACCTAAGTTAACGTATATACATGTTGGTGTATGAATAGAAATAAAACATTATATTTTAAATCCATTAATGTGCCATTACACTACTGCTGATTTTTTGCTTGCACCTTACGCAGCTTTGATTACTAGGCATACTATCTATGGCACGCAAACAGGAAGGCAAAGACAGATACATGTTTTGCTTAATAGTTTCATGATTAATTTTACAATTTTAATTCAAAATGAATTAAACATTGTGTTTCTAAGCATAATAATAACAAAGTAGTAATAGACACTCCCTGCCGCTCTCTAGATTTCGGACCTGACCCCCTCATCACCCAGATTGATACAGATTGGTTATAGTTTGGTTCTCGAACGTATAGGATTTCGCCGTGATTTTGTTTGCTCCGTCACACATTTGTTTTAAGAAATGTCATTTAACGGCCATTGTGTGGAGTGGCCGGGGTGTGATAATACTTCAAAATGATAAAACTTAGTTTACTTACTTACTGGAAATTCTTACTAATCCTTATAATATTATAAATGTGAAAATGTGTTTGTTTATTTGTTACCTTTTCACGCTTCAACGCCTTGACCAATCTTAATGAAATTTGGCATGCAGGTAGCCTGTTTCACAAGGAAGGACATAGGCTACTTTTTATCCCGTGAAAATAGCATAGCCCGATGCAGTTCCCGAGGGAACTGAAACAATACTCTTTTTTGGTTAATTTCTTTAACATCGTAACGGAACAATGGATTGTGTGATTTTTTGCACAGAGATGGTTGAGGGAGTGGGAAATGACACGATTTACTATTATTAGTATTAATTATTATTATTTATATGCTTATATATATATATATCCTGACATAGTTCCCGAGGAATCTGGAGAAAATCCACGTCCACGCTCGCGAGCCGCTTGCGGCTCGCGCACCGCGCACCCTCTAAGACAGTCATAAAAACGATGTCCACGCGGGCGAAGTCACGGGCAAAAGCTAGTATGATATAATACCATCGTCTTTACACATGTTTACAACGCAGTATACGTCCCAACTCCCATCGGGCGCGTGGTCAGTGAGTCGACCAACCAACTTATGACATGACTGACGCGAAATTCATACTCATTTTTGAGGAACGGTCCCGAAGTCTATTCTTTCGTAGCTTTACCCGTGAATAAACCCCTATTGGCTTTACTCGCATAATGACGTACTTCAGCATGCTAGATCACGCGTTACGAGTAGGCCCTACACGCGCCAGGCCCTACACGCATTAGGACCTACACGCGAAACATCCTTAATGCGAAATGACCTATACAATACGCATCATGACCTAGAAGCCCACGCGGAATGACCTACACGCATTATGACCTAATAACCTACGCCGAATGACCTACACGCATTATGACCTAAAAGCCTACGCCGAATGACCTACACGCATTAATGCCTAAAATCCTACGCCGAATGACCGACACGTATTATGGCCTACACGCCTAAGCGGAATGAACTACACGCATTATGACCTACAAGCCTACGCGGAATGACCTACACGCATTATAACCTACTAATTAGGTCGATGGAGAAAGGGTTAATATTTCTGCGATATTGACTGTAAACTTATATAGTCCCAAAAAGTTTTGCATACTACACAGCGTTCTTCAATATTTTATCAGAATATCGGGCAGTATTTTACGATAATAATTGAAAATTTGTATTTGTTTTGTGTATTATCTCTGTTATGTTGTTTTTAGGGTTCCTTACCCAAAGGGTAAAAACTGGACCCCATTAATAAGACTTCGCTGTCCGTCTGTCTGTATGTCTGACTGCCTCTCTGTCTGTCACTAGGCTGTATTTCATGGACTGTAATAGCTAGATAGTTGAAATTTTCAAAGATTATGTATTTCTTTTGCCGCTATAACAACAAATACTAAAAATTAGAAAAATTAAAAAAAGGGCTCTCCATACAAAAAACGTGTTTTTTTGAAACATGAAGAAACTAGCGCCATCTAGTATGATGGTACGGAACTCTATGTGTGCGGTTCTGACTCGCACTTGGCTGGTTTTTTCATGTTGTTAACCGCCTCCGTAGCTCAGAGGCAAAGTTCACGGGCTTTAAACAGGAGGTCGCGGGTTCGATTCCCGGCGGGTTTAATTGTAAGACTCGGTTTGGTTGGTGGTATGGCATTTTCTAAGCTTGCCTGGCTAGCTACCACCATCAGCTTATCTAAGTCTTGCCGCCAAATATCAATGTTGATATCATTGGTGTGTTCCGGCACGAAGATAAGATAGCCAGTTCCCCCATTGCGTTGGGGAATTTTGGTAACCCGCTTCCATCTTCGGCAACATCGTCACTTACCACCAGGTGAGATGTTGTCAAGGGTTTACCAATTGTGAATAAAAAAAAAAGATTATTGTATCGTAGAGGTGTTAAATATAGGTATAATTAGATAATTACCTAAGCTCTACAAGCACTACATGATTATATGAAATGAGTATTGACGCACGACTGGGCCCAGATTTTACATGTGAATACGTCGTAATATCGTAAAAGGTGATACGTGAACATGCCTTCACGGATCAGCAACTATTGCTTCTTACTGATAATGTCAACAACTAATACTTATAATAACAACAAATCGGCGTAAAAGTTTAGTCCATTAGCTTCATATCAGGAGGTCGTGGGTTCGATGCGCAGCGGATTCTAACTATGTAACACTCGGTTTGGTTGGTGGAAGGGCATCTTCTAAGCCCGCCTGGCCAGACATAGACATCTTTATTGGCAAAATACATTTACACGTCATTACACGACACAATAATTAAAATACAATTGATACAAAAAAATAATTAAAACATATTAACAAAGTAATGAATAAAATATAATTATTAGTATGCTCGACAAGCTAGTGACGTAACTTTGTCTTAAAACACTTGGTAGGCTAGGAGCATCGGAGATACCCCTGAGGAGACGGTTGTAGACTTCCGGTCCTATAACATGCACAAGTCTGGCAGACTTTGTCAGTGAATGGGCGATGGGGCGCAGCCTCGTGTCGTGACGCAGATTGTGCAACTAACAGTCTACACTTTTCTTATACTCTACTAAGTTTTCCCTCGCAAATATTGGTTGGAACATTAGCACAGGCACGGTACTGTCATAATATTAAGGGACGTAAAATGTTCCTTAGCAGGTTCGTCTCGAGCCACACGGGCAATCGTCCTAACTGCACGTTTTTGAAGGCTGAAGACGCGTTATCAGTTGACAGCACGCCCCCAGAACTCTATGCCGTACTGCAACAACTATTGCACCTTGGAGAAATAGCACGAACGAACTACGTCGCTAAGGCGACTCAGTACAAAACAAGCTCGTCCCAATTTCACACAGAGATTCTCAATGTGGGTTTCCCAAGTAAGACACTGGTCTATTTGGAAGCCAAGGAAATTTGCTGTCCGTACCTGATCAATGACAGTTCCTCCAATTTTAACATTTTAAGGGCGCGCGCGGGCAACCGGACAAGTCAAAATGCAAATATACCCAATATTTGCATTTCGACTTTTCCGGTCGCCCGCGCGCTCAAGATCAGCATTAGACCATTCTGACTAAACCAGTTTAGTAATTGGCAGGCGATAGAGTTTATTTTCACCTCCAGAGTCTCACAGGACCCAGCTGTTATAACTACTGCTACATCATCCACGTTTATAAAGACTTCTGCATCGGTTATAACAGTATGCAGCTCGTTTAGCAACAGGGAGAAGCATAGATTTGAAAGAGAGGACCCCTGTGGTACACCTTTCTCAGTTTTCATTCCATCTGACCGCAATTCACCCCCTTTCGCAACAACGTACTGATGCACTCTCGATTTCGTGAAGTCCGTCATGATGTTCAAAGCTGGACCTCTAATCCCGTAATAACCAACTTTAATTTCAAACATGACGTGGTCCGCTTCATCAAAAGCCTTCGAAAGGTCACAGCCAAGTAGCGCTACCTACAATTTATGCTTTCGACCTCTCAGAATACAGTACCTCGCACGCCAGCATAGTTGTTGAGTGCGCGGCACGATAGACAAACTGTCGCTCTGACAAGGCAGAAAAAATGAAACCAACCGGGACGTTAACGTTCTCGAATATCTTAGCCAGAGAGAAGACACAGATAAAGATAAATATCCTTTATTGCACACCAAATATACAGAAATGGAAAACATATTAACTAGCAAAGTATACAATGATATGCAAAGGCGGACTTATCGCTTAAAGCGATTTCGTCCAGCAATCTTTGGTGAATGGAGGAGACGAGAAAAGTGAAACGATAGCGGTTAGGTGCATGTGCAACTAAAAATTAATACTCAATAATAAAGATATAGGTCTGTATGAACACGGATCTTCTTTTTTACCTTTTTCCCTAATAAACAGGGCATACCTTTACATTTTGAAGTATGTCAGGGTGTGTGCCACTATGGAGGCACATACTATAAAGAGCGACCAAGGGCATTGCAATCGAGGGAGCCGCTGTAATGAGAGTTTCAACCGATAAGCCGAAAATATATTTAGTTGGCTTCTTGGCAACATGTTGGGTAATTATTTTTTATACCTGCTCTTCAGTGAAAGGCAGCTCACGGATTTGCTAGCCAAGGACAAGGAAAGTTGTATTTGTGGAAGGGCCGCTCGGGGCGCGCCACTGAGAGCCGCAGCCGAAACTAACTGTTCATTCAGAGAGTGCACCAAACCCTTAGCCGACTATTGATTGGAACAGTTGTCTCTGTCTTTTTCTTTACGTGTAAAGAGTCAAGAAAATAACCACACTTTTTAACTTTTTCAATGGTTTTTCGTATCAATCAAAAACTACAATGAAAGTATAAAAAATAATAACATTACTCACTTTGTATTATCATAACAAATATTGTTGTATATTTTAAATAACTTTTAAATTTGTTTTTATTTTAAAAAAATATACTTCAAAATATTGTTCATAACTAGAGTTGAAAGTAACGGTGTAGACCTATCTTTGGCATTTTTTACTATCGAGCCAAAACTGCTTAATCTTGTTTCTAATAGCTTTTGACTTTAAAAAACGTCATCAACAATAAGGGTATTTTTTTTCAACCTTGCGTTTTCTATCGTTTAGGAGTAATTGACGTGAAAAATAACAAAAATCTGTAATATTATCGCCTTAAAGTTTGTTCCATCTCTTCTTTTAATTATCTCCGTTAGGTCTACAGGGGCCTATTTGCTTTTACATGTTTAAGTGTTAACAATTTGCCACTAACCACCACCATCTTGTCTAAGTCTTGCCGTCAAACATCAATGCCAACAACATTGATGTGTTGCGGCTTGAAGAAAAGGCAGCTAGGTCCCCATTTCGTTGCGGAATCTTAGTAAGCCCGCTTCTATCTTCGGCATCATTGTCACTCAGCATCAAGTGACATAATGCCAAGGGCTTACCAATTGTGAATAAAAAAAAAAACGGAAGGTACATATCATGTTCGGGGCACAGAAGGGATCCAAGAGATCAGAAGGTTAACACTCGGAGAGTTCCATCAATGTGTTTGATACACATTGTTAGGGTTGCTTACCCAAAGATGCCAACACGGTCTGTCCGTCTTTCGTGTCATCTTTTTACTATTATAGGTAGCCATTTGGAATTTACATAATACTTGTTACTATGGATGGACCATTTAAATACAAATGAATAAAAATCATCAACAGATTCACTCTGGAACCTGTAACAAAATTAGTGTAGGACCCGTTAACTGGAGGTTCTACTCATCATACTGAACAACTTTCCCCAAGGAACCCATAGTCAATTCTCAAAAAAAAATTTGGACCCTCCATACTAAAATTCACAAAATTGGTCGATCAGCTGATTGATTTGTATGAAGAAAAAAATTTTTTTTTGCGATTTCAGCTAAGTCGTAAAACAAAAGTTGTTCAATATGATGAGTATAAGAACCAGTAAAACGGGACCTACCAATTTTGTTACACCCTGTATATTCACGCAAACCTAGCCGCCGCCGCCGCCGCTGGCTGGGTGATTGATGTAGTCGCCCATATCACGTGCACGACTGGGCGAGATTCGACGCCCGCGCAGCAGCCCGAGCAAAACGTGATTGCCCCCATTCTAATGCAGAGCTAGCAATGTTATAGAATTGAAAAAGCTCACAATCTCGATAAGCTGTATCAGAAATGTTTTCTTTGCATCAAATTGAGGATTCTTAGTAAGTCCTCTTGTACGGTCGGTCGCATGCCAGTTATAACACCACCAATGTAAAGTTTGTCACACAAAGGAGCTTTAATATAATATTTTATCTGCGAGTATCTCGAAATAAAAACTTATAATATTGCAAGGTATATCACACGGGAGCTATACTATAATATATAAAAACCCTACATTTTGTTACGAGTCCTTGAATGAGCTACACCTAGAACATTTTATACATAGTGATTAAGAAAATGAGTTCACGTATGTTGTCATTGGACTTACTAGACAGTTCGTCAGAGGACGAAGCTGGTTTCGAATTTGAATTATATGTTTCTTTTACGAAAGTAGCGTAATACTTACACCCTTTTCACTCCTCACCGCAGACCACCCCGAACACATCCGCACATACACATATTTTTCTTAAGATAAAATATCTGTGCGTATATTATAGCTTTCAGATATCTGTCGATATCGCGCGGTATCCCTCGGTATCTGCAGATAGACGACCATGAAATATATATATTATCTGTACCGTGTATGTACTCTCATTGATTTCTATTAAGAGCGATATTGTAAGATATCTGGTCAGTTAAAGATATCTTATAGTACGTCCCGTGTGTGAAAACCTTAAGTTGAACAGCGCTCTGATGAAAATTTAAACAACCCAAGACTAGCTACAAGTCAAAATATTACATCTGAGGTAAGACCGACTTTACTTAGACGGTAGCACGATATCATTAAATTAAACCTTATGGGCATCATGGTTCGTAAACTCAGAAGTTTCTAAGCGTTTTCTATTTAAGGCATCGTTAGTTAAATTTCATCACAACACTTGAAATTTATCAGTGAGATAAGGTACAGTTAAATAAATCATTTTAATATGGCTTTGGTATCTGTGTGAGTGAGTACACAACGACACTGCAAGCGGCAACCGATTTTTCCCGCGCACCAATGCATCTTTTTTGGGCCCCTGTCTTGCACTCATCTATTTTTACCCTTCTCTGTTGCCTGTACACTAAGATAAAAGCATAAACCATTTTAAGGTAATTTACCTGTATGTGACGATGACGTACAATATAAAAGAGTAATAAATAAAAAAGTCTTAATTACTAAGAAGTCTTAAATTAAGCTCCGCTTGAAGAACCTAGTGACAACTCCTGAAGGTAAGCCACTTTTGGCAGCACTCTTTAAAATATGGCACAGGTCTTAATAAAATCATCTTCCCAGATTAGTTCGAATTTTTTTGGTTTTGACTTTATACGTTTTTCGTCTCCATTCAGGCCTCATACTGATCTGTTCCTGGGGCACTCCACACTCCTTCATAGTCATATCTCTCTTAAAACCATTCAACCATCGCTGATCAGGTCTTTCACTGCCTCTATATCGCTCCCACACGCCTATCACGCTTCGTGTTACGTAGTCCTTCGCTCTCGTGCATACCTAGCCAGTCGATGGCTTTCAATCTTTTCCGTGCTGTGTCTTAAGAGCAGGCTCCCAAAATAAGTGCATTTTTGCTAGAATATTTTGAGACAGCCGCAAGCTTGCTAAACGTGAAAATTACACATCTCATTCTTTGAACCTTTTTCTTTGGGAGGTATGGCTAAAACAAAAACACCATTTATTGGTTTTCGCTCGATACTTTTTATTTTGTAAAACTATGTAGTTTTGAGAGATTTTTAGATTTTTCTCCTACATTACATAAGTTAAGCGCATGAAATAAATACCAACAGTAAGAAAATAAAGGTATTGATAAAACGGCTAAGACAAAATTTTCCTACAATGTTTACTAAACTCGCAATAAACGAAAATGTGCATTTTCGCCCGAAGTAAAGGACGTAAGTCGCGTCTTAACACTCACGCGAAATTCAATTGTAAAGCTGATTTCATTAGGTTATATATCAGGTTGTATGCTAGTGCAGCACTGGGAGCCTGCCAATAATAAAATTGATATGAACCAGTCTATTGGTTTATTGATCTACAAAACCGTGAACGCACCTCAGCCACCGACGCGTCGCCGCACATGCAAGGAGAGGGCTAAGTAAACTATTATAAGCATTGGGGTGTGTCGACAACGTCAGTCAAACCCTTGTCACCGGTGCACGGTGGTGGCCAGACACTATGACCGGACACACTATGTACGTGCCTTTATAGTTCTACTTGTTTCTAATACTGTTAAAGATAACATAGGCTTGTTAAGGCAAGTTTTGCGACTTGTGAATGTGTTGTTGTTGAAGTTCGGTTTTCAAAGTGATGATTTATGTTTGTGTTCAGGTGTGTGCGTGTGCGTAGCGTAGGCAGGCCTCTCAGTCGGTAGACCGACGATCTGGTGAAGGTGGCGGGTATCCGCTGGATGTGGACAGCGCAGAACCGCCATTGTGGAAATCATTGAAGGAGGCCTTTGTCCAGCTGTGGACATCTTTCGGCTGATATGACGATGAAGATACTATGTGCGTCTATTGGAACTAACCAAGATAATCGGCCTTACTATCTGCCTTTAAAAACAATTAGCTCGCCTGATTGACATCTAGACTTTTAATTATGTTTAAACAAAACTGTGAATTCCGCCACTAAAATTGAACTACTCAACCGATTTTATTGAAACTTTGCACAAATATACCTCATAGGATCAAATTGTACCACATAATTGAAAACGCTTAAACACGTTACAAAAATAAAAGTTAAAAAAAAACTAAAAACCGACTTCAAAATTAAATTCACAGTATGAAATAATATTATAATACTTAAATACCTACGCGACATTAACCAAAAATAACGAAATCAAAGGTGGGTACGAAGGAAATTAGGCGCCTTAATTTTTTTTGAGCACACAGCACACAGTTACCTACGCATCAAATGTTTTAGATTCGTTAATTTGCTGACATCGACCTCAAAAAAAATTTAAGCCCATAATTTAATTCGTACCTACCTTTGATTTCGTTATTGTTGGTTAATGTCGTGTGTTTAAGTACAATAATATTATTTCATACTTTTGAGTGAATTTTATTTTGAAGTCAGATTTTTTTTTACTTTTATTTTCTTTATTTTTAGTGATAATGGTATCTATCTAACAACGTTAAACCCAATCACGTACTCGCCAATAGGAATCATCAAACCATAATGCATGTGTTTCAATAACAAATACAGAGTCCCGTGACTTCCATCATCATCTCAGCAACATGAAAGTTAAGGAGTTAATTAATTTTATAATTAGCTCATCTGAATAACCAGAAAGAATACAACTATCGGTCAATGCGTACCTACGTATCTATCTACGTAATATATTTAAAGAATTATCCTCCAACTAGTAACCGTTAAGGAATTGTACCTTCCTTATTCAGTTCATCAACATAAGATGATGACTACCAGACGCAAATACTTTAATAGCTTTAGAAAACATATGAAACACGAAATACGTGCCTATAAAATTTTAGGGTTGCCTTCCCTGGGATCTCATCATTAGATCCTGACTTGGTGATAATGGGACCCCCTCGGGAGTATACTCTTTCGAATAAAAAAAGAATTTTGAAAATCGGTTCACAATCTGCGGAGATGTAACGCGATATCAAGCATACAAAAAAACAACATACAGTCGAATTAAGAACCTCCTTCTTTTTTTGAAGTCCATCGCAACAACTTAGTACAAATTTGCAATATTATTTTGGGTTTTGTTAATTTTCTTACAAAGTAACCAATTTTGATAAAATTTATATGGAACTGACTCGAGAGCATACTCTATCAAATCATAAAAATCGGTTCAAAATTTGCAAAAAAACACACGCACAAAAAAGTTGACGAATTGTAAACGTCCTCTTTTATTAAGGCGGTTATAAATAATATGACTGAGTGACTGACTGTGACTGACTGAACATACTGTAGATAGAGGAACTTTTCAAAATAGCGGGAAAATATCAACTGAGGTTTGATTCGGGCCACTGAACGACTTTCGACATCATCATCATCATATCAGTAACGTCCACAGCTGGACAAAGGCCTGCCCCAAGGGTTTCCACGACGACGGGTCCTGCGCTGCCCGCATTCAGTGGCTTCCCGCGATCTTCACCAGGTCGTCGGTCCACCGCGTGGGAGGCCTGCCTACGCTACGTTTTCAAGTGCGCGGTCACTACTCGAGAACTTTACTGCTCCAACGGCCATCTGTTCTACGAGCTATGTGCCCTGCTCACTGCAACTTCAGTTTAGCGATTTTTTTTACTGATATTTTTTTATTTTATGTAAATTAATTAGTCCTAAAAATAATATCACACTAATTACAATTCCTAAAACACCTATTAAAATGCCTAAAATACCTTAAATAAAACACCTAAAATGAAACACCTAAAATACCTAAAATAAAACACCTAACATACCTTAAATAATATAAAATGAAAAGCTTTATAGCTGTATCAAGGCCTCAAGATGGGTTAAATGACAATATTCAATTTAAATTATTGAAAGCTATCACTATGGAAAAAATATAATATAATATATAAAAGTACTAAAAAATAGATTTAAATGAATACCATTCTAAATAATTTTCAAAAAGCCTAAAAGCTTTTAAGCACAAGCTTTTTACAATCAAAGTACTCGTCAATACGAATCAAAGTAGCCTAAACTCGATGAGGTTGTGTCGTTTCATTGCGAAGTTCCTATGGCCACTTTCCAGCTCCATCATCAGATCAGCACCATATCAACATAATATTGCGTTGTCACGCGATTTACATATGTATGCAAAATTTCAGCTCAATCGGTAACCGGGAAGTGGAACAAATTTAATTTGCAAGATTTGATGACAAACATCGGGACAGGTGAAACTAAATAAAAGCTTTGTATAGAAGGTGACTTTTAATTAGTTCTTTATAACAAAAAACATGCACGTACTCGTGATTACAAACTTTCCCAAAGAAAGTATATGTCAAATATAAAAAAAAATGCCGATTTGATAACTTATTTTGTATCACGGACCAAAAATTTTGTAGTTTGTAATCATGAGTACATGCATGTATTTTGTCATCAAGAACTAATTAAAAATCTTAAATGGATCGAGCCTACCTTGAATAAGGGCGATCAGGCCTAAGTCGACCACTCGGGCCCAGTGCGGGTTGGTCGACTTCACACACAACCTTCGAGTTTCTCCGCAGGCATGTACAAGTTTC
The DNA here is from genome assembly GCA_947284805.1 of Coleophora flavipennella. Classification (NCBI taxonomy): domain Eukaryota; kingdom Metazoa; phylum Arthropoda; class Insecta; order Lepidoptera; family Coleophoridae; genus Coleophora; species Coleophora flavipennella. The sequence goes on from OX369295.1 coordinate 12,247,270, forward strand.
CTCACAATGTTATCCTTCACCGTAAGAGCGTCGGATAAACGTACATATGAAATCGAAATTCGAAAACACATTGGTACGTGGCAGGATTCGAACCACGGCCTCCCGGACAGGAAGTAGCGGCCGTAACCGTTACGTAACCGACGCTCTTCATAGAAATCAATGAATGTACACACATGGTGCAGATAATACGTGTATTTGATGGTCGTCTATCTGCAGATACCGAACTATACCGATCCATATCGACAGATATCTGTAAGATAGAATATACGCAAAATATTTATCTTGAGATAAATATAGCATGATTCAAAGAGATTTTAACCGCCCTAGTGGCGTAATGGTTAGTCCATTCGCTTCACACCAGGAGGTCGCGGGTTCGATTTCCGGCGAGGTTAACTTTATAAGACTCGGTTTGGTTGGTAGCAGCACAGATGAGATACTAGTTACTCCGTAAGTAAAAGGGTATTGTAATACTGAAGGCTGTACTAATACATGTACATAGCCCGCCTGGCTAGCTACCACCATCTTATCTAAGTCTTGCCGCCAAACATCACTGTTAACAGCATTCATGTGTTCCAGCTTGAATATAAGATAGCCAGTTTCCCATTGCGTTGGGGAATCATGGTAAGCCCGCTTCCATCTTCGTCACTTACCATCAGGTGAGATGATGCTAAGGGCTTACCAACTGTGAATAAAAAAAAAACAGATGCATGAGTGAACTTTTTAGGGTTCCTTTTTAGAGTTCCGTACCCAAAGGGTAAAAACGGGACCCTATAACTAAGACTCCACTGTCCGTCCGTCTGTCCGTCTGTCTGGCCGTCTGTCACCAGGCTGTATTTCATGAACCGTAAATAATTGAATTGTGAATTAAAAAAAAACTTCGCGCGGAGAAAAAACAATGTTCTGTATGGTTTAAAAAGTTACTCAGTTTCATGGTGACCTTCATCTAAAAAGCTGGTATTTTTTACAAGTAAACGTACCTACTGTAAACATGTTGGAAGCGGTCGTAGGTGTACGACTTGCGTGGTCGCTTCGAGCGTATTTAGCAATTAAGAGCGTTTTCACAAAATCGTTACCAATACAAATTTAAAATTACCTTTTTTGAAAATGGATCTTCCGATTCTAATGAAACAGTAAATCACGACTATTTAGTGACAACACATTTTCTATCTACAAACTAAAATTTCGTGACTTGCTTATGTGTATAAAGTTTCATTCGAATCGGCCTATTCATTTTCAAGTGTAGGTAGTAATTTTAAGTATGTATGGGAAAGGAGGCTCTAGTTTCCATGCAAACGTAATTCCGCTTTTATACAAAAACTGCATGCTGGATTGAATCCAAACTTTGCAAATATATTGAGTGACACATGTTTGTAATTAGTTTTCATCGTAGTAAATTTAAACTAAACTAAACGAAGGCTTAAATTAGTTTGGTACCAAAAGTTCGAAACTATACTCTTATTTTTTTCTGTTTTATGTACATCGAAAACTAATTAAATTAAAATTAAAAATAAATAAAAAAGTTTTATTAGAATCTTATTAAAGCTGAACTAACGTTTGAATGGTAACTCAAGCCTCCTGGGGACCTTTAAGTGACGATCATTACATGAATGGGTTTGACTATCAGTAGCATTTTTTTTACAAAATTAACTTTTTGATGTGTAACATCTTTGCTCTCGCTTTCCTGCAATTTGTGGGAGTGATTTCGTGAAATGGGACGGAAATGTGTCCCATGGGACGGAAATGTGTCCCATTGTAAGCAGGAAGTCGCGTTTTTTCAGGCTTTAAAAGCGCGGAAAAGGCAAAGGTATCTATGACCATACAGCCTAGTCTGCCGTATCTTTGCCGTCCTTTTATAAAGTATTTTGTCACATGTATCAGTACATCATATGCGAGTATTGTAGGTCTCGCTCGAATTTTTTTTTTACGAACTTGACTATAGGTTTCTCGGAACAGGTTTCCCTGGTATTATATTTAGTTGCCTAGAAAAAGGTAAACAAAAGCTCGAGTTAGTTGCCGTTTCACAATCGCAAGCGCAATCCTCCAACTCTGAGATATAATTATTTGTTTGTGACTGTTGGAATCATGTTTTCGTAATAAGAACACCTACTGTTTTTGTCAGCTGGTTTTAGCTTTCCTTATTAGGCTTACTAAAGAATACAGTCGTGAGCCCCATCAGACCTGACCTTAAGGTCTAAGGCTCAGCAACTTTCTCAAACGCAGCCAATTAGCGTAAATTAAAATATGTATCTAGTTGCGATTTTTCTACTAATTGCCTCATGAGTTCTCATTTATGCGTACATAGAGTGTTTGATCTAGTTCAAGTTGAGCGTGAATTTATTGATTTTGAAATAACCTGTGAGCCAGCATGATGTATTTCTTTGCCCAGTCTCTGAGATAAACGAACAAACAAACTCAGACGATCAGATGCATGAGTGAACTTTTTAGGGCTCCGTACCTAAAGGGTAAAAACGGGACCCTATCATTAAGACTCCGCTGTCCGTCCGTCTGTCTGTCACCAGGCTGTATTTCATGAACCGTGATATCCAGACAGTTAAAATTTTCACAGATGATGTGCCTGTATCTGTTGCCGCTATAACAACAAATACTAAAAATTTCATAGTCTTCATAGTCTTCCTACAAAAAAGTCTAATACTTCTAACTCTTCATACAACAAAAGTTTTTTTTTAAACGTGCAGAAACTAGTGCCATCTAGTATGATGGAACATAACCCTTTGTACGCGGTTCTGACTCGCACTTTTCCGGTTTTTGTCCTTGTGAGGTACAGATCCCTAAGAAGATATTAAAAAAAAAATATTCTGGGGCAAATCACACATGGTCATCTGGCCCCAAAGTAGGATTCCCTGTGTGTGTGGAATACTACACTTCATAAAAATAAAGAACTTTCAAATTCACAGGCCGCTCGCGATGGAAGTGGGGCTCCTTTTCCTCCTGGTATCCTCCTGCACCGGCACCGTCAAGCTCCAGGAAATGTTCTCGTGGAACGCGCTGGACTGGGCCTACCCTGACGAGCAGAGCAGGCTGATGGCCATCAGCTCGGGGGAACTGATCCAGGAGAACGCTTTGCCGGTGGGCATCGAGCGGTGGGAGAACAAGCTGTTCGTGAGTGTCCCCAGGTGGAGACCAGGTACCTACCTAATTGTCCTTTTTTTCATCACAATTGATAAGCCCTTGGCATCATCTTACCTGATGGTAAGTGACAATGATGCCGAAAATGGAAGCGGGCTTACCAAGATTCCCCAATGCAATGGAGAACTGGCAATCTTATCTTCAAGCCGGAACACATCAATGTTGTTCACACTGATGTTTGGCGGCAAGGCTTAGATAAGATGGTGGTAGCTAGCCAGGCGGGCTTAGAAAATGCCCTACCACCAACCCGCGACCTTCTGGTGTAAAGCGAATGGACTAACCATTACGCCACGGAGGCGGTTAAAATCCTATTTCTAGTTAAATGTTTTTAGCGTTTCTATGCCTACTATGACTAGTTGAGTTCAATTCTCGAGTGGCGACCGAGCACAGGAAAACGTAGCGTAGGCAGACCTCCCACGCGGTGAACCGAGTGGTGAAGGTTGTGGGGAACCGCTGGATGCGGGCAGCGCAGGACCGGCCGTCGAGGAAATCTTTGGGGGAAGCCTTTGTCCAGCAGTGGACTTTTTGCGGCTGATATGATGATGATGATGACGATGACTAGTTGAACGACAGACGCAACTTAGGAGAAGAATGAGAAGAGAAAACTGAACAACTTTCCCTAAGAAAAATAGGGTTGTAGGTTTTTTCTTTCTACAACTTTGTACGAGATAACATTTTTAATATTGGTTTCTCAAGAAAAGCAGTTTATTTTTGACTATTATTTATTCTCCTGAAATACCTCTGTTTACCCAGTCACCCTGCATTCTCTCCCCCCCCCCCCTCTCTGTCTTATCTAGTGGCGCACTTAACCGTGCTATCCAAGGGAGAGACGGCGGTTGTCTGGTTTTGCACTTAGCATCACCCGCGGTTACGTGTAGGGTATTTAGATTTACGCCTACGGACGTATGCAACGCGAACATAAAACACATCTGGAAACAGATGTGCAGGTTTCCTCACGATGTTTTCCTTCACCGTTAAAACAATCGATAGGTATATGTACGTATGTTTTTAAAAACTCATTGGTACATTGGCCGTCCGGATTTGAACCCGGGACCTCTGGTTAGGAGGACCGAGTTGTTACCTGTTGAGCCACCGACGCTTTTACTTAAAACAAATTACATGTCCCCTAGGAATTTCTTTGATATAGCTCATTTGACCTTGTTTTTTATAAAATAAGCTTACGATTCTAGACACTAGGTAGTTAGTTAGGTTGAAATAATTCAAGAAAATCGAAGCCTGTTGAAGACTATAGAAAATAGAAGATGAAATATGCTGGGACACCTAGTACGACACGACAGTCTACTGAGAACAATCATAGAGGAAAGATAGAGGGAAGGAGAAGTAGAGGAAGGCCAAGGTGAAATTATCTAGAACAAATTAAGGAGAAGGTTGCTGTCGTGTCGTATCGGAAGGTAAAGATGTTGGCCGAGGATAGAAAAAAGAAGAAGAAGTTAGGTACCTGATGTAGTTATTGTCCCGTTGTTTATACCTATAAAACTAATGGCTCTGTTAGCTTGTACGAGTAGACTTCGCGAGTTTTTCTAAACGGCTAAAATGTGATAATTTTTACGTTTTCAAGCCCTATGTGTCCGCCATTTTAAACCAAAAACTAATTCGTCAAAAAATTCCATATAGTTATCGAATCTGCTCACAAAATTTCACGAGAATCGGTTGAGAAATGCCACGTGTAGAGGAGAACTGCCGGACATCTGGACAGACATACGAAAGCATGTTTGCCAAAGCTGTAACGGAGACGCTTCGCTTGCGCTTTGCACTCGCTCTGTCAATAACTGAAAGCTTTAAAAGCTAATATATTTTTAATTTTATTTTTTATAAATTAAAGTGATGATTGTTTTTAAGTTTAAAATTTTATTATTATCGAATTGAAAACAGTAAATTGGAGTCTCTCTTTGGAAGAAACATAAATACGTATTATCCTACTAATCCTTACTAATATTATAAATGTTAAAATGTGTTTGTTTGTTTGTTACCTTTTCACGCTTCAACGCCTTAACCAATCTTAATGAAATTTGGCATGCAGGTAGCCTGTGTCAAAAGGAAGGACATAGGCTATTTTTAGTGAAAATAGAATAGCCCGATGCAGTTCCCGAGGGAACTGAAACAATACTCTTTTTTGGTTAATTTCTTTAACATCGCATCGGAACAATGGATTGTGTGATTTTTTGCACAGAGATGGTTGAGGGTGTGGGAAATGACATGATTTACTAATAAGTATATGCTGACATAGTTCCCGAGGGATCTGGAAAAAAATTATGTCCACGCTCGCAAACCGCTTGCGGCTAGCGCACCGCGCGCCCTCTAAGACAGTCATAAAAACGATGTCCACGCGGGCGAAGCCGCGGGCAAAAGCTAGTATTTTTATAAACGCAAATGTTTGTAAGAATGTATGGTTGTATGTTTGTTACTCTTTCACGCAAAAACTACTGAACGGATCTTGCTGAAATTTGGTAGGTAGACAGATTAGGATCTGGATTAACACATAGGTTACTGTTTTCACGCTAGCGAGCCGCTTGCGGCTCGCGCACTGCGAACCCTCGAAAAGTCATAGAAACGTTAGAATTGAAAAAAACTTGCCGCCATATTGAACTTACTGGACCGAATGCTTCCAAAATCTATATCTGAGGTCCCTTATCACGAATCCGTTGCCTCAGGGACCTCAGGGACCCCAAGATATCGATTTTGGAAGCAATCGGTCCAGTAACTAAAAAGTTCAAAATAGCGGCCACTTTTTTCAAAAACGGATTATAATATGTATGTCATATTCGTAAATAAACACCCCAATATAACGTATAAATTGATCCACATCAGGATCTTCAAGGCGAGAGTGACTAGACATTATTTGAGTTTGCGTGTACCATCCTCGACTACATCTTCACTTACCATCAGGTGAGATGTCGTCTAACTCACACAAATTTTTAATTTTAAAAAAGTATCGATAATTAATATTTATATTATAAACTAAAAAAACATTTGTAGTAAAATAAAGAATTTTAAATTTATTAAAATAATAAATATAACAAAATGTTTTAATATTTATTAAAATTATATTAAATAATTTTTAATAATACAAAAATATATATAACCAAAATAAATCAAAAGATAATAATTAGCCGTGCATGAATGATTGATAATAAAAATGCAACGTGACGACCCTCAATGAATGGGCCCACCGCACCATACAAATGGTGACAATAGTCTGTGGGCCCTACCCTCTTCGCAGCCCCCGCACGATAACCCTGTCTGACGCCCTCCATTGGACGACTGTATGGATCCCTAGACTGTGGTCATGTACAGAGGCCAGCACATCAAGCTAGACATTCGTAGTTCGATTCTGATCCATAAGCATACGGCATAAGGACGATACAAAGTCCAAAGTGTCTAGCTTGATGTGCTGGTCTCTGTACATCATATTTTTTATCATTCACTTATTTTAGAAGTTACGGGGGGGGGGGGGACACACATTTTACCACTTTGGGAAGTGTCTCTCGCGAAAACTATTAAGTTTAGAAAAAATATATATAATTGTATTAGATTATCTAATGAAAAAAAAACCCATACGTGTGGGGTATCTAATTTAGATACACGTGGGGTATGGGTTTGGTGAAAAAAATTTGAACCCCAAAATTTATTGGTTTTTTTTTTCTATTTTTGTGTGAAAATCTTAATGCGGTTCACAGAATACATCTACTTATCAAGTTTCAATAGTACAGTTCTTATAGTTTCGGAAAAAAGTGGCTGTGACATACGGACACATAGACAGACAGACATGACGAATCCATAAGGGTTCCGTTTTTTGCCCTTTGGCTACGTAACCCTAAAAATAGTAAATTAAGAAAAAAATACGGATCAGTGGTATAGTAAAAGCTAGTGAGAAATAACGACCACACCCACGTCCCACATGGTCACCGATCACAACCAAATTCGAATGTTGGTCCAATTAATCCACTTTGGTATGACCTCCCTGCATCACTTGCGGTTGCATGTCGGCCATTTCTCTCACTGACAGTGGGCTTTTGGCCACTGTTGGGCAACAAACGTCTGTCAGTTAACACATTAGTCGATATGTCATTAGATAATGTCGTTTCTAATAGATAATTAATTAATTAGACAAGCAAGACAGGCTCCTTTGAGAGTTTTAGGTTTTTGGTGTTGCAACAATTTTTCATACCGCCTAGCAATAGGTTAATTTTTTTTAAAGTTTGCAAGCAAAAACAAAAATGTACAGGTTGTAACAAAATTGTGGTAGGACCCGTTAACTGGGGGTTCTAAGGAACCCATTTTCAGTTCTCAAAAAAAATTTGGACCCTACTAGTAGTTTAGTAGAAAATGACTACAATGTTTTGCACAAACACCCTCTCACTCCAAACGCATATACCGTCTCCGTTCCGTCGCGGATAAAAAATGCACAAAATTTGTCGATCAGCTGATCGATATGTATGAAAAAAAAAATTCTTGCGTTTTCAGCAAAGTCGTAGAACAAAAGTTGTTCAGTATGATGAGTAGAAGCCCCAGTTAACGGGACTTACACCACTTTTGTTACAGTATATTGCATTTTTAAAACCATAACCCTATCCAAAACCATGTAGTTTATTGAACTAATAAAAGATCAAGTTTATTAAACTACATGGTTCTGGATAGGGTTATGGTGTTAAAAATGCAATACACAGGGTGTAACAAAATTGGTGTAGGTCCCGGTAACTGGGGCTTCTACTGATCATACTACATACATCTACTTCGTACGTGTTATTGACACGTATAGAATTTGTAAATATCTGTGAACAGATAATATTTTTACCCGTCTGCGCCAGAAAGAGGGTTATGTTTTTCGAGTGTATGTATGTTTATTTATTTCTTTGACACGCCCTGTAGCTTAAACGGCTTGATGGATTTTGGAGTGCGAGCTATCCTTAGATTCGTCTTAATCCCGTGAGTGACATAGAATACATTTTTACCCGACTGGCCAAAAATGGGGGTTAAGTTTTCTGCAGTAGGGTTTTTAACTTTTAATTAATTTAATAACTTAAATTGCCAGTTACTTTATTAATAAAAGATAAACTCTAGTGTGAGAGCATAGAAAAAATAAAACTTGCAACACAGTGAAGGCTATGTAATGTTTAGTCATAGTCTAATAAACGGAACGGAGACCGGAGACCGAGGAGTAAGACAGCAGTCGTCGAGCCCCTAGTTCCATAGCCACCGTTGTTCTGAACTTGGGGACATTCATTCAGGCGCAGGTGGCCCGGCGTACGTGCCAGTTACTAGTGATGTCAGCTGATTGGATCACTGCATGGATCCATACAATGTGGTTTCGCTATCTGCAGCTGTTGAAGTTATAGTGCTCATACTCGATTATAGAAGCGGAGAAACCCTTTTGCTAGATAATTTTTTTTGGGTAATTACTACTAAATAACGGTCTTGCAAAAAATATTAGACATACTTAAGGATATTATCTGAGGAACGTGCTAATATGTTACACGATAGTGTGTACTTTACTCGATCATAATAAATCCCAAAAACAGGTCTAAAACGTCTAAAAAAAACTAAAACGAATTGTTTATCAATAAAATTTCTAAATTTGCACACAGTTTTTATATGGAGATATTTGAGCTAAAATTTAGTTTTTAAATTGAAGTCTTATGAGAAATAACAACGTAAAACATTAAAAAAGTGCAAAAGACGGTTATTTTCTTGACTTTTTTTTCACGTAAAGGCAAAAAACAGAGACAACTGTTTTACAAATGCCTCGCCTGAGGAAACGCGATCTAAAGAATAGGTACTTGAATAAAATGTTACTGTCTCCTTCCCCTAAACCTCTCCGTAAACAGCAAGAAAGGGAGAACTGCAGCGCAGACCTATGAAAGACACGAAAATTAACGAAAACAGCATTTCAAAGTCCCCTATTTCCTCCTCAAAAACTTGAGAAATAAACGCTTTACCTATGCCTCTATGTTTTCATTTTATTGTTAATATGCTTATTATTTTTTTGGTGGGTGTCTGAAAATGATGAAACGTCATTTTCAACATAGAGGCATAGGTAAAGCGTTTATTTCTCAGTTTTTGAAGGCTCCTACTTCTAATTATATGGAAAAAAACAAAACATAAGGCCATTGGTAGATATAGGTTTGGTCATTATCCAGGGAGATAATTTTGAACAAAAGAAACCGACTTCAAACAGGGAACTAAGGTTCCCCTCGATTTCTCTGAGATTCCATCATCAGATCCTGGTTTCCTTATCACTATACCACCCTTGGGATATCTTCTTTCTAACAAAAAATAATCATCAAAATCGGTTCATAAACGACGAAGCTATCCGCGAACACAGATGAAAAAAATTAAAAATATATATACGGTCGAATTGAGAAACCTCCTCCTTTTTTTTAAAGTTGGTTAAAGAAACCTCCTCCTTTTTTTAATCTGATCTCCAAGATACAGGGTCCCCCTCGTTTGGAGATCAGTACACCAAATTATATTTCCTGTTACCAATTACCACTAAAAATGTTTTTGTTCCTCATTTTATCATTATAAGGTATATCACTGTACCATTAGGTGGTTTTTGTCAATAAAGATTATCTTATCTTATCTTTTTAAAATAGGTTAAAAAGAGGGGACTACGTTTGTATGGAAAAATGGCGCCGGCGTTTCTTCTTAACAATTTAAACAACTTTCCATTCAGCCTCTTAATATTTTGTAATCGTTTGGGTTACTCGTTTATTCACGATTGGTAATTCATTAGTGGTAATTGACGATCAACTGTCTTAGTGTTGTAGTGGCTAGTCTACTCGCTTCACAGCAGGAGGTCGCGGGTTCGATTCTCGGTAAATTCTGACTTTGTAACACTTGTTTTGGTGGTGATAGGGCATTTATAAGCCCGCCTGGTTAGCTACAACCACACCCTGGACACTTCATACAACGGGCCAGAAATGACATTTATAAGCCCGCCTGGTTAGCTACAACCACACCCTGGACACTTCATACAACGGGCCAGAAATGATATTTCAAAAAAGGAATGACGGAACAAACAAGATGTCGGCGAAATCCTATACGTTCGACAACCAAACTGTAACCAATCTGTATCAATCTGGGTAACGAGGGGGTGAGGTCGCAATCTAGAGAGCGGCAGGGAGTGTCCATACTGTATGTTAGTACTAATATAATATGTACTTTGCCATTACGTTGGAATCTTTGTAAGTCCACTTCTGTCTTCGGCATCTCGTCACTTGCACCGTTAGGTGAGATAGTGCCATTAGTGCCAAGAATAGCCGTAAAAAAATTGAATTGCTAAAGAAATAAGACATATTTTTTATTGACTTTACTGTAAACTGGTTTACCAATTATGAATAAATAAAGAAAAAAAAATACTATTTTTGAGGATCTCATTTGAAAGTTTTTAAACTGATGAAGTGATGACGTATGACAAGCTCAAATTTTATGAAACTTTATGTAAAAAAAAATTTATGTACGGCAGAACTCACTAAACTTTTTTTACATACAAAAATTTAATAGAATAAAAATTAAATAATTTTAGAAAAGCGTCGGTGGCTCAACCGGTAACGACTCGGTCCTCCTAACCAGAAAAAAAAGTGCTAAATTTTGTCGGAGTCGAGTGCCTCCACCCCCTGACAACTAAACCGCTGTATTTGTAAATATGAAAAAAAAATATAAAAGTAGTCTATATAATTAATTTAAAAGGAAAACTATCAAAGCTTATAAGGCTTTTCTAGTTGACGAGCAACAGTCGATCAAATAAAATTCATATGTTCATATTCATATTCAGCTGCTCAAAAATGTTACTAGTATTGAAACCGGACTACCGACCTCGAGGGCGATGGTCACGCAAGCTTTTTTTAGATATGGACGCGATAATGGCAACTACTCTAATACCCTACATTTGCCTCCGTAGCTCAGAGGCAAAGTTTACTGGCTTTACACAGGAGGTCGCGGGTTCGATTCCCGGCGGGGTCAATTGTAAAACTCGGTTTGGTTGGTGGTAGGGCATTTTCTAAGCCCGCCTGACTAGCTACCACCATCTTATCTAAGTCTTGCTGCCAAGCATCAATTTTAACAGCATTGATGTGTTCCGGCATAAAGATAAGATAGCCAGTTCCCCATTGTGTTGGGGAATCTTGGTAAGCCCGCTTCCATATTCGGCAACATCGTCACTTACCATCAGGTGAGATGTTGTCAAGGGTTTACCAATTGTTAATAAAAAAAAAATTGCGCGTGGCTCGACACGCACTTGGCCGTTTTTTTTTAAAGTTTTCATTCCGTTTATAAAACCTCCTACATGGCTTTATAACTACCTTCTAGTATAATTAGCAACCAGCACCAATGGCGTAGCTGGTAAAGGATGAAAACGTTCAGGATAAATAAATATTTAATACTAGCAAGCTGTGCCCGCGACTTCGTACGCGTGGAGGTCTCTCCTCGGGAACTCCTGAATTTTGCGGAATAAAAAGTATTTCATATGTTAATCTGGGCTATAAGGAACCACAATACAAAATTTTATCGAAATCGGTCTGGTAGTTTTTGCGTGATGCAAGAACATACAGACAGACAGACAGATAAAAATTCTAAAAGTAGTTGTTTTAGCCTCCATTAGTAATGTCCACCACAGTTATTTTTTAAAATTATAAAAAAATGCCTATATGTATTCATTTTATTGTTAACTAGCTTTTGCCCGCGGCTTCGCCCACGTGGACATAGCTTTAATGACTCTTTTTGAGGGTGAGTGGTGCGCGAGTCGCAATCAGCTCGCGAGCGTAGAAAACAGTTGTCCCCAGATCCCTCGGGAACTATGTCAAGATATCCTTATTAGTAAATTATAGCATTTTCCACCTCATCTCTGTGCTAAAAATCACACCAATCCATTTTTTCGTTACGATTTTAAATAAAACGAACAAAGAGTATTGTTTTAGTTTCCTCAGGAACTGCATCGGGCTATGATAATTTCCACATATAAAAGGTTGACTATTTCATTTCCAGTAATACAGGCTACCTGCATGCCAAATTTCATCAAGATTGGTAGAGGTGTTGAAGTGTGAATAGGTAACAAACAAACAAACACAACAAAGTAAGGATTTCTAAATCTTAAATAAAATATAGAGCGTCGGTGGCAAAACGGTTAGGGCCACTACCTCCTGTCCGGAATGCCGTGGTTCGAATCCTGCCACTTACCAATATCTATACGAATATCGATTTCATACTGGTATGTACGTTTATCCGACGCTCTTCTAATATATATACTGTGCTCTTACGGTGAGAAAAACATCGTAAGAAAACCTGCACACGCCTGCGAAGAAATTCGAAGCTTATGTGTGAAGTCAATCAACCCGCAATGGGCCCGCGTGATCGTCTAAGGCCACAGATCGCCCTAACTCAGGGCAGGTCGAGCCCCTTGGTGGGGACGTATATAAACTTATATGATGAAATATTATCAAAAAACTAATTCAAATCATTATAGGTATCAATCTAGTAATAAAATTTCCTAACAATATTTATATGGGTCAAATCCTCGAGTCGTATCAGCTCCAAAGGAGCCCAAGACGCACTTCTCGTTGCCGCGCTGGATGGCAATAGACAACCTTAGCAGCAGGTAGGATCTCACGTCACATCTCCTCTCTCGAAGGCGAAGGCCAATCTTCTTTGTGAAGGCAAAGGCCTCTGAGGGTTCAGCTGCCGGTTGTCTCACAGACCAGCGGCACAAAGCAGTAATTTGCCTCCAAGACCGAGTACTTATTATGCTTCTTTCTCACCGCAAACTGAGCAGCAGTACCGTACGGATGAGGAGTGAGGCAGAAAAAGTGGCTTCCTAAAGCAGACACGTTCCTCTCTGCCATAGCACCTGATTAAACCCTCCGGCCTTTTGCCATCAGATCGCCTAAAGCCCGGTTGGCGGCTGCATCAAAGATGGAATATTCTATCTGGCCGAGACCAGTACCCTCCGAGTGAGGTTATTAAGGAATTGGTGACGTGATAATCTTCACAAACACGACTGCAACTCAGTGAGTGATGGCCAATTGCCTCCACCGAGGACCCGCAAATACATTGATGAGGTTCACAGATATTGATATTGCAGGCGGAGAGCAACTGCCACACGCAAATAGTCGCCGTCAGAAGAGTTCCCATATCTGTGCCTCCTGTTAAAAGATGTTAAACTCGATTTATGTGTTTTAATTTTTTTACACGATTGGAATCTGTAAAAAATACCTCTCTGTTCGTCTATGAAACACATCGCTACGTACCATAGTTCCAGAGTTTAAAGTAGCGTATGCTGAAAAATACATAAAAGAAATCCACTCGAAAGTATGAAATAATATTTTAATGTTTTAATACAACTTAAGCGCGTTTTATTATCCCTGCAGTGCCATCTATTGACATTCTGCTGCTATGATTATAATGTGTGGTATGTAGCTAATATGGGGAAAAGTACTCTATTGTTATTATTGTAAGTATCGATAGATAATTTCCCACGGGACCTTTTAGTTTTCCGGGATAAAGAATACCCGACTATACAATGATGGTCAAAACACCCCATCCCAATGTAAAGGTTTCATATTGTTACGTTGAGTCATTCTAAAAATACAATTTTTTGCATTCCTGTAGGAACCCTAATTTTTTTGCATTCACAATGTCCCAATTTTAGTTCGCGATAAGGATATCAACGTGTAAAATTTGATTGTAATAGGTCAAGCCACATTTGCGTAGTGAGCCATTCTATAAATGAATACTTTTGATTTTCCCACGGGAACTCTTGAATTTTCTGGGATAAAAAGTATCCTATATGTTAACCCGGGTTATAAGGAACCACCATACAAAATTCCATCAAAATCGGCCTGGTAGTTTTTGCGTGATGCGCGAACATACAGACAGACAGACAGACAGACAGACAAAAATTCCAAAAGTTGTTGTTTTGGCCTCTGTATCGTTAGTAATATCCACCAGTTATTATTTTCCAAAAATATTTCATGTACAGACACGGCCCCGTTACAGTTTTATTATATTATAGATATGCCGTATTATTTGTGTCTGTAAATGACGTTTCTATTGGGAAGTTTTCTCAGTTTTTAAAGGCTCCTCCTTCATATGGGAAAAAACAAAACATAGGGGCATTGACCATGAGCGTCGGTGGTCTAACGGCTAGGGCCGCCGCCTCCTGCCCGGGAGGTCGAGATTCGAATCCTGCCACGTACCAATGTGATTTCGAATTTAGATTTCATATGTACGTTAATCCGACGCTCTTACGGTGAAGGAAAAAACATCGTGAGGAAACCTGCACACGCCTGCGGAGAAATTCGCAGGTTGTGTGTGAGGTCGACCAACCCGCACTGGGCCCGCATGGTCGACTAAGGCCCGATCGCCCTAATTCAGGGTGGGGACGTATATGAGCTGATATCATCATGACCATGGTAGATATAAGATTGATGGAATTATTATTTTTTGCTGTATTGTCATTATCCGGGGAGGAAACAGAGGACTACGTTTGTATGGAAAAAAACCTCTTAATTAAAGTAAAAAGTGGTCACAAAGGTGGTCGTTGGCGGCGGTATACCTAAGCCTCAAATAACGGTTGACTCGTAAGGCATCGTACCGGCAGCTACGGCTTAGAGCCTAGTCAGCCACAGATGCGATTACATAGCAATGCATTATGAGCAAAGCATCGCGTGCCGAAGTCCCAACCAGTTCGCAGTGCTTGCAACATATTTGTACTTTTTTCGTCATAGTTAATACTGATAACAGCCTGTGTAACGACAAATTATCTAAATTACACTCGAAAGCCATCTGAATCGATTGACAGACGAAAGTATGCTTGCGTGCAGTAAAATGCACATTACACTGCACAAGGTACAAATACCTTAATTTTTAGAATACTGAATAATTTTAACCAGGAGACAAATAGTCGTTACGCCACAGTGAAACTGGCCAAGTGCGAGTCGCACTCGCGCACTAAGGTTTCCGTAGCAAAACACATTTGGGTAAGTCGCCCTACAAACATAAACGACTACACAATCGGATCGGTAGTTGAAAAAATATGCTCCTATACATCGATATACGTCATCTAACAGCGACAGCTATATGAAACTGGCGATTGTGTTAATATAATAAATAAAATTTCCATAAATATAAACACTACGAAGTATTCTTTTTGTATTTTTTTTGTATGCAAATAATATACAAAAAATATTGTAATTGTTAAAAAAACAATTAAGAAAATATTAATTAACTAGCTTTTGCCCGCGGCTTCGCCCGCGTGGACATAGCTTTTATGACTTTTTTTGAGGGTGAGTGGTGCGCGAGCCGCAATCAGCTCGCAAGCGTGGACATCGAGTTTTCTCCAGGTACCTCAGGAACTATGTCGGGCTATTCGGATTAGCAGTCTTTGTCGCTTCCCACCCCCTCAACAAATTCTATACAAAAAATAATTTTAATCCGTTGCTCCATTGCGACGCCACCGACGTACGCGAGCGTAGATAACAGTTGTCCCCAGATCCCTCGGGAACTATGTCAGGATATACTTATTAGTAAATTATATCATTTTCCACCTCATCTCTGTGCTAAAAATCACACCAATCCATTTTTTCGTTGCAATTTTAAATAACATATCGAACAAAGAGTATTGTTTTAGTTTCTTCAGGAACTGCATCGGGCTATGATAATTTCCAGAGATAAAAAGTAGACTATTTCATTCCCAGTGATACAGGATACCTGCATGCAAAATTTCATCAAGATAAGTATAGGTGTTGAAGTGTGAATATGTAACAAACAAACAAACACATTTACACATTTATAATATTAAGTAAGGATTTCTAAATCTTAAATAACATATAGAGCATCGGTGGCGTAACGGTTAGGGCCACTACCTCCTGTCCGGAAGGCCGTGGTTCGAATCCTGTCACTTACCAATATCTATACGAATATCGATTTCATACTCGTATTGTACGTTTATCCGACGCTCTTACGATGAGAAAAATGCACACGCCTGCGAAGAAACTCGAAGTTTATGTGTGAAGTCAATCAACCCGCAATGGGCCCGCGTGATCATCTAAGGCCTGATCGCCCTAACTCAGGGCAGGTCGAGTCCCTTGGTGGGGACGTATATAAACTGATATTATGAAATAACACGTATACCTATATTATCAAAAAACTAATTCAAATCATTATATCAATCTAGTAATAAAACTTCCTAAAAATATTAATATGGGTCAAATCCTCGAGTCGCATCAGCTCCAAAGGAGCCCATAACGCACTTCTCGTTGCCGCGCTGGATGGCAATAGACAACCTTAGCAGCAGGTAGGACCCGGAGCGGGCGTCACGTCTCCTATCTCGAAGGCGGCGGCCAATCTCCTTAATGAAGGCAAAGGCAGCAGCCGGTTGTCTCACAGACCAGCAGCACAAAGCAGTAATTTGCCTCCAAGACCGAGTACTTCCTCTCTGCCATGACACCTGTTTAAACCCTCCGGCCTTTTGGCATCAGATCGACCAAAGCCCAGCGGCTGCATCAAAGATGGAATATTCCGTCTGGCCGAGACCAGTACCCTCCGAGTGAGGTCTTTAAGGAATTGGTGACGTGGGAATCTTTACAAACAACGACCGCAACTCATTGCGTGATGGCCAATTGCCTCCACCGTGGACCCGCAAATACATTGATTGAGTGAACCTATCACAGATATTGATATTGCAGGCGGAGAGCAACTGCCACACGCAAATAGTCGCCGTCAGAAGAGTTCCCATATCTGTGTCTCCTGTTAAAAGATGCTAAACTCGATTTATGTGTTTTTAATTTTTTACACGATAGGAATCTGTAAAAAATACCTAACGGTTCGTCTATGAAACACATCGCTACGTGCCATAGTTCCAGTAGCGTATGCTGAAAAATACATAAAAGAAATCCAATCAAAAGTATGAAATAATATTTTAATGTTTTAATACAAATTGAGCGCGTTTTATTGTCCCTGCAGTGCCATCTATTGACATTCTGCTGCTATGATTATAATGTGTGGTATGTGTGTGTAGCTAATATGGGGAAAAAAGAACTCTATTGTTATTATTGTAAGAATCGATAGATCTAACTTCCCACGGGACCTCTTTAGTTTTCCGGGATAAAGAATACCCGACTATACAATGATAGTCAAAACACCCCATCCCAATGTAAAGGTTTCATATTGTTACGTTGAGCCATTCTAAAGATACAATTTTTTGGATTCCTGCAGGAACCCTTAATTTTTTTGGGATTCACAATGTCCCAGTTTTAGTTCGCGATATAGGGTATCAAAGTGTATAATTAGATTTTAATAGGTCAAGCCACATTTGCGTGGTGAGACATTCTATAAATGAATACTTTTGATTTTCCCACGGGAACTCTTCAATTTTCCGGGATAAAAAGTATCCTATATGTTACCCCGGGCTATAAGGAACCACCATACAAAATTTCATCAAAATCGGCCTGGTAGTTTTTGCGTGATGCGCGAACATACACACAGACAGACAGACAGACAGACAGACAGACAGACAGACAGACAAAAATTCCAAAAATTGTTGTTTTGGCCTCTGTATCGTTAGTAATGTCCACCGCAGTTATTATTTTCCAAAAATATTTCATGTACAGACGCGGCCCCGTTACAGTTTTATTATATTATAGATGAGAAATATTGCCATTACTTCTAGGGATTTGAAAGCTGTCACTTTCTACCTATTGCATGTTGATAGATCCATCGTATGAAAAAAAAAAACAATTGCAGAAAAAGTTTTCGTACCAATTGAGTATAAATGGGACCCATTGGCCCCAGTAACGAACACGCGACCTATATGATCAAAGTAAGCAACCATATAGTTAAAACTGCATTGAAACTGCTTTACGCAGTTCAATATAAAATCATAAACAAACACCGGGTGATGATGGAATTACGGCTGAACTTCTGAGAGCAGGTGGATCACCGGTGCTAAAAGCTCTTCAGAAGTTATATAATTCCGTTATACTCGAGATGCCTAAGGCATGGCACAGAAGTGTGGTCGTGCTTTTCTTCGTAAAGGGTGACAACACCCTGCTGAAGAACTACAGACCCATCTCACTTCTGAGCCATGTCTGTAAGCTGTTTTCGAGAGTCATTACGAATCGTCTTGCACGTAGGTACGTAACAAGCCGGTTTTCGAAAAGGCTTTAGTACTATAGACCACATACTTACGCTGCGGCAGATTATACAGAAGACCGAAGAGTACAATCAGCCACTATGCTTGGCGTTTGTGGACTATGAGAAAGCCTTTGATTTAGTCGAAACCTGAGCTGTGCTACAGTCTCTCCAGTGGTGCCAAATTGACCATCGATATATCGAGGTGTTTAAGTGTCTGTATGAAAACGCCACCATGTCGGTTCGCCTCCAGGATCAGAACTCGAAACCTATCCAGTTGCAGCGAGGGGTGAGACAGGGAGACGTTGTATCTCCGAAACTGTTTACCGCCGCCCTGGAAGATGTTTTTAAGCTTCTGAACTCGGCATCAATATCAATGGCGAGTACATAGCTCACCTCCGACTCGCTGACGATATCGTGGTCATGGCTGAGACTATGAAAGACCTAAGCACAATGCTCGATGGCCTCAGTAAAGTCTCTCAACAAGTGGGTCTTAAAATGAACATGGACAAGTCCAAAATAATGTGAAGTGTCCGTGTCGCACCCACCCCTCTAAAGGTTTGGAGACTCTGGAAGCTGTTGACGAATATGTATACCTGGGACAAACAGTCCAGCTAGATAGGTTCAACTTCAAGAAAGAGATCAATCGACGAATCCAACTCAGCTCGGCATCGTTCGGGAAGCTTCGTAATATCTTCACGTCCCAAATACCGCAATGTCTCAAGATTAAGGTCTTTAACCAGTGTGTGTTGCCAGTGATGACTTACGGAACTGATACATGGACACTTACTATAGGCCTCATAATAAGACTCAAGGTTACTTAAAGGGCAATGGAGCGTGTTGTGCTTGGAGTTTCTCTGCGTGAATCAGAATCACAAACTAGGAGATCCGCAGGAGAACCTAAGTAACCGACATAGCTCACAGAATCGCTAAACTGAAGTGTTAGTGGGCAAGGCACATAGCTCGTAGAACAGATGGCCGATGGGGCAGTAACCGGAAAACGTAGTGTAGGAAGGCCTCCCACGCGGTGGACCGACGACCTGGTGAAGATCGCGGGAAGCCGATGGATGCGGGTAGCACAGGACCGTTCGTCGTGGAGGCCTTTGTCCAGCAGTGGACAATTTTTGCTGATATGATGATGAGACAAACTTTTCATGATTTGACAATTTTCATGTCATTTCCCGCCATTTTGGAAAAAAGCGGGTCGGCTTGATGGAAGGGGACGTCAACATTCAATGTTGAGCTGGAAAATACATTTTTAATAGACTCAAATTGGTTAATATTTCCACAAGATAGGAGAAGAGAGAATAAACTCAAATGTATTCTTTTCTATCAATGTATTGTCTTTAAAGACAGATAAAAACCAACTGTTCATTTTAACGTCTAGATTAGAACGCGTTAATCAAAAATTATCCAGGAAAAGAATACATTTGAGTTTAGTCTCTCTTCTCCTATCGTGTGGAATTATTAACTAAATTGAGTCTATTAATAATGAAGGCCTAAAACATGCCTCAACACAAAAATTTAACACCTAACGAATTGTAGGTAATATCTATGATCAACACCTGTAGGAGCCCCAGCTTAGTAGACGGCTGCGACCCAGTAAATTCAGTGAAGTTTGCAGATGTTTAAGTTAAAAGTTTTATTTTGTAATGATTTTACAATGCACTTCTATTTTTGGTGAGAGTTAGTGGCAAACTTAAAAATATTGATTAGTTATTTATTATATACTATGTCCCGGCGAACTTCGTTCCACCTTACACTACATTACCCTACCCTACCCTACACTACCCTACACTACCCTACCCTACACTACCCTACACTACACTACCCTACCCTACACTACCCTACCCTACACTACCTTACACTACCCTACACTACCCTACACTACCCTACACTACCCTACCCTACACTACCCTACCCTACCCTACACTACCCTACCCTACCCTACATACACTACACTACCCTACCCTACCCTAAAACCAATTATTTTTTTTACTGATATTTTTTTATTTATTTAATTCCGAGCATTTTCATATTTATTCACCTTTTAAACCTTCTCTGGACTTCCACAAATAATTCAATACCAAAATTAGCCAAATCAGTCCAGCCGTTCTCGAGTTTTAGTGAGACTAACGAACAGCAATTCATTTTTATATTAGAAGAGAAGATAATAGTAACTAGGTCGCGCGTTATGCTACCTCAACATAATGTGCGCTCTTTGAACCGTACAACACCCACTAGGTGAATACTAATCAAACAAACATTTAAAATTTCCTTAAGTATTTATCAGTCAGAGTAAATATATATAATTATATCGATTTCTTACATTACGATAATGTACCTTGGCAAGATGCTGACAGCTTAATTATTACGTTCTAGATGTTCACACTACTCTTTTTGCAATTGCAGTCAAGCCTTCAGTTAAAGTGACTACAGTTAAGACGGTATATTGGCAGACAGAAGGGCTTAGCAAAAAAATCAGGAAAAATATTTCCGTTTAATTTTTTGGCCTGAAAAAAAGATATGTTATATTCAAGGATATTACCTAGGGTCCTTGTTAGTTCATTACACGATTAAGTTAACTTGACTCTATCATAAAAAAATCCCAAAAATAGCATAAATTGAAGCAAAGTGAAGCAAAGCCTTTAAACATTTAAAGGAGAAAATATTTCTTTTAAATTTGAAATTTGTATCATAATTTTCTTCTCTTTAAACTACGTAGTCTATGTTTATTCAAATTTAATTTAGTTAACTTTTTCGAAACTTTTCAAGGAAAAAACATTGAAAAAGTGCAAAAGTGTGGTTATTTTCTTTACTCTTTACACGTAAAGAAAAAGACAGAGACAACTGTTCAATCAATGCCTCGCCTTAAAGAAAAAGCATTACATTACAAGAAAGTATTTCATTTCAAGAGTTAACTAATTGGTCTGTTTAATCGTTTGTGTTACATTAACTCTTTTACATTTTAGTCTGTTTACCTCATCATCGCGTTAACGGTTGTACTCGTAGCTCAGCACGACTTGCGAAGTCGCTTCGTCCACGCAGGTAAACTGGCCATCATCATCAGCTCATATACGTCCCCACCGAGGGGCTCGAGCCTACCCTGAATTAGGGCGATCGGGCCTTAGTCGACAACACAACGTTCGAGTTTTTTCGCAGGTGTGTGCTGGTTTCCTCACGATGTTTTCCTTCACCGTTACAGCAGTCGGTGAGTATATGTACGTAAGTTTCCGAAAATTAATTGGTACATGGGCCGTCCGGATTTGAAACCGGCACCTCTGGTTAGGAGGACCGAGTCGTTACCAGTTGAGCTATCGACGCTTCTGTTTACCTGGGTACAAAAACTGACCATACATACGGTCATTATCTAGTGCCAGTTGCTGTCAGAGGCCTAATAGGCCACTAAAAACTTAGCCCTACAATCTCTACCAATCTGAACATGAACCCGCTTTTTTAAGAATATAATAACGTCTCTGGGTACAAAAGCCCTTTTGAGATATTCCTCATAAAATTGATCTTCATTTGTTTTTTGATTTGCAATGCTAGTGACGTTGCATTACAAATAATATCCTGGAGTTCTTGACAGCATTCGTAGCAGCCTCATTCTGACGTGAAACACCTGGTTGCAGTAGGGCGTCTATAAAACTGCACTCGGTACAAATTGGGTTTTCACGTCCTCCCTCATTTTATTTTCTTGTTCTTCACATTGCTCACGTGCACCAGACGATTTTCTTCAAAGCGTACCTTTTTGAAGCAAACTCTAGCAGAAAACAATGCAAAAACTATAAAATAAAACTCCCGCCAAAAAACTCCACTTGGCCCCCATATTTGACCTTCCCTAGAGGTGAAAAGAAACCAGCATTCTATCTAATAGTGCATACTCTATGGTTGTCTTACATATTGTTGCCTGCCTAATTATTTGTTTCTAGCCGTCCGCCCGCGGATACGCCAGCGCTATTTTCAATTTTCCGGTGGGAATAAGACGTTTTCCCAGGGTAAAAAGTAGCCTCTGTCCTATTCCAGGACCTAACCTAAAAAAAATAATGTGTGCCAAGTTTCATCCCGATCCGTCCAGTGGTTGAAGCGTGAAAGAGTAACAAACATCCATGCATTCATTCATACATAGAAACTTTCGCGTTTATAATATTACTAGCTTTTTCCCGCGGCTCCTTCCGCGTGATCATCGTTTTTATGACTGTCTTTAAGGATGATTAGTAAATTTTGTCGTTTCCCATCTACTCAACCATCTCTGTGCAAAAAATCACAACAATCGAGTATTTTTTTAGTTCCCTCAGGAACTGCATCAGATTATGCTATTTTCCCGGGATAAAAAGTACCCTATGTCCTTCCCCGTGACACGGGCTACCTGCATGCCAAATTTCATAAAGATTGGTCAAGGCGTTGAAGCGTGAAAAGGTAACAAACAAACACATTTTCACATTTATAATGTTATAAAGTAAGGATAAGTATATACGTCCCCACCAAAGGGCTCGAGCCTACCCTGAATTAGGGCGATCGGGCCATAGTCGACCACCCGGGCCAAGTGCGAGTTGGTCAACTTCACACACAACCTTCGAGTTTCTTCGCAGATGTATGCAGGTTTCCTTACGATGTTATCCTTCACCGTAAATTTTTACCTGACATTATTATTAATACATTATTTTTATGTGTAATTGGGCATGCGTGTGCTGTGGAATGGTGTGTTTAACGAATAATCTTGTCGTCGCGTCGCATAATCAAGGTTGCCGTAATGAGATATGTAGTAATTTCAGAAACCTGATTACTAATTTGTTATCAAGAGCATTTCGGGTCGTTAAACATTAACATTCTTTATACATGGTGTGTGTTTATCCGTCGCTCTTACGGTGAAGGAAAAACATCGTGAGGAAACCTGCCCTGCACACATCTGCGAAGAATCTCGTTGTGCGTGAAGTTGACCAAACCGCCCTGGGCTAGCGTGGTCGACTAAGACCCGATGGCCCTAATTCAGGGTAGGCTCGAGCCCCTCGGTTGGGACGTATATATGAGCTGATGTGATGTGATACAGGGTGTAACGAAATTGGTGTAGGTAAACAACTTTCTCCAAGGAACCCATAGTCAATTGTCAAAAAAAAATTTGGACCCTCATTTGGATCAGCTGATCAGTTTGTATCATCATATCAGCCGAAGGAAGTCCACTGCTGGACATAGGCATCCCCCAAGGAACTCCACGACGACCGGTTCTGCGCTGCCCGCATCCAGCGGCTTCCCGCGACCTTCACCAGGTCATCGGTCCACCGAGTGGGAGGCCTGCCTACACTACGCTTTGTATAAAGAGTAAAAAAAATTTTTACGTTTTCAGCAAAGTCGTAGTACAAAAGTTGTTCAGTATGATGTGTAGAAGCCCCAGTTAACGGGACCTATACCAATTTTGTTACACCTGTATATCACACTATTTCTTTCCGTCTCTAAAACCCTAAGTGAAACATTATTCATTACCTGACAGTTAACTTTTTAACAAACATACACCCCTAGTAGGACCTTGCGTCCTAGATCCTACCCAAAGTATATACTCGTATATTAGTACTAACATACAGTATGTACACTCCCTGCCGCTCTCTAGATTGCGACCTCACCCCCTCGTCACCCAGTTGTTACAGATTGATTATAGTAAGGTTCAGATTCCGCCGTGATTTTGTTTGCTCCGTCATTTGTTTTTTAGAAATGTCATTTCACGACCGTTGTATGCAGTGTCCGAGGTGTGTCCTACCACTGGTAAAAGTTCTACTACGTGTTCCTCAGGTATACCAGCAACATTGAACTACATACCGCTGGACGCGCCATACGAGCCGTCTCCAAAGCTCACCCCCTACCCCAGTTGGCAGGCCAACGAGCTCGGTAACTGTGCCAGTGGCCTCACTACCGTCTACCGGATCAAGGCCGACCAGTGTGATCGCCTATGGGTGCTGGATGTCGGCACCTATGGCTACTGTGAGTATTTTTAACCCCCGACGCAAAAAGAGAGGTATTATAAGTTTAACGCCAATTCCTAGTGTGTGTGTGTCTATCCGTCGGTCTGTGGCATCGTAGCTCTCGAACTGATGTACCGATTTAGAAGGGTTTTTTTATAAACGAATAAAATGTAGAATAAACTAATAATAATGGGGTTCTAGCCCCAAAGATTTCAAGATGTTTATTCAAAATAGGTGCACATTACACTCTTTCTTATAGTCACAAAACAGTAATTATATATTATATATTACTATATTAGATATTAATACTAGCTGTCCCGGCGAACTACGTACCGCCTTACATTACATTACACTGCCCTACCCTACCCTACACTACACTACACTACCCTACCCTACACTAATATTGGCCGATTCTCAGACCTACTCAATATGCTCACAAAATTTCATGAGAATCGGTCAAGCCGTTTCGGAGGAGTACGGGAACGAACATTGTGACACGAGAATTTTATATATAAGATTATACATGTCACTGCGTCGGTGGCGTAATGGCAAGGGCCGCTACCTTCTGTCCGGTAGGTCTCGGTTCGAATCCTGCCATGTACACCAATGTGTTTTCGAATTTCGATTTCATATGTACGTTTATCCAACGCTCTTACTGTGAAGAAAAACATCGTGAGGAAACCTGCTCATGCTTTCGAAGAAACTCAAAGGTTGTGTGTGAAGTCGACTAACCCGCACTGGGCCCGCGTGGTCGACTAAGGCCCGATCGCCCTAATTCAGGGTAGGCTCGAGCCCCTCGGTGGGGACGTATATGAGCTGATATGATGACATGTCATTTCTGCAAAATAAAAAAAATAAAAATTATCTTTAGTTTTAACTGCCTCCATGGCGTAATGGTTAGTCTATTCGCTTCACACCAAGAGGTCGCGGGTTCGATTCCCGGCGGGGTCAACTTTGTAAGACTCGGTTTGGTTGGTGGTAGGGCAATTTCATTGTCCGCCAGGCTAGCTACCAACATCTTATCTAAGTCTTGTCGCCAAACATCAGTGCTAACATCATTGATGTGTTCCGGCTTGAACATAAAATAGTCAGATCCCCATTGCATTGGGGAATCTTGGTAAGCCCGCTTCCATCTTCGGCATCATCTTAACTTACCACCAGGTGAGATAATGCCATGGGCCTATCAATTGTGGAATAAAATTTTTTTGTCATTCATCATATAGCTCTAGACGTCCCACCGAGGGGCTTGAGCCTACCCTGAATTAGGGCGTTCGGGCCTTAGTCGACCACGCGGGCCCGGTGCGGGTTGGTCGACTTCACACACAACCTTCAAATTTCTTCGCAGGCGTGTGCAGGTTTCTTCACGATGTTTTCCTTCACCGTAAGAGCGTGGGATAAACGTACATATGAAATCTAAATTCGAAATCACATTGGTACGTGGTAGGATTCGAACCACGACCTCCCGGACAGGAGGCGGCGGCCCTAGCCGTTACGCCACCGACGAAGGTGTCATTAGAATATGAAAACAATATGGCTTGAGAAGTTATACATCAAAATTAATATGACATGAAAGTTATACATTGAATGACATTAATGCTTTTTCATTAATGCTTTTGACAAGAGTAGGCCCGTTCACACGGACAGAACTCGCAATCTAGGATGCCTGAGTGAACTAGTCAGCCATCGCAATCTAGGATGCCTGAGTGAACTAGTCAGCTATCGCAATCTAGGATGCCTAAGTGAACTAGTCAGCCATCGCAATCTAGAATGCCTGAGTGAACTAGTCAGCCATCGAAATCTAGGACTAATGAACTATCTAATGAAGATTAAATCAACAAATCGTTTTTGGTTAATAGTTTACTTCTTATCAGAAATATCTCAAAGCTATATCAAGTCAAGCGCATTTCTCTGTCCTAAGCATTTTGTCATGATATTCGTATACAAATTAATTTAATCCTATTTCCTATACTATCATATGAGCAGTATAATATACGAGTATGTGTTTTGAGATCTCGAAAACACCTCTAAGGATTTCGATGAAATTTGCTACATGGATGTTTTTTTTTATTAACCTGATGGTAAGTGATGATGCAGTCGAGGATGGTACACGAAAACTCAAATAATGCCTATTCACTCCTGGAGATGAAAATTCCACCTAGCTAGCTATTATCTCTGGGGAAACTCGTTTTTCCGAGTTTTCACACATATAATCTTTTCCACGCATTACATTGGTAATTTCACTGCACCAGATATATTAAGTGATAAATCAGTGGTCAAAGCATTGTACTTTTCTCGTCGCAGATCATGGGTTCGATTCCCGGTCCAGATGAATGGTTTTTAATTTATTGCCTTTTTTGAGCAAAGCTCGGTCGCTCTAATATAAATTTAAATATAAATAATATATATATTTTGTTTTCAGCACCAAATGTAACCAACGTTTGTCCTTACTCCTTGAACGTCTACGACCTGAAGACCGACAAGCGTATCCGTCGCTACGTCTTCCGCCCCGAGGATATCGTCGCCTCAACCTTCATAGCCAATATCGCCCTAGACATGGGCAAAAGCTGCGACGACACATTCGCGTATTTCTCCGATGAACTCGGATATGGGCTTATCGCTTACTCCTGGGAACAAAACAAGTCGTGGAGATTCCGCCATTCCTACTTCATGCCTGACCCTCTCCGTGGAGATTTCAACATCGGCGGCCTCAACTTTCAATGGGGTGAAGAAGGAATTT
The DNA here is from genome assembly GCA_947284805.1 of Coleophora flavipennella. NCBI lineage: Eukaryota > Metazoa > Arthropoda > Insecta > Lepidoptera > Coleophoridae > Coleophora > Coleophora flavipennella. The sequence goes on from OX369295.1 coordinate 12,274,252, forward strand.
TCGGAATTACCGCTTCGCCTATCGGCCCTGACGGCTACAGAACACTTTACTTCAGCCCACTGGCCAGTCATACTCAATTCGCTGTTTCGACGAGTATATTGAGAAATGAGTCCAAAGCTGAGGGATCCTATCACGACTTCAAAGTCATCGGCATGCGAGGCTCGAATAGCCATACCACGTCTCATGTGATGTCCGAAAGGGGTGTGAAGCTGTTCAACTTGATCGATCAGAATGGCATCGGTTGCTGGTACTCAGCGCTTCCTTACAAGCCGCAAAACATTGCTGTGGTGGACAGAGATGATATTGGTCTAATCTTCCCGAGCGACATTAAAATATTTGAAGACAGAGAAGTGTGGATAATATCTGACAGAATGCCAGTATTCCTGGAATCGGAATTCGGTCTGGATTACAGTGATATCAATTTCAGAATTTACACTGCACCTCTGGATGATTTGATAGCAGGAACTGTTTGTGAACCACCAGCGGCCACTGTTCAGCATCAGTTTACCAATCAGGTGATATCGCAGCCGCTGACGTATTATGACTCCCGACTTGGTCAAACTCCACCACCATTTAGTCCACACGGCTACCTTTCTGGTAAACCACAGCAGACCCAAAGTCTGGTACAATACAGCCCTCAAATGGTAAGACCGAACGCTGCTAAGGTGACGAGCTACATCAACTTCCCTGTACTGTCCTCTGTTCCACTGCGCGTAGGTCCTGAAACACAAAGTAAAGGACAATGGTGGACTAGAAATCGAAACTACGAAGTATACGAAAAATCGCCTCTAATTTAACGGTACAGGATAGTAACGTAGCCAGAGATATGATATAATGCTATATATAAGGGGAGGTAGAGAGGTTATATGCGTTCAAATAGTGAAGAAAATAAAATGATGCCAATTGGCATCTATTTTTCTTAGTAGCATTCGGTGCAACGGAAGCGAACTACCTATAATATTGTGTGTGTAAATGGGTTCGATTTTCAAATGTTGTTTGTTAGTGCTTAACCCATCTAGTGGTTACATGCGTCAAAAAAGTGAAGCAAATAAAATGATGCCAATTGGCATCTTTTTTTTAGTAGCATTCGGTACAACGGAAGCTAACTACTTATTATATTGTGTGTGTAAATGGGTTCGATTTTCAAATGTTGTTTGTTAGTGCATAACCCATCTATGGTAACAAACCTCTGAAAGTAGCAGTGCTTTAATTTAAATAGGTAGTTTTATATTAGGGCTAGTTCCAGAGTATATGCATGAATATTTTTTTTATCGCATTTCTAAACAAAATATGAAAATTCCGTAAAAACAATGTCAAAAAGTTAAATGAAAATTTTAAATCGGCAAAGAAATACGGAAGATATAAGCATTTTCAACTACTAATTAGACAAAGAGATCCGATATGTGAATGTGACGACATAAAACACACGGTCCATATAAACTCTACGCTACATTCTGTTTTGCTAGAAAGAGATAAAGATAAATCTTTAATGGCTTATAAAATCTTGGTTATTTCTATAGTTATTCAAAAATATTTTTGCTTTTATTAAAGCATAAAAAAATTGTCATGCATATTCCGCATTGCCATTTTCTGTGCCCAGTATGTTTTGGTAAAGACATATTATTATTAAGTACGGTCGATATGTTAGTACGTATATTCAGACGTATACTACTAACATTGTGCCACAGATTTGTTGGTTCTCTTAAAAAAAAACATAAACGCAGTGTTTGCTATATTAAACAAGTATAGCTTACTACATCTGCAATAAATACTCCTTAGATTGTAATTTAGAACTTATTTAAGTTATTAGAATCATTCATGTCATTTTAAATTCATCTAGCTGTAGGAACGTTAAATTACTATTTATAATCTGTTTTTCCCTTGTAGAAGTATTTTTGTATGGACAAGAATAAACTATTTTTACAACGCTGCGTATTTTTATTCATTGTAACTGTAGTTACATAAGTCACAATGTTTGTATTTGAGCGTGTCACAATGGAAATGACGGCAGAAAAGTATTCGAAAACGTTGATTCATATCTTTATTATACAAATACAGAGCGAACGGTGTTAACTGAGATGTATAATAAAGATTATAACTGAGATAATAGATAAAGTAATTACGAGGCTGTAGAAGAGCTATACGGATTGTCACAAAGCATGAACCAAATTACCTTAATTAGTTCGTCGATTTCCGAAAGACTGGCTTGGCAATTACGCTGCGGCCGGTGTTCATGTAGGATAGTTGTATTATCATTGTTGTTAAAGTAATCTTGTGTGTCGAATGAAACAAGAAAATGAGTGCAGTAAATAGTAGCAAAGAAACAGAGAAAAGCAGTAAATCATATGACCCGTTTGAGCATCGAGAAGTGGATAAACCTATATCGTAAGTGCTTGCTTATTGATAAGTTAATTGATAAGGCCCGACCGCCTGCGACCATTTCATACAATCACGAGGGAGGCATACTAAAAATGCCCTCTGTGCGCGAGGAGTTTCGCTGCGACGATTGGCTACATAAACCATCTTCGAGCGCACGCGCGGCAAACCGACTAGGAGTCGAAGTGGTCGCCATCACCGAAATCCGTCGGATAGATCATCATCATCATCATTGATAAATGATATTAATTTCATTGCATAAAAACTTGCATTCAAGCATTAACTTTGTCCTATCCTACCTATATTATAAACGCGAAAGTTTGTAAGAATATATAGATCTATGGATGTATTTTTGTTACTCTTTCACGCAAAAACCATTGAACGGATCTACCTGAAATTTGGTAGGTAGACAGATTAGGACCTGGATTAACACATAGGCTACTTTTTTCTAAGTACCCTCGAAAAGTCATAGAAACGTTGTCCACGTGGGTGAAGCCGCGGGAAACAGCTACATATATCTAATAACTAAAAACCTAAATAAATATCAGACACACGTCATTAGTAGCAATTTAATCTTGATCTAGTCTTGTTTTGTATTAATCATTTAAACATTTTAATTTTAATTTACCATTTGCAAAAACGCATTCCTCTTGTATGACATGACCAGCAAAATCTTACCAATATGATTTGAAGGTAGGTAAATATACTAATTTATTTATTTCTTTATTTATTCAGTCACAATGTAAGTTTACAGTTTAAACCAAAGCACTTTAAGTAAAGTTTTATCTTCTAATCTGAAATTATTTGGAGATGAACAATCCATTTTGAAAAACAAGTAAAGTGCGAGTGAGAACTGCGCACAAAGGGTTCCGTACCATCATACTAGCACAGTATATTTTATAGTACTAACATACAGTATGGACACTCCCTGCCGCTCGTTATATTGCGACCTCACCCCCTCGTCACCCATATTGATACAGATTGTTTACAGTTTGGTTCTCGAACGTACCTATGGGATTTCGCTGTGATTTTGTTTGCTCCGACATTTGTTTTTAGAAATGTAATTTCACGACCATTTGTATGCAGTGTCCGGGGTGTGATACTAGATAGCGCTAGTTGCTTCACGTTTTAAAAAAATACGTTTTTTGTATGGAGACTTTTACTTTTACAAATTTTTAGGTTTTTGTTGTTATAGCGGTAACAGAAATATACATCATCTGTGTTTCAACTGTCTAGCTATCACGGTTCATGAAATACAGCCTGGTGACAGACGGATAGACAGACAGACGGACGGACAGCGGAGTCTTAGTATTAGGGTCCCGTTTTTACCCTTTGGGTACGGAACCCTAAAAACGAGTAATTAACTCAATTATAACTACTAACTAAATGAGAATAATTGGAAACGCTAAACACGTTAAAAAAACCAGCCAAGTGCGAGTCGGACTCGCGCAAAGTAGTTCCGTAGTCTTTTCCAAAAATAAATGTTTATTTTAAAAAACAAAATTATATTTGCAGTTGGTAATATAGAACATTTTGTATGGATCATCTACATATAAACTTTTTCAAATCCAACTGCACACTTTAAGTTGGTCGACTATTACTCATGAGGTCTTTTGATATGACTTATTGTTAGTTTATACTAAGAAAGTCTATAATATAGTTTTCCTTTTAAATTGATTTTATGTCCTACTAATTACAATTTTTTTCACATATCCTTAAAAGGATTATGAAGCTTTGACTTTTCATACAAACGGCGTTAACGATTTTCACCTCTTAAATGTTAACCGATTTGGACCAATTTTTGATAGATTGTCAGTCAGAAAAAGCTAGGCTTATACGTTTCGTTTATTAAATTACTAATTCATTAATATCAGCTCATATACGTCCCCACCGAGGGGCTCGAGCCTACCCTGAATTAGGGCGATCGGGCCTTAGTCGACCACGCGGGCCCAGTGCGGGGTGATCGACTTCACACACAAGCTTCGGAGTTTCTTCGCAGGCTTTTGCAGGGTTCCTCAAGATGTTTTCCTTCACCGTAAGAGCGTCGGATAAACGTACATATGAAATGTAAATTCGAAATCACATTGGTACTTGGCAGGTTCGAACCACCACCTCCCGGACAGGAGGCGGCGGCCCTAGCCATTACGCCACCGACAACGATAGTTTTATATGAAAGACGTTAATGGCAATAAAATTAAACTTATTATTTTTATCGAAAAAACGTTAACGTTATAAGCCTAGCTTTTGTTCTGACTGACAACCTATCAAAAATTGGTCCAAATCGGTTAACATTCAAGAGGTGAAAATCGTTAACGCCGCGTTTGTATGAAAAGTCGCAGCTTCACAATCATTTTAAATAGCGGTTTAGCTGGGGGCTTGACTCTTAACTAACGTTAGCACGTTAAAACTTAATATTTCACAACCCGATCCCTAAATTGAAAAATAGTTTTTGTAAACCATTAGTAGTTTTAGAGACCTACTCAACGATACCCCACACGATAGGGTTCGTCAATGAAAAAAACACTTCCTCTCTAGATGTAGGGGAGGCACCCTAAAAATTTTTTTTCTAGATTTAATTGTACCACTTTGTCGGCGTGATTATTATGTATATCTGTCACCGTAAAATTGTAAATACCGTAATATTATAATCTAACGGGATCTTTCTCGCGAGTTGTGTGTGAACTGTCGAAAGATTGTGAACCGTAACATACTGCTTACAATTTCACTAGTGTCATTGCAATTGCAGTAGTGACATAACAATAACACTAAGCCAAGTGAATAACGCTAAAGCGAGAGAAGCGAGTGATGTTAGGTTCGGTCAGGTTTGATTGATTAAAAAGTCAAAGAGCCTCGCGAAGCCTGGGTAGAAGAATGCTTCGCAGAAGAATAAATTATCGGTTTTATTCGGAGAATAGGCCGTAAAATTGTAAGCCGATCGACAATTTGCCGTGATATTATAATCTCACTGAACTGGTTTTGAGAGTCGACATATCCATGCCAAATTACAGCTTTCTAGTACTAAAAGTCTCTGAGCTAAACCGCAGACTAATAGTGATTTCTATACTCTTTGCCGCAGACAGACGGACGGATTCAGACGTCATGGCGAATTTATAAGGATTCCTTGTTGACTTCGGTACCCTAGAAACCGACTTCCATCACAACAATTTAGTACTTTTTTACCGACTTCAAAAAGGAGGAGGGTACTAAGTTCGACTGTATATATTTTTTTATGTATGTTCACCGATTTTTCCGTCAATTGTGGACCGATTTTTGAAATTCTTTTTTCATTCGAAAGAGTATACTCCCGAGGGGGTCCCATTGTCACCAAGTCTGGATCTGATGATGGGATCCCAGGGAAAGTTTTAGTTTTTTTTAAACTTTTTTTTTGTAGCGAAATGACTATTAGCCTCCTGGTTAAAGTTGTTCAGTATTGGCTAAGGCTAATTACGTGATTCATATGTTTTCTAAAGCTATTAAAATACTTACGTCTGTTAGTCATATACTCATGTTGATAAGCTGATGTAGGAAGGTACAACTCCATAACGGCTAGGAGTTACAGGAAAATTCTTTTCAATGTTATACGTAGATATATACGTAGGCAAAGTATATATATATTAGACGTAGGTATGCATAGACCGATAGTGGTATTCCTACCCACCTTTGATTTCGTTATTGTTGGTAAATGACACGACATTCTAAGTATAATAATATTATTTCATACTTTTGAGTGAATTTCATTTTGAAGTCGGTTTTTAAGTTTTTAGAAGTTTTATTTTAATTTTATTTATTTTTAGTGATAATGCTTCTATTTAGCAACTTTATACCCAATTACCCACTCGCCAATATGAATTATCAAATCATAATACATGTGTTTCATTAACAGATACAGATTCATGTGGCTTCCATCATTATCTCAACAGCATGAAAGTTAAGGAGTTAAATCTTCCATCATCAGCTCATCTGAATAACCTGAAAGAATACAACTATCAGTCTACGTTAAATTTTTAAAGAATTATCCTCCAACTCCTTACCGTTAAGGAGTTGTACCTTACTTCATCAGCTCATCTGATGATGATGATGAGATGATGACTAGACTACCGGTCGCCAAAATTTGAATAGTTTTAGGAAAAACATGAAACACGTAATATGTGCCTATAAAATTTTAGGGTTGTTCTCGATTTCCCTGGGATCCTATCATCAGATCCTGACTTGGTGACAATGGGACCCCCTCGGGTGTAAACTCTTTCAAATAAAAAAAGAATTTTTAAAATCGGTTCACAATCTGCGGAGATATCGCGTAACAAACATACACAAAAAAAAAACATACAGTCGAATTGAGAACCTCGTCCTTTTTGAAGTCGGTTGAAAAATATTGTGATTATTTAAAGTACTTAATCAATTATGCAAGGAGTGGCGGCGGTCCAAATGTTGAATTGAGTTAATGGTATCGTATGAAAGGGCTTCATGGGCAAAAGCTTAACAGATTATTAATTATTTTTTATTTATAATTTTCGATTTATGACGAAAAAAAAATGTATTTCTTAATATATATAAATCTCGTGTCACAATGTTTGTCCTCAATGGACTCCTAAACCACTTAACCGATTATAATAAAATTCGCACACCATGTGCAGTTCGATCCAACTTGAGAGATAGGATAGGGTAGGGTAGGGTAGTGTAGGGTAGGGTAGTGTAGGGTAGGGTAGGGTAGTGTAGTGTAGGGTAGTGTAGAGTAGTGTAGGGTAGGGTAGTGTAGGGTAGGGTAGTGTAGTGTAGTGTATGTAGGGTAGGGTAGGGTAGTGTAGGGTAGGGTAGTGTAGTGTAGTGTAGGGTAGTGTAGGGTAGGGCAGTGTAGTGTAGTGTAGGGTAGGGCAGGGCAGTGTAATGTAATGTAAGGCGGTACGAAGTTCGCCGGGACAGCTATTTTTTATATGTATAGGTACGTACCTAACCTAATAATTTTGGCGTATGTAGTACCTAACAGTTTGCTATGATATTCTTTATAATATGTACATACCTACAAATTTGTACGGAACCCTCGGCGGGCGAGTCCGACTCGCACTTATCCGGTTTTAAACATTTCAATTAGCTGACTATGTTTTTTTTTTCTTTAATTATTCTTTGTTTTACTTTACTTTTTGTATATTCTTATTTGGTCCCGAGAATAAATATTGTCTACTGTCTAATAAAAAAAAGAATCATGAAAATCGGTTTACTATCTGCGAAGATATCGCGTAACAATGGGCCCTTGGATAGAATATGGCCTTAACATTTGGCAGGTGACAGCAGTGGGGACTGAACCTTTCGTTCTCAAGATACGTGTGTTATGACTGGATATGGTTGTATATTTAAATTTGTAATGAGGTTATGGTGTTGTTATTTTCATAATAATTTATTTCAACCAAAGGACATTAACAACACAGTTAGCAATGATCAGTTACATTCTATGACTTACTAATAACTCTTGTTCTAGAGGCAGTAAAGGATTTATTTCGAAAGGTAGCGGGAAGCCGCTGGATGCGGGTAGCGCAGAACCGGTCGTCGTGGAAATCCTTGGGGGAGGCCTATGTCCAGCAGTGGACGTTCTTCGGCTGATATGATGAAAGGATTTATTTTGTTGCCATTATACAGGATGTAACAAAATTGGTGTAGGACCCGTTAATTGGGGCATCAAATTGAACATTTGTTCTACAAGTTTGCTAAAATCACAAAAAAAAATTGAACCCTTGATACAAATCGATCAGCTGATAGACCAATTTAAAACATTTTTGTATAGAGCGTCGAATTTTTATTTTAGAATTGACAATGGGTTCCTAGGCGAAAGTTGTTCAGTATGATGAGTAGATGTCCCAGTTAACGGGTCCTACACCAATTTTGTTACACCCTGTATAATGGCAATAAAATAAATCCTTTCATCATATCAGCCGAAGGACGTCCACTGCGGGACATAGGCCTCCCCCAAGGATTTCCACGACGACCGGTTCTGCGCTACCCGCATCCAGCGGCTTCCCGCGACCTTTCGACCCGTATATCCTTTTTAAAATTCCAGAGACATACGAGCAACAGCAAACCTTATCAAGTCGTCTTTAGGCTCAGGGTTGCTTGCTGGGCCCCTTGCTTTTGCTAATGCTGGCTGGGGCATCGGCATACTGGGCACCATCATCGTTGGAGTGCTCTGCGGACACTGTATTCATATTCTTGTAAGTAACACAAGTCTTTCAATAGTCATAACGTTATCTTTGGAAACGTTAATTTCACACTATTTTTTATCTTTGGTATTTTAGACATTTTATTTTAGGTGTAATTTGTAATTACTAATTACAAATAAACACCTTTTTGATTTATTTATGGCTTGATTTAATATAAACATTAGACTCGCGCGCCGATGATTCCGTGTAGGTACCACAACATATGAGTGAAATGAACATAGTTACATAATTCATTTCAAAGAAACGACATCAACGTGAGCGACAGAAAAGAACAGTTTTTTAATCATTTCGGACTCTTAGGCGCGTACAACTCACACTTTGCCAGTTTTGATTACAAGTTTTCTTTACTTTGAGATAATCGCTATAATCAAGCCAAGTTTTTACGATAGAACCAAAAAAAACTTTAAAAGAACACGTTTCATGTAAACCCCCTTACATTTAAATTTTTATTAAAAAACTCGATATCTTGTATTAAAAAAAATTGTTGTCACTTTTACAACATCTCAAAATAGAGGTTAGGGAAACAAAAATGTAGAAAAAGAAAAGCTTGTGTATCTATGTTTTGTGTTTATTTTAAGTGTTTGTGTAACGAAGTATCACTCATACTTCTATTGAGTGTGTTGTATAGAACCCTAACTATTTAAACTAAATAGGTAATTATAAAGAATTAAACTTTAGTTACCTACCTGTAATATAGGTTCATTACCTAGTTTATGTCAAGTTTAATCGAATACAGAGTATCAGATGCCAAGAACAGGTGGCCTTTAGGACACATTCCCTCTCGTATATCTACCAGATACGCTAAACTATCAGTTTTATGATGTAGCGTCCTCACTCACCGACAGCTAGGTTATATAGTGAGGGCCGCTATTCCTGCCAACACCATAAGGTGAAGACAAGGACCAGTTACGGTAGGTCTTGCCGCCAAGACGCTTGTCATGGTACTCTGCAAGGCGAGTGCCTCGTGGAAGAGAACTCTACCTACTCTCCAGGTAGATCCCGGAGCTATAGGCACGCTCACCTCCCGCGGCTTTCGCCTTTTTTTTATTTATTTATCAATTTAAAAACAAAATTAAAAAAATTACGTGTGGCACTCGGGGACTGCCGCGGTTAAGCTATTGCATAGCATATTTTTATCATCTTATGCAATTATAATTATTTAAGTATCTGTTTTTTATTTATGCAGTATTTACCAGGACCATATAGTCCTTGGGGCGCGGGATGTTTATGTAATAAATTAACACTAAGAAAGTTCATCATCATCATCATCATCCGCCATCATCATCAATTTCCATCATCAAACGCCATCATCATCAATTGCCATCATCAAACGCCATCATCAATCGCCATCGCCATCGCCATAGCCATCGCCATCGCCATCATCATCATCATTATCATGATGGATAGATAGATGGCACTGTAAGTTTTTTAGAACTCAATATATATATATTTTTGGGGTCTCAGGTTTTATTTTCTTTACGAAATTTCATGATTCGGTCCCCTCAAAGCCCGCGGTAAAAGCTATACAATAGCTTAAAAACAATCATCTAGCACCATTAAACCTATATGGTTTGTCTAGGTGCTCACAGTCGTCTACGAGCTTCATACTTATATATAATTACAAAAAAAATATAAAGAATCAGTTATGTTAATATGCGTACCTACATATATCCTTAAACATACTGCAATGTATACATAGGCACAGATGAGGATGAGATACTAGTTACTTCGTAAACACAGGATAGTAAAGTGCCCGAGTGGTGACCGCCCAATGTTGGACTCCCACTCGTTGTAAAATGTACATACGACCTGATGAAGGTCGCGGGCGGCCGCTGGATGAGCGGACGCAGGAATGGTCATTGTGGAAATTCTTGAGGAAGCATTAGTCCAGCAGTGGATGTTGTTCGGCTGATATGATGATGAAGAAGGATAATAGAAAGATATTGCAACATGAAATTAACCGCCTCCGTGGCGTAATGGTTAGTCCATTCGTTTTACACCAGGAGGTCGCGGGTTCGATTCCCGGCGAGGTCAACTTGTAAGACTCGGTTTGGTTGGTGATAGGGCATTTTCTAAGCCCGCCTGGCTAGCAACCGCCATCTTATCTAAGTCTTGCCCCCAAACATCAGTGTTAACAACATTGATATGTTCCGGCTTGAAGATAAGATAGCCAGTTCTCGATTGCGTAGGGGAATCTTGGTAGGCGCGCTTCCATCGTCACTTACCATCAGGTGAGGTAATGCCAAGGGCCATTTTAAGACCCACTTGATGAGAGACTTTACCAAAGCCATCGAAAATTGTGCTTAGGTCTTCCATAGTCTCAGCCATGACCAAGATATCGTCAGCGAATCGGAGGTGAGTTATGTACTCGCCGTTGATATTGATGCCGAGTCCATCCCAGTCCAGAAGTTGTAAAACATCTTCCAGGGCGGCGGTGAACAGTTTCGGAGATATAACGTCGCCCAAATCTTACCTCTCGCTGCAACTGGATAGGTTTCGAGTTCTGATGGCTTACCAACTGTGAATAAAAAAAACAGACTTTCCTTTTGGTTTTTTCAGGTGAAAACCTCTCGAGGATGTTGCCTCACGGACAAGAAACCAATGTTGGGGTACGCCGAGACATGCAAATCGGCGTTCAACAACGGACCTAAGGCTGTCCGTCCCTTTGCGAATGTGGCCAGGTGAGATTTCGTTAAGTTTTTATTTTCGTCTGTGTGTTGCGTGACGGCAAGGAGATTATTACATCGACTCAAACTTTTTCGTCAGAGCAGCCATGATCGTTTCGCCCTCTGTACCGTAGCTCTCAGACAAGAGCAGCCATGATCGTTTCGTTCTCTGTACCGTAGCTCCAAGAGGAGTGAAACTTTTATTACATGATCGTTGATTCCTCTGTACCGTAGCTCCAAGACGAGAGCAGCCATGATCGTTTCGTGCTCTTTAAATGTCTATAATGTGAAAAAAAGTTTTTTTTTACCATGGTTTCATAGAACCACACACTCTTTTTTATGTTATTAAAAACTAGCTGTCCCGGTGAACTTCGTACCGCCTCACACTACACTACAGTACACTTCACTACATTAGCACTACATTACCAATACACTACCACTACATTACCAATACACTACCGCTACCGCTACCGCTACAGCTACCGCTACCGCTACCACTACCGCTACCACTACCGCTACCACTACCACTACCACTACCACTACCACTACCACTTCACTACCACTACAATACTTTTTGTAGATATTGCAGGAATTTTCAGGTATTTTTTTCCACTTTGGGTTACATTTTTTAAATTTTAGAAAGGATCCCTAATTTTTATAAAATATAATATAGCCTATAGCAACCGCGGAAAGTGTAGTTTCCCGACGGTGAAATAATTTTTCAAATCGGTCCAGTAGTTTCGGAGCCTATTCAAGACAAACAAACAAACAAACAAATCTTTTCTCTTTATAATATTACTAGCTGTCCCGGCGAACTACGTACCGCCTTACATTACATTACACTGACCTTCCCTACCCTACCCTACACTACCCTACCCTACACTACTCTAACAACATCCTAAAAGTGGCAGAGCAAACATTTGACAAAGAAAAAATATGTCACTACTGTAAACCGGGAGGCGGTATTTTCCAACTTTTCGACAGCCTCGAAGGGAAGCTTGAAAAATTTACGTCTAGAGACTACTGCATAGTATATATAGGTGAAAATGACTTTAAATCCACGTCTGACTATCCCAGTTTAATAAAATTTATAAGAGAAAAAGTTCAAAAGGTGCAGCATACGAATGTAATAATTTGCGCACCAAATTATAAACTAAATAATTACTCTAACATTTTCAATAAGAGAGTAGAAGTTTTTAACAACTTATTATACCTAGATAACTCATCACACGAATATGCATACATATTAGATTCGAACCTGAACCTGCCTTATTCTAACGAAATGTTTTCTATTGTGTCGGGACGAGTGAACAAACGAGGTCTTACTTTGATATTCCATGATCTAGAAAATTTTATAAATGACATTGGTACTGAATCATTTTTTCGTAAGTTTTGGGAATGATAATTGTCCGGTTTCCACTAACAAAACATTAGTAACCGACGGTAAAAACTATCTACGAATATTTCACCAGAACATAGCAGGTCTTTGTAACAAAACCGATGTAATTGAAATAAGCCTAAATGAATTAACTGACAAAAACAAAGAGGTGGATGTAGTATGTTTCAGTGAGTCGTTTGTAAAGCAAGGAACGGAAGAAAACATTTTACTTAATAATTATAAATTAGTCAATTATTTTTCTCGTGAAAAAAGCAGAGGTGGTACATGCATTCTAGTCAAAAAGAGCTTCAATGCAAAACCGTTAAAATTGGAAGCGGGTCTGGCAACCAAGTTCTATTTCGAATGTTGCGGAGTGGAAATTGTCGATCATAACGTAATTTTGTGCTGTATTTACAGAACTCCAAAGCAAACCAAGTCTCATATTGGGGTGTTCATGCACAAACTTGACAAGTTGCTTTACTACTTAAATGAAAAGTTTAAAAGAAAAAAGTTAGTCATATGCGGTGATTGGAATATCGACATTCTTAAACCAACGACGTTTGCTAAGGACCTCATCAGCACTCTACAGAACCATAATTTTCAGACACATATAAATAAACCAACCAGGCTTAATTCTTGTCTGGACCAATTTGCGACTAATATGAAAAAAGTAAAGGCGGAAATACATGAATTTGGGCTGTCAGATCATGAAACAGCGCAGAGTTTATTGTTTAAATCTAACCAGAAACAAGCCTACTTAACATGGTTTGAGCTAAAGCGGGACTACTGTGCTGACAATGTCAGGAAATTCTGTGAATGCATTTCGTCTCTTTCATTTTCAAGTGTTTTGAGCGCTACGTATATGGAAACAGCATTTTCGTTTTTTTATGATGACTTATGTTTATATTACAATCTGTGCTTTCCTATAATTAAAGTAAAACTAAGTAACAGGCCCTCTAAACTAAGATGGTTGACAAAGGGACTAAAAAGATCTAGCAAATACAAACGAACTCTTTATAATAAATACAGGTTATTTAAAACAAATAAATTAGCAAATAAAAATAATTACATGCAATACAATAAAATATTTAAAAAGTGTATAGAATACTCTCAAAAAACATCAAGCAGTAAATTTATCAATAAAAGTAAAAATAAATGTAAGGCAACCTGGAATTTAATCTCATCTAATATATCTAATAAATTTATTAACAATGACATTGATATTATAAATTTAAATAATCAGACTTTTTCTAACCCTCTTGACATATGTAATGTTTTAAATAATTTTTTTACAAATTTGACGAAACTGCAATATCCTAATAAAGTAACTAAAACTAAATCATTACCATTCAACCCACAATCAATGTTCTTAAAACCTGTAGACAAGCATGAGATTTTCAAAATTATTATGTCATTAAAAAACACAAAAACTAGTGGATATGATAGCATTACTACAGAAGTTCTAAAGTCGTGTGCAAATTACATTAGTTTTCCTCTAGCGCATATAATAGATCTATCTTTTGTAGACGGTATCTTCCCGGAACAACTAAAACTGTCAATAGTCAAGCCACTCTTTAAAAAGGGAGATAAAGAAGATCCAAATAACTATAGACCGATAACTATTATTCCAATTCTGTCGAAAATAATAGAAAAAGCTTTTCTTGCACGGCTTAGTGACTTTTTGGACAAACATAAAGTTTTGAATCCCCAACAATTTGGTTTCCGCAAAGGAAGTTCAACTGCCCTAGCTTGTTTTAACCTTGTAAAGTTTGTATCAGAATCAATCAACAAAAAGTCCAACGTAGTATCCGTCTTTCTAGATATGAGTAAAGCTTTCGATTTTGTAAACCATTCAAAGTTACTTCAAAAATTGGAAAATTATGGTGTAAGAGGTAAAGCGTACGATTGGCTACAAAGTTACTTAACTAATCGGCAACAATGTACAGAAATAACAAAACTCTCAGAAGCCAACCGTAAATTAACTAAGAATGTTTATAGATCTGATTTTGTAGTCAATACAAACGGGGTTCCGCAGGGCAGTATTCTAGGCCCTGTTCTTTTTCTTCTCTACATAAATGACCTGCCAAACTCGTCTACGGAGAATTGTATACTTTTTGCGGACGATACTACCATCATTGTTGATAGGAAAAAATATACAGACTTAGGCCCTGGTGTGAACCAGGCTATAGCAGACATCATGAACTGGATGGAACAAAATAATTTAAGCATTAATATGACTAAGACTAAAATCATGCAATTTCAATCATATAATTCTAAGATATTACCAATCCATGTTCATCATAATCATACTACTGTAGAGCAAGTAGATTCCATGAAATTCTTAGGGTTGACTATTGACAAACACTTGAATTGGAAACAACACGTAGAAATAACTTGTCAGAAACTAGATCGGTTTGTTTATGCGTTAAAGAAATTTAAACAAACGGTATCTACTGAGGCTGCATTGACAGCCTACTATGGATATGTAAGCTCAGTGCTAAGCTACGGACTTATCATGTAGGGAAATTCTGTAGACGTGGAAAGAGTCTTTAAAATACAGAAAAAGTGCATTCGAGTAATTGATGGAGCTTGGTTTCTAGATAGCTGCAAGCCCTTGTTTAAAAAATATAAAATACTGCCATTGCCCTGCATGTACGTCAAAGATGTATGTATTTTTGTTCAAAAGCATTTACACTTTTTCAAAAGGCGTGGTGAAGTAATAGAGCGACAGACACGGGCTAAATATATGAACTTACTACATCAACCTCTTTGTTGCAAAGATATTTACCGTAGAAATATTTATAATATGTGTATTTTAATTTATAATAACCTACCTGACGAAATTAAATCACTTGACATCAAATATTTTAAGAATGAATTGACCAAATGGCTATTAGGACATTGTTTTTATACTGTTAACGACTTTATTAATTATAAGAAAAAATAAGAAAATTTAATCGTTAATTGATGAGATAATTGTCTTTTTTTTTGATATATTTTTTGTAATTTTAACTATTTTAAT
Source organism: Coleophora flavipennella (assembly GCA_947284805.1). Classification (NCBI taxonomy): domain Eukaryota; kingdom Metazoa; phylum Arthropoda; class Insecta; order Lepidoptera; family Coleophoridae; genus Coleophora; species Coleophora flavipennella. Next base: position 12,289,903 of record OX369295.1, read on the forward strand.
CTGTTTTTTAATTTCTTTATGTTTGCACACCTGCCTGCAGGTTGAACACTAGCACTAAGAAAATAACAAGATCCTGTACCTACAGTGTTCTAGCAAATAAAGCCTTTTGAGTTTGAGTTTGAGTCTACCCTACACTACACTACCCTACCCTACCCTACACTACCCTACCCTACCCTACACTACCCTACACTACCCTACCCTACCCTACACTACCCTACCCTACACTACACTACCCTACCCTACCCTACACTACCCTACCCTACACTACACTACCCTACCCTACCCTACCCTACATAAAAACCTTCTCCTGACAATAACGAACTCAACAAAAAAAGAATTAGCGAAATCGGTCCAGCCGTTTAGGAGGAGTTCAATGACTAACACACGGACAGAAGATTTATATATATAAAGAAGATAGTGTAGAAGTGTAGAATTGAGTGCGTTTGGTTGCACCTCATCTGATGGTAAAGCGCCGATGCAGCCGAGGATGTAACGCGCAATCTCAAAAAGTGCCTATTCACTCTCATCTTGAAAATTTCTAAATTATACGAATCGGGGAATACAGAAGCCGGCACGAAATGATGTGATGTGATGAACGATTAAAACTTACTTAAAGAGATAACTTAGAAGGATAACTTTAAGTAAATGTAGAGTTATCCCAGAACGTAAGGCGGATATTCATTTTAAAGAAATTAAAAAGTTCCAGATTTGTATTGTTCAGTTTTTAGGGTTTCGTACCCAAAGGGTAAAAACGGGACCCTATTACTAAGACTCATCTGTCTGTCCGTCCGTCTGTCTGTCTGTCCGTCTGTCACCAGGCTGTATTTCATGAACCGTACTAGCTATACAGGCGAAATTTTCACAGATGATGGATATCTGTTGCCGCTATAACAACAAATACTAAAAAGGAAAAAATAAGGGTCTCCGTAAAAAAACGTGTTTTTTTAAACGTGGAGAAACTAGCGCCATCTAGTATGATGGTACGGAACCCTTTGTACTGGCGCCATCTAGTATGATGGTACGGAACCCTTTGTACTGGCGCCATCTAGTATGATGGTACGGAACCCTTTGTACTGGCGCCATCTAGTATGATGGTACGGAACCCTTTGTACTGGCGCCATCTAGTATGATGGTACGGAACCCTTTGTACTGGCGCCATCTAGTATGATGGTACGGAACCCTTTGTACTGGCACCATCTAGTATGATGGTACGGAACCCTTTGTACTGGCGCCATCTAGTATGATGGTACGGAACCCTTTGTACTGGCGCCATCTAGTATGATGGTACGGAACCCTTTGTACTGGCGCCATCTAGTATGATGGTACGGAACCCTTTGTACTGGCGCCATCTAGTATGATGGTACGGAACCCTTTGTACTGGCGCCATCTAGTATGATGGTACGGAACCCTTTGTACTGGCGCCATCTAGTATGATGGTACGGAACCCTTTGTACTGGCGCCATCTAGTATGATGGTACGGAACCCTTTGTACTGGCGCCATCTAGTATGATGGTACAGAACCCTTTGTACTGGCGCCATCTAGTATGATGGTACGGAACCCTTTGTACTGGCGCCATCTAGTATGATGGTACGGAACCCTTTGTACTGGCGCCATCTAGTATGATGGTACGGAACCCTTTGTACTGGCGCCATCTAGTATGATGGTACGGAACCCTTTGTACTGGCGCCATCTAGTATGATGGTACGGAACCCTTTGTACTGGCGCCATCTAGTATGATGGTACGGAACCCTTTGTACTGGCGCCATCTAGTATGATGGTACGGAACCCTTTGTACTGGCGCCATCTAGTATGATGGTACAGAACCCTTTGTACTGGCGCCATCTAGTATGATGGTACGGAACCCTTTGTACTGGCGCCATCTAGTATGATGGTACGGAACCCTTTGTACTGGCGCCATCTAGTATGATGGTACGGAACCCTTTGTACTGGCGCCATCTAGTATGATGGTACGGAACCCTTTGTACTGGCGCCATCTAGTATGATGGTACAGAACCCTTTGTACTGGCGCCATCTAGTATGATGGTACGGAACCCTTTGTACTGGTGCCATCTAGTATGATGGTACGGAACCCTTTGTACTGGCGCCATCTAGTATGATGGTACGGAACACTTCGGTTAAGATTCTGACTTGCACTTGGCCGGCTTTTTCGAAAGGCATATTTTTTATAAAAAAATTGAATGCGTTTGAAAATGAAAATGTGAAAACCATTTGGAGACATTAACATTATAAACTTTAAAAAGTAAATTACAAACTAAAACACGCTTCTTGTATGAAACGTATTACGGTTCATGAAATACAGGCCGCTGACAGATGGACGGACAGACAGCGACGACGGACTAAGTAATATGTAATCTCCCGTAACCCTCTGGGTTTACGAAACCTTAAGAAATATAAACACTGAATTTGCTTTTTAATAAAATTTAAATAATTAAAAACTACCTTTTGAGGGTACTTTACCAGCTAACGAGACCACGCTGTCCGTCTATCTGTCTGTCCGTCTAAGTTTTAGTTTAATATTTGTATTGAACCGTGATAGGTGATAGCATGACTTGAAATTTTCACAGAGTAGATATGTGTTTATAATGAAGGATTTACTAAACCAATAATTAAAATTACAAAAGTTAAAAAATTGAGGAGGGAGGGAGGGGGGGTACCCGTACATTGAAAAGTGTTCTAAATAGAACAAAAAAAATGAATAAAATAAATAAACAAAAATGTTTTTTTTATGTTTTTGCTCCATCGTAAAAACGCCTACTTGTATATACATACAAGCGTGGAACTTGGTGGTACAAATACTTATCCCAAAGTAATACAACAACAAAATGGCCAAGTGTGAGTCGTACTCGCACTAAAGTGTCCGAACTGAATGGAAATAACACGATTTTTTGTCGCTCATGTTGATTTCTTAATTTTGTTTGAAATAAATAGGTATCATTGTTATACTTGTGGGGAGAGGTCTTGTGATACGGAATCCTTGGTTCTCGAATCCGACACGCACTTGGCCGATTTTTCAATAATATCAATTGAAAAGATTTTAAAATATTGCTTTCAAACGATTTAATATTCATTTTTTTTATAAAAAAAACATAACAGATGCTAGCCTCATGTTTTTTTCTATTTCTCTTTCAGCTTTTTAGCAGAATTCGCATTAGGTTGCACTTACCTCGGTGTTTGCTGTATTTACACCGTGCTGATATCAGATTCAATAAAACAGGTAAACACAGGTTATAATATTCAGTATGAATAGGAATAGGGGAATCTTGGTAAGCCCGCTTCCATCTTCGGCAACATCGTCACTTACCACCAGGTGAGATGTCAAGAGTTTACCAATTTTGAATTAAAAAAGAATCATGATACGAAGACGGGGCACAGTGAACCATGGCACACCCCGGACACTCCATACAAACGAGCGAGAAATGATATACATATATATAACTGACGTATCTATAGGCAAGAATGCAGGTAGGGTTGAATCACACCGGGGGTATTGGTCACGAAATGTTTGTTAGTTATTTACTGAATGCAACAGTGTGAATACTAAACTCTTTTTTTTTCATACTTTTCGTTGTAAACAAACACCGCTCGAACAAAAAACACCACTTTCCGAATACACCATACACATTATGAGACTAAAAAACATTGTAAATGGTAACTGCGATGTGAACGTATAAATTAACACTGAAAACTGCTATTATTTTGTACATCTTTAAACACTTTTTCCATAAAATAGCGAAATTGATAAAGGATTTTGTCACAGATTAAAAATCGACATGATAGTTTTGTTGCTTTGGTGTAGAGATGGGACGAAGTGTTTTTGAACTGTTGTTGCGAGGTAAAAATTGGGTCATCTTTGGGCTCAACTGTACAATAGGGTACATCGATTTGGCAGTCCGTGATTTTTTGGTAAGAGATAGGCTTTAGCTGAACATCCATACCAAATTTCAAGGTTAGAAAACCAGCGGTTTTTGAATTATGAATTTTTAAAAATTGTATTTTTAGGTACTCTTTGGTCTTTGTTTTGTGAGTTTATGTAGGACCAAAGATGACTTATTACTGATTGTATAATTAGATTCCAAAGATTCATAATATGGGGTCCGCGAAGCCGGAAAAGCACGCGGGGCCGACTTGAGGGCGGGCAAACTTGGGCGTGACAAATAGAAAACTAAGGGGTAATCTTTTTTGTTAGGTAGTCTTTGACCGACAAATCGCTACCGCTTATTAAAAAAAGGTCATCTACTTCTATGACGCCAAAAATCGCTACCGCTAATCCAAAAAAAAGGTGTAAGTCAATTTGATCACCAAGATTCATGATATGGGATCCAGGGGGCCCAGCCCCCACGCGGGGCCCGGAACCTTAAAGGGGGCGTAGCCCCCGCCACCCATTTAAAATCCCCAGCAAACCTTCGGGATCCGAGGGGGATGTGGGAGTATCAGGGCGGGGAAAGGACGCGGGGCCCGGACCCCTAACGTGGGCGTAGCCCCCGCCACCCATTTAAAACCCCCAACAAACCTTCGGGATCCGAAGGGGATGTGGGAGTATCAGGGTGGGGAAATCACGCAGGGCCGCCAAACTCGGGGCTCCTACTTCTGCATTCTCATGTTAAACCTAACACTACAACTGTGCGGGGAGGCAAGCTAAGCTCGCCTCTCCGCACAGTCTCCGAACCTAACGGATCCGAGTCCCGGTGCTCCGAAAGTCCGAGCTCGCTTCGCTCGCTCCCGCTTCTATTTAGAAATCCCCGTACCTCACTCGCGGACCCCGTATTATGAATCTTTGGGATCAAATTTACTTAGACCTTGACCTTGAAATGACCTTGACTGATTGACCTTGACCTTAACAGATTACCCCCTGGTTTTCGATTTGTTACCCCCAAGTTTGTCTACCCTCAAGTTGGCCCCGCGTGCTTTCCCCGCCCTGATACTCCCACATCCCCCTCGGATCCCGAAGGTTTGTTGGGGGTTTTAACCCCATATTATGAATCTTAGGAATCAAATTATACAATCAGTAATAAGTCATCTTTGGTCCTACATAAACTCACAAAACAAAGACCAAAGAGTACCTAAAAATACAATTTTCAAAAATTCATAACTCAAAAACCGCTGGTTCCCTAACCTTGAAATTTGGTATGGATGTTCAGCTAAAGCCTATCTCTTACCAAAAAATCACGGACTGCCAAATCGATGTACCCTATTGTACAGTTGAGCCCAAAGATGACCCAATTTTTACCTCGCAACAACAGTTCAAAATCATTCATTCAGTCATTCACTTCGTCCCATCTCTACACCAAAGCAACAAAACTATCATGTCGATTTTTAATCTGTGACAAAATCCCTTATCAATTTCGCAATTTTATGGAAAATGTGTTAAAAGATGTATAAAATAATAGCAGTTTTCAGTGTTAATTCATACTTCCACGTCGCAGTTACCATTTACAATGTTTTATAGTCTCATAATGTGTATGGTGTATTCGGAATGTGTTGTTTTTTGTTCGAGCGGTGTTCGTTTACAACATAAGACAAGTATGAAAAAAAAGAGTTCAGTTGGGCCTTTACGTTCGGTAACTGGTTGGTTTTTATTCCTGTGAACGAAATCACAGCGGCGCGCAAAGTGAATATAGTGAATAAAAGTGCTTGCGTAGCTCGTCCTTTACGCTTGGTACCCAATCTACAGCCAATCTGAGTGAGGGGGGGTGAGGTCGAATCTAGAGAGCGGCAGGGAGTGTCCATACTGTACGTTAGTACTAATATATATACTGTGACCATGGGGCACGGTGATTAATCGACTACATCTTACGTGCTCTGGGTAGCAGAATGCTTCGCAAAAGAATAAATCATTAGTTTTTTTTACTCAGTATTTAGTTTACAAAGCGGTGCAAAATCTGCGGCTTTACAAAACGTCGTCGCTCTTTTACAATCCGGCGCCATTCTGCGCGGCGTTTTGCAAAGTTCAGTTCAGTTCATTTATTGATAAAAATACATTTTATACGTCAAAGTTTTGTAAATTTAAATAATGTCAATTTATAGGTAAATATAATGGTACAATGCAAAATGCAAAATTATCAAAAAAAATAAAATTAAAATACATTTTAAAATCAATTAAATTGTCACTTAAATAAATCACTTACTTTATACGGCGTCTGCTCGACAAGCCAGTCTTTTAATTTTGTCTTGAATACATTCTCATTTGAGGCCGATGTTATGTTCTCGGGCAGTCCATTAAATATCTTAGGACCCATTATATGTGTCAATCTATGAGATTTAACCGGCGGGTTCTAGGTAATGGCTGCGACATATACACATATTGACTTCAAACGATCTGATTCCCATCTATCCCGCTAGTCACCACCCCAGCAAAGCCATCGAATCTTAACCATTTGATAGGTTAGCTGTGTGCTGGGAACGACCCCAAATAAAATTGTAGGCCCCTAATTTGATTCGTACCTACCTTTGATTTTGTTATTGTTGGTTAATTTTGTGTATTCGCATATATAAATATTATTTCATGCTTTTGAGTGAACTTTTTTTTGAAATCGGTTTTTAATTTTTTTTAACTTTTATTTTTATTATTTTCTATTATATTTTTGTGAACCTTTCCACCAAACTTATGTATTCATAGTTCGTATTTTTTAATAACCGTTTCATTCACAATGTTTATCCTACAATATTGTGATGTTTACCGATCGTCGTAGAAATCCTTGTGGAGACCTTTGTACAGCAGTGGATGTCTTTCGTGATATTATGATGATGATTATCATGCATGCTTTATCATCTTCATCATCATATCAACCGAAGTACGTCCACTGCTGCTGGACATAGGTCCTGTATGCATAAATTACATTAAAATTAAATTTATGGGTTTTTTTCTGATTTGAAGATTTGTGTAAAATGAACCGATCCATATTATATATTTTTAAATTTTCTAGAATTTATGCTTTCAAACAAGTGTGGGTACTGGGTTCCATACTAAATATTTTTTTAAAACGACTGATGACTAAGCAAGCAATAAACAAGTTGGAATAATATAACTAGGAAATTTAAAAGTTATTTTAATCCCACATCAGTTTTTTTTTCACTCTGCTCCATAATGATTTGTGTGATACGAGTACATCAATGTATCGATTAATAGTGCCCCTATGGTGATCCATAGTACTCTAAGTACAAATCTATAGTGCCCCATCCTTGGGGCATGGTGGATAATTTTTTCGATTGATCTGTTTATTTTGTTTTTTTTTTAATTAGTTTGAATGACAATGCATGGCTGGCTAAGTGACATCATTCTATATCTAATATGGCGGACTTTTAAAGATGGCGGACCAGTTATTTTATGCACCTCCATGATAAGGGTATCAAATGAAAGGGTTTGCTGAGAAAAATAGGAAATAATTAAAATTATTTTCAATTATAAGCTTGTATTTACCTAAAACTTAAAAGATAAGTTTTACTGATAGTATGTGAGCTAGGGTATACAAAATATATAAAAAAATTTCACTGTGCTCTTCTCTTTTGTTTTTTTTTTGTCGTCAATTCGACGAACGTCAGACTAGTATATTCTTTATTGTTTGGTCTTACATTGAGCTCGGCGGGCGTTCGATAAAAATTGCGACATAAAAAACATGTACTTTAGAGAGCTTCATACCGCCTATTAATCCATCTGACAGAATATATTTTTGGACCTGCTCTCTCTTCCGCCGAGGACGCCATAGACCACGCGAGTGACCTCTAAAAATCATTGATTATTTTTATTCACAATTGGTAAGCCCTTGCCATCATATCACCTGATGGTAAGTGACGATAATGCCGAAGATGGAAGTGGGCTCACCAAGATTCCTCAACGCAATGGGGATCTGGCTATCTTATCTTCAAGCCGGAGTACATCAATGCTGTTAATACTGATGTTAGGCGGCAAGACTTAGACAAGATGGTGGTAGCTAGCCAGGCGAGCTATGAAAATTTCCTACCACCAACTAAACCGATTCTTACTAAGTTGACTCCGCCGGTAATCGAACCCGCGACCTCCTGATGTGAAGCAAATGGACTAACCATTACGCCACGTAGGCGGTTTAAATGAACTCTATCTACATTCTGTTTTAAGGGTTCCGTAGTACAACAAGGAACCCTTATAGTTTCGTCATGTCGGTCTGTCCGTCTGTCCGTCTAACCGCGGCTATTAGTAGTTGAGAGCTGAAATTTGGCAAAGATATATATTATAATAACGCTGAGAGAACTGTAAAAAAATTTCGGAAAAAAACCTTTTTAAGGGTACAAGTAAAATGAAGATGTTTTTTTTTCTCGTCAAACCCAGTAGTGTGGTGTATCGTTGGTTAGAGCTTAAAAAATAGTTGTGAGTCTTCTAAGACCATTTTATAATTTAGGGTTCCGTTTTCAAAAAAAATAGGCTTGAATGTGCTAAATTTTGTTGGAGTCGAGTGTCCCCACCCCCTAACAACTAAACCGCTGTATTTGGAAATTTGAAAAAATTCATGAAAGTAGTCTATATAATGAATATTATAGAAGAAAAACTATCACAGGTTTTCTTAGTTTAGGAGAAATACTCGACCAACTAAATATGTGCAGTTCGACTTGTAAAAAGTTCATAGATTTTTCATAAAATATGTTCTATTACCAACTGCAAATATAATATTGTTTTTTCAATAAACATTTATTTTTTGAAAAGACTACCGAACCCTTCTTTCCGTGAATCCGACTCACACTTGGCCGGTTTTTAAAATATATTTTTTCTTACTTTTCTTTCAGTTAGTTGACAGATACATACCATCAGCGGAGCTCCGCGTCGAATATTACTCACTCATCATGCTGATACCAATAGTGCTGTTGTGTCAAATAAAATATCTAAAATGGCTAGCTGTGTTCTCCATGCTGGCTAACGTCCTCCTAGTCGCCGTGTACGCAATCTGTTTGTACTACATATTCAGAGAGGAAATCACATTTGCAGACAAGATCGTTGTGGGCAACCCGGTTAGATACCCCGCGTTTATATCGTAAGTATACCTACCTCTTTTTTTTAATTCACAATTGGTAAGCCCTTGACAACATCTCACCTGGTGGTAAGTGACGATGTTGCCGAAGATGAAAGCGGGCTTACCAAGATTCCCCAACGCAATGGGGAACCTGGCTATCTTATCTTCATGCCGGAACACACCATTGATATTTGGCGGCAAGACTTAGATAAGATGGTGGTAGCAGGCGGGCTTAGAAAATGCCCTACCACCAACCAAACCGAGTCTTACGATTGACCCCGCCGGGAATCGAACCCGCGACCTCCCGCGTGAAGCCAGTGAACTTTGCCTCTGAGCTACGGAGGCGGTTAAATAACCTCTATAACAGGGATGGCGAACCTTTGGGATCAACGTCCCATTTTTTCTAAAGAAAAATTTATTGAGGCCACGACGTGCCGTCAAATAATTTTGACTAAGTCGTGACTATTGGGTAAATCAAATTAAAACGAATCTCTTGTTGCATTTTTTTAAATCAATATCTAAATCAATAAGCTGCATTGTTGCTTTGCACTAAAATGCAAATGCTTTCGATCGGTGGCGTGCCCAAAGTATTTTCTCACGTGCCATCTATGGCAGTTTGCCATCCCTGCTCTATAAGGTCTAATAAAATTAGCTGAAACTATTTTAAATGGTGCTTCTACCCATGAAACTGAACAACTTTCCCCATGAAATCCAAAGTCAAATCTCAAAAAAAGATTAAACTTACCATACTAAGTTTGCTGATCAGCTGATCGAGTCAGTATGGGAGAGCCAATTTTTTTGCGATTTGACTATGGATTCAATGGGAAAAGTTGTTCAGTTTCATGGGTAGAAGCACCGGTTTAAATAGTTTCAGCTAATTTTGTTACATCTTATATACAAAACAGTGTAACAAAATTGGTGTGGGTCCCGTTAACTGGGGCTTCTTCTCATCAAACTGAACAGCTTTTGTTCTACAAGTTTGCTGGAAATTTTTGATCTCTTCATGCAAAATGATTTGCTGATTGACAAATTTTGTGCATTTTTGTATGGAGCGACGCAATTTTTTTGGGAATTGACTATGGGTTCCTTGGGGAAAGTTGTTCAGTATGATGACCCAGTTAACGGGTCCTACACTATTTTTTTTACACTCTGTATAGGTATTTATTACCGTTCTTTGTTTTTTTGTTTCCCAATTAATTTTGGCATTTTCTGACAGCTTTTCTGACAACTGCATTTTAAAAAAATGTTCTTATTAGCTTGTTATATGGAGTTGTCCTCCATTTTGAAAAAGCAAATGTAGAAATGCCAAAAAAGTAATAGGGTATGGAAAGGTATGTTGGTGGTTTAGGCAACTTGGTGACATTTTTTAAAATATATCTCAAAAAATGCTTGAGCGGTCAATCGAAACGGAAGACATATGGTTGTCTTCCTCGCACTTGTTCAAACTCGTTAGCGCTTTCTCGTAAACGTGCTTGTACAGGTAATAATGTGAGATATATTTGAAAAAATGTCACCAAGTTGCCTATACCACCAACATACTATTCCTTACCTTATTTCTTTTATGACACTGAGTTAAAGTTATCAAATTTTTTTATTAAAAATTTAAGTGCGTTTGACTATATTTCACCCCATGGTAAGTGACGATGTAGTCGAGGATGGAACACGCAAACTCAAATCATGTCCATTCACGCCTTATCCCCAGATTATAGGAGTCGGGAAACACAGACGCAGGCAAGGAGTTACACTGCACAATTCAATTAATTTTCAAGAAAGTAAATATTCCTTGTGTGCAATAAAGAATTTATACATACATACATAATTTGCTAATATTTACGAGAAAACAAAGCAAAAATGTTAACATTCAAGGCAATACAGCAATGACAACCATCTTTTGGCAGCTCCATCTATCAATGCAGGTTGGAAGCACTTTTTAAAAGAAATGGCTCTCAGAAAATCCTTTGATTTTTATATCTAAATATACTAATTTATAATAAAGAGATACAGTTTTTAAGTAGGAGGTAATCTCCGGAACTAGAGAATATCCAATTTCAAAAATTCTTACACCAATATGTAGAATGGACCTTCAGGATCAACAAGGCTAAAAAAAGTCGCGAGCTGCTTGTGGCTTGCGTACCGCGCATCCTCATTATCCACGCACCCCCGTTATACACGTGGGCAAAGCCGCGGGCAAGTGCTCGTCTACCAATAAGTTTAGAATTGTCATATATTTCATATAAAGAGCCAAAGTACATAACCAAGATGTAGGTAGGATGTAATACGTAGGTCTATACATGTAATAAAAATGTAACGGGGCCGTGTCTGTATATGAAAAATTTTTGGAAAATAAAAACTGTGGTGGACATTACTAACGATACAGAGGCCAAAACAACAACTTTTGGATTTTTTGTCTGTCTGCCTGTCTATCTGTATGTTCGCGCATCACACAAAAACTTCCAGGCTGATTTTGATGAAATTTTGTATGGTGGTTCCTTATATTTCGGGTTGACATATAGGATACTTTTATCCCGGAAAATTCAAGAGTTCCCGTGGGAAAATTCAAAACATCCACGCGGACGAAGTCGCGGGCACAGCTAGTTTCACATAATTCGTCAAGCAACGTAAACAGCGACATAAAATCCACTATCGTTGCTAAGAGCCATATAAGTGCTCATAATTAGCATCCTTCAGTACAATAAACAGTTAAAAACACACTTTTATAATGTAAACAGTAACGCCATGTTTTTTGTCACTTCTTTTGCAGAATATACAACTAAAATGATTAAAATGTATTTTCCGTGGAAAATACTACTTAAAAACATTTGTTATGCTAACCCAATAGCTTTGTTTAGCTGTTACGAAACGTTTATTTACGTTTTTACTATAAAGTAATATATAGCTATTTTCAGAAATTTTTCAATGTATTTTATAAAATATCCGAATATTAACAGCGCATTAAAAAAACATAAGTTATGAGTATACATTATCAGTAAAATTTTATTAACATATGAAATTACGCTTATGACTCGTGTAATCACCTTCAATAATTTTGAATAACAAAACCGACTTCAAACAGGAAACTAAGGTTCCCCTCAATTTCTTTGGGATGCCATCATCAGATCTTGATTTCCTTATCATAGGACCACCCTTTCCAACAGAAAAAGAATCATCAAAATCGGTTCATAAACGACGAAGTTATCCGCGAACACTCAAAAAAAAATAGATATGTATATGGTCGAACTGAGAAACCTCCTCCTTTTTTGAAGTCGGTCAAAAATATCAATAGTTTAATAAATTTGTCGCCATTAGAGTTGACAAGTAATTACATTTTGTGATACATGTTAGTGAATTTATTAAATTTAAATTTTAAATGGCTTTTATTACTTCAAGTTACAAGAACCAACATCTTTATCATTTTGAATCAAATAAAAGTTGGATATAAAGCAATTATTTGATAATTAAAAGCATTTTACTAGCTACTTTCACAGCTCGTATGCAGAAGAGAAAGGCTGTATAAAGTGCGCCCAAACTGGCTGCATAGAAGCTGTATAGAGGCTTACATATACCATTATGTGATAACCACTGCAGTCAAAGGTTGTAACAACTGCGTTCTCATAGCTTTTATACAACTACTTTGTGCTACCTGTAGATCATCACAGAGCAGGGAGGAGATCAAAATTGGCCACAACTTGGTTGAACACAATCCTCATGTTTTCAGTACAGTGATATTTGCGATGGAAGGCATCGGCGTGGTCATGCCTATAGAGAACGAGATGAAGAAACCCCGCCACTTCCTTGGCTGCCCTAGCGTGCTCATCGTGGCCATGGCTGTCATCGTCTTCCTCTACAGCACCCTCGGCCTCTTCGGGTACTTCAGATATGGAGACGTGCTCAGAGGCTCGATCACCTTGAACCTGCCTATTGATGATTGGTGGGTTGAGCTTCATGGTTTGTCATTAAAAACTAATTAACGTCCCACTATTGGTGCACCAGTCTTTTTTTTATTCACAATTGGCAAGCTCTTGGCATCATCTCACCTGATGGTACGTGACAATGATACCGAAGATGGAAGCGGGCTTACCAAGATTTCCCAACGCAATTAAGAACTGGCTATCTTATATTCAAGCCGGACCACGTCAATGTTGTTTAAACACTGATGTTTGGCGGCAAGTCTATTCCCAAACTTGGAGAAAATAAGCCAAGTACCACACACGGGCAGCAATTCCAAGTTGGTGGAGTTTGTAAGGTTAATGGCAAGCCCCTCTATTAACAACAACAGTTTTCAAGCAACTAATAATGACTACCTTCTGTTGAACCGCCACCAATGGCTTAGCGTATCTTGCGAAGCATGAATAAGATCGAGATTAATGCCACTAAAAGTTAAAACCATCCAGGTAATGACCGTGCTTCAGGTTAATTAACCTACGTGATCGAGCAACCAACATTTAAAATCTACTGAGGCAATTGGAAGAGCAAATATTATGATGAACGTAATTTTCTCTCCATTATAATTCAGGAGGAGATCCGTAGGAGAATCAAAGTACAAGTAACTAACATGACTCTCAGAATCGCTTAACTTGTGGCAAGTAGCTCGTAAAGCAGATAACCGTTGGGATAATAAAGTTCTAGAGTGTTTCAAGATTTAAAAGATTCAAAATGTTTATTCAAAATAGGTGCATGTTACACTCTTTCTGATGGTAACCTTTCAGCCGAAGCACGTCCACTGCTGGACAAAGGCCTCCCCCAAGGATTTCCACAATGACCAGTCCTGCACTGCCAGAATCCAGTGGTTCCCTCGACCTTCACCAGGTCGTCGGTCCACCGAATGGGAGCCCTGCCTACGCTACGTATTCTGTTCTTGTCAGAGGCATTAACGACAAAAAAAAATCAATAATTTTCATGTATCACTTGCCCTGTCATGTTTTTTTCATGTCCAAATGACATTATTTGTTTTATATCAATGATTTTATTGTCATTATTAAGTGATGATTGTTTGTTTTTAATTTTTATGCAATGTAATTACTTGTCTTAAGGGTCTCTAGGAGCCTCGAGTTTCCATGCAAACGTAGTTCCGCTTGAATACAAACACTACTCGCCAGAATGTATTCAAACTTGGCATATATATTGAGTAGACACATATCAATGTTTGTAATTCATTTTCATCATAGTAAATTTAAATACGACTAAACGAAGGCTTAAATTAGTTTTGTACTGAAAGTTTAAAACTGCTCTTATTTTTTCCCTTTTTATATTAGTACATCGAAAACTAATTACAAACATCAATATGTGTCTAATCAATATATTTGCAAAGTTTGGATCATTCCGGCATGTAGTTTTTGTTTTAAAGCGGAACTACGTTTGTATGGAAACTCGAGCCTCCTGGGGACCCTTGAGATAAGTAATTACATTGCATAAAAATAAAAAACAAACAATCATCACTTCATTATGACAATAAAATCATTGATATAAAACAAATTATGTCATTTGGACATGAAAAAAACATGACAGGAGAAGTGATACATGAAAATTATTGAATTTATTTTGTCGTTAATGCCTCTGACAAGAACAGAAGACGTAGCGTAGGCAGGGCTCCCATTCGATGGACCGACGACCTGGTGAAGGTCGAGGGAAGTCACTGGATTCTGGCAGTGCAGGAATGGTCATTGTGGAAATCCTTGGGGGAGGCCTTTGTCCAGCAGTGGACGTGCTTCGGCTAAAAGGTTAAACAATTAAGGAATATCTAAGTATGCCTTATAGGAATAAAGGATCGGACTGTATCAAAAATAAATTCTGAAATATGATATCCTAAATTGCTTTCCTCTTGAAGTTTCAAAAAACCTTACTTGTTTTGGTTTCCCATCACGTCTTCAATTTTAATTAATTAAATTCACAAAATAAGTTCGTCAATGACGTTTTAAATCTATGACGTCACTTGTGGGTATTTCAAACATTTTTAGAACCTAATTTCGTTTTTGACTGATCATAAAAAGTAACTCAAATGACTAGCAGTCCGATTCCCTATTGTATGTAACTGACACAACACCTTTTGATTTGGATGTTACATCGAAAAGTGTGTGATAGTTCATCGGTGCAGATAGCATACTTACTTTACTTATTTACTGCGCCGGCTCAGCGACTCGAAGAGGATCTTGGCCTCCGACACTTTAGATGCCATCAGTCTCGATCCTGCGCCACTGGCCTCTTTCCAGTTGGCTATCTGGA
Source organism: Coleophora flavipennella (assembly GCA_947284805.1). Classification (NCBI taxonomy): domain Eukaryota; kingdom Metazoa; phylum Arthropoda; class Insecta; order Lepidoptera; family Coleophoridae; genus Coleophora; species Coleophora flavipennella. Next base: position 12,305,122 of record OX369295.1, read on the forward strand.
GGGCGTTGAGGTCTTTTTTGACTTCACCTTTCCGGCGGTAACTGGGTCGGCCAATCTGGTTTTTTATTTTATTTATTTTATTTTTTGCATAAAATTAGTTTTATTTAATTGTTTTACATTTCGGCAAATATAATTAATTTTATTAAATTTAAATTCAATGTTAGCTGTATAATACATAGTTATTTATTTTTTATTCTCTATTGGTAAGCCCTTGGCATCATCTCACCTGATGGTAAGTGACGATGATGCTGAAGATGGAAACGGGCTTACCAAGATTCCCCAACGTAATTAGGGTTCTAGCTATTTTATCTTCAAACGGAATACATCAATGTTGTTAACACGGCAAGACATAGATAAGATGGTGGTTGTTTATACCTACTTTACAAGAATTTATTGTCTTGTTGAAAAATGTAGCTCGCACTAAATAAAATACAAAAGGACCGCCTCCGTTGCGTAATGGTTAGTCCATTCGCTTCATACCAGGAGATCGCGGGTTCGATTCCCGGCGGGGTCAAATTTGTAAGACGCGGTTCGGTTAGTGGTAGGGTCTTTTCATAGCCTGCCTGTCTAGCTACCACCATCTTATTCAAGTCTTGCCGCCAAACATCAGTGTTAACAGCATTGATGTGTTCGGGCTTGAAGATAAGATAGTCAGATCCCCATTGCGTTAGGGAATCTTGGTAAGCCCGCTTCCATCTTCGGCATCATCGTCACTTATCAGCAAGTGAGATGTAGCCAAGGGCTTATAAATTGTGGATAAAAAAAAGGAAATTAAAATGTAGTTCTTTTCGTCCGAAATGTAATTCGGCTTGCACCTCACGTCGGAAGGACTCCCCTACGGTCCGTTCTCCGTAATGTACTATCTCCACAGGCCAGCAATCTTCGCGAAGATCTTCATCGCCCTCTCGATATTCTTCACGTACCCGCTCCAGTTCTTCGTGGTGATCGATATCTTCAACCGGTATACCCAGCACCGCGTCAGGCCGGAGAGGAGGCAGGTGGTGCAAGTGGTGGCCAGGGTGCTCGGAGTGTGCTTTTGTGGTAAGTTAAAATTGAAATTGATTTATTTCTTTACATCATACATGCTCAGTAAGTAGAATTTACTACTGTCCATAGAGGCCGTGTGTGTAAGTTGGTATTTGCAACACAATGCATTGTTTCTCTATACGTTCCATTTTCAAATCACTTTACCTCACACTATGCTTGAATTGTAAAGTGAACTTTACAGTTCAAGCTATGCGAAACTCCTTATAGAAACAATCTCTTTTCTTATAAAATGATAAGAAAACTTTTTATGGAAAAAAAAAAGTAATGGTGGCATCTCATTTCATTTGATGCTTTAGCGCCTTCTCTACGATCTACGCTCGTACGGGCGCCAAACTGGATCTTGTTCTATAATAGCTCTCTTACATCCCTTGTAAAACAATTTACTATTAAAACTGTTATTTTTCCTGACTGCCCAAGGAAGGTAACGTGTTTCGGGTGTATGTATGCATGTATGTAATGTCTGTGTCTTTGACTGAACCTGTAGCCGAAACGGCTTGGTCCATTTAGAAGTGCGGGGTGTCATTAGATTCGTTTCGGTTCAAAAGATGCATTTTATGCTGGTGGGTTTTTGTTTTCAATTCATTTGATTAGGATATTTAATCGTTAGAACTTTAATGTTCCTCACAATTACCTAACTATTGTGGTTCCTAACATATGGTATCTCCATTGTTAGGGGCAATAATCTCTACCAGCATTTTATAGCAGGATACATATATTTTTTAAATTACTACAATTTAATTTATCTTCTTAAAAATATTCTGAATTGCAGTGGCCATCGGCATAGCACTTCCCCTTCTGGAACAGATCATCAACATCGTCGGAGCCCTGTTCTACTGCATCCTGGGATTGGTCATCCCGGCGGTGATCGAGACAGTTTTCCGGTGGCAGCATTTGAGCCCCTGCAGCTGGGTGCTTTGGAAGAATGCCGTCATCGTCCTTTTCGGGATAGGCAGCTTGATCTCCGGCTGCACAGTCACTATCATGGATATTATAGATATTCTTAATAGGAAAATCGAATGAAATATAAATTTTACTATATTAGAACACATTAAAGTGCCTAACGAATAATAAAATATCAGTTGTTGCTTTTATTTTTCCCCCGCTAACCTGGGGGACCAGCATTCATTATTTATTATTATTTTATTTATTAATCGAAAAAATAAATGAGTACACAGGTAAACATTGGACCCACAAAACTAAATGATTAGTTTGTCTGTGGGATCGACAGTCTCACAATTATATAAGGTCTAACAAAATTAGCTGAAACTATTTTAACTGGTGCTTCTACCCATGAAACTGAACAACTTTCCCCATGAAACACATAGTCAAATCTCAAAAAAAATTTGAACTTCCCATACTAAGTTGTCTGATCAGCTGATCGACTTAGTATGGTCAAGCCATTTTTTTTTGCGATTTGATTATGGGTTCCATGGGGAAAGTTGTTCAGTTTCATGGGTAGAAGCACCAGTTAAAATAGTTTTAGATAATTTTGTTACACCTTATATATTACAATCACAGATAAGACCTAACTGTGGTAACTAGTCTCTAAGTGAATATGTACATAGGCAAGAGCCAAACTCCCTTACAGGCTATTTAAAATAAAATGTAACAGATTTTTTACTTATTTTTTATGCATGCATGTTTATTTATTTATTTATTTTATTATATTTGGAAAAATTACTGCTATTATACAATAATGGTTCATAAACTGTATGTATCTAGAAGCTAATGACATGTTCCAGCTTATCCAGAAAACCCAATTTACCTAACGCGGTGTGGGACCCACTTAAAGTGGGAAGTGAGCGGTGGCGCAAAGACGGATTGCTTTTGTTTCAATTTCAAACGGGTATTATTTAAGGTCGTCGGTTCGACGTCCCGTGAAAAAAGTATAGCTAACTTTTTTTAAATTCACAATTGGTATGCCCTTGGCATCATCTCACCTGATGATAAGTGACGATGATGCCGAAGATGGAAGTGGGCTGACCAAGATTCCCCTACGCAATGGAGATCTGGCTATCTTATCTTCAAGCCGGAACTCATCAATGCTGTTAACACTGATGTTTGGCGGCAAGACTTAGATAAGATTGTGCTAGTTAGCCAGGCGGGCTATGGAAATGTCCTACCACCAACCAAACCGAGTCTTACAAAGTTGACCCCGCCGGGAATTGAATCCTCGACCTCCTGTTGTAAAGCAAATGGACTAACCATTACACCACGGAGTCGGTTTCATGGTTCTTATTAAAATTAGTACCTATCGTATGCCAAAGAGACAACACATAGTACAACATGAACGGGAAAAATACAGTATAATATAATATTGTGTTCAGTTTGTAAATAAGTCAAAATTCCTGGTGACGTGATATTGCTATTCGGTCTTTTTTTTTATTTCTCTTCAGTTACTTATATATTACGTGTTTCTCTTGCATTTTTTGATGTCATCATATTTTTTTACCGCACTTTTTCTTATTGACGTAACACTTTCTCTTTTTGACTAGCGATTTGTGCCAATTATATTTAGAAACATAAATTTTTGCTGCTCGATATCACGGAACACTAAACTCAGTTTTGGAGGGTGCCGAGTACCGACTTTTAAGTATAGGATTGGTTATTTTTAAAGGTGATTAATTTATAAAGAGAGAATCAAAGGTAAGGCGCACACGGAACATCGCTTCTCTCCGATCCTCCCCCGTCCAAGCAACGACCTAAGCCGAGGTCCGTGCCCACCTGGGCGCCCTTAGGCAGTTGCATCTTTTTGCTTTGCACTAGGTTGAGTGCCTTCCGCACTCGCCTCCCCTGCCCGGTGAAGTTGTAAAGTCCCCCACGGCCAACAACAAGCATGTCCTTTCGAAAAAAAAAACTCTTCCTATGGAACAGAAAAAACAACTTCCATTATTACTCACGGAATTCCCAGAAGAAGTCAAAGAAGTCCAAGCGCTAACAAAGTATAAATTCACATAAAATAAATAGACTATACAAAGTATTTTCAAACATTCACATTCCGCAAAACTAGTATTACAAAAAAACCGGCTAAGTGCGAGTCGGGGTCGCGTACCGAAGGTTCCGCACGACTGCACAATGCCGAGTGTACGGAACAGTGTTCTGAAGACTGATAGGGTGCATTCAGTTTATCATACTGAGATTATCAAAATAAACTAAAAGTTCAGGAATGTTATTTAAAACAAGAAACCGTGTTTCTTTATTTTTATTATCATGCTTTTATTAGCTTCACCTGTATGTATGTTTGTAACCGACTCCTTTGGACTCGACTTTGACCCACTTTAAACGGACAGATTTAATTAAACTTTGTACATTTATCAAGAAACAGTGCCACTACAATAATTTCACAAGTTTATATAATTATCCTGATTAAATTTAAGTAATTAAATTAAATTCACATCAAACTAAAAATTTAAAAATAAATATCGTAAAAAAAACACGCTTTTAAAGCGCATCAAACTAAAAAGTGAAAAATAATTCTTAATATAAGGTGAAAAAAAGCGTCGGTGGCTTAACCGGTAACGACTCGGTCCATCTAACTAGAGGTACCGGGTTCAAATCTGGACGGCCAATGTACCAATGAGTTTTTCAAAAACTTACGTACATACTTACGGATTGCTTTAACGGTGAAGGAAAAACATCGTGAGGAAACCTGCACACGCCTGCGAAGAAACTCGAAGGTTGTGTGTGAAGTCGACCAACGCACTGGGCCCGCGTGGTCGACTAAGGCCTAATCGCCCTGATTCATGGTAGGCTTGAGCCCCTCAGTGGGGACGTATATGAGCTGTAATGATGATAAGGTGAAAACAATAATAAACGAAAAATACTAGTATTATTGTAGGGAAAACGGTGGGGCGCTTTGTTCCATATTTTTCGTATATCGAGGAACCCACGCTTTTTTCACAATAATTTTAGTATTTCTCGTTCAGTATTGTTTTTTATTATTTTTTTCACATTACAGTTTGATGTGATTTAAAAGCATGTTTTTTAGTTCTTTTTAACTATATTTTTCTCCTACACGAAGTCACACCAATAACACGAAGTAACCCGAATTCGCGCCAATGCGACGCACACGCACAGTGAGTTAGTGATCGCTGGCCGGACAATTTGTGCATCCAATGCTGTTTTTTAATGAAAAAAAATCTTGAAAGAAATTAAATTAACTCAGAATGATGAGCTGATTGAAAACTATCAGTTTTTAGAACACCCTTAAACCCTGTGGGTATATTTGTGTGTATTTACAAGCCGAACTTAGAAAGAAACACAACTCTGCAGTTGAAAAAAAAGTTTCTCCCATATAACGATGTACGTCACGGTCAATTTTTGCTTTAAGTTTGTTATCGTAAAAATATATTTTTCATCACCTTTTCAAAAAACGACGATTGGTTTCGAGGAACTTATTGAGATTGGTGCGAACAATTTTTCGCTTTGCTGTAGGAAGTTTTTTTTTTTATTTGAGTGCGTTTGGCTGCACCTCAGCTGATGGTAAGTGCCGATCCAGCCGAGGATCTAACACGCAGCTCAAGTAGTTGTTTTGTTTCTCTCTTCTGTTTGGTCCGAGTTCGTGAAGGTTGAACATGAAAATATCACAAACTAACATTAAATTCTCTGTGGTAAAAAACTCACTTTTGTGATTGGTTAGCAAGTGAAGTAAACCAAAGAGGTCGAACGCATAATGTATAAAGAAATAAAAATAAAAAAATGTAAAAGAGTCGGTTAGGTTTGCTCGCTGAATAAACAGGATAGTCATGTGCATTCTTTTTTATTTTAATTTCTTATTCTTATAGGTTGTGATGAAAAATTTTGTGTCGCTCGGGGCCAAAATATTTTAATCTCAGGCGACGTACCTTTATTGAATTCCTCGCTAAACTCAGAATGAGAACTAACGCTCTTGTTACACAAATAACTTTTGTTTAAGTGATAAAACTACAAATAAACTTTTTTTTTCTTCACTTTTACAGTAAGACATTGTTTTTTGCCAAATTTCATGATTCTAGGTGACCGAGAAGCACCCTATTGGTTTTGATTTACTTGATTATAGCATTTGATATTAATTTTGGCTACATAATATTATATACATCCACGCATCTATGACCTTGTGACAAATCCAACTGCACATCTTAAGTTGGTCAACTATTACTCCTAAACTAAGAAAGCCTACTTGTATATATTAATATATATAGGGTGACCTTAAATTAGTTCTTGATAGCAAAGGATATGAATTGAGTGATTACAAACAACTTTCCCAAAGAAACTATATGTCGGATCAGAAAAAATTTTAGGTCCTCGGTACATAACAAATTATCAAATCGGCAAAAATGTATGAAGGACCAAATTTTTTTTTCATATTTGACATATATAGTTTATTTGGGAAAGTTGTTTGTAATCACGAGTATATTCATATCCTTTGCTATCAAGAACTAATTAAAAGTCACCCTATATATATTAATATTATTTTTTTACGATGTCCTGAATTATCAGTTTAACTGGTAGGGGAAGACACTCGACTCTAACAAAAAATTGCACTTTAAAGCTTAATATTTCGCAAACCGATCCAAGAATTGAGAAACGGTTTTAGCAAACCCATAGTAGTTTCGAAAGACCTATTTAACGATATACAATACGATACGATTCATCAACGAAAAAAAAACACCACCTCTTTACATGTAGGGGAGGTACCAACCCTAAAAAAAGTACCTACTTGTCGGCGTAATTAATATGTATTACCCATACCAAATTAGAACTTTCTAGTGTTCATAGTCTCTGAGCTAAGCCGCTGACAGACGGACAGACAGACAGACATGGCGAAACTATAGAATTCCTTGTCGACTTCGGAATTGTCGACTTTGGAACCCTAAAAAAGGGTATTGAATGACAGACAGATGGACAACGAAATGATCCTATAAAACGAGTAGTGGATGCCCGCAGCTTCGCCCGCGCAGATCCAGTTTTTTGCCGTTCCCGTGGGAATTTCCCAAAATCCTTTCTTAGAGGAAGCCTGCGTCATAACATCTACCTGCATGCCAAATTTCAGCCCGATCCGTCCAGTGGTTTGGGCTGTGCGTTGATAGATCACTATATCAGTCAGTCAGACAGTCACCTTTGAGTTATATATACATATTTAGATTTATCTTTTTCTGGTACGGAACCCTAAAAATCAAGTACCCACTCGTAATCATCTGGTTCAACACTACCATACGACAGTCATTATAAAGTATTCATTTTTGATGACTGTAGTAATAATTGTGTACTTACGTAACTATAAAATTATTCTCAAAATCATTAGGCGCAAATAATTGCCAGTGCAATCATATCAACCACGCAACTTATGTACCTACGTATGGTTTAAGAGAGTTGTCAGCCAGTGTTGCCAGACGACTTTTTTTAAATATCGTTATATAATGTCCGCTGGATGCGGGCAGTGCAGGACCAATCGTCGTGGAAATCCTTGGGGATGGTCTTTGTCCAACAGTGGACTTCTTTCTGCTGATGTAATTATTGATGATGATGATGATGATGAAATAATGTCAAAAAAGGCACCAGAACTATATAAAATTGGCAATTTTGTCGCTAAAGGTGTGGTGTTAATGTGCTTAAAAACTCGCTAAAACGTATGAAGCGTCGGTTTTTTTTGTCGCTAGACTGCACCGAAAAATCACCAAATCTAGTGAGAGAATCACTAAAGTGGCAACGCTGCTGTCGTCACCGTACGATGGATTATGTAGGTAGTTGTATAAAATAAGAGTAAAACATTTCATATTCTGTCTCGTGTTATCTAGATCTTAATGCTAACCAAAGATTAGTGAGCTGTGATCATAAAAATTAGATTCCAAGCAACTCAGAGATGAAGAAACATTGTGATAATTAAATAACTGTGATAATTTACCGAGTGAAAACTTTACATGTTCCTTTTTTATCTTGAATTTTTCTCCGTAACCTTGCTTTGTGCTGTTTTTAGTGGTTTTGTTTTTTTTAGTTAGTGTTAATGAGGAAAACTATTAAGTTAAACTTGGCGGAAAAGGTAGATAAAAGTGATAAAATGAGAGTAGATATAAAGGATTATAACCCTTTCGAACATCGTCAAGTTGAAAAACCTAACTCGTAAGTATACACGTATTGTTTATGTTCAAGATTTAGAAAATGTTAATAAGTTGTAGTGAAAAATATTGGTCTTGGACCAGTGTGTGTTGCCAGTGATGACATACGGAACTGAGACATGGTCGCATTATGGGCCTCAAAAGAAGGCTCAAGGTCACCCAAAGGGCAATGGAGCGTGCTGTGCTAGGTGTTTCCCTGCGTGATCGAATCAGAAACTAGGAGATCATTGGGAGAACCAAAGTACCCCACATTAAGAGATGAGAGCTGTATATATAAAAGGAAAAGGTGACTGACTGCACTGACGCACAGCCGAAACCACTGAACAGATTTTGCTGAAATTTGGAATACAGATAGTAGTTAGGACGTGGACATCCGCTAAGAAAGGCTTTTGGGAAATTCCCACGGGAACGGCTAAAAACGGGATCTGCGCGGGCGGAGCCGCGGGCACCCACGCTAGTAATCGCTAAATTTAAAAGGTAGAACTGATGGCCGTTATATAAAGTTCTCGACTGGCAACCGCGCACCAGAAAACATAGCGAAGGTAGGCCTTCCACTGGGTGGACCGACGACCTGGTGAAGGTCGCGGAAAGCCGCTGGATGCGGGCAGCGCAGAACTGGTCGTCGTGGAAATACTTTGGGGGAGGCCTTTGTCCAGCAGTAGAAGTCCCTGGGCTGATATGATGATGTAAAAAACTCAAAGAGCAGATTTTTCAATTTATTCGTCCACTAGTTACTTCTTCCTTCTTATCGATTGGCACAATTAACCATACTATCCAAGGGATAGACGGCGGTTGCCTGGTGTTGCACTTACCATCACCCGCGGTCACGTGTAGGGCAATTAGATTTACACCCACGGACGTGTGCAACGCGACCTTCATACACACATCTGGAATCAGATGTGCAGGTTTCCTCACGATATTTTTCTACACCGTTAAAGCAATCGGTGAGTATAATTATGTACCTACGTAAGTTTTTTGAAAAACTCATTGGTACAATGGCCGTCCGGATTTGAACCCGAGACCTCTGGTTGAGGGCCGAGTGGTTACCGGTTGAGCCACCGACGCTTTTTCCTCTAGTTACTGCTATAACACCACCTGTGTTGATGGTAGGTGTTGTAAGAAAATTATACGATGCCTGCCTACTAGATATCACATAACCTTTGCATTCAAAAACTAAGATATTCATCTACCTTTTTTTTATCCACAATTGGTAAGCCCTTGGCATCATCTCACCTGGTAGTAAATGACGATGATGCCGAAGATAGAAGCGGGCTTACCAAGATTTCCCAACGCAATGGGAAACTGGCTATCTTATATTCAATCCGGAACACATCAATACTGTTAAATAAGATGGTGGTAGCTAGCCAGACGGGCTTTGAAAATGCCTTTTCACCATCCAAACCAAGTCATATACAAAGTTAGGCTCCGCAGGGAATCGAATGCGCGACCTCCTGATTTGAAGCTAATATTGCGCCACGAAGGCGGTTATATCTACCTGGTATGTCGATGAGCTATAAAATATGGTATTCTATTTCAAGTAAAACGTACAATAAGTAGGCATCCGGAACAAGGAGATTCGCAAGAGAACCAAAGTAACCGAAATAGCTCACTGAATCGCTAAACTGAAGTGACAGTGGGCAGGGCACATAGCTCGTAGAACAGATAACCGTTGGGGCAGTTAAGTTCTCGAGTGGTGACAGCGCACCGGAAAACGTAGCGTAGGCAGGCAGGTGAAGATCGCGGGAAGCTGATGATTGTGGGCAGCGCAGGACCGGTCGTCGTGGAAATCCTTGGGGGAGGCCTTTGTCCAGCAGTGGACGACTTTCGGCTGATATGATGATGATGATGTACAGTAAAATTTGTGGTGTGGAGGACGATGGAACACAATATCATCGAACGCTGCTCCCTGCGGGCGGTACCCCAGTCATCCACGGTCCAGATGAAGCTGCCTGGCTATGTGGCCTGAATATTGACATATATTAATAAACCTTTTTGACATAATCGTCATACGAGTAAATCATTATGTAAAAATATATTTTGATTTCTTCGCTCTTAATTTTCAATGGATAACTACCTTCAAACATGGCTTCAGGTCATTTTTTTATTAAAAGTTTAAGTGGGTTTGGCTGCACCTCACTTGATGCTTGATGGTAAGGCCGATGCAGCCGAGTATGTAACACACAAGCTTAACTAGTCCCTATTAACTCTCGGCTTGAAGATTCCTAAATTATATGAATCGGGAAACTCAAATGCTGGCAGGGAATTCCACTCCCTGGCCGTTCGCATTATGAACGATGAAACATAACGCTTCGTGCGTATTGTTGGAACATTAACGACAAAGGATTGGAACCGCCTCCCGCGCCTGGTCATCCGATGATGAAATGGAGAGGGGGGGAATGAGGTCGTGAAGCTCCAGGGCACACTCTCCGAAATGAATCCTGTAGAACGCCGATAGACAGGCGACTTTGTAGCGATGGTCGAGTCTTTGGAGCCTGTTTGATACAAGTTCCTCGTCTTCAGTGAGTCTCCTAGCGCATCAGTCGATTGAATCCAAGGCACTAGCTGGTAACGAGTCGATCCGTCACATAAGTGAGAGTAGTACTCCATGCTGTAGCGTGGTGCGCAGTTATATAATCTTCTTTCATTCGATCTCTATTCATCCTATCTATTTCTTCTTTTCCGCGCATGCGCTGTCAAACTATGTGACATTTGATTTAAAAAACCAAAAACCATCATCGTTCATCCTAACCATCACAAATTGTTAATATATATTTATTTTAATTGCTGTAATTCCTAAAAGACCCATTTCGGGTCTTATATTTTACTCATTAAATTATCTGAACACGCACGGCATATTTTAAGAACCCACTCCCTACGCCCTACCTAAGTAACTACCTGCCGTGCGACAATGCATGATCGAACTTGATTTTATATAACATTAGAAGCTGTTATGGTGTAAAGTCTTATCTTCGAGAGGATTCCGAGCTTTTTGGGAGCCGTTTTTCCCTTTGATTCAATGAATATCCCAAAATTTACATCGGATGTTAAAACTACGCCAAGGAGGGGACATCGAGACGAATCCACCTTGGAAAAAAGGAGTAAAAGACTCATTTTTAGGGTTTCGTGCCCAAAGGGTAAAAACGAGACCCTATTACTAAGCCTCCAGTCCGTCTGTCACCAGGCTGTATTTCATGAACCGTGATAGCTAGACAGCTGAAATTTTCACAGATTATATATTTCTGCAACAAATACTAAAAATTAAAAAAAGTGAAAAAATAAGGGAGTCTCAATACAAAAAAAAGTGTTTTTTTTTAACTAGCGCCATCTAGTATGATGGTACGGAACCCTTTGTGTGTGGTTCTGACTCGCACTTGGCCAGTTTTACAGTGAATAAACACGACTGCTTTTTAGAGACATTCTCAACTCATATAAGTAGATTGTAGTGGTACGAAATAAAATGTTTATTTACTGTATATAACCAAAAGATCCATGAGAAATATTTTTTGTTTTCAGAAATCTCAGGTCTTTAGCAAACCTGGTGAAGTCTTCACTAGGGTCGGGCATTCTGGCTATGCCATTGGCTTTTGCAAATGCAGGCTGGGGAGTGGGCATAGTGGCCACCATCATCATAGCAATTATCTGTGCGCATTGTGTTCAGATCTTCGTAAGTATATTGTATCTATTGAATACATGGACTACCTACTAGTGCCGATAGAATCTTTAATATCAAACCAGGACTAAGAATATCTTGAATTCGACCTTGAAGATTTTACGGGCCAATAACTAATTTAGATTTGATCAGATATTTCATGTCACTTATTACAAAACTAGCTTTTGCCCGCGGCTTCGCCCACGTGCTCATAGCTTTTATGACTCTTTTTGAGGGTGAGTGGTGCGCCAGCCGCAATCAGCTCGCAAGCGTGGACATGAGTTTTCTCCAGGTACCTCAGGAACTGTATCGGGCTATTCGAATTAGCAGTCTTTGTCACTTCCCCCCCCCCCCCCCCCCAACAAATTCTATACAAAAAAATCACTTTAATCCGTTGCTCCGTTGCGACGCCATCGACGTGCGCGAGCGTAGAAAACAGTTGTCCCCAGATCCCTCGGGAACTATATCTGGATATACTTTTTAGTAAATTATATCATTTTACACCTCATCTCTGTGCTAAAAATCACACCAATTTTTAACCCATTTTTAACGAACAAAGAGTATTGTTTTAGCTTCCTCAGGAACTTTTTCCTGAGGAACTTTTTCCTTAGGAAAGTAGACTATTTGATTCCCAGTGATACAGGCTACCTGCATTCCAAATTTCATCAAGATTGATAGAGGCATTGAAGTGTGAATAGGTAACAAACCAAAAAACACATTTTCACATTTATAATATTAAGTAAGGATTCTAAATCTTAAAAAACATATAGAGCGTCGGTGGCAGAACGGTTAGGGCCACTAACTCCTGTCCGGAAGGCCGTGGTTTGAATCCTGCCACTTACCAATATCTATACGAATATCGATTTCATACTGGTATGTACGTTTATCCGACGCTCTTACGGTGAGCAAAAAATCGCGAAGAAACCTGCACACGCCTGCTAAAAAACCCGTGTAATCGTCTAAGGCCTGATCGCCCTAACTTAGGGCAGATCGATCCCCTTGGTGGGGACGTATATAAACTGAAATAACACATATACCTATATTATCAAAAAAAATAATTCAAATCATTATATCAATCTAGTAATAAAATTTCCTAAAAATATTAATATGGGTCAAATTCTCGAGTCGTATCAGCTCCAAAGGAGCCCATGACGCACTTCTCGTTGCCGCGCTGGATGGCAATAGACAACCTTAGGAGCGGGTAGGACCTCACGTCACATCTCCTCTCTCGAAGGCGACGGCCAATCTCCTTTGTGAAGGCAAAGGCCTCTGAGGGGTCAGCAGCTGGTTGTCTCACAGACAAAGCAGTAATTTGCCTCCAAGACCGAGTACTTATTATGCTTCTTTCTTGCCGCAAATTGAGCAGCAGTACCGTACGGGTGAGGAGTGAGGCAGAAAAAGTGGCGTCCCAAAGCAGGTACGTTCCTCTCTGCCATAACACCTGTTTAAACCCTCCGGCCTTTTGCCATCAGATCGACTAAAGCCCGGCGGCTGCATCAAAGATAAAATATTCCATCTGGCCGAGACCAGTGCCCTCCGAGTGAGGTCATTAAGGAATTGGTGACGTGAGAATCTTCACAAACAACGACCGCAACTCAGTGAGTGATGGCCTATTGCCTCCACCGTGGACCCGCAAATACATTGATGAGGTTCACAGATATTGATATTGCAGGCGGAGAGCAACTGCCACACACAAATAGTCGCCGTCAGAAGAGTTCCCATATCTGTGCCTCCTGTTAAAAGATGATAAACTCGATTTATGTGTTTTTAATTTTTTTTACACTATTGCAATCTGTAAAAAAATACCTATCTGTTCGTCTATGAAACACATCGCTACGTGCCATAGTTCCAGAGTTAGAGTTGTGTAAAGTAGCGTATGCTGAAAAATACATAAAAGAAATCCACTCAAAAGTATGAAATAATATTTTAATGTTTTAATACAACTTAAGCGCGTTTTATTATCCCTGTAGTGCCATCTATTGACATTCTGCTGCTATGGTTATAATGTGTGGTATGTGTAGCTAATATGTGGAAAAAAGTAATCTATTGTTATTATTGTAAGTATCGATAGATAATTTCCCACGGGACCTCTTTAGTTTTCCGGGATAAAGAATACCCGACTATACAATGATGGTCAAAACACCCCATCCCAGGTTTCTTATTGTTACGTTGAGCCATTCTAAAGATACATTTTTTTGCATTCCTGAAGGAACCCTTAATTTTTTTGGGATTCACAATGTCCCAGTTTTAGTTCGCGATAAGGGTATCAACGTGTAAAATTTGATTGTAATAGGTCAAGCCAAATTTGCATGGTGAGCCATTCTATAAATGAATACTTTTGATTTTCCCACGGGAACTCTTCAATTTTCCGGGATAAAAAGTATCCTATATGTTACCCCGGGCTATAAGGAACCACCATACAAAATTTCATCAAAATCGGCCTGGTAGTTTTTGCGTGATGCGCGAACATACAGACAGACAGACAGACAGACAGACAGACAGACAGACAGACAGACAAAAATTCCAAAAGTTGTTGTTTTGGAATCTATATCGTTAGTAATGTCCACCACAGTTATTATTTTCCAAAAATATTTCATGTACAGACGCGGCCCCGTTACAGTTTTATTATATTATATAGATATAGATATAGATAAAGATAATATAAAAAATAACAATGTCAAAGTGTCACATGATCTTAAAAAAATCATAAAATCAATGTCACATTAAAAAATAAGATCATCATATCAGCCAAAGGACGTCCACTCTTGGACATAGGCTGGTTCTGCGCTGCCCGCATCCATCAGCTACCCGCGACCTTCAACAGGTCATCGGTCCACCGAGTGGGAGGCCTGCCTACGATACGTTTTTCGGTGCGCGGTCGCCACTCGAGAACTTTACTGCCCTAACGGTCATCTGTTCTACGAGCTATGTGTAAACAATAAGATGCCAAAACAAAATATAGTAAGATGTTAAAATAACCTAGGATGTCAAAACAAAATAATAAATCTGTATCATCATCATCATTATGATGTCAGCTCATATACGTCTCCATCGATGGGGTCGAGCCTTCGCTGAATTGGGGCGATCGGGTCTTTATAATATGTATAAAAGGAAAAGGTGACTGACTGGAATATCAACGCACAACCGAAACCACTAGACAGATCGGGCTGAAATTTAGATTACAGATAGCAATTATAACACAGGCATCGGCTAAGAAAGGATTTTGGGAAATTCCCACAAGATCGTCAAAAAACGGAATCTGCGCGGGCGAATAATGATGATTAAAATTTATTTTGTATAAAATTCGTCAACATTGTAAAATTCACTATCCAATATAAGGTTTTTCAGTCGGAGATAGAACAATTCATAATGTGTGACATTCCTTAGATCTACAGGAAGGTGCTTGTAAAGCTTTCAAGGTAGCTTAGATGCCAAGACTACAGGGGGTTGTTAGTGGGTAGTGCGGTCCTGGGCCTGTGCATATTTATTTATATACTAGCTTTTGCCCGCGGCTTCGCCCACGTGCTCATAGCTTTTATGACTCTTTTTGAGGGTGAGTGGTGCGCCAGCCGCAATCAGCTCGCAAGCGTGGACATGAGTTTTCTCCAGGTACCTCAGGAACTGTATCGGGCTATTCGAATTAGCAGTCTTTGTCACTTCCCCCCCCCCCCCCCCAACAAATTCTATACAAAAAAATCACTTTAATCCGTTGCTCCGTTGCGACGCCATCGACGTGCGCGAGCGTAGAAAACAGTTGTCCCCAGATCCCTCGGGAACTATATCTGGATATACTTTTTAGTAAATTATATCATTTTACACCTCATCTCTGTGCTAAAAATCACACCAATTTTTAACCCATTTTTAACGAACAAAGAGTATTGTTTTAGCTTCCTCAGGAACTTTTTCCTGAGGAACTTTTTCCTTAGGAAAGTAGACTATTTGATTCCCAGTGATACAGGCTACCTGCATTCCAAATTTCATCAAGATTGATAGAGGCGTTGAAGTGTGAATAGGTAACAAACCAAAAAACACATTTTCACATTTATAATATTAAGTAAGGATTCTAAATCTTAAAAAACATATAGAGCGTCGGTGGCAGAACGGTTAGGGCCACTAACTCCTGTCCGGAAGGCCGTGGTTTGAATCCTGCCACTTACCAATATCTATACGAATATCGATTTCATACTGGTATGTACGTTTATCCGACGCTCTTACGGTGAGCAAAAAATCGCGAAGAAACCTGCACACGCCTGCTAAAAAACCCGTGTAATCGTCTAAGGCCTGATCGCCCTAACTTAGGGCAGATCGATCCCCTTGGTGGGGACGTATATAAACTGAAATAACACATATACCTATATTATCAAAAAAAATAATTCAAATCATTATATCAATCTAGTAATAAAATTTCCTAAAAATATTAATATGGGTCAAATTCTCGAGTCGTATCAGCTCCAAAGGAGCCCATGACGCACTTCTCGTTGCCGCGCTGGATGGCAATAGACAACCTTAGGAGCGGGTAGGACCTCACGTCACATCTCCTCTCTCGAAGGCGACGGCCAATCTCCTTTGTGAAGGCAAAGGCCTCTGAGGGGTCAGCAGCTGGTTGTCTCACAGACAAAGCAGTAATTTGCCTCCAAGACCGAGTACTTATTATGCTTCTTTCTTGCCGCAAATTGAGCAGCAGTACCGTACGGGTGAGGAGTGAGGCAGAAAAAGTGGCGTCCCAAAGCAGGTACGTTCCTCTCTGCCATAACACCTGTTTAAACCCTCCGGCCTTTTGCCATCAGATCGACTAAAGCCCGGCGGCTGCATCAAAGATAAAATATTCCATCTGGCCGAGACCAGTGCCCTCCGAGTGAGGTCATTAAGGAATTGGTGACGTGAGAATCTTCACAAACAACGACCGCAACTCAGTGAGTGATGGCCTATTGCCTCCACCGTGGACCCGCAAATACATTGATGAGGTTCACAGATATTGATATTGCAGGCGGAGAGCAACTGCCACACACAAATAGTCGCCGTCAGAAGAGTTCCCATATCTGTGCCTCCTGTTAAAAGATGATAAACTCGATTTATGTGTTTTTAATTTTTTTACACTATTGCAATCTGTAAAAAAATACCTATCTGTTCGTCTATGAAACACATCGCTACGTGCCATAGTTCCAGAGTTAGAGTTGTGTAAAGTAGCGTATGCTGAAAAATACATAAAAGAAATCCACTCAAAAGTATGAAATAATATTTTAATGTTTTAATACAACTTAAGCGCGTTTTATTATCCCTGTAGTGCCATCTATTGACATTCTGCTGCTATGGTTATAATGTGTGGTATGTGTAGCTAATATGTGGAAAAAAGTAATCTATTGTTATTATTGTAAGTATCGATAGATAATTTCCCACGGGACCTCTTTAGTTTTCCGGGATAAAGAATACCCGACTATACAATGATGGTCAAAACACCCCATCCCAGGTTTCTTATTGTTACGTTGAGCCATTCTAAAGATACATTTTTTTGCATTCCTGAAGGAACCCTTAATTTTTTTGGGATTCACAATGTCCCAGTTTTAGTTCGCGATAAGGGTATCAACGTGTAAAATTTGATTGTAATAGGTCAAGCCAAATTTGCATGGTGAGCCATTCTATAAATGAATACTTTTGATTTTCCCACGGGAACTCTTCAATTTTCCGGGATAAAAAGTATCCTATATGTTACCCCGGGCTATAAGGAACCACCATACAAAATTTCATCAAAATCGGCCTGGTAGTTTTTGCGTGATGCGCGAACATACAGACAGACAGACAGACAGACAGACAGACAGACAGACAAAAATTCCAAAAGTTGTTGTTTTGGAATCTATATCGTTAGTAATGTCCACCACAGTTATTATTTTCCAAAAATATTTCATGTACAGACGCGGCCCCGTTACAGTTTTATTATATTATAGATAGAAGATAGATAAGTGTACCTTATGTATATATGGGTATATATACATATAGGCGTAGGGCTGTGATCACAAGCTGTGATACATAGCCTATATAGCCGACTGTACTGGTATGCATAAACGCATTTTCCCCCTTCCCTCCTCCGCATTCCAAGGGAAAAAAAAGATAACGCGCGGGTTTTTCGTGGCGAGTTCAGTTCGCCGCGGCTCGGTGTTAATTTATTAACACTCATTGTTTGACAGTGCCTTATCCAATGTTTGCTTCTGTCACAGTATATGGCTATTTGCCCCGTAGTTCCTATTCAAACCTATCAAAAACGGTCATATTATTTAACTGTGGGTGCCGGCAGCTTCGCTCGCGCTGATCCCGTTTTTTTGCCGTTCCATTGGGAATTTACCAAAATTCTTTCTTAGCAGATGCCCACGCCCTAATTGCTATCTGTATTCTAAATTTCAGCGAAATCCGTATAGTGGTTTCGGCTATTTCCTTTTATATATGTTGAAAATGAAAATGAAAAATGAAAATTGTTTATTGGTTACCAAAAAATTATCGGCTTTTTAAGGCTGAGACCTCCTTTTAGGTAAAAAAAATACCTGTGTTAGGAAATCTCACTCTTCCATCGCTTAGTCTATGGTATATATAATTATTGGCAAATAACAGAGTCTATTTAAACTGAACATGGTATATCTACTAAAAGTGAACAAAACTATGTTAAAGTTTTAACTAAAAGAAAAACAAAGATGTTGAATTGATGCAAGTGGATTTTGGTGTGTGTGTATGTGTGTGTGTGTGTGTGTGCGTGCGTGTGTGCATGTATGCGTGTGTGTTGTGTTTGTGATTCACGCTAAAACCTCAAGAAGGCGTTCGGCTTCATCATAGCTGAGGGATTCTAACCATAGTATTAGAGTTTTTCTACACTCAGGCAGGTTAGTTGGATAGATGAGCAGAAGTTTGTTAATTTTGTTATACAGATAGGAGGATCGATTATTAAACTGGCGTGAAGCAAAAGTAGTTCTATTTATTAATCTATCTTTTATAGGTATTATATTTTTATTTCTTTTAGAGTTTATTTTAGGATCATAGGGGAACGATTTATGTTTTTTTAGGATGATTCGAAGAATGTAAAGTTTTCTTACTGTGAGTAGATTAGTGAATAAGTAAAGCTGCTCTGTTGGAAATCTAAAGGGCTTACAGCACATGACCTTTAACAGTGCTCTTTGCGCACGCTCGATACCTAGGAAATATGTTTTGGTCGCACCACCCCAAACAGGTATACAGTAGTCTATAAGCGACTGAACTAGAGTAACATATATTCTCTTTAAGAGTATAAAATCAGCAATGTATCTTAGATTTTTGAAAATCCATATCGACTTACGAACTCTGCCGGACACTAGCTCCAGGTGAGCGTACCAGTCTAAACGAGGATCCAACAATACTCCCAAGTACTTTATAGACATCACTCTTTCTATTTGGGGACATGAGCAAGAGGCATCAGGGATAGAAATACAGGTGTGAATCTTGACTTGCAATTCAGTATCTGGCCTTGTTCTCCTATCTATATTATAGCACATATATTTAGTTTTAGATACATTAAGCGTAAGTAAATTGGCATTTTGCCATTTTGCAACCTTTGCGATTACTGATTCAGCAAGATTACGAACAGCAAGCCAAGTGGGACCATGAAAAACAAGAGCCGTATCATCTGCGTAAGAGAAAATTTCTGTGTTCATTGCTTTAAGGTTACAAAGATCGTTTATGTAAATTAAAAACAGGGTTGGGCCCAGCACACTTCCCTGTGGAACACCATAATTGACATTAAAATCTTGGCTTATGTACTGTCCTATTTTTACCCGTTGTTTACGATCGGTCAGGTAATCTTTGAATAAAGCAAGTGGAGGACCACGAATGCCTATGTTACGGCTAGAACCCGAAGTGCGGCTACAGCTAGTTTTAGACGGTTAGAACTAGGTGTAACCACTTACTCTTGGTTAAATCTGGTATAAGCCGATTGTTTTCGGGTAAAACTAGGTCTAGCTAGTATCAATGCGGCTAGAACTAGGTCCAACCAAACCCTAGTGGTTCATATTAGGTCTAGCCGATATCATACCTACTGGCTTCAACTAGATCCAACCAATCCCTGATGGATAAAACTAGAATGCAAACGTGTAACAGGCGACACTCATAACTCGTCACCTTTTTAATTTGCCCTTTTTTTTAATCAAGGAGGAGGGTTGGATCTATTTATAGCCGGCATGATATTGGCTAAACCTAGTATCAGCCACTAAGGTTTGGTTGGACCTAGTTCTAGCCGGAATGATACCAGCTAGACCTAGTTTTACCCGAAAACAATCGGCATTAACTAGATTTAACCAAGAGTAAGTGGCTAAAACTAGGCGTAGCCGTACTACTGATACTGATTTGGTGCCCCACCATTGGTTTTGCGCTGGCCTAGATTTAGATGATTGATTCTTTTTAGCATTTTATTGAAACCTCCTTTTATCTAGGCTATGAGAAGTGAGTAGCAATTGAAATTCAGTTTTACAAAGTGATAGGGTCATCTTGCATCTGGCCAAGTTCCAGCAAGTACGACGTGTATGTTTACACGAAGCTCTTCACCCGGTTTTTTACACCCTCATATCTCTTGTTCTATCTTCTCGTATTATAAAGCTTTAATGTTTCTCAAGACAACCTGAACATAACAAATTTGTAATTAAGATAAGATAAGATAAATACTCTTTATTGTACCCAAAAATATAAAATAAAATAAAAAAAAAACACAATGTAAAACTTAGAAACTATAACTTAAAAATTTAAACAAAAACACAACTTAAAACAAAATCTTATAAGCGGTACAATTTGGGCGGTCTTATCGCTCAAAGCGATTTCTTCCAGACAACCCGGTGTTTGGAGACAAAAGCACAAAAAAATGGTAGTGCACGAGTATCCAACTATAACAATAAATTATGTAATATACTATACATTTGTAAAGTTAAAATACTTATAATACTTTTAAATACTTATAATAGATAAGACTGATAGATTATATAACAAACAGTGGAAAATTTGTAATTTTATAACCGCCTCCGTAGCGTAAAGTTTAGTCCATTTGCTTCACACCAGGAGGTCGCTGGTTTGATTCCCGGCGGGGTCAATTTAGTAAGACTCGGTTTGGTTGGTGGTATGGCATTTTCATAGGCCGCCTGGCTAGCTCTATCATCTTATCTAAGTCTTGCCGCCTAACATGAGTGTTAACACCATTGATGTGTTCCGTCTTTAAAATAAGATAGCCACATTCCTGTTGCGTTGGGTAATCTTGGTAAGCCCTCTTCCATCTTCGGCATCATCGTCACTTACCATCAGGTGAGATGATGCCAAGGGCTTACCAATAAAATTGTGAATAAAAAAAAAATCTGACCATCAATGAGACACTTACCGACTACCTTTTTTTATTCACTATTGGTAAGCCCTTGGCATCACCTCACCTGATGGTAAGTGACGATGACGCCGAAGATGGAAGCAGGCTTACCAAGATTCCCCAACGCAATGGAGAACTGGCTATCCTATCTTCAAGCCAGAACACATCAATGTATCTAGACATTTTCAGTGATAAAATACTGTTACTACCATTTTCTGAAGCCTTTTTGCAACTTTTGCACTGCCTACCTAGTCACTTGAAGTTTATCATCTTTCTTTCTTGATATTCTTAACCGCCTTGAAAAAAGGAGGTTATCATTTGCACCCATGTATAAGAAAGCTGATTAATTATTTCGTTAGCGCACTAAATTGTATTTATAAACAGAATTAGTAATGTTAAACAGCGTTAAATAAACCACATTTTTTTTGTTATTTAATCTATATTACATATTATAATCTATACATCTACACTAATATTTTAAAGAGGAAAGATTAGATTGTTTGTTTGTTTGTCTGGTTGTCTTGAATAGGCTCCGAAACTATTGGACCGATTTAAAAAATTCTTTCACCGTTGGGAAGCTAAACTATCCGCGGTTGCGATAGGCTATATAATATTTTAAAAAAAATTAGGGATCCTTTCTAAAACTCAAAAAATGTAACCCAAGGTGTAAAAAATTACCTAAAAATTCCTGCAATATCTACAAAAAGTAGAAAAATAGTGGTAGCGGTAGCGGTAGTGTAGTGAAGTGTACTGTAGTGTAGTGTGAGGCGGTACGAAGTTCGCCGGGACAGCTAGTAATAGGTATAATAAAACTGTAGCGGGGCCGTGTCTATACATGAAATATCTTTTGTCTCTCTGTCTGTCTGTCTGTATGCTCGCGCATCACGCATAAACTCCCAGGCCGACTTTGATGAAATTTTGTGTGGTAGTTCCTTATAGCTCGGTTTAAAATATATGTAGGATTATTTTTATCCCGGAAAATTCAAAAGTTCCCGTGGCCGCCACGCCGACGAAGTCGCGGGCACAGCTAGTAAATTATAGAAACTTGATCAACAGTTTGATCTAAGTTTGATAAACAGATGCAGACGAATATATTTAATATAGGTATCATGCCTCAATCCGAGCAGGTTATGCGTGTTAAAATAATATCAAACGTAAGTCTATTCATTTTAAGTTCAAATCAATGCGAGCTTCAACGCGGCTGTTAAGTTGAAACCGAACGCCCAATTCTCGATTTTTACATGTTTTTATTTTTCTATACTTTCAGATAAGTCTTAGGGTCACCGACTTTTGTGTGTTGGTTTCATTCAACATTTGTTTCCAAAAAAAATTGCAATTACATAATGCCAAAAACATGGTCTACAGCTAATAATGGTTTTAAAAATGTATTCAATTATATCGTTTTTTTATTACTTTAAGTACACCAAATATTTTTTCCATAGTGATAGCTTTATACAGTCTTTCAATAATAGGCTTGTTTCCACTAAGAATAAATCGGATGGCTTTGAGTTTCTAATGATTAACCATCATAATTAGTAAACAAAAAAACAACTTTTCTATTAAAATAATAAAAGATTAATAATATTTTTGGAAAATAAAATCGACGAAATGAGGCGTTTAATCACGTGACATTAAACGCCAAACAGAGAAGCGCATGGAAACGTGACGTCACGCCTCGCGAAATGAGCGCGAAACGCTATGTTGTATCTGTCATTTTCGTATAAAGTGAACAGGTTATTTCGAGTTTTCAGCAATTATTGTTAAATTAATACAGTTCGTTTTTAGTTTCATCTTGAAAGACAGGTATAATTTGCCATGGAATCAGGATTTAACAAAGCAAACAGCAGTAATTTGCCCAAAATTGACACCGTTAAGCTTGGCAAATTTTTTGCAATGAACACCGACTTTTGTTCTTCGGAGTTTCGCAATGTTAAAACTTCTATGTAAGTATTATGTGAAGAACAAACAAAGTCTTATTTAATTAGCAGTTACCAGTCCCTATGTTAGTACCCAGTCCCCAGTAAACAAAAAAACAACTTTTCTATTAAAATAATAAAAGATTAATAATATTTTTGGAAAATAAAATCGACGAAATGAGGCGTTTAATCACGTGACATTAAACGCCAAACAGAGAAGCGCATGGAAACGTGACGTCACGCCTCGCGAAATGAGCGCGAAACGCTATGTTGTATCTGTCATTTTCGTATAAAGTGAACAGGTTATTTCGAGTTTTCAGCAATTATTGTTAAATTAATACAGTTCGTTTTTAGTTTCATCTTGAAAGACAGGTATAATTTGCCATGGAATCAGGATTTAACAAAGCAAACAGCAGTAATTTGCCCAAAATTGACACCGTTAAGCTTGGCAAATTTTTTGCAATGAACACCGACTTTTGTTCTTCGGAGTTTCGCAATGTTAAAACTTCTATGTAAGTATTATGTGAAGAACAAACAAAGTCTTATTTAATTAGCAGTTACCAGTCCCTATGTTAGTACCCAGTCCCCAATCTACGTATTGTAGATTTGTTATGGTGCAAAAACCTATTTTATAAATAGATACATCACGTTGTGTTCAATACTTACATCAAAATGATCTTCACAGAAATAAATTGTGGAATCAATTGATAAAGTAAGAGCATCTTGCCTCCTTGCCATTTTTAACCACTTTCTTCGTATTTGTTTATTGTTTGGAACGTATATGAATAATTTGTTTGGCGTTTTATCGTTGTACTTTTACATTGGGGCACTGTACAGTATTTATAATACGAGGAATTCATTATTTATTAGAAAAGGCTTTGGTTTAACTGTTTACCAAATTAAATAAAAATCGCAAACCAAAAAAATGTATTTTTAACCCAAAAAAGGTAAATGTCTACCAAAATTTGACACCCTATTTTATACTAAAACGCATACATTTATTTAATTTTACATTAGCCAATTAAAGCACATGAGACCCAAAATAAGCTAAGTTTGCCCACATTTTAAATAGCATTTAATTATTCAATAGACTGTCAAATATTAACATAAGGGTACATACCTATTTTAAAGTTTGTCGATTTTAGAACTCCCCGTTCCACACTCTTCCTACAGTGTTGAGTGGTCGACGGAGCCCCTTCGGGGCTCCTACTTCTGTGTTCTCATGTCAAACCTAACACTACGACTGTGCGGGGAGGCGAGCTAAGCTCGCCTCCCCGCACAGTCTCCGAACCTAACGCATCCGAGTCGGGGTGCTCCGAAAGTCCGAGCTCGCTTCGCTCGCTCCCGCTTCCATTTAGAACTCCCCGTACCACACCCTTCCTACAGGTGTACTGAATTTGGTAGACATTTACTAATTTTGGCTTTCGATTACATTTTAAAGTTCGAGCATAACTGTATCAGATAAACGCACTTTTTTAATTGCGTTGCGGATATACTTTTTTACGCATTCGTTTTTTGGTACACTATTAATTTTTTGGTATACCTTGTCGTTTTAAGGTAAACGTGTTTAGGTATTAAAAACTGATTTTGGTATACAATATATTTGTACCGATTAGAAAACACAATTGACTGACATATACAAACACGGCTGTTTCGCGAGGTGTGACGTCATTCAAGACGCCATGACAGTCTTGGCCTTTTTCGCGGTAAATTTCAAGTTCATTTCTAAAAACTCAAAATACTAATGTAAAACACCTATTTTTCTTAATATAATATATTTTTGGGGTGAATTAGATGCTTAGCTATAGTTTTAAAATAATTTCCAAATATTGTCTACTAGCCTATTTGAATTGGAAATTGTCTTTTGACCTATCTTAAGGCCTTAAGGAAATTCGACCCGTTACAATATAATATTGTTGAAGTTGCACAATATTCAAGTATGAGTTCTACGTGGGCTTCTAAATAGGTGTTCCAAATTTCATAAGTGTATGTATGTTTTTATGTATGGTTGTTCACGTATTATTTCTCAGAAACTAGAAATCAAAATGCAATTCTTTATTTTTTAGGGTTCCATACCCAAAGGGTAAAAACGAGACCGGCTATTAATAAGACTTCGCTGTCCGTCCGTCCGTCTGTCTGTCTATCTGTCTGTCCGTATGTCACCAGGCTATATCTCATGAACACAGTGATAGCTAGACAGATGAAATTTTCACAGATGATATATTTCGACTGACTCGATGGCTCAGTGGTTAGTGCCCTTGACTACTGATCCGAGGGTTGTGGGTTCGATCCCCACCCAGGGCAAGCATTTGTGTGATGAGCAGATTTGTTTGCTCTGTGTCTGGGTGTTAAATATCTATATATGTATGTATTTAAACGTATATAAGTATGTATATCAGTCTCTGGTAACCCATAACACAGGGAATCCTACTTTGGGGCCAGATGACCATGTGTGATTTGTCCCAGAATATTTATTTATTTATTTATTTATTATTTCTGTTGCCGCTATAATAAAGACATACTAAAAATAAGAAAAAGTAAAAATAAAGGGGTGCCTCCATACAAAAAACATGTTTTTTTTAAACATGCAGAAACTAAGCTACCCAACTGGCTAAATATGAACTTATTGTTACTAGGTACTTACCATTTAAATGGTCCATTTTACTCTCAAATTATCTTTAACTTTCTATTAGTGCCTTTTGCTTGAGTCCAGTAGTGGACAGGGAGTGATCTTTCTCTCTCGTGCTTCCTGCCCCTACTAAGATACATTTCCAATCATTCCAGGTGGAAACCTCCCGCGGCTGCTGCAGGGTCGAGAGAAAGCCGCAGATGGGATACGCGGAGACCTGCAGAGCCACATTCGCCAATGGACCTAAAGCACTCAGGCCCTTCGCTAATTCTGCACTGTAACTATATATGATATGTTGTCATCATCTATCAGCTCATATACGTCGCCACCGAGGGTCTCGAGGGTACCCTAAATTAGGACGGTCGAGCCATAGTCAACCACGCGGGCCCAGTGCACACAACACACAACCTTCGAGTTTCTTCGCAGGCGTATGCAGGTTTCCTCACGATGTTTTCCTTCACTGTAAGAGCGTCGAATAAACGTACATATGAAATCGAAATTCGAAAACACATTGGTACGTGGCAGAGTTCGAACCACGACCTTCCGGACAAGAGTTAGCGGCCCTAGCATATAGGTTTAAAGATATTTTTACTCTCATAAAAGATAAAACGTCACTTACATGAGAAGAAGACTTAAATATAAGTACCTAATTAAATATGTGTGGACTTAAATATATGTTGTATATTTTGTTTAATTAATACACACAACAGACGGTAGAGGTTACTAATTCTGTGATAGGTTATAATATGTACTCCGAACTAAGATACTTTTAATCCACAACAGCCCTTCTCATAATATTATCTGATGGTAAGTAACAAAAATGGGTGCGGGCTTATAAACAAAAATAAGAATGGATAATATTTATTTATATTTTTTTTCTCTATGAATTTGTTTATTGCCCACTACTACCCCACAATAATTATTTCTCATGTTTCCTTCACCTAAAGGTTGTCTGAAATAGATCGCTTCTTAGCCATAAGACCGTCTATATGTACAATTTCCTTAACCAATGTATCTTATTTTTCTCTTATGTTGTGCAATAACAATCAATCAATCATTCGTCAATGCAATAGGGTTATCTTATTTTCAAGTCGAAACTCATCAACACCGTTAACATTGATGTTTGGCAGCAGATTTAGATAAGATGGTGGTAGCTAGCCAGGCGGGCTTAGGCAATAATGGACTATCACCAACCAAACCGAGTGTTAAAAAGTCAAATCGTACCAGGACTCAAACCAGCGACCTCTTGGTGGGAAGCGAATGGACTAACCATAACGCCACGGAGGCTTGTGAACACATATTTTGTTCAGATAGACTTTCTCTTTTTCAGTTTTTATTTATCATTTTCAGTGTATTCGCAGAATTCGCTCTGCTTTTCACCTATCTTGGAGTATGCTGCATCTTCACTGTGCTTATATCTGACTCCATCAAACAGGTCAGTAATTTATTGTCATTAATTGTATTCTGTATTTATTTGCAATTTTGTGTTAAATTATTATAATATTTAAGGGGGGCTCCTATATAACAAACGTTATTTTTTTGCTAATTAAATTAAAATAAAATTAATTCCATATAAGAAACGTGATTTTAATAGATAATGGTACGGAACCCTTCGTGCGCGAGTCCAACTCGGACTTGGTAATTTAATGTGCCTTTTACCATTCGGTGATTGCTTCCTTTTTTTACTGAGTTTATCACAGAGACATCATTGAATATTTGCCTTCTCGTCGACAAGATGAAGTCAATCTCGTTCTTCGTTATTCCATTGGTATGCAACCATGTGCACTTCCACTGTCTAACTTTTTGAAGAAGGAGTTCATCATAAAGAGGTTCTCCTTCTCCATAAAGTCGGCCAGCATCTGGCCCCGTGCATTTTTTACTCCGTATCTAAATTGCCCCACTCTCAGCTCACCATCGCTTCGTTTGTCCAGTTTCGCGTTGAAGTTCCCCATAACAACCGTATAATGGGTCCTGGTGCTATGTATGGCTGTAGAGATGTCCTCATACATAGTCTCTACTTCGTCGTTGGAGTGTTCTGTGGTCAGAGCGAATACCAATATGACTTTCATCGAATACCGTTTGGTGATTCTGAGTATAAGGTATGTGTCTCTTGTCGGAACTCTCACGATGTGGACCACATTATTAATGAGGGACTTGTGGACGCGAAACCCGACACCACCCTGGGACAGTTTGTCGCCCTCCCGGAATTAGAGCAGGTTTCCGGGTTTAAGGATCATGGTGTCTTCTACCTCTCCTCGGACTCCATATAAACCAACGATGTCCCACCTTAACCTGCTCAATCCTTCTCCGAGGTCTGTCTGCTTCTTGGGATCGATTGTCTTACACTAATAGAGTATAAAAAAAATCTTTGTACTGTGTTCTAAATAAAAGATTTTCTATTCTATTCTAAAAAACAGTAAAATAAAAAATGTGTTTGAGAGCGAGTGTGTGTGTACATCCGTACGGTGCTCTTGTTTCCAAATTACTGAACGGATTTAGGTGAAATTTGAGTAAAGTCAATATCACGTTTATATCTCTAGCCGTTTGTTTAAAAATTCCCCTATTTTGAATTATTAGGGTTGCAACCATAGTAAAAAAAACACTCATTACTAAAATATGGCTCTAACGATTCTAATGAAACTCGGTACGTTACCATGACTTTACATGGCCTACAACACGCAGTATTTTGTTACTTCTAGAAAAATCAGAATAACCCCCCATACAAATCTAGGTAGTTTGATACTTTTATCAAAAATGTCTCTAAGGATTTTAATGAAATTTTGTGAATATAACTTTGACTTAATAAGGCCTACTACACCGAGTACTTCATTATTACTGACTCGGTGGCTCAGTGGTTAGTGCTCTTGACTGCTGATACGAGAGTTGTGGGTTCGATCTTCACCCAGGGTAAACATATGTGTGATAAGCAGATTTGTTTGCTCTGTGTCTGGGTGTTAAACATCTATATTTTTTTTTATTCACATATGTATTTAAACGTATATATATCAGTCTCTGCTCTGGTTCCCATAACACAGGGAATCCTACTTTGGGGCCAGATGACCATGTGTGATTTGTCCCAGAATATTTATTTTATTTATTATTCTAGGAAAATTCATGTAAGGTACATCCCTTAAACCGAAATTAATTGTAAATTTTCTTTCGAGTCTGATATACCCACTAATTTTATTCTTTGCTACTAAGTAAGTGTAATGTTTTTTTTTGATTTGTGTATACCCGACTACAACAGACGGTGAAGGCTTCGGGAGAAAGTATGCACAGCGTGGCTGTACAATCCTTACTAATGTTATAAATGTGAAAATGTGTTTGTTTGTTACCTTTTCACGCTTCAACACCTTGACCAATCTTCATAAAATTTGACAAGTAGGTAGCCTGTGTCACTGGGAAGGACATAGGCTACTTTTTATCCCGTGAAAATAGCATAGTCCGATGCAGTTCCTGGGGGAATTGAAAAAATAGTCTTTTCTTTATTCATTTCTTTAACATCGCAACAGAACAATGGATTGTTGTGTTTTTTTGCACAGAGATCGTTGAGGGAGTGGTTAATGACATAGACGTTTAATCCAAATAGCCTGATCTGGAATAGGGATCTAGAGTACACTAATGTTCATGCTCGCGAGCCGCTAAAGACATTCATAAAAATGATGTCCACGCGGGAGAAACCGCGGGCAAAAGCTAGTTTATTTACTAATTTCGTAATATATATTTTCAGTTACTAGACCGCTACTACCCCGTCACCATTCTCCCGGTGGAGTACTACTGCCTGCTCCTGATGGTGCCTCTGTGCCTCATGGTGCAGATCAGGCACCTGAAGTGGCTCGCACCCTCCTCGCTGATGGCCAACGTGCTGCTGATAGCTACTTTCCTCATCTGCCTCTACTACATCTTTGGAGACACGATATCATTCAGTGATAAGAAGGTTGTGGGTACGCTGGACAGGTTTCCGGCGTTTTTGTCGTGAGTAATTATTTGACCACGTTATAATGACCAACTTTGATCGCAAATACCAATTTTTGTTTATGTTTTTCATCACATCAGCTCATATACGTCCCCACCGAGGGGCTCGAGCCTACCCTGAATTAAGGCGATCGGGCCTTAGTCGACCAAGCGGGCCCAGTGCGGGTTAGTCGACTTCACACACAACCTTCGGGTTTCTTCGCAGGCGTATGCAGGTTTCCTCACGATGTTTTCCTTCACCGTAAGAGCGTCGGATAAACGTACATATGAAATCGAAATTCTAAAACACATTTGTACGTGGCAGGATCGAACCACGACCTCGCGGACAGGGCCTAGCGGGTAGCGGCCCTTGCCATTACGCCACCGACGCTATTTATGTTAATATGCTTTAAAAAAAAGTACTATAAACATATTTTTGATGGGATTTTTATGGGACCACTTTGGAGTTACAATCTATCGAATAAAAAAATTAAATTAATTAATTACAATCGGTTAACAATGGCGTAACACACACACACAAAATATTTGGTCGAATTGAGAAACTTCTTTTTTTGAAGTCTGCTAAAATGAAAGGTATTTGTATGCACCAGAAAAAAGAAGAGGTACCATTTAGTTTGTTTTGTTGTACATGGGCTGTAACTAGGCAGTGTGTGCGCAGGAATTGCACCATCTCATTCCACTAGTCCCGTTCCACCTGCGGTCGACCAGATACAGGACGCACGTCCACCCTTACGTAACAGACATTCCACCTTTGTGCACGAAGTGCTTCGCTTCCTTGTTCAAAGTTCATTATGCTTACTGCTAGGGAGTGAAATTTTGGCAGCGTCTGTGTTTCCCGATAACTTACAATATGGGGATGTTGAAGGCGATAGTGAATAGGTATTGAGGATTGCGTGTCCCACCTTCGACTCTAGGACATCAGGTGATATTGTAGTAACTCACAACGCTCCCAAATCTACAATAAAATATATATCTCAATTCCCGGGCACTGCAGAGCACTTACTACTTACTCCGCTGGCTCAACGACCCAAAGTGTGTCCTGGCCTCTGCTTGGGGCTCCAGAAATATTTTTGAATAAAAATTACCAATGAATGGATTTGTCGCAGCCGTTACGTAGAATCTGCCGATTTTCAAAACGGCGCGCTGAACGGCGTCGGATTGTAAAACGGCGACGTTTTGTAAAGCGGCGGATGCGCAGCTATGTAAACTAGGTACTGAGTCAATTACTCCGAATAAATAAAACCGATGATTTCTTCTTCTGCGAAGCATTCTGCTACCCGGGGGGGAGGAGGGCTTCGCGAGGATCTTTTGTATAATCAATCAAACCTGACTGAACGTAACATCGCTCGCTCATATAAAATATGTTATTTAGTAGTTTTTACACAAAGCGGAGCCTCATACAATGCGGTGTACTTTCTTTTAGGCGAATTGCAATCCGGCTGAACGTAATATCGCGGCAATAAAAACGCCGCCATTTTACAATCCGGCGTTGTTCGGCGCGCTGTTTTGGAAATCGGTGGATTCGACAATACGTCTTCCACATATAGAAAGATTGCAACCTTTGTAAGTACTTTCTTGTAATAACGAGATATCTTTTTATCTTTCAGGACAGTGATCTTCGCGATGGAAGGCATCGGAGTCGTGATGCCAGTTGAAAACACCATGAAGACACCCGAACACTTCCTGGGATGCCCCAGCATCCTCGCGTGTGCGATGGTTCTGATAACAGTGCTCTACACCATATTGGGTCTCTTTGGATACTTCCGGTATGGCGACGTACTGATGGGCTCCATCACGCTCAACTTGCCAATGGACCACTGGTAATTAATGGGGAAAACTACGTTAATCAGTAAAGATAAGATAACTAAAAGATAAATACTCTATTGCACACAGTAATTAAAAATAAATACATTATAAAAACTTAAACTAAAAAAAGATAAGATAAATACTCTTAGATGCACACACTAATTAAAAATAAACACATTATAAAAACATAAATTTTAAAAAAGGTAATATAAGATAAATACTATTTATTGCACACACTTATTAAAAAATAAATACATTATAAAAACAAACTCAAAGAGATAATTTAAAATAAGATAAATGCTCTTTATTGCACATACTACACATTATAAAAACTTAAACTCAAAAAAGATAAGATAAGGCTCTTTATTGCAGACAACAATTAAAAATAAACACATTATAGAAACCTAAACTCAAAAAAGATAAGATAAGATAAATACTCTTCATTGTACAATTGTACATACTAAAGTACTAAAGCTCCCAATCTTATATGAAAGTAAACAAACAATATCCAATCAATTGAACAGTTTCATAGCTCGATGCCTTTGGACGGTCAGATAGCCACAAAATTAGTGCTATAGTGGAGCTGTTTAGGTATTAAAAAGAAGATAAACAAACCAAGAAAATGGTATTTTATTGTACCATCCTTTGCCGCGGTTTTCAAATCAAATGTTATAAAAAATAGACCACATTTTGGTTTTGTTTAACAAATCATTTATTACTTCCTTAGGATGACCAATAAGTACAGAGGAAAGTTAACAGTTTCCATAACCAGTAGTAATTGAGCCAATTATGAAAGTCCATGTTTAGTTGTTACTATTAGGACATTGTTTGTTTGTTTGTGAACTCTTTAATGTACAACAAAATGTACAATTATAGATACAGAATAGAAGTATGCACAAAGGCGGACTTATCCCAAACAGGGATTTCTTCCATCCAACCCTTAAACGCTGAAAGGATTTAAACTTTAAGCAGAAATAAATTAGTACACAATTTAAAAGAAGTAAAAACAATAATCTAAAGTAATAAACAGATAATAAACTACAATAGGGGATCGGAGTGCATCAAAAATAAATTCTGAATTAAGATTTCCTAAATTGCTCTCCTCTTGAAGTTTCAAAAAACCTTACTTGTGTTGTTTTTCCATCACGTCTTCAATTTTTAATTGATCAAATTCACAAAATAAGTTCGTCCATGACGCTAAAAATCTATGACGTCACTTGTTTTAATATTCAAACATTTTTTGAACAAAATTTCGTTTTTGACAGATCATAAAAATTAACTCAAATGACTAGCATTCCGATCCCCTATTATATGCAGAGATTTGTTACCATAGATGGGTTATGCACTAACAAACAACATTAGAAAATCGAACCCATTTACACACCCAACATTATAGGTAGGTACCTTTAGTTGCACCGAATGCTACTAAGAAAAGAGATGCCAATTGGCATCATTTTATTTGCTTCACTTTTTAGACGCATGTAACCTATCTACCTCCCCTTATACATAGCATATCTCTTGATATAGGTATATAATTAATATACTTACATACTTATATAATAAAATATAATAAATAAATAAATAAAAATATTTACATACTATTATAGTACTTTACATACATACTTACTTTACTTTAGTATAGTACATTCCCTCTCGTATATCTACCAGATACGCTAGACTACCAGGTTTATGATACAGCGTCCCCACTCACCGACAGCTAGGTCATAAAGTGAGGGCCGCTATCCCTGCCAACACCTTATGGTGAAGACAAGGACCAGTTACGGTAGGTCTTGCCGCCAAGACGCTTGTCCTGGTACTCTGCAAGGCGAGTGCCTCGTGGAAGAGAACCACTACCTACTGTCCAGGTAGGTCCCGGAGTTGTAGGCGCGTTCACCTCCCGCGGCTTTCGCGCTGGCGGTTCGATCGATTTTAGATTTTAGTATAGTACAGTAGGGCCTCGCTAATCCGGACCTCCGCTTATTCGGTGATCGCAGTAATCCGGACGGCTCAATGCCGGCGGCGGAAGGGGAACTCGCGGGGTCGCTGGAGGCTACTCGTTGCCACCGCCACGCTATTGCTAAGTTTCACCTTCTGAAGCGATGGGGGCTTTAAATATGGCTTTGTTATGGGCTGAAGATAACGAGTTTGATAGTCACTAAATTTTGTTACTTCGTCGACTGAGGGACCGGGCTTTCGAAATGAAGTACGAAAGCCTTAAACAGAAGAGTATTACAGACTTTTTTACTACTATGTAAACTTTTTTCAATAATTATTATTTGAGAACATATGACAACTAGCTGTTTACCGCGACTTCACCCACGTGGACGTTTCTATGGCATTTCGAGGGCGCGCAGTGCGCGAGCCGCAATCGGCTCGGTAGTGTGGAAAAGAGTAGCCTACGTATTAATCCAGGTCCTAATCTATCTACCTACCAAATTTCAACCAGATCCGTTTAGTAGTTTTTGCGTTAAAGAGTAACAAAACATACATCCATACATTCTTACAAATTTTCGCGTTTATAATATTAGTAGGATTTAAAAGGAAAACTATCACGGCTACGTAGACTATTTTGGTTAAGGAGCAAAAGTCGACCAACTTAAAGTGTGCAGTTGGATTTGAAAAATATTCATAGATTTTCCATACAAAATGTTCAATTACCAACTGCAAGTAAAATTTTGAATTTTGTTTTTTAAAATGTACATTTATTTTTAGAAAAGTCTAGAGAACCCTACTCTGCGCGAGTCCAGCACACACTTAGCCGGTTTTTTTTGTCGGAAATCTGAGAAACTACCGACAGAGATTTTTTTTTAATTAAAAATTTGAGTGCGTTTGACTGCAACTCACCTGATGGTAAGTGATGATGCAGTCGAGGATGGTACACGCAGACTCAAATAATGCCTATTCACTCTTGCCTTAAAGATCCCCAAGTTAAAAGGAAGAGATATAGATATTAGTCTCTAGAACGTGTTTACGAAATTTTTAATAAGTTTGAGTCAGTAGTCAATAAATAAGAACTAAACATTCGTTTTCTCTTTGTTACAGGCCCGCAATTTGTGCCAAATGCTTCATAGCTCTTTCTATATTTCTGACCTACCCCCTCCACTACTTCGTCGTCATAGACATCTACACGAGATACACCCAGAAGCACGTCAAGGCAAATTATCAGAACATCGCACAAATTGTCACGCGTTGTGTCATTGTAATAATTTGTGGTAAGTGATGTTGAAAATTTTCATTTGTTTCAATCAATAGGGATGACGAATGCTAGTCATCTGATTTATAGACGCCCAACGGCAACTGGGTGTTCCACCTCAGAATGCAGCTGCTGCAAATGCTGTCAAGAACTTCAGAGAAGATTTGTAATGCACCGGCATCAGCATTGCAAATCCAAAAACAAATGAAGAAACTGAAAATTATTTACGAATTCGGCTGAAGGACTAGTTTCCATGGCCAAGAAAAATTCACAACAACAGTACCTACTCATTTTGTGATTTTGGTGAATTAAAAATCTAAGTCTTGATGGAAAACAAAACGAGTAAGGTTTACCGAAGTTCACTCGTAAGTAGGAGGGGAAATTAAGGTGATCAAGAGTTCATATTTTATTTCTGATGCTGTCGTCATCCCTATTAAAGCTCTAACTAAGTTTTCTGCTACAGTGATAATATTTAATTGGATAATAATTAATTTAATTAATAGTTATAGTACTATTTCTTACAATCCTTTGAAATTTTCATTTTAGTACGTAAATGACGCGTTTAGTGTACACTTTGTGCTTAAATAGAGCTTTGGAATTTGAAATGAAATTGAACTTGAAGTATGAATTTCATAATACGAGTAATATATATGATCGGGAAAGCTCTGGACTCGCAAGAAATAGAATCACGATCTGGTTCTTCATTTTATATACATGGTGTAACAAAAGTGGTGTAGGTCCCGTTGACTGGGGCTTCTACTCATCATACTGAACAACTTTTGTTCTACGACATTGCTGAAATTGCAAAAAAAAATATTTTTGTCTTCATACAAATCGATCAGCTGATCGACTGATTTGTGCATTTTAGTATAGAGGGTCCAATTTTTTTTTTGAGAATTGACTATGGGTTCCTTGGTGAAAGTTGCTCAGTATAACGAGTGGAATCCCCAGTTAACTGGACCTCCACCAATTTTGTTACACCTTGTATACGTTTAAATACTATATATACTAGCTGTCCCGGCGAACTACGTACCGCCTTACATTACATTACACTGCCCTACCCTACCCTACCCTACCCTACACTGCCCTACCCTACCCTACACTACACTACCCTACCCTACACTACCCTACCCTACCCTACACTACCCTACACTACACTACCCTACACTACACTACACTACCCTACACTACACTACCCTACCCTACCCTACCCTACACTACCCTACCCTACATACACTACACTACACTACCCTACCCTACACTACCCTACACTACACTACCCTACACTACACTACACTACCCTACCCTACCCTACACTACACTACCCTAAATACACTACCCTAATAAAATAGATATTGGCCGATTCTCAGACCTACTCAATATGCTCACAAAATTTCATGAGAATCGGTCAAGCCGTTTCGGAGGAGTACGGGAACGAACATTGTGACACGAGAATTTTATAAATAAGAGATAGCAAATAAACCTATTTGTCACACAAATGTTTGTCCTGGGGATCGAACCTATGACCCTCGGCCTAGCAGGCAAGAGGCTGCTATCGGACCAACGGGTCAAGCGAAGATGTTTCAAATTTAATTCACTTTACAGGTAGCATTGGCATGGCTCTGCCGTACCTTGAACAGATTATCAACATCGTCGGTGCCCTTTTCTACTCCACTCTTGGGCTCATCATCCCTGGCGTTGTGGAGACCGTCTTCCGATGGGACAACCTTGGCAGATTCAACTATATCTTGTGGAAAAACTGTTTCATCGTCGTGTTCGGTCTTTGCTGTTTAGTCTCTGGTTGTCATGTCACAATCGTGGATATAATAGCTAATATGCAGAAGAAAACCAAATAAAAATAAACCTATTGAATAAATTATTTTTATTGTTATACTATAGTTATTTTTAAAAAATTTTCTTTATTAAAATATATGGAATAAATTAAGAAATGTACAATTTTCTTTTATTTTTTTGTGGTTTTAAGTTGTCGATGAGAGCGTCGGTGGCGTAACGGTTACGGCCGCTACCTCCTGTCCGGGAGGCCGGGGTTCGTATCCTGCCACGTACCAATGTGTTTTCGAATTGAGATTTCATATGTACGTTTATCCGCCGCTCTTACGGTGAAGGAAAACATCGTGAGGAAACCTGCACACGCCTGCTAAGAAACACGAAAGTTGTGTGTGAAGTTGACCAACCCGCACTTGGCCCACGTGGTCGACTGAGGCCCGATCGCCCTAATTCAGGGTAGGCTCAAGCCCCTCGGTGGGGAGCTGATAAGAAATTGACGATAACGGAAAACCAGAAGCCGAACATTAAATTTTGGCAGATACTTTATTAATTTACTAGATTTTGCCAGCGGTTTCGCTCACTTGAAAATAGTTTCTATGACTGTCTTCGAGGGCGCGCAGTGCGCGAGCCGCAAGTGGCTCGCGAGCGTGGAAAAAGTAGCCTATATGTTAATCCAGGTCCTAAGCTGTCTATCTACCAACTATGTCGGGCTATGCTAATTAGTAGTCAATTAGATAATTAGTATTAATCGTGATCATAATCATCTGTTAATGTGTAATCACAAACTATCACACGTTCTTTCGCTTCTATAGAGTGACTTTTAATTATTTCCTGATAGCAAAGGATATGCAAATGCATGTACTCGTGATTACAAACAACTTTTCCAAAGAACTATAATATGTCAAATACGAAAAAAAAAATTTGGTGCTTCATAATTTTTTTTCCGATTTGATAACATTATTGGTGTCCTAACGTGCACTGTATGTGCACGCGAATTTTCTAACAAGATTGTCTACTGTAGCACACACGAGAGGGCAAATTAACGAAGGCCTCACATCTAGAGGGAACCAGTCACTGTAGCCAAAACCGGACCAAGGACCAATTTTTTTTTCTGATTTGACATACAGTGTCTTTGGGAAAGTTGTTTGTAAACACGAGTACATGCATATTATCTTTCGTTATCAAGAAACAAGAACTAATTAAAAATCATCCTGTATATGTACATCACGTTGCAGATTGTTACAAATATCACTAAGAAATCCGTTACAAGCTTTTGAGCTTCCTGTTTCGTCTGTTTTCCTGAATTCTATTTTCGTACCTGTAACAAAAAGTGACAGTTTATTTGTCAAGTCTTGTATAAAAGTATCTAAGAATCTATTATTAGGTCCCGATATTACAAATAGATCACACGTCATAGACATCATCACGTCGTTTACGTATGTGTGCGATGCACATGTGCCAAGTATTAAATTTGCAAGCCGCATCATGAAGCTATTCATTCAAAATATAAACTGTATCAAATCATTAACAACCTTACTGCGCATTTTCATATTTCTGAACAGTCCTCCCACCCCTCTAAAGGTTGGAGACTCTACACTGGAAGTTGTTGACGAATATGTATACCTGGGACAAGTCCAGCTAGGTAGGTTCAACTTCAAGTAAGAGATCAAACGACGAATCTTATCTAAGTCTTGACGCCAAACATCAGTGTTAACAACATTGATGTGTTCGGGCTTGAAGATAAGATAGCCTGTTCTTCATTGCGTTGGGGAATCTTAGTAAGCCCGCTTCCATCTTCGGCATCATCGTCACTTACCATCAGGTGAGATGATGCCACTAGGCTTACCAATTGTGAATAAAAATAAATTTAAAAAAAGTGACAGACGGACGGACGATTAAAAAAGGGTATTAGAAATAGAAAATCGTGCGACAATCTCTGCAATTCACGATGCAGCGCTAACCTCTTGAAAACATACGATCTTAAGGCTTCTACCGCCACCAATGACCAACTTTGTAATCACTTTTTACTTTGGCTGGGCAGCGTTCGGAAGCTTCGCAATATCTTCACGTCCCAAATACTGCAGTGTCTCAAGCTCTTTGACCGGTGTGTGTTGCCAGTGATGACTTACGGAACCGAGACATGGTCGCTTACTATGGGCCTCATAAGAAGGCTCAATGTCACCCAAAGGGCAATGGAGCGTGCTATGCTCGAAGTTTCTCTGCGTGATCGAATCAGAAACGAGGAAATTCGCAGGAGAACAAAGTAACCGACATAGCTCACAGAATCGCTAAACTGAAGTGGCAGTGGGCAGGGCACATAGCTCGTAGAACAGATGGCCGTTGGGGCAGTAAAGTTCTAGAGTGGCGACCGCGCACCGGAAAACTTAGTGTAGGCAGGCCTCCCACGCGGTGGACTGATGACCTGGTGAAGATAGCGGGAAGCGGATGGATGCGGGCAGCGTAGGACCGATCGTCGTGGAAATCCTTGGGGGAGGCCTTTGTCCAGCAGTGGAAGATTTTCGGCTGATCCCTGGCAGACTTGTCCGATTCGTCGGAATGTACACGATTCCGATATCGGAATTAGGAATTCCGATGGCCATAAGACTTACATAGTATCACAATCGTCAATCATTTATAAGTCCTCAATTATGTTTTTATGGAGTGAAGAGTGATTATTCCACATGTAAGGGTATGCCTCAAAACCGGTGAGGGTAAGTCAGTCTTTAACTCATTCATCGTATAAGAGATAAGTACAGGTCTGAACCAAACATCGAAATTTTAATTCTCGGGCAAAGAAGAAATTTGCTTAACTTCAATAATATTATAATTTCAATAATTGAATAAGTAGTGTGAGTGAATAAAAATTTCCAAAGGATTCACTTGCTTCCGCTGGAACTGACTGTCGGATTTCTGTTTCCGACATCAGTATTTTTTCGTTTTTCGAATCACTCATAAAAATCACGTCTGATTTAAATAGAATCGATTCTAATAATTATGATAATCTTGATGAGGTTTGGCAATAGATTTAAGACAAAAATTCAGAATGGACTAACCGAGTCTCAATGACTAACCATCGGATTTCTGATTCCGACATCGAAAATCCATTTCCGACATCAGCATTTTTTTGTTCCTCGAATCACTGATAAAAATTACGTTTATAAGTTTGTATATAGTCGATTCTAATAATTTTGATAATCTTGATAAGGTTTTGCAATAAATTAAAGACAAGCATTCAGCTCTATCCAGAATAGACCAACAGAATCTCAATAACTGACGTCGGATTTCTGATTCCGACATTTGAAATCCATTTCCGTCGTATCAAGGAGAGAGGATCGGAGGTGCGTGCGGGGTCGTACCTGGCGCAAAGGTTGTCCGTTGCGATCCAACGTGGCAACGCTGCAAGTGTGATGGGCACCTTTGCGCCAGGGATGACTCGGGGCGGACTCTTCGATTCCTAAGATTAGTTTGATGATTAGATGACGATGTATTTATACAGTAAATGAATTTTTAGATTAGATGACGATAAATAAATTGATTTTGTAATTTCCGACATCAGTATTTTTTCGTTTTTTGAATCACTCATAAAAATTACATCTGATTTACATAGAATCGATTCCAACAATTTTGATAATCTTGATAAGGTTTCACAAACAAAAATTTGGCACTTATCCCAAATGAACTAGCAGTGTCTCAATAACTAACCGTCGGATTTTTGTTTTTGACATCGGAAATCTATTTCCGACATCAGAATTTTTTTGGGTGGATTTCATTGAAATTACTGTAATGCATTCTTCCTCACGTCAAAATTTTCGAAAAATATTGTCATTATACCACCTATTAAGTCAAAGACGCCAAAAAAACCGTCCATTAGAAAATTAAAATATGTATGTATACGACTTAAAAATAACTATTATTATGACTGAGTTGAACGTACTGTGTGTTTGTACTTTTCAATAATGTTTTTTAATTAATTTTTTATTATTTAATCCATAATTGTATGCTGGAAGTTTTGTTCTACCAGTTGGGGTATGTTAAAATCTACACGAGAAAATATAATCGGTATAGTCTACTGTTTGGTCATCGGTAGAAGTTGCCGATTTTTTTTCAGTTGAGGCTACCGATTGTTTGGTAGAGCAAACCGATTATAATCTGTAGAGGTCACCGGTTATTTTTCGGCAAAAGCTACCAATATTTTTCGGTTGCCTCTATCGAAAAATCGGTATAATCTACCGAACAGAAAATGGTTTTTGGGACTCGTTCCGGGCAAGCCAATGAATATTTTTGGCTTAAAAGCTTTACCGTACATATATACGTTAACTCAGTTGTTAACTCAATTTTTATAATACGTTAACTCAATATTGATATAATTTAAATAATTTAGCAACGAGTTCTAGTGGTTCGCAAAAATTTCAGACCGGTCTCAATTAGTCTGACAGATGTTTTCCAACTGAATGTCGGATTTCCTTTTCCGATATCGGAAATCTAGTTTCCGATATCAAAGTTTTCTAGTGCTTACCACGAATTATTATCACTCGCAAAAATTGTGAATTAAATCAAATGATATAATTTACATAATTTAGCAACGAGTTCTAGTGGTTCGCAAAAATTTCAGACCGGTCTCAATTAGACTGATAGATGTTTTTCAACTGAATGTCGGATTTTCTTTTCCGATATCGGAAATCTAGTTTCCGATATCGGAAATCTAGTTTCCGATATCAAAGTTTTCTAGTACTTACCACGAATTATTATCACTCGCAAAAATTGTGAATTAAATCAAATGATATAATTTACATAATTTAGCACCGAGTTCTAGTGGTTCGCAAAAATTTCAGACCAGTCTCAATTAGACTGACAGATGTTTTCCAACTGAATGTCGGATTTCCTTTTCCGATATCGGAAATCTAGTTTCCGATATCAAAGTTTTCTAGTGCTTACTACGAATTATTATCATTCGCAAAAATTGTGTATTTAATCAAATGATATAATTTAAATAATTTAGCTAGGAGTTCTAGTGGTTTGCAAAAATTTCAGCCCGGTCTCAATTAGACTGCCAGATATTTTTCAACTGAATGTCGGATTTCTTTTTCCGATATCGTAAATCTGATCTTCGACGATGATTCCCAGTGCTTACATTCAATAATAATACTTTGCAAAAGTTTTGTTAGATTAATCGACATAACTTAAATAATTTTGCTGGGCGTTCTAGTGGATTAAAAAAAATATAAGAATGCCATTCGGCCTCGCCCGATATGGAAGGTATATTTCTATAACATTATATTAAATCATATATTTCAAACCTAGATAAAATAATTAGTATATGTATAATAAATTTGAAATTAAATTATTAACATTAATTAGAATTTTATTGCCAGTCAGTTTTTCATTAACGAGTAATATTTACATAATGTGTAAGAGAACTTATAGTGACTTGATTAAAAATTGATTAATAATAAAAATTTGGACGATTATTTTATAAGTTACACATAAATTGAATTTTTTCAGTATTAATATTTTTATTATTATTAGTTTTATAAAATATTCCAATGAATCGGTTCGAGACCTATGATCAAGTCACCGTGTAGTCTATTATAATTAGACCTATGATCAAGTCACCGTGAAGTCTATTATAATTACACATTGTATAAATATTACTTATTTACAAAAAAAATTAATGGAAAAAAAATTTTAGAGCCCAACGAAATCCCTGAAAATCATCATTTAGTAACTGTTTTATAGGTCAAATTAAAGAGAATTTTATCAGCTTTAAGATAAATTCTTTGGAAATAACCTATCTTTTCTCAATCAAAAGTTATTCAGCAAAAAATGAATAAAAAATGTAATTTTCACTATTTTTCAAAAAATTTAAATGGCTATAATTTCTAAACAATCAGACCGATTTCGCTCATCTTTGAACTCATTTAAGGTAATCGTCTGAGGAATATATGTATCAAATTTCATTAAGATCCGTTGAGAACTTTAAGAGCTATCGCGGCAACATGCCGCGTTATATTACATATATATATATATATATATATATATATATATATATATATTCTAGATTGCATTGACCCTCATGTCAGAATTTTCATCAAATTTTGTTATAATATCTATTAAATAGTCGAGTAAGGCTAAAAATGTATTAAAAAAATATATAAATTTTTTAACCAGTGTTATTTTTGAGCCTTACTCGACTATTTAATAGATATTATAACAAAATTTGATGAAAATTCTGACATGAGGGTCAATGCAATCTAGAATGAACCCACATACACGGAAAAAAATTTCGGGGAACCTTGACAATTCACCTATTGTAATTTTTATCAAATAGAATCGTAGTGGTGGACCATACTTTCTAGATTGGAATTTTTACCGTTGACTTCCTTTACTTGACCACATCCTTTGACTGTCTTTGACAATTTTACACAGCTCGTATGGACGAGGATGAGTAAAGTACAGGGAATGGTCCTGCACGCGCGAGTCAAACACAGGGAGCGTTGATTGTAGACTATATACAAATTTTCTTAACCAAATAATGCAATTAATACTAGTCGTTTCAG
Organism: Coleophora flavipennella; assembly: GCA_947284805.1. Lineage (NCBI taxonomy): Eukaryota > Metazoa > Arthropoda > Insecta > Lepidoptera > Coleophoridae > Coleophora > Coleophora flavipennella. Next base: position 12,348,131 of record OX369295.1, read on the forward strand.
TATAGTTTCCAACAGAACTATCGTAAAATTTCTCTGAATAAACAATATGATTACAAATGATTTAGCTTCCATACGGAGCAGTATTTGACATGATTTGAAATGTTGAAAATTTAATCATCTCAATTCATTTTTAGCACCTTTAAATCACTTTGTTTAATCATAGTCTGGCAGGACTGGCCGGAAAAAAGCAGTTTGTTCAGCATTCTCTTATACCAGAACCAATTTTGAAAAAAAAAAAATATCTTTGAAAATATCAGGAGCAAAATAACAAAGTACACAAAAAATTTTTTCGTGCCAAAAATTTTTTTATAAAAAAATTAGTTGTAAAATGAAATATCTCGGAAACTATAGAGAAGTTATCGACATAAATTTATGTAAATATGTTTGGGATTTTATAATGAAGAAAATGAGACTAACCGGAAGTCTGTAAGACAAATAGTCTTTGAGTTATGAACAATTGAAGCGTTGAAAACGTAAAAACGCGCGGTTTTGCTCGCGCGCCGATAAACAAATGGCTGTAACTTTAGAAAGAATTGATATTTCCCAATTTTTTTCTCTTAACTGAATGAATATATAATCAATCTGATATCAAAAAAATTTTTTTGGAATTTTTATTTTCAAAAAAGTAAAAATCAGACTTTGTTGATTGAAAAATAGAAAAAATTGAAAAATTGAAAATTAAAAAATTGGATAATTTATTTCAATGATTTATCTAAATGATTGGAACTAATGATTAAGTAAATATCAGTTTTTTCTATTTAAAAAAAAATATTAAAAATTTTTCACTTTTTTTAGGGAGTTGAAAAAAAAATATGTGGAAAACGGATCACCCTAAAGGCCATCCCTGTAACTTCCCGCTAACTCTCCACACTCAAAATTTCAATGATCACACGATTTTTGAGCTCTTCGAGCTCAAAAAACAGTTAATATGTGCTTTTGAGCTCTTCGAGCTCAAAAGTTAGATAAAAGTTGAATAAAACACTATTTATTGAATTTTGAAACTGCCATAACTTATGAATGAATCGACCGATTCTCATCCGGTTTGCGGCAATTGTTGTTGTTTTTCGAATCTCATAAAAAAATTGAAGCTACTAATCGATCAGATCGATTATTTTGGGATAATTTAAAAAAAATCGCTTATTGCGATTTATTTCGTCAACGGTTTCTCGCAAGCAAATCAACCGATTTTGACCCGCTTTGCGGCAATCGACGTGTTTTTACAAGGTCAACAACTAATTAGTTCATGGAATTGATCGGTCAAGCCGTTTCAGAAATATTTAAAAAAAACCGATTTTTGCGATTTCTTTCGTCATCGATTTCTTGAAAGCAAATCGACAAATTCTGACCCGGTTTGCGGCAATCGACGTGTTTTTTTAGTGTCAAAAGCTGATTAGATTTTGGAATCGATCGGTCGAGCCATTTCGACCCAAACTTTCAGGAAATATAAGTTTGGCGAAACTCTTTGGAATGCCGTTTGGTGAGCTCGATTCGGTCAAACCGTTTCAAAGTTATAAGAGGTTTACATACGTACACACACACACACACACACACACACACACAACACAGACATAGTGACACCATCGCAGGGATGGTCAGGGAAGCTTCCTAGGACATCAAAACGTCGAGATCTGATAAAAACTTGATTTTCGCAAAATGGGGTGAAACCAATAACTTCCCGATTTTAGAAAATTTTCAATTTTCTTAGCGTGAAGTTAAAAAAGAATGCTTTAAATTGAAATTTTTTTGTGTCAATTTACTCCAGAGATATCAGAGAGTTTGTAGAAAAAGGGCCTTAGTGATACAGGAATCGCTAAATAACGACATGTCGCTAAATAACGACATGTCGCTAAATAACGACATGTCGCTAAATAACGACGTCGCTAAATAACGACATCGCTAAATAACGACGTCGCTAAATAACTACGTCGCTAAATAACGACATGTCGCTAAATAACGACATGTCGCTAAATAACGACGTCGCTAAATAACGACGTCGCTAAAAAACGACATCGCTAAATAACGACATGTCGCTAAATAACGACATGTCGCTAAATAACGACATGTCGCTAAATAACTACGTCGCTAAATAACGACATCGCTAAATAACGACGTCGCTAAATAACTACGTCGCTAAATAACGACATGTCGCTAAATAACGACATGTCGCTAAATAACGACGTCGCTAAATAACGACATCGCTAAATAACGACATGTCGCTAAATAACGACATGTCGCTAAATAACGACATGTCGCTAAATAACTACGTCGCTAAATAACGACGTCGCTAAATAAAGACATGTCGCTAAATAACGGTATGTCGCTAAATAACGACATGTCGCTAAATAACGACATGTCGCTAAATAACGACATCGCTTAGTAACGACATGTCGCTAAATAACGACATGTCGCTAAATAACGACATCGCTTAATAACGACATGTCGCTAAATAACGACGTCGCTAAATAACGACATGTCGCTAAATAACGACGTCGCTAAATAACGACGTCGCTAAATAACGACGTCGCTAAATAACGACGTCGCTAAATAACGACGTCGCTAAATAACGACATGTCGCTAAATAACGACATCGCTAAATAACGACATGTCGCTAAATAACGACATGTCGCTAAATAACGACATGTCGCTAAATAACTACGTCGCTAAATAACGACAAGTCGCTAAATAACGACATGTCGCTAAATAACTACGTCGCTAAATACGACATGTCGCTAAATAACGACATCGCTTAATAACGACATGTCGCTAAATAACGACATGTCGCTAAATAACGACATCGCTTAATAACGACGTCGCTAAATAACTACGTCGCTAAATAACGACATGTCGCTAAATAACGACATGTCGCTAAATAACGACGTCGCTAAATAACGACGTCGCTAAAAAACGACATCGCTAAATAACGACATGTCGCTAAATAACGACATGTCGCTAAATAACTACGTCGCTAAATAACGACATCGCTAAATAACGACATGTCGCTAAATAACGACGTCGCTAAATAACTACGTCGCTAAATAACGACATGTCGCTAAATAACGACATGTCGTAAATAACGACGTCGCTAAATAACTACGTCGCTAAATAACTACGTCGCTAAATAACGACGTCGCTAAATAACGACATGTCGCTAAATAACGACATGTCGCTAAATAACTACGCAGCTAAATAACGACATGTAGCTAAATAACGACATCACTAAATAACGACATGTCGCTAAATAACGACGTCGCTAAATAACGACGTCGCTAAATAACTACGTCGCTAAATAACGACATGTCGCTAAATAACGACATCGCTAAATAACGACATGTCGCTAAATAACGACGTCGCTAAATAACGACATGTCGCTAAATAACTACGTCGCTAAATAACGACATGTCGCTAAATAACGACGTCGCTAAATAAAGACATGTCGCTAAATAACGGCATGTCGCTAAATAACGACATGTCGCTAAATAACGACATGTCGCTAAATAACGACATCGCTTAGTAACGACATGTCGCTAAATAACGACATGTCGCTAAATAACGACATGTCGCTAAATAACGACATGTCGCTAAATAACGACATCGCTTAATAACGACATGTCGCTAAATAACGACGTCGCTAAATAACGACATGTCGCTAAATAACGACATGTCGCTAAATAACTACGTCGCTAAATACGACATGTCGCTAAATAACGACATCGCTTAATAACGAGATGTCGCTAAATAACGACATGTCGCTAAATAACGACATCGCTTAATAACGACATGTCGCTAAATAACGACATCGCTAAATAACGACATGTCGCTAAATAACGACATGTCGCTAAATAACGACATGTCGCTAAATAACTACGTCGCTAAATAACGACAAGTCGCTAAATAACGACATGTCGCTAAATAACTACGTCGCTAAATACGACATGTCGCTAAATAACGACATCGCTTAATAACGACATGTCGCTAAATAACGACATGTCGCTAAATAACGACATCGCTTAATAACGACATGTCGCTAAATAACGACGTCGCTAAATAACTACGTCGCTAAATAACGACATGTCGCTAAATAACGACGTCGCTAAATAACTACGTCGCTAAATAACGACATGTCGCTAAATAACGACATCGCTAAATAACGACATGTCGCTAAATAACGACGTCGCTAAATAACGACATGTCGCTAAATAACGACATGTCGCTAAATAACGACATGTCGCTAAATAACGACATGTCGCTAAATAACGACGTCGCTAAATAACGACGTCGCTAAATAACTACGTCGCTAAATAACAACATGTCGCTAAATAACGACATCGCTAAATAACGACGTCGCTAAATAACGACATGTCGCTAAATAACGACATGTTGCTAAATAACGACATGTCGCTAAATAACGACATGTCGCTTAATAACTACGTCGCTAAATAACGACATGTCGCTAAATAACGACATCGCTAAATAACGACGTCGCTAAATAACTACGTCGCTAAATAACGACATGTCGCTAAATAACGACGTCGCTAAATAACAACGTCGCTAAATAACGACATGTCGCTAAATAACGACATCGCTAAATAACGACATGTCGCTAAATAACGACGTCGCTAAATAACGACATGTCGCTAAATAAATACGTCGCTAAATAACGACATGTCGCTAAATAACGACATGTCGCTAAATAACGACATGTCGCTAAATAACGACGTCGCTAAATAACGACATGTCGCTAAATAACGACGTCGCTAAATAACGACGTCGCTAAATAACTACGTCGCTAAATAACGACATGTCGCTAAATAACGACATCGCTAAATAACGACATGTCGCTAAATAACGACGTCGCTAAATAACGACATGTCGCTAAATAACTACGGCGCTAAATAACGACATGTCGCTAAATAACGACATGTCGCTAAATAACGACATGTCGCTAAATAACGACGTCGCTTAATAACGACGTCGCTAAATAACTACGTCGCTAAATAACGTCATGTCACTAAATAACGACATCGCTAAATAACGACATTTCCCTAAATAACGACGTCGCTAAATAACGACATGTCGCTAAATAACTACGTCGCTAAATAACGACATGTCGCTAAATAACGGAATGTCGCTAAATAACGACATGTCGCTAAATAACGACATGTCGCTAAATAACGACATCGCTTAATAACGACATGTAGCTAAATAACGACATGTCGCTAAATAACGACATGGCTTAGTAACGACATGTCGCTAAATAACGACGTCGCTAAATAACGACATGTCGCAAAATAACGACGTCGCTAAATAACTACGTCGCTAAATAACGACATGTCGCTAAATAACGACATCGCTAAATAACGACATGTCGCTAAATAACGACGTCGCTAAATAACGACATGTCGCTAAATAACTACGTCGCTAAATAACGACATGACGCTAAATAACGACATGTCGCTAAATAACGACATCGCTTAATAACGACATGTCGCTAAATAACGACATCGCTTAATAACGACATGTCGCTAAATAACTACGTCGCTATATAACGACATGTCGCTAAATAACGACATGTGTTTAAATAACGACGTCGCTAAATAACTACGTTGCTAAATAACGACATGTCGCTAAATAACGACGTCGCTAAATAACGACATGTCGCTAAATAACGACGTCGCTAAATAACGACGTCGCTAAATAACGACGTCGCTAAATAACGACATGTCGCTAAATAACTACGCAGCTAAATAACGACATGTAGCTAAATAACGACATCACTAAATAACGACATGTCGCTAAATAACGACGTCGCTAAATAACGACGTCGCTAAATAACGACATGTCGCTAAATAACGACATCGCTAAATAACGACGTCGCTAAATAACGACATGTCGCTAAATAACGACATGTCGCTAAATAACTACGTCGCTAAATAACGACATGTCGCTAAATAACGACATGTCGCTAAATAACGACGTCGCTAAATAACGACATGTAGCTAAATAACTACGTAGCTAAATAACGACATGTCGCTAAATAACGACGTCGCTAAATAACGACGTCGCTAAATAACTACGTCGCTAAATAACGACATGTCGCTAAATAACGACATCGCTAAATAACGACATGTCGCTAAATAACGACGTCGCTAAATAACGACATGTCACTAAATAACTACGTCGCTAAATAACGACATGTCGCTAAATAACGACATGTCGCTAAATAACGACATGTCGCTAAATAACGACATCGCTTAATAACGACATGTCGCTAAATAACGACATCGCTTAATAACGACATGTCGCTAAATAACTACGTCGCTAAATAACGACATGTCGCTAAATAACGACATGTGTTAAAATAACGACGTCGCTAAATAACTACGTCGCTAAATAACTACGTCGCTAAATAACTACGTCGCTAAATAACGACGTCGCTAAATAACGACATGTCGCTAAATAACGATATGTCGCTAAATAACTACGCAGCTAAATAACGACATGTAGCTAAATAACGACATCACTAAATAACGACATGTCGCTAAATAACGACGTCGCTAAATAACGACGTCGCTAAATAACGACATGTCGCTAAATAACGACGTCGCTAAATAACGACATGTAGCTAAATAACGACATCGCTAAATAACGACATGTCGCTAAATAACGACGTCGCTAAATAACTACGTCGCTAAATAACGACATGTCGCTAAATAACGACATGTCGCTAAATAACGACGTCGCTAAATAACGACATGTAGCTAAATAACTACGTAGCTAAATAACGACATATCGCTAAATAACGACATCGCTAAATAACGACATGTCGCTAAATAACGACATCGCTAAATAACGACGTCGCTAAATAACGACGTCGCTAAATAACGACATCGCTGAATAACGACATGTCGCTAAATAACGACATGGCTTAGTAACGACATGTCGCTAAATAACGACGTCGCTAAATAACGACATGTCGCTAAATAACGACATCGCTAAATAACGACATGTAGCTAAATAACGACATCGCTTAATAACGACATGTCGCTAAATAACGACATCGCTTAATAACGACATGTCGCTAAATAACTACGTCGCTAAATAACGACATGTCGCTAAATAACGACATGTGTTAAAATAACGACGTCGCTAAATAACTACGTCGCTAAATAACTACGTCGCTAAATAACGACGTCGCTAAATAACGACATGTCGCTAAATAACGACATGTCGCTAAATAACTACGCAGCTAAATAACGACATGTAGCTAAATAACGACATCACTAAATAACGACATGTCGCTAAATAACGACGTCGCTAAATAACGACGTCGCTAAATAACTACGTCGCTAAATAACGACATGTCGCTAAATAACGACATCGCTAAATAACGACATGTCGCTAAATAACGACGTCGCTAAATAACGACATGTCGCTAAATAACTACGTCGCTAAATAACGACATGTCGCTAAATAACGACATGTCGCTAAATAACGACATGTCGCTAAATAACGACATCGCTTAATAACGACATGTCGCTAAATAACGACATCGCTTAATAACGACATGTCGCTAAATAACTACGTCGCTAAATAACGACATGTCGCTAAATAACGACATGTGTTAAAATAACGACGTCGCTAAATAACTACGTCGCTAAATAACTACGTCGCTAAATAACGACGTCGCTAAATAACGACATATCGCTAAATAACGACATGTCGCTAAATAACTACGCAGCTAAATAACGACATGTAGCTAAATAACGACATCACTAAATAACGACATGTCGCTAAATAACGACGTCGCTAAATAACGACGTCGCTAAATAACGACATGTCGCTAAATAACGGCATGTCGCTAAATAACGACATGTCGCTAAATAACGACATCGCTAAATAACGACATGTCGCTAAATAACGACGTCGCTAAATAACGACATGTCGCTAAATAACGACATGTCGCTAAATTACTACGTCGCTAAATAACGACTTGTCGCTAAATAACGACATGTCGCTAAATAACGACGTCGCTAAATAACGACATGTAGCTAAATAACTACGTAGCTAAATAACGACATATCGCTAAATAACGACATCGCTAAATAACGACATGTCGCTAAATAACGACATCGCTAAATAACGACGTCGCTAAATAACGACGTCGCTAAATAACGACATCGCTAAATAACGACATGGCTTAGTAACGACATGTCGCTAAATAACGACGTCGCTAAATAACGACATGTCGCTAAATAACGACATCGCTAAATAACGACATGTAGCTAAATAACTACGTAGCTAAATAACGACATGTTGCTAAATAACGACATCGCTAAATAACGACATGTCGCTAAATAACGACGTCGCTAAATAACGACATGTCGCTAAATAACGACGTCGCTAAATAACTACGTCGCTAAATAACGACATGTCGCTAAATAACGACATCGCTAAATAACGACATGTCGCTAAATAACGACGTCGCTAAATAACGACATGTCGCTAAATAACTACGTCGCTAAATAACGATATGTCGCTAAATAACGACATGTCGCTAAATAACGACATCGCTTAATAACGACATGTCGCTAAATAACGACATCGCTTAATAACGACATGTCGCTAAATAACTACGTCGCTAAATAACGACATGTCGCTAAATATCGACATGTGTTAAAATAACGACGTCGCTAAATAACTACGTCGCTAAATAACTACGTCGCTAAATAACGACGTCGCTAAATAACGACATGTCGCTAAATAACGACATGTCGCTAAATAACTACGCAGCTAAATAACGACATGTAGCTAAATAACGACATCGCTAAATAACGACATGTCGCTAAATAACGACATCGCTAAATAACGACGTCGCTAAATAACGACGTCGCTAAATAACGACACCGCTAAATAACGACATGTCGCTAAATAACGACATGGCTTAGTAACGACATGTCGCTAAATAACGACGTCGCTAAATAACGACATGTCGCTAAATAACGACATCGCTAAATAACGACATGTCGCTAAATAACTACGTCGCTAAATAACGACATGTCGCTAAATAACGACATCGCTAAATAACGACATGTCGCTAAATAACGACGTCGCTAAATAACGACATGTCGCTAAATAACTACGTCGCTAAATAACTACGTCGCTAAATAACGACATGTCGCTAGATAACGACATGTCGCTAAATAACGACATCGCTTAATAACGACATGTCGCTAAATAACGACATCGCTTAATAACGACATGTCGCTAAATAACTACGTCGCTAAATAACGACATGTCGCTAAATAACGACATGTCGCTAAATAACGACGTCGCTCAATAACTACGTCGCTAAATAACGACATGTCGCTAAATAACGACGTCGCTAAATAACGACATGTCGCTAAATAACGACATGTCGCTAAATAACTACGCAGCTAAATAACGACATGTCGCTAAATAACGACATCACTAAAAAACGGCATGTCGCTAAATAACGACGTCGCTAAATAACGACATGTCGCTAAATAACGACATCACTAAATAACGACATGTCGCTAAATAACGACGTCGCTAAATAACGACATGTCGCTAAATAACGACATGTCGCTAAATAACTACGTCGCTAAATAACGACATGTCGCTAAATAACGACATGTCGCTAAATAACGACGTCGCTAAATAACGACATGTAGCTAAATAACTACGTAGCTAAATAACGACATGTCGCTAAATAACGACATCGCTAAATAACGACATGTCGCTAAATAACGACATCGCTAAATAACGACGTCGCTAAATAACGACATCGCTAAATAACGACATGTCGCTAAATAACGACGTCGCTAAATAACGACATGTCGCTAAATAACGACATGTCGCTAAATAACGACATGTAGCTAAATATCTACGTAGCTAAATAACGACATGTCGCTAAATAACGACATCGCTAAATAACGACATGTCGCTAAATAACGACATCGCTAAATAACGACGTCGCTAAATAACGACGTCGCTAAATAACGACATCGCTAAATAACGACATGTCGCTAAATAACGACATGTCGCTAAATAACGACTTGGCTAAATAACGACATCGCTAAATAACGACATGTCGCTAAATAACTACGTCGCTAAATAACGACATGTCGCTAAATAACGACATGTCGCTAAATAACGACATCGCTTAATAACGACATGTCGCTAAATAACGACACGTCGCTAAATAACGACATGTCGCTAAATAACTACGTCGCTAAATAACGACATGTCGCTAAATAACGACATCGCTAAATAACGACGTCGCTAAATAACTACGTCGCTTAATAACGACATGTCGCTAAATAACGACGTCGCTTAATAACAACGTCGCTAAATAACGACATGTCGCTAAATAACGACATCGCTAAATAACGACATGTCGCTAAATAACGACGTCGCTAAATAACGACATGTCGCTAAATAACTACGTCGCTAAATAACGACATGTCGCTAAATAACGACATGTCGCTAAATAACGACATGTCGCTAAATAACGACGTCGCTAAATAACGACATGTCGCTAAATAACGACGTCGCTTAATAACGACGTCGCTAAATAACTACGTCGCTAAATAACGACATGTCGCTAAATAACGACATCGCTAAATAACGACATGTCGCTAAATAACGACTTCGCTAAATAACGACATGTCGCTAAATAACTACGTCGCTAAATAACGACATGTCGCTAAATAACGACATGTCGCTAAATAACGACATGTCGCTAAATAACGACGTCGCTTAATAACAACGTCGCTAAATAACTACGTCGCTAAATAACGTCATGTCACTAAATAACGACATCGCTAAATAACGACATGTCCCTAAATAACGACGTCGCTAAATAACGACATGTCGCTAAATAACTTCGTCGCTAAATAACGACATGTCGCTAAATAACGGAATGTCGCTAAATAACGAAATGTCGCTAAATAACGACATGTCGCTAAATAACGACATCGCTTAATAACGACATGTAGCTAAATAACGACATGTCGCTAAATAACGACATGGCTTAGTAACGACATGTCGCTAAATAACGACGTCGCTAAATAACGACATGTCGCTAAATAACGACGTCGCTAAATAACTACGTCGCTAAATAACGACATGTCGCTAAATAACGACATCGCTAAATAACGACATGTCGCTAAATAACGACGTCGCTAAATAACGACATGTCGCTAAATAACTACGTCGCTAAATAACGACATGTCGCTAAATAACGACATGTCGCTAAATAACGACATGTCGCTAAATAACGACATCGCTTAATAACGACATGTCGCTAAATAACGACATCGCTTAATAACGACATGTCGCTAAATAACTACGTCGCTAAATAACGACATGTCGCTAAATAACTACGTCGCTAAATAACGACATGTCGCTAAATAACGACATGTGTTAAAATAACGACGTCGCTAAATAACTACGTCGCTAAATAACTACGTCGCTAAATAACGACGTCGCTAAATAACGACATGTCGCTAAATAACGACATGTCGCTAAATAACTACGCAGCTAAATAACGACATGTAGCTAAATAACGACATCGCTAAATAACGACATGTCGCTAAATAACGACATCGCTAAATAACGACGTCGCTAAATAACGACGTCGCTAAATAACGACACCGCTAAATAACGACATGTCGCTAAATAACGACATGGCTTAGTAACGACATGTCGCTAAATAACGACGTCGCTAAATAACGACATGTCGCTAAATAACGACATCGCTAAATAACGACATGTCGCTAAATAACTACGTCGCTAAATAACGACATGTCGCTAAATAACGACATCGCTAAATAACGACATGTCGCTAAATAACGACGTCGCTAAATAACGACATGTCGCTAAATAACTACGTCGCTAAATAACTACGTCGCTAAATAACGACATGTCGCTAGATAACGACATGTCGCTAAATAACGACATCGCTTAATAACGACATGTCGCTAAATAACGACATCGCTTAATAACGACATGTCGCTAAATAACTACGTCGCTAAATAACGACATGTCGCTAAATAACGACATGTCGCTAAATAACGACGTCGCTCAATAACTACGTCGCTAAATAACGACATGTCGCTAAATAACGACGTCGCTAAATAACGACGTCGCTAAATAACGACATGTCGCTAAATAACGACATGTCGCTAAATAACTACGCAGCTAAATAACGACATGTCGCTAAATAACGACATCACTAAAAAACGGCATGTCGCTAAATAACGACGTCGCTAAATAACGACATGTCGCTAAATAACGACATCACTAAATAACGACATGTCGCTAAATAACGACGTCGCTAAATAACGACATGTCGCTAAATAACGACATGTCGCTAAATAACTACGTCGCTAAATAACGACATGTCGCTAAATAACGACATGTCGCTAAATAACGACGTCGCTAAATAACGACATGTAGCTAAATAACTACGTAGCTATATAACGACATGTCGCTAAATAACGACATCGCTAAATAACGACATGTCGCTAAATAACGACATCGCTAAATAACGACGTCGCTAAATAACGACATCGCTAAATAACGACATGTCGCTAAATAACGACGTCGCTAAATAACGACATGTCGCTAAATAACGACATGTCGCTAAATAACGACATGTAGCTAAATATCTACGTAGCTAAATAACGACATGTCGCTAAATAACGACATCGCTAAATAACGACATGTCGCTAAATAACGACATCGCTAAATAACGACGTCGCTAAATAACGACGTCGCTAAATAACGACATCGCTAAATAACGACATGTCGCTAAATAACGACATGTCGCTAAATAACGACTTGGCTAAATAACGACATCGCTAAATAACGACATGTCGCTAAATAACTACGTCGCTAAATAACGACATGTCGCTAAATAACGACATGTCGCTAAATAACGACATCGCTTAATAACGACATGTCGCTAAATAACGACACGTCGCTAAATAACGACATGTCGCTAAATAACTACGTCGCTAAATAACGACATGTCGCTAAATAACGACATCGCTAAATAACGACGTCGCTAAATAACTACGTCGCTTAATAACGACATGTCGCTAAATAACGACGTCGCTTAATAACAACGTCGCTAAATAACGACATGTCGCTAAATAACGACATCGCTAAATAACGACATGTCGCTAAATAACGACGTCGCTAAATAACGACATGTCGCTAAATAACTACGTCGCTAAATAACGACATGTCGCTAAATAACGACATGTCGCTAAATAACGACATGTCTCTAAATAACGACGTCGCTAAATAACGACATGTCGCTAAATAACGACGTCGCTTAATAACGACGTCGCTAAATAACTACGTCGCTAAATAACGACATGTCGCTAAATAACGACATCGCTAAATAACGACATGTCGCTAAATAACGACTTCGCTAAATAACGACATGTCGCTAAATAACTACGTCGCTAAATAACGACATGTCGCTAAATAACGACATGTCGCTAAATAACGACATGTCGCTAAATAACGACGTCGCTTAATAACAACGTCGCTAAATAACTACGTCGCTAAATAACGTCATGTCACTAAATAACGACATCGCTAAATAACGACATGTCCCTAAATAACGACGTCGCTAAATAACGACATGTCGCTAAATAACTTCGTCGCTAAATAACGACATGTCGCTAAATAACGGAATGTCGCTAAATAACGACATGTCGCTAAATAACGACATGTCGCTAAATAACGACATCGCTTAATAACGACATGTAGCTAAATAACGACATGTCGCTAAATAACGACATGGCTTAGTAACGACATGTCGCTAAATAACGACGTCGCTAAATAACGACATGTCGCTAAATAACGACGTCGCTAAATAACGACATGTCGCTAAATAACGACATCGCTAAATAACGACATGTCGCTAAATAACGACGTCGCTAAATAACGACATGTCGCTAAATAACTACGTCGCTAAATAACGACATGTCGCTAAATAACGACATGTCGCTAAATAACGACATGTCGCTAAATAACGACATCGCTTAATAACGACATGTCGCTAAATAACGACATCGCTTAATAACGACATGTCGCTAAATAACTACGTCGCTAAATAACGACATGTCGCTAAATAACGACATGTCGCTAAATAACGACATGTCGCTAAATAACGACATGTCGCTAAATAACGACGTCGCTAAATAACGACATGTCGCTAAATAACGACATGTCGCTAAATAACTACGTCGCTAAATAACGACATGTCGCTAAATAACGACGTCGCTAAATAACGACATGTAGCTAAATAACTACGTAGCTAAATAACGACATGTCGCTAAATAACGACATCGCTAAATAACGACATGTCGCTAAATAACGACATCGCTAAATAACGACGTCGCTAAATAACGACGTCGCTAAATAACGACGTCGCTAAATAACCACATCGCTAAATAACGACATGTCGCTAAATAACGACGTCGCTAAATAACGACATGTCGCTAAATAACGACATGTCGCTAAATAACGACATGTAGCTAAATAACTACGTAGCTAAATAACGACATGTCGCTAAATAACGACATCGCTAAATAACGACATGTCGCTAAATAACGACATCGCTAAATAACGACGTCGCTAAATAACGACGTCGCTAAATAACGACATCGCTAAATAACGACATGTCGCTAAATAACGACATGTCGCTAAATAACGACTTGGCTAAATAACGACATCGCTAAATAACGACATGTCGCTAAATAACTACGTCGCTAAATAACGACATGTCGCTAAATAACGACATGTCGCTAAATAACGACATCGCTTAATAACGACATGTCGCTAAATAACGACACGTCACTAAATAACGACATGTCGCTAAATAACTACGTCGCTAAATAACGACATGTCGCTAAATAACGACATCGCTAAATAACGACGTCGCTAAATAACTAAGTCGCTTAATAACGACATGTCGCTAAATAACGACGTCGCTAAATAACAACGTCGCTAAATAACGACATGTCGCTAAATAACGACATCGCTAAATAACGACATGTTGCTAAATAACGACGTCGCTAAATAACGACATGTCGCTAAATAACTACGTCGCTAAATAACGACATGTCGCTAAATAACGACATGTCGCTAAATAACGACATGTCGCTAAATAACGACGTCGCTAAATAACGACATGTCGCTAAATAACGACGTCGCTAAATAACGACGTCGCTAAATAACTACGTCGCTAAATAACTACGTCGCTAAATAACGACGTCGCTAAATAACGACATGTCGCTAAATAACGACATGTCGCTAAATAACTACGCAGCTAAATAACGACATCACTAAATAACGACATGTCGCTAAATAACGACGTCGCTAAATAACGACGTCGCTAAATAACGACATGTCGCTAAATAACGACGTCGCTAAATAACGACATGTCGCTAAATAACGACATCGCTAAATAACGACATGTCGCTAAATAACGACGTCGCTAAATAACGACATGTCGCTAAATAACGACATGTCGCTAAATAACTACGTCGCTAAATAACGACATGTCGCTAAATAACGACATGTCGCTAAATAACGACGTCGCTAAATAACGACATGTAGCTAAATAACTACGTAGCTAAATAACGACATATCGCTAAATAACGACATCGCTAAATAACGACGTCGCTAAATAACGACATGTCGCTAAATAACGACATGTCGCTAAATAACTGTTCAGTATTAAACTGGTAAAATTATAGGAGTGAAATGATACCGCCGGTAGTTCGTTATGCACTGGCTTTTAATCGTCATTCAGATACCCTCACACAATATACATAACATTCCCTCCACCTTTAAGTAAGAATATTCAACTTAACCCTAATTATTTACTTAACAAAGTTCTAAAAGAATTTACGAAAATCTACGTTTTTCCTATCACGTCGAGGCCTAGTATGGATTTGCGCTGTTTCTTCACTTCTCTGCTCCGTTTCCACTGGCTGAACAGAATTGCTTTCTACAGCTGGAGTTTCCGAGTGACAGTCTGGAACCGGTGCTGTAGGACAGTCTTTCATTGTCATCTCTGTCTCCACTGTGCGTGGGTGAGAACTTGAACTCTCAATTGAGTCGCTCGTCTGTACGAACCAAGGTTGTAATGGAAGGTAAACCATTTGTGGCTGTGATACATCACTTTTTCCTCCACCTAAATTCTTACTCTCATCATCACACTTTCCAAGTTCAAGATTTTCAGCACTAGAATAACGAATTATCTGATTTACGTGCCTTTTTATTTTCATGTTTACATCTTTTAAATCCTTCAATAAATACATAACTTCACCTATCTTCTCCAAAATGATTCCTTTCGTCCAAATATATTTATTTTTAGTTATGAATTTTTTGTATAAAATTTTATCTCCTGGGCTGAAATCTTCTCTAGGTACTCCTCCGTAATTTTTAATCTGCAAGGACTGTTTTTCTTCCACTGATTTAGTGAGTTCGGAGAGCGAGGGCAAAGTTGAGTTAGGTTTTAATAGATCTAACACAGACCGTAACTGCCTGCCATAGACCAACTGAGCAGGCGAAAAACCGGTCGTAGTATGGACGGAGTTACGATAGTCAAACAAGTATTTTAACAGCTTTACACTAATATCAAACTGATTTTTGCAAGACAACAATGCAGATTTAATGCCTCTTTTAACTACTTTAACGTAGCTTTCCGCCTGCCCGTTGCTAGCCGGGTGATAGACGGGAGACGTTACATGTGATATTCCGTTGCGTTCACAAAAATTTTTAAACTCTCCCGACGTAAAACACGTGCCATTATCACTCACCAGAATCCGCGGCATTCCAAACCGTGACATAAACTCGTATAGCTTAGCGATTACCATAACACTGGTAGTGTTATTCTTCATATCGAAACATTCCACCCATTTTGTATGAGCGTCAACAATCACCAAATACATACGATTATTTATGGGACCCAGTAGATCGCAATGTATTCTATAGAAGGGTTCAGACGGGAAGGGCCATGGGGCTAGTGGTGCTCGCGGGGGTGAAGGGCGCAGCTGCATACAAATTGCGCAGGAGCTAATGATTTGCTCTAAAACCCTATCAACGCCCGGGAACCAAAATCTCGCCCGTACCTCAGCTTTGCTTTTTACAATTCCCATATGAGAACTATGAATAGTTGACATCACTTTATTTTGAAGTGATCGAGGTATCACGACCTTGTGACCTCTCATCACACAACCATTCTCTACGTCTAACTGTAACCTACACAGATGAAAAGGTTTTAAGTTATTATCTTTTACCTTACGCGGCCAACCGTTTTTAATAAATTTTATAACTTTTGATAAAACATCATCCTTACTGGTTTCTTCCCGCAACTGTTCAACCGTTATCGGTAAGTTACTATCTCCTTCTAGCACAAAGTTGATGTAAGCTGCTGACTCCTCCCCCACACCGGCGTCGGCGCGCCAGTCGTAGCTTTGCAACTCGGTTTCCGGCAATGTGGCGCGTGAAAGGAAATCCGCGCTGTTGTTCTCGCTCCTAACAAATTCTATTTCGTAATTATATGCAGATAAAAAAATTGCGTATCTTTGCAGGCGATTAGCCGTTATTTCCGGAATTCCACGACGATGGCCAAAAATGGATATTAAGGGTTTATGGTCTGAGCGTAAAATAAATGGTTTTGATCTGCCATATAAAAATTGGTGGTAACGCCTAACTCCGAAAATAATAGCCGTCGCTTCCTTTTGTATCTGCGAATAATTTTTCTCAGCGGAACTTAAGGTTCTTGAAGCAAAAGAAATCGGTCTTTCACAGCCATCAGCATCAACTTGTGATAAAATTGCCCCCAATCCCTTTGGTGAAGCATCTACAGTAAGAATAATTTTAGCCTTAGGATTAAAATGGGCTAACACTTGGTCAGAAGATAATAGAGATTTAATATCTCTGAAAGCTTTTTCGTGATCTTCTGTCCAAGACCATTTTACATCCTTCCTTAACAAATTGTACAAAGGACAAAGCACTGCCGAAGCACTAGGTACAAAGGTCCTATAATAATTTACAAGTCCTAAAAATGACTGCAATTCGGACATTTTTTTTGGTACAGGGGCATTTACAATAGCCCTTACTTTTTCTGGTGATTTATTTACCCCTGACTTATTTATTATATAACCCAGGTAAGAAATTTCACTCTGAAAAAATAAGCATTTATCTCTTTGTAAAGTTAACCCAGCATCACGCAGACGTTGAAACACTAACTTGAGTCTATTGGCATGGCATATTTTATCTGGCGCAGTAATAATAATATCATCAAGAAAACATTGAACACCCTCTATACCAGCTAAAACACTTGAAATCGCTCGCTGGAAAATGGCCGGCGCCGATGATAAACCAAATACCATTCTGTTAAACTTAAATAAACCACGATGTGTGTTTATAGTGGTAATATTTAATGGATCCTCCAAACAAAATTGATTATAAGCCATGGACATGTCCAATTTGGAAAACTCTTCACCGCCATGCAACCTTGAAAAAAGCTCTTCAACAGTCGGCAGTGGATATGTTTCAATTAACAGCTGTTTATTTACAGTCTGTGAATAATCCGCGCAAAGACGAACTGAGCCATTCTTTTTGAGGACCGGGACAATAGGTGATGCGTATTCGGAATGTTCTATTGGAGATATTATGCCTAACTTAACTAACCGGTCTATTTCTTTGTCTACTTTGTCTCTTAAAGCAAAAGCTACCGGTCTTGCTCGCATAAAAATCGGTCGGGCATTCTGTTTTAAAGGTAATTTAACTTTATATTTCGTAAAACAACCTAATTTATCAGTGAAAACATCTGAGTATTCTAGTAATAAATCATCGATGCTATTTTCCTTAGTTGAATTTAAATGATCGCAAAAATTAATGGGCGCTATTTGTAAATTGAACGTATGAATAAAATCTCGACCGAGCAGCGGCGGCCCGCCTCCTCGCACCACGTGAATGTCCAAGTCGCGCGACTGCCCTGCATACGTCACAGATACGTGAATAATCCCGATGCAATGTATAGAACCTCCCGTATAATTTAATAATTTTTTCTGAACGGGCAACAATGGCACATTTGAAAAATGAGTAATATAGGTAGACTCAGATATCACTGTAACCGCCGACCCACTATCAATTTCAAAGCGAAGTTGAGTACCACAAATAGTAACTGAATCGGTCATAGGCGCTCCATTATAACAACGTATATTGAATAACTCACCGTCATCGCCCTCGCTCACCTCACCCGATTCCACATATTTAACTTTCGCAGTACACATTTTCCGTAAATGACCTTTAACCTTACATTTACCGCACTTGTAATTTACAAATCGACACTGCTTAGTATCGTGATTTTCACGGCCACACACGGAACACTTTTTAATTTCCGAACGCACAAATTTTGATTTAGACGATGTTCCTATTTTAAACACCGTCTCGTTGATAACACCGCCACTGCGGCTGGTGCCGCTGCCACTCACACCGTCCGCGCCTGGCGCTGCCGCGGCGCCCGAGCGCGCGCAACGTACACTTTCCGCGAGGTCGACCGCCTTCGCCAGAGATAAATCGCTGATGTCCTGCGCGAACAACTTTTCACGCTCACGACTAGGCTGCATGCCCATCACAAATTTGTCCAACAGCGAGTCCTCCAAGTGCTTAAAGTTGCAGTGCGCAGCCAGCCCTCTCAAACGTGCCGCCCAGTCAGTCGGGCTCTCACCAGTTTGTTGTGCCGCCGCGTAGAAATGATAACGTTCCGCAAACCCGCAACGCTTCGGTGTAAAGTGTGCATCGAGCAGACTGTTTATCTCATCGAACGATTTTGTTTCTAATTCCCCAGGCAACGCGAGATCACTGGCTAGTTGATAGGTATTATCGCTGAGTGCACTTAGCAAAATTGCTCTTCTACGAATACCGGCTTTGTCAGTCGAGTCGTCGATCTCACTTGCGATGAAGCCTTGTTTAAGCTTCTTGATAAACGTCGACCACTTTTGTTTTACATGGTCAAAACTTGGCCACATTACACCACTCGAAGAAGACAACATTTTCACATGTAATACGAGATAATAGCGTAGGTAAAAACGATTTCGTCGCCAAATGTTCAGTATTAAACTGGTAAAATTATAGGAGTGAAATGATACCGCCGGTAGTTCGTTATGCACTGGCTTTTAATCGTCATTCAGATACCCTCACACAATATACATAACAATAACTACGTCGCTAAATAACGACATGTCGCTAAATAACGACGTCGCTAAATAACTACGCAGCTAAATAACGACATCACTAAATAACGACATGTCGCTAAATAACGACGTCGCTAAATAACGACGTCGCTAAATAACGACATGTCGCTAAATAACGACGTCGCTAAATAACGACATGTCGCTAAATAACGACATCGCTAAATAACGACATGTCGCTAAATAACGACGTCGCTAAATAACGACATGTCGCTAAATAACGACATGTCGCTAAATAACTACGTCGCTAAATAACGACATGTCGCTAAATAACGACATGTCGCTAAATAACGACGTCGCTAAATAACGACATGTAGCTAAATAACTACGTAGCTAAATAACGACATATCGCTAAATAACGACATGTCGCTAAATAACGACGTCGCTAAATAACGACATGTCGCTAAATAACGACATGTCGCTAAATAACTACGTCGCTAAATAACGACATGTCGCTAAATAACGACGTCGCTAAATAACGACATGTAGCTAAATAACTACGTAGCTAAATAACGACATGTCGCTAAATAACGACATCGCTAAATAACGACATGTCGCTAAATAACGACATCGCTAAATAACGACGTCGCTAAATAACGACGTCGCTAAATAACCACATCGCTAAATAACGACATGTCGCTAAATAACGACGTCGCTAAATAACGACATGTCGCTAAATAACGACATGTCGCTAAATAACGACATGTAGCTAAATAACTACGTAGCTAAATAACGACATGTCGCTAAATAACGACATCGCTAAATAACGACATGTCGCTAAATAACGACATCGCTAAATAACGACGTCGCTAAATAACGACGTCGCTAAATAACGACATCGCTAAATAACGACATGTCGCTAAATAACGACATGTCGCTAAATAACGACTTGGCTAAATAACGACATCGCTAAATAACGACATGTCGCTAAATAACTACGTCGCTAAATAACGACATGTCGCTAAATAACGACATGTCGCTAAATAACGACATCGCTTAATAACGACATGTCGCTAAATAACGACACGTCACTAAATAACGACATGTCGCTAAATAACTACGTCGCTAAATAACGACATGTCGCTAAATAACGACATCGCTAAATAACGCCGTCGCTAAATAACTACGTCGCTTAATAACGACATGTCGCTAAATAACGACGTCGCTAAATAACAACGTCGCTAAATAACGACATGTCGCTAAATAACGACATCGCTAAATAACGACATGTTGCTAAATAACGACGTCGCTAAATAACGACATGTCGCTAAATAACTACGTCGCTAAATAACAACATGTCGCTAAATAACGACATGTCGCTAAATAACGACATGTCGCTAAATAACGACGTCGCTAAATAACGACATGTCGCTAAATAACGACGTCGCTAAATAACGACGTCGCTAAATAACTACGTCGCTAAATAACTACGTCGCTAAATAACGACGTCGCTAAATAACGACATGTCGCTAAATAACGACATGTCGCTAAATAACTACGCAGCTAAATAACGACATCACTAAATAACGACATGTCGCTAAATAACGACGTCGCTAAATAACGACGTCGCTAAATAACGACATGTCGCTAAATAACGACGTCGCTAAATAACGACATGTCGCTAAATAACGACATCGCTAAATAACGACATGTCGCTAAATAACGACGTCGCTAAATAACGACATGTCGCTAAATAACGACATGTCGCTAAATAACTACGTCGCTAAATTACGACATGTCGCTAAATAATGACATGTCGCTAAATAACGACGTCGCTAAATAACGACATGTAGCTAAATAACTACGTAGCTAAATAACGACATATCGCTAAATAACGACATCGCTAAATAACGACATGTCGCTAAATAACGACATCGCTAAATAACGACGTCGCTAAATAACGACGTCGCTAAATAACGACATCGCTAAATAACGACATGTCGCTAAATAACGACATGGCTTAGTAACGACATGTCGCTAAATAACGACGTCGCTAAATAACGACATGTCGCTAAATAACGACATCGCTAAATAACGACATGTAGCTAAATAACTACGTAGCTAAATAACGACATGTCGCTAAATAACGACATCGCTAAATAACGACATGTCGCTAAATAACGACGTCGCTAAATAACGACATGTCGCTAAATAACGACGTCGCTAAATAACTACGTCGCTAAATAACGACATGTCGCTAAATAACGACATCGCTAAATAACGACATGTCGCTAAATAACGACGTCGCTAAATAACGACATGTCGCTAAATAACTACGTCGCTAAATAACGACATGTCGCTAAATAACGACATCGCTTAATAACGACATGTCGCTAAATAACGACATCGCTTAATAACGACATGTCGCTAAATAACTACGTCGCTAAATAACGACATGTCGCTAAATAACGACATGTGTTAAAATAACGACGTCGCTAAATAACTACGTCGCTAAATAACTACGTCGCTAAATAACGACGTCGCTAAATAACGACATGTCGCTAATAACGACATGTCGCTAAATAACTACGCAGCTAAATAACGACATGTAGCTAAATAACGACATCACTAAATAACGACATGTCGCTAAATAACGACGTCGCTAAATAACGACGTCGCTAAATAACGACATGTCGCTAAATAACGACGTCGCTAAATAACGACATGTCGCTAAATAACGACATCGCTAAATAACGACTTGTCGCTAAATAACGACGTCGCTAAATAACGACATGTCGCTAAATAACGACATGTCGCTAAATAACTACGTCGCTAAATAACGACATGTCGCTAAATAACGACATGTCGCTAAATAACGACGTCGCTAAATAACGACATGTAACTAAATAACTACGTAGCTAAATAACGACATATCGCTAAATAACGACATCGCTAAATAACGACATGTCGCTAAATAACGACATCGCTAAATAACGACGTCGCTAAATAACGACGTCGCTAAATAACGACACCGCTAAATAACGACATGTCGCTAAATAACGACATGGCTTAGTAACGACATGTCGCTAAATAACGACGTCGCTAAATAACGACATGTCGCTAAATAACGACATCGCTAAATAACGACATGTCGCTAAATAACTACGTCGCTAAATAACGACATGTCGCTAAATAACGACATCGCTAAATAACGACATGTCGCTAAATAATGACGTCGCTAAATAACGACATGTCGCTAAATAACTACGTCGCTAAATAACTACGTCGCTAAATAACGACATGTCGCTAGATAACGACATGTCGCTAAATAACGACATCGCTTAATAACGACATGTCGCTAAATAACGACATCGCTTAATAACGACATGTCGCTAAATAACTACGTCGCTAAATAACGACATGTCGCTAAATAACGACATGTCGCTAAATAACGACGTCGCTCAATAACTACGTCGCTAAATAACGACATGTCGCTAAATAACGACATCGCTAAATAACGACATCGCTAAATAACGACATGTCGCTAAATAACGACGTCGCTAAATAACGACATGTCGCTAAATAACGACATGTCGCTAAATAACTACGCAGCTAAATAACGACATGTCGCTAAATAACGACATCACTAAAAAACGACATGTCGCTAAATAACGACGTCGCTAAATAACGACGTCGCTAAATAACGACATGTCGCTAAATAACGACATCGCTAAATAACGACATGTCGCTAAATAACGACGTCGCTAAATAACGACATGTCGCTAAATAACGACATGTCGCTAAATAACTACGTCGCTAAATAACGACATGTCGCTAAATAACGACATGTCGCTAAATAACGACGTCGCTAAATAACGACATGTAGCTAAATAACTACGTAGCTAAATAACGACATGTCGCTAAATAACGACATCGCTAAATAACGACATGTCGCTAAATAACAACATCGCTAAATAACGACGTCGCTAAATAACGACGTCGCTAAATAACGACATCGCTAAATAACGACATGTCGCTAAATAACGACGTCGCTAAATAACGACATGTCGCTAAATAACGACATGTCGCTAAATAACGACATGTAGCTAAATAACTACGTAGCTAAATAACGACATGTCGCTAAATAACGACATCGCTAAATAACGACATGTCGCTAAATAACGACATCGCTAAATAACGACGTCGCTAAATAACGACGTCGCTAAATAACGACATCGCTAAATAACGACATGTCGCTAAATAACGACATGTCGCTAAATAACGACTTGGCTAAATAACGACATCGCTAAATAACGACATGTCGCTAAATAACTACGTCGCTAAATAACGACATGTCGCTAAATAACGACATGTCGCTAAATAACGACATCGCTTAATAACGACATGTCGCTAAATAACGACACGTCGCTAAATAACGACATGTCGCTAAATAACTACGTCGCTAAATAACGACATGTCGCTAAATAACGACATCGCTAAATAACGACGTCGCTAAATAACTACGTCGCTTAATAACGACATGTCGCTAAATAACGACGTCGCTAAATAACGACATGTCGCTAAATAACGACATCGCTAAATAACGACATGTCGCTAAATAACGACGTCGCTAAATAACGACATGTCGCTAAATAACTACGTCGCTAAATAACTACGTCGCTAAATAACGACATGTCGCTAGATAACGACATGTCGCTAAATAACGACATCGCTTAATAACGACATGTCGCTTAATAACGACATCGCTTAATAACGACATGTCGCTAAATAACTACGTCGCTAAATAACGACATGTCGCTAAATAACGACATGTCGCTAAATAACGACGTCGCTCAATAACTACGTCGCTAAATAACGACATGTCGCTAAATAACGACATCGCTAAATAACGACATGTCGCTAAATAACGACGTCGCTAAATAACGACGTCGCTAAATAACGACGTCGCTAAATAACTACGTCGCTAAATAACGACATGTCGCTAAATAACGACATCGCTAAATAACGACATGTCGCTAAATAACGACGTCGCTAAATAACGACATGTCGCTAAATAACTACGTCGCTAAATAACGACATGTCGCTAAATAACGACATGTCGCTAAATAACGACATGTCGCTAAATAACGACATGTCGCTAAATAACGACATCGCTTAATAACGACATGTCGCTAAATAACGACATCGCTTAATAACGACATGTCGCTAAATAACTACGTCGCTAAATAACGACATGTCGCTAAATAACGACATGTGTTAAAATAACGACGTCGCTAAATAACTACGTCGCTAAATAACGACGTCGCTAAATAACTACGCAGCTAAATAACGACATGTAGCTAAATAACGACATCACTAAATAACGACATGTCGCTAAATAACGACGTCGCTAAATAACGACGTCGCTAAATAACGACATGTCGCTAAATAACGACGTCGCTAAATAACGACATGTCGCTAAATAACGACATCGCTAAATAACGACATGTCGCTAAATAACGACGTCGCTAAATAACGACATGTTGCTAAATAACGACATGTCGCTAAATAACTACGTCGCTAAAAAACGACATGTCGCTAAATAACGACATGTCGCTAAATAAAGACGTCGCTAAATAACGACATGTAGCTAAATAACTACGTAGCTAAATAACGACATATCGCTAAATAACGACATCGCTAAATAACGACATGTCGCTAAATAACGACATCGCTAAATAACGACGTCGCTAAATAACGACATCGCTAAATAACGACATGTCGCTAAATAACGACATGGCTTAGTAACGACATGTCGCTAAATAACGACGTCGCTAAATAACGACATGTCGCTAAATAACGAAATCGCTAAATAACGACATGTCGCTAAATAACTACGTCGCTAAATAACGACATCGCTAAATAACGACATGTCGCTAAATAACTACGTCGCTAAATAACTACGTCGCTAAATAACGACATGTCGCTAGATAACGACATGTCGCTAAATAACGACATCGCTTAATAACGACATGTCGCTTAATAACGACATCGCTTAATAACGACATGTCGCTAAATAACTACGTCGCTAAATAACGACATGTCGCTAAATAACGACATGTCGCTAAATAACGACGTCGCTCAATAACTACGTCGCTAAATAACGACATGTCGCTAAATAACGACATCGCTAAATAACGACATGTCGCTAAATAACGACGTCGCTAAATAACGACATGTCGCTAAATAACGACATGTCGCTAAATAACTACGCAGCTAAATAACGACATCACTAAAAAACGACATGTCGCTAAATAACGACGTCGCTAAATAACGACGTCGCTAAATAACGACATCGCTAAATAACGACATGTCGCTAAATAACGACGTCGCTAAATAACGACATGTCGCTAAATAACGACATGTCGCTAAATAACTACGTCGCTAAATAACGACATGTCGCTAAATAACGACATGTCGCTAAATAACGACGTCGCTAAATAACGACATGTAGCTAAATAACTACGTAGCTAAATAA
Source organism: Coleophora flavipennella (assembly GCA_947284805.1). Taxonomy (NCBI): domain Eukaryota; kingdom Metazoa; phylum Arthropoda; class Insecta; order Lepidoptera; family Coleophoridae; genus Coleophora; species Coleophora flavipennella. Next base: position 12,374,921 of record OX369295.1, read on the forward strand.
CGACATGTCGCTAAATAACGACATCGCTAAATAACGACATGTCGCTAAATAACGACATCGCTAAATAACGACGTCGCTAAATAACGACATCACTAAATAACGACATGTCGCTAAATAACGACGTCACTAAATAACGACATGTCGCTAAATAACGACATGTCGCTAAATAACGACATGTCGCTAAGTAACGACATGTCGCTAAATAACTACGTCGCTAAATAACGACATGTCGCTAAATAACGACATCGCTAAATAACGACATGTCGCTAAATAACGACGTTACTAAATAACGACGTCGCTAAATAACGACATGTCGCTAAATAACTACGTCGCTAAATCACGACATGTCGCTAAATAACGACATGTCGCTAAATAACGACATGTCGCTAAATAACGACATGTCGCTAAATAACAACATGTCGCTAAATAACTACGTCGCTAAATAACGACGTGTCGCTAAATAACTACGTCGCTAAATAACGACATGTCGCTAAATAACGACATGTCGCTAAATAACGACTTGGCTAAATAACGACATCGCTAAATTGTGACATGTCGCTAAATAACTACGTCGCTAAATAACGACATGTCGCTAAATAACGACATGTCGCTAAATAACGACATCGCTTAATAACGACATGTCGCTAAATAACGACATCGCTTAATAACGACATGTCGCTAAATAACGACGTCGCTAAATAACTACGTCGCTAAATAACGACATGTCGCTAAATGACGACATGTCGCTAAATAACGACGTCGCTTAATAACGACGTCGCTAAATAACGACGTCGCTAAATAACTACGTCGCTAAATAACGACATGTCGCTAAATAACGACATCGCTAAATAACTACGTCGCTAAATAACGACATGTCGCTAAATAACGACATCGCTAAATAACGTCATGTCGCTAAATAACGACGTCGCTAAATAACGACGTCGCTAAATAACTACGTCGCTAAATAACGACATGTCGCTAAATAACGACGTCGCTAAATAACGACGTCGCTAAATAACGACGTCGCTAAATAACGACATCGCTAAATAACGACATGTCGCTAAATAACGACGTCGCTAAATAACGACATGTCGCTAAATAACTACGTCGCTAAATAACGACATGTCGCTAAATAACGACATCGCTAAATAACGACATGTCGCTAAATAACTACGTCGCTAAATAACGACATCGCTAAATAACGACATGTCGCTAAATAACTACGTCGCTAAATAACGACATGTCGCTAAAAACGACATCGCTAAATAACGACATGTCGCTAAATAACGACGTCGCTAAATAACGACATGTCGCTTAATAACGACGTCGCTAAATAACTACGTCGCTAGTTAACGACATGTCGTTAAATAACGACATCGCTAAATAACGACATGTCGCTAAATAACGACATGTCGCTAAATAACGACGTCGCTAAATAACGACATGTCGCTAAATAACTACGTCGCTAAATAACGACATGTCGCTAAATAACGACATGTCGCTATATAACGACATGTCGCTAAATAACTACGTCGCTAAATAACGACGTGTCGCTAAATAACGACATCGCTTAATAACGAGATGTCGCTAAATAACGACATGTCGCTAAATAAGTACGTCGCTAAATAACGACATGTCGCTAAATAACGACATCGCTAAATAACGACATGTCGCTAAATAATGACGTCGCTAAATAACGACATGTCGCTCAATAACTACGTCGCTAAATAACTACGTCGCTAAATAACGACATGTCGCTAAATAACTACGTCGCTAAATAACGACATGTCACTAAATAACGACATGTCGCTAAATAACGACATGTCGCTAAATAACGACGTCGCTAAATAACTACGTCGCTAAATAATGACATCGCTTAATAACGACATGTCGCTAAATAACGACATGTCGCTAAATAACGACATGTCGCTAAATAACGACGTCGCTAAATAACGACATGTCACTAAATAACTACGTCGCTAAATAACGACATGTCGCTAAATAACTACATGTCGCTAAATAACGACGTCGCTAAATAACGACGTCGCTAAATAACTACGTCACTAAATAACGACATGTCGCTAAATAACGACATCGCTAAATAACGATATGTCGCTAAATAACGACATGTCGCTAAATAACGACATGTCGCTAAATAACGACATGTCGCTAAATAACGACGTCGCTAAATAACGACATGTCGCTAAATAACTACGTCGCTAAATAACTACGTCGCTAAAAAACGACGTCGCTAAATAACGACATCGCTAAATAACGACATGTTGCTAAATAACTACGTCGCTAAATAACGACGTCGCTAAATAACGACATGTCGCTAAATAACTACGTCGCTAAATAACGACGTCGCTAAACAACGACATGTCGCTAAATAACGACATGTCGCTAAATAACAACATGTCGCTAAATAACTACGTCGCTAAATAACGACGTGTCGCTAAATAACTACGTCGCTAAATAACGACATGTCGCTAAATAACGACATGTCGCTAAATAACGACATGTCGCTAAATAACAACATGTCGCTAAATAACTACGTCGCTAAATAACGACATGTCGCTAAATAACGACATGTCGCTAAATAACGACATGTCGCTAAGTAACGACATGTCGCTAAATAACTACGTCGCTAAATAACGACATGTCGCTAAATAACGACATCGCTAAATAACGACATGTCGCTAAATAACGACGTTGCTAAATAACGACGTCGCTAAATAACGACATGTCGCTAAATAACGACATGTCGCTAAATAACGACATGTCGCTAAATAACGACATGTCGCTAAGTAACGACATGTCGCTAAATAACTACGTCGCTAAATAACGACATGTCGCTAAATAACGACATCGCTAAATAACGACATGTCGCTAAATAACGACGTTGCTAAATAACGACGTCGCTAAATAACGACATGTCGCTAAATAACTACGTCGCTAAATCACGACATGTCGCTAAATAACGACATGTCGCTAAATAACGACATGTCGCTAAATAACGACATGTCGCTAAATAACAACATGTCGCTAAATAACTACGTCGCTAAATAACGACGTGTCGCTAAATTACTACGTCGCTAAATAACGACATGTCGCTAAATAACGACTTGGCTAAATAACGACATCGCTAAATAACGACATGTCGCTAAATAACTACGTCGCTAAATAACGACATGTCGCTAAATAACGACATGTCGCTAAATAACGACATCGCTTAATAACGACATGTCGCTAAATAACGACATCGCTTAATAACGACATGTCGCTAAATAACGACGTCGCTAAATAACTACGTCGCTAAATAACGACATGTCGCTAAATGACGACATGTCGCTAAATAACGACGTCGCTAAATAACGACATCGCTAAATAACGACATGTCGCTAAATAACTACGTCGCTAAATAACGACATCGCTAAATAACGACATGTCGCTAAATAACTACGTCGCTAAATAACGACATGTCGCTAAAAACGACATCGCTAAATAACGACATGTCGCTAAATAACGACGTCGCTAAATAACGACATGTCGCTTAATAACGACGTCGCTAAATAACTACGTCGCTAGTTAACGACATGTCGTTAAATAACGACATCGCTAAATAACGACATGTCGCTAAATAACGACATGTCGCTAAATAACGACGTCGCTAAATAACGACATGTCGCTAAATAACTACGTCGCTAAATAACGACATGTCGCTAAATAACGACATGTCGCTATATAACGACATGTCGCTAAATAACTACGTCGCTAAATAACGACGTGTCGCTAAATAACGACATCGCTTAATAACGAGATGTCGCTAAATAACGACATGTCGCTAAATAAGTACGTCGCTAAATAACGACATGTCGCTAAATAACGACATCGCTAAATAACGACATGTCGCTAAATAATGACGTCGCTAAATAACGACATGTCGCTCAATAACTACGTCGCTAAATAACTACGTCGCTAAATAACGACATGTCGCTAAATAACTACGTCGCTAAATAACGACATGTCACTAAATAACGACATGTCGCTAAATAACGACATGTCGCTAAATAACGACGTCGCTAAATAACTACGTCGCTAAATAATGACATCGCTTAATAACGACATGTCGCTAAATAACGACATGTCGCTAAATAACGACATGTCGCTAAATAACGACGTCGCTAAATAACGACATGTCACTAAATAACTACGTCGCTAAATAACGACATGTCGCTAAATAACTACATGTCGCTAAATAACGACGTCGCTAAATAACGACGTCGCTAAATAACTACGTCGCTAAATAACGACATGTCGCTAAATAACGACATGTCGCTAAATAACGACATGTCGCTAAATAACTACGTCGCTAAATAACGACATCGCTTAATAACGAGATGTCGCTAAATAACGACGTCGCTAAATAACGACATGTAGCTAAATAACTACGTAGCTAAATAACGACATGTCGCTAAATAACGACATCGCTAAATAACGACATGTCGCTAAATAACGACATCGCAAAACAACGACGTCGCTAAATAACGACGTCGCTAAATAACGACATCGCTAAATAACGACATGTCGCTAAATAACGACGTCGCTAAATAACGACATGTCGCTAAATAACGACATGTCGCTAAATAACGACATGTCGCTAAATAACTACGTCGCTAAATAACGACATGTCGCAAAATAACGACATCGCTTAATAACGACATGTCGCTAAATAACGACATCGCTTAATAACGACATGTCGCTAAATAACGACGTCGCTAAATAACTACGTCGCTAAATAACGACATGTCGCTAAATAACGACATGTCGCTAAATAACGACATGTCGCTAAATAACGACGTCGCTAAGTAACGACGTCGCTAAATAACTACGTCGCTAAATAACGACATGTCGCTAAATAACGACATCGCTAAATAACGACATGTCGCTAAATAACGACGTCACTAAATAACTACGTCGCTAAATAACGACATGTCGCTAAATAACGACATCGCTAAATAACGGCATGTCGCTAAATAACGACGTCACTAAATAACGACATGTCGCTAAATAACTACGTCGCTAAATAACGACATGTTGCTAAATAACGACATGTCGCTAAATAACGACGTCGCTAAATAACGACGTCGCTAAATAACTACGTCGCCAAATAACGACATGTCGCTAAATAACGACGTCGCTAAATAACTACGTCGCTAAATAACGACATGTCGCTAAATAACGACATCGCTAAATAACGACATGTCGCTAAATAACGACGTTGCTAAATAACGACGTCGCTAAATAACGACATGTCGCTAAATAACTACGTCGCTAAATCACGACATGTCGCTAAATAACGACATGTCGCTAAATAACGACATGTCGCTAAATAACAACATGTCGCTAAATAACTACGTCGCTAAATAACGACGTGTCGCTAAATAACTACGTCGCTAAATAACGACATGTCGCTAAATAACGACATGTCGCTAAATAACGACATGTCGCTAAATAACAACATGTCGCTAAATAACTTCGTCGCTAAATAACGACGTGTCGCTAAATAACTACGTCGCTAAATAACGACATGTCGCTAAATAACGACATGTCGCTAAATAACGACATGTCGCTAAATAACGACATGTTGCTAAATAACGACATGTCGCTAAATAACTACGTCGCTAAATAACGACGTGTCGCTAAATAACGACATCGCTTAATAACGACATGTCGCTAAATAACTACGTCGCTAAATAACGACATGTCTCTAAATAACGACATCGCTAAATAACGACATGTCGCTAAATAACGACGTCGCTAAATAACTACGTCGCTAAATAACGACATGTCGCTAAATAACGACATCGCTAAATAACGACATGTCGCTAAATAACGACGTCGCTAAATAACGACATGTCGCTAAATAACGACATGTCGCTAAATAACGTCGTCGCTAAATAACTACGTCACTAAATAACGACATGTCGCTAAATAACGACATCGCTAAATAACGATATGTCGCTAAATAACGACATGTCGCTAAATAACGACATGTCGCTAAATAACGACATGTCGCTAAATAACGACGTCGCTAAATAACGACATGTCGCTAAATAACTACGTCGCTAAATAACTACGTCGCTAAAAAACGACGTCGCTAAATAACGACATCGCTAAATAACGACATGTTGCTAAATAACTACGTCGCTAAATAACGACGTCGCTAAATAACGACATGTCGCTAAATAACTACGTCGCTAAATAACGACGTCGCTAAACAACGACATGTCGCTAAATAACGACATGTCGCTAAATAACAACATGTCGCTAAATAACTACGTCGCTAAATAACGACGTGTCGCTAAATAACTACGTCGCTAAATAACGACATGTCGCTAAATAACGACATGTCGCTAAATAACGACATGTCGCTAAATAACAACATGTCGCTAAATAACTACGTCGCTAAATAACGACATGTCGCTAAATAACGACATGTCGCTAAATAACGACATGTCGCTAAGTAACGACATGTCGCTAAATAACTACGTCGCTAAATAACGACATGTCGCTAAATAACGACATCGCTAAATAACGACATGTCGCTAAATAACGACGTTGCTAAATAACGACGTCGCTAAATAACGACATGTCGCTAAATAACGACATGTCGCTAAATAACGACATGTCGCTAAATAACGACATGTCGCTAAGTAACGACATGTCGCTAAATAACTACGTCGCTAAATAACGACATGTCGCTAAATAACGACATCGCTAAATAACGACATGTCGCTAAATAACGACGTTGCTAAATAACGACGTCGCTAAATAACGACATGTCGCTAAATAACTACGTCGCTAAATCACGACATGTCGCTAAATAACGACATGTCGCTAAATAACGACATGTCGCTAAATAACGACATGTCGCTAAATAACAACATGTCGCTAAATAACTACGTCGCTAAATAACGACGTGTCGCTAAATAACTACGTCGCTAAATAACGACATGTCGCTAAATAACGACTTGGCTAAATAACGACATCGCTAAATAACGACATGTCGCTAAATAACTACGTCGCTAAATAACGACATGTCGCTAAATAACGACATGTCGCTAAATAACGACATCGCTTAATAACGACATGTCGCTAAATAACGACATCGCTTAATAACGACATGTCGCTAAATAACGACGTCGCTAAATAACTACGTCGCTAAATAACGACATGTCGCTAAATGACGACATGTCGCTAAATAACGACGTCGCTTAATAACGACGTCGCTAAATAACGACGTCGCTAAATAACTACGTCGCTAAATAACGACATGTCGCTAAATAACGACATCGCTAAATAACGACGTCGCTAAATAACGACATCACTAAATAACGACATGTCGCTAAATAACGACGTCACTAAATAACGACATGTCGCTAAATAACGACATGTCGCTAAATAACGACATGTCGCTAAGTAACGACATGTCGCTAAATAACTACGTCGCTAAATAACGACATGTCGCTAAATAACGACATCGCTAAATAACGACATGTCGCTAAATAACGACGTTACTAAATAACGACGTCGCTAAATAACGACATGTCGCTAAATAACTACGTCGCTAAATCACGACATGTCGCTAAATAACGACATGTCGCTAAATAACGACATGTCGCTAAATAACGACATGTCGCTAAATAACGACATGTCGCTAAATAACAACATGTCGCTAAATAACTACGTCGCTAAATAACGACGTGTCGCTAAATAACTACGTCGCTAAATAACGACATGTCGCTAAATAACGACATGTCGCTAAATAACGACTTGGCTAAATAACGACATCGCTAAATAACGACATGTCGCTAAATAACTACGTCGCTAAATAACGACATGTCGCTAAATAACGACATGTCGCTAAATAACGACATCGCTTAATAACGACATGTCGCTAAATAACGACATCGCTTAATAACGACATGTCGCTAAATAACGACGTCGCTAAATAACTACGTCGCTAAATAACGACATGTCGCTAAATGACGACATGTCGCTAAATAACGACGTCGCTTAATAACGACGTCGCTAAATAACGACGTCGCTAAATAACTACGTCGCTAAATAACGACATGTCGCTAAATAACGACATCGCTAAATAACTACGTCGCTAAATAACGACATGTCGCTAAATAACGACATCGCTAAATAACGTCATGTCGCTAAATAACGACGTCGCTAAATAACGACGTCGCTAAATAACTACGTCGCTAAATAACGACATGTCGCTAAATAACGACGTCGCTAAATAACGACGTCGCTAAATAACGACGTCGCTAAATAACGACATCGCTAAATAACGACATGTCGCTAAATAACGACGTCGCTAAATAACGACATGTCGCTAAATAACTACGTCGCTAAATAACGACATGTCGCTAAATAACGACATCGCTAAATAACGACATGTCGCTAAATAACTACGTCGCTAAATAACGACATCGCTAAATAACGACATGTCGCTAAATAACTACGTCGCTAAATAACGACATGTCGCTAAAAACGACATCGCTAAATAACGATATGTCGCTAAATAACGACGTCGCTAAATAACGACATGTCGCTTAATAACGACGTCGCTAAATAACTACGTCGCTAGTTAACGACATGTCGTTAAATAACGACATCGCTAAATAACGACATGTCGCTAAATAACGACATGTCGCTAAATAACGACGTCGCTAAATAACGACATGTCGCTAAATAACTACGTCGCTAAATAACGACATGTCGCTAAATAACGACATGTCGCTATATAACGACATGTCGCTAAATAACTACGTCGCTAAATAACGACGTGTCGCTAAATAACGACATCGCTTAATAACGAGATGTCGCTAAATAACGACATGTCGCTAAATAACGACATGTCGCTAAATAAGTACGTCGCTAAATAACGACATGTCGCTAAATAACGACATCGCTAAATAACGACATGTCGCTAAATAATGACGTCGCTAAATAACGACATGTCGCTCAATAACTACGTCGCTAAATAACTACGTCGCTAAATAACTACGTCGCTAAATAACGACATCGCTAAATAACGACATGTCGCTAAATAACTACGTCGCTAAATAACGACATGTCACTAAATAACGACATGTCGCTAAATAACGACATGTCGCTAAATAACGACGTCGCTAAATAACTACGTCGCTAAATAATGACATCGCTTAATAACGACATGTCGCTAAATAACGACATGTCGCTAAATAACGACATGTCGCTAAATAACGACGTCGCTAAATAACGACATGTCACTAAATAACTACGTCGCTAAATAACGACATGTCGCTAAATAACTACATGTCGCTAAATAACGACGTCGCTAAATAACGACGTCGCTAAATAACTACGTCGCTAAATAACGACATGTCGCTAAATAACTACGTCGCTAAATAACGACATCGCTTAATAACGAGATGTCGCTAAATAACGACGTCGCTAAATAACGACATGTAGCTAAATAACTACGTAGCTAAATAACGACATGTCGCTAAATAACGACATCGCTAAATAACGACATGTCGCTAAATAACGACATCGCAAAACAACGACGTCGCTAAATAACGACGTCGCTAAATAACGACATCGCTAAATAACGACATGTCGCTAAATAACGACGTCGCTAAATAACGACATGTCGCTAAATAACGACATGTCGCTAAATAACGACATGTCGCTAAATAACTACGTCGCTAAATAACGACATGTCGCAAAATAACGACATCGCTTAATAACGACATGTCGCTAAATAACGACATCGCTTAATAACGACATGTCGCTAAATAACGACGTCGCTAAATAACTACGTCGCTAAATAACGACATGTCGCTAAATAACGACATGTCGCTAAATAACGACATGTCGCTAAATAACGACGTCGCTAAGTAACGACGTCGCTAAATAACTACGTCGCTAAATAACGACATGTCGCTAAATAACGACATCGCTAAATAACGACATGTCGCTAAATAACGACGTCACTAAATAACTACGTCGCTAAATAACGACATGTCGCTAAATAACGACATCGCTAAATAACGGCATGTCGCTAAATAACGACGTCACTAAATAACGACATGTCGCTAAATAACTACGTCGCTAAATAACGACATGTTGCTAAATAACGACATGTCGCTAAATAACGACGTCGCTAAATAACGACGTCGCTAAATAACTACGTCGCCAAATAACGACATGTCGCTAAATAACGACGTCGCTAAATAACTACGTCGCTAAATAACGACATGTCGCTAAATAACGACATCGCTAAATAACGACATGTCGCTAAATAACGACGTTGCTAAATAACGACGTCGCTAAATAACGACATGTCGCTAAATAACTACGTCGCTAAATCACGACATGTCGCTAAATAACGACATGTCGCTAAATAACGACATGTCGCTAAATAACAACATGTCGCTAAATAACTACGTCGCTAAATAACGACGTGTCGCTAAATAACTACGTCGCTAAATAACGACATGTCGCTAAATAACGACATGTCGCTAAATAACGACATGTCGCTAAATAACAACATGTCGCTAAATAACTTCGTCGCTAAATAACGACGTGTCGCTAAATAACTACGTCGCTAAATAACGACATGTCGCTAAATAACGACATGTCGCTAAATAACGACATGTCGCTAAATAACGACATGTTGCTAAATAACGACATGTCGCTAAATAACTACGTCGCTAAATAACGACGTGTCGCTAAATAACGACATCGCTTAATAACGACATGTCGCTAAATAACTACGTCGCTAAATAACGACATGTCTCTAAATAACGACATCGCTAAATAACGACATGTCGCTAAATAACGACGTCGCTAAATAACTACGTCGCTAAATAACGACATGTCGCTAAATAACGACATCGCTAAATAACGACATATCGCTAAATAACGACGTCGCTAAATAACGACATGTCGCTAAATAACGACATGTCGCTAAATAACGTCGTCGCTAAATAACTACGTCACTAAATAACGACATGTCGCTAAATAACGACATCGCTAAATAACGATATGTCGCTAAATAACGACATGTCGCTAAATAACGACATGTCGCTAAATAACGACATGTCGCTAAATAACGACGTCGCTAAATAACGACATGTCGCTAAATAACTACGTCGCTAAATAACTACGTCGCTAAAAAACGACGTCGCTAAATAACGACATCGCTAAATAACGACATGTTGCTAAATAACTACGTCGCTAAATAACGACGTCGCTAAATAACGACATGTCGCTAAATAACTACGTCGCTAAATAACGACGTCGCTAAACAACGACATGTCGCTAAATAACGACATGTCGCTAAATAACAACATGTCGCTAAATAACTACGTCGCTAAATAACGACGTGTCGCTAAATAACTACGTCGCTAAATAACGACATGTCGCTAAATAACGACATGTCGCTAAATAACGACATGTCGCTAAATAACAACATGTCGCTAAATAACTACGTCGCTAAATAACGACATGTCGCTAAATAACGACATGTCGCTAAATAACGACATGTCGCTAAGTAACGACATGTCGCTAAATAACTACGTCGCTAAATAACGACATGTCGCTAAATAACGACATCGCTAAATAACGACATGTCGCTAAATAACGACGTTGCTAAATAACGACGTCGCTAAATAACGACATGTCGCTAAATAACGACGTCGCTAAATAACGACATGTCGCTAAATAACGACATGTCGCTAAATAACGACATGTCGCTAAGTAACGACATGTCGCTAAATAACTACGTCGCTAAATAACGACATGTCGCTAAATAACGACATCGCTAAATAACGACATGTCGCTAAATAACGACGTTGCTAAATAACGACGTCGCTAAATAACGACATGTCGCTAAATAACTACGTCGCTAAATCACGACATGTCGCTAAATAACGACATGTCGCTAAATAACGACATGTCGCTAAATAACGACATGTCGCTAAATAACAACATGTCGCTAAATAACTACGTCGCTAAATAACGACGTGTCGCTAAATAACTACGTCGCTAAATAACGACATGTCGCTAAATAACGACTTGGCTAAATAACGACATCGCTAAATAACGACATGTCGCTAAATAACTACGTCGCTAAATAACGACATGTCGCTAAATAACGACATGTCGCTAAATAACGACATCGCTTAATAACGACATGTCGCTAAATAACGACATCGCTTAATAACGACATGTCGCTAAATAACGACGTCGCTAAATAACTACGTCGCTAAATAACGACATGTCGCTAAATGACGACATATCGCTAAATAACGACGTCGCTTAATAACGACGTCGCTAAATAACGACGTCGCTAAATAACTACGTCGCTAAATAACGACATGTCGCTAAATAACGACATCGCTAAATAACTACGTCGCTAAATAACGACATGTCGCTAAATAACGACATCGCTAAATAACGTCATGTCGCTAAATAACGACGTCGCTAAATAACGACGTCGCTAAATAACTACGTCGCTAAATAACGACATGTCGCTAAATAACGACGTCGCTAAATAACGACATCGCTAAATAACGACATGTCGCTTAATAACGACGTCGCTAAATAACGACATGTCGCTAAATAACTACGTCGCTAAATAACGACATGTCGCTAAATAACGACATCGCTAAATAACGACATGTCGCTAAATAACTACGTCGCTAAATAACGACATCGCTAAATAACGACATGTCGCTAAATAACTACGTCGCTAAATAACGACATGTCGCTAAAAACGACATCGCTAAATAACGACATGTCGCTAAATAACGACGTCGCTAAATAACGACATGTCGCTTAATAACGACGTCGCTAAATAACTACGTCGCTAGTTAACGACATGTCGTTAAATAACGACATCGCTAAATAACGACATGTCGCTAAATAACGACATGTCGCTAAATAACGACGTCGCTAAATAACGACATGTCGCTAAATAACTACGTCGCTAAATAACGACATGTCGCTAAATAACGACATGTCGCTATATAACGACATGTCGCTAAATAACTACGTCGCTAAATAACGACGTGTCGCTAAATAACGACATCGCTTAATAACGAGATGTCGCTAAATAACGACATGTCGCTAAATAACGACATGTCGCTAAATAAGTACGTCGCTAAATAACGACATGTCGCTAAATAACGACATCGCTAAATAACGACATGTCGCTAAATAATGACGTCGCTAAATAACGACATGTCGCTAAATAACTACGTCGCTAAATAACTACGTCGCTAAATAACTACGTCGCTAATTAACGACATCGCTAAATAACGACATGTCGCTAAATAACTACGTCGCTAAATAACGACATGTCACTAAATAACGACATGTCGCTAAATAACGACATGTCGCTAAATAACGACGTCGCTAAATAACTACGTCGCTAAATAATGACATCGCTTAATAACGACATGTCGCTAAATAACGACATGTCGCTAAATAACGACATGTCGCTAAATAACGACGTCGCTAAATAACGACATGTCACTAAATAACTACGTCGCTAAATAACGACATGTCGCTAAATAACTACATGTCGCTAAATAACGACGTCGCTAAATAACGACGTCGCTAAATAACTACGTCGCTAAATAACGACATGTCGCTAAATAACTACGTCGCTAAATAACGACATCGCTTAATAACGAGATGTCGCTAAATAACGACGTCGCTAAATAACGACATGTAGCTAAATAACTACGTAGCTAAATAACGACATGTCGCTAAATAACGACATCGCTAAATAACGGCATGTCGCTAAATAACGACATCGCAAAACAACGACGTCGCTAAATAACGACGTCGCTAAATAACGACATCGCTAAATAACGACATGTCGCTAAATAACGACATGTCGCTAAATAACGACGTCGCTAAATAACGACATGTCGCTAAATAACGACATGTCGCTAAATAACGACATGTCGCTAAATAACTACGTCGCTAAATAACGACATGTCGCAAAATAACGACATCGCTTAATAACGACATGTCGCTAAATAACGACATCGCTTAATAACGTCATGTCGCTAAATAACGACGTCGCTAAATAACTACGTCGCTAAATAACGACATGTCGCTAAATAACGACATGTCGCTAAATAACGACATGTCGCTAAATAACGACGTCGCTAAGTAACGACGTCGCTAAATAACTACGTCGCTAAATAACGACATGTCGCTAAATAACGACATCGCTAAATAACGACATGTCGCTAAATAACGACGTCACTAAATAACTACGTCGCTAAATAACGACATGTCGCTAAATAACGACATCGCTAAATAACGGCATGTCGCTAAATAACGACGTCACTAAATAACGACATGTCGCTAAATAACTACGTCGCTAAATAACGACATGTTGCTAAATAACGACATGTCGCTAAATAACGACGTCGCTAAATAACGACGTCGCTAAATAACTACGTCGCCAAATAACGACATGTCGCTAAATAACGACGTCGCTAAATAACTACGTCGCTAAATAACGACATGTCGCTAAATAACGACATCGCTAAATAACGACATGTCGCTAAATAACGACGTTGCTAAATAACGACGTCGCTAAATAACGACATGTCGCTAAATAACTACGTCGCTAAATCACGACATGTCGCTAAATAACGACATGTCGCTAAATAACGACATGTCGCTAAATAACGACATGTCGCTAAATAACAACATGTCGCTAAATAACTACGTCGCTAAATAACGACGTGTCGCTAAATAACTACGTCGCTAAATAACGACATGTCGCTAAATAACGACATGTCGCTAAATAACGACATGTCGCTAAATAACAACATGTCGCTAAATAACTTCGTCGCTAAATAACGACGTGTCGCTAAATAACTACGTCGCTAAATAACGACATGTCGCTAAATAACGACATGTCGCTAAATAACGACATGTCGCTAAATAACGACATGTTGCTAAATAACGACATGTCGCTAAATAACTACGTCGCTAAATAACGACGTGTCGCTAAATAACGACATCGCTTAATAACGACATGTCGCTAAATAACTACGTCGCTAAATAACGACATGTCTCTAAATAACGACATCGCTAAATAACGACATGTCGCTAAATAACGACGTCGCTAAATAACTACGTCGCTAAATAACGACATGTCGCTAAATAACGACATCGCTAAATAACGACATGTCGCTAAATAACGACGTCGCTAAATAACGACATGTCGCTAAATAACGACATGTCGCTAAATAACGTCGTCGCTAAATAACTACGTCACTAAATAACGACATGTCGCTAAATAACGACATCGCTAAATAACGGTATGTCGCTAAATAACGACATGTCGCTAAATAACGACATGTCGCTAAATAACGACATGTCGCTAAATAACGACATGTCGCTAAATAACTACGTCGCTAAAAAACGACGTCGCTAAATAACGACATCGCTAAATAACGACATGTTGCTAAATAACTACGTCGCTAAATAACGACGTCGCTAAATAACGACATGTCGCTAAATAACTACGTCGCTAAATAACGACGTCGCTAAACAACGACATGTCGCTAAATAACTACGTCGCTAAATAACGACATGTCGCTAAATAACGACATGTCGCTAAATAACGACATGTCGCTAAGTAACGACATGTCGCTAAATAACTACGTCGCTAAATAACGACATGTCGCTAAATAACGACATCGCTAAATAACGACATGTCGCTAAATAACGACGTTGCTAAATAACGACGTCGCTAAATAACGACATGTCGCTAAATAACTACGTCGCTAAATCACGACATGTCGCTAAATAACGACATGTCGCTAAATAACGACATGTCGCTAAATAACGACATGTCGCTAAATAACAACATGTCGCTAAATAACTACGTCGCTAAATAACGACGTGTCGCTAAATAACTACGTCGCTAAATAACGACATGTCGCTAAATAACGACATGTCGCTAAATAACGACATGTCGCTAAATAACAACATGTCGCTAAATAACTACGTCGCTAAATAACGACGTGTCGCTAAATAACGACATCGCTAAATAACGACATGTCGCTAAATAACGACGTCGCTAAATAACGACATGTCGCTAAATAACGACATGTCGCTAAATAACGTCGTCGCTAAATAACTACGTCACTTAATAACGACATGTCGCTAAATAACGACATCGCTAAATAACGATATGTCGCTTAATAACGACATGTCGCTAAATAACGACATGTCGCTAAATAACGACATGTCGCTAAATAACGACGTCGCTAAATAACGACATGTCGCTAAATAACTACGTCGCTAAATAACTACGTCGCTAAAAAACGACGTCGCTAAATAACGACATCGCTAAATAACGACATGTTGCTAAATAACTACGTCGCTAAATAACGACGTCGCTAAATAACGACATGTCGCTAAATAACTACGTCGCTAAATAACGACGTCGCTAAACAACGACATGTCGCTAAATAACTACGTCGCTAAATAACGACATGTCGCTAAATAACGACATGTCGCTAAATAACGACATGTCGCTAAGTAACGACATGTCGCTAAATAACTACGTCGCTAAATAACGACATGTCGCTAAATAACGACATCGCTAAATAACGACATGTTTCTAAATTTATTTATTTTATTTTGATTTTATTTTATTTGGGAGTCTTACAGCAAAATTTTACAATTAGTAACTAAATATACATGACGATGCTAATAACAAGTCTCCACCTATATGCAACAAAAATAGAAAACGACTTTATATTTACAAAGTTCCAAATTACTAAGGTATTTAGTATGTAACTATGTATAGCAACAAGAAAGAGCAACATTAATTAATAAAAATTAATAACAATTTGGAGCCTAAAATAAACTAGTTAGAAAAGAAGCTATTCGCAATGCTTTTCCTAACGGATGCGGTGCTGGAGCAGAAAAGATCGAGATTATAATTAGCTTTATTGACCTCAGTGGTAACTCGTGGGAAAAATGAGTTACGTCTATAGTTAGAGTTAGCTAGGGGCACAGCTAACCTTATTCGCTGTCTCAAGCGTGGCACATTAAATCGCATTCCAATATTTGAGAGTAGGTCAGGGCTGTCCACGGAACCATTGGCTATGTTCATAAAGTAACAAATATCACTAGCTTGACGGCGCAGTGAGAGTGGTAGGAAGTGATACCGTTTGCATCGGTGCTCGTAATCAGCAGATCTTTGGTGAGCTTTGTAGTCAAGATAACTTAGGAATCTTTTTTGAATAGACTCAATACGAGACTTATAAGTTTCGTATTGGGGGTTCCAAACTTGTGAGGCATACTCGAGATGACTTCGAACGAACGAGCAGTAGAGAATTTTGACTGATTTTAAATTACGAAATACAGCTGACGTTCTCATAATAAATCCTAGGGCCTTTGATGATTTTTTGACAATATGGTCCACATGTTTGTCAAATAGGAGTTTACTGTCGTGAATCACTCCAAGGGCTTTAATCACCGATAGTTTTGAGATGCTAACATTTTTCAAAGTATAACCTTTGTTAAGGACAGTAAGCTTTCTCGTATACGACACGTAATAACATTTGGCAACGTTAAGATCTAGTTTGTTGGCTGAACAGAACGTTACAAACCTAGATAAGTCAGCTTGCAGGTCGTCGATATCGGAGATGCCTCGAATAACTTTTAAAATTTTCATATCATCCGCGAACATAAGTATCTTCGAGTTATGAAAACATTCATGGACACCGTTGATAAATATAGTAAAAAGAAGAGGCCCCAATAACGAGCCCTGGGGTACTCCAGAGGGTATATATGTCCAGTCAGACGCAAAACCATTCAACACAACAGACTGAGTACGATTGTCAACATACGAGCAAAACCATCTGTAGAGGTCGCCGTGGATGCCAGCCACAGCCAATTTATCCAACAGTATGCGATGGTCTATCCGGTCGAAACATTTACTGTAGTCAGTGTAGACGACATCCACTTGACCCACATCGTCCATACCCTTAGTGATAAATCGTTACCCAAAATTAAGTTGGATACCGTTGAACGCTTTTTGAGAAAGCCATGCTGCTCATCCCTCAACAAACATTTAAGCGCAGAGTACAATTGATTATATACTACCCTTTCAAAGACTTTCGAGAAGAGGCATAACTTAGAGATAGGTCTATAATTTTGTACATCTGACTTATCGCCTTTTTTGTGGATAGGTGTAACAAACGCTGACTTCCAAGTAGATGGTACAACTCCTTCCGAGATGGAGCGTTTAAACAATATGGATAGCGGGGTAACAAGACTATCAGCGCAATTAACAATAAATGAAGCGGGTATATTATCAGGGCCAGCAGACTTGGAAAGATCCAACCCTCTTAATAGCCTGAGGACTTCCGACGAGGTGATTTATATTGTCCCAATATTACAGGTACTCGCCGAGGCACGATCGGAAGTTGCAGGTAGTGGGTGTATAGCAACATTATTTTCCGGTAAGAGGAAGGTAGATTGGAAATAATGTGAGAATAATTGGCTTATGGCCTCTCCCGAGTCTGCAGTGGCATCCTGGTACCTCATGACACTGGGGTAGCTACTAGATTTGCTTTTACTTTTAACATATGACCAAAAAGCTTTAGGGTTGTTAGCAATTGAGGTTTCGATGCGTTCCATGTAGGAATCAAAACACTTCTTTTCCAGGGCTTTAGCCCGACTACGCAAAAATGAGAAGGAATGATAGTCCGATATGTTTCGGTAGACCATGTATTTCCTATGGTAAGTGTATTTTTCTTTGAGTGTCTTTATTAATGAAGCGCTGTACCAGGGAGGATAAGAATTTGGTCTAATCGATTTGGTAGGTATGTACCTATCTCTGCACTCGTAGAGGATCCTATAAAATTGGGACACAGCGCTGTCGACATCACCTACACTCAGCAGTTGATGCCAGTCGGTATTATCGAGTAGGGAATGTATGGCATCATAGTCGCCTTTGTCAAATAAATACTTAAGTTTAGGCTTATATTCGAGATTATGTAATTGTACGAAATCCGATTGAATACAGAGCGCTTTGTGATAGGAGTCTTCTGGAGTTAAAGGCTGCTCACAAGCGCTCACCCTAACTGGCGAGTTTGCCAAAATTAAATCAAGTATTCTTCCCATATGGTTACGCACAGAATTGAATTGGCTAAGACAGCAGGAATTAAGGACGTCTATGAAATCTACAAAATGGTCACCGGTGATATCGGTCGGGGTAAGATCTAGGTCTCCAGTAGTCGAACTCCAATTAATGTTGCCACCAAAATTAAAATCCCCTAATATAATAAATTTATCTAGAGGATGAGTCATAACTATCTCAACTAATTTGTTTTGGAAATTATTTAGCTGTGTTTTATATGAGTTACCATTATTTTCTTCGACTAGATATAATGTGCAGATATGGATATTATAGGAAACGTCAGGTTGTTTACAAAACAATGAGATGGTTATCCAGAGATCCTCCGCTGAGCTACGCCACTCAGTCCTCTCAGTAACAGCTAAGTCGCGGCGTACTGCGACCATAACTCCTCCACCCCTGGACTGGCGTGTACGAGAGTAGTTCCGATCGCGCCGCCACACCAGGTAGCGGTTGTCTACCAACTCAGCATCACATATACCATCTAGTAACCACGTTTCTGTTATAGAAATAACGTCATAGGTGTTCAAATACACATTTCTCAGAAAATTGTTCGTTTTCGTGCGCAAGCCACGGGCATTCTGGTAATAAATGTTAACAGGCGCAACTTTTGACATTAACTACACAATGATAATATAATCCATTAAATAATTTCAATAGAATTAGAAAGTAAAATCGGAGCCAGTATGTATAATCAATTAATAAAAATATGAAGTAACATTTATCACGAATAACCACACCTAGTAATAATAATTCAATGCCTACTACACCCGGTCGGTGACGACGGCCGGAGGGTAGTATTAAGTCTCCTGACAAAATAATGCTCCGTCTAATGAGCGGTAACGCCAACGAGATCCGTTGACATAGAAAATGCAATTCAAAGCTATCAATAATAGAGATCACTATCATTGCAGTAATGAGATCGTAAACAAGTTTTGTACGCCTTTCTGCCCAGCAACACATCGCACAATAGGAAGCCAGTCGAACGCATAAGCTTCTCAAACTGTTAGTACTTATAAACATAAAGGTATTTTTTAAGGTACAAAGCAAAAGTAGCAGGTTTAGCAGATTTTCGGTAACTACAGATAATACACTAGATATTTTAAAAGGCCACCTCAGCCGGTAAACTTCCCCAACTTGCTTAGGTCCTTTTCGGTCTTGATTCGAATGACAGGTGAATTGTCGTGTTTCCTCGTGAAAATTTTGCAATGCCTTACCCATAGGTACCGAAAACCCCTCTCGTTCTTTATCTTCTTGGCCTTGGCAAGGAGGGCCTTGTTGTGTGTTGTAAGGTGATCATTTATATAAACACTGGAGTTGCCTCCAAAGCCTAAGGAGGAGGTTGTGAGAGGCGATTCTTTTATAGCTACCCTTGCAGCGGCGACAAAGTCATCTTTAGCGTAGCGATTGTTGAAACATACGATAATAGGCTTTGTATGCTCTGGATCGCGTGTTGGCACTCTGGTGACGAAGTTGATAAGGGCTTTTTGTATCGGGTAATTCACTTTGGATCCAATGGTAGTGATAATGTTAAATAAGTTTTCATTTTTTATCTGCTGTACACCTTTGATCTCGACATTGTTCATACGAGACCACTGCTCCTTATCGCAAATTTCCTCCTCTATCTTGTCCAGACGACTCTGAATATGGTTCATCTGATCCTTCTTTGCGTTTTCTAGTTGAGAAAGTCTGTCCTCAACTTTATTCACCCTTTGAGCGAATTCATTGATGGAATCGTTGGCCATCTTGACTGTCGCCTGAAGACCGGCGAATTCTTGACGAAGTGCTTTGACTTCCTTGGTCAATGAATCCAGCGGCGCTAGTTTGGCTGCTAGAGACCTGATTTCAGCCAAGAGGACAGAAGTCGGGGGCTCTGCGCTGCAGTCGGAGCTGGGAGTTGCAGCCGCGGCAGGCGCGGCATTAGTTGGCAGGAGTGGTTGCCCAGACTGTTTGCATTTGCTGAAGCGCCAAGTTAACCTCCGCTCACCAAGCTTACGGTAGTTTTGCTCTGTAGTTGATGAACACTCGAAGTGCACATCACAGTTACAGGCGTAGCAATGGGCGCCGTCAGTTACTGGTTCTTGACAATGCGGGCACTTCATCGATTCCATGGTAAGGGTTACGCGATTAGGTACACAGAAAGTTGAGAACCACTGACTTGAGATAAAAAACGATAAAGGTCAGGTAGGCGCGTTCGTTCGCCGCGGTGGTACAGCGAGGACTGATCAGGTCGCTAAATAACGACATGTCGCTAAATAACGACATGTCGCTAAATAACGACATGTCGCTAAATAACGACATGTCGCTAAACAACGACATGTCGCTAAATAACGACATGTCGCTAAATAACGACATGTCGCTAAATAACTACGTCGCTAAATAACGACGTGTCGCTAAATAACTACGTCGCTAAATAACGACGTTTCGCTAAATAACGACATCGCTTAATAACGACATGTCGCTAAATAACGACATGTCGCTAAATAACTACGTCGCTAAATAACGACATGTCGCTAAATAACGACATCGCTAAATAACGACATGTCGCTAAATAACGACGTCGCTAAATAACTACGTCGCTAAATAACGACATGTCGCTAAATAATGACTTCGCTAAATAACGACATGTCGCTAAATAACGACGTCGCTAAATAACGACATCGCTAAATAACGACATGTCGCTAAATAACGACATGTCGCTAAATAACGACATGTCGCTAAATAACGACATGTCGCTAAATAACTACGTCGCTAAATAACTACGTGTCGCTAAATAACTACGTCGCTAAATAACGACGTGTCGCTAAATAACGACATGTCGCTAAATAACGACATGTCGCTAAATAACGACATGTCGCTAAATAACGACATGTCGCTTAATAACTACGTCGCTAAATAACGACGTGTCGCTAAATAACGACATGTCGCTAAATAACTACGTCGCTAAATAACTACGTCGCTAAAAAACGACGTCGCTAAATAACGACATGTCGCTAAATAACTACGTCGCTAAATAACGACATGTCGCTAAATAACGACATGTCGCTAAATAACGACATGTCGCTAAATAACTACGTCGCTAAATAACGACATGTCGCTAAATAACGACGTCGCTAAATAACGACATGTCGCTTAATAACTACGTCGCTAAATAACGACATGTCGCTAAATAACGACATGTCGCTAAATAACGACATGTCGCTAAATAACTACGTCGCTAAATAACGACATGTCGCTAAATAACGACATCGCTTAATAACGACATGTCGCTAAATAACGACATGTCGCTAAATAACGACATCGCTTAGTAACGACATGTCGCTAAATAACGACATGTCGCTAAATAACGACGTCGCTAAATAACTACGTCGCTAAAAAACGACATGTCGCTAAATAACGACATCGCTAAATAACGACTTGTCGCTAAATAACGACGTCGCTAAATAACGACATGTCGCTAAATAACGACATGTCGCTAAATAACGACGTCGCTAAATAACTACGTCGCTAAATAACGACATGTCGCTAAATAACGACGTCGCTAAATAACTACGTCGCTAAATAACGACGTCGCTAAATAACGACGTCGCTAAATAACTACGTCGCTAAATAACGACATGTCGCTAAATAACGACATCGCTAAATAACGACATGTCGCTAAATAACGACGTCGCTAAATAACGACATGTCGATAAATAACGACATGTCGCTAAATAACTACGTCGCTAAATAACGACGTGTCGCTAAATAACTACGTCGCTAAATAACTACGTCGCTAAATAACGACATCACTAAATAACGACATGTCGCTAAATAACTACGTCGCTAAATAACGACATGTCGCTAAATAACGACATGTCGCTAAATAACTACGTCGCTAAATAACGACATGTCGCTAAATAACGACGTCGCTAAATAACGACATGTCGCTAAATAACTATGTCGCTAAATAACGACATGTCGCTAAATAACGACATGTCGCTAAATAACGACATGTCGCTAAATAACGACATGTCGCTAAATAACTACGTCGCTAAATAACGACATGTCGCTAAATAACGACATCGCTTAATAACGACATGTCGCTAAATAACGACATGTCGCTAAATAACGACATCGCTTAATAACGACATGTCGCTAAATAACTACGTCGCTAAATAACTACGTCGCTAAATAACGACATGTCGCTAAATAACGACGTCGCTAAATAACTACGTCGCTAACTAACGACATGTCGCTAAATAACGACATGTCGCTAAATTACGACATGTCGCTAAATAACGACGTCGCTAAATAACGACGTCGCTAAATAACTACGTCGCTAAATAACGACATCGCTAAATAACGACATGTCGCTAAATAACGACGTCGCTAAATAACGACATGTCGCTAAATAACTACGTCGCTAAATAACGACATGTCGCTAAATAACTACGTCGCTAAATAACGACGTCGCTAAATAACGACATGTCGCTAAATAACGACGTCGCTAAATAACTACGTCGCTAAATAACGAAATGTCGCTAAATAACGACATCGCTAAATAACGACATGTCGCTAAATAACGACATGTCGCTAAATAACTACGTCGCTAAATAACGACATGTCGCTAAATAACTACGTCGCTAAATAACGACGTGTCGCTAAATAACGACATCGCTTAATAACGAGATGTCGCTAAATAACGACGTCGCTAAATAACGACATGTCGCTAAATAACTACGTCGCTAAATAACGACATGTCGCTAAATAACGACATCGCTAAATAACGACGTCGCTAAATAACGACATGTCGCTAAATAACTACGTCGCTAAATAACGACATGTCGCTAAATAACGACATGTCGCTAAATAACTACGTCGCTAAATAACGACGTGTCGCTAAATAACGACATCGCTTAATAACGAGATGTCGCTAAATAACGACGTCGCTAAATAACGACATGTAGCTAAATAACGACATGTCGCTAAATAACGACATCGCTAAATAACGACATGGCGCTAAATAACGACGTCGCAAAACAACGACGTCGCTAAATAACGACATCGCTAAATAACGACGTCGCTAAATAACGACATGTCGCTAAATAACTACGTCGCTAAATAACGACATGTCGCTAAATAACGACATGTCGCTAAATAACTACGTCTCTAAATAACGACGTGTCGCTAAATAACGACATCGCTTAATAACGAGATGTCGCTAAATAACGACGTCGCTAAATAACGACATGTAGCTAAATAACGACATGTCGCTAAATAACGACATCGCTAAATAACGACATGGCGCTAAATAACGACGTCGCAAAACAACGACGTCGCTAAATACCGACGTTGCTAAATAACGACATCGCTAAATAACGACATGTCGCCAAATAACGACGTCGCTAAATAACTACGTCGCTAAATAACGACATGTCGCTAAATAACGACATCGCTAAATAACGACATGTCGCTAAATAACGACGTCGCTAAATAACGACGTGTCGCTAAATAACGACATGTCGCTAAATAACTACGTCGCTAAATAACGACATGTCGCTAAATAACGACATGTCGCTAAATAACTACCTCGCTAAATAACGACATGTCGCTAAATAACTACGTCGCTAAATAACGACATGTCGCTAAATAACGACATGTCGCTAAATAACGACATGTCGCTAAATAACGACATGTCGCTAAATAACGACATGTCGCTAAATAACTACGTCGCTAAATAACGACATGTCGCTAAATAACGACATCGCTTAATAACGACATGTCGCTAAATAACGACATCGCTTAATAACGACATGTCGCTAAATAACGACGTCGCTAAATAACTACGTCGCTAAATAACGACATGTCGCTAAATAACGACGTCGCTAAATAACGACGTCGCTAAATAACTACGTCGCTAAATAACGACATGTCGCTAAATAACGACATCGCTAAATAACGACATGTCGCTAAATAACGACATGTCGCTAAATAACAACATGTCGCTAAATAACGACATGTCGCTAAATAACTACGTCGCTAAATAACGACGTGTCGCTAAATAACTACGTCGCTAAATTACGACATGTCGCTAAATAACTACGTCGCTAAATAACGACGTTTCGCTAAATAACGACATCGCTTAATAACGACATGTCGCTAAATAACGACATGTCGCTAAATAACGACATGTCGCTAAATAACGACATGTCGCTAAATAACTACGTCGCTAAATAACGACATGTCGCTAAATAACGACATCGCTTAATAACGACATGTCGCTAAATAACGACATGTCGCTAAATAACGACATCGCTTAATAACGACATGTCGCTAAATAACGACGTCGCTAAATAACTACGTCGCTAAATAACGACATGTCGCTAAATAACGACGTCGCTAAATAACTACGTCGCTAACTAACGACATGTCGCTAAATAACGACATGTCGCTAAATTACGACATGTCGCTAAATAACGACGTCGCTAAATAACGACGTCGCTAAATAACTACGTCGCTAAATAACGACATCGCTAAATAACGACATGTCGCTAAATAACGACGTCGCTAAATAACGACATGTCGCTAAATAACTACGTCGCTAAATAACGACATGTCGCTAAATAACTACGTCGCTAAATAACGACGTCGCTAAATAACGACATGTCGCTAAATAACGACGTCGCTAAATAACTACGTCGCTAAATAACGAAATGTCGCTAAATAACGACATCGCTAAATAACGACATGTCGCTAAATAACGACATGTCGCTAAATAACTACGTCGCTAAATAACGACATGTCGCTAAATAACTACGTCGCTAAATAACGACGTGTCGCTAAATAACGACATCGCTTAATAACGAGATGTCGCTAAATAACGACGTCGCTAAATAACGACATGTCGCTAAATAACTACGTCGCTAAATAACGACATGTCGCTAAATAACGACATCGCTAAATAACGACGTCGCTAAATAACGACATGTCGCTAAATAACTACGTCGCTAAATAACGACATGTCGCTAAATAACGACATGTCGCTAAATAACTACGTCGCTAAATAACGACGTGTCGCTAAATAACGACATCGCTTAATAACGAGATGTCGCTAAATAACGACGTCGCTAAATAACGACATGTAGCTAAATAACGACATGTCGCTAAATAACGACATCGCTAAATAATGACATGGCGCTAAATAACGACGTCGCAAAACAACGACGTCGCTAAATAACGACATCGCTAAATAACGACGTCGCTAAATAACGACATGTCGCTAAATAACTACGTCGCTAAATAACGACATGTCGCTAAATAACGACATGTCGCTAAATAACTACGTCTCTAAATAACGACGTGTCGCTAAATAACGACATCGCTTAATAACGAGATGTCGCTAAATAACGACGTCGCTAAATAACGACATGTAGCTAAATAACGACATGTCGCTAAATAACGACATCGCTAAATAACGACATGGCGCTAAATAACGACGTCGCAAAACAACGACGTCGCTAAATACCGACGTTGCTAAATAACGACATCGCTAAATAACGACATGTCGCCAAATAACGACGTCGCTAAATAACTACGTCGCTAAATAACGACATGTCGCTAAATAACGACATCGCTAAATAACGACATGTCGCTAAATAACGACGTCGCTAAATAACGACGTGTCGCTAAATAACGACATGTCGCTAAATAACTACGTCGCTAAATAACGACATGTCGCTAAATAACGACATGTCGCTAAATAACTACCTCGCTAAATAACGACATGTCGCTAAATAACTACGTCGCTAAATAACGACATGTCGCTAAATAACGACATGTCGCTAAATAACGACATGTCGCTAAATAACGACATGTCGCTAAATAACGACATGTCGCTAAATAACTACGTCGCTAAATAACGACATGTCGCTAAATAACGACATCGCTTAATAACGACATGTCGCTAAATAACGACATCGCTTAATAACGACATGTCGCTAAATAACGACGTCGCTAAATAACTACGTCGCTAAATAACGACATGTCGCTAAATAACGACGTCGCTAAATAACGACGTCGCTAAATAACTACGTCGCTAAATAACGACATGTCGCTAAATAACGACATCGCTAAATAACGACATGTCGCTAAATAACGACATGTCGCTAAATAACAACATGTCGCTAAATAACGACATGTCGCTAAATAACTACGTCGCTAAATAACGACGTGTCGCTAAATAACTACGTCGCTAAATTACGACATGTCGCTAAATAACTACGTCGCTAAATAACGACGTTTCGCTAAATAACGACATCGCTTAATAACGACATGTCGCTAAATAACGACATGTCGCTAAATAACTACGTCGCTAAATAACGACATGTCGCTAAATAACGACATCGCTAAATAACGACATGTCGCTAAATAACGACGTCGCTAAATAACTACGTCGCTAAATAACGACATGTCGCTAAATAACGACATCGCTAAATAACGACATGTCGCTAAATAACGACGTCGCTAAATAACGACATCGCTAAATAACGACATGTCGCTAAATAACGACATGTCGCTAAATGACGACATGTCGCTAAATAACGACATGTCACTAAATAACTACGTCGCTAAATAACGACATGTCGCTAAATAACGACGTCGCTAAATAACTACGTCGCTAAATAACGACATGTCACTAAATAACTACGTCGCTAAATAACGACATGTCGCTAAATAACGACGTCGCTAAATAACTACGTCGCTAAATAACGACATGTCGCTAAATAACGACGTCGCTAAATAACGACGTCGCTAAATAACTACGTCGCCAAATAACGAAATGTCGCTAAATAACGACATGTCGCTAAATAACGACATGTCGCTAAATAACGACGTCGCTAAATATCGACATGTCGCTAAATAACTACGTCGCTAAATAACGACATGTCGCTAAATAACGACATGTCGCTAAATAACGACATCGCTTAATAACGACATGTCGCTAAATAACGACGTCGCTTAATAACGACATCGCTTAATAACGACATGTCGCTAAATAACGACGTCGCTAAATAACTACGTCGCTAAATAACGACAATTCGCTAAATAACGACATGTCGCTAAATAACTACGTCGCTAAATAACGACATGTCGCTAAATAACTACGTCGCTAAATAACGACATTTCGCTAAATAACGACATAACGCTAAATAACGACATGTCGCTAAATAACGACATGTCACTAAATAACTACGTCGCTAAATAACGACATGTCGCTAAATAACGACGTCGCTAAATAACTACGTCGCTAAATAACGACATGTCGCTAAATAACGACATCGCTAAATAACGACATGTCGCTAAATAACGACGTCGCTAAATAACGACATGTCGCTAAATAACGACATGTCGCTAAATAACGACATCGCTTAATAACGACATGTCGCTAAATAACGACGTCGCTAAATAACGACATGTCGCTAAATAACGACATCGCTTAATAACGACATGTCGCTAAATAACGACGTCGCTAAATAACTACGTCGCTAAATAACGACATGTCGCTAAATAACGACATGTCGCTAAATAACTACGTCGCTAAATAACGACATGTCGCTAAATAACTACGTCGCTCTATAACGACATGTCGCTAAATAACGACATGTCGCTAAATAACGACATGTCACTAAATAACTACGTCGCTAAATAACGACATGTCGCTAAATAACGACGTCGCTAAATAACTACGTCGCTAAATAACGACATCGCTAAATAAAGACATGTCGCTAAATAACGACGTCGCTAAATAACGACATGTCGCTAAATAACTACGTCGCTAAATAACGACGTCGCTAAATAACTACGTCGCTAAATAACGAAATGTCGCTAAATAACGACATGTCGCTAAATAACGACGTCACTAAATATCGACATGTCGCTAAATAACTACGTCGCTAAATAACGACATGTCGCTAAATAACGACATGTCGCTAAATAACGACATCGCTTAATAACGACATGTCGCTAAATAACGACATGTCGCTAAATAACGACATCGCTTAATAACGACATGTCGCTAAATAACGACGTCGCTAAATAACTACGTCGCTTAATAACAAAATGTCGCTAAATAACGACATGTCGCTAAATAACTACGTCGCTAAATAACGACATGTCGCTAAATAACTACGTCGCTAAATAACGACATGTCGCTAAATAACGACATAACGCTAAATAACGACATGTTGCTAAATAACGACATGTCACTAAATAACTACGTCGCTAAATAACGACATGTCGCTAAATAACGACGTCGCTAAATAACTACGTCGCTAAATAACTACGTCGCTAAATAACGACATGTCGATAAATAACAACATCGCTTAATAACGACATGTCGCTAAATAACGACATGTCGCTAAATAACGACATGTCGCTAAATAACTACGTCGCTAAATAACGACATGTCGCTAAATAACGACATCGCTTAAAAACGACATGTCGCTAAATAACGACATGTCGCTCAAATACGACATCGCTAAATAACGACATGTCGCTAAACAACGACGTCGCTAAATAACTACGTCGCTAAATAACGACATGTCGCTAAATAACGACATCGCTAAATAACGACATGTCGCTAAATAACGACATCGCTAAATAACGACATGTTGCTAAGTAACGACGTCGCTAAATAACTACGTCGCTAAATAACGACATGTCGCTAAATAACGACATGTCGCTAAATAACGACATTTCGCTAAATAACGACGTCGCTAAATAACTAAGTCGCTAAATAACGACATGTCGCTAAATAACGACATCGCTAAATAACGACATCGCTAAATAACGACATGTCGCTAAATAACGACGTCGCTAAATAACGACATGTCGCTAAATAACTACGTCGCTAAATAACGACATGTCGCTAAATAACGAAATCGCTAAATAACGACATGTCGCTAAATAACTACGTCGCTAAATAACGACATGTCGCTAAATAACGACATCGCTTAATAACTACGTCGCTTAATAACGACATGTCGCTAAATAACGACATCGCTTAAGAATGACATGTCGCTAAATAACGACGTCGCTAAATAACGACATGTCGCTAAATAACTACGTCGCTAAATAACGACATGTCGCTAAATAACGACATGTCGCTAAATAACGACATCGCTTAATAACGACATGTCGCTAAATAACGACATCGCTTAATATTGACATGTCGCTAAATAACGACATGTCGCTAAATAACGACATCGCTTAATAACGTCATGTCGCTAAATAACGACATGTCGCTAAATAACGACATCGCTTAATAACGATAAATAACGACATGTTGCTAAATAACGACGTCGCTAAATAACGACATCGCTAAATAACGACATGTCGCTAAATAACGACATCGCTTAATAACGACGTCGCTAAATAACTACGTCGCAAAATAACGACATGTCGCTAAATAACGACATCGCTAAATAACGACATCGCTAAATAACGACATGTCGCTAAATAACGACGTCGCTAAATAACGACATGTCGCTAAATAACTACGTCGCTAAATGACGACATGTCGCTAAATAACGACATGTCGCTAAATAACGACATCGCTAAATAACGACATGTCGCTAAATAACTACGTCGCTAAATAACGACATGTCGCTAAAAAACGACATCGCTTAATAACGACATGTCGCTAAATAACGACATCGCTTAATAACGACATGTCGCTAAATAACTACGTCGCTAAATAACGACATGTCGCTGAATAACGACATTTCGCTAAATAACGACGTCGCTAAATAACTACGTCGCTAAATAACGACATGTCGCTAAATAACGACATCGCTTAATAACGACATGTCGCTAAATAACGACATGTCGCTAAATAACGACATCGCTAAATAACGACATGTCGCTTAATAACGACCTGTCGCTAAATAACGACGTCGCTAAATAACTACGTCGCTAAATTACGACATGTCGCTAAATAACTACGTCGCTAAATAACGACATGTCGCTAAATAACGACATGTCGCTAAATAACTACGTCGCTAAATAAAGACATGTCGCTAAATAACGACATCGCTTAATAACGACATGTCGCTAAATAACGACACGTCGCTAAATAACGACATCGCTTAATAACGACATGTCGCTAAATAACTACGTCGCTAAATAACGACATGTCGCTAAATAACGACATGTCGCTAAATAACGACGTCGCTAAATAACGACGTGTCGCTAAATAACGACATGTCGCTAAATAACTACGTCGCTAAATAACGACATGTCGCTAAATAACGACATGTCGCTAAATAACTACCTCGCTAAATAACGACATGTCGCTAAATAACTACGTCGCTAAATAACGACATGTCGCTAAATAACGACATGTCGCTAAATAACGACATGTCGCTAAATAACGACATGTCGCTAAATAACGACATGTCGCTAAATAACTACGTCGCTAAATAACGACATGTCGCTAAATAACGACATCGCTTAATAACGACATGTCGCTAAATAACGACATCGCTTAATAACGACATGTCGCTAAATAACGACGTCGCTAAATAACTACGTCGCTAAATAACGACATGTCGCTAAATAACGACGTCGCTAAATAACGACGTCGCTAAATAACTACGTCGCTAAATAACGACATGTCGCTAAATAACGACATCGCTAAATAACGACATGTCGCTAAATAACGACATGTCGCTAAATAACAACATGTCGCTAAATAACGACATGTCGCTAAATAACTACGTCGCTAAATAACGACGTGTCGCTAAATAACTACGTCGCTAAATTACGACATGTCGCTAAATAACTACGTCGCTAAATAACGACGTTTCGCTAAATAACGACATCGCTTAATAACGACATGTCGCTAAATAACGACATGTCGCTAAATAACTACGTCGCTAAATAACGACATGTCGCTAAATAACGACATCGCTAAATAACGACATGTCGCTAAATAACGACGTCGCTAAATAACTACGTCGCTAAATAACGACATGTCGCTAAATAACGACATCGCTAAATAACGACATGTCGCTAAATAACGACGTCGCTAAATAACGACATCGCTAAATAACGACATGTCGCTAAATAACGACATGTCGCTAAATGACGACATGTCGCTAAATAACGACATGTCACTAAATAACTACGTCGCTAAATAACGACATGTCGCTAAATAACGACGTCGCTAAATAACTACGTCGCTAAATAACGACATGTCACTAAATAACTACGTCGCTAAATAACGACATGTCGCTAAATAACGACGTCGCTAAATAACTACGTCGCTAAATAACGACATGTCGCTAAATAACGACGTCGCTAAATAACGACGTCGCTAAATAACTACGTCGCCAAATAACGAAATGTCGCTAAATAACGACATGTCGCTAAATAACGACATGTCGCTAAATAACGACGTCGCTAAATATCGACATGTCGCTAAATAACTACGTCGCTAAATAACGACATGTCG
The DNA here is from genome assembly GCA_947284805.1 of Coleophora flavipennella. Lineage (NCBI taxonomy): Eukaryota > Metazoa > Arthropoda > Insecta > Lepidoptera > Coleophoridae > Coleophora > Coleophora flavipennella. The sequence goes on from OX369295.1 coordinate 12,407,671, forward strand.
CTAAATAACGACATGTCGCTAAATAACGACATCGCTTAATAACGACATGTCGCTAAATAACGACGTCGCTTAATAACGACATCGCTTAATAACGACATGTCGCTAAATAACGACGTCGCTAAATAACTACGTCGCTAAATAACGACAATTCGCTAAATAACGACATGTCGCTAAATAACTACGTCGCTAAATAACGACATGTCGCTAAATAACTACGTCGCTAAATAACGACATTTCGCTAAATAACGACATAACGCTAAATAACGACATGTCGCTAAATAACGACATGTCACTAAATAACTACGTCGCTAAATAACGACATGTCGCTAAATAACGACGTCGCTAAATAACTACGTCGCTAAATAACGACATGTCGCTAAATAACGACATCGCTAAATAACGACATGTCGCTAAATAACGACGTCGCTAAATAACGACATGTCGCTAAATAACGACATGTCGCTAAATAACGACATCGCTTAATAACGACATGTCGCTAAATAACGACGTCGCTAAATAACGACATGTCGCTAAATAACGACATCGCTTAATAACGACATGTCGCTAAATAACGACGTCGCTAAATAACTACGTCGCTAAATAACGACATGTCGCTAAATAACGACATGTCGCTAAATAACTACGTCGCTAAATAACGACATGTCGCTAAATAACTACGTCGCTCTATAACGACATGTCGCTAAATAACGACATGTCGCTAAATAACGACATGTCACTAAATAACTACGTCGCTAAATAACGACATGTCGCTAAATAACGACGTCGCTAAATAACTACGTCGCTAAATAACGACATCGCTAAATAACGACATGTCGCTAAATAACGACGTCGCTAAATAACGACATGTCGCTAAATAACTACGTCGCTAAATAACGACGTCGCTAAATAACTACGTCGCTAAATAACGAAATGTCGCTAAATAACGACATGTCGCTAAATAACGACGTCACTAAATATCGACATGTCGCTAAATAACTACGTCGCTAAATAACGACATGTCGCTAAATAACGACATGTCGCTAAATAACGACATCGCTTAATAACGACATGTCGCTAAATAACGACATGTCGCTAAATAACGACATCGCTTAATAACGACATGTCGCTAAATAACGACGTCGCTAAATAACTACGTCGCTTAATAACAAAATGTCGCTAAATAACGACATGTCGCTAAATAACTACGTCGCTAAATAACGACATGTCGCTAAATAACTACGTCGCTAAATAACGACATGTCGCTAAATAACGACATAACGCTAAATAACGACATGTTGCTAAATAACGACATGTCACTAAATAACTACGTCGCTAAATAACGACATGTCGCTAAATAACGACGTCGCTAAATAACTACGTCGCTAAATAACTACGTCGCTAAATAACGACATGTCGATAAATAACAACATCGCTTAATAACGACATGTCGCTAAATAACGACATGTCGCTAAATAACGACATGTCGCTAAATAACTACGTCGCTAAATAACGACATGTCGCTAAATAACGACATCGCTTAAAAACGACATGTCGCTAAATAACGACATGTCGCTCAAATACGACATCGCTAAATAACGACATGTCGCTAAACAACGACGTCGCTAAATAACTACGTCGCTAAATAACGACATGTCGCTAAATAACGACATCGCTAAATAACGACATGTCGCTAAATAACGACATCGCTAAATAACGACATGTTGCTAAGTAACGACGTCGCTAAATAACTACGTCGCTAAATAACGACATGTCGCTAAATAACGACATGTCGCTAAATAACGACATTTCGCTAAATAACGACGTCGCTAAATAACTAAGTCGCTAAATAACGACATGTCGCTAAATAACGACATCGCTAAATAACGACATCGCTAAATAACGACATGTCGCTAAATAACGACGTCGCTAAATAACGACATGTCGCTAAATAACTACGTCGCTAAATAACGACATGTCGCTAAATAACGAAATCGCTAAATAACGACATGTCGCTAAATAACTACGTCGCTAAATAACGACATGTCGCTAAATAACGACATCGCTTAATAACTACGTCGCTTAATAACGACATGTCGCTAAATAACGACATCGCTTAAGAATGACATGTCGCTAAATAACGACGTCGCTAAATAACGACATGTCGCTAAATAACTACGTCGCTAAATAACGACATGTCGCTAAATAACGACATGTCGCTAAATAACGACATCGCTTAATAACGACATGTCGCTAAATAACGACATCGCTTAATATTGACATGTCGCTAAATAACGACATGTCGCTAAATAACGACATCGCTTAATAACGTCATGTCGCTAAATAACGACATGTCGCTAAATAACGACATCGCTTAATAACGATAAATAACGACATGTTGCTAAATAACGACGTCGCTAAATAACGACATCGCTAAATAACGACATGTCGCTAAATAACGACATCGCTTAATAACGACATGTCGCTAAATAACGACGTCGCTAAATAACTACGTCGCAAAATAACGACATGTCGCTAAATAACGACATCGCTAAATAACGACATCGCTAAATAACGACATGTCGCTAAATAACGACGTCGCTAAATAACGACATGTCGCTAAATAACTACGTCGCTAAATGACGACATGTCGCTAAATAACGACATGTCGCTAAATAACGACATCGCTAAATAACGACATGTCGCTAAATAACTACGTCGCTAAATAACGACATGTCGCTAAAAAACGACATCGCTTAATAACGACATGTCGCTAAATAACGACATCGCTTAATAACGACATGTCGCTAAATAACTACGTCGCTAAATAACGACATGTCGCTGAATAACGACATTTCGCTAAATAACGACGTCGCTAAATAACTACGTCGCTAAATAACGACATGTCGCTAAATAACGACATCGCTTAATAACGACATGTCGCTAAATAACGACATGTCGCTAAATAACGACATCGCTAAATAACGACATGTCGCTTAATAACGACCTGTCGCTAAATAACGACGTCGCTAAATAACTACGTCGCTAAATTACGACATGTCGCTAAATAACTACGTCGCTAAATAACGACATGTCGCTAAATAACGACATGTCGCTAAATAACTACGTCGCTAAATAAAGACATGTCGCTAAATAACGACATCGCTTAATAACGACATGTCGCTAAATAACGACACGTCGCTAAATAACGACATCGCTTAATAACGACATGTCGCTAAATAACTACGTCGCTAAATAACGACATGTCGCTAAATAACGACATGTCGCTAAATAACGACGTCGCTAAATAACTACGTCGCTAAATAACGACATTTCGCTAAATAACGACATCGCTAAATAACGACATGTCGCTAAATAACGACATCGCTTAATAACGACATGTCGCTAAATAACGACATGTCGCTAAATAACGACATCGCTTAATAACGACATGTCGCTAAATAACTACGTCGCTAAATAACGACATGTCGCTAAATAACGACATGACGCTAAATAACGACGTCGCTGAATAACTACGTCGCTAAATAACGACATGTCGCTAAATAAAGACATCGCTAAATAACGACATGTCACTAAATAACGACGTCGCTAAATAACGACATGTCGCTAAATAACTACGTCGTTAAATAACTACGTCGCTAAATAACGACATGTCGCTAAATAACGACATGTCGCTAAATAACGACATTTCGCTAAATAACGACGTCTTTAAATAACTACGACGCTAAATAACGACATGTCGCTAAATAACGACATCGCTAAATAACGACTTGTCGCTAAATAACTACGTCGCTAAATAACGACATGTCGCTAAATAACGACATCGCTAAATAACGACATGTCGCTAAATAACTACGTCGCTAAATAACGACATGTCGCTAAATAACGACATGTCGCTAAATAAGGACATGTCGCTAAATAACGACATGTCGCTAAATAACTACGTCGCTAAATAACGACATGTCGCTAAATAACGACATCGCTTAATAACGACATGTCGCTAAATAACTACGTCGCTAAATAACGACATGTCGTTAAATAACGACATGACGCTAAATAACGACGTCGCTAAATAACTACGTCGCTAAATAACGACATGTCGCTAAATAACGACATCGCTAAATAACGACATGTCACTAAATAACGACGTCGCTAAATAACGACATGTCGCTAAATAACTACGTCGTTAAATAACTACGTCGCTAAATAACGACATGTCGCTAAATAACGACATGTCGCTAAATAACGACATTTCGCTAAATAACGACGTCGCTAAATAACTACGTCGCTAAATAACGACATGTCGCTAAATAACGACATCGCTAAATAACGACTTGTCGCTAAATAACTACGTCGCTAAATAACGACATGTCGCTAAATAACGACATCGCTAAATAACGACATGTCGCTAAATAACTACGTCGCTAAAAACGACATCGCTAAATAACGACATGTCGCTAAATAACGACGTCGCTAAATAACGACATGTCGCTAAATAACTACGTCGCTAAATAACGACATGTCGCTAAATAACGACATGTCGCTAAATAACGATATGTCGCTAAATAACGACGTCGCTAAATAACGACGTCAATAAATAACGACATGTCGCTAAATAACGACGTCGCTAAATAACGACGTCGCTAAATAACTACGTCGCTAAATAACGACATGTCGCTAAATAACGACATGTCGCTAAATAACGACATCGCTTAATAACGACATGTCGCTAAATAACGACATCGCTTAATATTGACATGTCGCTAAATAACTACTTCGCTAAATAACGACATGTCGCTAAATAACGACAAGTCGCTAAATAACGACATGTCGCTAAATAACGACATTGCTTAATAACTACGTCGCTAAATAACGACATGTCGCTAAATAACGACATCGCTAAAGAATGACATGTCGCTAAATAACGACGTCGCTAAATAACGACATGTCGCTAAATAACTACGTCGCTAAATAACGACATGTCGCTAAATAACGACATGTCGCTAAATAACGACATCGCTTAATAACGACATGTCGCTAAATAACGACATCGCTTAATATTGACATGTCGCTAAATAACGACATGTCGCTAAATAACGACATCGCTTAATAACGACATGTCGCTAAATAACGACATGTCGCTAAATAACGACATCGCTTAATAACGACATGTCGCTAAATAACGACATGTTGCTAAATAACGACGTCGCTAAATAACGACATCGCTAAATAACGACATGTCGCTAAATAACGACATCGCTTAATAACGACATGTCGCTAAATAACGACGTCGCTAAATAACTACGTCGCAAAATAACGACATGTCGCTAAATAACGACATCGCTAAATAACGACATCGCTAAATAACGACATGTCGCTAAATAACGACGTCGCTAAATGACGACATGTCGCTAAATAACGACATCGCTAAATAACTACGTCGCTAAATAACGACATGTCGCTAAAAAACGACATCGCTTAATAACGACATGTCGCTAAATAACGACATCGCTTAATAACGACATGTCGCTAAATAACTACGTCGCTAAATAACGACATGTCGCTAAATAACGACATTTCGCTAAATAACGACGTCGCTAAATAACTACGTCGCTAAATAACGACATGTCGCTAAATAACGACATCGCTTAATAACGACATGTCGCTAAATAACGACATGTCGCTAAATAACGACATCGCTAAATAACGACATGTCGCTAAATAACGACATGTCGCTAAATAACGACATGTCGCTAAATAACGACGTCGCTAAATAACTACGTCGCTAAATTACGACATGTCGCTAAATAACTACGTCGCTAAATAACGACATGTCGCTAAATAACTACGTCGCTAAATAAAGACATGTCGCTAAATAAAGACATGTCGCTAAATAACGACATCGCTTAATAACGACATGTCGCTAAATAACGACGTCGCTTAATAACGACATCGCTTAATAACGACATGTCGCTAAATAACGACGTCGCTAAATAACTACGTCGCTAAATAACGACAATTCGCTAAATAACGACATGTCGCTAAATAACTACGTCGCTAAATAACGACATGTCGCTAAATAACTACGTCGCTAAATAACGACATTTCGCTAAATAACGACATAACGCTAAATAACGACATGTCGCTAAATAACGACATGTCACTAAATAACTACGTCGCTAAATAACGACATGTCGCTAAATAACGACGTCGCTAAATAACTACGTCGCTAAATAACGACATGTCGCTAAATAACGACATCGCTAAATAACGACATGTCGCTAAATAACGACGTCGCTAAATAACGACATGTCGCTAAATAACGACATGTCGCTAAATAACGACATCGCTTAATAACGACATGTCGCTAAATAACGACGTCGCTAAATAACGACATGTCGCTAAATAACGACATCGCTTAATAACGACATGTCGCTAAATAACGACGTCGCTAAATAACTACGTCGCTAAATAACGACATGTCGCTAAATAACGACATGTCGCTAAATAACTACGTCGCTAAATAACGACATGTCGCTAAATAACTACGTCGCTCTATAACGACATGTCGCTAAATAACGACATGTCGCTAAATAACGACATGTCACTAAATAACTACGTCGCTAAATAACGACATGTCGCTAAATAACGACGTCGCTAAATAACTACGTCGCTAAATAACGACATCGCTAAATAACGACATGTCGCTAAATAACGACGTCGCTAAATAACGACGTCGCTAAATAACGACATGTCGCTAAATAACTACGTCGCTAAATAACGACGTCGCTAAATAACTACGTCGCTAAATAACGAAATGTCGCTAAATAACGACATGTCGCTAAATAACGACGTCACTAAATATCGACATGTCGCTAAATAACTACGTCGCTAAATAACGACATGTCGCTAAATAACGACATGTCGCTAAATAACGACATCGCTTAATAACGACATGTCGCTAAATAACGACATGTCGCTAAATAACGACATCGCTTAATAACGACATGTCGCTAAATAACGACGTCGCTAAATAACTACGTCGCTTAATAACAAAATGTCGCTAAATAACGACATGTCGCTAAATAACTACGTCGCTAAATAACGACATGTCGCTAAATAACTACGTCGCTAAATAACGACATGTCGCTAAATAACGACATAACGCTAAATAACGACATGTCGCTAAATAACGACATGTCACTAAATAACTACGTCGCTAAATAACGACATGTCGCTAAATAACGACGTCGCTAAATAACTACGTCGCTAAATAACTACGTCGCTAAATAACGACATGTCGATAAATAACAACATCGCTTAATAACGACATGTCGCTAAATAACGACATGTCGCTAAATAACTACGTCGCTAAATAACGACATGTCGCTAAATAACGACATCGCTTAAAAACGACATGTCGCTAAATAACGACATGTCGCTCAAATACGACATCGCTAAATAACGACATGTCGCTAAATAACGACGTCGCTAAATAACTACGTCGCTAAATAACGACATGTCGCTAAATAACGACATCGCTAAATAACGACATGTCGCTAAATAACGACATCGCTAAATAACGACATGTTGCTAAGTAACGACGTCGCTAAATAACTACGTCGCTAAATAACGACATGTCGCTAAATAACGACATGTCGCTAAATAACGACATTTCGCTAAATAACGACGTCGCTAAATAACTAAGTCGCTAAATAACGACATGTCGCTAAATAACGACATCGCTAAATAACGACATCGCTAAATAACGACATGTCGCTAAATAACGACGTCGCTAAATAACGACATGTCGCTAAATAACTACGTCGCTAAATAACGACATGTCGCTAAATAACGAAATCGCTAAATAACGACATGTCGCTAAATAACTACGTCGCTAAATAACGACATGTCGCTAAATAACGACATCGCTTAATAACTACGTCGCTAAATAACGACATGTCGCTAAATAACGACATCGCTTAAGAATGACATGTCGCTAAATAACGACGTCGCTAAATAACGACATGTCGCTAAATAACTACGTCGCTAAATAACGACATGTCGCTAAATAACGACATGTCGCTAAATAACGACATGTCGCTAAATAACGACATCGCTTAATAACGACATGTCGCTAAATAACGACATCGCTTAATATTGACATGTCGCTAAATAACGACATGTCGCTAAATAACGACATCGCTTAATAACGTCATGTCGCTAAATAACGACATGTCGCTAAATAACGACATCGCTTAATAACGATAAATAACGACATGTTGCTAAATAACGACGTCGCTAAATAACGACATCGCTAAATAACGACATGTCGCTAAATAACGACATCGCTTAATAACGACATGTCGCTAAATAACGACGTCGCTAAATAACTACGTCGCAAAATAACGACATGTCGCTAAATAACGACATCGCTAAATAACGACATCGCTAAATAACGACATGTCGCTAAATAACGACATGTCGCTAAATAACGACATGTCGCTAAATAACTACGTCGCTAAATAACGACATGTCGCTAAATAACGACGTCGCTAAATAACGACATGTCGCTTAATAACTACGTCGCTAAATAACGACATGTCGCTAAATAACGACATGTCGCTAAATAACGACATGTCGCTAAATAACTACGTCGCTAAATAACGACATGTCGCTAAATAACGACATCGCTTAATAACGACATGTCGCTAAATAACGACATGTCGCTAAATAACGACATCGCTTAGTAACGACATGTCGCTAAATAACGACATGTCGCTAAATAACGACGTCGCTAAATAACTACGTCGCTAAAAAACGACATGTCGCTAAATAACGACATCGCTAAATAACGACTTGTCGCTAAATAACGACGTCGCTAAATAACGACATGTCTTTAAATAACGACATGTCGCTAAATAACGACGTCGCTAAATAACTACGTCGCTAAATAACGACATGTCGCTAAATAACGACGTCGCTAAATAACTACGTCGCTAAATAACGACGTCGCTAAATAACGACGTCGCTAAATAACTACGTCGCTAAATAACGACATGTCGCTAAATAACGACATCGCTAAATAACGACATGTCGCTAAATAACGACGTCGCTAAATAACGACATGTCGATAAATAACGACATGTCGCTAAATAACTACGTCGCTAAATAACGACGTGTCGCTAAATAACTACGTCGCTAAATAACTACGTCGCTAAATAACGACATCACTAAATAACGACATGTCGCTAAATAACTACGTCGCTAAATAACGACATGTCGCTAAATAAAGACATGTCGCTAAATAACTACGTCGCTAAATAACGACATGTCGCTAAATAACGACGTCGCTAAGTAACGACATGTCGCTAAATAACTACGTCGCTAAATAACGACATGTCGCTAAATAACGACATGTCGCTAAATAACGACATGTCGCTAAATAACGACATGTCGCTAAATAACTACGTCGCTAAATAACGACATGTCGCTAAATAACGACATCGCTTAATAACGACATGTCGCTAAATAACGACATGTCGCTAAATAACGACATCGCTTAATAACGACATGTCGCTAAATAACGACGTCGCTAAATAACTACGTCGCTAAATAACGACATGTCGCTAAATAACGACGTCGCTAAATAACTACGTCGCTAACTAACGACATGTCGCTAAATAACGACATGTCGCTAAATTACGACATGTCGCTAAATAACGACGTCGCTAAATAACGACGTCGCTAAATAACTACGTCGCTAAATAACGACATCGCTAAATAACGACATGTCGCTAAATAACGACGTCGCTAAATAACGACATGTCGCTAAATAACTACGTCGCTAAATAACGACATGTCGCTAAATAACTACGTCGCTAAATAACGACGTCGCTAAATAACGACATGTCGCTAAATAACGACGTCGCTAAATAACTACGTCGCTAAATAACGAAATGTCGCTAAATAACGACATCGCTAAATAACGACATGTCGCTAAATAACGACATGTCGCTAAATAACTACGTCGCTAAATAACGACATGTCGCTAAATAACTACGTCGCTAAATAACGACGTGTCGCTAAATAACGACATCGCTTAATAACGAGATGTCGCTAAATAACGACGTCGCTAAATAACGACATGTCGCTAAATAACTACGTCGCTAAATAACGACATGTCGCTAAATAACGACATCGCTAAATAACGACGTCGCTAAATAACGACATGTCGCTAAATAACTACGTCGCTAAATAACGACATGTCGCTAAATAACGACATGTCGCTAAATAACTACGTCGCTAAATAACGACGTGTCGCTAAATAACGACATCGCTTAATAACGAGATGTCGCTAAATAACGACGTCGCTAAATAACGACATGTAGCTAAATAACGACATGTCGCTAAATAACGACATCGCTAAATAACGACATGGCGCTAAATAACGACGTCGCAAAACAACGACGTCGCTAAATAACGACATCGCTAAATAACGACGTCGCTAAATAACGACATGTCGCTAAATAACTACGTCGCTAAATAACGACATGTCGCTAAATAACGACATGTCGCTAAATAACTACGTCTCTAAATAACGACGTGTCGCTAAATAACGACATCGCTTAATAACGAGATGTCGCTAAATAACGACGTCGCTAAATAACGACATGTAGCTAAATAACGACATGTCGCTAAATAACGACATCGCTAAATAACGACATGGCGCTAAATAACGACGTCGCAAAACAACGACGTCGCTAAATACCGACGTTGCTAAATAACGACATCGCTAAATAACGACATGTCGCCAAATAACGACGTCGCTAAATAACTACGTCGCTAAATAACGACATGTCGCTAAATAACGACATCGCTAAATAACGACATGTCGCTAAATAACGACGTCGCTAAATAACGACGTGTCGCTAAATAACGACATGTCGCTAAATAACTACGTCGCTAAATAACGACATGTCGCTAAATAACGACATGTCGCTAAATAACTACCTCGCTAAATAACGACATGTCGCTAAATAACTACGTCGCTAAATAACGACATGTCGCTAAATAACGACATGTCGCTAAATAACGACATGTCGCTAAATAACGACATGTCGCTAAATAACGACATGTCGCTAAATAACTACGTCGCTAAATAACGACATGTCGCTAAATAACGACATCGCTTAATAACGACATGTCGCTAAATAACGACATCGCTTAATAACGACATGTCGCTAAATAACGACGTCGCTAAATAACTACGTCGCTAAATAACGACATGTCGCTAAATAACGACGTCGCTAAATAACGACGTCGCTAAATAACTACGTCGCTAAATAACGACATGTCGCTAAATAACGACATCGCTAAATAACGACATGTCGCTAAATAACGACATGTCGCTAAATAACAACATGTCGCTAAATAACGACATGTCGCTAAATAACTACGTCGCTAAATAACGACGTGTCGCTAAATAACTACGTCGCTAAATTACGACATGTCGCTAAATAACTACGTCGCTAAATAACGACGTTTCGCTAAATAACGACATCGCTTAATAACGACATGTCGCTAAATAACGACATGTCGCTAAATAACTACGTCGCTAAATAACGACATGTCGCTAAATAACGACATCGCTAAATAACGACATGTCGCTAAATAACGACGTCGCTAAATAACTACGTCGCTAAATAACGACATGTCGCTAAATAACGACATCGCTAAATAACGACATGTCGCTAAATAACGACGTCGCTAAATAACGACATCGCTAAATAACGACATGTCGCTAAATAACGACATGTCGCTAAATGACGACATGTCGCTAAATAACGACATGTCACTAAATAACTACGTCGCTAAATAACGACATGTCGCTAAATAACGACGTCGCTAAATAACTACGTCGCTAAATAACGACATGTCACTAAATAACTACGTCGCTAAATAACGACATGTCGCTAAATAACGACGTCGCTAAATAACTACGTCGCTAAATAACGACATGTCGCTAAATAACGACGTCGCTAAATAACGACGTCGCTAAATAACTACGTCGCCAAATAACGAAATGTCGCTAAATAACGACATGTCGCTAAATAACGACATGTCGCTAAATAACGACGTCGCTAAATATCGACATGTCGCTAAATAACTACGTCGCTAAATAACGACATGTCGCTAAATAACGACATGTCGCTAAATAACGACATCGCTTAATAACGACATGTCGCTAAATAACGACGTCGCTTAATAACGACATCGCTTAATAACGACATGTCGCTAAATAACGACGTCGCTAAATAACTACGTCGCTAAATAACGACAATTCGCTAAATAACGACATGTCGCTAAATAACTACGTCGCTAAATAACGACATGTCGCTAAATAACTACGTCGCTAAATAACGACATTTCGCTAAATAACGACATAACGCTAAATAACGACATGTCGCTAAATAACGACATGTCACTAAATAACTACGTCGCTAAATAACGACATGTCGCTAAATAACGACGTCGCTAAATAACTACGTCGCTAAATAACGACATGTCGCTAAATAACGACATCGCTAAATAACGACATGTCGCTAAATAACGACGTCGCTAAATAACGACATGTCGCTAAATAACGACATGTCGCTAAATAACGACATCGCTTAATAACGACATGTCGCTAAATAACGACGTCGCTAAATAACGACATGTCGCTAAATAACGACATCGCTTAATAACGACATGTCGCTAAATAACGACGTCGCTAAATAACTACGTCGCTAAATAACGACATGTCGCTAAATAACGACATGTCGCTAAATAATTACGTCGCTAAATAACGACATGTCGCTAAATAACTACGTCGCTCTATAACGACATGTCGCTAAATAACGACATGTCGCTAAATAACGACATGTCACTAAATAACTACGTCGCTAAATAACGACATGTCGCTAAATAACGACGTCGCTAAATAACTACGTCGCTAAATAACGACATCGCTAAATAACGACATGTCGCTAAATAACGACGTCGCTAAATAACGACATGTCGCTAAATAACTACGTCGCTAAATAACGACGTCGCTAAATAACTACGTCGCTAAATAACGAAATGTCGCTAAATAACGACATGTCGCTAAATAACGACGTCACTAAATATCGACATGTCGCTAAATAACTACGTCGCTAAATAACGACATGTCGCTAAATAACGACATGTCGCTAAATAACGACATCGCTTAATAACGACATGTCGCTAAATAACGACATGTCGCTAAATAACGACATCGCTTAATAACGACATGTCGCTAAATAACGACGTCGCTAAATAACTACGTCGCTTAATAACAAAATGTCGCTAAATAACGACATGTCGCTAAATAACTACGTCGCTAAATAACGACATGTCGCTAAATAACTACGTCGCTAAATAACGACATGTCGCTAAATAACGACATAACGCTAAATAACGACATGTCGCTAAATAACGACATGTCACTAAATAACTACGTCGCTAAATAACGACATGTCGCTAAATAACGACGTCGCTAAATAACTACGTCGCTAAATAACTACGTCGCTAAATAACGACATGTCGATAAATAACAACATCGCTTAATAACGACATGTCGCTAAATAACGACATGTCGCTAAATAACGACATGTCGCTAAATAACTACGTCGCTAAATAACGACATGTCGCTAAATAACGACATCGCTTAAAAACGACATGTCGCTAAATAACGACATGTCGCTCAAATACGACATCGCTAAATAACGACATGTCGCTAAATAACGACGTCGCTAAATAACTACGTCGCTAAATAACGACATGTCGCTAAATAACGACATCGCTAAATAACGACATGTCGCTAAATAACGACATCGCTAAATAACGACATGTTGCTAAGTAACGACGTCGCTAAATAACTACGTCGCTAAATAACGACATGTCGCTAAATAACGACATGTCGCTAAATAACGACATTTCGCTAAATAACGACGTCGCTAAATAACTAAGTCGCTAAATAACGACATGTCGCTAAATAACGACATCGCTAAATAACGACATCGCTAAATAACGACATGTCGCTAAATAACGACGTCGCTAAATAACGACATGTCGCTAAATAACTACGTCGCTAAATAACGACATGTCGCTAAATAACGAAATCGCTAAATAACGACATGTCGCTAAATAACTACGTCGCTAAATAACGACATGTCGCTAAATAACGACATCGCTTAATAACTACGTCGCTAAATAACGACATGTCGCTAAATAACGACATCGCTTAAGAATGACATGTCGCTAAATAACGACGTCGCTAAATAACGACATGTCGCTAAATAACTACGTCGCTAAATAACGACATGTCGCTAAATAACGACATGTCGCTAAATAACGACATGTCGCTAAATAACGACATCGCTTAATAACGACATGTCGCTAAATAACGACATCGCTTAATATTGACATGTCGCTAAATAACGACATGTCGCTAAATAACGACATCGCTTAATAACGTCATGTCGCTAAATAACGACATGTCGCTAAATAACGACATCGCTTAATAACGATAAATAACGACATGTTGCTAAATAACGACGTCGCTAAATAACGACATCGCTAAATAACGACATGTCGCTAAATAACGACATCGCTTAATAACGACATGTCGCTAAATAACGACGTCGCTAAATAACTACGTCGCAAAATAACGACATGTCGCTAAATAACGACATCGCTAAATAACGACATCGCTAAATAACGACATGTCGCTAAATAACGACGTCGCTAAATAACGACATGTCGCTAAATAACTACGTCGCTAAATGACGACATGTCGCTAAATAACGACATGTCGCTAAATAACGACATCGCTAAATAACGACATGTCGCTAAATAACTACGTCGCTAAATAACGACATGTCGCTAAAAAACGACATCGCTTAATAACGACATGTCGCTAAATAACGACATCGCTTAATAACGACATGTCGCTAAATAACTACGTCGCTAAATAACGACATGTCGCTGAATAACGACATTTCGCTAAATAACGACGTCGCTAAATAACTACGTCGCTAAATAACGACATGTCGCTAAATAACGACATCGCTTAATAACGACATGTCGCTAAATAACGACATGTCGCTAAATAACGACATCGCTAAATAACGACATGTCGCTTAATAACGACCTGTCGCTAAATAACGACGTCGCTAAATAACTACGTCGCTAAATTACGACATGTCGCTAAATAACTACGTCGCTAAATAACGACATGTCGCTAAATAACGACATGTCGCTAAATAACTACGTCGCTAAATAAAGACATGTCGCTAAATAACGACATCGCTTAATAACGACATGTCGCTAAATAACGACACGTCGCTAAATAACGACATCGCTTAATAACGACATGTCGCTAAATAACTACGTCGCTAAATAACGACATGTCGCTAAATAACGACATGTCGCTAAATAACGACGTCGCTAAATAACTACGTCGCTAAATAACGACATTTCGCTAAATAACGACATCGCTAAATAACGACATGTCGCTAAATAACGACATCGCTTAATAACGACATGTCGCTAAATAACGACATGTCGCTAAATAACGACATCGCTTAATAACGACATGTCGCTAAATAACTACGTCGCTAAATAACGACATGTCGCTAAATAACGACATGACGCTAAATAACGACGTCGCTGAATAACTACGTCGCTAAATAACGACATGTCGCTAAATAAAGACATCGCTAAATAACGACATGTCACTAAATAACGACGTCGCTAAATAACGACATGTCGCTAAATAACTACGTCGTTAAATAACTACGTCGCTAAATAACGACATGTCGCTAAATAACGACATGTCGCTAAATAACGACATTTCGCTAAATAACGACGTCTTTAAATAACTACGACGCTAAATAACGACATGTCGCTAAATAACGACATCGCTAAATAACGACTTGTCGCTAAATAACTACGTCGCTAAATAACGACATGTCGCTAAATAACGACATCGCTAAATAACGACATGTCGCTAAATAACTACGTCGCTAAATAACGACATGTCGCTAAATAACGACATGTCGCTAAATAAGGACATGTCGCTAAATAACGACATGTCGCTAAATAACTACGTCGCTAAATAACGACATGTCGCTAAATAACGACATCGCTTAATAACGACATGTCGCTAAATAACTACGTCGCTAAATAACGACATGTCGTTAAATAACGACATGACGCTAAATAACGACGTCGCTAAATAACTACGTCGCTAAATAACGACATGTCGCTAAATAACGACATCGCTAAATAACGACATGTCACTAAATAACGACGTCGCTAAATAACGACATGTCGCTAAATAACTACGTCGTTAAATAACTACGTCGCTAAATAACGACATGTCGCTAAATAACGACATGTCGCTAAATAACGACATTTCGCTAAATAACGACGTCGCTAAATAACTACGTCGCTAAATAACGACATGTCGCTAAATAACGACATCGCTAAATAACGACTTGTCGCTAAATAACTACGTCGCTAAATAACGACATGTCGCTAAATAACGACATCGCTAAATAACGACATGTCGCTAAATAACTACGTCGCTAAAAACGACATCGCTAAATAACGACATGTCGCTAAATAACGACGTCGCTAAATAACGACATGTCGCTAAATAACTACGTCGCTAAATAACGACATGTCGCTAAATAACGACATGTCGCTAAATAACGATATGTCGCTAAATAACGACGTCGCTAAATAACGACGTCAATAAATAACGACATGTCGCTAAATAACGACGTCGCTAAATAACGACGTCGCTAAATAACTACGTCGCTAAATAACGACATGTCGCTAAATAACGACATGTCGCTAAATAACGACATCGCTTAATAACGACATGTCGCTTAATAACGACATCGCTTAATATTGACATGTCGCTAAATAACTACTTCGCTAAATAACGACATGTCGCTAAATAACGACAAGTCGCTAAATAACGACATGTCGCTAAATAACGACATTGCTTAATAACTACGTCGCTAAATAACGACATGTCGCTAAATAACGACATCGCTAAAGAATGACATGTCGCTAAATAACGACGTCGCTAAATAACGACATGTCGCTAAATAACTACGTCGCTAAATAACGACATGTCGCTAAATAACGACATGTCGCTAAATAACGACATCGCTTAATAACGACATGTCGCTAAATAACGACATCGCTTAATATTGACATGTCGCTAAATAACGACATGTCGCTAAATAACGACATCGCTTAATAACGACATGTCGCTAAATAACGACATGTCGCTAAATAACGACATCGCTTAATAACGACATGTCGCTAAATAACGACATGTTGCTAAATAACGACGTCGCTAAATAACGACATCGCTAAATAACGACATGTCGCTAAATAACGACATCGCTTAATAACGACATGTCGCTAAATAACGACGTCGCTAAATAACTACGTCGCAAAATAACGACATGTCGCTAAATAACGACATCGCTAAATAACGACATCGCTAAATAACGACATGTCGCTAAATAACGACGTCGCTAAATGACGACATGTCGCTAAATAACGACATCGCTAAATAACTACGTCGCTAAATAACGACATGTCGCTAAAAAACGACATCGCTTAATAACGACATGTCGCTAAATAACGACATCGCTTAATAACGACATGTCGCTAAATAACTACGTCGCTAAATAACGACATGTCGCTAAATAACGACATTTCGCTAAATAACGACGTCGCTAAATAACTACGTCGCTAAATAACGACATGTCGCTAAATAACGACATCGCTTAATAACGACATGTCGCTAAATAACGACATGTCGCTAAATAACGACATCGCTAAATAACGACATGTCGCTAAATAACGACGTCGCTAAATAACTACGTCGCTAAATTACGACATGTCGCTAAATAACTACGTCGCTAAATAACGACATGTCGCTAAATAACTACGTCGCTAAATAAAGACATGTCGCTAAATAAAGACATGTCGCTAAATAACGACATCGCTTAATAACGACATGTCGCTAAATAACGACGTCGCTTAATAACGACATCGCTTAATAACGACATGTCGCTAAATAACGACGTCGCTAAATAACTACGTCGCTAAATAACGACAATTCGCTAAATAACGACATGTCGCTAAATAACTACGTCGCTAAATAACGACATGTCGCTAAATAACTACGTCGCTAAATAACGACATTTCGCTAAATAACGACATAACGCTAAATAACGACATGTCGCTAAATAACGACATGTCACTAAATAACTACGTCGCTAAATAACGACATGTCGCTAAATAACGACGTCGCTAAATAACTACGTCGCTAAATAACGACATGTCGCTAAATAACGACATCGCTAAATAACGACATGTCGCTAAATAACGACGTCGCTAAATAACGACATGTCGCTAAATAACGACATGTCGCTAAATAACGACATCGCTTAATAACGACATGTCGCTAAATAACGACGTCGCTAAATAACGACATGTCGCTAAATAACGACATCGCTTAATAACGACATGTCGCTAAATAACGACGTCGCTAAATAACTACGTCGCTAAATAACGACATGTCGCTAAATAACGACATGTCGCTAAATAACTACGTCGCTAAATAACGACATGTCGCTAAATAACTACGTCGCTCTATAACGACATGTCGCTAAATAACGACATGTCGCTAAATAACGACATGTCACTAAATAACTACGTCGCTAAATAACGACATGTCGCTAAAAAACGACGTCGCTAAATAACTACGTCGCTAAATAACGACATCGCTAAATAACGACATGTCGCTAAATAACGACGTCGCTAAATAACGACATGTCGCTAAATAACTACGTCGCTAAATAACGACGTCGCTAAATAACTACGTCGCTAAATAACGAAATGTCGCTAAATAACGACATGTCGCTAAATAACGACGTCACTAAATATCGACATGTCGCTAAATAACTACGTCGCTAAATAACGACATGTCGCTAAATAACGACATGTCGCTAAATAACGACATCGCTTAATAACGACATGTCGCTAAATAACGACATGTCGCTAAATAACGACATCGCTTAATAACGACATGTCGCTAAATAACGACGTCGCTAAATAACTACGTCGCTTAATAACAAAATGTCGCTAAATAACGACATGTCGCTAAATAACTACGTCGCTAAATAACGACATGTCGCTAAATAACTACGTCGCTAAATAACGACATGTCGCTAAATAACGACATAACGCTAAATAACGACATGTCGCTAAATAACGACATGTCACTAAATAACTACGTCGCTAAATAACGACATGTCGCTAAATAACGACGTCGCTAAATAACTACGTCGCTAAATAACTACGTCGCTAAATAACGACATGTCGATAAATAACAACATCGCTTAATAACGACATGTCGCTAAATAACGACATGTCGCTAAATAACGACATGTCGCTAAATAACTACGTCGCTAAATAACGACATGTCGCTAAATAACGACATCGCTTAAAAACGACATGTCGCTAAATAACGACATGTCGCTCAAATACGACATCGCTAAATAACGACATGTCGCTAAATAACGACGTCGCTAAATAACTACGTCGCTAAATAACGACATGTCGCTAAATAACGACATCGCTAAATAACGACATGTCGCTAAATAACGACATCGCTAAATAACGACATGTTGCTAAGTAACGACGTCGCTAAATAACTACGTCGCTAAATAACGACATGTCGCTAAATAACGACATGTCGCTAAATAACGACATTTCGCTAAATAACGACGTCGCTAAATAACTAAGTCGCTAAATAACGACATGTCGCTAAATAACGACATCGCTAAATAACGACATCGCTAAATAACGACATGTCGCTAAATAACGACGTCGCTAAATAACGACATGTCGCTAAATAACTACGTCGCTAAATAACGACATGTCGCTAAATAACGAAATCGCTAAATAACGACATGTCGCTAAATAACTACGTCGCTAAATAACGACATGTCGCTAAATAACGACATCGCTTAATAACTACGTCGCTAAATAACGACATGTCGCTAAATAACGACATCGCTTAAGAATGACATGTCGCTAAATAACGACGTCGCTAAATAACGACATGTCGCTAAATAACTACGTCGCTAAATAACGACATGTCGCTAAATAACGACATGTCGCTAAATAACGACATCGCTTAATAACGACATGTCGCTAAATAACGACATCGCTTAATATTGACATGTCGCTAAATAACGACATGTCGCTAAATAACGACATCGCTTAATAACGTCATGTCGCTAAATAACGACATGTCGCTAAATAACGACATCGCTTAATAACGATAAATAACGACATGTTGCTAAATAACGACGTCGCTAAATAACGACATCGCTAAATAACGACATGTCGCTAAATAACGACATCGCTTAATAACGACATGTCGCTAAATAACGACGTCGCTAAATAACTACGTCGCAAAATAACGACATGTCGCTAAATAACGACATCGCTAAATAACGACATCGCTAAATAACGACATGTCGCTAAATAACGACGTCGCTAAATAACGACATGTCGCTAAATAACTACGTCGCTAAATGACGACATGTCGCTAAATAACGACATGTCGCTAAATAACGACATCGCTAAATAACGACATGTCGCTAAATAACTACGTCGCTAAATAACGACATGTCGCTAAAAAACGACATCGCTTAATAACGACATGTCGCTAAATAACGACATCGCTTAATAACGACATGTCGCTAAATAACTACGTCGCTAAATAACGACATGTCGCTGAATAACGACATTTCGCTAAATAACGACGTCGCTAAATAACTACGTCGCTAAATAACGACATGTCGCTAAATAACGACATCGCTTAATAACGACATGTCGCTAAATAACGACATGTCGCTAAATAACGACATCGCTAAATAACGACATGTCGCTTAATAACGACCTGTCGCTAAATAACTACGTCGCTAAATTACGACATGTCGCTAAATAACTACGTCGCTAAATAACGACATGTCGCTAAATAACGACATGTCGCTAAATAACTACGTCGCTAAATAAAGACATGTCGCTAAATAACGACATCGCTTAATAACGACATGTCGCTAAATAACGACACGTCGCTAAATAACGACATCGCTTAATAACGACATGTCGCTAAATAACTACGTCGCTAAATAACGACATGTCGCTAAATAACGACATGTCGCTAAATAACGACGTCGCTAAATAACTACGTCGCTAAATAACGACATTTCGCTAAATAACGACATCGCTAAATAACGACATGTCGCTAAATAACGACATCGCTTAATAACGACATGTCGCTAAATAACGACATGTCGCTAAATAACGACATCGCTTAATAACGACATGTCGCTAAATAACTACGTCGCTAAATAACGACATGTCGCTAAATAACGACATGACGCTAAATAACGACGTCGCTGAATAACTACGTCGCTAAATAACGACATGTCGCTAAATAAAGACATCGCTAAATAACGACATGTCACTAAATAACGACGTCGCTAAATAACGACATGTCGCTAAATAACTACGTCGTTAAATAACTACGTCGCTAAATAACGACATGTCGCTAAATAACGACATGTCGCTAAATAACGACATTTCGCTAAATAACGACGTCTTTAAATAACTACGACGCTAAATAACGACATGTCGCTAAATAACGACATCGCTAAATAACGACTTGTCGCTAAATAACTACGTCGCTAAATAACGACATGTCGCTAAATAACGACATCGCTAAATAACGACATGTCGCTAAATAACTACGTCGCTAAATAACGACATGTCGCTAAATAACGACATGTCGCTAAATAAGGACATGTCGCTAAATAACGACATGTCGCTAAATAACTACGTCGCTAAATAACGACATGTCGCTAAATAACGACATCGCTTAATAACGACATGTCGCTAAATAACTACGTCGCTAAATAACGACATGTCGTTAAATAACGACATGACGCTAAATAACGACGTCGCTAAATAACTACGTCGCTAAATAACGACATGTCGCTAAATAACGACATCGCTAAATAACGACATGTCACTAAATAACGACGTCGCTAAATAACGACATGTCGCTAAATAACTACGTCGTTAAATAACTACGTCGCTAAATAACGACATGTCGCTAAATAACGACATGTCGCTAAATAACGACATTTCGCTAAATAACGACGTCGCTAAATAACTACGTCGCTAAATAACGACATGTCGCTAAATAACGACATCGCTAAATAACGACTTGTCGCTAAATAACTACGTCGCTAAATAACGACATGTCGCTAAATAACGACATCGCTAAATAACGACATGTCGCTAAATAACTACGTCGCTAAAAACGACATCGCTAAATAACGACATGTCGCTAAATAACGACGTCGCTAAATAACGACATGTCGCTAAATAACTACGTCGCTAAATAACGACATGTCGCTAAATAACGACATGTCGCTAAATAACGATATGTCGCTAAATAACGACGTCGCTAAATAACGACGTCAATAAATAACGACATGTCGCTAAATAACGACGTCGCTAAATAACGACGTCGCTAAATAACTACGTCGCTAAATAACGACATGTCGCTAAATAACGACATGTCGCTAAATAACGACATCGCTTAATAACGACATGTCGCTAAATAACGACATCGCTTAATATTGACATGTCGCTAAATAACTACTTCGCTAAATAACGACATGTCGCTAAATAACGACAAGTCGCTAAATAACGACATGTCGCTAAATAACGACATTGCTTAATAACTACGTCGCTAAATAACGACATGTCGCTAAATAACGACATCGCTAAAGAATGACATGTCGCTAAATAACGACGTCGCTAAATAACGACATGTCGCTAAATAACTACGTCGCTAAATAACGACATGTCGCTAAATAACGACATGTCGCTAAATAACGACATCGCTTAATAACGACATGTCGCTAAATAACGACATCGCTTAATATTGACATGTCGCTAAATAACGACATGTCGCTAAATAACGACATCGCTTAATAACGACATGTCGCTAAATAACGACATGTCGCTAAATAACGACATCGCTTAATAACGACATGTCGCTAAATAACGACATGTTGCTAAATAACGACGTCGCTAAATAACGACATCGCTAAATAACGACATGTCGCTAAATAACGACATCGCTTAATAACGACATGTCGCTAAATAACGACGTCGCTAAATAACTACGTCGCAAAATAACGACATGTCGCTAAATAACGACATCGCTAAATAACGACATCGCTAAATAACGACATGTCGCTAAATAACGACGTCGCTAAATGACGACATGTCGCTAAATAACGACATCGCTAAATAACTACGTCGCTAAATAACGACATGTCGCTAAAAAACGACATCGCTTAATAACGACATGTCGCTAAATAACGACATCGCTTAATAACGACATGTCGCTAAATAACTACGTCGCTAAATAACGACATGTCGCTAAATAACGACATTTCGCTAAATAACGACGTCGCTAAATAACTACGTCGCTAAATAACGACATGTCGCTAAATAACGACATCGCTTAATAACGACATGTCGCTAAATAACGACATGTCGCTAAATAACGACATCGCTAAATAACGACATGTCGCTAAATAACGACATGTCGCTAAATAACGACATGTCGCTAAATAACGACGTCGCTAAATAACTACGTCGCTAAATTACGACATGTCGCTAAATAACTACGTCGCTAAATAACGACATGTCGCTAAATAACTACGTCGCTAAATAAAGACATGTCGCTAAATAAAGACATGTCGCTAAATAACGACATGTCGCTAAATAACGACACGTCGCTAAATAACGACATCGCTTAATAACGACATGTCGCTAAATAACTACGTCGCTAAATAACGACATGTCGCTAAATAACGACATCGCTTAATAACGACATGTCGCTAAATAACGACATCGCTTAATATTGACATGTCGCTAAATAACTACTTCGCTAAATAACGACATGTCGCTAAATAACGACAAGTCGCTAAATAACGACATGTCGCTAAATAACGACATTGCTTAATAACTACGTCGCTAAATAACGACATGTCGCTAAATAACGACATCGCTAAAGAATGACATGTCGCTAAATAACGACGTCGCTAAATAACGACATGTCGCTAAATAACTACGTCGCTAAATAACGACATGTCGCTAAATAACGACATGTCGCTAAATAACGACATGTCGCTAAATAACGACATCGCTTAATAACGACATGTCGCTAAATAACGACATCGCTTAATATTGACATGTCGCTAAATAACGACATGTCGCTAAATAACGACATCGCTTAATAACGACATGTCGCTAAATAACGACATGTCGCTAAATAACGACATCGCTTAATAACGACATGTCGCTAAATAACGACATGTTGCTAAATAACGACGTCGCTAAATAACGACATCGCCAAATAACGACATGTCGCTAAATAACGACATCGCTTAATAACGACATGTCGCTAAATAACGACGTCGCTAAATAACTACGTCGCAAAATAACGACATGTCGCTAAATAACGACATCGCTAAATAACGACATCGCTAAATAACGACATGTCGCTAAATAACGACGTCGCTAAATGACGACATGTCGCTAAATAACGACATCGCTAAATAACTACGTCGCTAAATAACGACATGTCGCTAAAAAACGACATCGCTTAATAACGACATGTCGCTAAATAACGACATCGCTTAATAACGACATGTCGCTAAATAACTACGTCGCTAAATAACGACATGTCGCTAAATAACGACATTTCGCTAAATAACGACGTCGCTAAATAACTACGTCGCTAAATAACGACATGTCGCTAAATAACGACATCGCTTAATAACGACATGTCGCTAAATAACGACATGTCGCTAAATAACGACATCGCTAAATAACGACATGTCGCTAAATAACGACATGTCGCTAAATAACGACATGTCGCTAAATAACGACGTCGCTAAATAACTACGTCGCTAAATTACGACATGTCGCTAAATAACTACGTCGCTAAATAACGACATGTCGCTAAATAACTACGTCGCTAAATAAAGACATGTCGCTAAATAAAGACATGTCGCTAAATAACGACATGTCGCTAAATAACGACACGTCGCTAAATAACGACATCGCTTAATAACGACATGTCGCTAAATAACTACGTCGCTAAATAACGACATGTCGCTAAATAACGACATGTCGCTAAATAACGACGTCGCTAAATAACTACGTCGCTAAATAACGACATTTCGCTAAATAACGACATCGCTAAATAACGACATGTCGCTAAATAACGACATCGCTTAATAACGACATGTCGCTAAATAACGACATGTCGCTTAATAACGACATCGCTTAATAACGACATGTCGCTAAATAACTACGTCGCTAAATAACGACATGTCGCTAAATAACGACATGACGCTAAATAAGGACGTCGCTAAATAACTACGTCGCTAAATAACGACATGTCGCTAAATAACGACATCGCTAAATAACGACATGTCACTAAATAACGACGTCGCTAAATAACGACATGTCGCTAAATAACTACGTCGTTAAATAACTACGTCGCTAAATAACGACATGTCGCTAAATAACGACATGTCGCTAAATAACAACATTTCGCTAAATAACGACATTTCGCTAAATAACGACGTCGCTAAATAACTACGACGCTAAATAACGACATGTCGCTAAATAACGACATCGCTAAATAACGACTTGTCGCTAAATAACTACGTCGCTAAATAACGACATGTCGCTAAATAACGACATCGCTAAATAACGACATGTCGCTAAATAACTACGTCGCTAAATAACGACATGTCGCTAAATAACGACATGTCGCTAAATAAGGACATGTCGCTAAATAACGACATGTCGCTAAATAACTACGTCGCTAAATAACGACATGTCGCTAAATAACGACATCGCTTAATAACGACATGTCGCTAAATAACTACGTCGCTAAATAACGACATGTCGCTAAATAACGACATGACGCTAAATAACGACGTCGCTAAATAACTACGTCGCTAAATAACGACATCGCTAAATAACGACATGTCACTAAATAACGACGTCGCTAAATAACGACATGTCGCTAAATAACTACGTCGTTAAATAACTACGTCGCTAAATAACGACATGTCGCTAAATAACGACATGTCGCTAAATAACGACATTTCGCTAAATAACGACGTCGCTAAATAACTACGTCGCTAAATAACGACATGTCGCTAAATAACGACATCGCTAAATAACGACTTGTCGCTAAATAACTACGTCGCTAAATAACGACATGTCGCTAAATAACGACATCGCTAAATAACGACATGTCGCTAAATAACTACGTCGCTAAATAACGACATGTCGCTAAATAACGACATGTCGCTAAATAACGACATGTCGCTAAATAACGACATGTCGCTAAATAACGACATGTCGCTAAATAACGACATGTCGCTAAATAACTACGTCGCTAAATAACGACATGTCGCTAAATAACGACATCGCTTAATAAAGACATGTCGCTAAATAACTACGTCGCTAAATTACGACATGTCGCTAAATAACGACATTTCGCTAAATAACGACGTCGCTAAATAACTACGTCGCTAAATAACGACATGTCGCTAAATAACAACATCGCTTAATAACGACATGTCGCTAAATAACGACATGTCGCTAAATAACGACATGTCGCTAAATAACGACATGTCGCTAAATAACGACATGTCGCTTAATATCTACGTCGCTAAATAACGACATGTCGCTAAATAACGACATCGCTTAATAACGACATGTCGCTAAATAACGACATCGCTAAATAACGACATGTCGCTAAATAACGACGTCGATAAATAACGACATGTCGCTAAATAACGACATGTTGCTAAATAACGACGTCGCTAAATAACGACATCGCTAAATAACGACATGTTGCTTAATAACGACGTCGCTAAATAACTACGTCGCTAAATAACGACATGTCGCTAAATAACGACATCGCTAAATAACGACATGTCGCTAAATAACGACGTCGCTAAATAACGACATGTCGCTAAATAACGACATGTCGCTAAATAACTACGTCGCTAAATAATGACATGTCGCTAAATAACGACATGTCGCTAAATAACGACATCGCTTAATAACGACATGTCGCTAAATAACGACATGTCGCTAAATAACGACATCGCTAAATAACGACATGTCGCTAATTGAGACCGGGCTGAAATTTTTGCGAACCACTAGAGCTCCCAGCAAATCTTTTCAAGTTATGTCAATGAATCTAACAAAATTATTGCAAAGTATTATTATTAATTGTTAGCACTAGAAAACTTGTATGTACTAGCTCCCATATGATGAGTTAGTTAGAGGTTGACTTGCCTTGTCTCTTTTGAGACACCCATGTAAAATATTTGCTTTTTACTTTCAGTAAACATAATTTACAATTCACAAATAAATAAAGATTTTAATATTATATTTGTGTTATGAATGTCGGAGTTCATTATTCCGATATCGGAATTGTGACCATTCCGACTAATCGGATTGCCAATTCCGATATCGGATGCATCCATAAGGGATATGATGATGATGATGAACAGTCATCATGCTATATCAGCTAATATTGAAAGAAATTAAAAAGCGTCGGTGGCTCAACCGATAACGACTCGGTCCTCCTAAGCTCCTTCAAATCCGGACGGTCAATGTACCGATGAGTTTTCCGAAACTTACGTACATATACTTACCAATTGCTATGACGGTGAAGGAAAACATCGTGAGGAAACCTGTAAATCTGATTCCAGATGTGTATGAAGGTCGCGTTGCACACGTCCGTATAGCTGTAAATCTAAATACCCTACACGTGACCGCGGCTGATGCTAAGTGCAAGAGCAGGCAACCGCCGTGTATCCCTTGGATAGCACGGTTAATTGTGGCACGCGATAAGAGAGAGCAAATATTGAGTTAGATAACTATCATATCTTAGCCGAGTGATAGTGTACTTCTAAGATGAGGGATCGACATTTTCTTGGCATGAGATCGTTCGAGGAATGCAATGTTTACAAAGAACTAATAAAATATTGTGTAGTTTCTCAGATAAATAGATATTGGCATTGACACGAAAAAATGAAAAACGAGTAGGCGAAGTTAAAAATACTAGTCTTAAGTACGGTTGTTAGTCATTAGTCTGTTTTGCCATTTAAATCATTTGCTGTCCAAAATTACGTTTTTCTACTTCCTTTTGGTAATTTGCTTAATACTCTCAAATCATATCACAAAAGTATTCATTTTTACAAGTCTTTTTACACTGATCATTTCAGAACGAGACAACTGAACGAAACTTTTTAAATATTTTTATGTCTATGGCTTCAAAAATTCAATATTTATGACAAAATTTCAATGTATTTTGTGAACGATGCCAAGGCCATTTTAAAAAAGCGCGCGTACCTAGTCTTTCTTAGCCATCGCTAAACATCGCGTGTGATTAGACTGTATGGATGAATTTTTGAGGGTTTAAAAATTTTCTTTTATATATGTCATGGTCCTAGCAAAAGTATTGTATGCCACTGCACGCAATTAGCCATTGTAACACTCGTGCTGTCTATTGTGCCACTCAGCTTCGCTTCGTGTGGCAAACTAGCACTCATCTTACATTGGTTCTCATTACTTGGCAGTGGCATAAATAACTATTTCGGGTGTATGTATGTTTCTCTAGCTGAGCCGGCAGTCTGAACCGCTTAGTGGAAATTGAAGTGAAACATATCGTTAGATTCCTCTTGTCGTCAAAGTGTCATTAGATAAGCCAAAGGATACGTTTTTATCAGCCAGTTTTCATCATCATCGTACAGCCGAAAGACGTCCACTGCTAGAAAAAGGCCTCCCCAAAAAAAGGATTTCCACGATGACCGAACCTGCGCTGCCCGCATCCAGCGGCTTCCCACGTTCTACACCAGGGCGTCAGTCCACCGCGTGAGAGGTCTGCCTACGCTACGTTTTCCGGTGCACGGTCGCCACTCGAGTTTTACTGGCCTCACGGCCATCTGTTCTACGAGCTATGTGCCCTGCCCACTGCCACTTCAATTTAGCAATTCTGTGAGCTATGTCGATTACTTTGGTTTTCCTGCGGATCTTCTCATTTCTGATTAGTTCGCGTAGGGAATTTCCGAGCATAGCTCGCGCTCCATTGCCCTTCTGATGACCTTGAGTTTACTTACGAGGCCCACAGTAAGCGACCATGTCTCAGTTCCGTATGTCATCACTGGCAACACACACTGGTCAAAGACCTTAATCTTGAGGCACTGCGGTATTTGGGACGTAAATATATTGAGAAGCTTCCCGAACGCTGCCCAGCCGAGTTGGATTCGTAGATTGATCTATTTATTAAAATTGAACCTACCTAGCTGGACTGTTAGGCCTAGTCGGTTTTACTTGTGATTAATAAGTCGCAATATCTTCACGTCCCAAATACCGCAGTGTCTTCCCAACAAACAAAAATTGCTCTTATAGTGGCTTTATTTGCCAAAAATAATATTCTTATAAGAGCCGTATTATCGCTAATAAGGGTGGGTTTGGGCACAAATTATAAGGACAATAACCTTATACAACCCTTATAGTTGCTTTATTGTAAGCTTTTTTTTCTTATACGTGCTTTATTATGGCAAGCAACGAGGGAGTTAAACTTATAATGGCAAGAAAAAAGCTATTAAAAACCCAATATACTTATAAGAAACATATTGAAAGCGTTAATAAGGGCGATCACCCTTATACATGTTTTATTCTAGTCAGAAACAAGAGGAGTTAAACTCATAACGGCAAAGCAAAAGCTCTTAAAAAGTCATTGGCCCTTATAACTGTGTTTATGACTGCAATTTTTCCTTAGTAATTTATTTTTCGCAACAGTTTGGTGACAAAGTGAAGGCGTCAACCATTTTAATGAAAATAAAACAGTAAGTTACTATTATTTATTTTATGTAGTTTACCTGAATATGTGCTTGTTTATAGTGAAAATTGTGTGGGAATTAAAATGCATGATAAAATGTGGTACGCAGTGTGTTGTATTATCAATGCGCCCTTGAATTTAAGCTGTTTTGTGCTACAAATATGGTAATTTATTTAGTCATGTTTTAAACAATGCTATTATAAGAGCAATAGCAATTTGCACATCGTCTACAAGGACTCTATAAGAGTAAAAACTTAATAATGGCAAAATTTGTTGCTTATGCTACTGCCATTTTACATATAGTTAGGGTTCCTTTCTCACTAGTAAAATCCGATAGCTAGTTATATAAATTTTGTTTGTCCGCAGATTTAACAATGGTAGTATTCGCCGATGCAGACCAATTTGTATAAAAGTAAAGATCTACGTAATTTACGTAACAAAAAATGGCCATGAAATTGGACACATATTATTCTAAGAAAGAAATGTTTTAATTGTAAATACCAGTCTTTCAAAACTTTGTGATAGGTCGTGAAAATATAGGTACACGTCTTGCAACAATTCACTTTCATTTTGTGTCAAAATTGTAAAAATTATTTCATTTACGATTACTTTATTGAAGAGAAGAGAAGAGAAGAGAAGAGAAAGAAGAGATCCCTGTTTGGGATAAGTCCGCCTTTATGTATCAATATGTATCAATAATTGTATATTTTCTTGTAGAATAAAGAGTTTACAAACAAACAAACGAACAAGATGAATGTGAATATTGTAACCTATAATTTAGATAGTTACAAGATTATTAAATTAAAATTGACAATAATAAGGTAAGTGTATTATAAGTAAATATTTTGTAATAAGTATATAAAAAGTAGTATAAAATAATGACATTAATAAAAATTTCGCCGAGCTTTTCGCCGAGCCTTTCGCCGAGCCTTTCGCCGAGCATTTCGCCGAGCATTTCGCCGAGCATTTCGCCGAGCATTTCGCCAAGCATTACGCCGAGCGTTTCGCCGAGCGTTTCGCCGAGCGTTTCGCCGAGCGTTGCCTTGCCTTGCCTTGCCTTGCCTTGCCAAACATTTCCCCGAACATTACCCCGAACATTTCCCCGAACATTTCCCCGAACATTTCCTTGTCTTGTCTTGTCTTGTAGGTGTCATTTCAGAGTACCTAGGTTTTAACATGTTTTACAGCAGTAGACCATGTTTTACACCTGTTTTAACCTATAATTTAGATAGTTACAAGATTATTAAATTAAAATTGACAATAATAAGGTAAGTGTATTATAAGTAAATATTTTGTAATAAGTATATAAAAAGTAGTATAAAATAATGACATTAATAAAAATTTCGCCGAGCCTTTCGCCGAGCCTTTCGCCGAGCCTTTCGCCGAGCATTTCGCCGAGCATTTCCCCGAGCATTTCCCCGAGCATTTCGCCGAACATTTCGCCGAACATTTCGCCGTACATTTCGCCGAACATTTCGCCAAACATTTCGCCGAGCGTTTCGCCGAGCGTTTCGCCGAGCGTTTCGCCGAGCATTTTGCCGAACATTTCGCCGAACATTTCGCCGTACATTTCGCCGAACATTTCGCCGAACATTTCGCCGAGCATTTCCCCGAGCATTTCGCCGAGCCTTTCGCCGAGCCTTTCGCCGAGCATTTCGCCGAGCATTTCGCCGAGCTTATCGCCGTGCCTTTCCCAGAGCCTTTCCCCGAGCATTTCGCCGAGCCTTTCGCCGAGCCTTTCGCCGAGCCTTTCGCCGAGCCTTTCGCCGAGCCTTTCGCCGAGCCTTTCGCCGAGCATTTCGCCGAGAATTTCGCCGAGCATTTCGCCGAACATTTCGCCGAGCATTTCGCCGAGCATTTCGCTGAGCATTTCGGCGAGCATTTCGCCGAGCATTTCGCCGAGCATTTCAGTTATTATATTGGGCACTTCATGGTTTCGTAAGATTTTTGTAATTGTGAAAGTAATCCGTTATGCCAGTAATTTCTAGTACCAATTTCAGTGATGCATATTTTTACTTTATTTGTTTTGAGCAACGTACCCGCATCCAATGGCATTTGGTATGGCATTAAATTATGTAATATTTTTAATAGTTCACATAAAGCCATATGGGAAATATTGAATTTCACTGCCCAGTCTCTGATATCATGAAGAATATGGACTTTCTTCAAGCTATCAACTTTCTTCAACCCTTCATTTATAATGTCTATATCACTATCACTATCGCTACAATAATATTCTTCCTCACTGCTTTCCTGACCATTGTCATGTTCTATAAAATGATCATCTACGGAACCACAGGCTGATTCATTGGTTTAGCTTCTACGACATACGGACAACAAAACCTGTAAGAGTAAGTAGGAAGGAAGGGAGGAATGGTTTTGCTGCAGTTATACTGATCCACAAAAGTGGCTCAAAGAATACCCCGAACATTTCTCCGAACATTTCTTCGAACATTTCCCCGAGCATTTCCCCGAGCCTTTCCCCGAGCCTTTTGCCGAGCATTTCGCCGAGCCTTTCGCCGAGCATTTCGCCGACCATTTCGCCGAGCATTTCGCCGAGCATTTCGCCGAGCATTTCGCCAAACATTTCGCCGAACATTTCGCCGAACATTTCGCCGAACATTTCGCCGAACATTTCGCCGAGCATTTCCCCGAGCCTTTTGCCGAGCCTTTCGCCGAGCCTTTCGCCGAGAATTTTGCCGAACATTTCGCCGAACATTTCGCCGTACATTTCGCCGAACATTTCGCCGAACATTTCGCCGAGCATTTCGCCGAGCATTTCGCCGAGCATTTCCCCGAGCCTTTTGCCGAGCATTTCGCCGAGCCTTTCGCCGAGCATTTCGCCGAGCATTTCGCCGAGCTTATCGCCGAGCCTTTCCCCGAGAATTTCGCCGAGCATTTCGCCGAACATTTCGCCGAGCATTTCGCCGAGCATTTCGCTGAGCATTTCGCCGAGCATTTCGCCGAGCATTTCGCCGAGCATTTCGCCGAGCATTTCAGTTATTATATTGGGCACTTCATGGTTTCGTAAGATTTTTGTAATTGTGAAAGTAATCGTTATGCCAGTAATTTCTAGTACCAATTTCAGTGATGCATATTTTTACTTTATTTGTTTTGTGCAACGTACCCGCATCCAATGGCATTTGGTATGGCATTAAATTATGTAATATTTTTAATAGTTCACATAAAGCCATATGGGAAATATTGAATTTCACTGCCCAGTCTCTGATATCATGACGAATATGGACTTTCTTCAAGCTATCAACTTTCTTCAACCCTTCATTTATAATGTCTATATCACTATCACTATCGCTACAATAATATTCTTCCTCACTGCTTTCCTGACCATTGTCATGTTCTATAAAATGATCATCTACGGAACCACAGGCTAATTCATTGGTTTAGCTTGGTCATTTCGTAGTATTATAGGAGTAGAAGTGGTGGGTGTAATGCTTATAGCCATGTTTTCGTATTTTTTTTCAAATTATATTCTATAACCACCACTCTACTTAAACTTCCAGTCTTTTGAATTCATTTTTTAAAAGCAAACTTTTAAAACTGTAATTGATCCATGTAACAATCTGCAGCACTTTCAAAATGGCGAATCTTGTTATGTAAAACATTTTAATATAACCATAAACAACATTTCGCCGAGCATTTCGCCGAGCATTTCCCCGAGCAGTTCCCCGAGCATTTCCCCGAGCATTTCGCCGAACATTTCGCCGAACATTTCGCCATACATTTCGCCGTACATTTCGCCGAACATTTCGCCGAACATTTCGCCGAACATTTCGCCGAACATTTCGCCGAACATTTCGCCGAACATTTCCCCCGAACATTTCCCCGAACATTTCCCCGAACATTTCCCCCGAACATTTCCCCGAACATTTCCCCGAACATTTCCTTGTCTTTTCTTGTCTTGTCTTGTCTTGTCTTGTCTTGTCTTGTAGGTGTCATTTCAGAGTACCTAGGTTTTAACATGTTTTACAGCAGTAGACCACCAGGAGCGCTGCAGCAGCCAGGATGGTTGGCGCCTGAGTTCGTGAAGAATTTAAATAATCTACGACATACGGACAACCAAACCTGTAAGAGTAAGTAAGGAAGGAATGGTTTTGCTGCAGTTATACTGATCCACAAAAGTGGCTCAAAGAATACCCCGAACGAGCATTTCCCCGAGCATTTCCTTGAGCATTTCCCCGAGCATTTCCCCGAGCATTTACCCGAGCCTTTCCCCGAGCCTTTCCCCGAGCATTTCGCCGAGCCTTTCGCCGAGCCTTTCTCCGAGCCTTTCGCCGAG
Source organism: Coleophora flavipennella (assembly GCA_947284805.1). Classification (NCBI taxonomy): domain Eukaryota; kingdom Metazoa; phylum Arthropoda; class Insecta; order Lepidoptera; family Coleophoridae; genus Coleophora; species Coleophora flavipennella. Next base: position 12,442,128 of record OX369295.1, read on the forward strand.
CCTTTCGCCGAATTTCAGTGATGCATATTTTTACTTTATTTGTTTTGAGCAATGTACCCGCATCCAATGGCATTTGGTATGGCATTAAATTATGTAATATTTTTAATAGTTCACATAAAGCCATATGGGAAATATTGAATTTCGCTGCCCAGTCTCTGATATCATGACGAATATGGACTTTCTTCAAGCTGTCAACTTTCTTCAACCCTTCATTTATAATGTCTATATCACTATCACTATCGCTACAATAATATTCTTCCTCACTGCTTTCCTGACCATTGTCATGTTCTATAAAATGATCATCTACGGAACCACAGGCTAATTCATTGGTTTAGCTTGGTCATTTCGTAGTATTATAGGAGTAGAAGTGGTGGGTGTAATGCTTATAGCCATGTTTTCGTATTTTTTTTCAAATTATATTCTATAACCACCACTCTACTTAAACTTCCAGTCTTTTGAATTCATTTTTTAAAAGCAAACTTTTAAAACTGTAATTGATCCATGTAACAATCTGCAGCACTTTCAAAATGGCGAATCTTGTTATGTAAAACATTTTAATATAACCATAAAGAGAATAATGATTTTATAATTACTATATAAGTGAATATGACTTGCTTTAATTCTTGTAAAGACCATATACAATGTTATAAATCGTTTGTTGGATAGCCATCTTATAAAATACTCCTATAAGTAAAAAAGCATCTTAGTTATCTTATGCATTACTTTTATAAGAATAATTGGTCATATTTAAAGCCTTTATACGGCTTTGAATATTATACGGCTAAAGAGCAATGTAAATAGCCTCTATAAGAATAACACATTTTGAACCCTTATTGTAGCCATATTAATTGGATTTATTAACGTTTACCCAGCCAAATTATAAGAATAAAGGTAATTTAAACCAAATCTTCTTATAATGTACCATTATAAGGTACATTGACATATTGATTGCTCTTTTAAAACAACTATAAGAGTTTAGACCTTATAGATTTAATTTTATAAGCTTAGTTTGTTTGTTGGGTTAAGACCAAGGTCTTTGACCAGTGTGTGTTGCCAGTGATGACATACTGATCGAATTAGAAACGAGGAGATCCGTAGGAGAACCAAAGTAACCGACATAGCCCTCAGAATTGCTGAACTTAAGTGACAGTAGGCGGGACATAAAGCTCGTAGAACATATGGCCGTTGGGGCAGTAAAGTTCTCGAGTGGCGACTGCGCACCGGAAAACGTAGCGTGACAGGCCTCCCACTCGGTGGACCGATGACTGGCTGGATGCGATCATCGTGGAAATCCTTGGGGGAGGCCTTTGTCAAGCAGTGGACGTCCTTCGGATGATATAATGATGATGATGATGAACAGTCATTTGTTTAGTTTTTAAAGTGAAAACTCCTTTAGGCACATTGGGCATTTTTTGAGATGGGAAAAACTATTGAACTCGCGACACCCTGATCGACACCAACACCGACACCTTACCAGGAACATTCGCAGGGTCAAAACTTATAAAACTGTAAAAAGTTTTCACTTTTGTCGGTACTCCCGGAGTGGTTAGATTTTTTTCCTGTGAGTGGTTTTCCGGCAGATTGGGCTGACCTTCGCACCAGAGTTCACGTTAGATTGACCTTGATATCAATCTGTATGGATATAGTTTGTAATTTTATTTTATTTTTATAGGAATATGAGTAGTTGTAAAAAGTGGCAAAAGGTCCATTATGTCAGCAGCTTTTAGTCATGTTTAGGATTCCGTACGAGGTAACAGGACCCCACTGGACCAGGTAACAGGTCCTCGGATGTTATGAATGGTTTTCCGGTCCTTCAAGCACCTTTTGAATCCCAAAATCAAAAATCAAAATTAAAAAAAAACGTATATTAATTTTGTACATATTTTAGAGCGTCGGTGGCGTAATGGCAAGGGCCGCTACCTCCTATCCGGGAGGTCGTGGTTCGAATCCTGCCACGTACCAATGTGTTTTCGAATTTCGATTTCATATTAACGTTTATCCGACGCTTTTACGGTGAACGAAAACCTCGTGAGAAAACCTGCAAACGAATGCAAAGAAATTCGAAGGTTGTGTGTGAAGTCGACCAACCCACACTGGGCCCGCGTGGTCGACTTGGGCCTTAGGCCTTATTTCAGGGTAGGCTCGAGCCCCTCGGTGGGGACGTATATGAGCTGATATGATGATGTATTAATTTTGATTTTGGTCTCTCCAGAACCTTTTGAATCCCTTCGTAAAAAGCACACCATATTCCACAGCTTGAACGTTTTCAGTCCTAGGGAATAAACAACCTCTGATAGCAGACGGGTCAGAACAAACTCGACTTTAAAACGGACTTTAGGATTGCGTTGGGGAATCTTGGTAAGCCCGCTTCCATCTTCGGCAACATCGTCACTTACCACCAGGTGAGATGTTGTCAAGGGTTTACCAATTGTGAATAAAAAAATAATAATAAAAAAATAATATCTCAAACAGTCCCTCGGAACACCACGCTGTTGTGTAGTACCTAAACGCGGTAAAACGCTTAAGGCTTTAAGATGCCTCAATACGAGCAGGTTGATAAGTGTTAAAACAATATCGAACGTAAGTGTATTCATCTTAAGTTCAAATCAATGCGGGCTTTAGCGCGGCTGTTACGTTGAAACCGAACGCCCAATCCTCGATTTTTACATGTATTTATTAAGATTCAAGGTATTTATTCAAAATAGGTGCAAATTATAACACTCTTTCTGATAGTCATCTTAAATTAATAATAACATAATTTAATTTGTGAAAAATCAAGAAATAAACAATCTTTAGTTAATAATGTCAAAATTAAATCCTAGAAATAAACCAGATTATGTCATTAGAACATGAAAGAAATATGACACGAAAAGTTATATATAAAATTATTGAATGTCTTTGAAACCTTAGACAAGAGTAGGCCAGTTCACACGGACAGCACCCGGTCACGAGTATAACGTGAGAGTCAGCCATCGCTCCCATCAACCATAATTTGAATTGAATATTGTCATTTGCAGCGATTGAAGTTGAAGCGTCGGTGGCTCAACCGGTAACGACTCGGTCCTCCTAACCAGAGGTGCCGGTTTTGAATCCGGACGGCCAATGTACCAATGAGTATTTCGAAACTTACGTACATATAAGGAAAACATCGTGAGGAAACCTGCACACACCTGCGAAGAAAGAAGGTTGTGTGTGAAGTCGACTAACCCGCACTGGGCCCGCGTGGTCGACTAAGGCCCGATCGCCCTAATTCAGGGTAGGCTCGAGCCCCTCGGTGGGGACGTATATGAGCTGATATGATGATTGTCATTTGACCTATCTTAAGGTCTTAAAAAGAGCTAAATTATGTTAGTGACCGAGGCTAATGCCTAAGAAGTTACTATTTAAGTAAGTGATGCTAAGTGCAACAGGGCAACAGCAGCAACTGCCCTCTAGCATCCCTTTGAGACATGATGATCACAAGGTGAGAGAAAGAGCGACTATACTATACAAAGCTTTTGAAAAATTATTTGTGTCTAAATAATTTAGGTGAAAAGAGTTTTTATGCTCAAAAATCAAATGCTATATAATATAGAATAAATACACGGTTCCAATTTCAAAAAAGGCGAAAACCGTAAAGTCTATTTTGTTTGGTAATAGTCAAACATGTAAACAATAGTAGATTGTTAATCAAGGGAAGAAAGTGACCCATGTCACTCGAGATATTTTGATATTTTCTCACTTCGTTCGAGCGCCAATAGTTCGAGGGTGGAATGGGTCATTTCACCCGAGTTAAACACTCTACTTTTCATTTCGACTGTGAGGAAATGAATTATTTATAAGATATAAAGTATTAATTAGATATTTTTTTTTTATTAATAATTTGAGTGCGTTTGACTGCAACTCACCTGATTAGATATCAATAATTTAAGCTTACCTATACTCAGCCTCCAACCTTTTCGCAATGGCCGCTAGCCACGGCCGACTAGATTGTACCTAATCGAGATGGTCACGACGTGCATCTAGGTAGCCATGGCGAAAATTGAAAAAAAAGTGTCATTTTATCATTGCAGTATGGCGCGCAGCAGAATGATTTAATATCAACCTATAGATCTAAAAAAAACACGTCGTTTAATGTTTAGTTGAGTTTAGTTAAATGAAAACCTCTTATTTTAATGTAATTTAATAATATGATGTAACTCAATTATCTTCGACTCCGTGGCTGGCAATAAAAAAAAATGATACATATATATTTGAAATGCATAATAAACATTCAGTCCGCAAAATAACTACTTGAGCGGCAAGATTTCATGATTGAGCGGCAGAAAAACATGTCTATAAGCAGTATATTTGATTGGTATGCATATTTAAAACATGGTGAGCAAAATAACTACTTGGATTGCGTTTTTGTTGAAAAAGGGGCGTAGCCCCCGCCACCCATTTAAACCCCCAACAAACCTTCGGGATCCCAGGGGGATGTGGGAGTATCAGGGCGGGGAAAGCACGCCGCGGGTCCGACTTCGTCGACAACTCAACACTGTAGGAAGAGTGTGGTACGGGGAGTTCTAAATGGAAGCGGGAGCGAGCGAAGCGAGCTCGGACTTGCGGAGCACCCCGACTCGGATCCGTTAGGTTCGGAGACTGTGCGGGGAGGCGAGCTAAGCTCGCCTCCCCGCACAGTCGTAGTGTTAGGTTTAACATGAGAACACAGAAGTAGGAGCCCCGAAGGGGCTCCGTCGACCACTCAACACTGTAGGAAGAGTGTAGTACGGGGATGTTTAAAATAATTACAGCCATCCAGAATGACATAAATTGCTGATTGATTTTGAAATGTTTGCTGACCATGAGTTGCTGACCAATTAGCTATTTCTGCTCACCGATTATATTTTTCTGCTCACAGAAATAACAATACTATGCTAACCATTTAATTGACACCCAAAAAAAAATTAATTTCAATTTAGGGATGACAACACTTTCCACCCTAGGGATGACAATACTTTCCTCCCTAGGGATGGAAAAGCAATGTTCCGCCCGGCTATCTACTCATGAAAATTAAACTTTCCGAACAGGAGAGATGAAATAGTAGATTGTTAATCAAGGGAAGAAAGTGACCCATTTCACTCGAGATATTTCTGGCGCTCGAACGAAGTGAGATTCCACCTCCGAATTTCATCATCAGATCAATTTCAAAATACCAAAAGAATCTATTGTCATCGGGAATATGGCTTCATTCCAAATTACAGCTCAATCGAACCCCTGGAAGCTGCTCTTAAATCTATCACAAGATTTGAACTAAACATACATACATATATGTATATACATAAATACATACATACAAACAAACATTGCAAGTTAATGAAAACTTTAAAAAAAAAATTAGGAAAGTTAGGGTATGTTTCAAAAAATGTAATGTTTGTCTCCTTCAAATTTAACAGCTTGCTGTAGTCGGTGGAGCAATCTCCAATTTTTTCTTTAATTTGTTTTAAGTAGTTTCGCCTTGGCCTTCCTCTACTTTTCCTTCCCTCTATCTTTCCTTCTATGATTGTTCTCAGTAAACTGGTTTGTCGTAATGTTTGTAAAGAACAAGAACATAACGTAACAACAGTGAGACTACTTCCGCGTTTCTTTGTCTCCCGATCATGTGTCGTAATGTTATTTATAGATACAGTCGTGGTCGTGTCTGCCAAGTAATATTAGGTACTTAACTCGTAACTATTTTAGTAAATAAACATTTCATTTTGCGCGCCCGTAACAGTCAGTTTTAAATGGGAAAATACGAGGTGCTTCCAATGTTTTGGAACGTGCTTCAAAATCATAAATATCTATTTTTTATCTATTATTTATTTATTTATTTAATAGGAAGACTTACAGCTAATGTAACATTAATTATATCTTAATCCTTACTAATCCTATCCTACAATATTATAAATGTGAAAGTTTTTATGTATGGATGGATGTTTGTTACTTTTTCACGCTTTAACCACTGGACGGATCGGGATGAAACTTGGCACACATATAGGTTAGGTCCTGAATTAACATATAGGCTACTTTTTAACCCGATTTCTTAAGTGGTTCCCGTGGGATAGCTATTAACTCTCTCTTCTTTGTTAATTTATGTCACGTCGCAATGAAGCGACGGATTGACGTGCTAATTAATACTGATTATCTAATTGACTACTAATTAGCATACTTTAATGTATCGGGCACTTGTTCCCAAGGGATCTAGAGTTGACTCAGTTCCCGCGGTCGACAGCACGACAGACATAAAAAAAAACTATGTTCTCACGAGAACTAACTAACCACTGAACATATCTGGCTGAAATTTGGTAGGTAGACAGCTTAGGACCTGGAATAACATGTAGGCTACTGTTTTCCACGCTCGCGAGTCACTTGCGGCTCGCGCACTGCGCACCCTCGAAGACAGTCATAGAAACTATGTTCAAGCGAGCGAAACCGCTGGCAAAATCTAGTATTATATATGTGAAAGTGTGTTTGCTTGTTTATCCATCCTCCACGTCGCAACGGCGCAACGGATCGACCAGATTTTTGGCACACAGATAGTAAAAAAAAAAGGGAAAATTGACACAGGCTACTTTTTATTCCGCGAAAATGGCATGGTCCGGCACAGTTCCTGATGAACAGAAAATCCCTTTTTTTAGCTGATTTCTCTCAGGTGGCAGCGGAGCAATAGATTTACGTGTTTTTCTGCACAGAGATTGCGGAAGGGGTGAGAAGTGACATAGAGACTATTAACTAGTATAGCTTGACATAAGTAGTTCCCGAGGAGGGGTCTGGAAAAATACTCATTTCCGCGCGCGCGCACATACCAACGAATTGATGTGATTTTTGCACTGACTGCAAATTTGAGAGAATAAGGACCCACACCGTACCTACATTCTGCCCTCGCCGGCCAGGGTGGCGTCCCCCGACTTCTGGTCCTTACCAGCGCTACCGGCACATACCAGGCTGAGGTCAGAGGCCACAGGTACGTGCCCACCTGGGCGCCCTTAGGCAGTTGCATATTTTTGCTTTGCATGTAGTTTGAGTGCCTTTCGTACTCGCCTCCCCTGCCCGGTGAAGTTGTAAAGGCCCCCACGGCCAACAACAAGCTTGTCCTTTCGAAAAAAAAAAAGAGAGAAGAAGTGACAAAGCTTTTCAACAATTTGTTTCTAACAAACTCCAGTACCAAAGTACAGTAGTATAGTATGCGGGCAGCGCAGGACCAGTCGTTGTGGAAATCATTGGGGGAGGCCTTTGTCTAGCAGTGGACGGCTTTTGGATGATGATGATAACAAATATTCAGGTACTAATCCCACACAGTTATTTGGCTACAAACTAGAATTACCTGTGCTATGGGCTCAGAGACTGACATGATATACATAATTACATACGTTTAAATACATGCATAATATAGATACTAAACACCTGGACACAGAGCAAACAAACATGTTTGTCTTACGAATGTTTGCCCTTTGTGGGGTTCGAACCCACGACCCTCTACCCAACAAGCAGAAGCTGACCACTGGATCACCGGGTCAGTCTATTTTATTCCTTATTAACTTGTCATCGAACCGATAGAAGGAGAAGAATTTTTTTTTTCTTTGTTAGGTACGGGTGTTCTAATATTCTTTTGTAACTTTCCCTTTCCAAGGTCTGCTGGAAGAATTTATTTTAGAAATAAGCTGTTCTTTTTGTTGGTTTTTATCTTGTTTTTATCGTGTTTCTGTGTACAATAAATTGTAAGATTATTATTATTCAGTAAGCATTATGATTTTCTTCCGTTGGAAATTCGTATTTGTCAAACTGTAACATTACACACAGCTATAGTGACTGCTATTCCACTAGCCGGCACGGCACCGGCACGGCACCGGCAAGGCACCGGCACGGCACCGGCACGGCACCGGCACGGCACCGGCACGGCACCGGCACGGCTCCGGCTGGTGGTAAAACGCACATTGTGTAAAGTCCGTTCGCTTAGATAGTGTCACTCGCCCTTCGTAAATACCGACACAGCGCGTGCCGCCGCTTGTAAAGGAGCGCCGCCTTGACATCAAAAAACGATGACAACGTGTATTACTTGAATGTAACTGTAATTCTCTAAATTGTAAATTGCCCGCTTCCATCTTCCGCATCATCGTTACTAACCATCAGGTGAGATGATGCCAAGGGCTTACCAATTGTGAATAAAAAAAACGGTATATATAATTTTTTAACCGTGTCCGTGGCGTGATGGTTAGTCCATTCGCTTCACACCAGGAGGTCGCGGGTTCGATTCCCGGTGGGGTTAACTCGAAAGACTCGGTTTGGTTGGTGGTAGGGCATTTTCTAAGTCCGCCTGGCTAGCTACCACCATCTTATCTAAGTCCTGCCGCCAAACATCATTGTTAACAACATTGATGTGTTCCGGCTTGAAGATAAGACAGCCAGTTCTCCATTGCATTGGGGAATCTTGGTAAGCCCGCTTCCATCTTCGGCATCATTGTCACTTACCAACAGGTGAGATGATGCCAAGGGCTTACCAATTATGAATATAAAAAAAATCTTGCATTTTGTTTGAACGAGTAACGCTATCTGAGCGTCTTAACTTTAGCTCTGCTAGTTTCATTCTCGTGGGTACCAAAAACTATGTAGGACGTTCAGCCTTTTGACTTAACCGATTTGCTGCGGTGATATTACGATTACGTGAGTTACCTGCAGTTAAATGAAAACATCACCAGATTGTGGCATGTTTGTTCCAAAGTACCGTCAAAACCTAAATCAGTCTTATACAGCATGTAACAAATTCGGTGTAGGGGCAGTTAACTGGCGCTTTTACGCATAATACTAATACAACTTTTGTTCCACGACTCTGATTAAATTTCGAAAAATGTTGGACTTCTCATACAAACCGGTCAGCTGATTTGCCAACTTTGTATAGGTTTTTTTTTTTTATTCGCAATTGGTAAACCCTTGACAACATCTCACCTGGTGGTAAGTGACGATGTTGCCGAAGATGGAAGCAGGCTTACCAAGATTCCCCAACGCAATGGGGAACTGGCTATCTTATCTTCATGCCGGAACACACCAATGATATCAACATTGATATTTGGCGGCAAGACTTAGATTAGATGGTGGTAGCTAGCCAGGCGGGCTTAGAAAATGCCCTTCCACCAACCAAACCGAGTCTTACAATTGACCCCGCCGGGAATCGAACCCGCAACCTCCTGTGTAAAGCCAGTGAACTTTGCCTCTGAGCTACGGAGGCGGTTAAAAATTCATTTTTAGAATCTGTAGTCAACCCTTATAGTTTGGTCTAAAGCACAATAGTTGTTTTTTTAAACGACTTCAAAAAAGGAGGAGTTTCTCAATTCGACCGTATATGTTTGTTCGTGGATAATTTCGTCGTTTATGAACCGATTTTGATGATTCTTTTTTTGTTGGAAAGAAAATATCCCAAGGGTGGTACCATGATAAGAAAACCAGGATCTGATGATGGGATCCCAGGGAAATCGAGGGCAACCCTCAAATTTTATAGACAAGTATTACGTGTTTCATACGTTTTCTAAAGCTATTAAAGTAATTTGCATTTGGCAGTCATTATCTCATGATGATGAGCTGATTAAGAAAGGTACAACTCATTAACGGGTATGAGTTAGTAGATAATTCTTTAAATATAGATAGATACGTAGGTACGCATAGACCGATAGTTGTATTCTTTCGGGTTATTCAGGTGAGCTGATGATGGAAGATTTAACTCTCATGCTGCTGAGATGATGATGGAAGCCACAGGGCTCTGTATCTTTTAATGAAATACATGCATTATGATTTGATGATTCCTATTGGCGAGTAGGTAATTGGGTTTAACGTTGTTAGATAGACAGCATTATCACTAAAAATAAAGGATATAAAAAAAAAAGTTTAAAAAAACTGAAAAACGACTTCAAAATGAAATTTACTCAAAAGTATGAAATAATATTATTATACTTAAATACAGGACATTAACCAACAATAACGAAATCAGTTCGGTGTCAGCACACAACTATTTACGGATCAAATGTTTTAGATTCAATGGTTTGCTGACACCGACCTCAAAAAAAACTTAAGCCCCTAATTTAATTCGTACCCACCTTTGATTTCGTTATTGTTGGTTGATGTCCTTTATTTAAGTATAATAATATTATTTCATACTTTTGAGTAAATTTCATTTTGAAGTCGTTTTTCAGTTTTTTTAAACTTTTTTTTTTATTATATCAATGATTTTATTGACATAATTAACTGAATATTGTTTGTGTATAATTTTTCCACAATCTGACATTATGTAATGTAATCACTATCTTATGACCATCAGAAATAGTGTAACAGCACCTATTTTTAATAAACATTTTGAGTATTTTGAATGAAAGCGTGACTCCAATTTCAGTTCAACAGGCAACTTATTTAAAAAAAATTACAACTGTAAGAAAGCTACTGGACTTAACCATTACGCCACGGAGGCTGTCAAAAGCTGTTCAATTTCATCTTCACAAAGTCACCAAACAACCGTCATTTAACCCCACGTGACCCTGCGAAATCGTTGGGCCTTGAAACAGCCTTAGAATTGTGCAGTTTGGACTCCACGACCAACGACCCTTTCGAGACGTGCCAAAACGACACACGACCCTTGCGCCAGATCGACCCACGACCCTTGCGAGACGTGCCAAAACGACCCACGACCCTTGTGAGACGTGCCAAAACGACCCACGACCCTTGCGAGACGTGCCAGATCGACCCACGACCCTTGCGAGACGTGCCAAAACGACCCACGACCCTTGTGAGACGTGCCAAAGCGACACACGACCCTTGCGAGACGTGCCAGATCGACCCACAACCCTTGTGAGACCTGCCAAAACGACCCACGACCCTTGCGAGACGTGCCAAAACGACCCACGACCCTTGCGAGACTTGCCAAATCGACCCACGACCCTTGCGAGACGTGCCAAAACGACCCACGACCCTTTGCAGTTTATTCAGTTAAGGGTCCCCAGGGGGCTCGAGTTTCCATACAAACGTATTTCCGCTTTAATACAAAAATTACATGCCGGATTGAATCCAAACTTTGCATATATATTGAGTAGACACATATCGATGTTTGTAATTAGTTTTCATTGTAGTAAATTTAAACATAACTAAACGAAGGCTTAAATTAGTTTTGTACTGAAAGTTTGAAACGCTCTTATTTTTTTCCGTTTTATATTAGTTTAACGAAAACTAATTACAAACATCGATATGTGTCTACTCAATATATTTGCAAAGTTTGGATTCAATCCGGCATGTAGTGTTTGTATTAAAGCGGAACTAAGTTTATATGGAAACTCGAGCCTCCTGGGGACCCTTATATAATTATAAACACATATAAGCAATGCTGAGTTATAAACTCAAAACGAGTTTATATTGACATAATTTATGAACACCATACCGAAATTTAAAAACAGACATCATAATTTATTCCTTTTTTCTAACAAAATAATGTTAAAATACCATTACTTTACATACAAATACTTACGATAAGGGTTATTTTAGGTGTTTTTTTTTCTAAGTTATTTTAGGTGTGATTTCAGGTATTTTAGGTGTGATTTTAGGTATTTTAGATGTTATTTTAGGTGTGATTTTAGGTGTTTTAGATGTTATTTTAGGTGTGATTTTAGGTGTTTTAGATGTTATTTTAGGTGTGATTTTAGGTGTTTTAGATGTTATTTTAGGTGTGATTTTAGGTGTTTTAGATGTTATTTTAGGTGTGATTTTAGGTATTTTAGATGTTATTTTAGGTGTGATTTTAGGTATTTTAGGTGTGATTTTAGGTATTTTAGATGTTATTTTAGGTGTGATTTTAGGTGTTTTAGATGTTATTTTAGGTGTTTTAGATGTTATTTTAGGTGTGATTTTAGGTGTTTTAGATGTTATTTTAGGTGTGATTTTAGGTATTTTAGATGTTATTTTAGGTGTGATTTTAGGTATTTTAGGTGTGATTTTAGGTATTTTAGATGTTATTTTAGGTGTGATTTTAGGTGTTTTAGATGTTATTTTAGGTGTGATTTTAGGTGTTTTAGATGTTATTTTAGGTGTGATTTTAGGTGTTTTAGATGTTATTTTAGGTGTGATTTTAGGTATTTTAGATGTTATTTTAGGTGTGATTTTAGGTATTTTAGGTGTGATTTTAGGTATTTTAGATGTTATTTTAGGTGTGATTTTAGGTATTTTAGATGTTATTTTAGGTGTGATTTTAGGTGTTTTAGATGTTATTTTAGGTGTGATTTTAGGTGTTTTAGATGTTATTTTAGGTGTGATTTTAGGTGTGATTTTAGGTGTTTTAGATGTTATTTTAGGTGTGATTTTAGGTATTTTAGGTGTGATTTTAGGTATTTTAGGTGTGATTTTAGGTGTTTTAGATGTTATTTTAGGTGTGATTTTAGGTGTTTTAGATGTTATTTTAGGTGTGATTTTAGGTGTGATTTTAGGTGTTTTAGATGTTATTTTAGGTGTGATTATAGGTATTTTAGGTGTGATTTTAGGTATTTTAGATGTTATTTTAGGTGTGATTTTAGGTATTTTAGATGTTATTTTAGGTGTGATTTTAGGTGTTTTAGATGTTATTTTAGGTGTGATTTTAGGTGTTTTAGATGTTATTTTAGGTGTGATTTTAGGTGTGATTTTAGGTGTTTTAGATGTTATTTTAGGTGTGATTTTAGGTATTTTAGATGTTATTTTAGGTGTGATTTTAGGTATTTTAGATGTTATTTTAGGTGTGATTTTAGGTGTTTTAGATGTTATTTTAGGTGTGATTTTAGGTGTTTTAGATGTTATTTTAGGTGTGATTTTAGGTGTTTTAGATGTTATTTTAGGTGTGATTTTAGGTGTTTTATTTTAAGTATTTTAGGGATTTTATTTTAGGTGTAATTTGTAATGAATTTTAGTACTTAGTGTTATAAATTTTATAGGTTAAACTCTGTAAAAAGTAAAATAAAATATAGATAGTTAATAACTTTACCATTGCGAAACAGGGCAAATCCAAGAAGTTAATACAACCAAGAAGTGGGCCTTGAAACAGCCTGGAATTCTGCAGTTCCCTAGCGAGGCGTGCCAAAACCTCCTTTGCACTGTCTGTAAAATGTATTCTGTTAAAATTTATTTATAAACACGTGTATGCAATGGAAATGGAAACGGACCAGCGATCATTGTACGTTTCGTCGTCATCCGTGACACACGTGCGCGTGAAAAACTATGAAATAAATAATTAACAAACACTTTTAAACTTTACAAAATTCTTGTACAAAGTAACAGCGAAACAGTGAATGTGTGTCGTGTGACCCTTTGGATTTTCACGGACGTTTTTATTCAGTGATGGCGAATAATTACGGTATGAAGCAGTTCAGTTCAACGTAAGTATCCGTGGCTATTAGATATATTAACAATGTATAAAAATAGAGATCGTAAATATTTGTCGCATTTTAACAGTCACATATACTGACGAACGCGTGTTTTAAAAGAGTCCATTGCAGCTCAGCTCATATACGTCCCCACCGAGGGGCTCGAGCCTACCCTGAATTAGGGCGATTAGGCCTTGGTCGACCACGCGGGCCCAGTGCGGGTTGGTCGACTTCACACACAACCTTAGTTTCTTCGCAGGCGTGTGTATAGGTTTCCTCGCGGTGTTTTCCTTCACCGTTAAAGTAATCGGTAAGTATGTACGTAAGTTTTTGAAAAACTTATTGGTACTTTGGCCGTCCAGATTTGAACCCGGTACCTCTGGTTAGAAGGACCGAGTCGTTACCGGTTGAGCCACCAAAAGAGTCCATTTTTCCATCACAATAGGCATTACTTTTCCCACGCGGTGGACCGGCGACCTGGTGAAGGTCGCGGGAAGCCGCTGGATGCGGGCAGCGCAGGACCGCTCGTCGTGAAAATCCTTGGGGGAGGACTTTGTCCAGAAGTGGACGTTTTTCGGCTGATATGATGATGATGAGAAGGCATAATTTGGTAGCTCAGAAAATTAAAAACTTTGGTTGAGAAAGATAGAGCTGTAGATATATTTGCTGCTTTAACTCTTTCAGCAATTAATAGAATTACTTAATTTAATTTTTTTTAAGAACATTGAATAAGCCTTTGACATCATCTCATCTGGTGCCTGATGATGATAAATGACTATGATACCCAAGATGGAAGCGGGCTTACCATGATGTCCCAACGCAATGGGGAACGGATATAATATTATCTTCAAGCCGGACCACATCAATTGATGTTTGGCGGCAAGAATTAGATAAGATGGTGGAAGCTAGCCAGGTGGGCTTGCCCACAAATTCCCTACCACCAATCAAACCAAGTCCCACAAATTAGGACCCGAATTCGCGACCGCCTGGTGGGAATAGACTAATATAGACGATGTAGTCAAATGTCGCGAAAGGATTAAAATAAATAAATAATTAAATATCTGGGACAAATCACACATGGTCATCTGGCCCCAAAATAGGATTCCCTGTGATGGGAACCAAAGACTGATATACATACTTTTAAACGTTTAAATACATACATATAGATATATTTAACACCCAGACACAGAGCAAACAAATCTGTTCATCACACAAATGTTTGCACTGGGTGGGGATCGAATCCACAACTCTCGGATCAGTAGTCAAGAGCACTGACCACTGAGCCACCGAGTCAGTCATTGTCCTCAGACACTGCGCCGGCGCCGGGGACACAATTAAGGAAACGAAGGGCTGCCCAGGACCAAAATCAGGGTCTTGGCGCAAGCATAGAGTTACACCTGTAATTGGAAACTCTAAATAGTGTAAAAAAGGCCGAATTAGGCTTCAAATCCATCGCAACAACTTAGTACGATATTTCATTTTTTTAACGGATTTTTGATAATTTTCTATAAAAAAGTACCTTACCGATTTCGGTAAAATTTATAATGGGATCATCTCAGGAGTATACCTTTCGAATAGGTACTCTTTCGAATAAAAAAAGAATTTTTAAAATCGATCCACTATTGACGGAGAAATCGGTGGACATACATAAATGTACACAGACAGTCACAGAACCTCCTCCTTTTTTAAGTTAGTTAAAAAATTCGGCGGTTTCCTGCAGCTGTCCTAGCTCCGTACGCGTAGGTGGATCTTCATCTTATCAGCTCATATACGTCCCCACCGAGGGGCTCGAGCCTACCCTAAAATAGGGCCTAAGGCCTAAGTCGACCACGCGGGCCTAGTGCGGGTTGGTCGACTTCACACACAACCTTCGAGTTTCTTTGCAGGCGTGTGCAGGTTTCCTCACGACGTTTTCCTTCACCGTATGAGCGTCGGATAAACGTACATATGAAATCGAAATTAAAAAACACATTGGTACGTGGCAGGATTCGAACCACGGCCTCCCGGACAGGAGATAGTGGCCGTAACCGTTACGCCACCGACGCGGCGCCACCCCGCGTGGGTGGGTATCAACGTGTTAACCCTGCGGGCTGCGGGTCTAGCCAGTTTGCCGATGGAATATCAAACGCGCATTAATTAACTCCAAATAATAGCAATTAAATATTAAAATAATAGCAGTTAACATACCTAGTATTTTAATAACGCCATTCAATAAACCTGTTTACCTACCTTCTAGCTAATAACAACGACCAAAACCAGTAAAAAAAACACAGCACCTATTCTAAATGTACCCCGCATTCAAATTAACTAAGTACGTCATCACTTTCTTGATCACATCTAGTAGCATTCTGGTTTTTTTTCAATCAAACAAGATTTTTTTCATAAGATGGTTATTTATTTTAAGTTTGTTAGTATCCTTCGTTGAGAAACACATATTGTTTTAAAATACTATCAAACTTCACGAGGTTTATAGCAATATCGTTCTTAGCCGGATACTCGGGCCAGACTTTTATAAATACACTATTTATGACATAAGACATTTATTGATTCCTTGTCACCAAACACACACATAATGTTGGAACAAAATAAAATAAATAAAAAGAGGAGAAAAATAACAACTTAATAGTAGGTACCTAACATAACAAGTGAAAACAAAGACTATTAAAGTATGATGTGTGTGTGTGTGTGTGTGTGTGTGTGTATGTGTGTGATTTGTAGAATTTGTAGATCATGTAGGTGTCGCAGGCATACTGTATAATTCGTCATTATAGATACGGTCGGGCAAATGTCAGGCAAATTATAAAATGGCGAGGGCGGGGAGGCTCTTTGACAGTTAGATCAATCAAACCTGACCGAATCTAACATCGCTCGCTTCGCGAGCTCATTAACAATCTGCCGTAAGGCATTTTGACAATTTGCCTGACTCGACATTGACCGTTTATATACGGCCTAATTATTACAATTTGCTTTGCATTTTCCAATCTGCGTACAGAATTTTACATTTTGCCTGACCGTACACATCATTACAGCTCATATACGTCCCCACCGAGGGGCTCGAGCCTACCCTGAATCAGGGCGATTAGGCCTTAGTCGACCACGCGGGCCCAGTGCGGGTTGGTCGACTTCACACACAACCTTCGAGTTTCGTCGCAGGCGTGTGCAGGTTTCCTCACGATGTTTTCCTTCACCGTTAAAGCAATCGGTAAGTATGTACGTAAGTTTTTGAAAAACTCATTGGTACATTGGCCGTCCAGATTTGAACCCGGTACCTCTGGTTAGATGGACCGAGTCGTTACCGGTTGAGCCACCGACGCTTTTAGCCACGACGACCGTACACACGGACAAATTATTACAAATTGCCTGAATTGGCGTAGAGCATTTTACATTTTGCCTGACCGTTTACATACAGACGAATTATACAATTTGCCAGACCGTATGTAAAATGACTAATCATACAATTCGCCTGCCACATAGGCATCCTGTAATAAACACTGCATTTTCTACTGTGAGTATACTATTTACTGTGATCTGCAAATCAAATTGCGCTTTTACACAACGTCGCACTTTCAATGGCGTCAAAAGCGGGCACAGCCGTCCCAAAATAACCAAAGACAACATTATTTATTTTTAGTGGAAGTGTGGATAACCGTTTTATAAGATTACCTTGACACCGTTCATATATTTCCACGCAACTAATCTAATCATAGACATAAGCTAACCAATTGAATTAAAAACCCGACTGCATCAAAACATTACCCCTCTTTTTTGGACACCATCAAATCAGCACATATACGTCCCCACCGAGGGGCTCGAGAAAATGAAAATGAAAATCAATTCATAACACTTGTACGAGCATACCCTGAATTAGGGCGATCGGGTCTTAGTCGACCACGCGGGGCGGACCCAGTGCGGGTTGGTCGATTTCACACACAACCTGCGAATTTCTCCGCAGGCGTGTGCAGATTGCCTCACGATGTTTTCCTTCACCGTAAGAGCGTCGGATGAACGTACATATGAAATCTAAATTCGAAATCACATTGGTACGTGGCAGGATTCGAACCACGGCTTCCCGGACAGGAGGCGGCGAGCCGTTACGCCAACGACAACGCTTATTTTGGGCAATCGAGTAAAAATATATTCTATGTAGATCTAGTCACCTCACACTCCATAATTCATCAAGCCGTTTAGGCTGCAGGCTCAGCCAAAGGAACATACATACGAAAAACTTTACTCTCCTGTTTGGGCAGGAGGGTAAAAAACATATAAGTAGATACGCAGGCTACAAGTATAGACGTGTGGTTGATAAACAAGAGGTTACCTTCTTGTTATTCTATTTGAAAGTATAGAAAAGTAATAAAAAAAAGTAAGTGAGTGGTTTTATGCGCAGGGTGTAAGTCAGTCACAAAAACGATATCCACGCGGGCGAAGCCGCGGGCAAAAGCTAGTATGATATACTTTGGTTACGTTACATTCGACAAGGTTTAAATTAGGTATACCTAAGTAGTTTTGGAATTTTGTCGAAATAACGAAAAAAAAAGTGTGTGGTTTTATGAAACCACTGTAAAAGTGAAACTTTACAGAGGACGAAACGATCATGGCTGCTCTCGCTACGGTACAGAGGACGAAACGATCATATCGTCAGACGAAAACGACCGTCACGCGACATGCAACACACAGGCCAAAAAATTTGAGACGATGTAATAAAAGTTTCACTTGTAAAAATCACAAATGTAAAAATCGAGAATTGGAAGTTCGGTTTCAACGTAACAGCCGCGTTGAAGGCCGCATTGATTTGAACATAAAATGAATAGGATATTATTTAAATACGTCAACCTGCTCGGATTGAGTGAATGTATGAGAGTAAATTAATTTATAAGAATTGAGAGAGTAAAAATAGCACCCGCTCATCTCGTAAGTTTCTACCCTACACATCAAGTCCTAAGTAATGTTTATTCCTAGTTCCTCAAAAAGCCATGTTTTGTATGAAAAGACAGTCTAAAAATATCCCTAGGCAAAGTTGATGTATGTAAGTGCGACGCGCACTTGACTACATTTTCAAGCGACTTTCTTAATGGAGGAGGTTCTCAATTCGACTGTATGTTCTTTTTTATGTGTGTTACCTCAGAACTTTTTACTGGGTGAACCGATTTTGATGATTATTTTCTTATTTGAAAGCTAGTGCTTTCAGTGTGGTCCAATATTAATTTTATCAAAATCGGTGAAGTACTTTATTAGAAAAATAACAAAAACCAAAAATAATAATGCAAAACTGTACGAAGTTGTTGCGATGGGAGTCGGTTTTTTAACGTGTTTAGCGTTTTCAATTATTAATTAACCACTTCAAAAAAGGAGGAGGTTCTATGTTCGACTGTATTCTTTTTTTTATCTATGTTCACTGATTTCTCCGTCAATTGTGGACCGGTTTTTAAAATATTTTTTTTATTCGAAAGAGTATACTCCCGAGGGGGTCCCATTGTCACTAAGTCAGGATCTGATGACTTATTACGTGATTCATATGTTTTCTAAAGCTATTAAAATACTTGCGTCTGTTAGTCATCATCTCATGTTGATAAGCTCGTGAAGGAAGGTACAACTCCTTAACGGTTAGGGGTTGAAGGATAATTATTTCAATATTTTACAAAGATATATACGTAGGTATGCACAGACCAATAGTTGTATTCTTTCAGGTTATTCAAATGAGCTGATGATGGACGATTAACTCCATAACTTTCATGCTGCTGAGATGATGATGGAAGCCACAGGAATCTGTATCTGTTTATGAAACACATGTATTATGATTAGATAATTCCTATTGGTGAGTAGGTGATTGGGTTTAACGTTGTTAGATAGATAGCATTGTCACTAAAAATAAAAGTTAAAAAAAACTAAAAACCGACTACAAAATGAAATTCACTCAAAAGTATGATATAATATTATTATACTTTAATACACAACATTAACCCACAATAAAGAAATAAAATGTGGGTACGAATGAAATTAGGGGCTTAAAGTTTTTTTTGAGGTCGGTGTCAGCAAACCATCGAATCTAAAACATTTGATACGTAAAGTAAATAACTGTGTGCTGGTACCGACCTCAAAAAAAATGTTAACTACATTTTTTCGATAATAATAAGACATGTGTCATGCATGTCACTTTAGGACGCCAAAACGGTCATCCTAGCGTGCCGCCACAGATTAGGTAATGTGCCACTTCTTTGGGTATAGATACATACTTACATCTAATCTAATGGCATGGCGATGGCGGTTTTAGATGATTCACAGACGATTCTTGGCACTATTTAGTGCATAGTTTCAGATTTAACGCGTACCTATAGTTAGTGTGTGATGCAAGATAGATTTCCGTAGATCGGCATGCACTGCATATCAGGTATACCCAACGAGTGACCAACGGGACCCTATTACCGACAGTTTATATAACATACTGTATGGACGGACACTCCCTGTCGCTTTCTAGATTCCGACCTCACCCCCTCGTCACCCAGATTGATACAGATTGGTTATAGTTTAGTTCTAAAACGTATAGAATTTCGCAGTGATTTTGTTTGCTCCGTCATTTGTTTTTAGAAATGTCATTTTACGACCGTTGAAGCAGTGTCCGGGGTGTGCAGTGTGCTATTACTAAGCCCCTGTCCGTCTATCAGTGGGCTGTATTTTATGAACCGTAATAGGTAGAAAGTTAATTGTGTATTTCTGTTACCGCTATACCAACTAATACTTAAGATTAGATAAAGTAAAAAAATACCATACAAAAATCGTGTTTTTTATTTAGCTCTGTCGTAAAAACAGTAATACATACGAGCATAAAACTTGGTGTGATTATAGTACTAATACTGAGGTAAAACAACAAAACCTAAAAATAATCCAAGTGTGAGTCGCACTCGCTTTAAGGAGTCCGAACTGAATGACAAAAAGCATATTTTTGTTGCTCGCGTTGATGTCTTTTGTTTGTAATATGAATACGAGTAGGTATCTGTCATTATTACTATTTAGTTGTGTAGAGAAGTGGTGGCACGGAATCCTCGGAATGCTAGTCCGACTCGCACTTGGCCGGTTTCTTAAATGGCGTGTTAGAACACCACCACGTTAAGTATAATGCCGATGAAATGTGATGTTATAACGTTTGTTCTCTAGGTATACCTACTACTTTATAAATAAATGGTAAAATTCGTTGGACTCTCCGTACAGACGTCATCGACATTGCTGATTAATAATACATAGTATGTTTTATTTTTGTCGTTTACTGTCAGTTTTTGTAAGGAGATTAGAGTCGTGTTACCTGGTAGTAAAAAACCAAAAAATATAGCGTTTATTTTTTCAGAATCATGTTATCAAAATCACCTTGTATTATAGGGTAAAACACGGATAGATGGAAAGGGGGATTGATGCCGCGATTGACAAAACTCTTATTAGCAAAATGATCTTGAGGAGCAATCACGTATTATTAGATAGCTCTCGCCGCGTCCTACCCTTGGAAGCAACGTGGGCACTGTTGACAGGTCGTATGCGGAATTGAGACACATAAAAAACGAGTTTTTTTTATAAAAAAATTTGAGTGCGTTTGGCTGCACCTCACCTGATGGTAAAGTGCCGATGCAGCCGAGGATGTGACACTCAAGCTCAAATAGTGCCCATTCACTTTCGTCTTGAAGATTCCTAAATTATACGCATTTATAGGAGTCGGGCTGATACCGTAGTTTTTGTCCTGTATTCTATTATCAAGGCCGGCCCGATCGCCGTAATGCAGGGTAGGCTCGAGCCCCTCGGTGGGGACATATATGAGCTGATATGAAGGTACGTACGTATACGTAGGGTAGAGGAAGTATTGTTACCGCGAAAAAAAAAAGTTTTTCCCGTTTTCATGAAAATGTGTCGAATGTACGTGCGTCCGTCCGTCACGCTTGTCTCAGGCTGGAGGCTAAATCCTTAGTCCGATTGGGACCAAATTTAGAACTTAAGATTTTTAAATTATTTCATCGAGGGATTATCAAAAGTTTCTTCGTAACGTCAAACAGAAGAGTAGCCTTTATAAAACAAAAATGTTTTTTTTTTTCAAAAACGGCTCTAGCGATTTTGAAAAAACCTTGCACGTCATAGTTGCTTATGTTTGTCTATTACATAGTCATACCCATTTATACCCACTAATGGCTGGAGCTAATGAACTATCAAATATTACAAATAAGTGTACATTTTACGTAACATGAATTCATTAAAATCATTACAATTTTTTTTTACAATTTAAAAAAATGACGAGAAATTTTAGTGCAGGCTGGCGTACAGTTTATTTTTATTTATTTTGTACTTTCAATGCCTCGATAAGAGAGCTTTCTGCCTGTACGATGGTTTTAGTCTGTGCCATAAGAGCTAGATCGTCTGCGTATATGAACCGCTTAGTATCGGTGCACGGTGTTCGGGTTGATCATCTGTATACCTATGTGTGGAATAGACATGGCGCTAGAACAATTTTTGTTGATCATCTGTATATGTGTTGAAAAGATATGGCGCTAGAACACTTCTTGTTGATCATCTGTATATGTATTGAATAGACATGGCGCTAGAACACTTCGTTTTGATCATCTCTATATGTGTTGAATAGACATGGTGCTAGAACACTTCTTATTGATCGTCTGTATATGTGGTGAATAGACATGGTGCTAGAACACTTCTTGTTGATCATCTGTAAGTGGTTGAATGGACAATCCGCTAGAACACTTCTTGTTGATCATCTGTATATGTGTTAAATAGACATGGCGCTAGAACACTTCTTGTTGATCATCTGTATATGTGTTGAATAGACACGGTGCTAGAACACTTCTTGATGATCATCTGTATATGTTTTGAATAGACATGGCGCTAGAACACTGCTTATTGATCATCTGTAAGTGGTTGAATGGACAATCCGCTAGAACACTTCTTGTTGATCATCTGTATATGTGTTAAATAGACATGGCGCTAGAACACTTCTTGTTGATCATCTGTCTATGTGTTGAATAGACATGGTGCTAGAACACTTCTTGTTGATCGTCTGTAAGTGGTTGAATGGACAATCCGCTAGAACACTTCTTGTTGATCATCTGTATATGTGTTAAATAGACATGGCGCTAGAACACTTCTTGTTGATCATCTGTATATGTTTTGAATAGACATGGCGCTAGAACACTTCTTGTTGATCATCTGTATAGGTATGTGTTGAATAGACATGGCGCTAGAACACTTCTTGTTGATCATCTGTATAGGTATGTGTTGAATAGACATGGCACTAGAACACTGCTTATTGATCATCTGTAAGTGGTTGAATGGACAATCCGCTAGAACACTTCTTGTTGATCATCTGTATATGTGTTAAATAGACATGGCGCTAGAACACTTCTTGTTGATCATCTGTATAGGTATGTGTTGAATAGACATGGCGCTAGAACACTGCTTATTGATCATCTGTAAGTGGTTGAATGGACAATCCGCTAGAACACTTCTTGTTGATCATCTGTATATGTGTTAAATAGACATGGCGCTAGAACACTTCTTGTTGATCATCTCTATATGTGTTAAATAGACATGGCGCTAGAACACTTCTTGTTGATCATCTGTATAGGTATGTGTTGAATAGACATGGCGCTAGAACACTGCTTATTGATCATCTGTAAGTGGTTGAATGGACAATCCGCTAGAACACTTCTTGTTGATCATCTGTATATGTGTTAAATAGACATGGCGCTAGAACACTTCTTGTTGATCATCTGTATATATGTTAAATAGACATGGCGCTAGAACACTTCTTGTTGATCATCTGTATATGTGTTGAATAGACATGGCGCTAGAACACTTCTTGTTGATCATCTGTATAGGTATGTGTTGAATAGACATGGCGCTAGAACACTGCTTATTGATCATCTGTATATGTGTTAAATAGTCATGGCACAAGACCACTTTATGTTGATTATCTGTATATGTGTTGAATAGACATGGCGCCAGAAAACTTTTTTTTGGCAAGCTGTTTATTTGTGTCCTGCATCACTCTGATTTGAAGTTGGAACGGACAACTAGTTAGCAACTTCCAGGCAGTAGGCTCACCAAATCAGCTAAAACGACCCTCAATGTGGTAGGCCCCAAAATCTATGACGCACTACCGCAGCTAGTCAGAGACGCTGAGACGATATGTGCGTTTAGTAATAAAACTTAAAAATATCTTAATTGATTTAGCGCTATATTAACGACCTCTACGCGATCATTGACCCGTATTTTCTACAAGACGGCAAACAATAAAATGACTATCATCATCATCATATCAGCCGAAGGACGTGCACAGCTGGACATAGGCACCCCGAAGGATTTCCTCGACGACCGGTTCTGCGCTGCCCAGCCAACGACCTTCACCAGGTCATCGGTCCATCGAGTGTGAGGCCTGCCTACGCTACGTTTTCTGGTGCGCGGTCGCCACTCGAGAACTTCGTTCTACAAGCTATGTGCCCCGCTCACTGGCACTTAAGTTTAGCAATTTTAAGAGCTATGTCTGATTCGATCACGCAGAGAAACACCGAGCAAGCACGCTCCATTGCGCTTTGAGTGACCTTGAGCCTTCTTATGAGGCCCATAGTAAACGACCATTTCTCAATTCCGTATTTCATTACTGGCAACACACACTGGTCGAAGACATTGGTCTTAAGACACTGCGGTATTTCGGACGAAGATATTGCGAACCTTTACTAACGCTGCCCAGCCGAGTTGGATTCGACGATTGATCTCTTTCTTAAAGTTGGACCTACCTAACTGGACTGTTTGTCCCAGGTACACATATTCAGTAACAACTTCGAGTGTAGAGCCTCCAACCTTCAGAGGAGTAGGTGTGACACGGACATTTGACATAATTTTCGTCTTGTCCATGTTCATTCTAAGACCTACTTGTTGAGAGGCTTTACTGAGACCATCGAGCATTGTGCCTAAGTTGTCCATAGTCTCAGCCATGACCACGATATCGTCAGAGAATCAAAGGTGGGTGATGTACTCTCCGTTGATAATGATGCCGAGTCCACCCCAGTCCAAAAACTTAAAAACATCTTCCAGAGCAGCGCTGAACAGTTTCAGAGATATGTCGTCTCCCTGTCTCACCCCTCGCTGCAACCAGATAGGTTCCGAGTTTTGATCCTGGAGCTGAACCGACATGGTGGCGCTTTTATACCAACACTTTTCAGTACCTCAATGACTATAAATAAGTAATAAATCTTAATATTTTTGTTAAGCTAATAAGTTAAGTTAATGTTCGTGCGGATGGTGGCGCATCGGGAGCCGGGTCGTTCCTTTCCCTCTAATATGGTTGATGGGAGCGATGGCTGACTCTTGCGTCATACTCGTGACCGGGTACTGTCCGTGTCAACTGGCATACTCTTGTTACAGGCATTCAATGATTTTTATGTAAAACTTTTCGTGTCATATTGATTTCATGTTGTAATGACATAATCTGGTTTATATCAAGGATTTAGTTTTGAAGTTATTAACAATTATTGTTTATTTCTTGATTCTTTACAAATTACATTGTTATTATTATTTTATGAGTATCAGAAAGAGTGTAATTTGCACCTTACCATTTATATTTGTTTTGAATAAATATATTGAATTGAATTGAAAAGCGAAATGTGTAATTATTAAAATGACATGTAAGTTTGTTCATAATTTATATTTGTATTTTGCTCGCCCAGCACCTCAACAAAACTTTGATCTCCAGTTTTGATGGCAGGGATTCACGTCAAGAGATTTATTATACAGTATAATAATATTACCGACGAGGCCAAGAAATAACACCTCACCTGCGGCACAACCCGGACACTGCATACAAATTGTCGTGAAATGACATTTCTAAAAACAAATAACGGCGCAAACAAAATCAAGGCGAAATCCCATATACGTTCGACAACCAAACTGTTACCAATCTGTATCAATATGGGCGACAAGGGGGTGAGGTCGCAATCTAGAGAGAGGCAGGGAGTGTCCATACTGTATGTTAGTGCTAATATATATACTTTGCCTGCGGTTCGGCCTTCAAACTATACTCATCCAGCAAGCGCTGTTCCGGTCGAGTCATGTATAGTGCTTTACTCAAACAAAGCAAGGAAATAAAAACAATAATTAATGTAATTTTAAGTAAAATACACTCGATATTTAAAACGTGACCAAAGGGTATGCAGTGGACGCACACTTTTGATTTTTAGGGTTCCGTACCTAAAGGGTAAAAACGGGACCCTATTACTAAGACTTCACTGTCCATCTGTCTGTCTGTCACCGGGCTGTATTTCATGAACCGTGATAGGTAGACAAATTATCACACAAGATGTATTTCTGTAGCCGCTATAACAACAAGTACTAAAAAATTGAAAAAAATGAAGACCCTATTCAAAAAACGTGTTAACCTATTGCATAGCTTTTATCGCGGGCTTTGAGCGCGGCGACCGAATCAAGAAATTCCGTAACGAAAATAACCTAACACCCCACGAGTTCTAAAAAACTTACAGTGCCATCTATTAGCGATTTGCGGTACTAAAAGGACTTAACACCCCACGCTCGGCCGAGTTCTAAAAAACTTACAGCGCCATCTATTAGCGATTTGCGGTACTAAAAGGACTTAGTCA
Organism: Coleophora flavipennella; assembly: GCA_947284805.1. Lineage (NCBI taxonomy): Eukaryota > Metazoa > Arthropoda > Insecta > Lepidoptera > Coleophoridae > Coleophora > Coleophora flavipennella. The sequence goes on from OX369295.1 coordinate 12,468,127, forward strand.
ATTTTACTGGTGTAACTTTTTTAGTGTTAATTTATTATAACATCCCGCGCCCCAAGGACTATATGGTATTGGTAAATACTGCATAAATAAAAAATAAATAAATAATTATAATTGCATAAGTTGATAAAATAGCTATGCAATAGCTTTACCGCGGCAGTCCCCGAGTACCACACGTTTTTTTTAAACGTCGAGAAACTAGCGCCATCTATTATGATGGTACGGAACCCTGTGTGTGCGGTTCTGACTCGCACTTGGCCGGTTTTTTTAAACACAGCGCCGCCGTCGCAGCGCTGCCGCCGGTCCGTTCAAAATTTGAAAAAAGCAGCCAGCGAGCCTCAGACCAAGGAGTTTTTATTTATCCGACTACGGTGTTGTCACTTCGCTGTATGATATTTGTGTTCTGTGCCTCTCAGTGGGTGATTGTTGCAATTTAAAAAAATTCTACTCAACAGTAATGAAATTACATACCTAATTACTTTATTTAAAAAAATGACGATCCTGAAATCACGTATTTCCTGTCTTCTTTTTAAGAATGGTAAGCGAATATTACATAGCGTGTTTGAGTAAAGAGTATTTATGTACACGGAGCGAGGGCTGCTCATGAGTAAAATTTTGGAAGAGCGTGATCATAAAAGCCCATAAAAATATTCTAACATTAAAGTAGGTTTCAAAACATATAATCTTGAGAATACATTTTTAATTTACTTAGCAAAATGTAGGTAGGTAATGAAAAATTACTTAATACCGAAGAGTTTATGATATTTATGGCACAAAGTGTAACTATGTGTTTACCAAGAATAACTATGTATTAACGCCATGTCATAACATAGCTCGTAGAACAGATGGCCGATGGGGCAGTAAAGTTCTCGAGTGGCGACCGCGCACCGGAAAACGTAGCGTAGGCAGGCCTCCCACGCGGTGGACCGATGACCTGGTGAAGATCGCGGGAAGCCGATGGATGCGGGCAGCGCAGGACCGGTCGTCGTGGAAATCCTTGGGGGAGGCCTTTGTCCAGCAGTGGACGATTTGTGGCTGATATGATGATGATGAACGCCATGTCGGTACCTTAGCTACACCTACGATAAAATGCATAAAAATAAATTAAATAAAACATACATTTTACATTTTACGTCTTCCAACAAATAAATTATCTAATGCATGGACACTTTTCAGATATATGTTTATATACAGGCTGTAACAAACATGGCAGATGAGGCTTTTACTCATTACCGCCTCCGTGACCTAATGGTTAGTCCATTCGCTTCACACCATGTCGCAGGTTCGATTCCCGGCGGGGTCAACTTTGTAAAACTTTTGGTTGGTGGTAGAGCATTTCCACGCCCGCCTGGCTAGCTACAACCATCTTATCTAAGTCTTGTCTTGATGTGTTCCGGCTTGAAGATAAATAGCCAGATCCCCGTTGCGTTGGGGAATCTTGGTAAGCCCGCTTCCATCTTCGGTATCATCGTCACTTACCATCAGGTGAGACGATGCCAAGGGCTTACCAATTGTGAATAAAAAAAAAAGTTCATCTATAAAAAATAAAATACTATACAACTTTTATTAAGATACCCATAGTCATTCGCAAAAAAATAACTCTTCACAAAGCGATCAGCTGATTGACTAATGTTGTGCATTTTTGTATGGAGCGTCACAGTGCCGGACTAAGCCAGCGCGGGGCCTGTTGGAAATTCTGTCAAGGGCCCTTGGTTTGCTTTAGGATCCAATTTTGGCAATTTTTTTAATCCACATTGATAAGCCATGATTGGCATCATCTCATCTGATAGTAAGTGACGATGATGCCGAAGATGTATGCGGGCTTACCAAGATACCCCAAACGCAATGGGGATCTGGCTATTTATCTTTAAGTCGGAACACACCAATTCTGTTAACACTGATGTCTGGTGGCAAGACTTAGAAAAGATGGTGGTGGCTAGGCAGGCGGGCTATGAAAATGCCCTACCACCAACCAAACCAAGTCTTACAAAGTTGACTCCGCCGGAAATCGAACCCGCGACTTCCTGGTGCGAATGGACTAAACATTACGCTACGGAGGCGGAACAATATTTTTAGGTTCTTAAATCGTCTTTTCTGAGCAAATCGTATTCAATGTTGATAACTCGTGTCATCGTGTTCCTTAACTCGTTTTTAACACTTTTTAATGTTGAGAGAGAACGTTTACAACTGCAGTTGGTGATCATGAGAGACAAATAAATGCGCAAAGCAATTTCTACGTTTGGGAAACAATTTTCTAAAGAATTATTTAGGGCGAGGTATTGATTGGAACAGTTGTCTCTGTTTTTTTCTTTACGTGTAAATAGTAAAGAAAATAACAACACTTTGAAACTTTTTCAATGTTTTTTCGTTTAGTTTCAATTTCCTGAATTGTATTATCATAACAAATATTGCTATATATATTTTTTTTAATTTATACTTCAAAATATAAGTCATAACTAGAGTTGAAAGTAACGGTGCAGACCTATTTTTGGGACTTTTTTCTACCGAGCTCAAACTGCTCAATCGTGTTTCTAATAGCTTTTGACTTTAAGGAACATCATCAACAATAAAGGTATTTTTTCAACCATGGGTTTTCTATCGTTTAGGAGTAATTGACGTTAAAAATAACGGAAATCTGTAACATTACCGCCTTAACAAAAGCATGTAAAATTTCAGTTCCGGAGCCTCGTGCTTCTTGCTTTCAATAATACTAGCCACATTAGATTTTAGCAATGCAACGAACTACACTATAATGCGATTAGATGAATACCTTGAAAAAAAACATACATGCGAATTCGGTTTCAGTTTAATTTTGCTATTAGGTGATATCTTTTGAATTCACCTCAAAATTATACTAACAAGGTATTTGGTTATCTATTTTGCTTTTAGGAATACCTTAGGTAATGTTCGAAATCTCATGGTTTTTATAAAAAACGGTTACCACCGCCAATTTTTTACATCATATATCTAATTCAAATTTGATACTTAATATCAATATCCGATAAAATAATAAAAACAACGAGTTATCGAATTATGTCCAGGTTAAGCTAATTTGTTACGCTTATATAATTCATCGCCCAGGCTGTCCTCAAATTCATCTGCGTTCCAAAAACGCCAGTAATTTTATAATTGATATTGACAACCACTACTACGTAAAAGTTTTGTATTACATTGATTTGAAAAAATGTTTTCACGCTTCTATCTACATTGTTATTTGTTTACGGCCAGAAAGAGTCAGTGCGTGGGGCCCCAAAATGCGCGGGGCCGTGGCATTTGCTAACCTTGCTACGTGTCTGATCCGCCACCGAACTTCAACATTTTTTTTGAGAGTCGACCATGGGTTCCTTGGAAAAAGTTGTTCAGAACGGCTCCCATATGCTATTTTTTACACTCTGTATAAACTGTCATGTTTCCTTTATGTATAGATTACGAGTAGTTGTTTTTCCTTGCATGGAGCGTAGTATTAGGGCTCTGTATCCGTCCGTAACATATTAAGTATTCTGATTTCTGTGTTTCGTACGCAAACTGGATCCTTTCTATTACTGTTACTATTTCTTTTTATTATTTATCACTAGGTGTGTTTCCCGCGGCTTCACCCGCGTGGACAACGGTTCTATGATTTTTCGAGGGTGCGCAGTGCGTGGAAAAAAGTAGCCTATGTGTTAATCCAGGTCCTTATATGTCTACTTACCAAATTTCCTTCACAGTACCACAGTCTAAGAACCTGTAACCGTCATCACTAGTCACTGATCACAGTACCACAGTCTAAGAGTCCGTAACCGACATCACTAGTCACTGATCACAGTACCACAGTCTAAGAGTCCGTAACCGACATCACTAGTCACTGATCACAGTACCACAGTCTAAGAGTCCGTAACCGACATCACTAGTCACTGATCACAGTGCCATAGTCTAAGAATCCGTAACCGACATCACTAGTCACTGATCACAGTACCACAGTCTAAGAACCCGTAACCGACATCACTAGTCACTGATCACAGTACCACAGTCTAAGAACCCGTAACCGACATCACTAGTCACTGATCACAGTACCACAGTCTAAGAGTCCGTAACCGACATCACTAGTCACTGATCACAGTGCCATAGTCTAAGAATCCGTAACCGACATCACTAGTCACTGATCACAGTGCCACAGTCTAAGAATCCGTAACCGACATCACTAGTAACTGATCACAGTACCACAGTCTAAGAATCCGTAACCGACATCACTAGTCACTGATCACAGTACCACAGTCTAAGAATCCGTAACCGACATCACTAGTCACTGATCACAGTACCACAGTCTAAGAATCCGTAATATACATCACTAGTCAATGATCACAGTACCACAGTCTAAGAATCCGTAACCGACATCACTAGTCACTGATCACAGTAACACAGTCTAAGAACCCGTAACCGACATCACAAGTCACTGATAATTGCGTCAGCTCCGACATCACTAGTCACTGATAATTGCGTCAGCTCCGACATCACTAGTCACTGATAATTGCGTCAGCTCCGACATCACTAGTCACTGATCACACTACTACAGTCTAAGAATCCGTAATATAACACGCCTTACAGTTTTTATGACGATTTTTCCATTGATTACAGAGCCATGATAACAGAGAACGGAGTCTACCCGTCGAGTATATCGATCGGCACAATCAACACCAAGCTCAAGGAAAGTGACCTGGAGAAGAGCTATGAACCGTTCCAGAATAGAAAATTAGAACACCCGAATTCGTAAGTAGTGCTGTGTGTGACGAAGCCAATCTTTTTGATTCTTTTTATATTCCAACCTGTTTTATATCATCTTTTTTGTTTTTTTCTTTTTTTTTTAAATTGTTACTCTCTATTCTACTATGAGCGTTGGTGGCGTATTTCTGTTTAATATACATTCAGTTTAATGGATTTCACTACTTTACTTAATTTGGACCCTGACCCTTCCCTCCATTGATCAACTACTCCTTATTTTCATCTCGTGCGAGCGACGGCGTAGACGGAGGGAGCGCCGCCAGCCGCAGTGCTTATGTTACGTGACTGTTACGTGCGCAATTCCATAAATTAATAATAATATTTACTAGTTAATCTGCGAATTTAACCACGTTTGATCAGTTAAAAGTAAGTTAAGTTAGTTCAACAGCATGTCCGATGTGCCACTGTGAAAGAAGCGCGTAATCATTCGACAGAACCCATTAGAGGAGGATTTTGGGAGTGTATTATGATCAAAGCAGATGCTGAATGCGGGCAGCACAGGACCGGTCGTCGTGGAAATCCTTGGGGAGGTCTTTGTTCAGCAGTGGACGTCTTTCGGCTGATATGATGATGATGATTATGATCGATGATGTAACAAATAACCTTACATTTTTTAAATACCTACCTTTTTTATGCAGTCTGGTAAAAATTTATTCTATGTCACTCACAGCATCGAAAATGTATTCTATGTCAATCACGGCATCCAAAATGTATTCTATGTCACTCACGGCATCCAAAATCTATGTCACTCACGGCTTCCAAAATGTATTTTATGTCACTCACGGCATCCAAAAATGTGTTCTAAGCACAGTAATTTAGAAGTCATTGATTCTAAGTCATTCATCGCATCCAAAAATGAATTATATGTCACTCACGGCATTCAAATCCATCATGCCGTTCTGTTTACGTACTTTCTCAGCAAAAAAAACGTAGATTCATACATATACACCTGAAAAACATTACGCTCCTTTTAGGGTAGTCGGCTAAAAAAACATATACCTTCTCTCTCTAATATTTTCAGAGACCTGAGGTCGTTCGCGAATCTCCTGAAGGCTTCGCTCGGGTCCGGCATCCTGGCCATGCCGTCTGCCTTCAAAAACGCCGGCACCATTGTCGGCATCTTCGGAACCATCATCCTGGGATACATATGCACGCATTGCGTCTACTTGTTGGTAAGTATACAGCTGTAACAAAATTGGTGTAGGTCCTGTACTCGTCATACTGAACAACTTTCTCCAAGGAACCCATAGTCAATTCTCAAAAAAAAAACATGGACAGCTGATCGATTTGTATGAAGGGTAAAAAAAAAATTTTTACGTTTTCAGCAGTGTCGTAGAACATAAGTTGTTCAGTATGATGAGTAGAAGCCCCAGTTAACGGGACCTACACCAATTTTGTTACACTCTGTATAGGGATAAAAGTTCAAATCACTGGCAATTACATAAGTACCTACTACAATATACAGCGTGTTAGGTAAAATAAATAACACTTTAAGAGATATTGTACTCCTGAAACTGAACTACTCTGTTCTTTTTTTGACTACCCATACAAAGTCAAATCGATTTGAATCAAAAGCCCAAATTTTTTTACGATTTCATTCAAGTTACAGAATAAAACATTTTCAGTTTTAGAGCCATTAAAAATTTGCTCTTTATTTAACTCTGTGTATCATTAAATTAACTACGTAGGTGTTCATTTTTCTGGTTCTTCAACTATCAAAGCTCTCGCAAGACGAACCATTTGTCTTGGATCATGGCAAGATCCTCCTAACCAGAGGTCCCGGCTTGGAATCCCGACGGGCCAATTAACAATTAAGCCGGAACATAGGTCACACACACAATGATGTTAACTAGCATAGATGTTTGGCGGCAAGATTTAGATAAGATGGTAGTAGCTAGCCAGAAAGGCATAGAAAATGCTCTTCCGCCAACCAAACCGTTACACTCCGCCGGGAACGGAACCCACGACCTCCTGATGTGAAGCTAATGGACTTAAACATTACGCCACGGAGACGGTTAAGGCGATAGAATTACATATTTTTGCTATTTTTGACCTCAATTACTCCTAAACGACAGAAAACCCAAGGTTTAAAAAAAATACTTATTGGTGATGTTCTTTAAAGTCAAAAGCTATTAGAAAGACGATTGAGCTGTTTTGGCTCGATAGAAAAAAATCACAAAGAGAGACCTACACCGCTACTTTCAACTCTAGTTATGACTAATGGTTTGAAGTGTATATTTAAAAAAATATACAACAACATGTTATGATAATACACAGTGAGTAATGTTATTAATTTTTATACTTTCATTGTAGTTTTTGATTGAAACGAAGAGCCATTGAAGAAGTGAAAAAGAGTGGTTATTTTCTTTACTTTTTACACGTAAAGAAAAAGACAATCAATACCTCGCCTAAAAATGAACAGCAGACAGTATGAACTGGGAAATGTTCTCTCGACAAGAGCTCTGCTCTTTCAAAATCTTATGACAGGCCAGCGAGCGCTCTCTTCTGCCATTAAGAGCAATTGAACATACCGTAGCTAAATTAATGTAGAATGGTGTAAGGAGACCGACGACCTGGTGAAAGTCGCGGGAAGCCGATGGATGCGGGCGGCGCAGGACCCGTCGTCGTGGAAAGCCTTGGGGGAGGCCTTTGTCTTTCGGCTGATATGATGATGATGGTGTTAGTACGTAGATCATCGCCCGGTGTGTCGTTCTTTAAGGTACCTGAAGTTCGTTCGCTGCACCTTTGATAAATTCCGCTCGCCGCTGCCGGCTCGCGTCAAACGGTTGCGTCAAAGGGGCCGCCCTGAGTTTAATGGGTCGCGCGAATTTTGTTCAGTCTTTAATTATATTAATGTAGGCAACGATTCTGAAGACGCTTGTGTTTTAAATTTATATTAGATTAAAATTTGATTAGATTAGATTTAAATTAATGATAAATTCAAAGTAAAAATTTTCTTATTTAATTATTTTTTCTGAATTGTTTTATCCTTCAATAAATTTCCAGAACTCCGTTCGGGTGTACTGCAGCTTATTCCCCGAACATACTTAAACTTATCACAATTATTCTGATTTCTTTGGAGGTCACCCAGCACCCACTACGTTTGCCCAAAACGTGGTTAATCCTCAAATACTCTCAATACAGTGTTTTGAGCAGTTTTTTTTTATTAATGAATCAATATTTTTAGGTGAAAACATCACAGGACGTGTCAAAAGTCAGTCAAGTGCCAGTGTTAGGGTATGCGGAAACTGCTGAAGCAGTCTTCGCGACCGGACCACGCCGGTTACGGAGTATGGCCCGAAGTATTAGGTAAGTATCCCATTTCTGTGCATATTTATGTTGACCTATCGTTGAGAAATCATATCAGATCATATACGCCCCACCGAAGGGCTCGAGCCTACCCTGAATTAGGGCGATCGCGCCTTAGTCAATCACGCGGGCCCGATGCGAGTTGGTCGACTTCACACACAACCTTCGAGTTTCTTCGCAGGCGTGTGCAGGTTTCCTCACGATGTTTTCCTACACCGTAACAGCGCCGGGTATACGTACATATGAAATCGAAATTCGAAAACACCTTAGACCGTGGCAAGATTCGAACCATGACCTCCTGGACAGGAGGTAGCGGACTTAGCCGTTACGCCACCGAACTTTCTACGACGCGCTTCGATCAAGATTATTGATCGAAGACGACGCGTAAGTGGCGTAACGGCTAGCCCGCTCAACTCAACTTAGATCCGGCCGGGCATTTCAGGATCTGGCCAGTTCTGTCCATATCCTCGACGCGTCGATGGTTTATTCATTGTATTCGCCTTACCATATCACCATGCGGGCAGAGGTGATCTATTTCATGAAATAAATACAACTATTTTACGATCTAGTCAACCATTTCACGATCTATATTCAACCATTTAATGATCTAAGTCAACCATTTCAAGATCTAGTCAACCATTTAATGATCTAGTCAACCATTTCAAGATCTAGTCAACCATTTCAAGATCTAGTCAACCATTTCATGATCTAGTCAACCATTTCATGATCTAGTCAACCATTTAATTATCTAGTCAACCATTTCAAGATCTAGTCAACCATTTCATGATCTAGTCAACCATTTCAAGATCTAGTCAACCATTTCATGATCTAGTCAACCATTTAATGATCTAGTCAACCATTTAATGATCTAGTCAACCATTTAATGATCTAGTCAACCATTTCAAGATCTAGTCAAACATTTCATGAACTAGTCAACCATTTCATGATCTAGTCAACCATTTAATGATCTAGTCAACCATTTAATGATCTAGTCAACCATTTCAAGATCTAGTCAAATATTTCATGAACTAGTCAACCATTTCATGATCTAGTCAACCATTTAATGATCTAGTCAACCATTTCATGATCTAAACAACCATTTCATGATCTAATCAACCATTTCATGATGTAGTCAACCATTTCATGAAATAGTCAACTATCTTATGAAATAAATACAACCATTAAATGATCTAGTCAACTATTTCATGAAATAGTCAATTCTAAGATATCGCCACGACATCTACTTACATCTGTCTAAGCCTAAATAATTATGTCAGTAAAATGCGAATTTAGTCCCGTACCACAGATACGTCATGAAGGCTATCGAACCTAATAAATTTAGATTGGTCTCCGAGACATCCAATCATCGTAATTTATTTGAGAACATTTTAGTACATCACTAGTTACCTATATGAATGAATCACATCTATATTATTAGGTACCTAATAGAACTGAGTAGGTACTCGCAACTAGGTACTGTGGAGGTTGAATGAGTCTTGACTCTTGGGAGAAATAGTTATGGCAAATCCTTACTAATATTATAAATGTGAAAATGTGTTTGTTTGTTTGTTACCTTTTCACGCTTCAAAGCCTTGTGACCAATCTTAATGAAATTTGGCATGCAGGTAGCCTGTGTCACAAGGAAGGACATAGGCTACTTTTTATCCCATGAAAATAGCATAGCCCGATGCAATTCCCGAGGGAACTAAAAATATACTCTTTTTTGGTTAATTAACATCGCAACGGAACAATGGATTGTGTGACTTTTTGCACCGAGATGGTTGAGGGGGTGGGAAATGACACGATTTACTAATAAGCATATCCTGACATATTTCCCGAGGGATCTGGAGAAAATTCATGTCCACGCTCGCGAGCTGCTTGCGGCTCGCTCACCGCGCACCCTCTAAATCAGTCACAAAAACGATATCCACGCGGGCGAAGCCGCGGGCAAAAACTAGTATTATATACCTACTTTGGTTACGTTACATTCGACAAGGTTTAGCGATCATGGCGGCTCTCGCTACGGTACAGAGGACGAAACGATCATACCGTCAGACGAAAGCGACCGTCACGCGAAATGCAACACACAGACGAAAAAATTTGAGACGATGTAATAAAAGTTTCACTTTAAAAAGATAAAGTGTGCGTGTCAGTTCCGACGATTTTTTTTCGGCCTCCTCCCTCCACCCGCACAAAGTGCTCCGGGCTCCGACATACGCGGAGCTCGACCTTTTCCCTCGCAGGTAGCGCTCCGGGCTTCGCCCTACCCGGAGCTCGGCCTGCAGCCTTGCATCACGTGGCATGGCCGTATTTCCTTAGCTTTCATGGCTGAAAAAACGTGTTGTCACTAAAAGTAACAGTAACGCTTTACCGATCAATTTCACCCCTCCTAAATTTTGCTTAACGGGCTTTAAGTATTCGTATATGAATCAATTCTAAAGGAGTAAACTCCAAAAACGTAGAACCGGAAAATGTAGCGTAGCGGAAAATGTAGCGGTGGACCGACGAGCTGGTGAAGATCGCGGGAAGCCGATGGACGCCGGCAGCGCAGGATCGGTCGGCGTAGAAATCCTTGGGGAGGCCTTTGTCCAGCGGTGGACGTTTTTTTGGCTGATATGATGATGATGATGAAACTCTATTGAAGTATTTCTTCGTGATAAAAATAAACCCCCACCAGTTACCTCGCCTGCATCTAATTGTAAGCTGCCCGCATTTTCCTATAGTAGGTTATTACTAGATAGATACATAAATCTACAATACAGCATCACATAAAATTCTACTTGGAGTAAGTATAATCAACTGAGCATCGGTGGCGTAACGGCTAGGGCCGCCGTCTCCTATCCGGGAGGTCGTGGTTCGAATCCCGCCACGTACCAATGTTTCGAATTTAAATTTCATATATGTACGTTTATCCGACGCTCTTACGGTGAAAGAAAACATCGTGAGGAAACCTGCACACGCTTGCGAAGAAACTCGCTGGTGGTGTGTGAAGTGGACCAACCAGCTCTGGGCCCGGGTGGTCGACTAAAGCCTGATTGCCCTAATTCAGGGTAGGCTCGAGCCCCTCGGTGGGGACGTATATGAGTTGATATGATGAAGTAATCAACATAAGACGAACTCATAAATAGGTCTCACCGATGATTTTCACAGCCATTACCTAGATGGGTTTGACTGTAAATGGAATTTTTCTTGACGCTGTATGTGCTAGACACGTAAGACATTGGTGCCGGTTACTATCACTGGCAGATATGGCAGTTGTTAAGCAATTTCAGATGACTTAAGGCTTATACCGCCGCCAACGACCAACTTTGTAACCACTTTTTACTTCAATCATATTTTTATCAATAAAAATGTTTTGTAATTTACAGGATATGAGAAGTAATTTTGATTTTCTCGAATTCTATTGTAATACACAGAACTAAACAAAATATTCTAATGCACCCTTTTTTCTAGTTGTAACCATAGAACTGCTGCAATTTTAATCTAAAAAATATGATACTTTATGAACTTCTTAACAAAACAATATAAAATGATTTTGTTTTCTTACTTTTTGGAAATTTATCATTTTTTATTTAAAATCAATAAAAAACCACAATTTACTTACGATTCGTCTGCAGCGATTGACGTAACAACAACGATACAATACGAGCTGACAAGCTTTTTCAATCGTGAATCGATTTGCTAATTTTAGGGACGGAGGAGCCTTAAAGACGGAGAGCGTCGGTGGTGCATCGGCAAGGGCCGCTACCTCCAATCCGGGAAGTCGTGGTTCGATTCCTGCCACGTACCAATGTGTTTTCGAATTTCGATCTCATATGTACGTTTATCCGACGCTCTTACGGTGAAGGAAAACATCTTGAGGAAACCTGCACAGGCCTGCGAAGAAACTCGAAGATTGTGTGTGAAGTTGACCAACCCGCACTGGGCCCGCGTGGTCGACTAAGGCCCGATCGCCCTAAGGGTAGACTTGAACCCCTCGGTGGGGACGTATATATGAGCTGATGTGATGAGGAACCTTAAAGGCGGCGTTAAAAACTTCTGACAGCGGGGTTTGTCACTAGCCCTCCAATCTATACCAACCCGGACTTGCCCTCGCGTGTAGAATATGGCCCAACCTTCCAGATTTGAGGAAGAGAACGAGTCTTGGAGTGGCTAACGAAACACAATCATTGTCGGTCTACGATGTGAGACGAGTTAAATAGTAGATTGTACAACAAGAGTAAAAAACGAGCCATTTCACCCGAGACGTTCATATAGCCACCTGAGACGGTCCAAAAATTCTACTAGGTTGTCTTTTAGGAAGTTGTTCAGTATTTACAGGAAGAATGCTCGGCCGCACGTTAGTTGTAAGGTATTGATTGGAACAGTGGTCTCTGTCTTTTTCTTTACGTGTAAAGAGTAAAAAAAATAACCACACTTTTTCAATGATTTTTTGTTTCAATCAAAAACTACAATGAAAGTATAAAAAATAATAACATTACTCACTTTGTATTATCATATCAAATATTGTTGTACATTTTTTTTTAATTTATACTTCATAATTATTAGTCATAACTAGAGTTGAAAGTAACGGTGTAGACCTATGTTTGGGAAAAGGAAAAAGATTCTATTGAGCCAAAACTGCTCAATCGTGTTTCTAATAGCTATTGACTTTATGGAACATCATCGTTCATCAACAATAAGGGTATTTTTTTCAACCTTGGGTTTTCATTCATTAAGGAGTAATTGACATCAAAAATAACGAAAATCTGTAATATTACCGCCTTAAGTTAGTCTCGCTTTGAACGAAGTTTTCTTTATAGCGTACAGCTCAGCTTAAGCTGGTTGTTTGCTACTAACGTGCGGCTGACCGTTCCAAGAAAGGCCACATTCCGAATCAACAATATTTTTGTTTACTTTTCATACAAGAAACTACGAAGTTCATAAAGCGTCAAAGCATACAAAAGTCTTTCTACCTCGTGTTTCAGGATATTTATAGACTGGGCAATGGCTTTCACGATTCTTGGCGCCTGCGCAGTCTACGTCATCCTGCTCAAGGCGTCCGTGAAGCAGGTACTTATTCTGGAATATCTGCATTAAATTTGCACCTCTTAGCATGATTATTTAAGCAAAAGCATAAACATTAAAATTATTTATTTATTTATTATATTTGGAAAACTTACTGATATTATACAATAATGATTAATAAACTGTATATAAGGTCTAACTAAATTAGCTGAAACTATTTTAACTGGTGCTTCTACCCATGAAACTGAACAACTTTCCCCATGGAACCCATAGTCAAATCTCAAAAAAAATTAAACTTCCCATACTAAGTTGGCTGATCAGCTGATCGAGTTAGTATGGGAGAGCCAATTTTTTTTTGCGATTTGACTATGGGTTCCATGGGGAAAGTTGTTCAGTTTCACGGGTAGAAGCACCAGTTAAAATGGTTTCAGCTAATTTTGTTACACGTTATATATCTAGAAGATTATGATTATTATGGCCTAATTGTTGTCGCAATAGGGGATCGGACTGCATCAAAAATAAATTCTGAAATATGATACCTTAAATTGCTCTCCTCTTGAAGTTTCAAAAAACCATACTTGTTTTGTTTTTCCATCACGTCTTTAATTTTTAATTGATCAAATTCACAAAATAAGTTCGTCAATGACGCCTAAAAATATATGATGTCACTTGTGGGTATTTCAAACATTTTCGGAAACAAATTTCGTTTTTGACAGATCATAAAAAGTAACTCAAATGACTAGCAGTCCGATCACCTATTGCACTGAGCGGTAGGACCGCCTTTATTATACCACCTCTCCTTATAATACTTCTTTTATTTTGTAACATCTCGTTGTTTGGTGCGTGCCGTTAGATTGGCTGAAAAAATCGGCCAAGTGCGAATCGGAATAGCACTCCGAGGGTTCCGTACACGTCTCCAAAAAACTACATAGTACATATGTCCATGTCTCGATGTAGATACCTATTCACATTACAAAGAGAAGACATCAAACGCGAGCGACCAAAATATGTTTTTGATGTGTAACATCTTTGCTCTCGCTTTCCTGCAATTTGTGGGAGTGATTTCGTGAAATGGGACGGAAATGTGTCCCATTGTAACAGGAAGTCGCGTTTTTTCAGGCTTTAAAAGCGCGGAAAAGGCAAAGGTATCTATGACCATACAGCCTAGTCTGCCGTATCTTTGCCGTCCTTTTATAAAGTATTTTGTCACATGTTACACATCATATGCGAGTACTGTAGGTCTCGCTCGAATTTTTTTTTTTGTCATTCGACTCACACTTGGCCAATTTTTATTCTTTGTTGTTTTACTTCAGTATTAGTACTATAATCACGCCAAGTTTCACGCCTGTGTGTATTGTCGTTTTTACAATAGAGCTTAATCAAAATAACTTCTAAAGACCCATAAAAAATACATTTTTTGTATTTTTTCGCTTTTTCTATTTTTATTATTTATTGTTATAGCGGCAACAGAAGTACACATTCTTTAAAAATTTCAAGTGTCTAGCTATTACGGTTCATGAAATACAGCCCGCTGACAGACGGACAGACAGCGGAGGCTTAGTCAGTATCTTATCTGTGGCTTAGTAATATTAGGGTCCCGTTGATCACCCGTTGGGTGTACAAAACCTTAAAAACCACCTGTTTCTCATATTCTTTCAGCATTAAAATAAACATACATTCACACACGCATACACACCCTCATACACTCTCACACACACACTAACACTAACAAATAACACATCTGATGTAATCGATTGCACGCGGATAGATAGATTAGAATAATTATGTTAATTTTAAGAACTTGAAATTTATTGGCATATGCATTTTCCATAGTTTGATTACTATAGATTTAAAGCTGTAATTTCAATAAATATATATAAAATAAATAAATAATATTTTTTTAAGATAATTTCACGTAATAACTCTGTACTTATTGGCCTATTACAGATAGTCGGACTATACGCCCAGAACAATGGCATCACAGACGGGATGTACTGCCTCATGTTCCTGCTGCCCATCCTTCTCTTCACCCAAATCAAGAGTCTCAAGTACCTGGCACCGTTCTCGGGCATAGCCAACTTTTCACTGGTCTTGACCTTCTTCATCTGCCTCTACTACATATGTAGCAGCTTCCCTGACCTCGACAGGAGACCCACGACAGTAGATATTGGGAAACTGCCAATCTTCATCGGGTAAGTCACCCGTGTTCTGGAACTCGGCCTAATGACCGGAGCTTTCAATGAAGTGACGCTCATTTAGAATTGTGGCGATGGAAAGAGTGACAGAAAAATTGATGGTAATATGTTTAGCTCGTTTATTAATTTCCATTTAATGATTTATTAATAACTTTAGGAACAATCCTATCTTTATTCTTTGGATTTGGCACATTCAGTCTTAGAAATCAACTCTTAGAAGCTAGGAACTATTTCATCAGTCGACAATTTAACGTACGATTTTTTACATTATAAATATTAATATATATAGCATAAATATCAATTGATATATATATCAAGATATACAGGGTGAGTTTTTCTATATCACTAGACAAACCAAAAATTGTATGGTGACCAGAGGTCTAAAGCTGCTAGAAGTTGTTGAAATTAACGTTTTAGTTTTCTTAACTTTAGCAATTAATTAAAATAAAAAACCCGACTGCATAAAAACTTAACCCCTATTTTTTGGCTGGTCGGGTAATAATGTATTTTATGTCAATCACGGGATTAGGGCAAATCTAACGACACCTTGAACTCCAAAATCTATCAAGCCGTTTAGGCTGCAGGCACAGGCACAGGCACAGGGCGCGCCAAAGAAATATACATACACTCGAAAAACATAACCCTCCTTCTGGCGCAGTTGGGTAAAAAGATAACCTATCATGGTCCTTCGAGCCGACTCGTACCTAGTTCAACGGATTCTACTGGCCGTATAACGCAGGAAAGCAGCCAGTGTGATGGGCACGTGCGAGCCGGTTTTTTTTTTCTCGGAATACGGAGAAGGGAGGGGGATAAATGTGTTAACGCATACCAATACATCCGGCTGTATGGTTATGTATGTGAGACTCACAGTCCTGCGCCTATATGCACACATACACATATATACCTAAAGTATATATTTATAAATATGCACAGGCCCAGGACCGCACTACCCACTAACAACCCCCTGTAGCTTTGGCAGTTAGGCTGCCTTGAAAGCTAATCGGAGCGACGTCCCCCCCCCCCCTGGGGAGCGTGGGGGGGGTGCGAAAAATAAACGATAGCGTGGAGAGCTCCTGATGGGTGACGGCCACTTGGTGAGTGAGCAGATTGTGTCATTTAAGAATTGTCACTATCGGTTCCTCCCTGAGCTACCAAGAGACAGTTCAGGTCGGCTGAAATTTTATCGGTAGGATCAGACTTGGTCTACGGACCGTATAACTAGTTAGTTCGAGAGGCGGGGAATAGTCCGCTGCCTCTCGAATTAACGGATTGGGGTGCGTCTCCAAAGACTTGAAGAAGTTCTCGGAGAGGCCCTTGATAAACTGTTAGATAGTCGGTATGTCCATGTCTCGATGTAGGTCTGAGTTCCTGACGCACCAGTGGACGTTGAGCGCGTGTGAGCCGGTGGCTGGCCGGTAGACTAATAAACAAGGTTTTGAATTATTATTTTTTATTCACAATTGGTAAACCCTTGACAACGTCTCACTTGATGGTAAGCGACGATATTACCGAAGATGGAAGCGGGCTGACCAAGATTCCCCAACGCCATGGGAAACTGGGTATCTTATCTTCACGCCGGAACACACCAATGATATCAACATTGATAATTGGCGGCAAGACTTAGATAAGATAAGGGCTTAGAAAATGCCCTACCACTAACCAAACCGAGTCTTACAATTGACCCCGCCGGGAATTGAACCCGCGACCTCCTGTGTAAAGCCAATGAACTTTGCCTCTGGGCTACGGAGGCGGTTATAACCCGTTTTCTTTTTTTTTAATGACATGGTATTTTTGTGAATAAACTAAATCTTTGAAATTTTTAGGTACTGTAACGCCCGTGATGTCTTATAATTGTGAATTGTAGTTAAATAAAAATTTTCACTTGGAAAAAAATCTACATTATAGCCTTCGCCAATACTTTCAGTAAAATCGCCATATCACATATAATGTGATTCACTACTTTTTATTTATTGAACTTTAAATTAATTCTGAAATAGACTATGAATTATTTTTTTTTATTCACAATTGGTAAACCCTTTACAACATCTCACCTGGTGGTAAGTGACGATGTTGCCGAAGATGGAAGCGGGCTTACCAAGATTCCCCAACGCAATGGGGGACACTGGCTATCTTATCTTCATGCCGGAACACACCAATGATATCAACATTGATATTTGGCGGCAAGACTTAGATAAGATGGTGGTAGCTAGCCAGGCGGGCTTAGAAAATGCCCTACCACCAACCAAACCGAGTCTTACAATTGACAATTCCGAAGTTTTGGTCGCGAGAAAATTATACTTTAAAAGCGATCTAGCACTGCATATTTTATGGTTTGGTTAGACGATATTTATTACTTATTACATATAAGGTCCAACAAAATTAGCTGAAACTATTTTAACTCAATCACAAAAAGAAATTGAACTTCCCATACTAAGTTGGCTGATCAGGTGATCTGGTTTGTATGGGAAAGCCAATTTTTTTTTGCGATTTGACTATGGGTTCCATGGGGAAAGTTGTTCAGTTTCATGGGTAGAAGCACCAGTTAAAATAGTTTGAGCTAATTTTGTTACACCTTATATACTTTGACGACATATAAGTAATGCTTTAGCGCTGCAGCGAACTTTAATTCTAACTTACCAGTACAATTTGGACAAAGTGTTTTTACATGAACGTGCTTGTCTATCGGTAGAATATACGTCTTTGCCATATCACATGTTCGCTGAATAATTGAAAACGCTAAACACGTTAAAAAACCGGTTAAGTGCGAGTCAGAACCGCACACTAGGGTTATGTTCCATCATACTAGATGGCGCTCGTTTCATAAAACATAATAGATGGCGCTAGTTTCTTTTTGTTTAAGAAAGACACGTTTTTTGTATCGAGCCCCCTTTATTTTTTCGCTTTTCCTAATTTTTAGTATTTGTTGTTATAGCGGCAACAGAAATACATCATCTGTGAAAATTTCAGCTGTCTAGCTATCGCGGTTCATTAAATACAGCCTGGTGACAGACGGACGGACGGACAGCGGAGGCTTAGTAATAGGATCCTGTTTTTACCCTTTGGGTAGGTACGGAACTCTAAAAACCGACTTCCATCGCAACAACTTAGTACAATTTTACATTTTTATTTTTGGATTTTGTTAATTTTCTAATAAAGTACTACACCGATTTTGATAAAATTTATATGGGACCAACCCGGGAGCATAACCTATCGAATAATAATAGAATCATGAAAATCGGTTCACGATCTGCGAAGATATCGCGTAACAAACATACAAAAAAAACAGTCGAATTGAGAACCTCCTTTTTTTGGAAGTTGGTTGAAAAGGTGTCCGGAGCGATAAAACATTTTCAAATTTAAAACAATTGTTCATTATATCTTGAGAGGATTGAAGCTGCGACTTTTCGTACAAACGGCGTTAACGATTTTCACCTCTCGTTTTTGTTTTTTCAATATATTTTTTTGTTTATTTATAATCAGTCATTTAAACAACGACACGTATAAGCCTAGCTTTTGTTCTGACTGACGGTTAGCATTTAAGAGGTGAAAATCGTTAACGCCGTTTGTATGAAAAGTCGCAGCTTCACAATCCTCTTAAAGTATAGCCGTGAGCTATTTATTCAAGTCTATAACTAAATGCTATCTATTCCAGTACAGTTATCTTCGCAATGGAGGGAATCGGAGTGGTCCTTCCCGTGGAGAACACCATGGCTAAGCCCCACCACTTCCTGGGTTGTCCTGGCGTGCTCAACATCACCATGAGTGTGGTGGTTCTGCTGTACATGACCATGGGGTTCCTTGGCTATGTGCGGTACGGAGATGATGCACTCGGCAGCATCACGCTCAACCTGCCTACTACGCATGAAGAATAGTAAGAATTTCTCAAACATTTTTACGATTAATTATCATTTTACGATTATTATCATATTTACGATTAGTTATCATTTTATGATTATTAACATTTTACGATTATTATAATTTTCACGATTATTATCATTTTACGATTATCATCATTTTCACGAATATTTTCATTTCATTTTCACGATTATTATCATTTCATTTTACGATTATTAACATTTTACGATTATTATTCTTTTTACGATTATTATCATTCTCACCATTCATTATTATCATTTTTGGAATGTTTAACATTTTTTTTTAGCAACTCACAGGGTAAAAAAAAATTACCTATTATCTACTAACAACATAAAGTTGTTACAAAGATATCGATTAGAATTATTCTTAATGATCAAAATTATGGTGGGTCTAATTATAGGGGCCTAGGGGTAGGTGAAGGACAAATCTACGCAAGGATGGAAAAATTGGCTAAGTTCGTGTCGGATCATTCCTTTGAAAACTGTCCATCTCAGGATGCCATCCATAAATGGTTCTCGTATTTCAAGTTTTTATAGGTCCGGTAGAATAGAATAGAATAGAATAGAATAGAATAGAATAGAATAACTATTATTTATTTGCTCGAATACTTACTAGTTTTAAAAGCACCAAGAATAATGACTTTGACGGGCTTATTTTGGCGTGGAGTAAATAGACCTTTACTTCGTGATCTTAGGAACGCCACATTTAATAAAAGTTATGTTGTTACAAAACACTATGTAGGTACTTCATTTAAAAAGAACAATTTAAACACAATCATTTTAAACAGTAATATTCAATTTAATATTCAATATTAATATTCAATTTAAACGCGTGGTCGACTAAGGCTCGCTACTATCGCAAGTATACAATAATTAAAAGTGGCCTATCAAAATATATGAATGTGTTCATATATATATATACTAGCTGTCCCGACGAACTACGTACCGCCTTACATTACATTACACTGCCCTACCCTACCCTACCCTACACTACACTACACTACCCTAACCTACACTACCCTACCCTACATACACTACACTACCCTACCCTACACTACCCTACACTACACTACCCTACCCTACCCTACACTACCCTACCCTACATACACTACACTACCCTACCCTACACTATACTACCCTACACTACACTACCCTACACTACACTACCCTACACTACACTACCCTACCCTACCCTACACTACCCTACCCTACATACACTACACTACCCTACCCTACACTACCCTACACTACACTACCCTACACTACACTACCCTACACTACCCTACCTTGACCCTACATACACTACCCTACCCTACACTTCACTACACTACACTACCCTACACTACACTACCCTACCCTACCCTACACTACCCTACCCTACCCTACATACACTACACTACACTACCCTACCCTACACTTCACTACACTACCCTACACTACCCTACCCTAAAATAAAATAGATGTTGGCCGATTCTCAGACCTACTCAATATGCTCACAAAATTTCATGAGAATCGGTCAAGCCGTTTCGGAGGAGTACGGGAACGAACATTGTGACACGAGAATTTTATATATATGTCGCAGGATAATTTGATAATCCGTCGTTTCGCGAAAATCCTAGGAAAATTGGATACTATGGAGTAGAAAACTCCTAATAAAACCAAGTCGGACGGAGCCCTGCTATGCGGGGCTCCTTTTTACGGTAGAAAAAGACATGCTAACATAACCTAACCTATTTAACGAAACGGGGCTCCGTCCGACTTGGTTTTATTAGGAGTTTTCTACTCCATAGTATCCAATTTTCCTAGGATTTTCGCGAAACGACGGATTATCAAATTATCCTGCGACATATGTCAGATATACGTCCCCACCAAGGGGCTCGAACCTACCCTTAATTAGGGCTATCGGGCCTTAGTCGACCACGCGGGCCCAGTGCAGGTTGATCAACTTCACACACAACCTTCGAGTTTTTTCGCAGGTATGTGCAGGTTTCCTCACGATGTTTTCCTTCACCGTAAGAGCGTCGGATAAACGTACATATGAAATAGAAATTCGAAAACACATTGGTACGAGGCAGGACTCGAACCACGACCTCCCGGATAGCAGCGGCTCTTGCCGTTGCGCCACTGACGCTCTAATTGCCTTGAATTAATACATACCTATAATTATTTACTAGATAGGTAAGATTAAATACATACCATGTACTTTGTCAATTACAATTAAGGGGAGAGACTGGTGACTCAGTTTCTTTTTTATTGTACTCTTAACTGTGCTTTTAACTTTTTTTTGGTCCAATAAATGTTTTTTTCTTTTTGATCTCGCTTTCCTGCAGTCTGCGGTAGTGATTCCGGTGATTTCGTGAAAGGGACGGAAGTGTGTAACAGGAAATGCGGTTTTTTTTTTAATCATGTAGGCTTAGGAAACATGGCCATGCCGCCTAAGAGGGGCCGGAAGGCCGGTAGGGCGAAGGCTAAGGAAACATGGCCTCCCGCCTCATTGTTTTTTCAGTCACGAAGGCTAAAGAAACATGACTATCCCGCATAATGCGAGGCCGGACGCCGGAGGTCGGGAGGTCGGTATATTTTTCTCTTATATCAGATGTTACATATCATATGCGACTATACAGGGTGACTGGTTAGACGACGGACGCATTTTAGGAGGTGAATCAGAAGACGAAACTGAGCAACTTTTCTGAAGAAACCAATGGTCAGTTCTCGAAAAAAAATACTTTTCATACAAATTGGTCAGCTCAATAGCCAACTTTGTATGAGAAGTAAATATTTTTTTTGCGAATTGACTATTGGTGCCATAGGAAAAATTGAGCAGTTTCGTGTTCTGATTCACTTTCTAAAATGCGTCCGTCGTCTAACCAGTCACCCTGTATAATACTGTAAAGCTTGCTCGTTTTTTGGTACCTACTGTTTCCTTTTTAAGCTAATACTGCTCCGGCCGATCCAGCCGCGTAGGAGTAAGTCTGGACAGGTGCGATAAGCTCCGGGAAGTGAGCGTGCCTACAGCTCCGGTACCACACCGGATATTATGTGGGAGTCAGCTTCACTGGCGTCCCGAGCGGGGATCGAACCGCCAGCAGCGAAAGCCGCGGGAGGTGAGCGTGCCTACAGCTCTGGGACCTACCTGGACAGTAGGTAGTGGTTCTCTTCCACGAGGTACTCGCCTTACTGAGTACCGGGACAAGCGTCTTGGCGGCCGGACCTACCGTAACTGGTCCTTGTCTTCACCTTATGGTGTTGGCAGGAATAGCGGCCCTCACTGTATGCCCAAGGGTAGGAAAGTAGGGACGCTATATCATAAACTTGGTAGTTTAAGCGTATCTGGTAGATATACGAGAGGGAATGTTTCCTTTTTGTTTTGTTTCAGCCCCGCACTAATAGCGAAGTCCTTGATCGTGCTCGCTATATTCTTCACGTACACGCTGCAGTTCTATGTGCCGATGGAGATCGTGTGGCGGAACACGAAGGACCACTTCGCAGTGAAAAACCATGTCTGGGCGCAGGTCTGCATGAGGGCGATATTCGCCGCGCTTACTGGTGAGGTGGTGACTGTTAGATTAGTGAATGATCATCATCATCATATCGTCATAACCTCCACTCATGGACAAAGGCCTCCCCCAAGGACTTCCACGACGACCAGTCCTACGCTGCCCGCATCCATCGGCTTCCATCTTCACCAGGTCGTCGGTCCACTGCGTGGGAAGCTTGCCTACGCTACGTTTTCCGGTGCGCGGTCGCCACTCGAGAACTTTTCTGCCCCAATGGCCATCTGTTATACGAGCTATGTGCCCTGCCTACTGCCACTTCAGTTATCGATTCTGTGAGCTATGTCGGTTACTTTGGTTCTCCTGCGGATCTCCTCGTTTCTGATTCGATCATGCAGAGAAACTCCGAGCATAGCACGCTCCATTACCCTTTGGGTGACCTTGAGCCTTCTTATGAGGCCATAGTAAGCGACCATGTCTCAGTTCCGTATGTCATCACTGGCAACACACACTGTTCAAAGACCTTAGTCTTGAGTCGAGTAGTGGACGATGTCGAATTTGGGTACACTAAAGACCGTATCTCACGCGTAACACTTTTTAACCGACTTCCACAAAAAGGAGGTTCTCAATTTGAGTGTGTTGTTTTTGTATGTTTGTTGCACGATATCTTCGCATATTGTGGACCGATTTTCATGATTCTCTTTTATTCGAAAATAGTT
The DNA here is from genome assembly GCA_947284805.1 of Coleophora flavipennella. Lineage (NCBI taxonomy): Eukaryota > Metazoa > Arthropoda > Insecta > Lepidoptera > Coleophoridae > Coleophora > Coleophora flavipennella. Next base: position 12,491,481 of record OX369295.1, read on the forward strand.
TATACTGCCAAGTCGGTCCCAGCCGAGTTGTATTCGACGATTGATCTCTTTCTCGAAGTTGGACCTACCTAACTGGACTGTTTGTACCAGGTACACATATTCAGTAACAACTTCGAGCGTAGAGCCTCCAACCTTCAGAGGAGTAGGTGCGACACGGATGGCCGTTGGGGCAGTAAAGTTCTCGAGTGGCGACCGCGCACCGGAAAACTATTTTCTGCTAAATAGGCAATTAAATATTTTTAACTCACTTCAAAAAAGAAGGAGGTTTTATGTTTCACTGTATGTTTTTTTTACGTATGTTCACCGATTTATCTGTTAATTGTGGACCGTTTTTCATAATTCCTTTTTCATTCGAAAAACTATACTCCTGAGGTGGTTTCATTGTCATCAAGTCAGGGTCTGATGACGGGATCCCGGGGAAACCGGGGGCGACTCTCAAATTTATTATGTGTCATATTCAACTATTTGCGTCTGGTAGGCATCATCTCATGTTGAATAGGTGATGGAAGGTACGACTCCTTAACGGTTAAGAGTTGGAGGATAATTATTTAAATATTATAGGTACGTATAGACCGATAGTAGTATTCTTTCAGGTTATTTATGTGAGCTTATAATGGGAGGATTGACTCCTTAACTTTCATGATACTGAGATGATAATGGAAGCCACAGGACTCTGTATCGGTTAATGAATACATGCAATATGATTTGATGATATCCTATTGGCAAGTGGGTGATTGGTTTTAACGTTGTTAGATAGCAATATCACGAAAAAAAATGAAATTAACCAACAATAACGAAATCAAAGGAAGCTATGAAACAAATTAGGGATTTAAAAATTTTTTGAGGTCGGTGCCAGCAAAGCCATCGAATCTAATGCCTATAGTTTACACGTATTAAGTAGCGAAGTAGTTAACTTAATTTTAACTAAATTTTAAATCAATTACTGTGTGTAAACAATTACTAAAGACTTGTAACTTATAAGTTGTAAGTTAATGATTTAGTACATAAGTTGACAAGTAGAATATCATCATATCAGTCGAAGGACGTCCACTGCTGGACATAGGCCTCACTCAAGGATCTCCACGACGACCGGTTCTGCGCTGCCCGCATCCAGCGGCTTCCTACGACCTTCACCAGGTCATCGGTCCGCCGAGTGGGAGGCCAGCCTACACTAAGCTTTCCGGTATAATATAATTGTATCTGGGGGCACGGCAGTGCCCCCGCCAAGTCTATTTTTCGAATAAGTAGCCTCTCCTCCCGCACAGCGCGCTGCCCTGGTGGGCGTGGCCTGCTACTAAATTATCATTTAGTACGTGTAAACGCTCGACCACTTATAATTAACTTACTTTTATTTTAAAATTAACTTGATTACTTCACTTCTTAATACGTGTAAACGAGGCATAACATTTGATAGATAGTTGTACTTTTCTCAAGTGCTGGTAGGTACCGACCTCAAAAAAGGTTGTGTTCCCCTAATTTGTTTCATACCTACCTTTGATTTCGTTATTGTTAGTTAATTTCGTGTATTTATGTATAAAAACTAGCTGTTTCCGCGGCTTCGCCCGCTTAGATTCCACTGAAAAGTTTTATATACCTCATTTTTCTCAGACCTACCGAATATACACAGAAAATCTTAATGGAAATCCGTCCAGCCCTTTCGGAGGAGTATGGCAACTAAAACACTGACACGAGAATTTTATATATATAGGTTATTGAGATAAGACAAGATAAATACTCGTTATTATAGTACACACTAGTTAAAAAAAATATAAACACTTTATAAAAATACTTAAATTACTTTATAATTTTGAGTTAATTTGTTTTAGAAGTCGGTTTTTAGTTTTTGTTAACTTTTATGTTTGTTTCTAGTGGGCGCCGCAGCAGTCCTACCCGGACTAGAGCAGGTGATAGGACTGGAAGGAGCCTTCTTCTACTCATTCCTTGGCCTCATCGCACCCTCTATCATGCACCTCATATTCTGCTGGGAGCGGGACCTCGGCAAGTATTACTGGATCCTGATTAAGGACATGTCTCTGATCATCTTCGGCTCCTTCGTTCTGGTGACAGGAGTGACACAAGGTATAATCGATATTGTCAAAAATCCGTCTCCGGATCTGTAGCACTACTGGGTAGTACAAATGATACAACCTGTGGCTCGAGAACTACCAGTAGTACTTACAACAACTGTACACTTTATAGTAAAATTATTGCGTGAGATATAGGTGGAGTTACAGTACCACTTTGGTAGCTGGTTAGTGTAGTGAACGCAAATAAAACATGGAAGCAGTCCTGACGCTGAAAAAAAATAGCACCACAAAAACTCAACCGTTTAGTGTATGTATTATTAAGGCGAGCCATTGATTAAAATAGTGGTCTCTGTTCATTTCTTTACGTGTAAAGAGCAAAGAAAATAACCACACTTTTGCAGTTTTTTTTATGTTTTTTTCGTTTTAATTAAAGACTACAAATAGTTTTAAAAATCCAACTGGCATAATATTGAAGTGTCTGTTTAGGTAGATTAATCGACTAAGAAAATTTAGAGGTAATAAATCTGTTTGGTTTGCCGGTTTGCCATGCAAAATTTCTGTTTTAAGAGTTTTCTTTGATATGTTTTTTTTTTTCTTATAAAAGTTATTGAAGCGTGTTTCTGTAAATAACAAAATGAAGTCATTGAAATGAAGAAACAGGTTACAAAACATTAATTTTATATGTTTTTTAATTGCTGAGAAAAATCGAGTTCCCTGCGACCAAACTTTCCATTGCGTCGTCGTAACACTTGCTACTTCATACTTGCGCGAGTTTTTGCGTCGATATTCAAAAAGGACTTTTTTCATGTTTTATTTGCGTTTACCGAGTAAGTGCGGTCAAGTGAATAAAAAAGTGAGAGTGAAATACTTATTTATAAAATACAGGTGGAGGGATTCGTTACCCGACTAATTTGAATTGCTTGCCTATAGTTTCAAGTAGATAAGTTATAGGTGCAAACACACTTAGATTTTTTTTAATTTATAGTTAAAGTCGAATTTTACGATATTAGTTAATTAAAGTAGGTACAAGGTGCTATTGGCTGTGATAGTATGTACCTAGTAAGATAAATTTAAATAGTTTATAAACTTTCTAAGAAGGGAAGATCATGATAGGGTGTGACACCAAAAGATGAGCACCTCCCCAATAGCTGAACATTCAGTTTAAATTTCGACAAAAACCTTGTTTTAAAAAGACTTGTGTAACAAAGGATATCAGAACTGTTCCTTAATTTTTTTACTTGTTACTAAATTAGATTTAGGAAAGGAAAATACTTATTGTATATTAATTCTAGATTTATGGCAGACATGGGATATGTAGGATATCTAAATGCTTGATTTTTCAAGAGTTTTATTTTTATATGTTACGTATTGAAAAGCTTGTGATAAAGTTATTATTTGTAATTAACTTGATTTTGTTTTATTTATTGTAATGAAGCATTCCCTCGGAAACTCTGTAAATAAGTGAGTATTTTCAGAAAAGTAAAACTATAGCAAAGTACTTATATATACTAGTAGGTCTAACATACAGTATGGACACTCCCTGTCGCTCTCTAGATTGCGACCTTACCCCCTCGTCACCCATGTTGATTCAGATTGGTTATAGTTTGGTTCTCGAACGTATGGGATTTCGCCGTGATTTTGTTTGCTCCGTCATTTGTTTTTAGAAACGTCATTCACGACCGTTGTATGCGGTGTTCGGGGTGTGACTATAGGTAGACAGCCCTGAATTTTTCTCTAAATTGCAACTTCATACCAACCCTTTTAACATTTAGATTACGACCTATATTAGGTACATGTTCCTTATGCAAGCACTAACTACAGGCAGAATACATTTTTAATGCGTAGCTGTAATAGTTTTAACAAATTAGTTAGTGAGCATCCTGAGACGTCGACCTATTATCACAGATGTGATACTACTTACTTCGCTACTATGTAGAAGTACTGCTGCATTAAAGCGACTAGTGGCATAGGAATTCTTTTCAGACTGAATATTTTTTTAATGAAACGGATAGTCATTTTTTCTTTTAAATTTTTTTTTGTTCTTTGGTGTTATTAATTTTATGTCCTATTTTCTTACGGTGTAGGTTTGTAAGTACCTAATTCGCATTTTTTTAAATTTTTTTTTAGATATATTTGTTTATATATAACACTAAGCTGTAAGTAAATCTTCCGAATAGCTAATAAATAAAATAATTAAAATGAAATCAGAAATGCTTAATTAGTGTTGCGATAATAATATAATATGTGCATGGACAATTTGTTTTCAAATGGAAATTTCTTTCCGTACATTTAAAAAAAATGTTGATGTCGATCTCATTTTGGCCTCCAAGGACCTTTTTAGGACAAATTGTGGGTACAAAGTTTTGTTGTTAAACCTATTTTGGGCACCATTAATTATTTTTGAACCCATTTCAGGCACCCATTATTATTGTTGTATCTATTTTGGGCACCAAGTTAAATTATTTGGACGCCAAGCATTGACGTGGTATCTTTTATGGGCACCAGGTATTGTTAGCTACTGGAATCATGTTGGGCAACAACATGTGCCATTATTGAGATAATATTGGAGATATAGTTCCATACCTCTTCAATTCCAGTGTGTGGCTCCGGCTCATGGGTCCAGACAGTGTCGGCAGAATCAGGTTCAGGTAGTTTTTCGTTGACTGCATAGAGGGACGCTGTGAGAGCATTCCTTCCATTGGGCTAAATTGAGCTTTAAAAGTTTGGAGGCATCACTGTTTTAAGGAAGCAACTCTTTAATATAGCAAGATACTTCAACTGCCAACATTTCGGAACTACAAACATATGATGCATCATTGTGTCTATAAATATATTTTTTATTATTATTAAAAATTTGAGTGCGTTTGGCTGCACCTAATCTGATGGTAAGTGCCGATGCAGCCGAGGATGTAATACGCAAGCTCAAATAGTGCCTATTTACTCTCGCCTTGAAGATTCCTAAATTATACGAATCGGAGAATACAGACGCCGGCAGGGAATTCCACTCCTTGGCCGTTCGCATGATGAACGATGAAGCAAAACGCTTCGTGCGTAAAGGTGGAACATTAAGGGCAAAGGGGTGGAACCGCCCCCCGCGCGTGGTCGTCCGATGATGAAATGGAGAGGGGGGAATGAAGTCGTGAAGCTCCAGGGCACACTCTCCGAAATGAATCCTGTAGAACACCGATAGACAAGCGACTTTGCGGCGATGCTCGAGGCTTTGGAGCCTGTTTGATACAAGTTCCTTTCCTCGTCGCCAAAAAGTCTTCTAGCGCGTCAGTCGATAGAATATACAGGCGAAAGAGAAACTATATGTCAAATCAGAAAAAAATTTTGATCCGCGATACATAATAATAAGTTATCAAATCGGCAAAAACGTATAAACGACCAAAAGTATTTTTTCATATTTAAACATATGAAAACCTTAAAAATAATATATTGTGCCTATGTTCGAAGCCATCTAGAATATGCTTCCCAAGTCTGGAACCCATGTTATGAGCTTTACTCTAATAACATTGAAAAAATTCAAAGAAAATTTACACGTTTCTTAGGTTTTAAATTTAAACTGGGATATCTTAAGTATGAGGATCGTTGCGAGAAACTACATTTTCTTCCACTTCATAAACGTAGGAAGATTGCAGATGTTATCTTTCTGTCTAAAATAGCCCAGAATAAAGTTGACTGTCCGGAACTTCTAAGCAAAATTAAATTTAAAATACCATCACGAAACTCCCGTAGCAATGCATTACTTCACATCCCTTTCATCCGTACTAACTATAGGCGAAACAGTTACATTCCTAGAACATGTAGACTAATTAATCAACTCAACAAAGACCACCGTTTCGACATATTTTGTAACAGCACTTGTAACATTAAAAGTATGTTGTCCAGGTATCCCTTTGCGTAGTAGTTATCTCTGCAATTCATTTCATTTTATTATGTATTTACTTTCTTCTATTTTTTTTATTTTTTTTCCACTTTTGAGTTTTGTTTCCTTTTTCTATGTGTGAAATATAACCTTGATTTTTATAATATGCACGGTTAACGCCTTTAGGCAATTTTCATTGTTATTTTCTTCTAATATGTGGAAGCTTGTAATTAGCTTGTAGTAACTATTTATATTTACTAGTTTGTAAATAAGGCTGTAAGCTCCCCAAATGAAATAAAATAAAAATAAAATAAATATTTGACATATAGTTTCTTTGGAAAAGTTGTTTGTAATCACGAGTACATTCATATCCTTTGTTATCAAGAACTAATTAAAAGTCACCCAATATACAGATTACAGGTTGTAACAAAATTGGTGTAGGCCCCGTTAACTGAGGCTTCTACTCATCAATCTGAACAACTTTTGTTCTACGATTTTACTGAAAACTTAAAAAAATGTTTAACTCTTCATACAAATCGATCAGCTGATCGACCAATTTTGTGCCTTTTAGTGTAAAGGGTCCAATCTTTCTTTAGAATTGACTATGGGTTCCTTCACGTCCCAAATACCGCAGTGTCTCAAGACTAAGGTCTTTGACCAGTGTGTGTTGCCAGTGATGACTTACGTAACTGAGACATGGTCGCTTACTATGGGCTACATAAGAAGGCTCAAGGTCACCCAAAGGGCAATGAAGCGTGCTATGCTCGGAGTTTCTCTACGTGATCGAATAAGAAACGAGGAGATCCGCAGGAGAACTAAGGTAACCGACATAGCTCACAGAATCGCTAAACTGAAGTGGCAGTGGGCAGGGCACATAGCTCGTAGAACAGATGGCCGATGGGGTAGTAAAGTTCTCGATTGGCGACCGCGCACCGGAAAACGTAGCGTAGGCAGGCCTCCCACACGGTGGACCGACGACCTGGTGAAGATCGCGGGAAGCCGATGGATGCGGGCAGCGCAGGACCGGTCGTCGTGGAAATCCTTGGGGGAGGCCTTTGTCCAGCAGTGGACGATTTACGGCTGATATGATGATGATGATGATGATGGGTTCCTTGGAGAAAGTTGTTCAGTATGACGAGTAGAACCCCCAGTTAACGGGACCTGCACCCATTTTGTGACACCCGTATACTCGTAAGTCTATAACATTTAATTCCCAAAGCACACATATTAAAAGTGTTTACACATCGGTAAACTTGAGTAGTTACTATCGTAACTGATCAATTATTTAATTTTAATGTAGATAAGGCAACAAAATCAATCAACTAAGTGTGCTTTTAACAATAAATATCCAATTTTTTTACTACCTTAAATAACCATTTAAAGTAATCCATCAAATTGCTATAAGATTTCATGGCAACATGTCGCTTCTAGAGACTCTAAATTCAGATCTCTTAGATGAAAGATTCACAGAAATATTTAAACCTTTAATCTTCCTTGAAACCTTGACTTGCTCAGCAAGAGTGAATATCAAACACAAATATGTGACCTCACCGTTGTGGTACCAGAAAGTTTTCAGCATATTTTACGCGACCTATTCTGTGTGCTGTCGCGTATCGCTTTCGGCATGGTGGGCGATCCATAGGGAGCAGTATGGCATTAGTCTTATACAAATTTTGCTCTTTAACACTCAAATCTACGGTACTCTGATTCTCAACTTTAGCGTCATACTATTAAACAATTTCCGTTACCAGAAAGAAAACACGAAACTAATAGTAACCATGCAAAGAATCGATCGTCTGTTGGATAATATCAATACAGACGGTTACGGGGAAAAGTTAAGACGATTCGGGATTATTGGAATCGCTGTCGCATTTGCGGAGTGTTTATTTGTAAGTGCTCCTAAATGGAGTCCATTGGAAATAGAGTATGTAGTAAAACTGTCGACACAAATGTTTTTTATAGCTGCATACTTGGATGTCTTATTACTGTTCTCGGTTATGTTCTTTCTTTGTGGACGGACAAGGCAAGTGAACGAAATCGTGGAGAAAAGACTTGATGGAGATGATGAGCAAATCGGAAGGAGGGTTCAAATGGTTTTCAAAAATGTTGTGATCATCCATGAAATAGTGAAGAAAACTTTTAGTCCCTTGGTAAGTTACCTTATTAGGTTATTTGGATTATTCTCCTAATGGTAGGTTGGTATCTAGATTAACTACCTATAGTTAAGTAACAAAAATTTTAAAAATGAGGAATGGATCCAGACGTACATCCCAAAACATTAAGTTGGCTGAAGGATGACCAAAATTCATACACGCAGGTATACTCATCAGACACTAACAAAATCAAAGAAGTTCTAAGTATATGTTCTAAGTATAGTTTCTGAGTTATGAAGATTGTTAAGAAATCAAGAGTGCAATTTTAAGTGGTTATTCAATTATTAATTACCATCAGGTAAGAGGATGCTAAAGGCTCATAAACTGTGGATAAAAAATATAGTTATAGATAAATAATTATCGAAAAACCTAAAAACTTTTAGATACAAGCTTTTAATATTGCATTGTCACGCGATATACATATGCATGCAAAATTTCAGCTCAATCTGAAACCGGGAAGTGGGTCCAATTTAACTTGCAAGATTTCACCTGAACAAACAAACATACATACATAAGTATATGCATTGCAAGGTAAATAAAAGCTTGTAAAAAAGGCACTTTCCCATGGCTACAAACTGACAAAATCGGTAAGTATTTAGAAGCTCACTGCAAGGTCGTTCGCCCGCCCGTGCGCCCAATCGTTACCACAGATTAATATAATAGCAAATACTGTAGGTATTGGTACCTACATTTATGCTCTTTCAAAGAATATATACACTATGGCTCTTTCGAGTTCCGCATATACTCCCAGTTTTTATGCCTACTCCCAACCGGGTCAACGAACGAGCGGACATTAACCTTCTTCTGCGGTATGGATTACGATGACGATTTGTAAAAAGGTTTTTTTTCAAATCACGTATGAATATATTTTTTTTATATCTTTTCTGTTATATCTAAAAAGTAACTCCCTAAAATATATAACTTGTCTTATAAAAAGGTGCGTTACGTCTGATAACATCAAAAATATAATAGATTTTAATGAACTTGTGGAATATTTCCTAAGATCAATTCGGCGACAGTGCTTAATAGGCCCAACGAGTGTTGTACCTTGGGCCCTATGAGACATAATAATATATTGCTTTAGAGAACGTAACGAAAACTCATCTAAAAAATCTTCATTTCTACCAAAACTGTTAATAAATTCTAACTACTTCAACTTGAAATTTGTTTACTTTATTTAACATACCTAGTTACATTTAATGACGGCATCAAATTCACGAATCTCGGATAATAATTGTATTACCTATTGTAGCAAAAATAATTTAAAATAGGGAATATCCTAGAAAGGCCTTGCTACATCATACATAGAATTTAGAATGATTGCGGCTAAAGGTAATGTTATAGAAAAGGAAAAAGGTTGTGAAAGGTAAAGACTATAATTAATAATTGTCTTGGTAAAAAAAGGGAACAAAGTATAATTTAAAAAGAAATGGTTATGGCACGAGATGGTTATGATTCACTTTAACAGTCTTTTATTAAATTTTAAAGTATGTGACCAATTCAATAAATTGAAGTCGAAGAGTGGACGTGTGATTACACCTTGAAATTTAGTATTTTTAAACAATCGTTTTAGTCAAGGTATGAACAACCGATACGTATGGGTTGTTATTATATACTTAAAATTTACGCATAAAACACAAAAATAACACAGTAACAATTTTATTTTAAAAGTCTATAAGGTCTAGAAGGAATCTTGTCACGAGATTGGGACAGGAAAGATAAAAATAGATTGTACTTCCCTGTGCTGCAAAACTGTCGGTGACTTTGCCACAAAAGTAGGGTTGCACTTTGGTCCTATTAGTTGAAGTTGTAGACCATATGATGTTAAATTGTAATTTGGAATCCGGAAATCGGAAACTGGAAACGGGAAACAGGAAACGGAAAACTGGAAAAATAATATCGCAAAATTTTCTATTTGAAACGTATAAGTACTTAAATATAATAAATAACAATAAAAAATTTAATGATTTTTTTTTTGTTTGAAAAAATGATTTCAAACGACAGTAGTTAAAAGAGGGTTAAAGAAAAAACGCAAACGGCCTATCTGTAATATAACTCTTTGTGTTAACCATCATATTTTTATCCAACTGCGCCAGAAGGAGGGTTATGTTTTTCGAGTGTATATTGTAGCAAAATTAAATAAATTAAATCGAGTAAAATCACCAGAAAACAGCTTGCTACACAATACGTAGAATTTAGGAAGAATAGGGCCTAAAGGTGGATTAAGGAGAACGAATTACATATTTATAGGGTAAAGAGGAGACGTAATAGAAGAGAAAAGTAAGTTAGCAAATACAAAATCGGTTATAAAAAGGTGATGATCGTCGTGGCTGTTCGTAAATACCTATAAATACCTATAAAGATTAAAGAAAGAATAGGAATAATTCAAATTTATTTAGTTTTAAAGGACAATGGGAAACGAATGTATGGAGTCTGGGCCCACCCCTCAATAGTGACATGTGATGTACCGTTGGATAGGGCTTTTTAAGCGAAACATTATTTACCAATAAACCTATACTGAAATGATTGTACTTTCGGAGATACGACGTATTAAAGTTGTCTCAATCTAACATATTATTTATGGATATTTATTATGTAAGTACAATAGTAATAATACATGTATTTTATTTTAAGACAAGATTTATTATTCGCCCTGTGCATCAATAACAATTACATCTTTTAAAAAACCCGCAGGGGCCACGAATGGTTGATATCTCCCAACTCCTAGATACCAAATCAAAGGGATCTATTGAGAGGTGGGCCCACCATTACTCATTGTCCTTTTAAAGTTATATAGTTTTAAATTTAGTTGCAACCCGGATGAAACAACGTACGTCGCTTTACCTCGGAATCGTGTAAAAACACCTGGTATTATTCTAAACACTTCATAATATTAGAGAATAACAAAATTACCCCGGGGCAACCTAAACACTTCTTAAACGGTGAGGTTATAACATTTTCCCCGGAGCATTCTAAACAATACTAAATTTAACCCGCTATTTAACAAAAAACACTTCTTGGAGGCAGATCCGCAGCCCAGGAAAATTGAGACGGAAAATAAACCCGCTACGTCCTGCTGGTGAAGGAACCGAAGGCTAGCGAGCGGGAACAATAAATATAAGGTCACTCCCCTTTAAGTCCTGTCTGGTGGGCAGGACAGAATGCCGACCCACTGGCCTCGGTGACCTGGTCGTAGAAAGTGCGTGGCTCCTGCGGTATACCCCAGCAGGACCACGACTGCCGGCTAGATGGTTTTCCGCTTAGTGTTGGGTTGGGCCGATTGAATAGGCAGCTGAAACCCTATAAAGCAATTTATGACCGTTATTACTCGACTATGCCACACCAAACACACTAACGAACCGAATAGAACCCACTCACCTCTAATACGCAGCGAGGGCTCTGCACTTAGATTTTAAACAGAAATAACACTTGATAAATTTAAGAAACTCACAATAATGCTAACAAAGAAAAAAATATGGATTTAACCACTACGATAATTTTTTTCCCAAAAGTGACACCAAAACAATCCCTTCTCTATATCTGACACAACTTTAAAAATTCAAAGACTGTTCGACTTTCAAACTAATAAGACGGAAAACAAAGAGTTTTTATTTTGTAACGAAAATAGTTTTCGTTATATGTAATCATATATCCAACATTGGACGCTCTTTGGCTGATATGATAATTATGTATATAATTATGTATGTATATTTCTTTGGCTCGCTCTTTAGCCTATACAACTTGATAGATTTTGGAGTGAGAAATGCCGTTAGATTCGTATTTATCTCGTTAGTGATATAGGATCTAGCTAGACACGCGACATCGAAAAATTTTGACAAAGTAGAGAACTTATTATGTTAAAATGAAGTTTAAGATGTCTTGGCTACTTTTTACCAGCAAATCAAATATAGAAGATAAGTTGATTAGACAAATATAAGATGACTTGTATGTAAAAACACAGATTACTAATTAGTTGTAAAAAGTAGCCAAGTCAAATCTTAAACTTCCATTAACATAATAAGTTTTGTCTAAATTATTCGACAGTTAAATTTCAGAATTTATAATTTTAACTAGCTGCAAAACCCGGCGTTGCTCGGGTTAAAATACATCGCATGTTTAATGGTATAAAAAATATTTGAGGATGCCTTTTTTAACGTAGATAATATAGATTTCTATCTTAGATATTGAAAGACTTAGTCGACCATTAAATATGAGGTGTATAAAAAGTATATTTAATTAATCTGTTCACTCTTGGCTTCAATTGATCTTTTCGCGACTGTAAACACGGTTCAACTGAAAAAAAGTCACTGATTTTCGGTTTATATACCGGTGGAAATCGAAATTTCTAGTATCAGAAAACTCTAGAACATTCCGATGTACTTAATTACGATCTGGATCGTCCGGATTAATTTCAATAGTTGCACACATTTCGGAACTTTCTAGAGGCTTCTAGATTATTCCAGTCATTTCTAGAACTATCTAGAGCATTCCATATCGATTTTTACACTTGCACACAATTTTGAATCTTTCTAGAACTTTCCAAACATTTCTAGAACTTTCTAGACCATTCCATACCGATTTTAGCAGTCGCACACAATTTTGGAACTTTCTAGATCATTCCAGAAATTTTTAAAACTTTCTGGAACATTCCATACCGATTTTAGCAGTCACACACAATTCAGGAACTTTCTAGATCATTCCAGAAATTTTTAGAACTTTCTGGAACATTCCATACCGATTTAAGCAGTCACACACAATTTTGGAACTTTCTTGATCATTCCAGAAATTTTTAGAATTTTCTGGAACATTCCATATCAATTTTAGCAGTCACACACAATTTTGGAACTTTCTAGATCATTCCAGAAATTTTTAGAACTTTCTGGAACATTCCATACCGATTTTAGCAGTCACACACAATTTTGGAACTTTCTAGATCATTCCAGAAATTTTTAGAACCTTCTCAAACATTCTAGATAATTTTTAGAACTTTCTGGAACATTCCATACCGATTTTAGCAGTCACACACAATTTTGGAACTTTCTAGATCATTCCAGAAATTTTTAGAACTTTCTGGAACATTCCATACCGATTTTAGCAGTCACACACAATTTTGGAACTTTCTAGATCATTCCAGAAATTTTTAGAACTTTCTGGAACATTCCATACCGGTTTTAGCAGTCACACACAATTTTGGAACTTTCTAGATCATTCCAGAAATTTTTAGAACTTTCTGGAACATTCCATACCGATTTTACCATCGCACACAATTTTGGAACTTTCTAGATCATTCCAGAAATTTTTAGAACTTTCTGGAACATTCCATACCGATTTTAGCAGTTACACACAATTTTGGAACTTTCTAGATCACTCCAGAAATTTTTAGAACTTTCTGGAACATTCCATACCGATTTTAGCAGTCACACACAATTTTGGAACTTTCTAGATCATTCCAGAAATTTTTAGAACTTCCTGGAACATTCCATACCGATTTCAGCAGTCACACACAATTTTGGAACTTTCTAGATCATTCCAGAAATTTTTAGAACTTTCTGGAACATTCTAGATCGATTGTTACACTTGTACACATTCTGGAGTTTTCTAGATTATTCCAGAAATTCCAAAAAAACTTTAGAACTTTCTAAAAGTTCCCATGAATTAGAAAAGGACAGATATATATTTTTTCACATTTTCGCCACCCACAACCACCCACTTCCACCCACCGCGACCAAACTCTTATTCCCACCGGGAGACCAAGGGGTATTTACCACCCCAACAGGAAGTTGATTGGAATTGGTGGTGATAGAGAAAACCCTGTCTTTACTTACGCACATTAGCATATTATATATATATATTAAGAGTAAGATAAGATTAAGATTATCAAACACTGTTTTAGCAGAGAAAACATAGAAATAGAGTTTTATATTTGTTTATAAAGGTGTTTATTCTTATGAGTAGATTTCAGGATTATCTGCAGAACTTGGCACTCTAACAAGTAGTTTTCAGGATTATCTGCAGTACTTGGCACCCATTTAGATCTCAATCCTTTTGTCGGCGTAGTGTACAAACAAGCACATTTTTAGTATTGAACCTGGCTAAAATTTTTCACATTTATGTTTTTGTTGGGATACATTTTACCTGAGTGGCCAAAAAAGAGAGGTTAAGTTTTTAAGCAGTCATGTTTTTAAATAATTTGTTTATTAGTTTTATCTTATTCATTAGTTGTCTATGCATTTCTAGTAAAACGGGAAGGCTAGTCTACCTACTACCTATCCTAAAACGACTAGAAAATACCAATCACAAAGCAGGCAGCTTTAAAGAGCGTCACCCCTCTCGCAACCTATTGTATAGACAGTGTGTGTAGCTATAGCCCGTCAACTTCGTGCGCGGTACGCCTGCGATACGGGCGGGTAGGCGGGGGCATGGTAGCACGACACGATCTCCGCGGGGGAGCTTGAGCTACCCCGCCTCAGCTGCTCAGGCGTATCGGGCACGAAATTATTATAAGACTTATCCTTACTATTCTTACTAATATAATATTATAAATGTGAAAATGTTTTCGTTTGTTTGTTACATTTTCACGCTTCAACAACTTGACCAATCTTAATTAAATTTGGCATGCAGGTAGCCTGTGTCAAAAGGAAGGACATAGGCTACTTTTTATCGCGTGAAAATAGCATAGCCCGTTGAAGTTCCCGAGGGAACTGAAGCAATACTCTTTTTTGGTTAACTTCTTCAACATCGCAACGGAACAATGGATTGTGTGATTTTTTGCACAGAGATGGTTGACGAGGTGGGAAATGACACGATTTACCAATAAGCATCTGACATAGTTCTCGAGGGATCTGGAGAAAAGTCGCTTGCGGCTCGCGCACCACGCACCCTCTAAGACAGTCATAAAAACGATGTCCACGCGGGCGAAGCCGCGGGCAAAAGCTAGTGGTAAATAATACTTTCCTAATTTTTTCAGATTCTTCTAATAGTTATGAGTGCATTCTGTTCACATCTTATCGCTCTGCAAAAATTCATTAAAATGGAAAATGTAAGTAAGCAATAACGGACAGATAGACAGCTCAGGCTTAGTAAAACGACGCATTGGACACTTAGGTCGCAGGGTTCTCGATTTTTCTTAGAAATGAATAAACATATGGAAGTGACATTTTATAACCTGATTCTTCATTTCAATTAATTCATTTTGTCTGTTGCTCAAAAACACAATTAGTTAACTTTTATAACAGAAAAAAGTATACCAAAGAAACCGCTTTTAAAACAGAGATTTGCTTTCTACAGGCAAACCAGAGAGATTTAGTGCGTCAACATTTTCTAGTCGATAAGTCTAAACACACACTTCAGCCAGTTGGATTATTTTAAATTAACTATAGTTTAAGATAAACGAAATAACATTGAAAAAGAGCAAAAGTGTGGTTATTTTCTTTACTCTTTACACGTAAAGAAATAAACAGAGACAACTGTTTTAATCAATGCCTCGCCTTATCTAACTATGTATAGGGTCCAGAATTTTTTTTTTCAGTTCGGACTTTTTAGCGCGAGTACGACTTATACTTGGCCGGTTTTTATTAGGGTTCCGTAGTCAAATTAGAAACCCTTATACCACTGCTGGACGTAGGCCTCCCCCAAGGATTTCCACGACGACCGGTTCTGCGCTGCCCTCATCCAGCGGCTTCCCGCTACCTGCACCAGTTCATCGGTTCACCGAGTGGGAGGCCTGCCTACGCTACGTTTACCGTTGCGCAGTCGCCACTCGAGAACTTTCAATATAGGAGAAATATTTTAAAAAACAAAAGAGAATCGATTGCTTTTTCCACTGTATGGGCTATTGTCTGCCAGTATTTTTTTTCTTTCCAAAGAGAATGTATCGCATTATCACTATTTATTGAACACACTTCGTAGGTTCCTGGTATGGCACTTTAAAAAGTTATACTATTATGGTATGCGTGCAAAATATGTAAAAGCTTACTAATTTTAATAACTTCACAAAGAAGTTACATATAAATAAAAGTAAAAAGCAATTAAAAGTAATGATTTCTGCGAAAAAACTGCATCATGGCTCATACCTACGAATTTTCAATTCTTGGTTTACCGTGTTATGTTTATTCGCAGACTAAACGGAAAATCGGAATCAGATTATTTTTTTTATAGAAAATTGTTGGGAAACTGTTTGGGACTCAATACTTTTTACACCTTTTTAAAAGAAGTCGTAATGTTTTGTTATAAAGTTATTCGTACTTTTTTTTTACTTTAACGGCTTGATAAAAGTCTGATAAAATAAGAAAATTTTTTCCCGTATTTCGTACGCTTACCATTATTTAGAAAATACAATAAATTTGAACAAATGCGTTTTTATACAAATTTTAAAATTCAAATTGGCCATAACTCGACATGTAGGGTTTAAAACACTCTAAAGTAGTTTCTTTATCAGCTCTTTCAACTCTTATATTGTTTTCCCCAAGACTCTTAACTGGATAACTATGTTAGGAGTGGACGAAGAATTGCTGGGTGTATGGTATTGGCACGTGTGTTACTTACCGGTTGGGGCTAAAATATTCACCTTCAAGCCATAGTATGTTCACTGGCATCATCATATCAGCTCATATACGTCCCCACCGAGGGGCTCGAGTCTACCCTGAATTAGGGCGATTGGGCTTTGATCACTGGCATATAAAAACTAAATTTCATTCCATTGATACTGGCATGTAAAGTAACCACTTTTCGTTTAAATTGCAGAGCAAAGACGTCCTGTTAATTTTCCAAATCGATTTGATCCTCTTGAGGCACGACTGCATAATCATAGCCTTGGGTTTTACTGCCATTTACCTGGAGACACAGATGGAACGCCTAATGATGAACGTCATCCTGGTTATTGCAAAGAAGCGTAAGGAAAAGCAAGGTATCTTGAAGCAATATATATGTCGCAGGATAATAGCAAAATCCGTCGTTTCGCGAAAATCTAAAAAGGAATATGCACATCACTATGGAGTAAAAAACTCCGAAAAAAAACAAGTCAGACGGTGTTCATTTTTACGGTAGACAAAGACATGCTAACCAAACCTAACCTACCTAACGAAGCGGGGCTCCGAAAAAATCCAAGTCGGACGGAGTTCATTTTTACGGTAGAAAAAGACATACTAACCAAACCTAACGAAGCGGGGCTCCGTCCGACTTGGTTTTATTCGGAGTGTTCAAATCCATAAGGTGCAATAATATTCCTAGGATTTTCGCGAAACGACGGATTTTGCGAGTATCCTGTGACATATATTATTAGTATACTCTTAAAGGCAACATCATCAACCTGCGTAAGTCCACTGAGGACATAGATCTCCCACAGGGCCACAAGAGCATCCATTTATCTTCAATAACTTGTGTAAATCATAACTCCATCTGGCCACGTATCAACCTATGTGATTTCTCCCCCCTAACCCCTTCCCTATTTTTCCTTATTACTACCCTGAGACTAATGCATCCAGTAGCTTAGTGCTGCTGACTTTACAAGACCATCAGTCCTGTTGGGGGGGCTGTCGAGCAGTACCTTGTTACGTCTTACGACCCCCCCCCCCCCCCCCCCCCCCACGGAGTAGGAGTAGCCGCACGTATATTATTTCACGTTAAACGCCTGAGTATGTATGTTCCTGTAATGTATCAAGTGTCGTATATGGAGACATAATATTTCATCTGTTGATGAGCAGCGCGTCCATGGGTATGTCGCAGCCATCTGGTTAAACTAGCCCGTTGATTGAATGGCGACATTCAAATTGAATGACTAAGCTTATTGGTGAACGTCATTTAGCCAAGTCGTTGAATGGGATATATTATGTCGCAGCCGATATGTAGAATCCGCCGGTTTGCAAAACGGCGGCGGCGTTCGAAACTACGAAACTCCGAATAAAACCGTTGATTTCTTCTTCTGCGAAGCAATCTGATACTCCTGTATAATCAATCAAACCTGACTGAACCAATATCGCTCGCTCATTTTCAGTTTTTTACGGTTCCGTAGTACAGCAAGGAACCCATAGAGCAAAGTATATTATTAGTACTAACGTCTTATAGTTTCGTCATGTCTGTATGTCCGTCTGTCTGTCCGCGGCCTAACTCCTTGACTATCAGTAGTTAAGAGCTGAAATTTGGCAGATATATATAATAAAAATCAGCGGTAAGCATGAGTGCCCCACTGCCAGTCACTGGACGGCACTATTAGTAGGTTAATTAGTGTAGTAACTTGTGATTATTTAATTTTTTTGACATGACGTGTAAATTGACATTGTTTTTATTTTGTTTTTTAAGTGTATTTTTTTAAGTATAATATTGAGATAAAATGAATGTTAATTATTTTATATTCTGCATACTATGGAATCATTTTTCTGAAATAAAATATTTGAATTGAATTGAATTGAATAATAATGCGGAAAGAACTTTAAAAAAAAGTTGGCAATTTTTTTTTTTAAGGGTACGTTAAAGTAAAGTGGGGTTGATTTTTTTATTCATCTAACCCAGTCGTGTGGGGTATCGTTCGTAAGAGCTTAAAAAATAGTTGTGAGTCTTCTAAGACCATTTTATAATTTAGGGTTCCGTTTTCGAAAAAATAGGCTTCAAAGTGCTAAATTTTGTTGGAGTCGAGTGTCCTCACCCCTAACAACTAAACTGCTGTATTTGGAAATTTGAAAAAATTCATGAAAGTAGTCTACTTATATAATGAATTTAAAAGGAAAACTATCAAAGCTAATAAGGATTTTCTAGTTGACGAGCAATAGTCGATCAAAAAATTCGTATACAATGCCTGCTCAAAAATGTTGCTAGCGCATTTTAGAATATTTCAAAATGTAAGTAAATCACCATAACAAACATATTGGCAACTACGGAACCCTACATTGCGCTTGGCCCGACACGTACTTGGCCGGTTTTTTACTCAGTAAATTTTACACAAAGCAGCGCCTCATACAATGCGGCGTACTTTATTTCAGCCGAATTGTTCAAAGAGCTAGCTTACAATCAGCCAACTAGTTGAACGTTGAGTGACGCTTGTTCAATCAACGATCGGCCTAGTCATTCAATCAATGGGCTAGTCTTTCAATCAAATGGCAGATTTAACCAGATGGCTGCGATAGATACATGTATAGGATTCCATTCGGGTTTCCCCTTAATTGTCCTACTTGGTTTAAAACCCGGACCCTTTTTGCACCTTTGATAAACACGATTGATTGATAAAAGCATTGGAATAATTAGATTGTAATAGGTACTTAAAGCAGGTAGCCAGGGCACGAAGTAACTAGTATCTCATCTGTGCCAGGGCGCCATTCAGTCAGAAGCGAATTTACTTGAAACACCCTTAAAATATACCTACTCTTTGTGGATATCCATCACTTTTACCCAAATGTCCGGAGTTTTTGAAGTATTTGTCCGGCGCCGGCCAATGTGGCTGACCGACTATGTGGTGAACCGACTAGCGGCGCCAAGCAGAATTCTTAAAAAGGTCTACGAGTGGCCTATAGACAGGCTATCATTACCTTATTTGTACCTACCCACGAAATAGACCTCACGATAGGTACCGCGAGATAGCAAAAAAAGCCGGTTCAGTGCTCATCATCATTCTCCTGGCTCTTGTCCCATTTTATTTGGGGTCTGCCCTACGCGTATGCCTTTTCCAAAGTATTCTATTGCTAGTTATCTGTGTGTCTACATCACTCTTTCATGTCATTTTGTATGGTACGTAGCCAGGTCACTGCAGGCCTCCCTGGCACAGATGAGATACTGTTACTTTCTCTGGTCCTCTCCTACCCTCCTCCATATCCGGCACCTCCCTGATCATGTGTTCTTTATTGTCTCATAACCTAGGGTTTCGAAGTCTATTCAAAAAATAAATGTATTTTTTTAAAAAAAACAAAATTATATTTGCAGTTAGTCATAGAACATTGTGTATGGAAAATCCAACTGCACTTCTTAAGTTGGTCGACTTTTACTCCTAAATTAAAAAAGCCTACTTAGCCGTGATAGTTTTCCTTTTAAATTGATTAAATGTCCTACTATTTTAAATTTTTTTCAGATGTCCTGAAATAGCGGTTTAGCTGGTAGGAGAGGGGGAGGGGGTACACTTGACTGTAACAACAATTAGCACTAAGCTTAAATACTTCGCAAACCAATCCCTGAATCTTAAAACAGTTTTAGCAAACCCTCGGTAGTTTAAAAGACCTACGAGTATGTACGTCAAAGACCTACGAGTATGTACGTCAAAGACCTACGAGTATGTACGTCAAAGAAAAAAAGATTGACCCCTCTTTACAGGTACCCTAAAAAAATATTTTTAAGATTGTATTGTACCAGTTTGTCGGCGTGATTATTAGTCTCTGAGCTAAGCCACGGAAAGACGGACAGACATGGCGAAACTATAAGGGTTCCTTGTTGACCACGAAACCCTAAAAAACGGCTTAAATAATTCACTAAACCAAAGTATATAATATATTAGTACTAACATACAGATGGACACTCCCTGCCGCTCTCTAGATTGCGACCTCACCCCCTCGTCACCCGTTTGGTACAGATTGGTTACAGTTTGGTTGTCGAAAGTATAGGGTTTCGCCGCCATTTTGTTTATTCCGTCATTCCTTTTTTGAAATGTCATTTCTGGCCTGTTGTATGAAGTGTCCAGGGTGTGACTAAACCCTAATGTCACAATAACCCTTTCAGCGACAATCCGCCGCGCGATGAAGAACGCTCACCGCCAGTTGTGTCTCCTGGAGCCAGCGTCCGTGTTCCGCCTGTTCCTGGTGAGGACCCTGCCGCTGAACCTCGCCTCGGTCACGGCTGACTACGCGATCGTCCTGCTGCAGTTCGCCTTCCTCTCCAACGACTCCCCCTCTAACGGCGGGAGCAGACCACAACAACTTTCGTAATTACTTTAGGCGGTAACAAGTTTAAAAACAGCAAATTGAAAAGAAAAAAGAATTCCATAAGGTACTTGTACTTACAGGTTTTAATTTTTTTTTTTACAATTGGTAAGCCCTTGGCATTATCTCACCTGATGGTAAGTGACGATAATGCCGAAGATGGAAGCGGACTGCACCAACGCAATGGAGAACTGACTATCTTCAAGTCGAAACACATCAATGATGTTGACACTGATGTTTGACGGCAAGACTTAGATAAGATGGTGGTGGCTAGCCAGGCGGGCTTATAAAATGCCCTACCACCAACGAAACCGAGTCTTACAAGTTGACCCCACCGGGAATCGAACCCGCGACCTCCTGGTGAGAATCAAATGGACTAACCATTAACCCACGGGGCGGTTAATCGTAAAAAGTAACAAAGCTAGGTTTACTTTATTTATTTACAATTGGTACGCCCTTACCATCAGGTTACAATCATCTCACCTGATGGTAAATGACGAAGATTCCCCAACGCAATCGCGAACAATCCGGAACACATTAATGCTGTTAACACGGTAGCGGTAGCTAGCCAGATTATATTATAACGACTAGGGCAGCTACCTAATAAAACCACAGCACCATGCTGAGTCTTGGACCTATTCGGCATAAAATTTAATTTTAGTTTTTAGTTTAAATCTTTAGCTATAGTTTATTTCAATTAAGTACCTAATATTGTAATTATTTTTCTATTTATTTTTTGCCGAATAAACTTTATTTCTTTCTTTCTTTCTTTCCCTTGTCCGGGAGGTCGTGATTCGAATCCTGCCACGTACCAATGTGTTTTCGAATTTCAATTTCAAAGAAAACATCGTGAGGAAACCTGCGACCGCCTGCGAAGAAACTCGAAGGTTGTGTGTGAAGACGACCAACCCGCGCTGGGCCCGCGTGGTCAACCAAGGCCCGATCGCCCTAATTCAGGGTAGGCGCGAGCCGAGCAGGTAGCTCGAGTGGGGACGTGTATGAGCCGATATGATGAACTCGCCAGGAGGGCTTATAAATGCCCTTCCACCGACTAAACCGACCGTGTTACATCCTCGACTGCATCGGCACTCACCATCACGTGAGGTGCAGCCGAACGTACTTAAAACGAGTCTTTGGCTGCATTTAAACGACGCGAAAAATTTCGCGCTGCTAGCTGTTCAGTCATAGCAAATTTATGTTTTACTAGCTTTTGCCCGCGGCTTCGCCCGCGTGGACATCGTTTTTATGACTGTCATAGAGGGTGCGCGGTGCGCGAGACAACTTTTCATCAGATCCCTCGGAAACTGTATCAGGATATGCTTATTAGTTAATCATGTCATTTCTCACCCCCTCAACCATCTCTGTGCAAAAAATCACACAATCCATTGTTCCGTTGCGATGTTAAAGAAATTAACCAAAAAGTGTACATTTTCAGTTCCCTCAGAAACTGCATCGGGCTATGCTATTTTCACGAGATAAAAAGTAGCCCATGTCCTTCCTCGTGACACAGGCTACCTGCATGCCAAATTTCATTAAGGTTGGTCAAGGCCTGCCAAATTTCATTAAGATTGGTCAAGGCGTTGAAGCGTGAAAAGGTAACAAACAAACAAACACATTTATAATATTAGTAAGGATTAACTAGGACACAATGTTGAAATTCTTTGTAACTAACCGCGCGGCTGCCTCGCTCTAATCACTCGAATATTCTCGATATGTATGTACTTTACATAGTTGCTATAAAGCTTGTTTTACTAAACCAGCCGATCCGCCGCGCTGACGACATTCGTGTCATATAAACGCGCCTTACAGACTCCGTCGGGAATAGAACCCGCGACCTCTTGATGTGAAGCTAATGGACTAACCATTACGCCACGAGCCATTAGGCGTTTATAATAGATAATATTATGTTCATGATTTTTTTTTACTTAATTTTAATTATCAACATAAGGCCCGTATTCACTGTTGGTTGATACCTATCAACTTCATTCCACACTTATTAGTTATTATATTATAGATTATCATCGATCTTGGAAACGTTCCATCTAACCTATTGACATTTAGGCCCCTAGTTTATTGACATTGGAAATATCTTTTCGTTCGCTCCAGTGTAGGCTCCGATTTCACGAAAAAGTGCGATCCCTTTATCTCGGAGAGTTGCGAAATTATAATATTCAAAAATTCATTCACGAGAGCTGTAAGGCGCAAAAAGAATAATTCGAGAAAGTGAAAAACGAAAAAAGTTATGGCCGAAGTAGTGAAAAATTTTTTAATATTTTTCCGAATTTTTGAATTTGGCGCTCGATATTTTGGAAACGAAGAATAATATCAAAAATTTGAGAAAAAATTCCTGCGGACAATTTAGTCAGCTACAATTTGACCCTAAAACAAAGACGATAGGGTTGGGTTTACCCTGTAGCCTAACCATTCTGAAAAAAGCCAATAAGTTTGATTTCGATTTCGATTAAATTTAGGATTGGGATTAGTATTTGGATTTGGATTTAGATATAATTCAACGTTGTAGTTTTATTTTGTAACCTTTTCCTTAACCAGACTTTCTCGTCGCTCAGACACAACATTTTTTCGAATTCCGTTTTTCCAATGATCTCAAGTGTGAATAATGTTCAACTATTTGATTGGTCCTCGGGGAAGTAAAATTCCCTTTGGTACAACCAGTTGGAAATTGCAGTTGGACCATGGGAAAAACCCCGATTTTTTATGTTTGTTTCTTACCGAAGGTTTTTTATTGTTTTTTCTCATCTAGTGTTAAGTGACGATGGAACCGAAGGTGGAACACGGAGTCCAAATAATGCCTGAACAGGAACTAAAGCTTGAAGATCCACACATTGTAGGTCTCGAGAAACACACACTGGCAGATTCCGTTCCTTAAGTATAATCCGGTTCAAATGCTGTTAGGATACGACCTTTTGGAATGGAGCGGCATGTGACGTCAACTGACGCCTGTCAGTACCATTAGCAACGCTTTCAGGAAAGCGCGTGACACGCGAGTGACGAATAGAACTTCATCGGAAATATTTATTTTATTTTATTCTTTTAGATAGATAGATAGATAAAACATATTTTATTCAAAGCTACATTACAATTGATACACTAAAAGAAAACATAAATAATAATAACTTCTTATATCTAAGCTTAAATGTAAAAAGGGGGTAGATACATAAAATTTTGCCGTAGCTCAGAACTGCTACTTATTTTCTACAAGTCATCACTGTCGCGTAACGCAACTCCAAAAGGTCGTATCCTAACAGCATTTGAACCGGATAATATAGCGTTTCGCTTATTGAATGAAAAAGCTCTATCAAGATGTATTAATGGAGCCATTCAAACGGAGGTAAACATGTCTGGCAGAAACACAGCTCGTAAAAAAACGCTCAAAACATGATTCGGGTACCATTTTATTGTACGTATGTTGAACAAGAAATATAATAATCTCTGGTTATCCTATACATCAACTAATTATTTACATTTCTCTTTACTATTTACACTAATTATTTATTATATAACAACAGATCGACACGATTTTACTTTTTACATCGATTTATTAATATTTATTACAATTGTACGTTTCAACGTACAATATAGCTTTGGTTTATAGCAAATTAGATAAAAATACAAATTTAATTAAGATCATAATCAATACGAACTATGAAATTATATTTTAAAAGTGCAAATCTATCGTACAAACTACATAGGACAATACCCAAGCTGGGTAGAAACTCCCTACATTTAGTAGAAATGTCTCAAGCTATTCTACTTCTGCCACGCACTGTAGAGCTTCCTTTTCCGCAACTAACTAGGCACAAAGACCCTCTCCACTATAACAGTCAATCCAAAAAAAGTTGACATAAAATTAGGTCGCTGTTCGCTCCTAATGGCAACATATTCAACAAATAAAGATTCAGAATTTTGAGATTGCCATCAAAAAATGTATGTGCACTAAAGAATATCTCACTAATATTATAAAGGGGAAAGTTTGTGAGTGTGTATGTTTGTTACTTTTCACGCAAAAAATACTGAACGGATCTGGCTGAAATTTAGTAGGTAGACATATTGGGACCTGGATTAACACATAGGCTACTTTTTGTCACGCTCACCCTCCAAAAGTCATAGAAACGTTATCCACGCGGGTAAGCCGCGGGAAACAGCTAGTTACATAATAAATTAAAAATTATTGTAGTTTCAACAATGTCGGCAGACAACTATTTTTGGAGAGACTAGCTGTGTACAAGAAGCCCCCAAGTCTTCCCGCATTTAGCTGGAGAGTGATGCATAACCATCCAGAAAACACTATAAGTACGCAGGGATGGCACATGCCGCAATTGACTTGAGAACTGCTATTTAAAGGTTATGCTGCAAATCAGTAAAAACACATCCTTGAAAATAACATAACAAATGGTAAATCACCCCCGTTCAATATGAAACATAACTAATAATAAAAATCCAATTAATTTAAGCGTCAATTAGGACTGCGAGCCCAAGGTGAAAATAAGCATACTCATACAATCGGCGAATGCGATTTTCACCTCTTAAAAGTTAAACGATTTTGACAAATTTTTGATAGACTGTCAGTCAGAACAAAAGCTAGGTCTATAGGTTTTTTTTTTTAAATTATTGATTAACAATAAAAATATATTGATTGAAATTCGTTTTGTATTTAAACATGTTAACGACATCAAAATTGAACTTATTAGCGTTATGGAAACAACAAGAACCGATAAACCTAGCTTATGTTCTGACTGACAGCCAATCAAAAATTGGTCAAAATCAGTTAAAATTTAAGAGATGAAAATCGCTAACGCCGTTTGAATGAAAAGTCGCAGCTTCACAATCCTCTTAACCCTGCAGTGGTCGCGCGGATTACATATGTAATCCACGGTAATTGAAAATAAAATTATTCTTAAACAGTTCAAGTGTGTTACACAGGACTCCGCCGTGTACTTTAAGATCCCCTTTACAATCCCCACCCCCGCTTTGTTCATTCCAAATATGTATGTAGTTCCTGTTAAGAAAATAATATTTCATTTGTTTTCGCAATAAGCGTCAACGCGTATTAAGGTCTCGTATAATCCAAAGTAAATTTTCAAAGACGATTAATAAGATGTTTGTGTTTTGGTTTATTTTGACAAAACCGTTAATTGTTCTGTTCAGTTTCTTAATATAATTTCATTTTAGATAAGGGTACTTGCCATTTTTCAATAGAAAAATCTAAATATATATAACTCAAAGGTGACTGACTGACATAGTGATCTATCAACGCACAGCCCAAACCACTGGACGGATCGAGCTGAAACTTGGCATGCAGGTAGATGTTATGACGTAGGCATCCGCTAAGAAAGGATTTTGGGAAATTCCCACGGGAACCGCAAAAATCGGGATCTACGCGGGCGAAGCTGCGGGCATCCACTAGTTATAATATAAAAAACAAAACAATTTGGCATACATATGTAATCCACGCGACCACTCAAGAAACTTTTGGGGGGGTGACCACTGCAGGGTATTAACCCTAAGTATTATCATTAGATAAAATTCCTCAAAGTGGGAGGATTACTCAACACTATTCCACCTGTACTCTGGTCACGCGCTATCTGCCTTTCGTTCCCTCAACAAGCTCGCCACAAACAGCTCCCCAGCCCTGTAGGACGACCTCACTAGCGGCCCGCTGGCTGTGTACAAGAAACCTAGGTCTTCGCCACATTTCTGCCACGAGGCAAATTTGGCTGGCGTGACGTATTCGTGCACTTTGAGGTGGCGTTTCGTGGGCTGCATGTACTGGCCCATG
Source organism: Coleophora flavipennella (assembly GCA_947284805.1). Classification (NCBI taxonomy): domain Eukaryota; kingdom Metazoa; phylum Arthropoda; class Insecta; order Lepidoptera; family Coleophoridae; genus Coleophora; species Coleophora flavipennella. Next base: position 12,518,219 of record OX369295.1, read on the forward strand.
GTCAGGATGTCCACGCCCGCGGTGCGGAGATCTGGAATACAAGAATACAATTTAATATCTTTACAATGTACATGTCATCAGTAACAAATTATAACGCCCCCATATGGCCATACTAGGTTAGGTTTGTAGCACTAGTGACGGACCCCACTGTCGGAAGTTTTCTAAGCCACTGACGCGGCTTAAGAGCATATTCACAAAAACGTTTCCCATAAAATGTTAAATTATTACTTCTTGAACCGCCTCCGTGGCGTAATGGTTAGTCCATTCGCTTAGTCCGGTCAAAGTAGACATAAAAATAGTCATCAAATAACAAAAATTGGGGGGAAGCCAAATTTTGGTGAAGGCCTTGGGTTCACCATTAGAAACAAAGTGTCAAAAATCCCCATCGATCCCATGTGTGCTAAAAGTTATTTGGGGTCAAAGGTCAAAATTTCAGGTTTTTTGGATTTTTCTCCAAAATGGTAAGTTGTATCAAAAAAGTACTCCAGCCAGACCAAAGTTGTAGATCTTAAAATTATCTACAAAAATGGTACTCATGATTTTTTTCTAGGAATCACCATTCCTGAGATATCGCGATTCTAAGAGTCACGTTATGATTCTTTTTTTATTTGAAAGGTAGTGCTTCCCTTGTGGTCCCATATAAATTTTATCAAAATCGGTGCAGTACTTTAGTAGAAAATTAACAAAAACCAAAAATAATGCAAAAATATATTAATTTGTTGCGATGGAAGTCGGTTTTTTAACGTGTTTAGCGTTATCAATTATAGAAATGTCATTTCACAACCGTTGTAGGTATGCAGTGTCCGGGGTGTGATAAGAGCGTATTCACAAAATCGTTTCCCATACAAACTTAAAATTACTACTACTTCTTAAACTCTGTTGGGCCGATTCTAATAAAACTTTATACACATAAGATAGATAACATTTTTGAAATACTTTATTTTAAAAAGATAACAGATCTTAATTTTACCATGAAAACTTTAAATCACTACTACTTATTGACAACACTTTTTATTGAAAAATGCCGAAGATGGACGCGGGCTTACCAAAATTGCCCAACGCAATGGAGAACTGGCTATCTTATCTTCAAGCCGAAACACATCAATGTTCTTAACACTGATGTTTGGCGGCAATACTTAGATAAGATGGTGGTAGCTAGCCAGGCGGGCTTAGAAAATGCCCTACCACCAACCAAACCGAGTCTTATTGGTTGACCCCACCGGGAATAGAACCCGCGACCTCCTGGTGTATTCCGGTCAAAGTAGACATTTAAAATAACAAAAATTGGGGGAAAGCAAAATATTGGTGTAGACTTTGGGTTCACCATTAGAAACAAAGTGTCAAAAATTCCCATCGATTCCATGTGTGCTAAAAAAGTTATTTGGGGTCAAAGGTCAAAATTTCAGGTTTTTTGGATTTTTCTCCAAAATGGTGATTTTTATCAAAAAAGTACTCTAGACCAAAGTTGTAGATCTTAAAATTATCTACAAAAATGATTTTTTTCTAGGAATCACCATTCCTGAGATATCGCGATTCTAAGAGTCACGTTCTATGTGATATGCACACATACGCCACGTATATACATGTATTTAGCATCAGCAGCGACCAAATCATGCTCAAAATTAATATGTGCAATAACTGCTTTTGATACGTCATCAGAACGACCGTTAGCTATCTTCAAAAGAGATTCTTTAAATGTAAGGGTAGAAACTTTAGAAATTCGTTTTCGAAGATGCTTCGCTTTCTTTTTCTCAGCCTCTTCATCAGCTTCATCGCCACAAAATAAACAGCATTTTTTAAAACAAAAGTTGGATTCATTTACTATCGCTCTGGTACGAGGCGGACTTACTTTTGAGGTACTGGCCTCTTCATCCTCATGTTGTCTTTTTACTGCAGCGATTGAACTTTTTCGGGTGTACGATTTTCTGCAATCCACGTGAATTGTAACGGACTTTAGGCCTTTTAAATAATGAACAAACTCATCACCTCTCGCAACACTTCCATCGATTAAAGTTGCTATTCCACGACTAACCACAACAGTTTCATCTTCACTCAAAAGTTTATTGCAAATAAAGAAAAATTGTGACATTTTTTCTAGATATTGAACAGGACAAATAACCTAAATGGGAGACGCTTGTAATAAATACGTATATTCACTTGAACCGAACGTTTAACACCAAAAGAAGCAGGTATATGAGCACGAACAATAGAATAGTCAGATGTTATTCAAGGCCATACGGGTAGAGGGGATTCAGGCCTTTAGAGGGGATTCAGTAAGGGACTGACTACAATTTGAGTATATATTTGAGAATAGTATAGTTTACACATAAAAGAGACACAAATAGGCATTTTTACTTGTCTTGAGTGCCTGTCTATGTATATACGTGGCGTATGTGTGCATATCACATAGAACGTGACTCTTAGAATCGCGATATCTCAGGAATGGTGATTCCTAGAAAAAAATCATTTTTGTAGATAATTTTAAGATCTACAACTTTGGTCTAGAGTACTTTTTTGATAAAAATCACCATTTTGGAGAAAAATCCAAAAAACCTGAAATTTTGACCTTTGACCCCAAATAACTTTTTTAGCACACATGGAATCGATGGGAATTTTTGACACTTTGTTTCTAATGGTGAACCCAAAGTCTACACCAATATTTTGCTTTCCCCCAATTTTTGTTATTTTAAATGTCTACTTTGACCGGACTACACCAGGAGGTCGCGGGTTCTATTCCCGGTGGGGTCAACCAATAAGACTCGGTTTGGTTGGTGGTAGGGCATTTTCTAAGCCCGCCTGGCTAGCTACCACCATCTTATCTAAGTATTGCCGCCAAACATCAGTGTTAAGAACATTGATGTGTTCCGGCTTGAAGATAAGATAGCCAGTTCTCCATTGCGTTGGGGAATTTTGGTAAGCCCGCGTTCATCTTCGGCATTTTTAAATAAAAAAGTGTTGTCAATAAGTAGTAGTGATTTAAAGTTTTCATGGTAAAATTAAAATCTGTTATCTTTTTAAAATAAAGTATTTCAAAAATGTTATCTATCTTATGTGTATAAAGTTTTATTAGAATCGGCCCAACAGAGTTTAAGAAGTAGTAGTAATTTTAAGTTTGTATGGGAAACGATTTTGTGAATACGCTCTTATCACACCCCGGACACTGCATACCTACAACGGTTGTGAAATGACATTTCTATAATTGATAACGCTAAACACGTTAAAAAACCGACTTCCATCGCAACAAATTAATATATTTTTGCATTATTTCTGGTTTTTGTTAATTTTCTACTAAAGTACTGCACCGATTTTGATAAAATTTATATGGGACCACAAGGGAAGCACTACCTTTCAAATAAAAAAAGAATCATAACAATCGGTTCACCCAGTCAAAAGTTCTGAGGTAACATACATAAAAAAAATCATACAGACGAATTGAGAACCTCCTCCTTTTTGGAAGTCGCTTGAAAAACAAATGACGGAGCAAACAAAATCACGGCGAATTCCCATACGTTCGAGAACCAAACTATAACCAATCTGAATCAACATGGGTGACGAGGGGGTGAGGTCGCAATCTAGAGAGCGGCAGGGAGTGTCCATACTGTGTGTTATATACTTTACGCTTATCGCCGTTGTAATCTAGAGTAGTACGTGAACGGTCCAGATAAATTCCAAACCCATCCAAGTGATGACCGTGCCTCTGGTCAGTTTAAAGATTTTTTCAAGATTTAAACTTTTTCTAGTGGTCATAAAATGGTAATTTCATTACATAAAATGCCATTATGGTTTTTTTTAATAAACATAATCATTGGTTAACAATGTCAAATTAAACTTATTGTTTTTTTTTAGCCACAATTGGTAAGCCGTTGGCATCATTTCACCTGATGGTAAGTGACGATGGTGAAGATGATGCCGAAGATGGAAGCGGACTTACCAAGATTCCCCAACAGAATGGGAAACTTCAAGCCGGAACACATCAACTCTGTAAACATTGATCCTTAGCGGCAAAACTTACATAAGATGGTGGTAGCTAGCCAGGCGGGCTTAGAAAATGACCTTCAACCAACCAAGCCAAGTCATACAAAGTTAGACTTCGCTGAGAATCGAACCTGCGACCTCCTGATGTGAAGCTAATGGACTTAACCATTATGCTACGGAGGCGGTTAAAACAAATAATGTCATTAGGACACAAAAAAAATATGTATGACACGAGAAGTTATTGAATTTGTAAAGAATTTGTCATTAATGCCTTTGACAAGAGTAGGCCAGTTCACACGGACAGCATCCGGTCATACCGCGAAAGTCGGAAATCGCTCCCCTCGACCATATTATAGGGAAAGGAACGACCCATAAGTTAACTTTCGTGTTCGACGCAAGTCTCACCGAGCTAAGCCCGCACAAGTGAAAAAACAGAAGTAACAGGACGACCAAACTTTATAGTAGGCCCCGGCCTGATGATATAAAGTAACAGGACGACCAAACTTCATAGTAGGCCACGGCCTGATGATATAAAGTAACAGGACGACCAAACTTCATAGTAGGCCACGGCCTGATGATATAAAGTAACAGGACGACCAAACTTCATAGTAGGCCACGGCCTGATGATATAAAGTAACAGGACGACCAAACTTTATAGTAGGCCACGGCCTAATGATATACAGTAACAGGACGACCAAACTTCATAGTAGGCCACGGCCTGATGATATAAAGTAACAGGACGACCAAACTTCATAGTAGGCCACGGCCTGATGATATAAAGTAACAGGACGACCAAACTTTATAGTAGGCCACGGCCTGATGATATAAAGTAACAGGACGACCAAACTTCATAGTAGGCCACGGCCTGATGATATAAAGTAACAGGACGACCAAACTTTATAGTAGGCCACGGCCTGATGATATAAAGTAACAGGACGACCAAACTTCATAGTAGGCCACGGCCTGATGATATAAAGTAACAGGACGACCAAACTTTATAGTAGGCCACGGCCTGATGATATAAAGTAACAGGACGACCAAACTTCATAGTAGGCCACGGCCTGATGATATAAAGTAACAGGACGACCAAACTTTATAGTAGGCCACGGCCTGATGATATACAGTAACAGGACGACCAAACTTTATTGTAGGCCACGGCCTGATGATATAAAGTAACAGGACGACCAAACTTTATAGTAGGCCACGGCCTGATGATATAAAGTAACAGGACGACCAAACTTTATAGTAGGCCACGGCCTGATGATATAAAGTAACAGGACGACCAAACTTCATAGTAGGCCACGGCCTGATGATATAAAGTAACAGGACGACCAAACTTTATAGTAGGCCACGGCCTGATGATATACAGTAACAGGACGACCAAACTTCATAGTAGGCCACGGCCTGATGATATAAAGTAACAGGACGACCAAACTTTATAGTAGGCCACGGCCTGATGATATACAGTAACAGGACGACCAAACTTTATTGTAGGCCACGGCCTGATGATATAAAGTAACAGGACGACCAAACTTTATAGTAGGCCACGGCCTGATGATATACAGTAACAGGACGACCAAACTTCATAGTAGGCCACGGCCTGATGATATACAGTAACAGGACGACCAAACTTCATAGTAGGCCACGGCCTGATGATATAAAGTAACAGGACGACCAAACTTTATAGTAGGCCACGGCCTGATGATATACAGTAACAGGACGACCAAACTTCATAGTAGGCCACGGCCTGATGATATAAAGTAACAGGACGACCAAACTTCATAGTAGGCCACGGCCTGATGATATAAAGTAACAGGACGACCAAACTTCATAGTAGGCCACGGCCTGATGATATAAAGTAACAGGACGACCAAACTTCATAGTAGGCCACGGCCTGATGATATAAAGTAACAGGACGACCAAACTTCATAGTAGGCCACGGCCTGATGATATAAAGTAACAGGACGACCAAACTTCATAGTAGGCCACGGCCTGATGATATAAAGTAACAGGACGACCAAACTTCATAGTAGGCCACGGCCTGATGATATAAAGTAACAGGACGACCAAACTTCATAGTAGGCCACGGCCTGATGATATAAAGTAACAGGACGACCAAACTTCATAGTAGGCCACGGCCTGATGATATAAAGTAACAGGACGACCAAACTTCATAGTAGGCCACGGCCTGATGATATAAAGTAACAGGACGACCAAACTTTATAGTAGGCCACGGCCTGATGATATAAAGTAACAGGACGACCAAACTTCATAGTAGGCCACGGCCTGATGATATAAAGTAACAGGACGACCAAACTTCATAGTAGGCCACGGCCTGATGATATAAAGTAACAGGACGACCAAACTTTATAGTAGGCCACGGCCTGATGATATAAAGTAACAGGACGACCAAACTTCATAGTAGGCCACGGCCTGATGATATAAAGTAACAGGACGACCAAACTTTATAGTAGGCCACGGCCTGATGATGATATAAAGAAACAATTCTATTTTTGATCAACAACTTCAGATGATTAAGGCTTTTTATCCACAATTGGTAAACCCTTGGCATCATCTCGCCTGATGGTAAGTGACGATGATGCCGAAGATGGAAGCGGGCTCACCAAAATTCCCCAACGCAATGGGGATCTAAGACTTAGATAAGATGGTGGTAGCTAGCCAGGCGGCCTTAGAAAATGCCCTACCACCAATGTGTGACTTCACTGCTTCACTGATTTCAAAGGCATCAATATCGTTGTATACGCTAAGGCCGAGCAATAGATCCTATTTTAGTCGAAGTTTGGTGGTACCTTTCATGGTCCGCTCGACCTGTTCGTCGGTCTCGCCCAGCCCCAGCATGATGGAGGTCTTCGTCAGCAGATCAGGATTCACCTCTTTAGCAGTCTCCAGCACCTTCAGCGTTTGACGGTACCTGCAGCAAATTGTATTTTCATTAACTAATTCAAATTTTAAAAAGTTTATTTAAAGAAGTAACTTAGTAAAAGTTACTGATAGTCATAAAATAGTAATTCTGGCAGAATTAAGGTTTCTGGCAGAACAACAGCCCTGCAGATTATACAGTAGCATATACTGAGTCAGTACCGTTTTACAGTACAGACATGTTTTTAGTTTATTTCAATATTTCTATAATTCCTGGGAATCGTCGTACTGAGCTCTAAATAAAAGATTTTCTCATCATCACATCAGCTCTTATATACGTCCCTACCGAGGGGCTCGACCCTACCCTGAATTAGGGCGATCGGGCCTAGGTCGACCACGCGGGCCCAGTGCGGGTTGGTCAATTTCACACACAACCTTCGAGTTTCTTCGCAGATGTGTGCAGGTTTCCTCACGATGTTTTCCTTCACCGTAAGAGCGTCGGATGAACGTACATATGAGATCGAAATTCGAAAACACATTGGTACGTGGCAGAACTCGAACCACGACCTCCCGGATAGGAGGTAGCGATTTTCCGAAAGATTTCCTATTCTATTCTGATTGCATTGTGTTCGAAGTTCGCGAAAAATATTAAAAACAGTCATTAACGTCAAAAAAATCATTGATATACCTAACACAAATAATGTCATTAGAACATGAAAACAATATGACACAAGAATTAATAAGTACACACGAGATAGTACGAGGGCGGTTTGATAAGTCCGTGACTACATGAAAACTTATATATTATTTTTTTGTTTCATAATTGGTAAGCCCTTGACATCATCTCACCTGATGGTAAGTGACGTTGATGCCGAAAATGGAAGCGGGCATACAAAGATTCCCGAACGCAATGGGGAACTGGCTATCTTATCTTCAAGCTGGCACACATCGATGCTGTTAACATTGATGCTTGGCGGCAGGACTTAGATAAGATGGTGGTAGCTAGCTAGGCGGGCTTAAAAAATGCCCTACCACCAACCAAACCGAATCATACAAAGTTAGACTCCGCCGGGAATCGAACCCGCGACCTCCTGATGTGAAGCTAAAGGACTTAACCAGTAAAAACCACTCACCCGGCCCTCCTGTCGCGCACGAACGGCGTCAGCCGCTCGACGGTTTCGATGTTGTGCGCGAACACGTCCAGCCCGCACTTGGCGATCGTTTCGATGCAGTCGCGCACGCCTCGGAAGTCGGGCACCAGGCATTCCACTAGGATCTCCTTGTTCCTGTCAATGTTGGAAGGCTCTTTAGGTAAAGAAGGTATAGCGGTATTGAGTTGGCTAGGGCCAGGCACATAAATACGGCTGCCCGAGCGCGGAGCTCACTTTCTTTGCGCAGACGCCGAAGGCAACTTGGTTTTAGCACTGATTGTGTGCGTGTTTTTTTTTTTAATTATTGATTTCCTCATTAAAATGATTTTAGAGTGCACACAATTCTTTTTTAAAATTAAAAATAAATTACAATCCGCTTAAAATACATTATGCCTTCAGGGTAATCCAATCCCACATGAGTTGTATCAAAATCGGTTTAGCATTTCATTTAGAATTAACAAATTAATAAAAACAAAAAAACCGGCCAAGTGCGAGTTGGACCATGAGGGTTCCGTACCACCACACCTCTCCACACAACTATGTCAATGATACCTATCCTATACACATGACAAACAAAAGACACAAACGCGAGCAACAGAAAAATACTAATAGCGTTATCTAGTGGTGTTTTAGTGAACTATTTACCGTAAAAAAAAACGTATTATATTGAGTTTACCACTTTACTTTCAATTGATAGAATTCTTATAGGTTTTCCTGTAATCTAACTATATTCCGTATTTTTTTCAAAACTTTAGGCTCAGTAGTTTTTATTTTACAATGATAACAAAAATATATTTGAGATCCTCATAACGAGCCCTTTCCATTGATATACAGGGTGGTCCATAAATACGTTGACAAAAGTTTTTTTTGAATAATTAAAATGACATAACTTTGAAAGTACAAATTGTGGTCTATACTGAAAATTAAACTTTTTACTAACAATGATAATTATCTTCAAAATATCAGCGCTTGGCTTTGATACATAGCAGTAAACGTTTTTCAAAATTGTCGACTATTTTCCGCACCTCTTCCGTACTTATTTTTTCCCATTCTTCGAGAAGTTTCTTATTCAGCGATTCAATAATGCTATGCCTTGTAGCACAGGCCCATGTCTCCAGAATAGACCACACACTGTAATTCATGGGATTTAAATCCGGCGAGTAGGGTGGCCATTCTTTAGAGCATAAGAAACCCGAAAAATTGTCTTGACACCACTTTTGAACATTCAGAGCCCCATTTGCAGGAGCAGAATCCTGTTGGAAAATCCATGACTGATTTCAAAGTGCTTCTAACTCCAAGGAAGAACTACAGACTCGAGAATATCTCGACGCTACATATCTTGGTTAATTTTCACCCCCTTTTCAACGAGTGTATTGCCCATAGAACAAATACCACCCCAAACCATGACTGACTTGGCCTTTTGGCGATGAAGAATAACTGCGTTTGTTCCAGGACGACTACAAGAGTAAATCGTATCATTTTGGTGATTATGAGCTTGCTCTATCGAAAAATAAATTTCGTCCGTAAAAAGCACATTTTTCCAATTTTCAGTTGCGGCGCGCTGCCTCAGCAAACGCCATGTTTTTAGGCGAATTTTTTTATCTTTGTCCTCCAGCAGTTGGGCTTTTCGCAACTTGTATGCCCTTAGATTTAGTTTATTTTTGACAATACGCATCTCTGATGATCGACTTATTCCTAATTTTCTCACCTTAGCATGTGGATTACGAGTTAACCTTTGTTTGAAGATGTGCCGCACCCGTGAAGTGTTAATGGCCCTGTTCCTGCCTCTTCCTGGACGGTCACCAGTGTGGCCCAACTCGTTATAACGTTTGATGGCCATATAAACCAGTGGGCGGCTGACGCCGAGGGCTTTGACTATGTCGCACTGCCTTTTTCCAGCCTCATGCAAAGAAATTGTCGCTTCACGATGTCTAGACATGGCGAATCTTTAACAAAATTTGCACTCCAAAATGGCGGGAAAATATGTGACAGTTTGCATTTAAATTTTGTCAACGTATTTATGGACCATCCTGTATAACACAATAAGGTATGCAAAACTTTTTTTTTTAATTTCCTAATTTTACCTCCCAAAAATGACGCTTATTTAAAAAAAACTTATTTACTTTGCACATTTGGGTTTGGGTCATAGTATTACACCACAGAGCACAGAATCACATCGCTCGCGCCCCCTACTAGAGACGCCTTTATCAACACATTTCATACAACACAACGTGTCAGCGGGCGGCACCGTTTACCCACACCTTTATACTCACTACTACAGAAGTGTCGTATATGTATAGTCTTACTTATTTAGTACCGCCCCCAGATAGTGCTGTGGTATGGAACTATGGAGCTGATATTTTTTATCGATAGATAATGTATTAATTTTTATGAAACCTGACTTTATGTTTTGGAAAAAATATATACAAGACTTTTTTAAGATTGCAGCCAGCGATAAAATATTATGACTATTTACTTCAAGTCCCTTGAATAGGACGGTTAATAGTTAGTTATCTGCGTGATCGAATCAGAAACGAGGAGATCCGCAGGAGAAACAAAGTAACCGACATAGCTCACAGAATCGCTAAACTGAAGTGGCAGTGGGCAGGGCACATAGCTCGTAGAAGAGATGGCCGATGGGGCAGTAAAGTTCTCGAATGGCGACCGCGCTACTTTCCTGTCGCTAAAATTCACTTAGGTTTTGTACACGGATTATTAGGAAAGCTAAAATAAATAATTAATATTGAAAAAAAATATTTCAAAATGAATTTCCAGTTCCAATTTAAAATAACTAAATTTCATACATCCATGATACGACATAGAAGCGAGTTCGCTAACATGAACTATCGATATCGTGCCAACCAACGGCGTCACGTCACTACTGTAATCACTAACTGAGACTAGCTAATAACGGCGCATCGCATTGTGGTATTTGTTGAGGTTTTGGGTTTCAAGATGATTCTAGAAATTGCTAAAAAATCTTTAATTTTTTGCTTACCTGTGATATGTTAGGTCAGAATTTTGTTTATTCACCTTTTTACTGTAATTATGACACCATATCACAGCAAATTGGGGCATTTTTACGTTTCTTTTGAGCAAGTTTACTCCACGGCGCGCAAATGGGAACTGACGGGCCGCGTATGCGACTTTCGCCTACAGCCAGGCGCTGCTTGGCACGTGGTATTATTATTACTTTCGTCTCTAGTAGGGCGCGAGCGAGCGTATTCCGTGCTCTGTGGATTACACCATTCCATTCTACGAAAATTTCACCTAATTTGGTCCAGTAGATTCGGAGCAAATTGGCTGTGACAGACGGACGGACAGACAGACAGACGCACGAGTAATCCTATATAAGGGTTCCGTTTTTTTATTGTACGGAACCCTAAAAAAGAGCAAAATAGTAGTTGTTGCTATTGAAGTCGGTTGTCACGGGTAGTTGGCTAAAAATCATTACAGTTTTTTTAGCTGTGCATGAAAAATACAGTATGTTTTATTCGCTGATAAGCTTTGATAATCCACAAACGGTCTCATGAAAATTACAAAGTTTTCCCCAAGTACTACTTCTAAAGCAGAAGTCGGCCAAGTGTAAGTACCCACTCGCGCTAAGGAGCCCGAATTGAATGAAAAGAAAACCTTAACACTCCGGGAGTGCCGACAGAAGTGAAAACTTTTTACAGTTTTATAAGTTTTGACCCTCCGAGTGTTCCTGGAACAGTGGCGATTACATTACATTACAATGTCGCGAGTTCATTGGTTGTTTACTATCTTAAAAATGCTTTTATAAGTTTTGACCACGCTCCGAGTGTTCCTGGTACGGTGGCGGTTAGATTACATTACAGTGTCGCGAGTTCAATGGTTTTTTCCCGTCTCAAAAATGCTTTTATAAGTTTTGAACCTCCAAGTGTTCCTGGTACGGTGGCGGTTACATTACATTACATTACAGTGTCGCGAGTTCAATGGTTTTTTTCCATCTCAAAAATGCCCAACGCTCTCATTGGAATCATTTGTTTGAAATGAACAGGTGTCATTGATGTACTCGTTTGTGGTACGGAACCCTCGGTGCGTGAATCAAAATTTTTTTTGTAATAAACAGGAGTTTTCTCACCGTCGCTTTATTTCCCTGACAGTTTCAGCGAAGTGCGCCGCGCCGCCGTCCGGCAAATCTGTTGGCAGGCGAAACATTCAATAAATTGCACAAAGAAGCATGACAACTTAGTAGAGAGAGTTGGTCACGGCAACTTGTAAAGTCAAAAACACAAAAATGGCTTCTCGTGTGATCGTTTTATACAGAGTGTAGCAAAATTGGTGTAGGGTCTGCTAACTGGGGCTTCCATTCAACTTTTCCCTTTGTCAACTCGTAAAAAAAATTAACTCTTCATAAAAATGGATCTGCTCATTGATCAATTTTGTGCTTTTTTATGGAGCGTCGATTTGTTTTATAATAATTGTTTATAGGTTTCTTGGGGAAAGCTGCTGAACAATGTGTGCAAATTATCATGATCATCATCATTGGCCTCTACGTCTGTTACAGACGATTCTCTACAGTGTCCTAGTCTAGAGGCAAAGCTTTAAAAAAAAAATTAAAAAATTCGAAAAACCTAAAAAAAAATTAGGTACAAGCTTTAATTTGAAAATAATTTTAATTATTTCGTATTCTTCTCAGAAAACCTTTTCATTTGATACCCATATTGTAAGAGTGAATTAAAAATAACTAGTCCGTCATCTTGGGTGTGCCGCCATGTTGGATTTAAAATGACTTCACTTAACCATGCATTGTCATCCAAACTGAACGTGTATACAAAATTTTAGCTCAATCGGTGAAAGGTATATGCTTCAAAATTGATTGAACAAGCTTGCAATTCATAAAGTAGGTAGTATATAAAAACTCATAAATCACTACCGTCTCGGTCCACAGAGGTGAGCACAATGTACCCGAGGCCCCACTGGGCGACGGCGGTGGCGGTGTTGGCGGGCTCGGCCGGGTCCAGCGGGGGCGGCGCGCGCGACGTCTTCACTGAGCAGAACATGCAGCCTCGGGTGCAAGTGTCGCCCATTAACTGGAACATACCATCATCATCACTTCAGCCGATGTCTACTGCTGAACAAGATTTCACAACGACCAGTTCTGCGCTGCCCGCATCCATGATATACAAAATATAAGTATAAACAGGGCATAGCATTTATCCGTATTGATACGGCTCTCAAACTTCACAATAACATTATATTATGCTCCATGTGGTTCGAATCCTGCCACGTACCAATGTGTTTTCGAATTTCGATCTCATATGTACGTTTATCCGACGCTCTAACGGTGAAGGATAACATCGTGAGGAAACCTGCACACATCTGCGAAGAAACTCGAAGGTTGTGTGTAAAGTTGACCAACCCGCAGTGGGTCCGCGTGGTCGACTAAGCCCCGATCGCCCTAATTCAGGGTAGGCTCGAGCCCCTCGGTGGGGACGTATATATGAGCTGATGTGATTGATGCTCCATGCATGAGATAAAATCAGGATGAGAATGCTCCAATGGTCAGCCGGTGGATAAAGTCCAAAACAACTATGTACGAAGCAGTTTCAGAGTAAGCCCGCTATCGGAAAAACTGACCGAAACCAGACTACGCTGGTATGGTCATGTCAGGCGAAGACCGAAAGAACATATGACCCGTAGAGCACTTAACATAGAGTCTGAACCAAGACTTAAAAAGGTTAAAAAGTCATTTGTGGGGCAGTGTATAAGATTCTACAATAAAATTCCAGAAAATGTAACTAGTTTGTCAGAGAATAAATTCAAGACTCATGTCAAAAAACGCTTGTGCTCTAAAGGATATTATAAAATGTAAGACTGAGACTGTAAACTGAATCATGGCATTATGCAATAGACAATAAGTTTTGTTTTGACTATTTAAAAGTGTGTAAACACCTATTTAATTAAAATAAATTATTTTGGTTTGATTTGATTTGACCCCGACTCACATGGACATCGGTTGTAAATAAGGATTTGAAAGCCATTGACGACCCAGAACCGACTTAACTGGCGAAGAGCGATTAGGAGAGCCGATCCCAAGTTGGGCCGACATCGGACAAGGCCGGACAAAGAATAAGAAGCATGTGACTAAATCAGAATAAGGTGAAATCTGTGAACACTGTTCTGCCTAAATTATCGAAATTATGATCAAAGAGTAAGGAATATTACTTTAGAAAGCTATGATTAAGATTCACTGCAGCTTCTTGGAACTCTGCTTACAGGACACTGGTGGGTTGAAACTATGTTTAGCTGACCTCGAGGCGGACTTTATCTACCCTTTGTATTTGGGGCAGTGTGTTGTTCACTGAGATAACATTTGCGAGTATGAGGAGAAACGGAGTTTTAAATTTTTTTCTATTTTTTTTTTCATCTACAATCTCAGCTGATACATATAGTAACTAACGATGATGCCAAATATGGAAGTGGGCTTGTCAAGATTCCCCAACGCAATGGATAACTGGCTATCTTATCTCCATACAGAGACATATGATGTTTGGCGGCAAGATTTATATATGACTAGCTTTTGCCCGCGGCTTCGCATCGACATCGGTGTTACAGTCTTTGAGGGTGAGTGGTGCGTGGACATGAGTTTTCTTCAGATCTCTTAGGAACTAAATCGGGCTGTTCTGATTAGCCGTCTATGTAACTTCCCGCCCCCTCAACCAATTCTATACAAAAAATCACTTTAATCCGTTGCTGCGTTTGACGCAGACGTGCGCGAGCGTGGAAATGAGTTATCCCCAGATCTCTCGGGAACTATGTCTGGATATGCTAATTAGTAATTCACCCCCTCAACCATCACAACAATACATTGTTCCGTTTGTTAAAGAAATTCCCCAAAAAAAGAGTATTTTTCAGTTCCCACTGGAACTGCATCAGACTATGCTATTTTCACGGGATAAAAAGTAGCCTATGTCCCTTCCAGTGACACTGGCTACCTGCATGCCAAATTTCATTAAGATTGGTCAAGGCATTGAAGCGTGAAAAAGTAACAAACAAACAAAAACATATTCACATTTATAATATTAGTAAGAATGGTGGTAGCTAGCCAGGTGACAACATTACGCCATGGAGGCGGTTGTAGTAGGAGCTAGGGATTGTAATGGGAAAACTCTTCTTGTACCAAGCACTATCCTGGTCTGAGCCAAAGAGTCAAAAATATTACAATTGAATCCTCCTTAGTGAGATAATTTCAAACTAAGTATGCCCTCACTACGTTCAGCCAGCGCTTCCTAGGCCTGTCGCAAAGATCGGAGAGACAATAACAACAATCCCTTCTAATCAGGGTTCGAAAGGATAGTTATCAATGATAATTATCATGATAATAATCGCGATAATAACAAATGGATAATTATCGACTGATAATAACAAAAGATTGCGTTCGTGACAGTGAACTGTATTCGAACGTGTATTTCCGAACTTGCGTCTATCCGAACGCACAGTGTCAACGTGCCGCGCCTTGGGGTTTCCCCTTAAAAATTCAGTTCGGATTACGGGATTATGCAAAGTTGAGTGAACTTGAGTGTCATTGGTTTTTTTAAGTTAACTATTGTTTATTGAGTAGAATTTGAAAAATGCCTCGCGAGAAAGATCCAATATGGTCATATTATATTTGCATTAAGACAAAAATACTTTCTTTTTTGTTACAATAGCCCAAACTATAATGCATTTATGAAACAATATAACAAATTAATTTCTTTCACTGGTGATAATTATCCGATAATTATTGCATAATTAGCAAGAAGCGTAATTATCTTGATTTCTTCGAACCCTGTTTCTAATATTATAAATGTGAAAATGTGTTTGTTTTTTTATTACCTTTTCACGCTTCGACACCTCAACCAATATTGACGAAGTTTGGCAAGGAGGTATCCTGTGTCACGGAGAAGGACATAGGCTAATCTTTATCCCGTGAAAATAGTATTGTCCGATACGGTTCCTGAGGGACCTGAAAAAATACGCTTGCGGCTCACGCACCACACACCCTCAAAGAGAGTCATGAAAAGCCCCGGGCAAAAGCTAGTAATTATAATATTCAGGTACACATGAAACACGGTCATTTGGCCCTAAACTAGGATTTTCAACCCATTTTTAACCACCTCCGTGTTGTAATGGTTAAGTCCATTAGCTTTACATCAGGAGGTCGCGGGTTCGATTGCCGACGAAGTCTAACTTTATAAAACTCAGTTTGGGCGGTAGGGCATTTTAAAGCACGCCTGGTTAGCTACCACCATTACAACCTTGATGTGTTCCCGCTTGAAGATTAGATAACCAGTCCCCATTGCGTTGGGGAATCTTGGTAAGCCCGCTTCCATCTTTAGCATCATTCTCACTTACCATCATTGTGGATTAAAAAAATAACTACACTATAAGAACCAGAGATTGATATAAATACTTATATCAGTTTTCAATACATATATTAAATACTCAGTGTCGGTGGCGTAACGGCTAGAGCCGACGCCTCCTGTCCGAAAGGTCGTGGTTCGAATCCCGCCACGTACCAATGTGATTTCTAATTTAGATTTCATATGCACGTTTATCCGACGCTCCTACGGCGAAGGAAAACATCGTGAGGAAAACTGCACATGACTGCGAAGAAACTCGAAGGTTGTGTGTAAAGTCGACCATCCCGCACTGGGCCCGCGTGGTCGACTAAGGCCCGATCGCCCTAATTCAGGGTAGGCTCAAGCCCCTCGGTGAGGACGTATATGAGCTGTTATGATGATGGTATTAAATACTAAACACCCAGATACAGAGAGGACAAAGCTGTTTGTCACACGAATGTTTGTCTTGAGTGGGAATCGAACCCACGACCCTCAGCCCATAAGGGCGGAGCGCTGACCACTGGACCACAGGGTGAACTTTGCTGCAGCTTATCCACTACATCTATACAGAGTATAACAGGGGCTTCTGCTCATCATATTATTAAAATGCATCAAATTGGTCAGTCAGCTGATCGATTTATATATCCTTTATTGTACACAAACATTTAAATGACAAGAACTTAGAGAGGATGTGTACAAAGGTGGACTTATCTCTATAAGAGATCTCTTCCATCCAACCGATGTGTATGAAGAGTTAATTACTTTTAAGTAGCTTTCCGTCTTTTAGGTAGTTTTTTATACCATTACTGACTGACCCCGCAAACGTTGTTTTGCCATCCCACTAATATTATAAACGCGAAAGTTTGTAAGAATGTATGGATGTTATGTATGTTTGTTACTCTTTCACGCAAAAATTCCTGAATGGTTCTGGCTGAAATTTGGTAGGTAGACAGATTAGGACCTGGATTAACACAAAGGCTACTTTTTTCCACGCTAGCGCACCCTCGAAAAGTCAAGAAACGTTGTCCACGTATGTGAAGCCGCGGGAAACAGCTAGTAAAAAATACTTGACGACCTATTCACATACCTACCAAATACACATAAATAAAAAACGTGTGGCACTCGGGGACTGCCGCGATAAAGCTATTGCATAGCATTTTTTATCAACTTATGCAATTACAATTATTTATTTATTTTTTATTTATGCAGTATTTATTCACTATTTTTTGATGTTTTACTGTTTTCGTGTGCTCCTTTTGATTAAAGGACCATATAGTCCTTGGGGCGCGGGATGTTTATGTACCTAATAAATTAACACTAAGACAGTTACACCAGTAAAACTGACTAAGTCCTTTCAGTACCGCAAATCGCTAATAGATGGCACTGTAAGTTTTTAGAACGCGGTAACGTTACGTTACGCTCGGCCGAGGTACATGGTAGGTGGAGTGGGGAGTGTTAAGTTTAATTTTCGTTACGGAATTTCTTGATTCGGTCGCCGCGCTCAAAGCCCGCGATAAAAGCTATGCAATAGCTTAAAAATTTAATGAAATCGGTCGAGCCGTTTCGGAGTAGTACGAACACAACCACCGTGAGATTTATATATATTAGTTGTTAGCTTACAATTAAAATTAAATAAAAATAATAAATATATGTTTTTTTCTGTTGACTATGGATCTTTTGGAATATGATGAGTAGAAGCCCAAGTTAGAGTCTCACTTTGTTGTATGTAATAAGTACTATTGAGTATACTTTATAGTTATGGTATACCATGATGGTAGCGGTGGAGGTGCCGTTCTTGCCACCACTCCAGCACTCCCCTATGTTGGGGCAGCGAGCCTCTTCGCAAACTGTGCTCAGGTTCAGGGTACGCAACTGCTTCTTGATCTCTGCAAACTTTGCTCCTGTAAATAATAAACTTCATTGATGGTTGTGCTGTACAGTATAGACACACCCCGGACAGTGCATACAACGGTCGTGAAATAACATTTCTAAAAACAAATGACGGAGCAAACAAAATCACGGCGAAATCCTATACGTTCGAGAATCAAACTATAACCTGGTCAATTTGGTGAGGGTGTGAGGTGGTGAGGTCGGAATCTAGAGAGCGGCAGGGAGTGTCCATACTGTATGTTAGTACTAATATATATACTTTGGTACGGAGCTGCCCGACACTATACCGAAGATATCCCGGACGTCAGCCTGTACGAGATTAGAATGGCTCTCAAACAGCTCAAGAACAACAAGGCACCGGGTGATGATGGAATTACGGCTGAACTTCTGAAAGCAGGTGGATCACCGGTACTTAAAGCTCTTCAGAAGTTATTTAATTCCGTTATACTCGAGGGACAAACGCCTAAGGCATGGCACAGAAGTGTGGTCGTGCTTTTCTTCAAAAAGGGTGACAACACCCTGCTGAAGAACTACAGAACCATCTCACTTCTGAGCCATGTCTACAAGCTGTTTTCGAGAGTCATTACGAATCGTCTCGCACGCAGGTTTGACGACTTCCAGCCTCCCGAACAAGCCGGTTTCCAAAAAGGCTTTAGTACCATAGACCACATACATACGCTGCGGCAGATTATACAGAAGACCGAAGAGTACAATCAGCCACTATGCTTGGCATTCGTGGACTATGAGAAGGCCTTTGATTCAGTCGAAACCTGGGCTGTGCTACAGTCTCTCCAGCGGTGCCAAATTGACCATCGATACATCGAGGTGTTGAAGTGCCTGTATGAAAACGCCACCATGTCGGTTCGCCTCCAGGACCAGAACTCGAAACCTATCCAGTTGCAGCGAGGGGTGAGACAGGGAGACGTTATATCTCCGAAACTGTTCACCGCCGCCCTGGAAGATGTTTTTAAGCTTCTGGACTGGGGTGGACTCGGCATCAATATCAACGGCGAGTACATATCCCACCTCCGATTCGCTGACGATATCGTGGTCATGGCTGAGACTATGGAAGACCTAAGCACAATGCTCGATGGCCTCAGTAAGGTCTCTCAACAAGTGGGTCTTAAAATGAACATGGACAAGACGAAAATAATGTTAAATGTCCGTGTCGCACCCACTCCTCTAAAGGTTGGAGACTCTACACTGGAAGTTGTTGACGAATATGTATACCTGGGACAAACAGTCCAGCTAGGTAGTTCCAACTTCAAGAAAGAGATCAATCGACGAATTCAACTCGGCTGGGCAGCGTTCGGGAAGCTTCGCAATATCTTCACGTCCCAAATACCGCAGTGTCTCAAGACTAAGGTCTTTGACCAGTGTGTGTTGCCAGTGATGACTTACGGAACTGAGACATGGTCGCTTACTATGGGCCTCATAAGAAGGCTCAAGGTCACCCAAAGGGCAATGGAGCGTGCTATGCTCGGAGTTTCTCTGCGTGATCGAATCAGAAACGAGGAGATCCGCAGGAGAACTAAAGTAACCGACATAGCTCACAGAATCGCTAAACTGAAGTGGCAGTGGGCAGGGCACATAGCTCGTAGAACAGATGGCCGATGGGGCAGTAAAGTTCTCGAGTGGCGACCGCGCACCGGAAAACGTAGCGTAGGAAGACCTCCCACGCGGTGGACCGATGACCTGGTGAAGGTCGCGGGAAGCCGATGGATGCGGGCAGCGCAGGACCGGTCGTCGTGGAAATCCTTGGGGGAGGCCTTTGTCCAGCAGTGGACGATTTGTGGCTGATATGATGATGATGACGGAGCTGCCCGCGGGAAATTTTATTTTTGTTTGGTTCGTAACTTTTGAATACGTGGAGGTAGAAGCGTGCGGGTAGCGTCGATTGGTAGCTTGATTCTTGGAATTTTAGTCACCGTGACTCATGAGTCATTACATGGGGAGCAGAGCGCTTTTAATTTTAGGAACACAATCTTTTCTTATCCACAATTGGTGAGCCCTTGGCATCATCTCATCTGGTGGTAAGTTACGATGATGCTGTAGGTACACAGGTGCAGGCGCTGACTAGGTACTGGACTAGGACTGATTACCGCCAGTCGCTCTCCATACCGCGCCCCGTTAGCACGCCCTGTACAGGTACGCTGAACTTTGTTTTGTGTGTGTCAATAAACCGATAAAATTAAGGACCTATTTCTTTACTTACACTGCACCCTTCTGATAGTACATCGAATCGCGTCACATAGCCTATCACCACGTACAATGCCAAAGATGGAAGCTCACCAAGTGTAAGTTAAGACGTTTATTTAGAGTTCAGTATCGATTGCAGTGTGCACTTTCTTTGATCCGAGCAGTACGTGTGGGCAGGTTCCTACATGTAGGCGGGGACGTGGCAAACCAACCAGTCTCGCCTGCGCAACGGGCAATTGAGCACTGTTGAACAATGTGCAAATGATGGTATTCGTAATTTATGCACAGATATAGCACGCTCACCCATGAACTGACCCTTGTGACAAAAATTACATGAACCAAGCTATCGATCAACGCCATCAATTCCCCTCCATTCAAAAGTTACGAAGCAAACAAAAAGAAAATTTCCCACGGGCACCCTGTATAAGTGTACAATACAAAACACTGAGGAGTATGGTTTTCACATTCCTTTATATTTAAACCCTATATGACCTCCTGTTTCTAAATTAAGTTATTTCTGGCCTTATAAACATGCAGGTGTGGATAAATCTACCAGTCGACCTAACTCATTATAGAAGCACAGACCTTGGGGGACGTTCACAGGCTTTTAAGGAGAAAATCCTGGCTGGGTCTGCGTCCATTTTTAGCCGACTTCAAAAAAGGAGGAGGTTCTATGTTTCACTGTATATATTTTTTATGTATATTCACCGATTACTCTGTCAATTGTGAAGCGATTTTCAAAATTATTTTTTTATCTGAAAGAGTATACTCCCAAGGTGGTCCCATTGTCACCAAGTCAGGATCTGATGCTGGAATCCCAAGGAAATCGAAGGCCACCTCCATATTTCTATGCGTTCATGTATGTTGCGTGTTCATGTATTTTCTAAAGCTATTCAAGTTTTTGTGTCCGGTAGTCATCATCTCATGTTGATGAGCTGATGATGGAAGGTACAACTCCTTAACGGTTAGGAGTTGGAGGATATTTTTTTAAATATTATATGCAGATATGTAGGTACACATAGACCAATAGTTGTACTCTTTCAGGTTATTCAGGTAAGCTGATGATGGAAGGTTTGACTCCTTAACTTTCATGCTGCTGAGATGATGCTGAAAGCCACAGGACTCTCTGTATCAGTTAATGAAACACATGCATTACAATATGATGATTCCTACTGACGAGTAGGTGTTTGGGTTTAACGTTGTTACATAGATAGCATTATCCACAAAAATAAAAAATAAATGTTTAAAAAACTTAAAACCGACTTAAAAAAGAAACTAACTCAAAAATATAAAATAGTATTTTTATATATGGATAAACGACATTAACCAACACTAACGAAATGAAAGGTAGATACGAATCAAATTAGGGGCCTACAATTTTTTGAGGTCAATATCAGCACACAGTGTTTTAGATTCGATGGTTTTGCTGGCACTTAATTTCGTGTATTCATATCATCATCATATTAGCCGAAAAACGTCCACTGCTGGACAAAGGCAGGAGTGGCGACCGCGCACCGGAAAACGTAGCGTAGACAGGCCTCCCACGCAGTGAACCGACGACCTGTTGAAGATTGCGGGAAGCCGTCGGATGCTCGCAGCGCATGACCGGTTGTCGTGGAAATCCTTGAAGTGTATTTATATATAAAACATTATTTCATACTTTTGAGGTGAATTTCTTTTTGAATATGGTTTTTACTTTTTGAGGTAAGGATTTCTGCCCAAGAGGAGTGTTGAGTCAGACCATTACACTCTACGATTCAGTCACTAAATGGAAAGTAAGGCCCAATCCATTTCTTTTCACATATTCCGCATGTAGCATGTGCATATTCCGCATGTAGCATGTGCATATTATGCATGTAGCATGTGCATATTATGCATGTAGGAGTAACAAATAATGAAGAGTATATAATTATGGTTAATCTCAATCATAATGACCAAATCATTGCATCTCTAATAATAATTATAATTATTATTGTTTATACACTAGCAGCACCAATGTATATTACTGCAATTGTGGTTATTACCCGACTGCGTCAGAAGGAGGGTTATGTTTTTCGAGAGTATGTATGTATGTATGTAAGTATGTATGTTTGTATGTATAATTGTTTGGCACGCTCTGCAGCCTGAACGGCTGGATGGATTTTAGCTTGAGACGTGTCCTTAGATTCGTATTTACTGTGAGAGTGACACTGGGTATATCAAAATAAAAAAATAAAAAAAATGGCGGATTTTTGGCGCAAAATTCAAATGTTTGACACGCTCTGCAGCCTGAACGGCTCGATGAATTATAGCTTGAGGGTTGTCGTTAGATACGTTTTTACTGAGAGAATGACACTGGGTATATCCAAATAAAAAAACAAAATGGCGGATTTTTGGCGCCATATTCCAATGTTAGGCACGCACTGCAGCCTGAACGGCTCGCTAGATTTTAGTTTGAGGGATGTCGTTAGTTACATATTTACTGTGTGAGTGACACTGGGTATAACAAAATAATAAAAAACAAAATGGCGGATTTTTGGCGCCAAATTCAATTGAATTCATTCAATAATAAAACTAAAAAAATGAATAAAATAAAAAACAGTAATTTAAAAAACTAAAAAACCCGCCTGCGTTTCTGTGTAATTTGGAAATGAAAAACCCTAAAACAAGAAAGTCGTCATACCCGATTGCACTTAACTTAAGAAAAATTGTAGCAGTCGGGACCCATTCTAGAAATGGAGGCATAGTGAATTGAGAGCACATACCTATATTACATTGCAGATTACTCCAATCTACTGACTAGACGGCTGACTTTCTAGAATGGTTCCCGACTGCTACAATTTTTCTTAAGTTAAGTGCAATCGGGTATGACGACTTTCTTGTTTTAGGGTTTTTCATTTCCAAATTACACAGAAACGCAGGCGGGTTTTTTAGTTTTTTAAATTACTGTTTTTTATTCATTTTCAAAATGCTAAATTGGATATCAATTATGTAAATAATTCATTTATTTTAATTAATTAACTGAAAAACTTTAAGTGAATAGATGGCCGTTGGGGTAGTAAAGTTCCCGAGTGGCGATCGCGCACCGGAAGACGTGGCGTAGGAAGGCTTCCCACACGGTGGACCGAAGACCTGGTGAAGATCGCGGGAAGCCGCTGGACGCGGACACCGCAAGACCGGTCTTTGTGGAAATCCCTGGGGAAGTCCTTTGTCCAGTAGTGGACGTCTTTCGGCTGATACGATGATGATATAATCAACTAACCAGTTGGAATGGCAGTCTTCAACCAGGGCGGCAGGCGCAGCCGCTCCGTGTCGCCCTTCTCTCGCTTCAGCTTGCCCCCATACTCGTCCCAGTTCTTGGGCCGGTCGTCCGCTATGAACTCCGCCAATCCGGGCCCCTCGCGAAGTTTCTCTCGTATTGCATCGAGTTTAGATGTGTGATTTTGTCTTTGGAACTGAAATTTAAATTATTCTTAAATAATAGGAGTGCCTATATTTTGTTAGATTTTTCAAAATAAACCAGGTCCACACTAAAGTTTGACAAATATCATCCTTAATTAATATTATAAATATGAAAATGTGTTTGTTTGTTTAGTGTATGTGTTTGCATAGTCCGATGCAGTTCCTGAGGGAACTGAAAATATACTCTTTTATGGTTAATTTCTTTAACATAGCAACGGAACAATGGATTGTGTGACTTTTTGCACAGAGGTGGTTGAGGGGGTGAAAAATTACATGATTTACTATTAAGCATATCCTGACATAGTTCCCGGGGGTTCTGGAGAAAATTCATGTCCACGCTGCGGCTCGCGCACCGCGCACCCTCTATGACAGACATAAAAACGATGTCCACGCGGGCGAAGCCGCGGGCAAAAGCTAGTATACCATATTATATCGTATCAGCCGAAAAACGTCCACTGCTGGACAAAGGCCTCCCCCAAGGATTTCTAAAGTATGTTGCAATGAATTGGATTGTCTGCACAATTTGTCTAGGCTGTTTTTAAAACTATTCCCAGATGGGGGCATCAACCACATCTTGAAAAACTTGTTCCCGATATTTATGACTCGGTTATTAAGTGTGTGATGATGATCCTCTTTAGTGTAAATGCAAATAGACAAATTATAAAAGTAAGTAAGTTAGAATGGCTCTCCAGCTCAAGAACAATACCGAGTGATAATGAAATTACGGCTGAACTCCTAAAAACAGGTGGAATAGCAATATTTTCAACCGCTTCAATAGTAAATGAGCATTAAATAAGGGTTCTAATAATACAGTTACGTGAATATAATATTAACTGATATTATTGGGGTAATAGAATTTTGGATTTTTCATATGAAAAATCCAAAATTCTGGCACTTTTCAGTCAGAATTTACTTAGGTTTGATTTTGAGCAATTTAAAGCGCCCAAATATATTTAAAATATATGACAATATACAAAAGACTAAAAAAACCACTTCAGGAACCACATAGTGAAAACTTTGAAAGCAGTCTTATTATGTGATTTTATTGACAGTCAATGCACAAAGGATGAGAGTGTTCACTACAGATTCTACTATATGGTCCTGACCCTGGTCTCGGTCCTGATCCTGGGTGTGATCTTTATTGTCAATCCTTACTTAATATTATAAATGTGAAAATGTGTTTTTTTGTTTGTTTGTTACCTTTTCACGCTTCAATGCCTTGACCAATCTTAATTAAATTTGGCATCCAGGTAGCCTGTGTCACAAGGAAGGACATAGCCTACTTTTTATCCCGTGAAAATAGCATAGCCCAATGCAGTTCCCGAGGGAACTGAAACAATACTCTTTTTTGGTTAATTTCTTTAACATCGCAACGGAACAATAGATTGTGGGATTTTTAACACAGAGATGGTTGAGGGGATGGGAAATGACACGATTTACTAATAAGCATATCCTAACATAGTTCCCGAGGTATCTGGAGAAAATTAACGTCCACGCTCGCGCGCACCGCGCACCCTCTAAAAGAGTCATAAAAACGATGTCCACGCAGGCGAAGCCGCGGGCAAAAGCTAGTACTTTAATAATTCTGAATTAGTTCCGACTCAGGTACCTAAAATTTTCAATATCCTCTTCATTACCAGACTGGTCTGAAGCACTTGGAAGTTTACAATATATTCACTTTTTCTCCAAAATATGGACTCGTAATTGTTTTTATTTTAGGACCCTAAAGAGAACTTTTGGGTGGTATTTTTACTATTTTCTGCCATATTGCCTACAAAATCTGTTACAAATATAAATTCTCATAGAAAATATTTTGTATGGCAACAACGGACGTGTAGCCAGAAAGGTTCCGATCAAAATTTAAATGTGTAATATGCATCTATTTTTCCACTAAAATTTAAGCTACTGAGCCACTCAACCATGGGAAATGGGGGCAAGTTTTTGTAACTAAAAAACGAAAAAAGCGCGGAGTCTGTGAGACTCCATGTCCATACTTAAAGGTTAAACCCAATTCACCCACTCGCCAATAGGATATCATCAAATCATAATGCATGTGTTTCAATAACTGATACAGTGTCCTGTGGCTTCCATCATCATCTCAACAGCATAAAAGTTATGGAGTTAAACTTTTTATCATCAGCTCGCCTGAATAACCTAAAAAAATACAACTATCATAAATAACCTATAATAATTAAAGAATTATCCTCCAACTCCTAAATGTATGTTGTACCTTCCATCACCAGCTCATCAAAATGAGATGATAATTACCAGAAGCAAACACTTGAACAGCTCTAGAGAATACATATATGAAATACATAATATGTGCCTATAAAATTTGAATAGTTCCCTCGATTTCATATCAGATCCTGACCTGATGACCAAGAGACCACCTAGAAAATATGCCCTTTCAAAAAAAAAATTTCAAGTCGGTCCAGACGTCTTTGAGTAACCAGGGAACATACATAAAAAAAACAACGAACTGAGAGCTACCTCCTTTTTTGAAGTCAGTTAAAAATAAAAAAAAAATTACACAAAAGAGAAAAAAGTAAAAGAATGAATAAACTACTGATATGATATGTAATGATAATGCACAAGCGAGCATCGTCGCTGATGCGCAGAGTGTGGGCCAGCGGCAACAGCATCCTGCAGGTGGCAGACAGCTGCGACTGACCCGTGCTATGACACTGCATGCGAGTAGCATCTGGGCATTCTCGATAATTTAATACTTTTGACACACCTATCCTTTACTAACATAGATTGTAAGACCTTTGTTACTAACACATTTGAATGCAAGTTATCCGAAATAAAGAAATAATAACAATAAATAATAAAACAAAAGTAACACTTATGTGCGCACTCGTCTGAATGGACAAATAATTGACATAATATGTAATTGAGGTAATAAGTATACATATACTGTTCTGATCTATGTCAAATTGTATCATAATACAGGTGAGGGGTTAAGACAACTATATTTATTATATAAGTTTCTAAACTCTTTTGGTTTCGGGTTTCATATAAACATTGAAACCTAAAGGTTTCTAAACTCTTTTGGTTTCGGGTTTCATATAAACATTGAAACCTAACACCATTGGTTGCAAAAAATTGGAAAAAAAAACAATTAAATGGTTTTATATAGATAGTAAGAATTTATATTATAGATAATAAGAAGATTTCATTAGTTACTAGATCAATAATTAGTATTTTATCAGAATAAAAACAAGAATACTGAGATATCTTCAAAATGTAAGCTGCCCAACCACCCTAGAGGGTCAAATTGCCTGGCGCTCTTACGTCCTGGCTGCTAGTTTGATCTACACACAACAAGGCATAAAGATAACCTTTGAATTGCCTTGCATTGCGCACCCTCTAAAAGAGTCATAAAAACGATGTCCACGCAGGCGAAGCCGCGGGCAAAAGCTAGTACTTTAATAATTCTGAATTAGTTCCGACTCAGGTACCTAAAATTTTCAATATCCTCTTCATTACCAGACTGGTCTGAAGCACTTGGAAGTTTACAATATATTCACTTTTTCTCCAAAATATGGACTCGTAATTGTTTTTATTTTAGGACCCTAAAGAGAACTTTTGGGTGGTATTTTTACTATTTTCTGCCATATTGCCTACAAAATCTGTTACAAATATAAATTCTCATAGAAAATATTTTGTATGGCAACAACGGACGTGTAGCCAGAAAGGTTCCGATCAAAATTTAAATGTGTAATATGCATCTATTTTTCCACTAAAATTTAAGCTACTGAGCCACTCAACCATGGGAAATGGGGGCAAGTTTTTGTAACTAAAAAACGAAAAAAGCGCGGAGTCTGTGAGACTCCATGTCCATACTTAAAGGTTAAACCCAATTCACCCACTCGCCAATAGGATATCATCAAATCATAATGCATGTGTTTCAATAACTGATACAGTGTCCTGTGGCTTCCATCATCATCTCAACAGCATAAAAGTTATGGAGTTAAACTTTTTATCATCAGCTCGCCTGAATAACCTAAAAAAATACAACTATCATAAATAACCTATAATAATTAAAGAATTATCCTCCAACTCCTAAATGTATGTTGTACCTTCCATCACCAGCTCATCAAAATGAGATGATAATTACCAGAAGCAAACACTTGAACAGCTCTAGAGAATACATATATGAAATACATAATATGTGCCTATAAAATTTGAATAGTTCCCTCGATTTCATATCAGATCCTGACCTGATGACCAAGAGACCACCTAGAAAATATGCCCTTTCAAAAAAAAAATTTCAAGTCGGTCCAGACGTCTTTGAGTAACCAGGGAACATACATAAAAAAAACAACGAACTGAGAGCTACCTCCTTTTTTGAAGTCAGTTAAAAATAAAAAAAAAATTACACAAAAGAGAAAAAAGTAAAAGAATGAATAAACTACTGATATGATATGTAATGATAATGCACAAGCGAGCATCGTCGCTGATGCGCAGAGTGTGGGCCAGCGGCAACAGCATCCTGCAGGTGGCAGACAGCTGCGACTGACCCGTGCTATGACACTGCATGCGAGTAGCATCTGGGCATTCTCGATAATTTAATACTTTTGACACACCTATCCTTTACTAACATAGATTGTAAGACCTTTGTTACTAACACATTTGAATGCAAGTTATCCGAAATAAAGAAATAATAACAATAAATAATAAAACAAAAGTAACACTTATGTGCGCACTCGTCTGAATGGACAAATAATTGACATAATATGTAATTGAGGTAATAAGTATACATATACTGTTCTGATCTATGTCAAATTGTATCATAATACAGGTGAGGGGTTAAGACAACTATATTTATTATATAAGTTTCTAAACTCTTTTGGTTTCGGGTTTCATATAAACATTGAAACCTAAAGGTTTCTAAACTCTTTTGGTTTCGGGTTTCATATAAACATTGAAACCTAACACCATTGGTTGCAAAAAATTGGAAAAAAAAACAATTAAATGGTTTTATATAGATAGTAAGAATTTATATTATAGATAATAAGAAGATTTCATTAGTTACTAGATCAATAATTAGTATTTTATCAGAATAAAAACAAGAATACTGAGATATCTTCAAAATGTAAGCTGCCCAACCACCCTAGAGGGTCAAATTGCCTGGCGCTCTTACGTCCTGGCTGCTAGTTTGATCTACACACAACAAGGCATAAAGATAACCTTTGAATTGCCTTGTTGGATGACGTATCTATCTTCTGAGCATTTGAAGGGATAAAGCAGAACAGATTATATGAGAATATAAGGTAACAAGTTTGTTTTTGTTTTTCTGATAAGTGCTGTTGTAGTTAGTAATAGTAATTCAATTCAATTCAAATTATTTATTTCAAATAGTCAATCCATAATGTGATAGTAACAGACATCTTATAAAACTAAGTTAGTATTCAGTTTTGTTGGTGCTAAAATCTCAAGAAAGTTTCTCCATCCATCAATCCTTTTCTAAAAAAAATTTCTTCTGTTTTGACATTGCTAATGGAATGATTGTGTCTTCGGACTCTGAATATAGTCAAATTGGTTGTAGTTTTTATCAGGCAGCCATTGGAGTGGTATCCTTTTAAGTGCACCCCAACCGGCAGCCTTCTCATGTACCCAACATAATTGTTGTTTTATTTGGTACAAACGGTCGCACTCATGTAGGGACACTCCAACATAATTGTTGTTTATTGCCAAAAAATATTTTATTTGGTACAAACGGTCACAGAAAAGTATGCCATTATCCTGAGGAACATTTACAGAATGATTGAACCTCAAGATAATGGGATGATTTAATTCAGTCATGAAAGGTCATGATACCATTGAAAGACTTTTTCTAACGAAATATCTCTTGAAGCAAAATCAGCTGATACTTACATCATTATTTTTGAAGACTATACATGGCCTTATCCTGTTTCGAAACATACTTGTCGGTTTTTTATCTCTCGGAAATAAGCTCCCAACTTGTTACTTTCACCGTGAAATTAGTTCTATGCGTACGCTGCGGAAAAATTAAACAGGAAATAAACATGAACAACTTACGAATTTATTTCGATACAAATTTCGTAAGTCGTAATAGAAGTATGAAATATGACCAAAAATAAAAGAAATGTCATTGTCAATGTCACTATTAACTCCTCTCTCTAATAATATTTGAATGGAACTTAGTGACAACGATGACCTACGATTACAAGTGACAAAGATGTAACAATATATTATTAGAGTGAACTTAATCGCTGTGGGCAAAAACGAAATACTTTTACCACAGTTTAAGAATCCCTACAGTCGTTCAACCCGTTTGATAATCGCGTCATCGCCGTTATCACTAGTCACTGATCCCAGTACAAGGGTGTCACAATACTTGACAATAAAATGAAAGAAAATGCCATCACGTAGAAAAATTAATTCAAAAGTGTAAAATCGATATTTGAAGGTCCATGAAGTCTCTGATCAAAAAAATTGGCGGCAATTTTGAACTTTTCAGTAACTGAACCGATTATTTCCAAAATCGATATCTGAAGTCCACTGAGGTCTTGCTTCCAAAATCGAAACGTAGTCTTGGTCCCCAATCACGAATCCGTTGTCAGAATTGAATAAAGTTGCCATTTTGAACTTTTTAGTTATTTAACCGATTGCTTTCAAAATCAATATTCGAAGTTCTCTGAGGTCCCATATCACGAATCCGTTGTCAGAATAGAAAATAATTGGCGCCATTTTGAACTTTTTAGTTACTAGACCGATTGTTTCCAAAATCGATATCTGAGGGTCCCTGGGGTCCCTTTACGAAACCGTTGTCATAATAATAAAAAAACGCCATTTTGAACTACTTAGTTACTGGACTGATTGCTTCCAAAATCGATATCTGATATCTTTATATTCGTTGTCAGTTGCCGCCATTTTGAACGTTTTAAATACTGGACCTATAGCTTCCTTTCCTCCTTTTAAATTAAGATAAGATAAACTCATTTTGTTTGGTGTTCAGTTATTTAAAAATTAAGGTTACTCTATTACGTGGGATACACATTTCTTTTTTTTTCTTTTCTTTTTTTTCTTTTTTTTATTCTTTCTAAGTGTTCTCAACCATTGTCATCAACTAGCTCATTTGATTTGTTTAATATATTATACAGGGTTTTAATCTAAAAG
Organism: Coleophora flavipennella; assembly: GCA_947284805.1. Lineage (NCBI taxonomy): Eukaryota > Metazoa > Arthropoda > Insecta > Lepidoptera > Coleophoridae > Coleophora > Coleophora flavipennella. Next base: position 12,549,249 of record OX369295.1, read on the forward strand.
TGCGTCATATTCACAGATATAATAGTAAATCGTGTTACCATCAAATGTTGACTATACATAATTTCAGGTTATTTAAAAAACGAAAAAAAAAACAACAAGTATGTTTTAGAGTGTGAATGGGAATAAACCATTTTCTTTCGCGCTTGATTTCGGACGGAATGGGAATACACCTAAAGCAACCGAGGTCACCGAGGTCGGGTGTCTACGAGTATTGGCAAGTGTAGCAGCTGCTTGGCGGGCTTAGGACCGACAAAATAACCAATTTCATTATTAGTTACCTAGTTCTGAACAAAAACGCGAGAAATAAACGTGGTTATTACGTACTTACTAAGAAACGATTGAGGCATTAGGCGATTGTCTCTCTCTGAGATTTTGAGTCGCACACGCAGCAAGCATCACTCGTTGGGTTGGTCCTCCACAGCTTGCCCTAAGCTGTTACCACTTATTGCATAAAGACGCACCATTGCACATAAGTCCACATTGGAATAATTGAAAAGTCGCACCATTTCACATTGGAATAAATTGTCCATCTTGACACGAAACGTTGGTGCAGCGGGCGGGAGATAATTAAAAGATGTATGGGTCTTCGCTAGACAAAGGTCGCGGGTGCACTGACTGATAGATATGATAACTTGCGAATGCGACGCGGCTCATCAAAGAATGTCAAAGAGCCGCGCCGGCGCGCGCCGCCCCGCTGCCGGAACTTTGTGTCCTTTGACGGCACCGCGCGCCGCCGCGCCGGCCGCGGCCGGCGTAGCCGCATAGCATCGCATAGTGATATGCATTATATTTCGATAATAAGAGTTGTGTGCATATGGTGTCGGTAAAAAAAATTAAAAGATATTTTTTGGTAAAAATGTTAGGTCATTATTTTATAATTTTATTGGATTCAGAATCAGCAGTATACCTACTTCCGAGAATTTGACGCACTTTTAGATTAACACCCTGTATATGTGTGTGTTACCGCAGTGTCTTAAGACCACGGTCTTCGACCAATGTGTGTTGCCAGTGATGACGTACGGAACTGAGATATGGTCGCTTACTATGGGCCTCATAAGAAGGCTCAAGGTCACCCAAAGGGCAATGGAGCGTGCTATGCTCGGAGTTTCTCTGCGTGATCGAATCAGAAACGAGGAGATCCGTAAGAGAACCAAAGCAACCGACATAGCTTTCAGAATTGCTAAACTTAAGTGGCAGTGGGCGGGGCACATTGCTCGTAGAACAGATGGCCGTTGGGGCAGTAAAGTTCTCTAGTGGCGACCACGCCCCGGAAAGCGTAGTGTAGGCAGGCCTCCCACTCGGTGGACCAATGACCTGGTGAAGGTCGCGGGAAGCCGCTGGATGCGGGCAGCGCAGAACCGGTCGTCATGGAAATCCTTGGGGGAGGCCTATGTCCATCAGTGGACTTCTTTCGGCTGATATGATGATGATATGTGTGTGTGTTTGTCAAATTAATCTTAAACTATTGAAGTGTGTTCATCTCTTGCAAAGTTACAGCACAGTCTTCTCGTTTTGTTTAAAATTAATATGTTTGTCTAGTGTAAGTAAAATGTTTTTTTTTTTGTACTTGATAGACAGTAATTATGTACCATTAACTGTATAATTATTATGTGCCTGGTGTCTCAATAAACTTATTTTATTCTATTCTACAAAAACCTATAGTGGCCGACATTAACCTTTTAGTTACTGGACCGATTGCTTCCAAAATCGATACTAGCCGCCATTTTGAACTTTTAGTTACTGGAATGATTGCATCTAAAATCGATATTTGAGGATTCCTGAAGACATTAATCACGAATCCTTTGTCAGAATTTAAAAAAAGGTGGGCCCCATTTTGAACTTTTTAGTAATGGTGGCGCATCGGGAGCCGGGTCGTTCCTTTACCTTTAATATGGTTGAGAGGAGCGATGGCTGACTCTCGCGTTATACTCGTGACCGGGTGCTGTCCGTGTGAACTGGCCTACACTTGTCAAAGGCGTTCATGACATTCAATAATTTTAATGTACCTATAACTTCTCGTGTCATGTTGTTTTCATGTTCTAATGACATTATTTGTTTTTTTTTATATCACGGATTGGATTTTGACATTATTAACTAATTATTGTTTATTTCTTGATATTTACAAATGAAATTATGTAATCACTATTTTATGACTCTCAGAAAGAGTGTGATTTGCACCTATTTTGAATAAATATCTTGAATCTTGAATCTGGACCGATTGCCCCCAAAATCGATACTGGCCGCCATTTTGAACTTTTTAGGTACTGGAGTGATTGCTTCTTAAATCGATATTTGAGAATCCCGGAGACCCTTACCACGAATCCGTTGTCAGAATTGAAAAAAGTTGCCACTATTTTGAACTTTTTAGTTACTGGACCAATTGCTTCCTAAATCGATGTCTGTAAATCTCTGAGGTCCCTAATGAAATCACGAATCAAAGCAGCGTGAAGCAGTTCAAAATGAATTTAAAAAAATACATTTTGATGGCGTTAATGTATTTTGTTTGTAATGAATAGGTATCATTGATATAGTCATGTGGAGAGTTGTAAAGGTACAAAGCTTTTGGTGAACGATTCTGATTTGCACTTGACCGGTTTATTAGCTTGCTTGTCTGCTTTCGAAACAAATTTCATTATCGACAATAACAATTAAAACTCTTAAAAATTAACGGCAACAAAATAATTTTTTTCAACGAAATGGTTGTATGACTAACCCTAAAACTAGCAATTTTGGAAAGTGAACAAAGAATTGCAGTATAAATGTTAAAATAAAGAAACTCAGGTCAGTTTCGTAAAGTTTGTGAAGAACAATTGAAGCGCAATATTCTTACAACAAAAGAAATATATGATAATAGTTTACCCATGGTTCAAAGAAATAATAAAGACTCTTTCACGCCACTTGCGTCTCTGGGCTCATTGAAGGGCAGGAGAAACGATTTTGAAAACACTTTCATCAAATTATAAAAAGAAACTAAGTTCGAACGTCAAATCCTATGCTAATTGTAGTCTATTCAGGAAGTAGAAATGTCGGAAGAATGGAATACCTTCAACACATATAAATCAAGACCCGGCAGACCAACTCAATAACAATAGCGCCCCCTGCAGAAATCTTTTAAATAGGTAAAACTTTAAACGGAAGCCAGAAAACTACGAAGATAACCCCAACAACAAGCCCAACAGAACACTTTAATGCTGGACAGCCCGCTGATCTCTTTTATTGGTACAACTACAAAGAAGGAAATGCAAGATAGGGAGACCAGTCACTTGTTTTCAATTCTCACAACGGATTCGTGATTAGAGTTTCAGGGACTCACAGATATCGATTTTGGAAGCAATCGGTCCAGTAACTAAAAAGCTGAAAATGTCGGCCACTTTTTTCAATTCTGACAACGGATTCGTGATTAGGTACTTTATTGACTCTCAGATATCGATTTTGGAAGCAATCAGTCCAGTAACTAAAAAATTTCAAAATGGCGGCCACGTTTTTCAACTCTGACAATGGATTAGTGATAAGGGACTTCAGAGACCCTCAGATATCGATTTTGTAAGCAATCGGTCCAGTAACTAAAAAGTTCAAAATGGCGACAACTTTTATCGATTCAGTTACTAAAAAAATAAAAATGAAAATGAGCCATGTAAAATTACCGTCAAGATAATTGCAATTTACTGTACTCTTTTCAATTCTGACAACGGATTTATGATAAGGGACTTCACGGACCCTCAGATATCGATTTTGGAAGCAATCGGTCCTCTAACGAAAAAGTTAAGTTAAGTTAAGTTTTTCAATTCTAGCAATGCATTATAGAATATACAGGGTGCAAAAAATAGTGTAGGACCCGTAACTGAGGGACTAACTGAGGACTAACTCATCATATTGAACAACTTTCCCCCAAGGAACCCAAAGTCAAGTCTCAAAAAAATTATTGAACCAGCCTTACTAAAATGTACAATATTGGTCGATCAGCTGATCGATTTGAATGAGGAGCATATTTTTTTGCGATTACAGCAAAGCCCTAGAACAAAGTAAGCAGTTGTCTGTAAACTCGGTTTACGGACGATAATTTTACGTGATAACAAGTACTCGTTCAAGTACCCGTCCGATTCCCCGTCCGAGTCCAAGTGCCCTTCCACATGCTTGTCCAAGTGCCCGTCCAAGTCCCCTTCTGTGTTTCCTCACAGAGAATCGAGCGCATTGGAACACCTCATGTAAGCTCCTGGAAGTCTAGTACATACTTTTAATCCATTGACACACTTGTTTGACGGTTTGTCTGTCCGTGAATTGCAAGAACTATAAATAAAATCAAATCTCACAGTTGGAACACCTCTTGTAAGCTCCTGGAAGCCTACTACTTTTAATTCATTGACACATTGATATTAGGTATAAGAAATGCCTCTTTTTAGTACTCGTATGACGGTTTTCCTCACAAGAATCGACCGCATTGGAACATTTCCTGTAAGTTCCTGGAAGACTAGTACTTTTACACTTGTTTGACGGTTTGTCCGTCTGTCCGTCCGTCCAAGTCCAAGTTCAATTACAAGTACATTTCTCGCTCGCATGCTCGGTTCAGGCGAAACGTGAGAATGACGTCACACTGGCGTAACGTGACAATGACGTCACACTCTTTCGTGTATGCAGCCCGTGTCATCGATTTATAAGACGTTATCACGTCAAAAGTTGTTCAGTATGATGAGTAGAAGCCCCAGTTAACGGGACCTACACCAACTTTGTGACACCCTGTATATCATATTTGTAAAAAACCCCAAACAATAATGATCCATATCAGGATCTTCAAGTCGAGAGTGAATGGACATTATTTGAGTTTGCGTGTACCATCCTCGACTACATCGTCAGTCGTCACTTACTATCAGGTGAGATATCGTCAAACGCACTCAAATTTTCAATTTAAAATAATGTATCGATATTGCTACAATCTACATCTACACTAATATTTTAAAGAGGAAAGATTTGTATTTTTGTGTGTGTGTACTGTGTATGTTTGTTATGAATAAACTCAAAAAATACTGAACTGATTTTAAAAATTCTTTCACCATTAGAATGCTACATTATTGATGAGTAACATAGGCTATATTTATTACTAGATAAAATAAGGGATCCTTGATAAAACTTCAGTAACGTGAACCAAGGTGTAAAAAAAATTCTTAAAAACTTCTTTCATCGAATACGTTACGGAAACTATTGATGATAGAACAACAAAATGTTCTACAACATTAGAGAACATATCAATACCTACAAAAAACTTCGCGATACTATATGTCCAACTATTGTAGTTATTTCACTATAAGCATTTTTTACATTTTAAAATAAATTAAATAATAATGAATCAAAATATATTTTTTTAAAGTTAATAAAAAAACTGACCAAAATCAGACAATGATAACCATACCTTAGTATTAACCCTTATCCAAATAAATCATTTCATTATCAAAAATGTTTCGATACCTATAGATAATCTTTTGAATTACTTAAATCGGAAATTCCATTCAGAAGATATTACGAATGCATAATAAGCACCGTCCGCCGCCGCGCAATGACCATTGTGGCCTCAAGCAATGCAGACGTGTAGCGTAGTAATAATATTATAAAGAGGAAAGATTTTTTTGTTTGTTTGCTTGCTTTGAACAGGCTACAAAACTACTCGACCGATTTGAAAAATTCTTTTACTGAGCTACACTATCCGCGGTTGCTATAGGCTGATTTTAAAAATTTTCAAATTTATTTTCAAATAGGGATCCTTTCTAAAACTCTAATAATGTAACCCAAGTTGTAAAAAATAACCTAAAAAATTCCTGCATTATCAACAAAAAGTAGTGTAGTGTGAAGGGGGGGTAGGGTGTAGGGTAAAGCGTGTAGTGTTTAGGGTTTAGTGTAGTGTAGTGTAGCGTAGCGAAGCGTAGCGTAGCGCAGCGCAGTACAGTGCAGTGTAGTGTAGTGTATGTAGTATAGTGTAGTGTAGTGCAGTGTAGTTTAGTGTAGTGCAGTGCAGTATAGTGTAGTATGTGGCAGTAAAGTGTAGTGTAGTGTAGTGTAGTGCAGTGTAGTTTAGTGTAGCGTAGCGTCGAGCAGCGCAGCGCAGTGCAGTGCAGTGTAGTTTAGTGTAGTGTAGTTAGTGCAGTGTAGTGCAGTGCAATGTAGTGTAGTGGGTTGCAGTAAAGTGTAGTGTAGTGTAGTGCAGTGTAGTTTAGTGTAGCGTAGCGTCAAGCAGCGCAGCGCAGTGCAGTGCAGTAGAGTGTAGTGTAGTTCAATTCAATTCAATATATTTATTCAAAATAGGTGCAACTTACACTCTTTCTGATAGTCATAAAATAACAATAACAATAGTATAGTGTAGTGCAGTGTAGTTAAGTGTAGTGCAGTGCAGTGCAGTGTAGTGTATTGCAGTAAAGTGTAGTGTAGTGCAGTGTAGTATAGTTTAGTGTAGTGTAGAGTAGTGTAGTGCAGTGTAGTTTAGTGTAGTGCAGTTCAGTGTAGTGTTGTGTATTGCAGTAAAGTGTATTGTAGTATAGTGCAGTGTAGTTTAGTGTAGTGTAGTGTATTGCAGTGCAGTGTAGTATAAGGCGGTACGAAGTTCGCCGGGACAGCTAGTATATTATAATTTATGTAATTCAGGTGTGTAATATCAAAACTAGCTATTTCCACAATTAAACGAACATATGTTTTTAATGGCAACATTTTAGTGTCTAGACTACCTTTCACCGTAAAAAAATACCCAATTAGCACTGGGTGAAATTTTATAGACGCCCTACTGCAACTGCGTGTTCCACCTTAGAATGCTGTCAAGAACTCCAGAGAAGATTAATTGTAATGCACCGGCTGTTTAAAAACAACCTCGATTCGCGCCAATATCGGCGTTTGATCCGGTTTTAGTCAGTGCGGCCGGCCGCGTGGTAAGACGCCGAGTGCGCAAGCTGTTACTGGACCAGTCGTAAACGTAGTCGGGCATCAAGCCGTTGTCGCGCAGCTTCGCAATTAAGTGTGCCAGTAGGTCACAGCGGGCGTCCAGGTAGCGGCCCTGGGGTGACGTGTAGTTAAGTTAGCACTACGGACCTTCTCGCGAGCCCTTTTCATACCTATCGAGATACGGCACGATAGTTGTTTAGTGTAGGAAGTGTTTTGATAAAACAGACTTTTGTGAGAGTACCGACATACCGCGAGGAAGCGCCGTGTGTACGTTCTATGAATTCCTCATTAGTTAGCACAGAGATGGCTTGTAGTTATAATACTGACCGCGTTTGAGATTAATTTAATGTGTAATAAAACTATGTGGATTGAATCAGCTAAGTAATGCGTGGTGGCCTTTGAAGTTACGTGTCTATACCGGGCCCGGTACCTACGTGACGACAGCCCAAGGTGTCCTGAGTTAGAGAATCAGCACCCCTTGAAGAGGTTAAGGTCCTGTGGCATTCACATATACTTATACATACATACATTACATTACACAAACACTTGACTTACCTACTCATTGCCATCAAACGATCGATCTACCAGGAAGTCGTATTTCATCACTATTTGTGAGTAGTTAAATGTAAATTACTATTGTTTGTTCATTTAAATTGTAAGCTGCTTTTAGGGTTCCGTATTTGATTGTATGTATTTAATTTATTTGTCGATTGTTTGTACCTGATGTATTAGGAATAGTCCACAGGGACTACATTAGATATAAAAATTGCCCTTCAGTGCTTAGGCCGCGAATAATGTCGGTAGGTAACGTATTTTCTCCTGGGTTACGGAGACTTCGTGTCCCCAGGGTAACGGCTATTCTCTTTCCCCTGTGTTAGCAAGCCTAGCTTGTATCTCCGTTTGCGGAACCTAGGCTTGATTTGTATTCGCTTGGCAGCTTTAAGCACTGAACCGCGGCGTATTTCAGCCGAGTTCACGTCCCCACCTGTGGGCCTGAGACACAAAACTCAATGGGCCCAGCACGCCTCTTTGTTTAGGTCCGTGGGTGTCGAATGGCGTCGTAACTCGTAAACACCGGCACTAACATTGCAAATCGAAAAACAAAATATTAAGATTAATGTAGATTGTTTCAAAATGGTTTTTGTACCCAGAGACGTAATTATTAATATATTCTTTATAAGGAGTTTTTTTGGTAGGATTTGTGGTGGACGCATTCATAGTTTTATTTTAATGTATTTGCATTGTTTTCTACTAGAATTTGCTTCAAAAAGTGGTGCGTTTTGGAGAAAATCGCCTGGTTAACGTGAGCAATGTGAAGAACAAGAAAATAAAATGAAAAAGGACGTGAAAACCCAATTTGCACTGGGTGCAGTTTTATAGACACCCTACTGCAACCGGGTGTTCTACCTCAGAGATAGGCTGCTGCAAATGCTGTTAAGAACTTCGGAGAGATTTGTAATGCACCGGCACTAGCATTACAAATCCAAAAACAAATGAAGAAAGTGAAAATGATTTACGAATTCGGCTGAAGGACTCGTTTCCATGGCCAAGAAAAATTCACAACTAACCAACCAACCAAATCGCAGAAAGAACCAAATATTCTTTAAAAAAACCGGCACTAGCATTACAAATCCAAAAACAAATGAAGAAAGTGAAAATGATTTACGAATTCGGCTGAAGGACTCGTTTCCATGGCCAAGAAAAATTCACAACTAACCAACCAACCAAATCGCAGAAAGAACCAAATATTCTTTAAAAAAATGTCCGCTTTGTTTGGCTGGCTGGTGTATTTCACATTTGGAATGGAAAAATGAAATTTTTGAACAAATTTGCTATTTCTTGTAAATAAATAGTATACGAATAAAAGTTAAATAAACCATAAATTATGTAATATCAGAGTGTATGGTTAATTATGTGCAACAGTAAATAGTGCAAAGTAGTAGTAAAGTTGTGACCTTGAATAGCAGCTGTCAACCATAGCACAACCTAAAAAATGTTCAGATGTTATAAACATTAGGGTTTCGAGAACATATCCACGATGAGGAACGTGGATGCCCACCTCCTGGAGGAGAAGATGGATGAGGCAGTGACGCACTACATAAACACACACCAAACGGCTGAGGTATGCTGTGTTTCAGGCATAAAACACCCAACTTTACCCACCCAGTGATGTTTAATGAGATTTCTATCTTACATCTTGTACATTTCGGATAATATCAAATTTTAAACGAAATGAAAAACGATTAACACTACTTGAGGTCTTATCTAAAGGGTTAGGAAAATATTATCTGAGGACAAGTAGTTTTACTTTTTTTTTATTGTTACTTATTGTTTAACATCTAGGATGGACTTTTTGTAAACTTAAAACCTGAATTCCACCATTTTGAACAAAAGGGTGCAGTCTAACCAAAACTGTCTTAGTTTAGCTGTAAAAAACAACAGTATGAATATTACACACTATTTGTCACACTCACTACAGCAACCTATGATGAGAAAGTAATCTATTGAATGGCATACTTCACATAGTGTTGTGTATAGGTGGCACGATTCTCGGTGGTACACCTCTAGGGTGAATATTGTGTGCAAGGGCAAGTGGCTATTCCCTAGTTCTTTGTTCTTTGACTAATAGACTGGTCCTGCTGTGCCCGCATCCAGCTTCTGAGTGGAAAACCTTGGGAAAAGCCTGTGTCCAGCGAAATCTTTTGACTGAAATGATTTATGATGTTGCAAGGAAGACACCATTAACTATAAGGTCTTCAAGTTGTTTTTAATTGATTTTATATTTTTATTTCTTTTTAACTAACACCTCACTATTGACATTATCTTATAATTTGACATGTATGTTTTATGTATTTGTGACAGTCTCATCCCTACTAATATTATAAAGGCGAAAGTAACTCTGTCTGTCTGTTACGCTTTCCCGCAAAAACTACTGAACGGATTTGGCTGAAATTTGGTAGGTAGACAGATTAGGACCTGGATTAAGACATAGGCTACTTTTTACCACGCTCGCGAGCCGCTTGCGGCTCGCGCACTGCGCACCCTCGAAAAGTCATAGAAACGTGGTCCACGCGGGTGAAGCCGCGGGAAACAGCTAGTGTTAGATAAATCTTATCTTAAAAATGAATTGTGTTATTGCCCATAAAATCTGCAAAAGTAACTGCGCCACCATCTGCACCTCATCCCAACCCATTGTTCAATTATAGTTTTTAAGTAACATTTTAAAATAATGTGTTTCCTTCCTACAGTCTGTCCATGCAGATGCCAACAACCTGGCACTGAACGTGCAGGTGGATACCGGCAGAGTAGTCACCGTTATGCACGGGCAGAGCTACATGCAGATGAGGTAAATTATTATTAATAATTTAAAATTAAATAATAGATACTTAAATACAATTATATAAATAAATTTTGCCCACCTTACTTAAGCGCAAAACAAGTGGGCCTAATCAAGTTTTTTAACATCGACATGTCCTTAGTAACTAGGATCCTAATTTATATATCTATATATATATTTTTATTTCATATTCTTCATTTTATTAATTATCTTAAAATTAACAAACGTATAGGAAAGTACCAAAAACCCTGCCTTAAACTTTATGTTTGTTAAAATTTTACTATTAACTGTGGAAGGCTTCGTGTGAAAGGTGGATAAAATAAGTCTCTCATATAATAGTTATTGGAAATCAGTCGACGAGTGTAAGTCCAACAGAGAGTTTAACTTTACTCTATTGAGTGCCACGCAAACTTTTTCTTATTTGTCTAGGACTTCAAAGACAGTGTTTATTTTCATTTGAGACAATTTTTAAAAGAATTCAGAATTAACCCTTTGCACTGGGAGGGACAAGGGGTGGGTTATTTTAGTTAATGATATTGACTTGTTTTATTATTGTAATTTTATTTTTATGACATTAATTTGTGATTTTTATAAGTAAAACTGCAATCTAATACTAGTACGCAACAGGGCTAGCCTAGTGTGGGGTCTTTGTTAATAGGATTGTATTCATACCACGCTTCATACAAACTTAGTTCAGTTCTTATTTAAATATTTATTAATCTAAGTTATTGCATATTTGTGAACACGTTTTAGATTCCAATACCTGTGTTGGTGGTTTGTCCCATTTCCATAAAATTCCATGATCATTTGCATACAAATCTTTATGGAATAAAAAACATACAAATTCACAACTGATTGTAAAACTTAGTTGCCATTGCGTCCAAAAGGAAACCACGGACACAGTGTCTAGAATGTGTTAATGAAATTCCAATAACTTTGATGTATACAGGGTGCCTGGTAATTAGACCTGATCGTTTTAAGGAGATATACTACATCTAATTCAGAACAAAAAAAGTCACATTAACTAGGGATCAGAAATCAACGGTTTTCAAGTTCAATTCAATTTTCAAATTTTGTATGAAAAACCCATTGACTTAAATATGTGATTTTGTAAAGAGTCAATTGCAACACAGATTACGTGCTTGCATTAGAATTAGAAATAAGGGCGAAAATTTGAACAAGATTTGTAAAAGAAGAAAGAAATTTTGTTTAAGGCTTTAAGACGACTCAATCTGAGTAGGTCAATCCGTGATAAAATAATATCAAACATAAGTCTCTTCATTTTAAGTTCAAATCAATGCGGGCTTCAACGCGACTGTTACGTTGAAACCAGACCCCAATTCTCGATTTTTACATGTTATTATTACTTTTATTCACCATCAAATAAGTTTAAAAAAATGTGTTCAATACAATTAAAATAAAAGGTGTAAAAGTCACCGATTTTTGTGTGTTAGTTTCATTTAACATTACTATTTGTTTTCGAGAAATTTTGCAATTAATGCAAGGATATATTTTTATATCAAAAGTGATATTATTTTTAAAATTGTAGTCAATTAAGTTGTTTTTTTTTTACTTTAAGTATATCATATATTTTTTCATAATTATAGCTTTGCGCAGTCTTTCAATAATTTTAATTGAATATTAAATATGTTATGAGTAGTTAGTATTTATGTGTTAAAAAACAAAAAATCTTAAATAAGCAGTTTTTTATTTTTTGTTGACGTGATAACGTCTTATAAAATGATGACACGGGCTAGTGTGACGTCATTGTCGCGTTACGCCTGAGCCGAGCGTGCAAGCGAGAGTTTTACTTGTACTTGGACGGACGGACAGACGGACGGACGAACCGTCAAACAAGTGTGTCAATGGATTAAAAGTTCTAGGCTTCCAGTTCTTACAAGAGGTGTTCCAATGCGATCGATTCTCTGCTGAGGAAAACACGTATCTGTATACGTTTCAAAGTGTGTGTGACAGCGTTCGCAATGGCCACTTGCCACGGCCGACTAGATTTGCCACGGTCGACTAGATTGTATCTAATTGAGTTGGTCACGACGACGTGCATCTGAAAGGCCATAAGGCACACAAGCGTTCGGCTTATGACATGTTATCACGTAAAATTATCGTCCGAAAACTGACTTTACAGAAAACATCGTTTTTTTATTTTCTATTCTATCGTTTTTTATTTTTATACTTTTTCTCAGGAAAAGTAAAACTCAAATAACTCATTAACCATTAAGTTCTGAAAAAATCTTAAGAATAAAATCGATTGCTTTCCACTTCATCTATCACCCAATAAAACTTCGACGGCACCACAAACCATATATGTCTGCGGATGGCACATTTCCAGTAACCCTGTATATGTATGTTTGTCCAATCATTTTTCAGAAACTAGAAATCGAGTTGCAATTATTCTTTTTTATTGGATTAAGTATGTTACAACTTAGAGAATAATGCCAGTTTCATTAAAATCGGTTCAGTAGTTTTCAAGATCTTTACAGATAAACGCAATTTTGTGATTGAAGATGATTGTTCTGAACGTTTTTGGCGTTGTCAATTATTTCATGTTTGTCCGAGCATATTTCAGAAACCAGAAATCGAGCTGCAATAATTCTTATTTAATCCAAATTAAATATGTTTCAACTTAGGGAATAGTGTAAGTTTCCTATAAATCGGTTCAGTAGTTTTCAAGATATAGACTTATAAATGTGTACAACTCACTGAACATACGTCGTTGGTTTAATGTCGCTACGCTTATAAAATAGAAATAATCCTTAAAATTATTTGAAAGATGCCTGCGTGATGAAAACTGTGACCTTCTTTTGCAGGCAGGTGTCAGTGACCGAGCAAGTAGGGGAAGGTCCTTGGAGCGAAGAGTTGTTGGACACAGACGAACGACTTGATGCTCTGGTTGCGCACTTGCATTCCAGAGCATCACATCACTTAGCTGCTGCGCATCACAAGGTATGATCCAATGGCAAAAAACATAGAGATTGTGTAGAATAGTACTGATAGTACTGTCCATGTCATTGGTGACCTTGGGAATGGTAACACTCTGTACAGAAAATTTCCAACAAAGTTAGACCAGTTTAAATTGGTCATGGTTTAATAGTGTTCGTTAACGACCCGTCCCCAAACTCGGGAAATTTAGGCCATACCCCACACACGAGGGCCAAGTCCGGGCTGTGGAGGTTGTAGAGCTAGTGGCGAACCGCATTGTCAGAAGTTTTTCAAGCCGCCTATAAGGCATCTGACACGGCTTAAGCACAGTACAATAAAGAATTCTAGCATACAGTATGGTCACTCCCTGCCTCCCGTTGAAAGTGCCGCCCACCCCCGCTCAGTAGCCTCAACCGCAACCCTAGCATGTCTTATCTTACTCAACAAGCATGTTACGCGTTCACCTACACGAGCTTACACTGTGTGCGTAGGAACGCGTTTGTTTCATACATTTGATCGTAGTGACCGAGGTGTGGCTTAATTAAGGCTACGCATTGGAAACATTGGTCTCAGGAATCTCGATTTTTCTCAGCAATTACAAAACATATGAAAGTGATATTTTGTAACCTGATTCTACATTTCAATGACTTTATTTAGTCAGTTGCAGAAACACGATTAGTTAACTTTTATAACATAAAAAAATATATCAATGAAACCTCTTTTAAAATAGGGATTTGTATTCTATAGGCAAACCAGACAATTAGTCTAAACACTCAATTCAATATGCCAGTTGGATTTTTAAAAATATGCTGTAGTTTTGAACTTTTGAATTTAAGCAAATAAACATTGAAAAAGTGCAAAAGTGTGGTTATTTTCTTTACTCCTTTACACGTAAAGAAAAAGATAAGGACAACTTGTTCCAATCAATGCCTCGCCTTAACTACTGCCATCTAGTGGTAACAACTGGCACCAACGGCTTAACTTCCATTGTGAAGCACGGGAACTGTCGACAAAAACAGTCAAACAGTCAAACCCATCCAGGTAATGACCGCGCTTCATGCCAGTTAACCTGCGTGATCGACCCAATAATGCAAGTTGCATTGAGCTGCTTGAGTGCTTTTTATCATCTGTTAAAAACGACATGCAATACAAGTTTAGTTTTAAAAATGTCTAAATTTACAAGGCGTGACTTCAAAGTTCGTCATTATTGATGTATACTGGGCGACAAACAACTTGGACATTTTTCCTTAAAACATAACGTTTATTAGTGGACATCGGGAGCAACGGTTGGGGTCATCATTATGGTTTGTTGGCCAGCCATGCCACAAGGTCGCAGTGAGCAGCCACACCACAAGGTCACAATGAGCAGTCATGCCTCAAGGTCGCAATGAGCAGCCATGCCACAAGGTCGCAATGATCACCCCATTGTTGCCCATGTATCCACCACTGAATGTTTTGTCTCAAGGAAAATATTCAAGATGTTTGCCGCCCAGTATACTAATTTTGTGATTTTGGTTCGCTGAGTTTTATCTAACTTGTTGTCCTTCGGCTGATATGATGATGATGATCCTCTAAGTAAAATACCTGATTAGTATACCGTGGCGGTTAAGAGTTGAGTGCCAAGGCAGGCCTCCTACGCGATGGACCTACGACCTGGTGAAGATCGCAGGAAGCCGCTGGATGCGGGCAGCGCAGGACCGGTCAACGTTGAAATCCTTGGGGTAGGCCTTTGTCCAGCAGTGGACGTTTTTTCGGCTGATATGATGAGAGTGCCATCAACAACTCGCGAGGAGGTACTGTAACATCTTCGTTTAATTGACAGGCACCCGCAGTTAGAGGTGACGTGGATACTTCAGTAATCCTAGACACTCCTATAAGACTCTTCAATGGACAATCACTGGTGAGCACATTTAAATATTCATAAAACTAGTAAACTACGTTTCGTAAAAAAAATTGGGTTTCCCATTCAATGTTGGCCAATCAGCTGACAAAAGTAGTTTGGAAAGTTCTTTTATTTTGGGACGTGTACTGTGAAGTTTTGGCGCGGAATCCTAATATATAGTCCTGTCTATATGTCGTGGCGACGATATCATTGAAATTTGCCGTTTCATGCAATAGATGTGCGGATAATGGCGAGATAATGAAATGATCATAAAAAAAATAAAAAATCTTTTATTTCAGACAGAGTCCATATTTGGTTAGTAACACAAAACTTAATATCTATTGTTAGTTTAGGTAGTTAAATGTATTTGAGCCACTGGGCAAGCAATCCACTCAGCAAGTGTAGTTAGCAACCGCTGAGTGCATCCTAAGCCAGCCCCTCACAATACCCCCATCCAGCCTGGTTTCCAAGACAGCCAAGATGCTGTTGGTGCTGCAACGCAGCCTGCCGAGCGCCGCATGCACCGTTTGCGAATGACGGCTTGGAAGCCGTCTACCTGCGCGTCCGCAAACATCCCCGACGCACTGCACCAGCGCGGCAGCCCCAACAGCGCCCTGAACGCATTATTATATTGGACGCGCAGGGCGCCGATCGTCCTTCGCGAATACACAGCCCACAGGCTACAAGCATATAGAGATGTACAGTAGGCTCTAAACAATGTTATCTTTACCTGAGCTGTACATCTACGGAACCTGTGTGCTATCATATTAGCTCTGGTCGAAAGGGCCCTACTCTAGTTTTCAATGTACTAATATAAAACGGAAAAAAATTAGAGCAGTTTCAAACTTTCAGTACAAAACTAATATAAGCCTTCTTTTAGTTACGTTAAAATTTACTACGATGAAAATTAATTACAAACATCGATATGTGTCTACTCAATATATTTATAAAGTTTGGATTCAATCCGGCATGTAGTTTTTGTATTAGAGCAAAACTACGTTTGTATGGAAACTCGAGCCTCCTGGAGACTCTTAAGATGGTCATAAAATAGTATGATATTATATCGCTACGACATATACAATGAACATAAAATAACATTTCTTAAATTGTCTTCTTCGTTTTCCATAATTAACTAGGTAGAATAACAAATTTGGCGAAAAAACGATCTAATTTGAACAACAAGTGACAGTGTCTGACATATTATTATAAAAAAAATGGACGACACGCGTTTTGATACTACGTATATGGACAAAAGGGCTTTTGGAAGTAAACTTGATTTCTATTGGACAAGATGGGATTAGGAACAAACAAGTTTACACAAACTTACACAGAAGATGGCGTTTTATCACAGATTACTAAATAGTTACTTGTTTTATATCCATAAACTTTTGACATTATTACTTTTCTTTCTATTCTAAGTTGTACAAGATGCACTATGGAACTAGGCGACTCATATACAGTAATTCCTCGGTTTACGCGACCTCACTATGCACGATTTCGTTATAACGCGGTTTTTGAAATTCTCGCTAATAAAAAAAAACAAAAATATATTCTGGTCTAGAGATATTGGAAAGTACGGACAGTGATGTTAACCGTGTTTTATATCTGCGGCAATCCATAGAAAACGGTGTTACTTGCTACGAAAAAAAATTACTTGAGCGCAAGAAAAAATCTACTCAAAAAACGTTAGATAAGTATTTCTCTAAAAATTAAAATATATAGGTATTTCGTTTTTTTGTAAGCTTATAGGCAATAAAAGAAAATTTGTGATTTATTTTGCTTGTTATTTCATTGAACTCGTTATACACGTATTTTGCTTCGCGTAAACCGAGGTATTACTGTATGACCTTTGTCTTCTAATATAAATCTAATTAAATCCTAAACGTGACCGCGCGTGACGATAAGTGAACGAACACCCTTCTACCCCTTGGATAGCATGGTCCATTCAGCCATAGGTGGCTATAATATACAGTGTGGAATGTATGGAAGTTTGGAATATGGTACGAGAGCCAGTTTACTGACGACTTCGGAAGTCCTGGAGGCACTTGATGGTGACACGGCTATTTCATCCGCCATACATTTACTTGGCGCTGGTTTAGGCACTAACATTTGTTGTTATTGGAAATTTATCGTTTTGGGTCGACCCACACCAATTTTGTACTATTTGTACTGTTCAACACACTTTGTATTTTTTTTAACTTTCAATTAGTAAGCCCTTGGCATCATCTCACCTGATGGTAAGTGACGATGATGCCGAAGATGGAAGCGGGCTTACCAAGATTCCCCAACGCAATGGAGAACTGGCTATCTTATCTTTAAGCCGTATCACAACAGTGATGTTTGACGGCAAGACTTAGATAAGATGGTGGTAGCTAGCCAGGCGGGCTTAGAAAATGACAAACAAACCGAGTCTTACAAGTTGACCCCGCCGTGAATCGAACCCGCGATCTCCTGGTGTGAAGCGAATGCACTAACCATTACGCCTCGGAGGTGGTGGTTTGTATATTTTCAACGGATTTCCAAAAAGGAGGAGGTTTACAATTCTACTGTATGTTTTTTTTGAGTGTTACGCGATATCTTCGCAGATTGTGAACCGATTTTCTTGATTCTTTTTTATTTGATAGGATATGCTCCCGAGTTGGGCCCATAAAAAAACTATCAAAATCGGTGTAGTACTTTATAAGAAAATTAACAAAAACTAAAAAAAAAATATAGAGGGGCTCGAGCCTACCCTGAATCAGGACGATTAGGCCTTAGTCGACCACGCGGGCCCAGTTTCTTTCGAGTTTCTTCGCAGGCCTGTGCAGGTTTCCTCACGATGTTTTCCTTCACCGTTAAAGCAATCGGTAATGATATGTACGTAAGTTTTTGAAAAACTCATTGGTACAGTGAACAGCACATGCAGTTGGACATAATGGCTTTGAAAAGGTTCGAAGTTGAACAGAGCGAATGCGAAAAAGATATAGTAATTGTTCTCTTCGCATTGTTTTCAATCTGCGCTGCCGCTTACCGCTGGCCGGTGCGGGTAGGCGGAGGCGGGTTCGGGGGAGAACGCGTTCGTCCGAAGATTTTACATACATACTTATTGATGGAAATTCCGATTTATTTGTGAAAAAGACCAGACTATTAAGAATAAAATATTATAGGTAGTGGTAAGGTTTGTTTATTTGTTTGGTTGGAGGGGGTTAAACTTTAGAATTATTGAACCGAATCTAAAATTCTTTAACCGCCTCCGGGGCGTAATGGGTAGGTAGTCTATTCGCTTCACACCAGGAGGTCGCGGGTTCGATTCCCGGTGGGGTCAACTTGTAAGACTCCGTTTGGTTGGTGGTAGGGCATTTTCTAAGCCCGCCTGGCTAGCTACCACCATCTTATCTAAGTCTTGCCGATAGACATCAGTATTAACAACATTGATGTGTTCCGGCTTGAAGATAAGATACACCGTTCTCCATTGTGTTGGGGAATCTAGGTAAGCCCACTTCCATCTTCGGCATCATCGTCACTTACCATCAGGTGAGATGATGCCAAGGGCTTACCAATTGTGTATAAAATAAAAAGCAGTGAAGAATGAGACGGTGTACGCTCACAAGTTCACAATAAATGCTATCTAATATCTATGCGACTGGACTTGGACTGACAAACGTAGTAAGTATTAGTGACTTATATTCTCTTTGGACGGGACGAGAACGTAGTGTATTATATTCTCTTTGACGGAGGCGGATGAGTGAGTGACTAATATACTGGCAGAGTTGCCGTTAGGACAATATTGTTTGTAGTTATTAAAATGAAAAAGTGGCCAATTTTGTAAAAAGGATGTGGGTTTAATTAAAACAGTATCTAATACATGTAGAAAAAAAATATTTGTAGGTCTATAATGGCATCTGGTAATTCTGAAATCTCTACGTCAACGTCAATCGATCTGTGATGATGATGTAGATGGGGTTTCAATTGTTTTGATTGCTTTGTCCGCTTCTGTAAATTTGTTTTAAACTTCAGGTGGCAAAACATAGTCGTGGCATTTTTATTGACTTTTAATTATAATTATGGAATTAAGGGTTAATGCACACATTTTGTTTCATAATTTATTTTTCAGTGTGTTCATGACACTTAACTACTTACTTCCGCATTAGAGTGAGGAAGACAAGACCGCAGTAACTAGGTCAAATAATATTTGGTCAACTGTAAACAGTAATTATCAAAAACATAATTACCAAAAGTAGCTAGAATCGTTTGGTTAGCTAAAATTATTTTTGGCTAAACCGTTATAAATATGCTAGATCTAGCCACAAAGTGGCTAAAACGGCAACACTGCAGTGCTAGCTCGTGTCACTGCGCGGATGCTTGGTTTATTAGATCCGTGGCGGATGCTTTGTAAGAGGCGTGGCTTATGATTTGTCAGATCTGTGGTCATAAGTTTGAGTGAATTCGTTATTGGTCTTAAATAGACGCTTATTTAGAAAAGAATGTCGATTGGTATATTTTCGTAAAGATGACGAATTCTACCAATCACCGAAGTGTGCGAGTGTTCAACTGTTAAAAATCGGTCGTAGTTATATGTGTGTATACTGTCCATCGCCACGTGCTGGCCACTGTACGTTGGCCGTCCAGATTTGAACCCGGTACCTCTGGTTAGATGGACCGAGTCGTTACCGGTTGAGCCACCGACGCTTTTGAAAAAAATAATAAAACCAAAAATAATAATGCAAAATTGTACAAAGTTGTTGCGATAGAAGTCGTTTTTTTTAACGCGTTTTCAATTATATTTGATTTTTATATGGAGCAAGTCCACTTGATTTATTATATAAAAAAAAGGAGAGATAGAGGGTAGGGAGGAAGAATGTTTTGCGCTACCAACCTACTTACATTTGCTAACAATCAGTCTTTTACTATCATAGATTAAAACTAGCTGTTGCCTGCAGTTTCGCCCGCACAGACCCCTTTTTTTGCCGTTCCCGTGGCAATTTCCCAAAATTCTTACATAGCGGATGCCTACATTACAGTTTCTATCTGTATGCCAAATTTCAACCCTATCCGTCCAGTGGTTCGAGCTGTGCGTTGATAGATCAGTCAGTCAATCACGGTCAGGTCAAGTCAGTTACGGTTTCCTTTTATATATTCTTTTTTTTATTAAAAATGTGAGTGAGTTTGACTATCTCAACTGATGGTAAGTGACGATGTAGTCGAGGATGGTACACCCAAACTCAATGCCTATTCACTCTCGCCTTGAAGATCCCCAAATTGTAGGAGTCGGGAAAAACAGACGCAGGCAAGGAGTTCCACTCCATCGCTGTCCGCATAATAAACGAGGAAGCGTAACGCTTCGTGCATATAGGCTGAATATCAACAACAAAGGGATGGAACCTCCCCCTGCGTCTCGTTTACCGAAGATGGAATGGAGCTGGGGGAATGAGGTCGTGAAGTTCTTGATTACACTCTCCGAAATGAATTCGATATAAAACCGAAAGACAGGCAACTGATTAACCACAGTGTTTTCATCAGGAATCACAAAGCGATCCGTTAGTGGTGGAGGTGCCGCACCTGCCGCCGATGCCGCCGCTGCTGAAGAGGAACCAGAGCACCGACTGGTTCAACAACAACAGGACCAGGGGCACTCTAAAGGTACACACGGTGCCACATCAAGCTATACAAAACCAGTATACGCGGGCCTCGCGTATGTTGAAACGCAAAAGCGTCGCGCGGCCATCTTATACTGGTTTTGTATAGCTTGGTGTGTCGCTGTCCGTACGTCTTTAATTGGCTTGGATGTTCATATCTTAGACCAGAGGTTTCCTTAATGTGCGCGGTGACGCTCTCGGGCGCTGTGGAGATAATTAGGGAAGCTGCAATACTGACACTTAAAAGAAGGTCATATCTTCCCACAAATACAAAAATAATGTACTTAAGCCTAGATAAACCCTCTTCTACCTTTCTATGTCATCACAGCTCCAAAGCGGCTGTACCAACGTCGATGCGATTTTATTTTAGTGTTATACTATGGAGTGTTTAATGAAACAGGTCCTACACGAATTTTAATTACATCTATACAGGGTGTAACAAAATAGGTGGAAGTCTCGTTAACTGAGGCTTCTACACTCATCATACTGAACAACTTTTGTTCTATGACTTTGGTGAAATCGCAAAAAAAAAACTTAATACAAATCAATTTTGTATTTTTGTATCGAGAGTACAAATTGTACAAACAAAGCAAAAAACTAAGCTTGGGCCGTCAAAAATCTGGGGCGCCGTCGTGAAAAGTTAATGAACGTGAAAAAAAAGTTTGAGAACCCCTGGCAGACCCTTATCAGAGTTTAATTGAAAACCTCTGGGTTTTGCTTCTTTCTGTGTCATCATTGATATAACATGGAGATGGATTTATGAAGTGGATTAGTAATAAGGCTGTGGAGGGAAATACTCATTTCTTGAATTTTGGTAAGTAAAAGTACAAGTTGACAAAGTATTATTATAAACTAGCTTTTTCCCGCGGCTTCGCTTGCGTGGACATTGTTTTTATGACTGTCTATGAGGGTGAGTGGTGCGCGAGCTGCAAGCGGCTCGCGCACGTGTATTTGAGTTTTCTCCAGATCCCTCAGGAACTATATCGGGCTATTCTGATTGGCAGTGTTTGTCACTTCCCACCCTCACAACCAATTTTATACAAAAAAAACACTTCAATTCGCTCCGTTGTGACGCCGACATGCGCTAGCGTGGAAATGAGTTTTCCCCAGATCCCTCGGGTCAGGATAATAATATAATATAACTATGTCAGGATAAGCTAATTAGTAAATTATCATCATCATCATCATTATCATTACAGCTCCTATACGTCCCCACCGAGGGGCTCGAGCCTACCCTGAATCAGGGCGATTAGGCCTTAGTCGACCACGCGGGCCCAGTGCGGGTTGGTCGACTTCACACACAACCTTCGAGTTTCTTCGCAGGCGTGTGTAGGTTTCCTCACGATGTTTTCCTTCACCGTTAAAGCAATCGGTAAGTATGTACGTAAGTTTTTTTGAAAAACTCATTGGTACATTGGCCGTCCAGATTTGAACCCGGTACCTCTGGTTAGATGGACCGAGTCGTTACCGGTTGAGCCACCGACGCTTTTTAGTAAATTATATCATTTCCCATCCCCTCAACCATCCCCGTGCAAAACATCACAGCAATCAATGGTTCCGTCCGTTGCGATCTTAAAGAAATAAACCAAAAAAGAGTATTTTTTCAGTTTCCTCAGGAACTGCATCGGGCTATGCTATTTTCACGGGATAAAAAGTAGCCATGTCCTTTCTCGTGACACAGGCTACCTGCATGCCAAATTTCGTTACGATTGGTCAAGGCGTTGAAGCGTGAAAAGGTAACAAACAAACACATTTTCACATTTATAATATTAGTAAGGATATAAGGATGCTAAATTTTTTTAAAGTTACAATTTCGGTACAATTTTTTATTTATTTAAAGTTCCATCTTATCAGCTCATATACGTCCCCTCGTCAAGCCTACCCTGAAATAGGGCGATCGGGCCTTAGTCGACCACGCGGGCCTAGTCACACACAACCTTAAAATTTCGTTGCAATCGTGTGCAGTGTTCTTTACGATGTTTTCCTTCACCGTAAAAGCGTCGGATAAACTTATATATGAAATATAATATAGGTGAGGGGGTTACGCCTTCCAGCGTACGATCAAACGAGCCGCTGGGGCGCATGCGCGCGGGGTAATTTCGCCTGTTTAGCAGAGGTCGGCCGCACGATGGATATCCGATGATTTCTCAGTATTTTTTGTATAAAACCTATAAAAAATAATTACTGAGCTAGTTATCTATTGAAATGTTCTTTCTATATACAGGCTGTAACAAAATTGGTGTAGGTACCGTTAACTGGCGCTTCTACTCATCTTTATTTTTTGTTCTATCAGTTTGCTGAAATTACAAAATACAATGTTAACTCTTCATACAAATCGACCAATATTGTGCATTTTTGTATGGAGGATGAAAATTTATTTTTGAGAATTGACTACGGGTTCTTTGGGGAAAGTGGTTCAGTATGATGAGTAGAACCCCCAGTTAACGGGCCCTACACCAATTTTGTTACACCATGTATATCAATTTATACACAATTCCATTGTTTTTTTTTGATATTTTTTGCAAACATCGGTGTCAGGTTTCGACGTTTTTGTATAAAACTTGACACCGAAAGAGTTAAGAATTCTTCTCTCTGGAAAAAAGTCTACGTTTGTCAAAAAAAAACTCAAAATATAGTTGTAATAATTGGTGTAGCAAATTGAACTCCAAAAAGTGAAGCAAATAAAAAGATGCCATTTGGCATCTCTTTTTAACCGACTTCAAAAAAAGGAGGAGGTTTCTTAATTCGACCATATATATATTTTTTTATATGTGTTCGCGGATAACTTCGTCGTTTATGAACCGATTTTGATGATTTTTTTTTGTTCGAAAGTAGATATACCAAGGGTGGTACCATGATAAGGAAACTAGGATCTGATGATTGCATCCCAGAGAAATCGAGGGGAACCTTAGTTTCCTGTTTGAAGTCGTTTTTTTTTGTTCAAATTATCTTAGTATCATCCGGTGCAACGGAAGTGCGTAAATGGGTTCGATTTTCAAATGTTGTTTGTTAGTGCATAACCCATCTACGGTAACAAATCTCTGATTGAAATAGAATTTGTTCTCACAGATATAGGTCACACAATTTGTATCTGCCCTAACGCATGCCCTATACATGAAGACGTAAAGTTCATAAATTTTCCATACAAAATGTTGTATACCAAGTGCAAAAATTACTTTGTTTTTAGGGTTCTATGGACAGCAAGGAATACTTTAGTTTCGTCATGTTCGTCCGTCCGTCTGTCTGTCAGTCCGCGGCTTAGCTCAGAGACTCTTAGTAATAGAAAGCTGTAATTTGGCACGGGTATACATATTACGGCCATCTGGCTGACGGCGAGAGTTTACCAACATAAGAAAAAAACTTTTTTACAGTAAAATTTCAACGAGTTAATTTCAATTTTTTTTTTGTTGAAGGACGATGCAATCCTGTCGGAGCCCGAGGGCGCTGTCCTGGAGCTGAACGCGGGCTCGTCGCCGCACTCGCTGCAGCACAAGCAGAGCAAGAAGAGCCTCCCGCACAAGAAGCGCATTTCGCGCAAACTGAAACGCACCACCAACACCAGCCCGCACCAGGTAACACCCGCACAGATGTTTCAAATTATCTCTTCTCTTCTTTTGTCGTGTGGCACAATTAACCGCGCTATCCAGGAGATAGACGGCGGTTGCCTGGTGTTGCACTTAGCATCACCCGCGGTCACGTGTAGGCCATTTATATTTACACCTACGGACGTGTGTATCTGGAATCAGATGTGCAGGTTTCCTCACGATGTTTTTCCTTCACCTTTAAAGCAATCGGTAAGTATATGTAAGTTTCGAAAAACTCGTTGGTCCATTGGCCGTCCAGATTTGAGCCCGGGACCTCTGGTTAGGAAGACCAAGTTGTTACCGGTTGAGCCACTGACGCTTTTTTCAAATTATAAGAACCTATCACGCAAAATGGTGGTCGCCCGGTTGCGGAAACCAGCCCGCCCCTATCTATAACTATTAGAACTAAGCAAACAGCATGTGGTGGAAACATGCCAGGCGAGATGCCCATCATCTGTTTTAGGGTTCCGTAGTCGCCATGTCTGTCTGTCTGTCCGTCTGTTGGCGGTTTAGCTCAGAGACTGTAAGTACTAGAAAGCTGTAATTTGGCATGGGAATACATATTCATCACGCTGACGAAGTGTTACAATGAAACCTTTAATAAAACGTTTTTTAGGGTACATGTAAAGAGGGGGTGTTTTTTTTTCTTTGACAGACCCTGCCGTGTTTTCTTTGACAGACCCTGCCGTGTTTTCTTTGACAGACCCTGCCGTGTTTTCTTTGACAGACCCTGCCGTGTTTTCTTTGACAGACCCTGCCGTGTTTTCTTTGACAGATCCTGCCGTGTTTTCTTTGACAGACCCTGCCGTGTTTTCTTTGACAGACCCTGCCGTGTTTTCTTTGACACACCCTGCCGTGTTTTCTGAAACAATTTTTCGTTCTAGGGATCCGTTTGCAAAATATTAAGCTTTGAAGTTCTTATTTTTGTAAGAGTCAAGTGTCCCCCCTCCCCACCAGCTAAGGGGAATCTGAATTTTTTAAAGTAGTAATTAATATAATCAATTTAAAAGGAATACTATCACGGCTAAGTAGGATTTCTTAGTTTAGGAGTAATAGTTGACTAACCAGTTGGATTTGTAAAAAGTTCATAGATTTTCGATACAAAATGTTCTTTTAGCAACTGCAAATATAAATTTGTTTTTTTAAAATATACTTTTATTTTTTGAAAAGACTACGGACGGACACCTACTTTGCGCGAGTCCGACTCGCACTTGGCTCGTTTTTAGTACTTATATTAATTTGGCCTACGACTTGTGTATATAGAATAGAATTTGGATTGAATTTTAAACTATAGGTAATTTTCCAGATAAAGTGTAATTAGGTAGGTAGGTCCTTGTCTTAACTTCATATTACCAAAACACCCAGGCATACATTCACACTTAAGTACATGTGTGTGCTTGAGTGCGTGCGTGATTAGCTCTAAATAATGAAACCCTAGTTATAATTAGTTAACCTTTTTTTTATAAAAAATAGGTTCAATTGATTATATACAGGATGGCGCTATAGAACGTGCATATTTCAAAAATAGATTAAAAAATAAATACAAAAGGTATAGTTAAAATAAAAATAAGGAAATGTAAAGTAATAACTGAAGTTTATTTTAAAAAAATAACATTATCTAAATGATGGATGACTCTCTCTACGACGGCACTCCTCTAACCGCGAACGGAAATTATTGAAAACTTTCTTCCAAGAAACAGTAATGCTGGTGTAATTGCTGCCATTTCACCATGGATATTCTCCTTCAGCTGATCGATGTTTCTCGGATTATTACTGTAAAGACATAAAAAAAGACATAAAATTTTTATTTACGAAGTTATATTATCTAATAAATACAAGTTAACTGTGACCCCACACTAGGCTAGGCCTGTCTCGTGGCGGTCTAAAAAACATTAACATAAAACAAATTTAACAGGTGGCGGCCAAGCAACTTAACAGAAACTAAGTGATTATTACAAGAAGTGGAAAACAACAAAAAGATTAAAGAAAAATAATATAAACAAAGAACATATAACAGAACAGTGTGTGTGTGTGTGAGTATGTGACAGGAGACTACTATGTATTTTACTGAACAATTCTTAGACTTTGTGTTTGAGGTATCCCCACAAAAAAAGTCAGGAGGCGTCAAATCTGGACTACGAGGTAGCCATGGAATGTTACCTCTTTTCGAAATCTGTCTGCCTAGGAACATCTGTTTCAACATTTGACGTGTGACTGGTAGCTCCGTCTTGTTGAAACCAAGTCCTAGAATTCACTATTATTGAAGTTTCAAGTTCTGGAGCCAAAAAACCTTCCAACACATAGCAACATAGCGTTTCGGTGTTAACAGTGACGTTTTGCCCCCGCGCCTTTTCAAAGAAAAAAGGGTCAATTATTCCTCTGCCTGAGATTTCTGCCCATACGTCACTTGTTTGAGTTTAGGATTCTCACTGTTCCAGTAACGATAAATTTGACGGTTTACGATCCCATTCATATGGAAACGGGCCTCATCAGAGAAAAGCATATTGTCAAAATTGAAAAAGCGATTAAGCATTTCATTAGCAAATGCGAACCTTGCTTTAAAGTCACACTCTTTCAATTCTTGTGTTAATTGCAGCTTGTATGGATGCAGTTTAAGATCCAAGTTTAAAATTCGTTGCAAACTTCGTCGCGATAAGTGTAAATTCCCCCTTACTTCCGAAACTACTTAACCAAATTAAAAAAAAAACTGATTATAGAGTCTGACTTAAATGTTATCGGAAAACCTAAATCCCACCAAAAACATTCTGTAAAAAACTAGCCAAGTCTCGATGGAGCTGCTTGTTTATCTCTAAAAAATAATGAAATCTAGACAAAGTCGTGCCAAGTCTAAGGTTCCTTACCGCGATTTCTTTATTATTATAGTTAATGTTGTGTGACTTGGGTCTTTTTGTATAAACGTGGGCATATTAATTTATTTTATTTTATTACCTACCTAGTACTGAAATACAGCTAAATTAATGATATTTTTAAACGAAACGAAGTAATATCTAACTAAATAAACTAAATCTAGAATACTAGAGAAGTACTTACTTATAAACACGAACGCGATTCGAAGTACTGCTTAACTGTAAATTAAACCTAGTAAACTAAGAGTACTAAATAACTAAAAATTAAATAAAGTATTCAATTAAAATTTCTTTTTAATCTAATAATAAAGTAATAATCAGTAATCCGTCACTTATCATAAAATTCCTAACCTATTCAAATCTTCGAATTGTCATAATAACAACCTGCTAATTAACCTTAGCAAACCTCACGAAATAATAAGCGAATTCAACAAATGCAAATAATCCCTCCTAATCCCTAGCAATCGTTTTCAAGCGCAATAGAAGAATGTCGTAAACGATTGTAACGCGGCCGGTTGCCACTTCGGAAAAACAAACGTAAGCGTGTTTTAAAATACAGTCAGCGCCATCTAGCGACTTGTGCGGGTATCACCGCCACTCTTAGTCCAATGCGTTATATATTAACCAAATTTTGACCGAAATTAATATTTTAGTGTAATTTGTTTATTTAATTTGTGTACAGTTCGAGTAGAATAAAGTTGATCGTTCGACTATTTCTTCTTGTAAACTTGTAAGTATAAGTATAAAAGCCAGTCTAGTCTTATCCAGAGTTTTCGTTTAATTTTATTTATATGCGTATTAAAAGCAGAAGGGGAGGCATTTGCCCAGCAGTGGGACGCTATAGGCTAAATTAAATTAGAAGATGTGTCCCACTACGCTGGATTTTTGCAAAGACAGTCGATTTTTTTAAGTACCAATAGTAGAATGGGGCATTACCATATCTCTAATACAGCTGAGACCAGCTGAGGGTTCTTCATCAGATACTTCAGACCTTGGATTTTTGACATCAAATGAAGCGGCCCACCAAGTTGAATATTTTTTGTAAAAGCGGTATGTGGATCTCTAATAGTTTGGTTGGGCTCTTGTGTTTTCTAATCAGGGTCACCAGGTACTCCAGATCTTCGATTATCCTAGTTTTTATAGTTTTCCCTTTATGTGGCCATTAAACTCTAACTCTGTACCAAATTTCAGCTCTCTGAGTTAATGGGAAGTACTAGTTCTATTCTGATGATCATGAGTGAGTGAGTGAGTGTCATAAATGCGAAACTTTGCTTTCGCTTAACTTCGGAACTAAATGACCTACAGACTTGAAATTTTGGATTTTAAGTACGTGATTATAGCTTACTTATAGCTTTCCAAGACTTATCATTCCTATTTTTTTATTATTCAAAATTAGTAAACCCTTGGCATCATCTCACCTGATGATAAGTGATGCTGATGATGGAAGCGGACTTACCAAGATTCCCCAACGCAATAGGGAACTGACTATCTTATCTTCAAGCCGGAACACATCAATGCATTTAGCATTGATATATGGCGCCAAGACTTAAGATGGTGGTAGCTAGCCAGGCGGGCTTAGAATTCCACCAACCAAACATAGTTAAGTTGGATTCCACCGGGAATCGAACCCACCTCCTGATGTGAAGTTAATGGACTTAACCATTACGCCTTAACCAAACGTATAATGATTGTCCGCAGGATCTAGTAGTAGTGACCTGCGAAGAGGAAACTCCACACGAGGAGATATTGCCGGACAACTTCGTCTCCGGTGTGCAGCATCAGAACCATATGCCTGAGGACTCGCATCACATTGGACACGAGGTAGGCTTTCCAAAACTACGAACAATATGAACTGTATTGCAGCTGTTTAAGCCCATCTCCGGAATAGGGGTGGTTGTTGAATTTATACTTATTATATGCATATTACGTAAAATAAAACAAGAAGTAAGTAGTACATCATCATCATCATCATTATCATCATCGGAGTGCCTTCCCCCGATGCCGGTCTGGAAGTCGATGAATAGACTCGGCACTCAGGTCGGTCGGAGCAAAGACAGTCGGTTCAGGTGGGGGTTCTAGGACGGGTCGGACCTGTGGTGAAGGTGTGGTGCCCCACAGACAATGGCCCATCTGATTGTATGTCCAATGTGTCCTGACACCTGCACACGGGAGGAGCTGATGAACGCCATACCGATAGCGCCGTCAGGGTGCCACATGGCACCGGAGATAAGATAAGATATACAGGAGAGATATCTTATCTTATCTTTGTAAGTGGGGGCTGCAGGTGCAGTGACACTTCGACCCAATGGGATCTTTTGTGTCTACCCCTATAACCTTTGCACCCCAAACCTACTCAAACATGTGCTGCATCAATGCAGCAATTCCGCTGAGTGGAAAGTACTTGTAGTCCTCCGGTTTTGGGTAGCCATCACCTAGGAGGTACATACACTTGCTAGCCAGGACATCGCAGTGACTGAGTAAGTGTTCCATTGATTCTATATCTTCACCACAGGCCCTGCAGGTTGGGGTCATCAGGTGTGCGTTTGTAGCAAAGTGGCCCGTCAACACTCCTGTTACAGCCTTGGCAGGAGAGATACTTGTATGACTTGTGGCGATACGATAGAAGAAGAATCCACGTCCACTGCTGGACACATGCCTCCCCCAAGAATTTCCACAATTACCGGTCCTATGCTATAGCGTACAGCGGCTTCTAGCGACCTTCATCAAGCTGTCGCTTCACTGAGTGGAAGGCCTGCCTATGCTGCGTATTTTGGTGCACGGTCGCCACTATACAACTTTTTTTTTTTTTTTTTTTTTTTATTCACAATTGGTAAACCCTTGACAACATCTCACCTGGTGGTAAGTGACGATGTTGCCGAAGATGGAAGCGGGCTTACCAAGATTCCCCAACACAATGGGGAACTGGCTATCTTACCTTCATGCCGGAACACACCAATGATATCAACATTGATATTTGGCGGCAAGACTTAGATAAGATGGTGGTAGCTAGCCAGGCGGGCTTAGAAAATGCCCTACCACCAACCAAACCGAGTCTTACAATTGACCCCGCCGGGGATCGAACCCGCGACCTCCTGTGTAAAGTCAGTGAACTTTGCCTCTGAGCTACGGAGGCGGTTAAAAGCCCCTTTACTGCCCCAATGGCCATCTGGTCTACTAGTGTTTGTATATATTACAAAGGGTGACTTTAATTAGTTCTTGATAGCTAAGGATATAAATGTACTCGTGATTACAAACAACTTTCCTAAAGAAACTATATGTCAAATATGAAAAAAGATGTTTGGTGCTTCATACATTTTTGCCGATTTGATACCTAGTTATACCAAAATTTTTTTTTCTGATTTGACATATAGTTTCTGTGAGAAATTTATTTGTAATCACGAGTACATGCATATCTTTTGTTATCAAGAACTAATTAAAAGTCACCCTGTATACAAATTACGAAAAAAAACGACGGGTTGCACTCCGGGAGTGCCGGCAGAAGTGAAAACTTGAATATTAACGTTGTGCATTTATATTACATTAAAAAGTTTATATCTCAGAAAAATCAACAAAAAATGAACTCCATCCGTATTACAAATTTTCGATCAGGTCACGTGTCCTGACGCGAGTTTAACATTTTTTAACCATTACAAAAAAAGTGCACAACGCCGCTATAGAAGTTTTCACTTCAAAAACAAGAGGTAAGCACAGATCAATAAACAATAGACAATAGACATTAGACATGCATGAGTTAACATAACAAAATTACCGATTTGATACCTTGTTATGTATCGAGGACCAAAAATTTTCTGATTTGACATGTAGTTTCTGTGGGAAAGTTATTTGTAATCACGAGTACATTCATATCTTTTGTAATCAAGAACTAATTAAAAGTCACCCAGTATACATATTAGGAAAAAAAAAACAAGAGGTAAGCACAGATCATTATAAACAGTAGACAATAGACATGCATGAGTTAACATAACAAAAATGTATAGCGGTAGGGATGTTTTGCGCGTGGGCGTGCATGCGGGCGAGTGTGAAAACATTTTCGGGTACAGGCTACAGTGACACATGCTAACTGCATGCCAAATTTCATCAAGATTGGTCGAGGTGTTGAATCGTGAAAAGGTAACAAACAAACACATTTTCACATTCATAATATAGTAAGGATTGTGCGAGTTACACAGACAAGTCTTCCCGGAACGTCGAGTATAACATAAAGCAGATTTCATTTTTATTCACAACTAGCTTTTGCCCGCGGCTTCGTCCACGTGGACATCGTTTTTAAGACTGCCTTTGAGGGTGAGTGGTGTACAAGCGGGTCGCGAGCGTGAACATGAGTTTTCTCCATATCTCTCAGGAACTATATCTGGCTATTCTGATAAGCAGTCTATGTCACTTCCCACTGAAAAAAAGAGTATTTTTTCAGTTCTCTCAGGAACTGCATTGGACTTTGCTATTTTCACGGGATAAAAAGTAGCATATTATGTCCTTTCCACTGACACAGGCTACCTGCATGCCAAATTTCAACAAGATTGGTCGAGGTGTTGAAACGAACAAACACATTTATAATATTAGTAAAGATTAATAAAACCATTGGCATCTTCTCACTTGATGGTAAGTGACGATGATGCCGTAGATGGAAGCGGGCTACCAATATTCCTAGGCCCCCTCGCCACTCCCGCGCGGGTCGACTCGATTGCCGTTGCTATGCAAGCGACCGGGCCAAGAGTGAACCGGGAGAAATAAACGGTGGTTTCGAACACTAACCCCAAACCGGGAAAAGAATCCGCGACATCCTGGTGCCAAGCGAATGAACCAACCATTACGTTATGGAGGCTTCGACCAATATAATAGCTATGGACCGGCCCTATCCATACATTGAATTATAATAAATGAGTCAAATAATCATTTTTTATTTTATTTTTTTAAGAAACAAACAGTCACAAACAAAAATGGTAACAATTGAACTTTGTTGACTTAAATATTATAAATTTAGAGTTGTAATAAACGGTGTGTAGGGTAATTGGATAACTCAGATTTGAAGAGAAATGGACTGTTTGAAGCTCCTTTATTGGTTTTACAATGATTTTATAGTGTAATTAAGTGAGAGCACTGCACTCGCGTCATAGTTGTCCAAAAACAAAAAGAATGTAAAGATTGACGTGAAAGGTGAGGTGAGGTAGTGTTGCCATGTCGCTGTGATTCTGTTGCATTTATCTGCCGATACATATTTTTCTATATCTGCAGATATGATGTACATGTCTAGCCTAAATCGTAACAAAATAAACTCAGCGGCACGTTAACTTGGTCACCAAATTTTTCTCAGTCCATTCGCATACAAAGAGGGTGCCAAAATAACAATAATTATTTTTTATCAATGAAAAGTAAGAAAACTTTGAATTGCAGTCGATAGATTAGATCCTTGGCTACAAATTTGTCAAAGAGCCCAACATTCTGCAGAGCCTCGGGAACTCTGTGGATTGCTCAAAACAAAGAAGATGATTTTATTTTGCAGAATGTATGGGAAATTTGCTAATTTGCTGTGCGTTCTCGGAGTACCCGAGGCTCTGCAGAATGTTGGGCTCTTTTACAAATTTGTAGCCAGGCATCTAACCTATCAACTGTGCACTTCGTAGTTTCCTTACTTTTCGTAATTAAAAATAATAATTGATACTATTTGGGCACCCTCTTTGTATGAAAATGTACTGAGAAAAGTTTGGTGGCCAAGTTTCTGTGCCGCCGAGTGTAGATACTAGGTCATCTTGCAAGACTGGCCCTACCAGTAATCATGAAAGCATACGATTTTTTTTTCAACTATTTTAGAAAATATAATTTAAATCGTATTACAAAATGATTACTTACAAATGAAAAGTTTATATGTATGTTTTTCGGAGCATACGAGCGTGTGACCTCATGGCCTCCGAAAGACCGACTGAGACGAAATCAGTGAATGCACACATTCTGTAGGCATCAAAACCGTGGGCCTGTCCATAGCTTGATCGAAGTACGGAGGCAGTTAGAAGCAGTTGGGTTGGTTTTAGAATTACATGCAAACATGGCTTTGTTTAAATTCTCTTGAAAAACGAGGAGCAGGAGTTGACCTGGCCGATATATTGCTACAGATGCGACCAATCCTGATCTGCCAGCTGTGCGGCGAGTTCTACGGCGA
Source organism: Coleophora flavipennella (assembly GCA_947284805.1). NCBI lineage: Eukaryota > Metazoa > Arthropoda > Insecta > Lepidoptera > Coleophoridae > Coleophora > Coleophora flavipennella. Next base: position 12,582,564 of record OX369295.1, read on the forward strand.
GGAGCAGCTCAAGTTCTTCCACCACCTGAAACAGCACTACGAGCCGCACGCCACCATCATCATCGAGAACCCCGTCGCTGACTTGGCCATCGACAAGGTTAGATTATCTAGCATTTCAGTAAAGCGAGATTGACATTGACATGGTGAGATTTCGAAACAACAAGAGTGACATAGACAACAACAACATTGACATTCAACAATAAAAAATTGACATCGACAACAGGTAGATTTCGAGATTATCAAGGTAATTAATTTCTTTGATAGTTATCATAATAATTATCGGCGTTGACTCATATTTTTTGCTCCAAGTTTTTAGTTAGAAAAATGTTCATCATCTCCACTTTTACATCCCCACCGAGGGGCTCGAGCCTACCCTGAATTAGGGCGATCGGGCCTTAATCGACCACGCGGGCCCAGTGCGGTTTGGTCGACTTCACACAAAACCTGCGAGTTTGTTCGCAGGCGTGTGCAGGTCTCCTCACGATGTTTTCCTTTACCGTAAGAGCGTCGGATAAACGTACATACTCGTATGAAATTTAAATTCGAAATCACATTGGTACATGGCGGGGTTCGAACCACGACCTCCCGGACAGGAGGCGGCGGCGGCCCTAGCCATTACGCCACTTTTAATATATATTAAAAATAACAAAATAACTTTTAATTGTTAAAGTGTAAGTTTAATCACGGTTATTAATTAGAAATTTCGTTTTTGTGACTTTTTTCTGAGTTCGAGGTTTGAAGCGTTTCGAGACGTCACGAAACTTCAAATCGTGTTCGGATTAACATGGAAGGACATAGCGCGAGGCTAGGTTTTGTCCAAGATAACTATAATATTGATGTTTTGTTTTTGCGATTAATTTTATAAGTATAAAGATAAATGTCAACGTTATAACTATCGATAATTATCATTTCGAAATCATGTACGTTCGTAAGAATTTGCATTTATTTCCTAAATCAGTGACAGGCATAATTTGATTTTAAGAAATGTAAATAAAATAGATATAGCTTTTTCGAGACTGAGCATAGTTAAAAAGTCATTTGTGGGGCAGTGTATAAGATTCTACAATAAAATTCCAGAAAATGTAACTAGTTTGTCAGAGAATAAATTCAAGACTCATGTCAAAAATTGCTTGTGCTGTAGAGGGCATTATAAAGTAATAGATTATGTAAATGACAAAGATATTTATGTTGATTCTATAACAAATATTATTACCTGAGACTGTAATCTGAATCATTACATTATTATGTTAAAAGTGTGTGAACACCTATTTAAAATAAATTATTTTGATTTTGATTGAACCCTGACAACAAGATTGACAGTATTGACATTGACAGGGTGAGACTTGACCATTAACAAGTGAGATTATATTTTAATACACAGAGATTTAGTCCTTCAAGGTTACCGAACCGCTGATGTCTCCCCTGGCACATAGCTGTAATACTGCGCCCCTGGTGTCTCAACTGTTTACAAGGTGTAACAAAATTGGTGTAGAACCCCTGCACTGGTGTTTCGATTCATAAAACTGAACAACTTTTCCAACAATCCATTGTTCCGTTGCGGTGTAAAAGAAATGAATGAACCATAGAAAAGATTATTTTTTCAGTTCCCTCAGGAACTGCATCGGATTATGTTATTTTCACAGGATAAAAAGTAGCCTATGTCCTTCCTCGTGACACAGGCTACCTGCATGCCAAATTTCATCAAAATTGGTTAAGGTGTTAAAGCGTGAAAAGGTAACAAACAAGCACACTTTCACATTTATAATATTAAAATGGATCTTATTATATCTTTGCTCGACAGATGACAAACACCTGCATAGTGGACAACGTGGCAACACTTCCCGACTCGCTGGTGGAGCTGTCTCTGGAGAGCGCTGTGCCCAAGTCTGTGTACCAACAGCACCCACCCGGCAAGCATCCGCTGTACACTAGCGCAGACAAGACACTCTACTGTAGCAAGGTGACTACTAGTGTTTAAAGCGAAACTTTAGGTGCTCACCGACTTCATGACACGCACCGGCAGGTGCCTTTAAAGTTCAGCGCCATCTGTTGGTGCACCGAATGAACTAACTCGCAGTAGTTCTGACGTTGCGTACAAGATGGCGTGTGCTGAGCACACAACTCGTGATCTACCGCAATTGTTTGTTATGTAGGTGTTGCAGCCGTTATGTAGAATCCGCCGCCGGTTTGCAAGGCAGCGCGCTGCTTTCCAAAACGGCGGTTTTTGCGCCGCGTTGTAAACTTTTCCTCCGTAGCTCAGAGGCAAAGTTCACTGGCTTTACACAGGAGGTCGCGGGTTCGATTCCCGGCGGGGTCAATTGTAAGACTCGGTCTGGTTGGTGGTAGGGCATTTTTTAAGCCCGCCTGGCTAGCTACCACCATCTTATCTAAGTCTTGCCGCCAAATATCAATGTTGATATCATTGGTGTGTTCCGGCATGAAGATAAGATAGCCAGTTCCCCATTGCGTTGGGGAATCTTGGTAAGCCCGCTTCCATCTTCGGCAACATCGTCACTTACCACCAGGTGAGATGTTGTCAAGGGTTTACCAATTGGGAATAAAAAAAGGTACTGAGTAAAAAACTCTGAATAAAACAGATGATTTCTTCTTTAGCGAAGCATTCTGCTACCAAGGGGTTGTATAATCAATCAAACCTGACCGAACCTAACATCGCTCGCTTCGCTCGCTCATTTACAATTTTTTTACTCAGTACTTTTTCCATAAAGCAGCGCCTAATTAATAAACATATTGAATAAAATATGTGAATACATTTTTTAGTGGTGCCTCCTTTTCACATATTAAGAGGGGGTGGTTTTGTTTATTCACGTATCCCTTTATATGGGGTATTGTTAAATAGGTCTTTTAAAACTATTGAGGGTTTATATAACACTTTAAACTTTCACGATTTCTCATAATGAAAAATTGACTTAACGTGATTTTATATAACATATGAGCAGGTATTGATGTTGTTTTTACCTCAACGTTTCGACTATGCTTCGATAGCCGTGGTCGCGAGTGACTGAAGCCGCGGTGTCATCGCCGCCGGCGCATCGCAGGAACACCTATCCTCACTTCATTTTGTGAAGGGAAGGTCACCACACATTTCACTTAATAAGTTAGGGTCACGACACACTAAACTGACACAGTCCACAGGCCGCAAGGGTGTTTGTTCGCAGTTTATACAGTGTAGTGTATTTGTCTACACTTATCATAAGTGTAGACAAATAAACTGCGAAACGTTGAGGTAGTAAACACAACATCAATACCTGCTCATATGTTCTATGAAATCACGTCAAGTCCCGCTTTCAATTGGTTATTATTCAGGTTAGGAAGAAGATTTTCAGTGGTGATAAAGTTGCATGTCCCTACCCCCCACCAGCTAAACTGCTATTTCAGGAAATCTGAAAAGTATTAGAAATATTAGGGCATATTACATAGTGAGGAGTTCCAGATGTGTATGAAGGTCGCCTTGCTCACGTCCGTAGGTGTAAATCTAAATGCCCTACACGTGACCGCGGGTGATGCTAAGTGCATCACGGTTAATTATGCCACACGATAAGAAATAAAGAAAGCCATATATATTTTCAGATTGAAAAAAAAGTTAAAAGTATCACGACTAAGAAGGCTTTCTTAGTTTAGGGGCAATAGTCGACCAACTTAGCAGTTGGATTTGTAATAAGTTCATAGATTTTCCGTAAAAAATGTTCTTTACCAACTGCAAAAATTACTTTGCTTTTTAACTATCCATTTATTCTTTGAATAAAACTATGAAGCCCTAATATGCATGTGGTCGGACATACACTTGGCCACTATAAAAAATAATAATACCGCTTATTAAGATTGTTTTTCCCCCAGGTGCAATATTCAATAGCAAACATGGACAAGGAGCCCGCAGCGAGTGAGGCGAGCACAGACAAGGTGGCGATCTACGACTCCCTGGAGAAGCTCGACCTGCCCACCTGCGGGAAGACGCACAAGTACCGGAGACACAGCCACGCGGAGCAACACCAGAAACAGAACGAGATTAATAAGGTTAGTACCTAATTAAACAAAAATTCAGGTACAAATTGTAATAAGTGAGCGTTGTTTCGGAACGTAACTACAGCCTTTAAATATTGTGACAAGCAATAGCTGTCGTTTATTACCGCCTGGCACGATGACGTTATGGCCTAGCACGGTGACGTTATGAGTTACAGACGAACCTATAATTAATGTATCTGAGTAAGTTAAAGTATCATGGAAGGGAAAAAAAAGTGTTTGCGGCGCTCTAGATAGAATGGTTTTCATACCTTTTTTTTTTTTTATTAAAAATTTGAGTGCGTTTGGCTGCACCTCACCTGATGGTAAGTGCTGATGCAGCCGAGGATGTAACACGCAAGCTCAAATAGTGCCTATTCACTCTCGTCTTGAAGATTCCTAAATTATACGAATCGGGGAATACAGATGCCGGAAGGGAATTCCACTCCTTGGCCGTTCGCATGATGAAGGAAGAAGCAAAACGCTTCGTGCGAAAAGGTGGAACATTGACGACAAAGGGGTGGAACCGCTCTCCGCGCCTGGTCGTCCGATGATGAAATGGAGAGGGGGGAATGAGGTCGTGAAGTTCCAGGGCTCACTCTCCGAAATGAATCCTGTAGAACACTGATAGACAGGCGACTTTGCGGCGATGCTCGAGGCTTTGGAGCCTGTTTGATACAAGTTCCTCGTCGCCAATGAGTCTCCTAGCGCGTCGGTCGATAGAATCCAAGGCATCTAGCTGGTAACGAGCCGATCCGTCCCATAAGTGAGAGCAGTACTCCATACATGACCGAACTTGAGCTTGGTATAATAATAGAAGCTGCTCTGGTGTGAAGTAAAGTCTCACCTTCGAGAGGATACCAAGCTTTTTGGCAGCCGTTTTTGCCTTGGATTCAATGTATCTCCCGAAGTTCAGATCGGATGTTAAATCAACGCCAAGGAGCTCAAGATGGTCGGAGATCTGGATAGATTCATCTCGGAAAGTAGGAGTCAGGGTAAAATGACTCCTTTTTGCAGTGAATAGACACGCCTGCGTTTTAGAGGCGTTAAACCTAACAAGATTGGCATCTCCCCAGTCAGAGACTGCCTTGAGTGTAAGGTTCACGCGCTCAATCATGGCCTCTCTCTGAGATAGTATATCCGGACCCCTAGCTCGAGCACTAGACAGGTATCTCTCCGCAACCGTGCTGTCGTCTGCATACCCAAATATACCAGGTTTCAGCAGATCGTTTATGTGCAGCAAAAACAAAGTTGCGGAAAGAACTGAGCCCTGAGGTACCCCGGCATCAATAGCCAATAGGTCAGACGAGCAGCCATCGATGACCACTCGAATGAACCGTTCCCTCAGGAAGTCAGATATCCAGTTGCCCAAACCAGTAGGTATTTCGTAGGAAGGAAGCTTACCAATAAGGCTAGCATGCCAGACCCTATCAAATGCCTTAGAGACATCGAGAGATACGGCAAGAGCTTTACCGTGCTTCTCTATGGCTTCACCCCATACATGCGTAGCATACACTAGAAGATCTCCCGTTGACCGGTGGCAGCGAAAGCCATACTGTCGATCACTCAGGAGGTCATTGTCTTCTAGGTATGCTAAGAGGTGGGTGTTCAATACACGCTCCATAATCTTACAGAGTATGGAGGTGATTGCAATAGGTCGATAGTTGGATGGGTCAGCACGACTACCTTTTTTAGGCACGGGCTGCACGTTGGCAAGCTTCCAAGACTTAGGAACTATACCGGTTTCGAGAGAGAGGCGGAACAGGCGTGTCAGCACAGGAGACAACTCAGGAGCACAGTTCTTTAGAACTATGGCTGGAATACCGTCAGGACCGCTGGCCTTATTCACATCTAGACTGCAAAGAGTTTTAAGAACCTCTTTTTGGCGAATACGAAAAGGGGACATTACAGTACCGCATGGAGGTATCTGAGGTGGTGTATTATTTGCAGTATCCAGACGCGAATTTTCAGCAAACATACAGGCAAATAAATTTGCCTTGTCTGCAGCGGAGTGAGCCAGCGATCCGTCAGGTTTTGCTAGTGGAGGCAAAGACGAGCGGCAGAAATTCGACTCGACCGACTTAGCCAAGGACCAAAACGCCTTACTCTCAGATGGGTAGGAGGCAAGTTTTGATCCAATATGGCTTATGCGGTCAAAGCGTGCCCTGCGCAGTGTCACAGATTACTAAATAGTTACTACGTAACAGATACTTCACTCAGTAGTAAATTTCCAATACCTACTGCTATAATAGCCTACTCCATCGCGTCAGCAACTGCAGTACATGCTTCACACCGCTCGATCGCAGGGCTGCCTCTTCGATAAAATTAAATTAACGTAACTTTTTGTGTCTATGTTATTGAGAACTGTGAATATATTTTGACTTATAGGTGGTAGTTTAAAATTCTATCATTTATCTAAATATCTATAATATAAAAATGAATCGCAAAATGTGTTGGTAAGCGCGTAACTCGAGAACGGCTGGACCGATTTGGCTAATTCTTTTTTTGTCGAGTTTGTTATTATTAGGAGAAGTTTCTTATGTAGGGTAGGGTAGGGTAGGGCAGTGTAGTGTAGTGTAGGGTAGGGTAGTGTAGAGTAGGGTAGTGTAGAGTAGGGTAGGGTAGGGTAGGGTAGGGTAGTGTAGTGTAGTGTAGGGTATGGTAGTGCAGGGTAGGGTAGGGTAGGGTAGCGTAGGGTAGGGTAGGGTAGTGTAGGGTAGGGTAGGGTAGTGTAGGATAGGGTAGGGTAGTGTAGTGTAGGGTAGTGTAGTGTAGGGTAGTGTAGTGTAGTGTAGTGTAGGGTAGGGTAGGGTAGGGCAGTGTAATGTAATGTAAGGCGGTACGTAGTTCGCCGGGACAGCTAGTATATATATATATATATATATAATTCTCGTGTCACAGTGTTAGTAACCATACTTCTCCGAAACGGCTGGACCGATTTTTATGAAATTTTGTGTGCATATCGGGTAGGTCTGAGAATAGGTTCTTATCAATTTTTCATACCTCTACGCGGGCGAAGCCGCGGGAAACAGCTAGAAAAATATATATTTTTTTATAAATTGGTGCTGACTGTGCAATACATCTAGATAACACATAATTTTAGAGGTCAGTGTGTAAGTAAAATGAAAAAATCTTTAAGAGTTACATGTGTTTTATTTTTATATAATTTTTTATTAATTTCTTACCCTTTCTAAATTCTCGGTTATTAAATTTTAGTGTAGCAAAAATCCTGAATCTACTAAAAAGTTTTATTAGATATTGTTTTGGGAAACAAGGGCAGGGAGAGTCAAAATGTATGTCATTTAAAATTTCATATACCTATACTACCCGGCCTTTGTTTTATATTTTTTTCAAAATTATTAATAAACATAGTCTCAAGTTCTCTTACATAATTATAAAACGCATCTGTTAGTACTTTTAACTTTCCATAAAAAGACGATGTTTTGTTGAATGCTTTGCACATATTTGCTTTGAACATTGTTGAATGCTACAGCACATAAGGCACCAGACGGCATCGTAGGTACGCGTACGAACGAACGAAACGATTTAAATTAAAATACGTGCGTGCGCTTCGTTTGTGAAAACCGCACTGAATTGGGTCCGCAAACGGCCCGAGAACGCTCTGCTGGGCGGTAGGTTATTATAGCGCGCAAGTACATGGAGTGACGGAGGCCTGGCAGTGTCTTTTTGTAGGACTTGGCAGCTTTATTAAAGGCTTTCTTCCTGGAACGCGTTTCCGGAGCTTTGCGAGCTCGAGCGTCAGCCCAGGCCTGATAAGCTGAATGCTTCAGGGCCTCAGCCCTGGTACACTCAGCACCAAACCATGGGCGCGCTTTGTATTCCAGAGGAATGTCGGAAAATGGAATGTAGTATTCCATTGCACGACATATAACCTCTGAGACTGCTGTCGCGCAGCTCGACGGGTCGCTGGAAGAAAAGCACGTTTGCCGCCAAGGATACGATGCAAAAAAGTGGCGCATCTCATCCCAGTCTGCTGACTTGTACCGCCATACCCGTCTAGTGCCCTTAGGACTATGATCGGGAGGTGAACATGACAGCACAGATTTCACCAGACAGTGGTCGGAGGTACCCAAAGGAGAGGATACTGACACACAATATCGGTCTGGTTCCGTTGTCAGCAGAAGGTCCAAACAGTTAGCCGTTTGGTCGTCAACGTCAGGTACGCGCGTTGGCTGGTCGACCAGCTGGGAGAGATTTAGCGTTAGGGCAAGTTTGAACGCCTCTCTTCCAGCGTGATCAGTCTTCTCGTACGGATAGAGCCACTGTTGATGGTGGGCATTAAAGTCCCCGAGAAGAACCAGCTGCGCGGTTGGGTACCTGAGTTGAGACTCATCGGCGGCCTCACACAGATGTTCAGTTAGCCTGGTTGTCTCCTGGTCACCACTGTGCGAACGGTAAACACTACCGTAGATTATTTTTTCTACGCCGGTATCAACCATCACCCACAAAGTGAAAAAACAGGAATCTTCAAGGTTCCGGAGACGCTTGCAGCAGATGTTGTCGCTAACATAAAGACAGAGTCCGGCGTGCGCTTTAAAATTGTGCTCCAGAGAATAACCCGGGTACTGCAGATAAGCTACATCTGCCGGTCGTCTGATTTGCGTCTCCGTGACAAAGAACAGCTGCGGTTTCTCGGTCTCGAGGTGGTGATGGACCGCAACGAGATTAGAGTGCAAACCTCTGATATTGGCGAGGTGCACTTTAAGTGGGAGGAAGTGCAGCCGCTGTGGAACCTTCTTTCTTTTTTTGTGTTTCATAATTATTTTTTGGGTGGGGAGTGAACAGACAAGAAAGGCGGCAGTTGTACGAGGCGCTGAGAAGAATCCAGTAGCGAACACAGGGTCGCTGCACTGAAGGAGAGACTAGCCTGGAGACCGCGGGGACGCCCGAACCCCCCCGGAGATGGCCATCGGGTCCTCCCATCCAATCGCCAATTGGCACGATGGAGCATTCCGGGATTTTTCGTGAGGTGGCGGGGCAGCCTTTCGTAGGTGGCTAGCCTACTAATTGGGCCCCCTACTTCCTACGGTCGGCCAGCGGTGCACCGTGCTTCGGATCCCGCTGCCCTCCAAGACTAGCCGCCAAGTGCAGCGACACTCTGACACTGACACGGCATACTAACTCAGCGCTACTGTACAGACCCGCCTTCTCAATGGCTTCTCAAGGCACCATGCCGGAACACGTCAGGGACGCTTGGCGGCAAGACTTTGTCTTGAGGGTGGTAACTAGCCACGGCCGGAGCCTACCACCAGTAAAAATGCCAGAGCCTCGTTCGTTATACAGCAGGGTATACCGCGGGCAGGTGAGGTTGGCTTGGGTCTTTTAAGGTGAAGTTTAAGACCCCTTATACCCCTTATACCCTTTTTGTATCGAGTGGTGGTTTATTCGTCCAAGATCGAGGGTCTTTGAAAGAGGGAGATAGGATTATCTTTCAACTCTTTTACGCATCTTCGAATGCATACGTTAGAAAAACTTACAAAAGGGACACTCTCATTCATTCATATTTTAACAAGTTAAATTCAAAGCAAATCATCTGTGAAGTAACTCCTTTTTTTCATTCAAATATTAAATAAAAAAAAATTTGAATTCATGCTGCGTGACCAAACATTTAATTATTGTTATCACATGAAAATTCAATAGCTCCAACCATTAGTGAGTTAATCGCAAGTTTCAATTTCATTTGTAGGTGAACCATATAAACACGATTTTTCCCAGACCAATGGGTATAATAGACAAACATAAGCAACTACGACGTGCAAAGTTTCATCAAATTCGTTAGAGCCGTTTTTAAGAAAAAAAATCCGTTTTGTTGTATCACAGCTACTCTTTGGTTTGACGGTGCGAACTATTGATAATCCCTCGATTAAATAATTTTAAACTCCAAGATTAAACTTATAGATTTAGCCTTCAGAGCCAAGCGTGACGTACGGACGCACGGACAGACGGAATTGAGATATTCGGTTTTTCGGTATGTGTTAATTATATAGAACTTATTTCTATGAAAATTGGAAAAACGTTGGCCGTTTAATGTTCGTGGAACTATTACGTGACATAACTTTGTACCAAGATGTTGAGTTTGTAGAGTCGGGGCTTATCTCGTAGGTGTTAGAGTTTATTAATGTGATACAGTGAAGAGCACTTAAAGCTATACACTTTGGAGTTGGGACGGGCCCCGTGGGCTATGATGTGCAGCACAAATCGGAGCTCAGCTACGTACGGGCTTAGCTATACTAGAGATCTCATAAATTTTTAACCTTAAAAGCTATGAACTTGTGAGTCTTTGCAACCAAGTTTATATGAGATGTTTTGTTGGATTTTGGTATTTGACTACTAGTCAATTGAGTTACTTTTTAATCAAATTGTCAAATACAATATTTTGTTCTGAAATTGTTAGTGTTGCAAACTTGTGACGTCACTGTCTTTGAGGAACCTAGTTTAGTGATTTTAATAAATATAATATTGGTCTAGTACTTCTTTTGATTAATATTTTTGTCTTAGCATTGACATGAGTGGTGCATGCTCGCTTAAATATTTGTGCGGATGGTGGCGCATCGGGAGCCGGGTCGTTCCTTTCCCTCTAATATGGTTGATGGGAGCGATGGATGGCTGACTCTCGCGTTATACTCGTGACCGGTTGCTGTCCGTGTAAACTGGCCTACTCTTGTCTAAGGTTTCAATGACATTCAATAATTGTGTGTATGACTTTTCGTGTCATATTGTTTTCATGTTCTAGTGACATAATATGGTTTATTTCTAACTAATGATTGTTTATTTCTTGATTTTTCACAAATGAAATTATGTTATTATTAATTTATGACTATCAGAAAGAGTGTTGCACCTATTTTGAATAAATACCTTGAATCTTGAATCTTGGAAATGGATAGAAATATCAAATGAATAAGTTTTTTGTGCTTTTGTGGGAGAAATGCTATTTAGTGAATATAATTTTATAATTTATTTTAGATACTGTCAAACACCCTTTCGTGAGTATACAGGGAGTAACAAAATTGGTGTAGGTAGCGCTAACTGGGGGTTCTACTCATAATACTGAACAACTTTAGTTTTACAAGTTTGCTTTCATCGCAAAAAAAATAGGAATTTTCTTACAAAACAATCAGGTGATTGACCAACTTTGTGCATTTTTGTACGGAGCGTCGAATATTTTTTTTGAGAATTGACTACGGGTTCTTTGGGGAAAGTTGTTCAGTATGACGAGTAGAAGCCCTAGTTAGCGGGTCCTACACCTTTTTTTTTACATCCTGTATAACAAAAAAAACTCGCGAGCCGTGCGCACACCCTCTAGCATCAAATAATAATAAGCTGATGAAAGCTGATTTTATTTTATTTTTTATCGACTAAAGTCACATAACTAAAAATCGATAATACAAAAATTCTATTAAAATTTGACTATAACATATAGGCTACTTACTCTACGCTCGCGGCGTACTCTCGAAGAATCATAGAAACGTTGTCCACGCGGGTGAAGCTGCATGAAACAGTTAGTACGTTATATTTTCTAAGAAAAGTGTTTGCAACAGTATGTATGTAGATTTCTATGCTCCCTGCTACAGTCTGAACGGCTTAAAGGATTTTAACGTATGACGTATCGTTAGATTCGTCTTGATCCTGTGAGTGCAATAGGATACATTTTTACCCGACTAGCCAAAAGTTTTTACGCAGTCGGGTTTTAATTTTTAATGAATTCCTAAAGCTATTTTAAATGAGTTAATGAAAGCTGCACTTTTCCTGTAGTAGCAGTAGTTCTGTTTATGGACCCGGCTAATCTGTTATAAAAATCGGATCCCATTAAATAAATAGACAGACTAAGTCTTCCAGTAACATTACAGAAATCACACACGGCCATCTGGATATAGTTACAAGTTTGTGGATAGAAATAATCGGTAATATCGATTTGTAATAAAATAGATGTGTAATCTGATTGAATGGGAAAAATCCGAATTCTGTATCATTCTATACACAGTTGAAGTCTAAAACTGACACGTTTACAGCTGGAAGACATGGGCGAGTTCAGTGAGCCCGAAGACCTGATGGAAGGCATCCACGTGGCGGTAGAGGATGCATCAGACCAGTACTCGCCGCCGCTGCTGCCGCGCCTCACTGTGGAGTGTGGACACGTGCACCAGGACCACCTCAGGCACTGGTGAGTTCAGGGTCATCTTCATATCAGCTCATATACTTCCCCACCGAGGGGCTCAAGCCTACCCTGAATTAGGGCGATTGGGCCTTAGTCAACCACGTGGGCCCAGTGCGGGTTGGTCGACTTCACACACAGTTCGAGTTTCTTCGCAGTCGTGTGCAGGTTTCCTCACGATGTTTTCCTTCACCGCAAGAGCGTCCGATAAACGTACATATGAAATCGAAATTCGAAAACACAGTGGTACGTGGCAGGGTTCGAAACACAGGGGTAGCGGCTCTAGCTGTTACGCCACCGACGCTCTCAGGATTATCTTAGCTACTTTTAAAAAATAACGCTTTTGGGGAATTTACCTTACACGTTTAACTCAGGCATTGGTGAGTAATATTCTGGCAACATGGGGCCGGACAAAACAACTGCATACCGGCCTTTTTCCTTACTGCTTCAATAAATATGTACAGAGAGTGAGACTATGTTGTAATTTTATTTTTTTAGTGTGCAAGTTTGTTTTTGACATAACGATGTACCGGCTTATTTTTATTCGAGTAAACTTATGTATGTTTGATTCTAGTTTTTGGATAGGTTACATTTTCAAAAAAAAATGTCATTAAATAAACACGTTAAAAAACCTACTTCCATCGCAACAACTTCGTACAATTATGCATTTTTTTTTTTTAGTTTTCTAATAAAGTACTGCACCGATTTTGATAAAATTCATATGGGACCACACGGGAAGCACTAGCTTTTAAATAAAAGAGAATCATCAAAATTGGTTCACCCACTCAAAAGTTCTGAGGTAACACACATAAAAAAAAACACACAGTCGAATTGAGAACCTCCTCCTTTTTGGCAGTTAGTTGATAATAGTGAATTAATGTTTTCATGGATGCTGCACCGACAAGAGCCTATCTCTTAAATTATAAGAAGAAGATTTTCATAGTAATCTTAAAATTAGCTAAAAAATAAAGTTTTTTGAAAATGTTCCTTCACAAACTATGTGTATAAAGTTTCCTTGGAATGTGCCTATCCATTCAAGAAGTAGTAATTTGAAGTTTGTATAATAAAAAAAATATTTTAAGCATTTCCCGTCGTGAGATTTCAAATTTCATATTTTACTTTACAAACGAAGCGAGTTAGGATTCCTGACGTTATATTACGAGGGCAATTTGTGTACAATGGTTCTTCTTCTCCTATCGTGTGGCACAATTAACCGTGCTATCTAAGGGATAGACGGCGGTTGCCCGGTGTTGCACTTAGCATCACCTGCGGTCACGTGTAGGGCAACTAGATTAACAGATTAACACCTACGGACGTGTGCAACTTTTTCTGAAATTGCGTTGTTTTGGGAATCTCTTTCATTACTAACCTGTCAGGATTCCTCCTATTTCGGACTGATTTAGTCATACATGCATGAAAATTATCAAAAGCTAGATTGCAGCCTTAAGCCATGTTAGGTGCGGGTTGAAAGAGTGCGATCCACCGCTTGCCCTGCAACGTGTGTTGATTATGGTCTGACGTTCCCGAGGCCCCAGCTGTGGGGAGTTTCATGGGTTGTAAACGACGCAGTCAACTGTCCTATTAGGTGGTGGTCGGGTGGTAATATAGTGAATTGGTTGGCAGGAAAGACCTGGTGCCCCCAGCTGTGGGGAGTTTCATGGGTTGTGAACGACGCAGTCAGCTGTCCTATTAAGCGGTGGTCGGGTGGTAATATAGTGAATTGGTTGGCAGGAAAGACCTGGTGCCCCCAGCTGTGGGGAGTTTCATGGGTTGTGAACGACTCAGTCAACTGTCCTATTAGGCGGTGGTCGGGTGGTAATATAGTGAATTGGTTGGCAGGAAAGACCTGGTGCCCCAGCTGTGGGGAGTTTCATGGGTTGTGAACGACGCAGTCAACTGTCCTATTAGGCGGTGTTCGGGTGTTCTGTGTTTTTGAGCTAAGCTAATACTGCTCCGGCCGATCCAGCCGCGTAGAAGTAAGTCTGGGCAGGTGCGATAAGCGTCGGGAAGTGAGCGTGCCTACAGCTCCGGTACCACACCGGATATGTGGGAGCCAGCTTCTCTGGCGTCCCGAGCGGGGATCGAACTGCCAGCAGCGAAAGCCGCGGGAGGTGAGTGTGCCTACAGCTCCGGGACCTACCTGGACAGTAGGTAGTGGTTCTCTTCCACGAAGCACTCGCCTCACAGAGTACCGGGACAAGTGTCTTGGCGGCAAGACCTACCGTAACTGGTCCTTGTCTTCACCTTATGGTGTTGGCAGGAATAGCGGCCCTCAAGGGGAAGGAAAGTGGGGACGCTATATCATAAACCTGGTAGTTTTAGCGTATCTGGTAGATATACGAGAGGGATTGCCCTATTAGGCGGTGGTCGGGTGGTAATATAGTGAATTGGTTGGCAGGTACATGCGCAACGGCGGCGGCGGCGAGGGCGGCGCGGACGTGCCGCTGCCGGGCTGCGGCGGCGACGGGTACTGCCCCGTGTGCCCCGCGCCGCGCGACCCCTCGCACTCACACCACAAAGGTAAATGTGGCGACATCTGCAGTGCCCGCCACTAACAACTACGTTGCCACACCTCAAAACTGTACCATCGATCAAACTATGGAGAGTTGCGTCCTCACCTTGATAGATGGCACCATCATCGCAAGAAGGCCATTTACAAAGCGTCTACAACGCACTATCAACATTTCCTTGCTCATAAGCATATATACTAGCACAAACCATACACGGTTGGTCCACGGCGGGACCCCAGGCACACCATATCGCCTGGGTTTGTTCTCGAGAGTAGCAGCACACCGATCCTACAGTAAACATCATCAACATGTTGCTTATTAGCTTTAGCCAGCGGCTTCGCGCTTACGCTTTAGTTTCTATGACTGTCTTCGAGGTTGCGAAGTGCGCGAGCCGCTAGTGGCTCGCTAGCGTGGAAAAAAGTAGCCTATATGTTAATCCAGGTCCTTATCTGTCTACCTACCAAATTTCATCCAGATCCGTTTATCTGTTGTGGCGTAAAAGAGTTACAAACATCCATACATACAAACTCTCGCGTTAATAATATTAGTAAGGATTGCAAAAAAAAATGTACAGCCACACTGTGCATACTTTTTCGTGAAGCCTTTACGTCTTTCGTAATTGGGCATACACAAATCAACAATAAACATTGAGTACACTTAGGTATGTACACTTAGGTAGTATGACTTGATGAAAAATTTACAAATAATTTGGGTTTATATGGGGAGGTACATTATTCAGATTTTTCCTGGAATAATGAAGTACCTAGTGCAGTTGGTTTTGTAAAACCTTGTTATTTACAAAATTTAAATAAAAACTTTAGAGCCGCTTTTTAAAAAGGGAAGAAAAAGCCTGGATTCGTATGTGAGGTACGTTATTCCAATTTTTGTTGAAACAACGAATTACCGAGTTTAACATACCGAGTTTCATCAAAATCGTTAGAGCCATTTTTAGTAAAAAGATAATAAGTGTTTTTTACTATGGTGGCAACCCTAAAAAATCATGATAGAGGAAATTTAAAAAAAACGCTTGGAGATATAAAAATAACATTCCTCTAACCCAAATTTAATCCGTCCAGTACTTTGGGAACTAGAGCACCGGACGGACGTACAGACACACTTATACACACATTTTTTTTTGTTTTTTAGACTGTTAGTGTAAGACAATCAATCCCCATCAAAATCTCAACTTTGTTTTTTTTTGCCATCACAGTTTCGTCGCTCGAAAGTAAAAAGTATCAACATTTTTACCATCACCAAAAAAAAAACAAAAGACCAAAGTATCAAAATATACGTCACAGACTGCCCATGTAAGCATGCGGTGAAACCAAGTAGTGTCCCAAAAAGACGAAATCCTGTGTTGGAGTTCACTACACAACATTTGAACAGGCCTAGGCCTTTCTTTAGAAATGAAAAAATCCTACCCTTGCCGTGCATATACATCCAGGAAATTGCTATCTACTTACGTAAAAATATAGAACAGTACAAATTTTGTACTAGTGCTCGCCGGAGACTTCAGCTCGCTCCGCCACCAGCACCTAAATTAGAAATATATAAAAATGGACCCTATTACAGATCAATAGCTATATACAATAAATTACCACAAAATATAAAATCTGAAAATAAAGATAATAATTTCAAAAATAAAATAAAACAATTCCTACTTAGCAGGTGTTATTACTCAGTCAATGAATTCATGACAGACAAAGTACCTACTTAACTTAAATTTGCTGTCCTTTTAATTAGTTTTATTGTTTTTCTAATGTTTAATACTTAAAATAATAGTATTATCTTTCGGACTACTCCTCTTTTTATCTTGCAATGCCCTAACAGGGCTCATGTACCCTACTACCCTTAGATATAAGAACTTTATGCATGTACATGAAAGCAACTGAATAAATGAATTGAATTGAATTGAATTGAACTAATAAAAAATACACTATAAAAAAATATTGATTCAATAAAATAAAATACATAAATGTGCATATCAGTTGAATATCATATCATATCGTCGGTGCACCGAATAATCATCATATCAGCCGAAAGTCTTCCACTGCTGGACAAAGGCCTCCATCAAGGATTTCCACGACGACCGATCCTGCGCTGCCAGCACCCAGCGGCTTCCCGCGACCTTCACCAGTTCGTCGGTCCACTGAGTGGGAATACTTTTTACTATTAATTTGTTTAGTTTTTAAGTTAACATATGGATTCTGGATCTGAAGTAAAGTTAAGTATTTATATAAAAATTTCCTTTTACAGAGGAAGTCCAAAGAATCCAACGGATACTAGAAACCGAAGTGCCAACCAGTGAAGCCTTCCCCCACGCCATAATAACGGAACAGGAACTTCCCCCGTCCTTGTCCGAAAGCGAGAAAGAGACGCAGAGAGAGGTGAAAGTGAGTGGGAAGAAGAAAGAGAAGAAGTTCGAGTGTCCTCACTGCGAGAAGGTGTTTTACCACAGAAACAGTCTGATGTACCACATGCTATCGCATAGTGGGAAGCAGCATGTTTGTAAGGAATGCGGGAAGGGCTTCTATACTGTCAGTGCTTTGAAGGTATGTGCCGAAGGTGATTCATCACATCAGCCCAAAAGACGCCACTGTTTGACAAAGGCCAAGGATTTTTACAACGAAAGGTCCTGGATTGCCCGCATCCAGCGGCTTTCTGTGACCTTCGCCAGGTCGTCGGTCTACCAAGAAGGAGGCCCTCCTATACTACGTCTTCCGGTGCACAGTCGCCTATCTAGAACTTTACTGCCCTAACGGCCATCTGTTATACGAGCTATGTGCCCCGCCCACTGCTACTTAAATTTACTAATTCTGAAAGCTATGTCGGTTACTTTGGTTCTCCTACAGATCTCCTCGTTTCTGATTCGATCACGCAGAGAAACTCCGAGCATAGCACGCTCCATTGCCCTTTGGGTGACCTCGAGCCTTCTTATGAGGCCCATAGTAAGCGAAAATGTCTCAGTCCCGTATGTCATCACTGGCAGCACGCACTAGTCAAAGACCTCTTGAGACACTACGCTTTCTCAACTTACCTTCTTCCTCGATAGTTTTATAATATTTAATAGATTAAATCTACCACTTATTCGCTCTTCAACCATGTCGAACTAATGCTGGTGAACGCGCACCTTTGCGACGCTTAATTAAATCATATAGTTTATTCAACATTAATTGCAAATTAACTTTCAAACTTAGGGCAACTCCCTCAAAGTACACTTTCAAACTTAGGGCAAACTCCCTCAAATTAGACCACATAAGTCATTTATTAGAGAAGAATTTAAGTAGCTCTTACCCCATCGCTACTATACTGAGTAGAAACGATCATTATAATGATCATTTCACAGATCTCGACCTATTTGTATTTATCACCTTCAAAATACAAAAGCTTTATCACAGAATTGTTGACCGAACTTGACACCTAAGATCTGTCTGTCATGTTAGATAAAAAAAAAATCTGTTTTTTTTTCTATTTTTTGTACTCCAAATTGGGTACAACGGTGCTGGTTGTACAATTATTTTCTTCTAGTTTAATTTAATACTTCATCTTATCAGCTCATATACGTCCCCATCGAGGGGCTCGAGCCTATCCTGAATTAGGGCGATCGGGCCTTAGTCTACCACGCGGGCCCAGTGCGGGTTGGCCGTCTTCACACACAACCTTCGAGTTTCTTCGCAGGCGTGTGCAGGTTTCCTTCACCGTAAGAGCGTCGGATAAACGTACATATGAAATCGAAATTCGAAAACACATTGGTATTCGGCAGGATTCGAACCACGGCCTCCCGGACGGGAGGTAGCGGCCGTAACCGTTACGCCACCGACGTTCTCAATTTAATACTTATAGAGCATAAGTTTCATTGTATAATCGTTTGTTGTTCTAAATAAAATAAAGAGACAGAATCCTTGATCACTTTGCCTGTAGATCCACAAACGAGTTCACAACGGGGACAAGCCGTACAAATGCGAAGTCTGCAGCCGCGACTTCAGGCAGTGGAGCGATCTCAAATATCACAAGACCTCGTTACATTCCAGTCAGGTAAGTCCAGTCGTAATAAGAAAGTGAAACTTTTATTACATCCTCTCAATTTTTTTCGCCTGTGTGTCGCGTGACGGTCGGTACCGTAGCTCCAAGACGAGAGCTCTGCCATGATCGTTTCGCCCTCTGTAAATGTCTATAATGTGAAAAAAAGTTTCACTTTTACCGTGGTTTCATAAAACCACACACTACTTTTTTTAATATAACTGGTGAAGTTTAAAACCCCTGACATCAGTTTAGGAACTACAATGACATTTGTAGACACACAGACATACAGACAGACAAAGGCTTATAACTTATTTTTGCGTCGAGGGTTAAAAATATGGCATCTGTTCCGTGCATGGAAGTTGTAAGTTAGACTGTGCCAGGAAAGTCATCAAATTACTGATGCCAACCCTCGAGGACTGAGATGGAATGCCTCGAAAGTCGTATGACAGTGATATCGCTAAGTGTCTCGCCCCACCCGCCGGAACTCAGCGAGAAGAGGTACCCATCCAGTCGGACCTTGCGTAAAAGTGATACGACCTTCGGCGTAGGAGATAGCAGATTTTTTCACTTTCATCTATTTTCTTTTCATTTCTTTAGGCGCGTTGGGCATTTTTGAGATGGGAAAAAAAACCATTGAACTCGCGACACTGCAACCGACACCGACTCCGTACCAGGAACACTCGCAGGGTACTCGCACGTACCAATAAGTTGTCAACCTAGTCGTTCGCCACGAATATTCGGAGGGTCAAAACTTATAAAACTGTAAAAAGTTTTCAGTTTCGTCGACACTCCCAGAGTGGTTAGGTTTTTAATTTACTGCTTGTTTACTGAACATCTTTTTATAAATATTACTGTTTGTGGTGTATTTCGTACTTACTTATATTATGTTTTGATTGTTTTTTGGGTGATATGCCATGTAGCCTTCTAAAGCGTCAGCATTTATATTTAATAACCTAACAAAGTTTGTATATATCATATACACTTGCTTTGCCCGCTTTTTACTACCCCAAAGGCCATCTGTTCTACGGAAGTTTGTATATATTATATACACTAGCTTTTTCCCGCTTTTTACTACCCCAACGGCCATCTGTTCTACGGAAGTTTGTATATATTATATACACTAGCTTTTTCCCGCTTTTTACTACCCCAACGGCCATCTGTTCTACGGAAGTTTGTATATATTATATACACTAGCTTTTTCCCGCTTTTTACTACCCCAACGGCCATCTGTTCTACGGAAGTTTGTATATATTATATACACTAGCTTTTTCCCGCTTTTTACTACCCCAACGGCCATCTGTTCTACGGAAGTTTGTATATATTATATACACTAGCTTTTCCCCGCTTTTTACTACCCCAACGGCCATCTGTTCTACGAAAGTTTGTATATATTATATACACTAGCTTTTTCCCGCTTTTTACTACCCCAACGGCCATCTGTTCTACGAAAGTTTGTATATATTATATACACTAGCTTTTTCCCGCTTTTTACTACCCCAACGGCCATCTGTTCTACGGAAGTTTGTATATATTATATACACTAGCTTTTTCCCGCTTTTTACTACCCCAACGGCCATCTGTTCTACGAAAGTTTGTATATATTATATACACTAGCTTTTTCCCGCTTTTTACTACCCCAACGGCCATCTGTTCTACGAAAGTTTGTATATATTATATACACTAGCTTTTTCCCGCTTTTTACTACCCCAACGGCCATCTGTTCTACGGAAGTTTGTATATATTATATACACTAGCTTTTTCCCGCTTTTTACTACCCCAACGGCCATCTGTTCTACGAAAGTTTGTATATATTATATACACTAGCTTTTTCCCGCTTTTTACTACCCCAACGGCCATCTGTTCTACGGAAGTTTGTATATATTATATACACTAGCTTTTTCCCGCTTTTTACTACCCCAACGGCCATCTGTTCTACGGAAGTTTGTATATATTATATACACTAGCTTTTTCCCGCTTTTTACTACCCCAACGGCCATCTGTTCTACGGAAGTTTGTATATATTATATACACTAGCTTTTTCCCGCTTTTTACTACCCCAACGGCCATCTGTTCTACGGAAGTTTGTATATATTATATACACTAGCTTTTTCCCGCTTTTTACTACCCCAACGGCCATCTGTTCTACGGAAGTTTGTGTATATTATATACACTAGCTTTTTCCCGCTTTTTACTACCCCAACGGCCATCTGTTCTACGAAAGTTTGTATATATTATATACACTAGCTTTTTCCCGCTTTTTACTACCCCAACGGCCATCTGTTCTACGGAAGTTTGTATATATTATATACACTAGCTTTTTCCCGCTTTTTACTACCCCAACGGCCATCTGTTCTACGAAAGTTTGTATATATTATATACACTAGCTTTTTCTCGCTTTTTACTACCCCAACGGCCATCTGCACTACGAAAATTTTACACTAGCTTTGCCCGCGGCTTCGCCCGCGTAGTCATCGTTTTATAAATGTCTTTGACGGTGAGTGGTGCGCGAACCGCAAAGCGGCTCCCAAACGTAGACAGATGTTTACTCCTACTCCCACCCCGTCAACTATTTCTATTCAAAAAATGACGTCAATCCGTTGCTCTTGCGACGCCTCCTACGCGAGTGTGGAAACGAGTTTCCCCAAGTTCCCTCGGGTACTATGTCGGGCTATGGCTAATTAGTAGTCTATGCCATTTCTCACCTCCTCAACCACAACTGAGTAAAAATAACAACGATGTTAAATAAATCAACCAAAGAGTTTTTTTTCAGTTCTTCCTTTTCACGGGATAAAAAGCAACATATGTCCTTCTTCATGACACAGGCTACGAGCATTTCTCACCTCCTCAACCACAACTGAGTAAAAATAACAACGATGTTAAATAAATCAACCAAAGAGTCTTTTTTTCAGTTCTTCCTTTTCACGGGATAAAAAGCAACATATGTCCTTCTTCATGACACAGGCTACGAGTATGTGCATGCCAAATTTCGTCAAGATTAGTTGAGGTAACAAACACATTTTCATATTTATATGTAAATTAAAATGCCTCAATCCGTGCAGGTTTATACGTGTTAAAATAATATCGATCGTAAGTTTATTCATGGTAAGTTCAAATCAATGCGGGCTTCAACGCGGCTGTTACGTTGAAACCGAACGCCCACTCGATTATTACATGTGTTTATTACTTTTCTATACTTTTAAATAAGTTTTAAAACATGTGTTCATTTAAAATGAAAGGTGTTAAAGTCACCGATTTTTGTGTGTTGGTTTCATTCAACATTAACTACTTATTTGTTTTCGAGAAATTTTGCAATTAATGCTAAAAACAGGGTCTACAGTATATTTTTTACATTAAAAGTGGTAATATTTTTAAAATTGTATTTGATTAAATCTATTTTTTATTACTTTAAGTATATATTATATATTTTTACATAGTGATAGCTTTACACAGTCTTTCAATAATTTGAATTGAATATTGTCGGTCAAATGAAATGAAATTAAGGCCTAATGTTATGAATGCTAAAATGCTATCATTTTCCAAACTAAATAGCATTCTCCTGCGAAAGCATAAAAAGTTACTCATTTTATATTTTAATCCATTTTCGATTTTATATTTTTTTATTTAAAACCAGTAAATTAGTTCGTAAAGATAATGACGTCACATGCCTGTAACACGAACAATTTCAGAACAAAATGTATTTTTTGATAGTTGATAAAAACCTCCGAGGCGTAATGTTTCAGGATGTTTTGACCCTCCGAGTGTTCCTGGCGAACTACTAGATTGACAAAGTATAGACCCGCGGGTGTTCCTGGTAAGGTGTCGGTTTTTACCCATCTTAAAAAAATGCCCTACGTGCATAAAGAAGTTTTCACTACAAAAAGTACTAACTCAAATGACTGCCATTTCAACTAAACTTTACTCTTTCCCGTTTAGAAATAAGTAATACCAACTGTATTATTTTATTTTCTGCCTGTTATGTAATCTTTTTTGTACACAATAAACTGTTAAATAAAATATTATAAAACCAAATGACTTGTAATCAAATGACAACATTATTTTTCCCCCAGAAACACCACAAATGCGAGTTCTGCGGGAAGGAGTTTGCTCGAAAGTACTCGCTGAGCGTCCACCGTAGAATCCACACGGGGGAGAAAAACTACAAGTGCGAGTACTGTAACAAGACCTTCCGCGCGTCCTGCTACCGGCTCAGCCACATGCGCACGCATACAGGTGACACTTCTACATTTACCATCATCATCTTCATCATTGCCTCCCCCAAGGATGGGGTGGGTGGAAGCTAGCAAGGCGGGCTATTAAAATGCCCTACCACCAAGCAAAGCGAGTCTTACAAAGTTGGCCCCGCCAGGAATTGAACTCGCGACCTCCTGGTGTGAAGCGAATGGACTAACCATCACGCCACGAAGGCGGTTAAACTGTAGTAAATCTTTTTCCAACAAGAAGTCTTTTCGCCTTGGATTTAAATGAAGTCTCGCTTCCAATGTTTTTAAATTCTACGGGTAATAAGACCTTTATCTAATATCTCTTTATTGCTTAAATTGGTTTTAATGGCAGTCACAGACAAATCTTATATCTCTTTCTTGCTCAGATTGGTTTTTATGGCAGTCACAGACAATAAGAGCCTTATCTCTTTCTAGCTCAGATTTGTTTTTATTGTAGTCACAGACAATAAGAGCCTTATCTTATATCTCTTTCTTGCTCAGATTGGTTTTTATGGCAGTCACAGACAATAAGAGCCTTATCTCTTTCTAGCTCAGATTTGTTTTTATTGTAGTCACAGACAATAAGAGCCTTATCTCTTTCTAGCTCAGATTTGTTTTTATGGTAGTCGCAGACAATAAGAGCCTTATCTAATATCCCTTTCTTGCTTAGATTGGTTTTTATGGTAGTCACAGACAATAAGAGCCTTATCTCTTTCTTGCTCAGATTGGTTTTTATGGTAGTCACAGACAATAAGAGCCTTATCTAATATCCCTTTCTTGCTTAGATTGGTTTTTATGGTAGTCACGGACAATAAGAGCCATATCTAATATCTCTGTCTTGCTCAGATTGGTTTTTATGGTAGTCACAGACAATAAGAGCCATATCTAATATCTCTGTCTTGCTCAGATTGGTTTTTGTGGTAGGCACAGACATTAAGAGCCTTATCTGATATCTCTTTCTTGCTCGGATTGGTTTTTATGGTAGGCACAGACATTAAGAGCCTTATCTGATATCTCTTTCTAGCTCAGATTGGTTTTTATGGTAGGCACAGACATTAAGAGCCTTATCTGATATCTCTTTCTAGCTCAGATTGGTTTTTATGGTAGGCACAGACATTAAGAGCCTTATCTGATATCTCTTTCTAGCTCAGATTGGTTTTTATGGTAGGCACAGACATTAAGAGCCTTATCTGATATCTCTTTCTAGCTCAGATTGGTTTTTATGGTAGGCACAGACATTAAGAGCCTTATCTGATATCTCTTTCTAGCTCAGATTGGTTTTTATTGTAGTCACAGACATTAAGAGCCTTATCTGATATCTCTTTCTAGCTCAGATTGGTTTTTATGGTAGGCACAGACATTAAGAGCCTTATCTGATATCTCTTTCTAGCTCAGATTGGTTTTTATGGTAGGCACAGACATTAAGAGCCTTATCTGATATCTCTTTCTAGCTCAGAGTGGTTTTTATGGTAGGCACAGACATTAAGAGCCTTATCTGATATCTCTTTCTAGCTCAGATTGGTTTTTATGGCAGTCACAGACAATAAGAGCCTTGTCTGATCTGATATCTCTTTCTTGCTCGGATTGATTTTTATGTTAGTCACAGACAATAAGAGCCTTGTCTGATCTGATATCTCTTTCTTGCTCGGATTGATTTTTATGTTAGTCACAGACAATAAGAGCCATATCTAATATCTCTGTCTTGCTCATATTGGTTTTTATGGTAGTCACAGACAATAAGAGCCATATCTAATATCTCTGTCTTGCTCAGATTGGTTTTTGTGGTAGGCACAGACATTAAGAGCCTTATCTGATATCTCTTTCTTGCTCGGATTGGTTTTTATGGTAGGCACAGACATTAAGAGCCTTATCTGATATCTCTTTCTAGCTCAGATTGGTTTTTATGGTAGGCACAGACATTAAGAGCCTTATCTGATATCTCTTTCTAGCTCAGATTGGTTTTTATGGTAGGCACAGACATTAAGAGCCTTATCTGATATCTCTTTCTAGCTCAGATGGTTTTTATGGTAGGCACAGACATTAAGAGCCTTATCTGATATCTCTTTCTAGCTCAGATTGGTTTTTATGGTAGGCACAGACATTAAGAGCCTTATCTGATATCTCTTTCTAGCTCAGATTGGTTTTTATGGTAGGCACAGACATTAAGAGCCTTATCTGATATCTCTTTCTAGCTCAGATTGGTTTTTATTGTAGTCACAGACATTAAGAGCCTTATCTGATATCTCTTTCTAGCTCAGATTGGTTTTTATGGTAGGCACAGACATTAAGAGCCTTATCTGATATCTCTTTTTAGCTCAGATTGGTTTTTATGGTAGGCACAGACATTAAGAGCCTTACCTGATATCTCTTTCTAGCTCAGATTGGTTTTTATGGTAGGCACAGACATTAAGAGCCTTATCTGATATCTCTTTCTAGCTCAGATTGGTTTTTATGGTAGGCACAGACATTAAGAGCCTTATCTGATATCTCTTTCTAGCTCAGATTGGTTTTTATTGTAGTCACAGACATTAAGAGCCTTATCTGATATCTCTTTCTAGCTCAGATTGGTTTTTATGGCAGTCACAGACAATAAGAGCCTTGTCTGATCTGATATCTCTTTCTTGCTCGGATTGATTTTTATGTTAGTCACAGACAATAAGAGCCTTACCTGATATCTCTTTCTTGCTCGGATTGGTTTTTATGTTAGTCACAGACAATAAGAGCCTTATCTGATATCTCTTTCTTGCTCGGATTGGTTTTTATGTTAGTCACAGACAATAAGAAGGATGTAGAGACAGATACCGTAAGTACTTTTTATTTAAGTCTTTGAAATGAGGTCTGCACTATTCAGTTTGTAAAAGTCTCAGCATGGTCAAAGTATATATGTTACAGCTAATAAAGGTGGCTGTGAACATAAACTTAAGATAAGGCGGCTAAACTTCACCCACTCTGGGGGAGGAGGGGAGTCTCGCCTTGCGAGGCTCTTCGACTGTAAAATCAATCAAACCTGACCGAACCTAATATCGCTCGCTCACCACCCAAAAAACATTACCTACACAGTGTTGGGTAGACCTTGTTGTGTACGGTTAAACGCCGAATACCAACTAATAATCAGACTTTACCCAAACAACTTAGCCGGCTAATCTTTAGTTAATTTTTTTATTATGTTCTAATGATATAATCTGTTTTATAACAATGATTTTGGCGTTATTAATTAATGATTGTTAATTTTTTTATTTTTTACAAATGACATGTATAATTATTGTTATGTTATTACTATTTTATGACTACCTAAAATTTTGTAATTTACACCTATTTTGAATAAACATCTTGAAATGCCTCAAATAAATTATAGTTGTAGCTGTTCCCCCATCATTTAATACTATGTCTCAATCTGAGACATGATCGCTTACTATGGGCACCATAAGAAAAAGGGCAATGGAGCGTGCTATGCTCGGAGTTTCTCTGCGTGATCGAATCAGAAACGAGGAGATCCGTAGGAGAACCAAAGTAACCAACATAGCTCTCAGAATTGCTAAACCTAAGAGGCAGTGGGCGGGGCACATAGCTCGTAGAACAGATGATCGTTGAAGCAGTAAAGTTCTCGAGTGGCGACCGCGCACCGGAAAACGAATATAGGAGGCCTCCCACTCAGTTGACCGATGATCTGGTGAAGGTCGTGGGAAGCTACTGGATGCGGGCAGCGCGAACTCTTCGTCGTGGAAATCCTTGGGGGAAGCCTGTCCAGCAGTGGACGTCCTTTGTCTGATACGATATCTCAATCTTGACTACTAAGGCAAAATATACTACTTTAAGCTGAGATTTTAACTGCCTCCGTGGCGTAATGGTTAGTCCATTCGCTTCATACCAGGAAGTTGCGGGTTTGATTCCCGGCGGGGTCAACTTGTAAGACTCGGTTTGGTAGGGCATTTTCTAAGCCCGCCTGGCTAGCTACCACCATCTTATCTAAGTCTTGCCGCCAAACATCAGTGTTAACAACATTGATGTGTCCTGGCTTTAAGATAAGATAGCCAGTTCTCCATTGTGTTGGGAAATCTTGGTAAGCCCGCTTCCATCTTCAGCATCAGATGATAACTAACTGTGAATAAAAAAAAAGATCTATTTAATTCATCTGTAAGAGTTGTTGGTGCATAACACGCCGAGCTTGTTGTGGTCTCCACAGCATCAACTTCGTCCTTCCAGTTCAGACCGCCATCAGTGTGTACTCCTAAGGAATTAGCTCCTTTTTTTACAAGCTTTTATTTAGTTTCACCTGTCCCGGGTCTGTAATGAAATCTCCCAAGCTAAATTTGACCCACTTCCCGGTTTCCGATTGAGCTGAAGTTTTCCATGCACATGTATATCGCGTGACAATGCAATATTAAAAGCTTGTACCTAAAAGTTTTTACGTTATCGAAATTATTACTTACTCACTGTACTCTCCACTTCGCTAAAACACTTGACCAGTGTAAATCAGCCTTTAGATAGGTGCCTTTATTAAGTAGATACCTTAGACCAGTCGGTCGAACCGCCAAGAAATGGAATTCTTTACCGGTGTCTGTGTCCCTTTAATGTGGGGTTCTTTGAGGCGAGAGTGAATAGACATTATTTGGGACTGCGTGTTCCACCTTTGACTTCGTCATCACTTAAGATCAGATGAGATTGGAGTCCAAAGGCTTCTTCCTCAATAAGCAATTAAAAACCTTCGTTATGTTTTTTTTTATTAAAAATTTAAGTGCGTTTGACTTTATCACACCTGATGGTAAGTGACGATGTAGTCGAGGATGGTACAGGCAAACTCAAATAATGCCTATTGACTCTCGCTATGAAGATCCCCCAAATTGTAGGAGTCGGTAAACACAGACGCTGGCAAGGAGTTCCACTCCATTTACATTACATTACTTACGTTACATTTAGAAGATATACATACAAGTCGAGAAATGTTTTCATTTACGTGCACTAATTCAGAAATGTTCCTCCTTATTTTCTTAAATCACTTTCAGTAAACCTTAAAATAAAAACCAAGACTTGGCATCGTCCAAAAAATCAAGGTATTTAAAATATATATTATTTTAAGAAACTAATTTGAATATTTTATTTTTTATCACTGTTTTTTTTCTAATTATTTAATTGATAAAAAGTGACGTTTAACAGGCTCAAACACTATTAAAAAAACAGCTATAGTGTTTATTTAAATAAATAAATAAATATTCTGGGACAAATCACACATGGTCATCTGGCTCCAAAGTAGGATTCCCTGTGTTATGGGAACCAGAGACTGATATAAATACTTATATACGTTTAAATACATACATATATAGATATTTAACACCCAGACACAGAGCAAACAAATCTGTTCATCACACAAATGCTTGCCCTGGGTGGGGATCGAACCCACAACTCTCGGATCAGCAGTCAAGAGCAGGACCACTGAGCCAACGAGTCAGTCATAATTTTTAATTGATGATTATAAAATAATATAGATATTTCTTGGAATCGACCAAAACAATGTCATGTTCTCACATAGATCTGAACTGTGTGTCAATCCTTTTGGCATACCCCAAGGTACCGTTCTTGGGCCGCTTTTATTATTATTATATATTAACGACTTACCTTCTGTAACTGACCACCAATGTATATTATTTGCAGATGACATATCAATAATTGTGACATGTAATAATGACGAATTAAATAAATTTGAAAATGACATTAATAATACTATAAAATCGGTAATCGAATGGCTAAACAGTAATAATTTGCATGTTAATCTGACAAAAACTAATTATATACAGTTTACTACGCGAGGACATAGTAATAATAGACTTGACATAAGATATAATAATAAGGAATTGATTGCATCGGATATGACTAGATTTCTTGGTATACTGATTGATAAAACTTAAACTTTAAATTACACATTGAAAATATTTGTAATAGAATTAATCGTTTTGTTTATGTACTTGGCAGACTAACAAGAACTGTTTCTCAAAAAACAGCTTTGATTGCCTATCACGGATATGTTGCCTCCATACTTAGATATGGAATTCTTATGTGGGGGTAATTGCACAGATGTCCATAAAGCGTTTATAGCACAAAAAAAATGTGTACGTGCCATGTGCGGTGTTGGTCCGTTCCAAACATGTAGACCACTATTCCCTAAGCTGGGTATTCTTACTCTTACAAATACATATTGGAATGCTGTAAATTCATCAAAACACACGAAAAATTATTTAAAACGGCAATATCTGTAAACCCAAAAACACTAGAAAACCGAATAGACTCGTATTTGATCATATCCCTAGGACAATATTGTGCCAAAACCATTGTTATAACATGTGTGTAAAATTCTTTAATAACATTCCTAATGACATCAAAGTATTGCCAAACAAACAAATGACTAGAAAATTGGAAGCATGGCTCATGAATTTTAGCTTTTATTCTGTAAGAGATTTCCTTAATGTAAAATATTAACTAGTTTACTATTTGCATGCTGTGCAGTCAGCTGAATACAGAAACGATTTATTGCAAAACACCTTGTTGTAACCTATTTCACTGCAAATAAATAATCATTTCATTTCATTTCATTTTCTTGTTATTAATTAAACGCCTGCGAAGAAACTCGGAGATTGTGTGTGAAGTCGACCAACCCGCACTGGGACCGCGTGGTGGACTAAGGCCCGATCGCCCTAATTCAGGGTAGGCTCGAGCCCCTCAGTAGGGATATAACATATCAGCTGATATGACGATGATTTACTTTCTACAGTATAAAACCAAAATAACTCCACATGGTCTTATATTATAATGGCTTAAAAAAGTAAACAATGCTAATTTATGTCCGCAGGCGACCGCCCATACAAATGTACCGAATGCGACAAATGTTTCCGCGTCGGTGCCGACTTGCGACGTCACATCCTCACGCACGAAAAGCTGCGCAATCGCATCGAAGGGAGCAAGACCGTCAAAATCAAGGACGAACTAGACGAACAAAAGGCCGACACCATCGAACCGCCGCCAAAGGTGAAGAAAACCGTAGCTAGCACCACTAGACCACCACTACAAAAGCAAGCCGACAAAAAACCAAAAGCCACCAAAAAGAATCAAATCAAAAAGGAGGGGGGAGCACCAAATGTAACTATTACTAACAAATCAGATCAATTCAAAGTAACGGACTATCCTAGCAACGTTGAAGTGTTCGACACCAGGCAGGAGTATTCGAAATTCAAAGATAATTTCAACGAAACCAATGTAGATTACAGCAAAGAGCAAGTTAGCCAATACAAGTCTAAAGAATACGACGAAGAAGTTATTAGCAATTACAAGGACGATCAAAGGTTGGAGGAGCGAGAAATGGCGATGTTGAGACCGATACTACGTGCCAATGATCACCAGAAAGGTATGTTGAGTGAAGTTTTGTTGAGTAGGGAAGGTAACACTGACGGAAAGATGCCAGTATTTCAAAATGCTGTTACTTTAAGTGACATTAGGACACTCGAGAGAGAACGAATGGAGTTACACGGGGAATCTTTAGAGAACGGCTTCTTAGAACGACTGACGGCCTTTTATAACATACCAGCCGTATGAGACAGGCTGAAATATTGTACAGAGCGTAACACTAAAGACTAATAACACTGAACATAATATAAATAATAAACATGGTATATTGCATTGTATAATGTTAGGCATTGGACCAAAACCTATTTGTAAATTTTATAATAACCTAATCAAAACTAAATACATCTGCTAAAAATGTATCGTATGTATGTCACTCTCGGGATCAAGACGAATCTAATGACTTCGTACTCCAAAATCTGCCGAGCCTTTTACCCTATACCTATACCGCGCGTCACGAAAAAACAGCGTTGGCCGTTCGCAATCAGTTTCAGCCCTAATGTGCCAGTGATTTTTTAAAGAACGTATTAACGTTTCTGGGTACAAAAGCCCTTTTGAGACAGTCTTCATATAATTAATCTTCATTTGTTTTTTGGTTTGCAATGCTAGTGCCGGTGCATTACAAATCTTCTCTGGAGGTCTGGACAGCATTTGCAGCAGCCTCATTCTGAGGTGGAACACCTGGTTGCAGTAGGGCGTCTATAAAACTGCACTCAGTACAAATTGGGTTTTCACGTCGTTCTTCATTTTATTTTCTTGTCCTTCACATTGTTCACGTGCACCAGACGATTTCCTCCAAATCGCACCACTTTTTGAAGCAAATTCTTGCAGAACGCAATGCTAAAACAATAAAATAAAATTACGAATGCGTTCACTACAAATCCCGCCAAAACACTCCTGTGCCAGTGATAATATGTAATGGGTCATTATGACGCTAGCGATTTTTAATTGGGGAAATTCCGAAAAAAAATACTATCATCGTTATTGTTTTTTTAGTAGCTGGAGATAAGACCTCAATTTATATGATTCGTATAGTCAGCAAGTGCCAGTGAAGAATGGTAAAGTCCCTTTTTCGGAAAATTCTTTAATAAAACGGCTACAGCTCCATACATTTTTAGTTCTAAAAGATAATTATTTTTTTTGCCCTTTTGAGGTTGTTGTCATTAAAACCAAATTATTATTTGATATCTAAATTAACTTGAACATCTTGGTACTAAAATGACTTCATCGTCATGCTAAAGTTCTTATTTGGTATTTTTTTTTAATTCAGCAGATAACCAGATAATTAAGAAAAAAAACGTTCGGGCAATATTGACCCCGCGTCATGGTCCGCGTTATTTTTACACGTCATTGGCGCCCGCCGGGTTAAAATAATCACCCAGATATACAGTTAAAAATAAAATAAGTTTAGTTATTTAAAAAATCTTCACGTCCCAAATACCGCAGTGTCTTAAGACCAAGGTCTTCGACCAGTGTGTGTTGCCAATGATGGCATACGGAACTGAGACATGGTCGCTTACTATGGGCCTCATAAGAATGCTCAAGGTCATCCAAAGGGCAATGGAGCGTGCTATGCTCGGAGTTTCTCTGCGTGATCGAATCAGAAACGAATAGATCCGTAGGAGAACCAAAGTAACCGGCATAGCTCTCAGAATTGCTAAACTTAAGTGGCAGTGGGCGGGGCACATAGCTTGTATAACAGATGGCCGTTTGGGTAGTAAAGTTCTCAAAGAAAACGTAGCCTCCAGGGCAGTAGTCTCCAATATTTCAGTCACCATCCCAATTATTGGTAAGCACTTCACTGTAATAGTCGATCGGTGAACGGAGAGTAGATAAAGTACGTCGCGGTACGTGGCCCGAACGTGTGAAGCCGGACGAAGGTCGGACGTCGCGGCCCGATAGCTGTACAGATCACCGTGCGTGACGCGGACGCTGTGCTTGCAATCTGACTGACTTCAAAACTTAAGAGGAAACGCGGTCTAAAGAATACGTATTGAACATAATGTTGCTGTCTCTCTCCCCCAAACCTCTCCGTATACAGAAAGAAAGGGATAACTGCATGGCAGACCGATAATAGGCACTAGAATTAACCAAAACAGCATTTCGACTGACTGTAAATCTTAGGAGGAAACGCGGTCTAAAGAATAGGTATTGAATAAAATGTTGCCGTTTCTCTCCCCCAAATCTCTCCGTATACAGCAAGAAAGGGATAACTGCAACGCAGACCAATAATAGGCACTAAAATTAACCAAAATAGCATTTCGTAGTCCCATATTTCCTCCTCCAAAACTTGAGCAATAATTTTTTTTTTTCAAAAATAATAAAAATTACGCTTTACCTATGCATGCCTCTATTTTTTTATTTTATTGTTAATATGCTTATAATTTTTTTGGTGGGTGTCTGAAAATGCCGTTTCAATTGGGCAATTTTTTTCAGTTTTTAAAGGCTCCTACTTCCTATTATTAATTAGAATATGGGAAAAAACAAAACATAAGGGCGTGGCCATGGTAGATATAGGATTTATTGAAAAAACATTTTTGATTTATTGTCATTATTCAGAGAGGAAACAGGGGACTACGTTTGTATGGAAAAAATGGCGCCTGCGTTTCCTCTTAAGGATGCAGCTTTCTTCCCCCGCCACTGCGCCCAGCGCTCTTTTTACGTGACGTGCATTTTACATACAAACACGCTAAAAACATAGTCCCTTTCTTTGACAGTCGGGTGATAAGGAATATGTATATTGTATTGTTGTACAATTACTAGGTCGGGTCATTAGTTCTGTCACATAGATTAGTTTTTATGTTAACAATTCATGTATGAAAAAAGGTAATTAAATACAGATTATTATATTCATTAAAGTTGTTCAAAATGCCCACCTGAGTTTCGACACATGCCTTCAACCTACGCGGCCAGTCGTCAATAGCAGAACGCACGACTTCCATGTCAATAACAGCACGCACGACTTCCATGTCAATAACAGCGGCTGCTTTAATGACGTATGCCTTCAGTGACTGCAAATTTAGATAGGGTAGATCACATCCTAATCAGATCTTCTTCTCTAAATAATGCCACATTTTTTAATCCAACGGATTCAAGTCTGGGCTGGAGGGCCATTTCAAGATTCTGCCCCAGCTCAAAAAGTGAGAAGTACTCAAAACGTGATATCGACTTTATCAAGCAAAAGGATTGCCCTCCTCCAGCCCAGGCTTGATTCCGTTGGATTACAAAATGTGGCAGTATTTATACGAGAAGATCTGCGCTAAACCCCATCTAAATTTGGACTGCCGCTGTTAATGTCATGGAAGTCGTCTGTGCTGCTATTCAAGATTCAAGATATTTATTCAAAATAGGTGCAAGCTACACTCTTTCTGATAGTCATACATAATGTCATTTGTGAAAAATCAAGAAATAAACAATAATTAGTTAATAAGGTCAAAATTCAATCCTTGAAATAAACCAGATTATGTCATTAGAACATGAAAACAATGACACGAAAAGTTATACATAAAAATCATTGAATGTCATTAAAGACTTTGATAAGAGTAGGCCCGTTTACACGGTCAGCACGGTCACGAGTATAACGCGAGAGTCAGCCATCGCTCCCTATTGACGACTAGCCGCGTATTTTAAATTCATCTGTCGAAAAACAGGTGGGCATTTTGAATAACCTTGTAGGAACGGTGTTCCTACTCTTCGAGAGCAGAGGGAGATATCTCCGCCAGGCGAGGTGGTACGACTGGGGTCCGGGCGTGAACCAACCGGTGATGGTTGCTACTTGTATTTATACTCAGTGCTGAAGAAATGTTAATAGCGCGTTCTAGGTGTCGTATTTCTTTTTTCTTTTCGTCGCTTGTGTTAAGGTTCAGTAGCGGGTTACTGCAATTGCCGCCACAACTTCAATGAACATAATAATTTGTATTTAAGTACCTTTTTTCATATACTTATAACCTTTTTACATAAAAACTAATCTGTGTCATTTATTTCGCACAAAGTAACCGAAACAGCCCTCAGAATTGCTAAACTTAAGTGGCAGTGTGCGGGCCCCATAGCTCGTAGAACAGATGGCCGTTGGGGCAGTAAAGTTATAGAGTGGCGGTCGCGCACCGGAAAACGTAGCTTAGGCGGGCCACCCACTCGGTGTATCGACGATGCTGGATGCGGGCAGCGCATAACCGCTCATCATGGAAATCCTTGGGGAGGCCTATGTCCAGCAGTGGACGTACTTCGGCTGTTATGATGATTTCGCACAAAAAATGTGACTGAACTTATGACCCGACTATGTATATTTACCCCTCCGGCCGTTTTGGCAACCAAGTTTCGTAACCAGTTGTCAAAAAAGAATATATCATCGTGTTAGGCAACTAGTTGCCTAAAAAGAAATTCTATTCCTGTTTGATATCCAGTTGCCAACGAAGAATAGAGCTCAGACACTTAGAGAAAATGTGGCTAGTTTCCAAGGCTTCAAAAACAAATGTACATATTAAAGTACTTACATACAGTGTTGGGCATTCAAGAATAAATTCATTATGAATAATTCGTAGATGAGAAAATTTAATGGGAATAAGTTATTCTTAGTCAAATAAAAATAATTCTTAGCTCTCATTGGCTACGAGAGGAACCAACGCAGGAAAATGAGTCCCCCCATTTACATATCTAACTTCTCTTATAAATTTAATTTGCCGCAGAATAAAATATAACTTGTCACTCTCATAGTATCGTCATATCATTTTCATTTATCTACTTTTTCATAGGAAATAAACTGAAGTGGCTATGACTGCTTTCTAACGCAAATAGATAAAATCCTATCCGTAAACACTTTGATCGCCCAAAGGAACACGTCGTGCCGCTGCTTTACTATTTACTATTTATTTATTTATTGCAATCATGTCATAATTTATGTGAAACATGAACCCAGACAGGTTGTAGCAAATAATTAACATTTTAATATATCTATCTTTTAATATATCTTACTCTCATGGCGTCACTGACACGGCGTGTTCCTAATAAAAATGAGTAAAACAATAATGACAACATACAATGAAAGCTATTTTTTATTTGACAACAATCATTTATTTCGTTTAAAACAGTAAAAAAAAATCATACTTTCTTATCTAACAAAACACAATACTTTGACAAGTTTTAAGCAATTCTCGACCGATTTCCGTGAAATTTTGTGAGCCGGTTCATAAAGCATACAGATATCTGAAAACATGGATAAATGGACACACGAAAGCACTTTTGCCGAAGCTGAAGCAGAGACGCTTTGCTCGCTTTTCTCATTCGGTCAATCAGCATCCGTTTACCAAGGCATGACAAAAGGGCTTATGATTTCAATGCAATGTCCAACAGAAATAACTTTTTTTTTCAAATCGTTTAACGCCAACTCAATTTCCTGATCTATCTCCGCATATTCCTTCTTTTTTTTGTTTGCAATTTTTTTTAAATCGTACGATGAATTTTCTGAATCTAACACGTCTAGTAGATGTGCTAAAG
This sequence comes from Coleophora flavipennella, assembly GCA_947284805.1. Taxonomy (NCBI): domain Eukaryota; kingdom Metazoa; phylum Arthropoda; class Insecta; order Lepidoptera; family Coleophoridae; genus Coleophora; species Coleophora flavipennella. The sequence continues at coordinate 12,618,389 of OX369295.1, forward strand.
TAGGATGTGTTCGTCCAACAAAACTGTTAATTTTCCGGTGCCAACCTTCAATATTGTTATTGGTTCTGATATTTCCTTTGCACAAGAACAAGATTTGCCGAAATCATGTTTTTTGAACCACTGTTTTTGGAAATATTTGTTAAACTTCTTAATTTTATTGTCGTTAGGGCTTCTTCCCATAACATATCTATAGCCTTCATTAATATAATTTTGTGGCAAACGGGCTATCCCAATACATCTTGATACGTGTCTTTTCGTAACTCTTGTGTTTATTTTCAAAGATTTCACTTTTTTCCACAAGCATATAAGCCTGTTTTCACGTTGTTAAACTTTGGTATTTGAGCTACTAACTCAAATCCGTCATTTTTGAGGTCACGAATCATGTCATTATATTGTTTTGGAATTGACTCAAAATTGCAGCTTGTTTTCCGTTTGAGATCATCCATTTTTTTTAATAACATTTTTACCGCTGTCACCCAAACACCCCAGTGTGTGTGCACTATGATTCACAACTTCGTTACGACAATTTAAGGTAATATTACCCTTGCATCCTTTTGTTGTGAAACATTTCCAGAACGAGTTCTTATTAACGTAAATCTTTTTTCGGTAATACTGACGATCATTGTACAGCAATGACACTCCGCCCCTTTTCGTACCAATGAATACAATATCACTTGTAGGATATACATTTGAAGTAGACATTATGAATTGGTATTTTTAATTCAGGATTAATACCAATTACATAACATGCTAATACGTATTACCGTTTTACAATAGAGATTTTACGGTTCAAGAGATACAAGCCTTTTGAAGTTCGGACGGACGGATAGACAGCGTAGGCTTAGTAATAGGGCCCCGTTACCTGATGCGGAACCCTAAAAATCATTTTACTGTCGCTTTCGTTGATATCTATTGATCGAAATCAATTGGTATCAATCGTCGTTTGGCAAGGTGTGGTGGTACGGAACACTCTGTACGCTAGTCCGACTCGCCCGTGGCCGGTTTTAGGATTCCATAGTCAGCTAGGAACCCTTATATTTTCGCCATGTCCGTCTGTCTGTCCGTGAGTATGTCACAGCCGATTATTTTATATTTATATAACCATACCAAATTTCAGCTATAAAGCTGAAATTTGGTATGGTTATAAAAATCAGAACAGATACCAATTACAAAAACAACTTTGGATTTTAAATTTATTTAAGACTTTTATTTTATTTACAATTGGTAAGCTCTTGGCATGATCTCACCTGATGGTAAGTAGAGATGATGCCGAAGATGGAAGCGGGCTTACCAAGATTCTCCAACGCAATAGAGGACTGGCTATCTTATCTTCAAGCCGGAAAACATCAATTTTGTTAACACTGATGTTTGGCGGCAAGACTTAGATAAGATGGTGGTAGCTAGCCAGGATTAGAAAATGTCCTACCACCAACCAAACCGATTCTTACAAGTTGACACCGCCGGAAATCGATGCCGCGTCCTACTGGTGTAAAGCGAATGGACTTACTTTACTGACACTCATTTGGCTACATTTTTTTAAATTCGTTACTTTTTTTTCGACCTGTTTTCTCACTATCGTATTGAAATACGGGAGAAGGTACGTCTTCCAACTCGTGCCTCAAACTAGGAGCGTTGACCCAAACGCTCACATAAAAAATAAAATAAAATAACGACTGACCCGACCTGCAGGGTCTGTGGTGAAGATACAGAATCAATGGAACACTTACTGTGTCACTGCGATGTCCTGGCTAGCAAGCGTCACATTATTCTCTCTCTCTCTCTTATCGTGTGGCCCCGTACACGTTGATGGGTCACTTTTTGCCCTCGGAAAACAAATGCAATTATTAATTATTGTTCTACATACAAAGTGGGCTAGTCAGATTTGTATAAAAATAGGGATGACGAATGCTAGTCATCTGAGTTACTTTTTACCATCTGTCAAAAACGACGTTTCGTTCCAAAAATGTTTGAAATACCCAGGCGTGACGTCATAGTTTAGCAGCGTCATGTGTCATAGCTCGTAAAACAGATGGCCGATGGGGCAGTAATGTTCTCGAGTGGTGACCGCGCACCGGAAAACGTAGCGCAGGCAGGCCTCCCACGCGGTGGACCGATGACCTGGTGAAGATCGCGGGAAGCCGATGGATGCAGGCAGCGCAAGAACGGTCGTCGTGGAAATCCTTGGGGGAGGCCTTTGTCCAGCAGTGGACGATTTGTGGCTGACATGATGATGATGATTGTACTAAAAATCGAAGACTTGATGGATAACAAAACGAGTAAGGTTTTTTAAAATTTAAGTAGAAGAGCATTTTAGTGATCAAGAGTTCATAATTTATTTCCGATGCTGTCGTCATCCCTATTGTAGAAAAGAGTGGTTAGTGTCATACGTAGAGCCCAAGTAAAATTTAGTAAAGTTTATTTAACACCTTTTATCACATGTTTCAATGGCACTCCTTTAAAAAAAAACTGACGTCCGTTACTTTGAATTTATGAACGATGTCGAATGGTCGTCCGTATTATTATGTATCTAGTGTAAGTATTTTATTAACTTGTGCCCATGCAAAATTGTATATGTACGGAATCCACCGGTTATTTTGTTTAATTCTTTTTAGGGCAAGCCACCCTAGTGTATCCACTCCCTCCTTTTATGTTACCCCCTCTAATACCTTAAATTAAACAAATATCTTTCTACGAAAACTATCATTTTTTAAAATTCACAATTGGTAAGCCCTTGGCATCATGTCACCTGATGGTAAGTGATGATGATGCCGAAGATGGAAGCGGGCTTACCAAGATTCCCCAACGCAATGGAGAATTGGCTATCTTATCTTCATGCCGGAACACATCAATGTTTCTTAATTTCTTGAGATTTTAAAAAAAATGTTGTAATTATCTTTTAATTTATTGTTTAAACCCGGGGAGCATGTGGTGAGGACATGTTACACGCAGTGTCACAATGTAGCGGGATGTGACATACCCAAATGTTAATGTCCTGTCATTCATTAGGTTAAATGTAAATGCATACATGTGCGTTTTTATCTACCCAACAATAAGTAGGTATATTGCCGTATATATTGTAAGCCGCCAAGTGTATAAAATTTCTTCCATTTAGTATTATGTTTTCCTGTACTTACATTGTTTTCTTACAAATCAACTCAATTATGAACAAAATTTTTAAGTTCCATATTATCGACAAAAGTCAACATTTTTTTTGTATATAAATCAATTAAAAACTAAATTTCAATGAGATATTGTATTTAAAAAACCTAGAAAATAATAACTTTTTAGTATAAATATCAATTTTTGTTTTTAAATTTTATCATTTTCTAGAGACAAGTGTTGCAGGATTCAATACTTGAAAAAATATACACGTTTCATTAAGACGAGGGCTGTTTGATAAGTCCTTTTAAAAAGTAAAAAGTCGTTTTTCCAACAATTCGGTTTTAAAACGGTCCAATAACTCTGCGTAATAACGCCCAGAAATAGTCTTTCTCTTTTCCAAGTAGCCAATCATGATGATTCCTTCGCCACCCTGAAAACTGTCGCCATCACTTTCCCAGCCTACAAAACAGTCTTAGCCTTCTTTGGGGCACGTTCACCAGTAGCCGTTGGATTGCTGTTTTGACTCGGGTGTATAATGGTTTTGTCCACAGTGAAAAATCGACTCAAAATATTCCGAGGATTACGCTTCATCATATCCAAACACAGCTTTGAAATTCGCTTTCGTTCGCGTTTTTGTTCGATCGTCAACAAACGTGGCACCCATCGTGCAGACAGCTTTGTCATAGCCAAATCTTCGTGAAGTATTTTATGTACTCGCTCAGTGTAGATGCATACGATCTCAGCTATTTCACGCACCTTCACTCGGCGGTCGTCGAGTACAGTATTATGGACTTCTTCAACAATATCGTCAGTAGTGACTTCGATTAGGCGACCAGAGCGCGGAGTAAACATGTGCTATACCGACCACGTTTAAAATAATTTAACCAGTTATAAACAGTCTGCAACGTTGGTGCGTTAGTGCCATGAACAGAATCAAGTTCAGTTTTTATTGTGGCAGCACTGCAACCCTTCATAAAAAATGTTACATAACGGCACGAAATTCCGATTTCTCCATAGTTGTGTAAAATTTATAAGTGATCACATTCAAGCAATGGTTAAAGCGTCAATTTCTTGTTTATTTTTACTAAATTTTTGACAATCTTCATTTGAAGGATTGTGCCTGCCAGTGTTAATGAAATTTACCAAAAAAATGCTTTACAAATAGTTTTTAAAAGGACTTATCAAACAGCCCTCGAAGCTGGGGTATGTCACACCGGGTGGGGTTCCACATGCTCCTCGGGTTAACAGGGGGTGACAAAAAGGTAGTGTCAAAATAAGGGTGACATACTGTATAATTATATACTTATTGATTTGTTAAGATTTCCTTTGGGTCAATAAATAATTAATATTTGAATAATAGACTGAATAATTACAATTAAATTTTACGTTTTATGTTAAGATAAATTATATATAAATTCGGATTGGCTGTGAACGTCTCATTCCCCGAATGTCTAGTCGGTTTTATAGGCCACTAGCACTACTATGTGAAAAGACTAGATAACTTTTAATTTATTTAAAAAAAAGACAATCGAATTAGACATTCACGGAACAGACGTTGGTGGAAATGTACGTAGAAGTATAGAACTTCGCAGAATGGACGTGAGGAGAAATGGACATATAAAACCGACTAGTCATTCGGGAAATTGGACTTTCACAGCCCATCCGGATAAATTAAGCCTTGGTCAACATTATGGCAGTCATGAAATATCCTAGGCATTAGTTCTCTTGTACAAGTGGAAGTAGTCTAAATTTTATTTAATTGTTTCCACGTTAATGGTACCTTAAACTGGATGTAAGTTGGCATTAGATGTATATAATGCAGTCTCCTGTACTTTATGTTATTGTATATAATATTTACAAATTGTATCATAATAAGGGAATAAATAAAATAAGGATTTTACAACTTATATTACTTCTTTTATTTTAAAAAATATATTCATAATATATGTCATAAATGTATAAGCACAATTGGCGTTAGTTTTATTTGTGTGCCCAAGTATAAGACAGACGGTGAAGGCTTCGCGAAAAAGTGCACAGCCTGGTCAAAGTGTATACAGGATGTAACAAAATTGGTGTAGGTCCCGTTAACTGGGGCTTCTGCTCATCATACTGAACAACTTTTGTTCTACGACTAAAAAAATGTTAACTCTTCATACAAATCGATCGGCTGATTGACCAATTTTGGGCAGTTTTGTATGGAGGGTACAAATATTTTTTTTGCGAATTGACTAGGGGTTCCTTGAAAAAAGTTGTTCAGTATGATGAGTAGAAGCCCCAGTTAAGTGGTGGTACGTGTGGCTGCACAATTTATTTCGACTTATTAAGCAAGAAAATATAAAAAACATTTCGATTTTATGCTGTAATAAATTGTACAGCCATATTGTGCACACCGTCTTTACTGTTTTATTATATAACTTGTAACCGATTAATATTTTTAAACTATAGCCACACCCCGGACACTGCATACTACGGTCACACCCTGGACACTCCATACCACGGGCCAAAAATGACATTTCAAAAAAGGAATGACGGAACAAACAAAATGGCAGCGACATCCTATACGTTCGATAACCAAACTGTAACCAATCTGTAAAAAATCTGTGTGACGAGGGGGTGAGGTCGGAATCTAGAGAGCGGCAGGGAGTGTCCATACTGTATGTTAGGTACAATATATAGGGTGACTTTTAATTAGTTCTTGATAGCAAAGGATATGAATGCACTTGTGATTACAAACAACTTTCCCAAAGAAACTGTATGTCAAATAAGAAAAAAAAAATTTGGTGCTTTATATTACATTTATGCCGATTTTATAACTTATTATTGTATCGGGGACCAAACATTTTTTTTCTGATATCACATACAGTTTCTTTGGAAAAGTTGTTTGTAATCACGAGTACATGCATACCATTTGTTATCAAGAACTAATTAAAAGTCATCCTGTATATATCTTGCTTTAGCGCCTTGTTGGAAAGCTGATAAAATGAGTGAAGTTTTTTTCTGTGGTACTTAAGACATTTTTTTTTACAAAATCACGGTACATTTATAGAAATGCATTTTTCGTACAAAATTAAAATTAAAGAAGCAAAACTTCTTAAAACCTGACATGTTTATTGACATTTCAGCTCATCTGATAGCTCATTAACTAACCTATTTCCCATATCAATTTAATTCACCCTGTATAGATAATCGTCAATTTGAATTAACACTAAGGCTGTTTTTAGGTTTCCATAACAAAACTCCGTAAAGACGGAACACTAAGGCACACCCTGGACACTTCACACAACGGGCCAGAAATGACATTTCAAAAAAGGAATGACGGAACAAACAAAATGGCGGCGAAGTCCTATACGTTCGACAATCAAACTGTAACCAATCTGTATCAATCTGGGTGACGAGGGGGTGAGGACGCAATCTAGAGAGCGGCAGGGAGTGTCCGTACTGTATGTTACTACTAATATATTATATATATACTTTGCGAACAAGCCGGTTTCCGAAAAGGATTTGGTACCATAGACCACATACATACGCTGCGGCAGATTATACAGAAGACCGACAGTACAATCAGCCACTATGCTTGGCGTTCGTGGACTATGAGAAAGCCTTCGATTCGGTCGAAACCTGGGCTGTGTTACAGTCTTTCCAGAGGTGCCAAATTGACTATCGATATATCGAAGTGCTGAAGTGTTTGTATGAAAACGCCACCATGTCGGTTCGCCTCCAGGATCAAAACTCGGAACCTATCCAGCTGCAGCGAGGGGTGAGACAGGGAGACGTTATATCTCCGAAACTGTTCACCGCCGCCCTGGAAGATGTTTTTAAGCTTTTGGACTGGGGTGGACTCGGCATCAATATCAACGGCGAGTACATCACCCACCTTCGATTCGCTGACGATATCGTGGTCATGGCTGAAACTATGGACGACTTAGGCACAATGCTCGATGGCCTCAGTAGAGCCTCTCAACAAGTGGGTCTTAGAATGAACATGGACAAGACGAAAATTATGTCAAACGTCCGTGTCATACCTACTCCTCTGAAGGTTGGAGGCTCTACACTCAAAGTTGAAATGAAATGAAATGAAATGAAATTATTTATTAGTAACAAATTGTTATACGTCAAATAAGATTTTATAAAATCATAAAATTTAAATATAAATGTCATATAAAGGATTAATTTTACTAAAATGTACACAATAAAAAAAATTACGTTATATGTAATTTAGGCGATTTAAAAAAATCTTCGTAGCTATAAAATAATTTTTCATGCAGCCACTCTCTCAAAGTTTTTTTAAAAACATTTGTGGAAGCTGAATTTTTCACGGCGGCGGGCAACCGATTGTAGATTTCAGGTCCTATCACATAAATGGACTGCTCAGATTTTTTTAGTTTATGAGGCTGGTCTGCTAACTGGCCCTCGTACGCGTTCAGTCGCGCGTCTCCTTTCAAAACGGTCCAGATGGTTATGCACAAACAATGCCACCTGCGTAATGTAAAGGCAGGGTAGGGGGAGAATCTCGTACTGACGAAAGTACTCGCGGGCGGGCACATCGTCGGCGACGCCAGCCATGGCGCGCACGGCTCGCTTCTGTAGCACGAAGGCGCGGCGCCAGTCGGCGGCGCGCGCCCACAGCTCCGTGCCGTACATCTGCAACGAGTGTACGGTCGCGTAGTAGCACGCGCGCACTGTGCTGGCGGATGCGGTGCGTGCCAGTCGGCGCAGTGCGAAACAAGATCTTCCTAGCCTCCCGCATATCTCATCGATGTGAGTTTCCCACGTCAGGACGCTGTCGATATTAAACCCTAGCAGCTTTGTAACTGTCATTTGTTCAATACTGCTATCGCCTGCACGAACAGTCAGACGGTGTATACGGTGGCCGTTTAAACTAAAATGTAAAAAACTGGTTTTGTCCCTGTTAAGTGCTAAACCATTCAATACGAACCAGTCATTAAGTTTTCGCATTGTACTGTTCAGGGCTATTTCGAGCAGCGGTAGCGAAGGCGCGCTGACAACAGCTGTGACGTCATCCGCGTACATGTAGACGTTTGCATCGTCAACACACTGGGGGAGGTCGTTTAGCAAAATGCTGAAAAGGGTGTTAGAGAGGCAGGATCCCTGCGGTACCCCCATGACGTTGTCCAGCTCTGACGACCTACAACGACCCATGTCGCCGACGACGACTTGCGCTCTTTCGGACATAAATGACCTCACGACGGACAGTGCAGGACCTCTGATGCCGTAATGATCCAGCTTTCTAGCCAGGAGATCATGGTCAGCGGTATCGAAGGCGCGGGAAAGGTCGCAGAATACCGCTGCGACTTGCCGGCCTGCCTCGCGCGCGCTGAGTACGCTGTGCACTACCTCTCGCACCAGGTCTGTCGTGGAGCGGCCGCGGCGGTACGCGTACTGGCTGTCCGACATTAGATTCCTAGAGGTCCAGAAGGATAGAAGCCTATTGTTTAATTGTTGTTACCTAATATGTATACCTGGGACAAACAGTCCAGTTAGGTAGGTCCAACTTCGAGAAAGAAATCAATTGTCGAATCCAACTCGGCTGGGCAGCGTTCGGGAAGCTTCGCAATATCTTTACGTCCCAGATACCGCAATGTCTTAAGACCAAGGTCTTCGAGCAATGTGTGTTGCCAGTTATGACGTACGGAACTAATAATAATAAATTTTATTTCATTACCAAAAACACAGTTAAACGATAATACAGTAAGTAGTGGTCCCCATGACATGAACTGAGACATGGTCGCTTACTATGGGCCTCATAAGAAGGCTCAAGGTCACCCAAAGGGCAATGGAGCGTGCTATGCTCGGAGTTTCTCTGCGTGATCGAATCAGAAACGAGGAGATCCGTAAGAGAACCAAAGTAACCGACATAGCTCTCAGAATTGCTAAACTTAAGTGACAGTGGGCGGGGCACATTGCTCGTAGAACAGATGGCCGTTGGGGCAGTAAAGTTCTCGAGTGGCGACCACGCACCGGAAAGCGTAGTGTAGGAAGGCCTCCCACTCGGTGGACCGATGACCTGGCTTGGGAAGCCGTTGGATGCGGGCAGCGCAGAACCGGTCGTCGTGGAGATCCTTGGGGGAGGCCTATGTCCAGCAGTGGACTTCCTTCGGCTGATATGATGATGATACTTTGCTTATGGTGCGACTTTGTCCGTAAATCGTGTGTTGTGTATACGAGTACGCCAGACGGTGAAGACAACGCGAGAAAGTATGCACAGCGTGGCTGTAACTTTTTTTGAGATTCTGACCGGACCATATATTATCATAACAGCTCATAGCTTGTACATGTTAAACTGAGCAACTTTTGTTCTGCAACTTTACTGAAATCGCAAAATATTTATTGGATTTTTCATACAAAACCGTTTAATCAGCTGACCGATTTGTACGAAAAATAAATGAAAAAATTGCGATTTCAGCAAAGTTGCAGAACAAAAGTGGTTCAGTTTAATAAGTACAAGCCCACCTTAAAGTATCACCACACCTTTATGTTACACCCTGTATATATTTTTTTGGGGGTGTAAGGTTTTATTTTCGTTACGAAATTTCTTGATTCGGTCCCCTCAAAGCCCGCGATAAAAGCTATACAATAGCTTAAAATCCTTAGTTTGATACACAATTCACCATTTCAGCTAACCGGTTCGTTGTTGTATAGTATAAACAATTACCTACAATTGTTTTTCAATGCAATAAGTTAATTACTACCAGTAAAATATTTCGTTTTAAAGGTTAACGAATCCTTACTATGTTTGTTTGTCTGTTTGTTACCTTTTAACGCTTTAATGCCTCGACCAATCTTTATGAAATTTGGCATGCAGGTAGCTTGTGTGACTGGGAGGGACATAGGCAACTTTTTATTTCGTGAAAATAGCATAGTTCGAGGCAGTTCCTGAAGGAACTGAAAAAAATACTCTTTTTTCGGTTAATTTCTTTAACATTGCAACGGAACAGTGGATTGTTGATTTTTTGCACAAAGAAGGTTGAGGAGACGGGAAATGACATAATCTACTAATTAGTATATCCTGACATAATCAAGTAAAACTCATTTCCACGCTCGCGCACGTCGGCGTAGCAAAGGATTTTTTGTATGGAATTGGTTGAGGGGATGGGAAGTGACATGTATTGACTGCTAATCAGAAATAGTCTGATATAGTTCCTGAGGGATCTGGAGAAAACTCGTGTCCACTCACCACCCACCCTCAAAGACAGTAATAAAAACGATGTCCACGCGGGCAAAGCCGCGGGCAAAAGCTAGTCACACTAATATTATAAAGGCGAAAGTTTGTGAGGCAAAAACTACTGAACGGATCTGCCTGAAATGTGGTAGGTAGACAGATTAGGACCTGGATTAACACATATGCTACTTATTTTCAAGCTCGCGAGCCGCTTGCGGCTCGCGCACTGCGCACCCTCGAAAAGTCATAGAAACGTCCACGCGGGTGAAGCCGCGGAAAACAGGTAGTATAATATATTTTCTAAAGAGGAACCCGACTTAACATGACTCACTTTTTGCCGCATTCGTTAGAGCTACACCATGACTCTGTACCGCGAAAAGCTGCTCCAAATATTTACGCCAAATATATCAGAATTGAGACGTTTAGGAGTATCAACAAAGTTTTAGGCATTCCGATTAATTGACTAAGTTCCGTTTGAAAGGCGGCCAAATAACTCGCATAGTTGTGTTGTGGTGGTCATCGATCTCACGGCTGACCTCATGCTTGTTCGGGCAGCTTTATTGCATCGCGGGAGTATCGTTATTTTTACAAGCTTTTATTTAGTTTCGCCTGTCCCGGTGTTTGTAATGAAATCTTGCAAGTTACATGTGACCCACTTCCCGGTTACCGATTAAGCTGAAATTTTGCATGCATATATAAATCGCGTCACAAAGCAATATTAGAAGCTTGTAACTAAAAGTTTTTAGTTTTTCGAAACTATGTCCAGTGTAGGTAAACATAATTTTCGAAAAACATATTTTTTTTTAGGTACAAGCTTTTATTTGAAAAGAGTTTTTATGCTCAAAAAGCCAAATGCTCCAATGAATATAAAAAATACACGGTTCTAGATTCAAAAAAGATGAACAAAAACTGTAATATTTTTTTTCTCAAAAACGGCTCTAAATATTTTGATGAACTTTGTGTAGGTGCTGGTTGCTGACACAGCCCGTACCGCTGGTCCCCCCCCCTCAAGGGAGTCTCTACGTAGCCAGGCGGTGTACCCGCGATTCTGATTGTAACTTGTAATAATATTTCTTAACTTCATTATACGTGTAAAACGTCTGTCTTATTTTATTCGACACTGGTCAGAGTTCCTCAACCGTAGAGCCCTCCAACTTTATTTTGCGAACTATATTTTCTATCACCAAAATTTATATTTGTCATCAAGTTGTATCACCTAATAAATAGATCTATCGCCACGAAATATTTTCGTTCTCAGATAAACAAAAATTGTTCCCAGGTATGAATTATCAAATTAATGTTAATATATGTGTAAAATAAGAGATCGATAACCAATAAAATTATATTGCATTACATGAATATAAACTTCGTTCTTATAATAACAGTTTTGTTACTTAAATAATAGCTCTGTGCTCAGAATGGTAGATCTGTCACCAAATACTACGTGTGGCACTCGGGGACTGCCGCGGTAAAGCTATTGCATGGTAACAAATCGTAAACTAGGGGTAGCGGGTAATCGGTCAACGTCTTTTCAAGGTCAAGGTCAGGGCCAATTCGATCCCAAAGATCCATAATAATAGGTAACAAATCGAAAACTAGGGGGTAATCGGTCAAAAACAATAAATAAATGAGCGAGCGAAGCGAGCGATGTTAGGTTCGGTCAGGTATGATTGATTTAACAGTCAAAGAGCCTCGCGAAGCGAGGCTCCCCACCCTGGGTACAAAAGTACTTCGCAGCAGAAGAAATCATCGGAAGATGACCCCTAACGGTAATTTTTTATTTGAACTTAATGCAATTTTCTAGTAACATAATATGATTTATTGGTGATCTCTTTAAATTAGTTTGGTTAAATACTTATTAGGACACACCTATTATAATACATACAAAAACATTTATTTGGTACTAGACCTTATATCTCAGGATTTTAGGTGATTTATTGTGGAACTGATTTTGCATTGTTTGGTGACTACATTTTGGTGACAGATCTACTATTTTGAGGACAAACCCTATTATTTAAGAAACACAAAACTAATTAAATTGGTGATAGCTTAAATGATACCCCTTAATTTTGTGACCCCGACGATGTACCTACCCCTGACAAATTTGTGACCCCGACGATGTACCTACCCCTGACACATTTGTGACCCCGACGATGTACCTCCCCCTGACACATTTCCATGTCGGAGTTGCTTAGTTTATCTATTACATGGTAATACATGTTGGTCTCGGAAAAATATTGTTTGTATGGTTCTCCTACAAATATAATTGAAACTTACGATTTACTCACTAATGGTTGGAGCTATTGAATTTTCATGTATTACGAATACGTGTATATGGGGTGACTTTTAATTAGTTCTTGATAGCAAAGGATATGAATTATCAATGTACTCGTGATTACAAACAACTTTCCCAAAGAAACTATTTGTCAAATATGAAAAAAAAGTTTTAGTCCTTTTTTGCCGATTTGATAACTTATTATGTATCGATAACCAAAATTTTTTTTTCTGATTTGACATAATTATAGTGTCTTTGGGAAGGTTGTTTGTAATCAAAAGTACATTCACATCCTTTGTTATCAAGAACTAATTAAAAGTCACCCAATATATGGGGTGTAAGAAGGACCCGTTAACTTCTACTCATCATACTGAACAATTTTTCCCCAGAAACCCTTAGTCAATTCTCAAAAAAAAAAAGTATTTGGAACCTCCATACTAAAATACACAAAATTGGGTGATCAGCTGATCGATTTGTATGAAGAAATTTTTTTTTTTTGCGATTTCAGCAAAGTCGTAGAACAAAAGTTGTTCAGTATGACGAGTAGAAGCTCCAGTTAACGGGGCATACACCAATTTTGTTGTAACAATATAGACTGTATATGGTCATAAAAAATGAATTCATCAAAAACATTGCATTTTTTAAAATAAACTTTGGATGAAAAAAAATATTTCGAGAAAGTTTAGTGCGGGCTGCCGTACAATTTTTTTTGATTTTAGGGAACTGTCTGAAAACTCTTGAACGTGAATGAACTCTCGGCCATAACCGCTAAAGAGAACAGTGATAAAATCACCCATCGCACTATTCTCCCTCTGAATGTCCTGGAGCATTCTGTTCATAGCTTTCTCGGCCGCTATAGTATACTAACCCCAAACCACACCCTGGACACTTCATACAACGGGCCAGATGACATTTCAAAAAACGAATGACGAAACAAACAAAATGGCGGCGAAATTCTATACTTTCCACAATCAAACTGTAACCAATCTGTATCAATCTGGGTGACGAGGGGGTGAGGTCGCAATCTAGAGAGCGTCACGGAGTGTCCATACTGTATGTTAGTACTAATATATTTATATATTTGCCCAAACTATTAAGTAACACAGTCCTCAGTCCAATCGGACCATGGCACTGTTACGTGATACTCCACACACAGGAGTTTTCGTATTTTCTAAATTTATGGGAATCTTAGAAAGTTTTTTATTTAAAATAGCCCTCGGCATCAGTCATTTGGTGGTAATTAACAATGATGCCGAAGACGTAAGGGGGCTTGGCAAGATTCCCTAACACAACGGGGAACTGGCTATCTTATCTACATGTCGAAATACATCAATGCAATCTTTGGTGTTTTGGCCGGGCTTAAAAGAAAATTAAAAAGCTTAGAAAATACCGTATTGGTGACCAAGCCGAGTTTTACAAAATTAGACTCAACCGGGTTTCGAATCTGCGACCTCCTGGTGTGAAGCGAATGGATAAACCATTACGTCACGGAGGCGGTTAATATAAAACCACACAGGAGACGTTTCACAGGACAGCGATTTTTAACCTAATAAACTAAGTTTTTAGTTTCTTTAGCCCACTCAATTATCTTCAGAAGTATTTTAGACTAGCTGTGCCCGCAACTTCGTCCGCGTGGAGGTTTTGAATTTTCCCACGGTAACTATTGAATTTTCCGGGATAAAAAGTATCATATATGTTAACCCGGGCTATAAGTAACCAACATACAAAATTTCATCAAAATCGGCCTTATAGTTTTTACACGATGCGCGAACATACAGACAGACAGACAGACAGACCAAAAAATTCCAAAAGTTGTTGTTTTGATCTCTATATCGCTAATAATGTCCACCTCAGTTATTATTTTCCAAAAATATTTCATGTACCTATAGACACCGCCCCATTACAGTTTTATTAAATGTATACAGGATGTAACTAAATTGGTGTAGGTCCCGTTAACTGGGGCTTCTACTCGTCATACTGAACAACTTTTATACTACGACTTTGCTGAAATCGCAAAAAAAAATTTTTTTTCTTCATACAAATCGACCAATTTTGTGCATTTTAGTATGGAGGGTCCAATTTTTTTTTTGAGAGTTGGCTCTGGTTTTCTTTGAGAAAGTTGTTCAGTATGATGAGCAGAACCCCAGTTAACGGATCCAACACCAATTTTGTTACACCCTGTATAGATATTCAACAATAAACAGGTTTGCACGGACAGGTAAAATGTGGGGGCTACGACTTTTCAATTTAACATTGCGAGGAATTTAAGGGCAATGAATGTTTGTTTATTTCATTCTTAAATCATATAATCAAGTATCATTAAAATGCTTGTGTTAGCAGCGTCTTTACCAATATGCTACGTGCATTAGTCACGTTATAGTTTAACCACACGACGGTAGATGTTTTGAGATTGCGTTATATTGTGAAAGCTCGACCAGGTTACAGAGACTCCTACAGACGTTTTCAATGTGCGCCTGGACGTCATACACTCCGAATAAAAAACCGATGATATCTTCTTCTGCGAAGTATTCTGCTATGCATGGGGGTAGGAGAAGGGGGGGGTCTTTAATTGTATAATCCATCCTGGGCTAGATTACAATCAGCCAACTAGTTGAACGTTGAATTCCACTTGTTCTACAACGTTCAGCCTAGCTTACAATCAGCCAACTAGTTTGACATTGATTGACGTTTGTTCAATCAACGTTCGGCCTAGTCATTCAATTGAATGTCGCTATTCAATAAACCGGCTAGGCAGTTAATTAATTGGCTAATTTAACCAGTTGGCTGCGACATGTATAGTACTTGATCAGATTACGGGGAGTACGGTACGAGTATCAAAAATATATTTAATACAAGTTGGAATTTGTTTCAGTAACACCTAGACGTTTTTCGATAATCGTCTTTAAAAATATGCCAAAATGCTCTGCAAAAATTTCACTAGGTTACAAAGATCATCATATTAGCTCATATGCGTCCCCACCGAGGGGCTCGAGCCTACCCTGAATTAGGACGATCGGGTCTTAGTCGACCACACGGGCCCAGTGCGGGCTGGTCGCCTTCACACACAACCTTCGAGTTTCTTCGCAGGCATGTGCAGGTTTCCTCACGATGTTTTCCTTCACCATAAGAGCGTCGGATAAACGTACATAAGAAATCGAAATTTAAAAACACATTGGTACTTGTCAGGATTTGGACCACGACCTCACGGACAGGAGAGGTTACAGAGATACCATGACTTTTTGCGATAAGTTTTTTCACAAAGTGCGTTAAACTGTGCCGATACCACCCGATACCACAGATTACTAAATAGTTACTTGCCGATACTCTGTGTGACCAGGTTACAGAGATAACTAGAGATTAATCGACACGCGTTTGATAGGTGAATTTCTTCGAGAAGTTTTCGTTATGCGCTTTCGCGGATGTGCATTTTTCTAAGAAAGTTTGACCAGGTGAGTGATATACATATACCTATTTGCAGAGTGCGTGACCAGGTTACAGAGATAACTAGAGATTAATGGACACGCGTTTAATGGGTGATTTTCTCCGAGAAGGTTTTACTAGGTTAGAGGTATACTGACTTTTTTCGTTATGCGCTTTCGCAAATGTGCATTTTTCTAAGAAAATTTGATCAGGTGACAGATATACCTAT
Organism: Coleophora flavipennella; assembly: GCA_947284805.1. Taxonomy (NCBI): domain Eukaryota; kingdom Metazoa; phylum Arthropoda; class Insecta; order Lepidoptera; family Coleophoridae; genus Coleophora; species Coleophora flavipennella. The sequence continues at coordinate 12,634,595 of OX369295.1, forward strand.
TTGCAAAAAGCGTGACCAGGTTACAGAGATAACTAGAGATTAGTCGACACGCGTTCAATATGTGAATTTCTCCGAGAAGGTTTTTGTAAGAACGTTTGACCAGGTGACAGATATACCTATTTTTTGGATTTAATTGGACGGCCAGCAGGTAAATTTCAAGTAGGTAATAGAAAACTTAAGTTTAGAAAACTTCACATTGCTCGATAGGCAAGCTCGTGCCCAAGTTCAGGCTGATGAGTTTTAAATGATTGAGATTCAAGGGCAGAGGCGTATTTATGAATCTGGCGCCCAGGGCACAAAAAAAATCTAAGTGACAAATAACCGGTTAAGTGCGAGTCGTAGTTGCGTGCTAAGGGTTCCGTATTGCCACACGAAAAACGTGTAACCTTCTGTTTGCAAGAAAATCTATAAGAAAGTATCGACAACCTAATTCAAATTTTGTTCTAATTTTTTTACTACGACTAGCGAAAGAAAAACTGAAAAAGCCGCCCCTCACCTCTTGCCGCCCCTCACCTCTTCCCGCCCCGGGCCCAGGCCAAGTGCGCAAGTCCTGGACATAGGGTAAATACGCCTCTGTTCAAGGGGATTCTTAGCCCAAAAACTCAACATCATCCGACCAATCACCACAACCAATATATAAACCACAATTCATCCGAATTTAACAAATGAGGACCCAATGAAAAATATCCAAAATATTTAGATTCTATCCCGGGGCAAAAGTTAGTACTAATATATACTTTGGCAAAAGGCTGAAAGAAGAATCTCGGGTGGTAACCGCCCCGCCGCCCGACGCCGTACACGGATATCGTCATCATAACGTTGCTGGTTCTTTAAAATCCCTAACCACTCCGGGAGTGCCGAATGAAGTGAAAACTTTTTACAGTTTTATAAGTTTTGGCCCTGCGAGTGTTCCTGGTAAGGTGTCGGTTACGGTAACGGTAACAGTGTCGCGAGTTCAATAGGTTTTTCCCATCTAAAAAAAGTTTTTTAAGTTTTAACCCTGCGAGTGTTCCTGGTAAGGTGTCGGTTACGGTAACGGTGTTAATAACGGTGACAATGTCGCGAGTTCTATGGTTTTTTCCCATTTCAAAAAATGCCCAACGCGCCTAAAGAAGTTTTCACTTAAAAACATTTAACATCCCCTACTGAAGAGATACGTATGAATGATACGTCCTCCTCATCTTAAGCCGGCCCTGTCGTTTTGACCACGCGATGGGCAGCGTGATAGATACGTGGGCGTCGCACAATTAATTTCTCCACGTATATTTACACAGCTCAGGAATTCGGCTCTGGTACTGAGTAATACACAGGCACGAGGCGGGTGCAAAAATTAATGCTTCCGCAGTTATGGTATTTTCCACAGATAAGAAAAAAAAATTGCCGCTCGAATTTTCCATTGAGCGCGCCTCCTTTGGTAGATTTTAAGACTGTGGGGTGTATAAGCCTAGGAAAAAGTTCCTTCCTAATACAATTTCAAAACCAGTAAGTAGTTGGAGCTGGCATCAAGCCTTTTATCATTTTATTATCGCACTGGCATTTGCAATCGATCTGTTTCAGTTTAAATTTTTAAAATGTTCTTTCTAAATGTTTAAAGGGGTAACTTTTTCGGCAAAAGTATGACAGGGTGATTACTCCAAAAGTATTTAAGATATCGTAATGATATGTCAAAAAGTGGGTATTGGCACGGGCTGAAATGTAGAAAAAAGTTTTGAATAAACGTCAAAAGTATTTTCAAAAAGAACTCAAAAATGTGGTTTTTTTTAGGGTTCTGTACCCAAAGGGTGCTCACGGGACCCTAGGTCGTGAAATGACATCTCTAAAAACAAATGACGGAGCAAACAAAATCACTGCGAAATCCTATACGATCGAGAACCAAACCACAGTATTGCGATATGGCTTAAAGTAGCGCAAAGCCTTTGATGTACACCACTGCCACTGTTGCAATTAGGTATTAAAACACTCGTGTGATTCTATAACGAAATTCGGAACACTCATGTTTTAAGTCCTGTCATTACATAACAGTTGCATAAACTACTATTTAGGGTTCCGTACCCAAAGGGTAAAAACGGGACCCTATTAATAAGACTCCGCTGTCCGTCTGTCTGTCTGTCACCAGGCTGTATTTCATTAACAGTGGTAGCTAGACAGTTGAAATTTTCACAGATGAGTTGCCGCTATAACAACAAATACCAAAAATTAGAAAAAGTGAAAGTCTCCATACAAATAAAGTGTTTTTTTAAAACGTGAAGAAAGTAGCACCAACTAATATGATGGTACTGAACATTTTGCACTTTACCGGTTTTTTAATTTAAATACTAAAAAAAACAATCTTAATGTTTTCAATTTATTTCGATTTTTGTATTGATTCAACAATTTCTGCATGGTTACAGTAATGGTTGTCCACGGTTGTCTTTTGTCTTTTGTCCACGGTTGAATTGATGATGATCTATCCGACCGATTTCGGTCATGGCGACCACTTCGACTCCTAGTCGGTTACTCCTCACGCACTGAGGGCATTGAAGTATGCTACCCTCGTAATTGTATGAAATGGTCGCAGGTGGTCGGGCCTTTGACTGGTCGCGTTTGGTACCAAGGTCAGCCAATGCCAATGTCATTGATACCTTTGACAAGAGTAGAGCAGTTCTCACGAACAGATCGTTCCGAAAATGGTCAGCCACAGAATAAATTCAATCTCTTTTGTTCTGAAACTATTTTGAATTGACGGCTAATTTCAATACACATCTCCTTGGTGAAAATTATTGGCCACCTATTTTATGTGTAGTTCTTTTTTAAAATATTATTAAAGTTTTTCTGTCACTCTTCTTTAGTTTGCAACAATGGACATCTCGCGGGACCTTGTCGTGCTATTATTTTCTATGATTATAAACGAGGGTTGACCTTCAAGGAATCTCACGAAAATTTACAGGGTGCTTTTAGGGAGTCTGCTCCTGCGTTTGCAGCAGTAACTTATTGGTGTCGTGAATTTAAACGTGGTCGAGAGAACCTAAACGATGACCCGGCCGACCACCAACTGCAGTAACTCATGAAAATGTCATCAGGGTAGAGTGGCTATTGTGGAAGATAGACACATGACACATTATGAGATTGAGGCTGAACTGAAGATTGAATCACAGGCAGTTTCCGCCATCCTGCATGAACAACTTAAGTTAGAAAGCTTGCTTCGCGATGGATATCTCATTCTCTCACCGAAGAGAAAAAATCTCGTCGTGTTGATTGGTGAAAATTCATGCTGGAAAAGTTCAAAAGAGGGACTTCGAAAAACGTAACGTTTGTAACTACACATTGAACCATTAAAGATCTTATCTTAAGTCATCAATTCATCAGTATCAGTACTCATACGGTCTCTACGATCCTAGTCATCGTTATAAGCGTTGTTTTTTTCTGGGGTTTTATTAGATCAACGATCCTTTCTAATCTCAAACCAAACAGTGGATACAGTAACTGTTTTATCTCCAGTGATTCCCCGCTAAAGTACATTTGCACTCAACGAACCGCCTGCAATTTTGAACAAAAAAAACCGTCTCAAACAGGAAACTAACGTTTCCCTCGATTTCTCTGGGATGCCATCATCAGATCCTGGTTTCCTTATCATGGTACAAACCTTGAGATAACTCCTTTCCAACAAAAAAAGAATCATCAAAATCGGTTCATAAACGACGAAGTTATCCGCAAACACACATACAAAAAATTATATATACGGTCGAATGGAGAAACCTCCTACTGTTTTTGAAGTCGGTTAAAAACACACAATAAACAAGAACGTATGCACTTAATAAACAACTGAAAACACATCTGTTGGCGATCATAGTGAATTTTCACTAAATCGAACGTCCGAAAACAAACAGTGTATTATCTGCGCAAAGGGAAACAAACAATGATCTATGCGATCTATCTGCCGTGCCCACGCGCAATGCGTAACCGTTGAACCAAGGAACTAATTAAAGAGCGCTGTTTACTTTTTACAGATATAGCGGGGATGCGAACTAAATCTGGTTGTGGGATCGAAATAGATTTGCGTAGATTGTCTATTTTTGAAGAATTCTATAGTGTTCTTGAAAGAGTAAGAAACAGACTTTTTCCCAGATCCCTCAGTAAATTTGTTGTTTTCCGCTCTTTACTTAAGCTCTATGCCAAATTTCAGCGAAACCAGTTCTGAAGTTTTAGCCTGAAAGAGTAACAAATATACATCCATTCTTAAAAACTTTCTCGTTTTAGTAGGATAGGATGTTTTCCCGTTTCCACTTCCGCTCTCGCTTCTGTTACCGCTCTCACGAGGCTGGTACAATTTGTTAGTATACCTAGGTAAGAGACATTTTAAGGTCTAGGAACAACTTGAGGCCTAGACTTAGGTAGGTTGTCTACTTTATCTTCTTACTAGAAATAACTCTATCATACTCTTCTTGCTCTGACACACATTCTTCTTGCTTTGACACACAGTTTGGTTTTCTTTTTCATCATTATTTATATGATAATAATTAGATACTTTTATACTTACATACCTTCTAAAATAATTATAATTAAAATTAAAATTTTCAAAATAAATAATTAATAAAAAACGCTAATTTAAACGTACATCGTCTTCGCACAGCTTTCGGAGAATAATAATTTTGAACAAAAAGAAAACCAATTTCAAACAGGAAACTAAGGTTCCACTCGATTTCTCTGGGATACCATCAACAGATCCTAGTAGGAAACTAGGATCTGGTACCACCCTTGGAATATCTCCTGTCCAACAAAAAAAGAATCATCAAAATCGGTTCATAAATGACGAAGTTATCCGCGAACACACATAAAAAAATATATTTATACGGTCGAATTGAGAAACCTCCTCCTTTTTGAAGTCAGCTAAAAAAAGTCACTAAATTTCACATTCGTTTTCCATCCTCGTACAGTTTCTGAAGCTAGTTCAGATTTAATTTGGCTATCATAGAGACATATTGTACTAACTAATTTCACTGTCCCCCTTCCATCTTCGATCAATTACATGCAGAGCGTGCTTTCACCCTCACGTGGTAGATATTCCGTTGGCGCACAAGGCGCTTCAGTTGTTCTTTCATTAAGGCGTATACCGCGCCGCCAACGACCAACTTTGTAGGCACTTTTTACTGCAATTGAGGATTTTATTTATCGAAAAAAGAAATTGTTTCGTACTTTCTAGGATATGAGGAGTGATTTTGATTTTCTCGAATTCTATTTTAATGCACAGGAATAAAGAAAATAAACGAAATATGTGCTGGGACATATAGTAGAAGTGAAACTTCAACGGAAATTCCCTCTCGTATATCTACCAGATACGCTAAACTACCAGGTTTATGATATATCGTCCCCACTTTCCTACCCGTGGGCATACAGTGAGGACCGCTATTCCTGCCAACACCATAAGGTGAAGACAAGGGCCAGTTGCGGTAGGTCTTGCCGCCAAGACGCTTGTCCCGGTACTCTGCAAGGCGAGTGCCTCGTGGAAGAGAACCCCTACCTACTGTCCAGGTAGGTCCCGGAGCTGTGGGCACGCTCATCTCCCGCGGCTTTCGCTGCTGGCGGTTCGATCCCCGCACGGGACGCCAGAGTAGCTGGCTCCCACATATCCGGACTTAAACGGACAAGTGGAAAACCCAGGATAAGTACCTGCGTTATATCTCCATCTCAACTTTTCTCTATCTACGAATACAGCCGTTGCACTCTCTCCGCCGCCCCCGCCAGCCTTTCTGTGTCTACCCCCTCCACGCGGCCGTAACGCTTTTTCGTGACAGAAAATATCCTAATCCCCCCCCCCCCCGTCTATATAGAAGTTTCACTTAAAAAATATCCTAATGCACTGTTTTTTCTAGTTGTAACCATAGAAATGCTGCAATTTTAATCGTAACGAAATGGTAATTTATGGACTTCTTAAAAATAATACAAAATGGTTTTTGTTGTTACTTTTTGGAAAATCTTCTTATATTATTTATAAAGAATTAAAAACCACAATTTTCGCACGATTCGTCCGCAGCGATTGAGGTAACCGCCAATTTGCACTACAAGACAAGAACTTTATTTCCAAGCTATTTCGTTCGATGTTTGAAACATCATGAATCGACTTGCTAAATCAAGGGACGTAGGAGCCTTAAGAGAACAGTTTACAAAACTAACGCTCTGTATATATACCTACTTATCAAGAAGAAGCGGCTTCTTTATATACGAACGGCTAGGGAGAAAAAAGGAGCGGCTTATTTATATACGGACGGCTAGGGAGAAAAAAGAAGCGGCTTATTTATATACGGACGGCTAGGGAGAAAAAAGAAGCGGCTTATTTATATACGGACGGCTAGGGAGAAAAAAGGAGCGGCTTATTTATATACGGACGGCTAGGGAGAAAAAAGAAGCGGCTTATTTATATACGGACGGCTAGGGAGAAAAAAGAAGCGGCTTATTTATATACGGACGGCTAGGGAGAAAAAAGAAGCGGCTAATTTATATAGGGACGGCTAGGGAGAAAACAATATCTGTCGATGTCTTGTCTTGTCTCTTGTGTCTATCGTTTAAACAAAAGTGAACTTTCACAAAATCATCACTCGTCATCTTGCTACTCAAATATACGACAAATCGACTGAGCCTGCTACTGCTGTCTCTCCCAATCCTCAACCGAAGTCATATTTGTAAAGCTTCATTCAGCAGTTCATTTAACGTCTTAGACATATAAGGCAACCAACGTCACCGCCGCATCATCCTCGTCATCTTCAAATGTTCTAATAACAATATTAGAGCGCGCACTAACGCCTCAGTTATGCGAGATACGTACGCGTACGTAGCCGTTTTACATGCTATAAACCTGACAAATGTAAACAATACGATGAATCAGCTGCCTCCTCGTGACGAACAGTGACGCCGTTTTTATTAGAGCTAACCGGAATGAAGGGAGGTCGGTGTTCAAATATGGAATCGGCCAGTCTACTAGATAAAACTGAACATTAGGTTCTTTTATCTTCGTTAAACAACCACTAAGTCCCCACTAAAAGGCCCATAAGGAGAATTATGCGAATAGGGGATCGAACTGCATCAAAAATAAATTCTGAAATATGATTTCCTAAATTGATCTCCACTTGAAGTTTCATAAAACCTCACTTTTTATGTTTTTCCATTACGTCTTGAATATTTAATTGATCAAATTCACAAAATAAGTTTGCCAATAACGCTAAAAATCTATGACGTCACTTGTGGGTATTTCAAACATTTTTAAAACAGAATTTCATTTTTGAAAGATTATAAAAAGTAACTCAAATGACTAGCAGTCAGATCCCCTATTCCACCATGGGAATCACGCAGAGATCACTTTAAAAATCTGCAAATTTTGATTGCACCTAGCTTATATATACTAATATTGTTAACTGACCTAATCAAAGATCTAGACAAGTTTAAGACACCTGAAGATAGGACGAAGCGTCTTGAGACACGTAGAAAGGATCTTCAGCACAAACTAATGCCTACACTGAGAGTTGTACAGCTAGTGTTAGGTTTCAAGCAGTGAAACTGTTTAATAATCTCTCTATTGACATGAAATCTATTATAAATATACAACATATTTTTAATCCATCAGGTGGGCCGTCAGATTCTTTTAAACAAATTAATAAATATCAAATTCAATCATGTCACCACTAGTTGATAACAATTTTTTTCATTTCATTTCAATTGTTTTTAATATGTCAAGTCTTAAAGAAACAATGCTAATTACAAGCTTTTATTTAGTTTCGCCTGTCCCGATGTTTGTCATCAAATCTTGCAAACTAAATTTGAATCAATTCCCGGTTACCGATTGAGCTGAAATTTTGCGTACATGTGTAAATTGCGTGACAATGCAATATTATGATGACATGGTGCTGATCTGATGATGGAGCTAGAAGGTGGCGATAGGAACTTCGCAATAAAACGACACAACCAACAAAGTTTGGGCTCGTTTGATTCGTGTTGACGAGTGAATTGATCCTAAAAAGCTTGTACCTAAAAGGTTTTAGGTTTTCCAAAAATTATTACACAATATAATGGCAAGAAATACACAAAAGAAACTTCAAAATATTTTCAGTTGCCCACAAATGTAATCCCGAGGTCACACACCACCGTGGAAACGACCGATTTGATTCTTATTTCCCAGTCAATACAGAACATTATATAGAATAGTTTTTGCCCGCGGCGTCACCTCAAGTAATATCAAGTAATATCAAGGGAGGGGGGCGGCGGCAGTGCGCGAGAAACGAGCGACTTGCTGTTTTTTTAAAGATAATGACTAAGTATCTAAGAAGTAGAACTAAACTAGTGGCTCTGTGAGCTGGAGACTTAGCAAGTTTTAGATAAAGACTAAGTATCTAAGAAGTAAAACTAAACTAGTGGCACTGTGGGCTAGAAACTTAACGAGTTTTAGATAAAGACTAAATATCTAAGAAGTAAAACTAAACTAGTGGCACTGTGGGCTGGAAACTTAGCGAGTTTTAGATAAAGACTAAGTATCTAAGAAGTAAAACTAAACTAGTGGCACTGTGGGCTGGAAACTTAGCAAGTTTTAGATAAAGACTAAGTATATAAGAAGTAAAACTAAACTAGTGGCACTGTGGGCTAGAAACTTAACGAGTTTTAGATAAAGACTAAATATCTAAGAAGTAAAACTAAACTAGTGGCACTGTGGGCTGGAAACTTAGCGAGTTTTAGATAAAGACTCAGTATCTAAGAAGTAAAACTAAACTAGTGGCACTGTGGGCTGGAAACTTAGCGAGTTTTAGATAAAGACTCAGTATCTAAGAAGTAAAACTAAACTAGTAGCTATGTGAGCTGGAAACTTAGCGAGTTTTAGATAAAGACTAAGTATCTAAGATGTAAAACTAAACTAGTGGCACTGTGGGCTGGAAACTTAGCGAGTTTTAGATAAAGACTAAGTATCTAAGAAGTAGAATTAAACTAGTGGTTCTGTGAGCTGGAGACTTAGCAAGTTTTAGATAAAGACTAAGTATCTAAGAAGTAAAACTAAACTAGTGGCACTGTGGGCTGAAACTTAGCGAGTTTTAGATAAAGACTCAGTATCTAAGAAGTAAAACTAAACTAGTGGCACTGTGGGCTGGAGACTTAGCGAGTTTTAGATAAAGACTAAGTATCTAAGAAGTAAAACTAAACTAGTGGCACTGTGGGCTGGAAACTTAGCGAGTTTTAGATAAAGACTAAGTATCTAAGAAGTAAAACTAAACTAGTGGCACTGTGGGCTGGAAACTTAGCGAGTTTTAGATAAAGACTAAGTATCTAAGAAGTAAAACTAGACTAGTGGCACTGTGGGCTGGAAACTTAGCGAGTTTTAGATAAAGACTAAGTATCTAAGAAGTAAAACTAAACTAGTGGCACTGTGGGCTGGAAACTTAGCGAGTTTTAGATAAAGACTAAGTATCTAAGAAGTAAAACTAAACTAGTGGTTCTGTGAGCTGGAGACTTAGCAAGTTTTAGATAAAGACTAAGTATCTAAGAAGTAAAACTAAACTAGTGGCACTGTGGGCTGGAAACTTAGCGAGTTTTAGATAAAGACTCAGTATCTAAGAAGTAAAACTAAACTAGTGGCACTGTGGGCTGGAAACTTAGCGAGTTTTAGATAAAGACTCAGTATCTAAGAAGTAAAACTAAACTAGTGGCACTGTGGGCTGGAAACTTAGCGAGTTTTAGATAAAGACTCAGTATCTAAGAAGTAAAACTAAACTAGTGGCACTGTGGGCTGGAAACTTAGCGAGTTTTAGATAAAGACTCAGTATCTAAGAAGTAAAACTAAACTAGTGGCACTGTGGGCTGGAAACTTAGCGAGTTTTAGATAAAGACTCAGTATCTAAGAAGAAAAACTAAACTAGTGGCACTGTGGGCTGGAAACTTAGCGAGTTTTAGATGAAGACTCAGTATCTAAGAAGTAAAACTAAACTAGTGGCACTGTGGGCTGGAAACTTAGCGAGTTTTAGATAAAGACTCAGTATCTAAGAAGTAAAACTAAACTAGTAGCTATGTGAGCTGGATACTTAGCGAGTTTCGGATAAAGACTCAGTATCTAAGAAGTAAAACTAAACTAGTGTCTCTGTGAGCTGGAGACCTAGCGAGTTTCAGATAAAGACTCAGTATCTAAGAAGTAAAACTAAACTAGTGGCTATGTGAGCTGGATACTTAGCGAGTTTTAGATAAAGACTCAGTATCTAAGAAGTAAAACTAAACTAGTGTCTCTGTGAGCTGGAGACCTAGCGAGTTTCAGATAAAGACTCAGTATCTAAGAAGTAAAACTAAACTAGTGGCTATGTGAGCTGGATACTTAGCGAGTTTTAGATAAAGACTCAGTATCTAAGAAGTAAAACTAAACTAGTGTCTCTGTGAGCTGGAGACCTAGCGAGTTTCAGATAAAGACTCAGTATCTAAGAAGTAAAACTAAACTAGTGGCTATGTGAGCTGGATACCTAGCGAGTTTTATCGAAATGGCTGAAATTTATTTTTTATGTTTTCAGTCCCCATGGCTCCGCCATTTTGAAAAAATTTCCTAAAGCTGAAGCGACAAAAAAATCCATATAATGATTAAACCTGCTCACAAAATTTCACGAGAATCGATTTTAAAATAAGACCTATAGAGGAGAACAGCCGGACATCCAAGGGACATCCGGACAGACATAAGAAAGCATTTTCACTGAAACGGTGAAGCTTCGCGCTCGCTCGGTCAAAACGAAATCTCATCATATCAGCCGAAGAACTTCCACAGCTGGATAAAGGCCTCCCCCAAGGATTTCCACGACGGCCTGTCTTGCACTTCCCGCATCCAGCGGCTTCCCGCGATCTTCACCAGGTCTACCGCGTGCGAGGCCTGCCTACGCCACGTTTAACGAAATATATCCAGTAGTTTTAGCGTGATACGTGCACAACGACAGGTGAGATGATGTCAAGGGATGTCGCCAATTGTGAATAAAATACCACTATCATTTTATTTATATAGATTCTGTGTACATAACACTAAAAATGGGTACGAAAACAAAGAAAGAGAGAAATCATTAACCAACAACAACGAAATCTAACGTAAGAACGAATCAAATTAAGGGCCTAATTTTTTTGAGGTCGGTACCAGCACACAGCTACAGTCGTACTTTCCTGTCAAATGTTTCAGATTCAATGACTTTGCTGGTACCGACCTTAAAAAACCCCATGTTATCTGTAAAGTATAGTAAAAAAAAGTAAAAAATATTTGCAGAAAGAACACTAAATTTTTTTTTAATAATAACCCCACACTAGTCTAGTTTTAGCGTGATACGTGCACAACGACAGGTGAGATGATGTCAAGGGATGTCGCCAATTGTGAATAAAATACCACTATCATTTTATTTATATAGATTCTGTGTACATAACACTAAAAATGGGTACGAAAACAAAGAAAGAGAGAAATCATTAACCAACAACAACGAAATCTAACGTAAGAACGAATCAAATTAAGGGCCTAATTTTTTTGAGGTCGGTACCAGCACACAGCTACAGTCGTACTTTCCTGTCAAATGTTTCAGATTCAATGACTTTGCTGGTACCGACCTTAAAAAAAACCCGATGTTGTCTGTAAAGTCGGTTTACGGACGATAATTTTACGTGATAACGTGTCACAAGCGCTGAACGCTTGTGTGCTTTAGACCACACAACTGAAGACAAGCTTCTTCAACTTCATCTTTAAGGAGATGTAAAATACCGCCCATAGTCGGGTGAGTTAACTCCTTGGCACTTATGTGCTCCTGGTACTTTTTACAACTACAACATATCTCACAGTTGGAACACCTCTTATAAGCTCCTGGAAGCCTAGTACTGTAATCCATTGACACACATAGGTATAAGAAACGCTTCTTTTTAGTATGACGGTTTTCCTCACAGAGAATTGACCACATTGGAACATCTCTTGTAAGCTCCTGGAAGCCTAGTATTTTTAATACATTGACACATTTGTTTGACGTTTCGTCCGTCCGTCTGTCCGTCCGTCCGTCCGTCCGTCCAAGTCCAAGTCCAAGTAAAAGAACTTGTACAAGTACATACAACTTTCGCTTGCACGCTCGGCTCAGGCGTAACGTGACAATGAGAACACACTGCCGTAACGCAATAAGGACGTAACGCGACAATGGGCGTAACGAGACAATGACGTCACACTGGCGTAACGCGACAATGGGCGTAACGCGAAAATGACGTCACACTGGCGTAACTTGATAATGACGTCACACTTTTTCGTGAATGCAAGCTCGTGTCATCAATTTATAAGACGTTATCACTTCAAAAAAAATTTGGCTCTTAATTTGATTTGTACCTACCTTAGATATCGTTATTGCTGGTTAATGACGTGTATTTATATATAAAAATATTTAAAATATTATTTCATACTTTTGAGTGAATTTATTTTTGAAGTCGGTTTTTTATTTTCTAAATTTTTTTTATATTTTTAGTGATTATGTTATCTACCTAACAACGTTAAAATTAATCACCTACTCGCCAATAGGAATCATTAAATCATAACGCATGTGTTTCTTTAACCGATACTGAGTCCTGTGGCTTCCATCATCTTTCAGCAGCATAAAAGTCAAAGAGTCAAACCTTCCATCATCAGCTTAACCTGAAAGAATACAACTATAGGTCTATACATACCTACGTATCTAAATATAATATTTAAATATGTATCCTCCAACTCCTAACCGTTAAAGAGTTGTACCTTCCATCATCAGCTCTTCTACGTGAGCTGATGACTACCAGACGCAAATACTTAAATAACTTTAGAAAATACATAAAATATGTAATACGTGCCTATAAAATTTGAAGGTTGCCCTCGATTTCCATATGATCCCATCATCAGATCCTGATTTGGTGACAAGGGGCCACTTCGGGCGTACACTTTTTCGAATAAAATTTTGAAATCCGGTTCACAACTGCGAAGATATCGCGTAACACATACTAAAAAACATACAGTCGAATTAAGAACCTCTTCCTTTTTTTAAGTCGGTTAAAAGTAATACTACCTACTACATAGTTTCTAATTACCGCCTAACCCAAAAAACCTGTTAGTAGTAGGGATATAAGGGAAAAACATTATCCCAACAAAACATAAATGTGAAAGGGGAGCCAAGTTCGATACAAAAAAATTACGGAGATGTAAATGGTTATAGGTACCAAGTCCAAGTTTTCTGTCAATGACTTACATTTAAACACTCAAAAAACAAATGCTATGCTATTTAAGACAACTACAAAAAATAAAAAAGAACACTTACATATATCAACAATGAATGAAACTTTGGTTCAGGCAGACGTTGTAAAATTTCTCGGCGTCCACGTGGACTCTTTATTAAACTGGAAGGTTGAAGTTACCGCAATTGAAAACCATATAAGCTCAGCTTGCTATGCTATGCTCACTTTATGAAATGAATTGAGAACTGATCACTTAATACTGATTTACTATGCTCTGGTTGAGTCAAAGCTGAGGTACAGCATAAGGTTCTGGGGCAACAGCTACAAATATAACATACATAGAGCATTGTTATTCAGAAAAGGGCAATAAGAACTATAGCACGTATTCCTCCATGGGAATCTTGTAAGGAGTACTTTAAAAAATTCAGAATACTAACAGTTCCCAGTCTTTATATTTTAGTCCTTCTAACAGACGTATTAAAAAATAGACAAAATTATGAATCTGAAATTGAGATGCAGGCAAGGTTCGAAACAAGGAGAAAAGACCTTAAGAACAAATTTAAACCACAACTCAGAGTTGTAATGCATCGCAAGAAATCAAGCAGTATTGCTTTTTAATAAGTTGCCTATTGAATTAAAATTGGAGTCACGCATTCATGTTTTTAAAAGAGCAGTAAAGCCACTTCTTTTGGACAAGTGTTGCTATTGCATTGAAGATTTTACTCTTTCATGATAAGATCGTACAATGTGATATTTCATTGGGATTAGTTTATGTAGGTACTTTAGTTTCGTTTAGTTTTTGAATTGTTTGTATGCTATGTTTATTTATATTTTTATGTAATTCGTACACAATTTAAATTGTTTTTCTAATAAACTTGAACTTAAAATCTATATTGGTTTCTTAAATCTATAGCTACGACACTTCAAATTGAAATATTGATCGTAGACTTCTCCATAGAGAATGTACTGAGGTTTTCAGTTGCTTGAAACGAAAAGGAGATCGCTTAGCTAAATTTCATTTTTAAACATTACATTTTATCAGGCAAGCAATGTCAGTCTCCAGACTTGTCACTTCAAAACAGAATTTTCATATTTTGCCGACTTAATAACTCTACGTATGTACAGAGGCCAGCACATCAAGCTAGACACTTGTAATAGTACGATTCTGATCCCTACGCATACGGCATAAGAACGGTACAAAGTGTCTAGCTTGATGTGTTGGCCTCTGTACAAAGTTCTGGTTGCGTTTTTCCATCTTCTCCATTATACACTCCGAATTGCTTGGCAACATTTCCTCAAGGCCGGCGCCACAGCCGACACGGTGACGGTGACTTGCAAACTAACTGCACATCGTACACCGGCGGCGCTCTGACGGCAAACACAAAGCAAGGCTGACCTACGGATTTACCTGATTGTGTTTTACTTTACCTACATTAGGGTAACTATCTACCCCACTCCACATAAGTACACACTTCCTACTTCTAACAACACTAGACAAATGAAGGCCACCCTATGTGGTGAACTGTCATCGTATCAGCCGAAAAATAGATAGATAAAACTTTATTTCACTAAAAAGGCACAATACATTTTAATAATACACAAACAAATGAATAAAACTTAGTGACAAATATTACTAGTTTATAGAAAAAAAATAACGAAACAGTGCCAGTGGTGCCAAGTTAGCGAAACTGGTCCAGGCTCAGCATAAATGTTGTGGGTCGCAGAGTACTTACTACGCTGTTTTTCAGCCAAAACCAAGAAATACATACACACACCTTAGTGGTCAACTATACCTACCTATAATAGTCAAAGACCTCCCCCAAGGATTTCCACGACGACCAGTCCTGCGCTGCCGCATCTAGCGTCCTCCCGCGATCTTTACCGGGTCGCGGTCTCCACTTGAGTACTTTACTGTCCCAACGGTCATCTGTTCTTCGAGCTATATGCCCTGCCCACTGCCACTTCATTTTAGCGATTCTGTGAGCTATGTCGGTTACTTTGGTTCTCCTGCGGATCTCCTCATTTCTGATTTGATCACGTAGGGAAATTCCGACCGTAGGTCGCTCCATTGCCTTTTGGGTGACCTTGAGCCTTCTTATGTGGTGCACTGTACCTCTTGACTTTTGATATGCAACTCATTCGTGGTTTTCACTAACCACAGAGTCTCTATTTCAGTTCCTTGATGTAATTATTAGGTTAAGTTTATCAGCAGTTGTCCGTCATCCTTTCATCACGGTTTTAGACCACATCCGCATAGCAGAGCTAATAGTTAAAGACTTTAAGATCTATTGGGAGACAGGCTTCGTTGGGATTGATTTGCAACTCGTCTCGTAGAAGGAAAACTTCAAAATTGAACTCGGCATGCGGACTCCCTTTGGCGGTTAAACCTGAAAAAAATGCAGCGGTCTTCTGCAGCCGGCTGAGGAGATTTCTGCGGGTTTAGTTAATGAGGCCGACAGGTTGATGAAGGTCATCGTTTGCCTTACCTTAATTGTGTCCCAGGCGGCGCAGTGTCTGTAAAGAGACAGCAAGTCGTATCATTTACTAAATCGTGTGAACAAGAAAAGAGTCCCATCATGTTGACAGACTCCCCGTAGACTCAGAAAATAGACTAAGACCACACCTTGGACACTTCACTTCATACAACGGGCCTGAAATGTCTTTTCAAAAAAGGAATGACGGAACAAATAAAATGGCGGCGAAATCCTATATGTTCGACAACCATATTGTAACCAATCTGTATCAATGTGGGTGACGAGGGGGTGAGGTCGCAATCTAGAGAGAGGCAGGGAGTGTCCATACTGTATGTTAGTACAATCTGGGTGACCAGGGGGTGAAGTCGCAATCTAGAGAGCGGCAGGGAGTGTCCATACTGTATGTTAGTACAATCTGGGTGACCAGGGGGTGAGGTCGCAATCTAGAGAGCGGCAGGGAGTGTCCATACTGTATTTTAGTACAATCTAGGTGACCAGGGGGTGAGGTCGCAATCTAGACAGCGGCAGGGAGTGTCCATACTGTATATTAGTACTAATATATATACTTTGGCCTCCAGCAACCCGGACTTGGTTGACCCCGTGTGTGGAGTATGGCCTGACCTATCCGGGTTTGGAAAGAGACCCGTGCCCCAGCCGTGGGCACGTTAATGGGTTGTAAATGAAGTATGACAAAATACAGTTTTTCCCAATAATTTACAAGTGAGTCATGTATATGCTGATGAGCTAACATAGAGGTGTTATTTTGGAGTTTTCCTGCACTTCGGTGCGAATGAACTACCTTGCTCTTTGACACTCAACTTGTCAACTATTATTTGTACTAAATCAGATAGCTTTGCATTAGCTTCACATCAGGAGGTCGCGGGTTCTATGGACCCTCAGAGTGTTCCTGGCGAACGACTAGGTTGACAAAGTTGTGACCCTGCGAGTGTTCCTGGTACGGTGTCGCGAGTTCAATGGTTTTTTCCCATCTCAAAAATGCCCAACGCGCTTAAAGAAGCTTTCTTTAAAAAAAAAAGGTTTTTTTACCTGCTTTTTTTTTAAAAAAAAATTGAGTGCGTTTGGCAGCACCTCACCTGATGGTAAGTGCCGATGCAACCGAGGATGTAACACGCAAGCTTAAATAGTGTCGATTCACTCTCGTCTTGAAGATTCCTAAATTATACGAATCGGGGAATACAGACGAGGGCAGGGAAAGTAAAGTAAAGTTCGTAAAGTTTACATTATTGAGATACACACAATATTGTTTCTAATCGGTCTAAATTTTAACAATAAGATGGCTCGTAGGTAAAAACGGATACGATATTAAAACGATTGCATCCTCATAAAAACCGCGTGATTCCCAAACCTTGACCGGCCGCTAAAAAAGTGGATTACTTTGAGTAATCAGCGTTTAGTTGCGGTTACATCTCATTAATTAGACAATCTGTGGTCAGGAAAAAAGCGGGAAACGATTCCGAGAGTCATAGTGAGTTGATGGTGACCATGGAATCGATGCTCACCGGTGGTGGTTAACGAAGCCTATTACCTAGTGGATTAGTGATGGGAACCTGGGAGATTTCCCGGATCTTTCCAAGAACGTGTATATGATTCTGGAGACTCTACAGTAATATTATAAAGTACTTAGTCTTGTAGCAAAGTATATATAAATACTTACATACAGCATGGACACTCCCTGCCGCTCTCTAGTTTGCGACCTCACCCCCTCGTCACCCAGATGGATACAGATTGGTTGTCGAACGTATAGGATTTCTCCGCCATTTAGTTTGTTCCGTTATTCCTTTTATGAAATGTCATTTCTGGCCCGTTGTATGAAGTATCCAGGGTGTGCTTGTAGTTTGTCCTACTACCAACCAAACCGAGTCTTACAAAGTTGACCCCACCGGGAATCGAAACCGCGACCTCCTAGTATGAAGCGAATAGACTAACCATTACGCCACGGAGATGGTTAAAAGATGCGCGAAGATGTTTACTATTAAACTTTTTAATCACATATGAAAGAACATTTTGCGTTCAAAATTGTTTAAACATGGAGGTCACCTTTTTTACCAAGGAGAACTTTTAGCGTTCTTCCTCTCTGTCTAACATAGCTACTTATATGTATATCTCTATCCTTGTCTCCTGTCAAACAACTGTTGGGACGTTTTTATTAAAAGCTTTGCAATGTTTGTATGTATGTATGTTTGTTCAGTTCAAATCTTGTGATCGATTTTAGAGCGACTTCCAGGAGTCCGATCGATCTGAAATTTGAAATAAAGCCGTATTCTCGGTCTCGGTGGTCCTTTTGGTATTTTGAAGTTGATCTGATGATGAAATTTGGAAGTAGAATCATGGTCAGAAAATTCTTTTATTTCAATTGAATTGTAGGAAATACAGCCTTTTTTGAATTTGGATTCGTGTATTTATATTTATTTGAGTATTCGGCTTTTGAGCATAAACACTTTTTACAAATAAAAGCTTGTACCAAGAAGCTTTTAAGTTTTTCGAAAATTATTTGAAGTTTATAAATAAATAATAAATATGTAAATAAAATTTATTTATTTGGAACTTAAACTAAGTGTACAAATTTAATGTGTACGATAGCAACTGCATTAGTCGAGGACTGTGTCGCAGTTACTAACGCCCACCTCCGGAAGAAAGAATAATATGACGTTCCTTAACGAATAAAATGTAAAACAAAAAGATAATTTAAAAATAGTTCTAACAGATATTGTAGTACAGTAGAAAAGTACAAAAATTGACTTAGCTACCTAAACCTAAAAGTACAATTAATGTGGAATCTCAGAAGTATGTGCCTTTTCTTTGTGTCTGTGTGTTAGTGTGTGCATGTGTCAGTGTGTGTGTGTGTTGCCTTGCATGTAACTGGGGATCTAGTTATTTTATACTATTGTGATCTAAGTGTTAAACATTGACGGCCTTGGCCTCCATTTGGCGCAATCCAGGGTCACATCTGGTCGTGGTCATCATGACGTAGCCTTGGTGGCCCTTCGAACAACTCGTCACCATTCCTCTCTCACCGCAGGCGATGCCTGCGACCTTACCAGACCTCCGCCACTGGACCTGGCCGTATTAGTCAATGCAGTGTGCAACACTATTGTTGTAACTGCACATCTTAAGAGGAAATGCGGTCTAAAGAATAGGTATTTTAATGAAATGTTGCATTCTCCCTCCCCCGAACCTCTCCGTACACAGCAAGAAAGGGATGCGTATACTGCAGCGCAGACCGATAATAGGCACTAAAATTGACCAAAACAGCATTTCGTAGTCCCCTATTTCCTCCTCCAAAACTTGAGCTGTAATAATATTAAAAAAAATAATAAATAAGAAAACGCTTTAATAGTCTCTATGTTTTCATTATATTGTTAACTAGCTTTTGCCCGCGGCTTCGCCCACGTGGACATAGCTTTTATGACTCTTTTTGAGGGTGAGTGGTGCGCGAGCCGTAATCAGCTCGCAAGCGTGGACATGAGTTTTCTCCAGGTACCTCAGGAACTGTATCGGGCTCTTCGGATTAGCAGTCTTTGTCACTTTCCACCCCCTCAACAAATTCTATACAAAAAATCACTTTAATCCGTTGCTCCGTTGCGACGCCACCGACGTGCGCGAGCGTAGAAAACAGTTGTCCCCAGATCCCTCGGGAACTATGTCAGGATATACTTATTAGTAAATTATATTATTTTCCACCTCATCTGCTAAAAATCACACCAATCCATTTTTTCGTTACGATTTTAAATAAAACGAACAAAGAGTATTGTTTTAGTTTCCTCAGGAACTGCATCGGGCTATGATAATTTCCACAGATAAAAGGTTGACTTTTTCATTCCCAGTGATACAGGCTACCTGCATGCCAAATTTCATCAAGATTGGTAGAGGTGTTGAAGTGTGAATAGGTTACAAACAAACAAACACATTTTCACATTTATAAAACTAAGTAAGGATTTTTAAATATTAAATAAAATATAGAGCGTCGGTGGTAAAACGGTTAGGGCCAATACCTCCTGTTCGGAAGGCCGTGGTTCGAATCCTGCCACTTACCAATATCTATACGAATATCGATTTCATACTGGTATGTACGTTTATCCGACGTTTTTACGGTGAGAAAAACATCGTGATGAAACCTGCACACGCCTGCGCAGAAACTCGATGCTTATGTGTGAAGTCAATCAACCCGCAATGGGCCCGCGTGATCGTCTAAGGCCAGATCGCCCTAACTCAGGGCAGGTCGAGCCCCTTGGTGGGGACGTATATAAACTGATATGATGAAATTACACATATACCTATATATTATCAAAAAACTAATTCAAATCATTATAGGTATCAATCTAGTAATAAAATTTCCTAACAATATTAATATGGGTCAAATCCTCGAGTCGTATCAGCTCCAAAGGAGCCCAAGACGCACTTCTCGTTGCCGCGCTGGATGGCAATAGACAACCTTAGCAGCAGGTAAGACCTCACGTCACATCTCTCTCGAAGGCGAAGGCCAATCTCCTTTGTGAAGACAAAGGCCTCTGAGGGTTCAGCAGCCGGTTGTCTCACAGACCAGCGGCACAAAGCAGTAATTTGCCTCCAAGACCGAGTACTTATTATGCTTCTTTCTCACCGCAAATTGAGCAGTACCGTACGGGTGAGGAGTGAGGCAGAAAAAGTGGCTTCTTCTTTGCCATAGCAGCTGTTTAAACCCTCCGGCCTTTTGCCATCAGATCGACTAAAGCCCGGCCGAAGGCTGCATTAAAGATGGAATATTCCATCTGGCCGAGACCAGTGCCCTCCGAGTGAGGTCATTAAGGAATTGGTGACGTGGCAATATTCACAAACACGACTGCAACTCAGTGAGTGATGGCCAATTGCCTCCACTGAGGACCCGCAAACACATTGATGAGGTTCACAGATATTGATATTGCAGGCGGAGAGCAACGCCACACGCAAATAGTCTCCGTAAGAAGAGTTCCCATATCTGTGCCTCCTGTTAAAAGATGCTAAACTCGATTTATGTGTTTTTATTTTTTTACACGATTGGAATCTGTAACAAAATACCTCTCTGTTCGTCTATGAAACACATCTCTACGTACCATAGTTTCAGAGTTTAAAGTAGCGTATGCTGAAAAATACATAAAAGAAATCCACTCAAAAGTATGAAATAATATTTTAATGTTTTGATACAACTTAAGCGCGTTTTATTATCCCTGCAGTGGCATCTATTGACATTCTGCTGCTATGATTATAATGTGTGGTATGTGTAGCTAATATATGGAAAAAAATACTCTTTTGTTATTATTGTAAGTATCGATAGATAATTTCCCACGGGACCTCTTTAGTTTTCCGGGATAACGAATACCCGACTATACAATGATGGTCAAAACACCCCATCCCAATGTAAAGGTTTCATATTGTTACGTTGAGTCATTTTAAAGATACAATTTTTTGCATTCCTGTAGGAACCCAAATTTTTTTTGGGATTCACAATATCCCAGTTTTAGTTCGCGATAAGGATATCAACGTGTAAAATTTGATTGTAATAGGTCAAGCCACATTTGCGTGATGAGCCACTCTATTAATGAATACTTTTGATTTTCCCACGGGAACTCTTGAATTTTCTGGGATAAAAAGTATCCTATATGTTATCCCGGGGTATAAGGAACCACCATACAAAATTTCATCAAAATCGGCCCGGTGGTTTTTGCGTGATGCGCGAACATACAGACAGACAGACAGACAGACAGACAGACAAAAATTCCAAAAGTTGTTGTTTTGGCCTCTGTATCGTTAGTAATGTCCACCACAGTTATTATTTTCCAAAAATATTTCATGTACAGACACGGCCCCGTTACAGTTTTATTATATTATAGATAGATATGCGTATTATTTTGGCGGGTGTCTGAAAATGACGTTGCAATTGGGCAATTTTCCCAGTTTTTGAAGGCTCTTACTTCCTATTATAATTAAAATATGGGAAAAAGCAAAACATAGGGGCATGGCCATGGTAGACATAGGTTTGATGGGAAAACAATTTTGCTCTATTTTCATTAAATAGGGAGGAAACAGGGGACTACGTTTGTATGGAATAAATGGCGCCCGCGTTTCCTCTTAAATTGGTTGACTATATTACCTCATATTATCCTACGGAGTCCGTATGTCTGCGTCAGAAATTGACTTTCTGATGCAGATATGCGTCTCTTTTCTTCTCTTTTTTTACTCGTAATTTTAATAAATCTATTTGCTCTCGTTAGGTTAAATTGTGTTCTCACTAACAAAATATGGATCATTGGTCTGCAAATAAATGATTATTATTTTTTCTCCAAAACTAAGAGAGCCTACTTAGCTGTGATAATTTTCCTTGTAAATTAATTATGCCCTACTATTTGCAATACTTTCCAGATCTTACTGAAATAGTGGTTTAGGTGGTAGGGTGGGTGGGGCGGGGGGGGGGGGGGGATTTATAACTCTACATTCTTATTATTTTTCCAAGTCGTAACCCCAACTTTACATTAAACAACACTTAAATCTTTATATTTAACACCACTTAAATCTTTTCATTAAACACGACTTAACGGTGAAGGAAAACATCGTGAGGAAACCTGCACACGCCTGCGAAGAAACTCGAAGGTTGTGTGTGAAGTCGACCAACCCGCACTGGGCCCGCGTGGTCGACTAAGGCCTAGTCGCCCTGATTCAGGGTAGGCTCGAGCCCCTCGGTGGGGACGTATATGAGCTGCAATGATGATGATGAAACACGACTTAAATCTTTAGATTAAACACCACTTAAATCTTTACATTAAACACCACTTAAATCTTTACATTGAACACCACTTAAATCTTTACATTGAACCCAACTTAAACATTTACAATTTACATTAAACACGACTTAAATCTTTAGATTAAACACCACTTACATCTTTACATTAAACTCCACTTAAATCTTAACGCTTCGTAAACGAATCATGTTTCTGAACAATATTCTATGCAAACCCTCAACGGTATTAAGACCTATTGAAACATGATTGGTGAAGTAATGTGATTATAAATATAATTCGAGCGAGACCTACAGTACTCGCATATGATGTGTAACATGTGACAAAATACTTTATAAAAGGACGGCAAAGTTACGGCAGACTAGGCTGTATGGTCGTAGATACCTTTGCCTTTTCCGCGCTTTTAAAGCCTGAAAAAACGCGACTCCCTGGGACACATTTCCGTCCCATGGGACACTTTTCCGTCCCATTTTACGAAATCACTCCCACAAATTGCAGGAAAGCGAGAGCAAAGATGTTACACCCCCACATGTGTTAGGGGAGGTACAGTATTTTTTTTACTAATTTTATTCCATGTGTTTATATCCGTCACAGGTTTATAAAACCATTACTAAATTTCAGCTTTATAGTAATAGTTTTTAAGTAAAACGGGTGTGAAATACCGACGGACTGACGAACTATAAAGGTTCCGACGGAACCCTAAAGGTAAAACGTGATCCGTAGCCGCCACAAACGGATGCGGCACGCGCACGCGCACGCGCACGCGACTGCCGGAAAACAGTACTTTGTTTTTTCTTACCTTTTCATTGCATAAGCGGTACAGCCTTCACGCTCATCGGGCCACTGGGTTATCCCTCCATTAGACACGAATTAATCGTACCGCCGCCGCCGCCGCCGCCGCCGCCGCCGCCGCCGCCGGCAAAAACTCATGACGGCTTCGTAAACGGCCGAGGAGATGGATTCCTTGCTACGTCTGTGAGTTTTGTGAGAAAGTGTGGTGAGTGCGGTGAGGCAGGGTATTGATTGATTGGAACAGTTGTCTCTGTCTTTTTCAACCGACTTCCAAAAAGGAGGAGGTTCTCAATTCGACTGTATGTTTTATTTTTATTTTTTACTAGCTGTTTCCCGCGTCTTCGCCCGCGTGCACAACGTTTCTATGACTTTTCGAGGGTGCGCCGTGCGCGAGCCGCAAGCGGCTCGCGAGCGTAGAAAAATGTAGCCTATGTCCTTTCTCAGGGTCTTTTCATCAAAATCGGTTGAGAGGTTTAAGCAGGAAAGCGTAACAGACAGACAGAGTTACTTTCGCATTTATAATATTATATAAAGTAGGGAAGGGATGTTTGTTACCTCGGAACTTTTGACTGGGTGAACCGATTTTTATGATTCTTTTTTTATTTGAAAGCTAAATTACTTTCCGTGTGGTCCCATAAAAAAATATCAGAATCTATGTAGTACTTTATTTGAAAATTAACAAAAATAATAATTGTTGCGATAGAAGTTGGTTTTTTAACTTCTTTAGCGTTGTCAATTATTATCTTTACGTGTAAAGAGTAAAGAAAAAACCACACTTTTTTAATTTTTAAGCCACGTAGTTTTTTTTAAGCCCATATCTGGTTTTGATTCTCGAAAATCATTTTAGTTTTAAAGTGTCGAAAATTTCACTCAACACAAAACTCTACAATTTTAAGAAACAAGAACAATATTAAGACGAGAACCTAAACTTTAATAAAACAAAATATTAAATAAATGCGGATGCGGGCAGCGCAGAACCGGTCGTCGTGGAAATCCTTGGGGGAGGCCTATGTCCAGCAGTGGACGTCCTTCGGCTGATATGATGATAAAAAAAGTCATACGAAACATTAATAATTGTTTTTTTGTTTGTAAACTCTTTATTGCATTTAAAAACAAATACGTTAACAAGAGAATGATAGTAAAGCAAAGGCGGACTTATACTTTTTTGGATCTCTTCCAGTCAACCTTTTCATGCAACTCCCAACTAAATTTCAGCCAAATCGTGCAGGTTTCCTCACGATGTTTTTCTTCACCGTTAAAGCAATCGGTGAGTACATGTACGTAAGTTACGAAAAACTCATTGGTACATTGGCCGTCCGGATTTGAACCCGGCACCTCCGGTTAGGAGGACCGAGTCGTTACCGGTTGAGCCACCGACGCTTCACCCACTTAGTTAATGTACTTTTTACGGAACGCCGAAAGATGAACCCTAAAATAAAACTGTTTTTATCACGAAAACTGGATGACTAAACTTTGGAATGAGTCACTTTACTTTACAGGGTGATAATATGTAACCACCTCCGTGGCGTAATGGTTAAGGCCATTACCTACACATCAGGAGGTCGCAGATTCGATTTCCGGCGGATTCTAATTTTGTAAGAGTCGGTTTGGTTGGTGGAAGGGCGTGTCCTGAGCCCGCCTGGCTAGCTACCACCATCTTATCTAAGTCTTGCCGCCAAACATCAATGCTAACAACATAGATGTGTTCTGGCGTGAAGATATGATAACCAGTTCCCCATTGCGTTGGGGAATCTTGGTAAGCCCGTTTCCATCTTGGGCATCATCGTCACTTACCACCAGGTGAGATGATGCCAAGGGCTTACTAATTGTGAAATAAAAAAAAAACTTGTGAACCGTATGAACTCGCCTATTCTTGTCAAAGGCATTAATGACATTCAATGAATTGATGTATAACTTCTCGTGTCATATTGTTTTCATGTTCTATGACAATAGTTTGTTTTATATCAATGATTGTATTTTGAACTGTCCGTGTGAACTAGCCTACTCTTGTCAAAGGCATTAACGACATTAAATGATTTTGATGTAGAACTTCTCCTGTCATATTGTTTTCATATTCTAATGACAAAAATTTGTTTTATATCAATCATTGTATTTTGACGTTATTAACTAATGTTTGTATTTTTTTATTACTCACAAATGACATGTTTAATTATGTAATAATTATTTTATGACTAACAGAAAGAGTGTAATTTGTACCTTTTTTAAATAAACATCTTCAAATCTTGAAATTTTCCTTTTTTTTACTTTTTCAAAAAATCGTAAAACAAAAGCTTATCAGTTTTACGAGTACACATATTAGCACAACTTTACGTCCTTTGTAACGAACAGAACCGAAAGCGAAGTAGATATATAAGGTCTAACAAAATTAGCTGAAACTAGTTTAACTGGTGTTTCTACCCATGAAACTGAACTACTTTCCCCATGGAGCCCATAGTCAAATCTCAAAAAAAAATTGAATTTTCCATACTAAGTTGGCTGATCAGCTGATCGAGTTAGTATGGGAGAGCCAATTTTTTTTTTGCGATTTGACTATATGAGTTCCATGGGTAGAAGCACCAGTTAAAATAGTTTCAGCTAATTTTGTTACACGTGTCGTGTGACGTTCTTACTCTAACCAAAGTATATAGGTATATTAGTACTAACATAAGACACTCCCTGCCGCTCTAGATTGCGACCGCACTCCCTCGTCACCTAGATTGATTTAGATTGGTTACAGTTTTGTTGTCGAACGTACAGGATTTCACCGCCATTTCGTTTATTCCGTCATTCGTTTTTTGAAATGTCATTTTTGGCCCGTTGTATGAAGTGTCCAGGGTGTGCCGAAAGTAGCGTGGAAAAGTATGGAGAGTAAAAAAATCGTACGCGCGTGTGCCACGCTTCGTAGCACTTCCTAGTAAAAACTACAAACATTTTGTTTCTAAAAAAGGATAGTACAGACAGACAGACGGATGGACGGACAGATGGTGTAGGCTTAATAACAGGGTTACGTTGATATGCTAAAAGTAATGAAATCATTTTCGTAAACAGGATTGTCTTTTATTTATGTCATTTTATATTAGCTATTTCCCGCGACTTTGTACCCGCTTTAATCCCTATCCCGTAAGAATAAAAAAATACCCCAGCCTGTATCATAAAGGGAAACTCTGTGTCAGGAAAATTCCAGCTGTCTAAGTCCAAGAGTTTGCGCTGGATGTTGATGAGTCAGTCTGTGAGTGAGTCAGGACTTTACACAAATTTAACAATGGCGTTAGCGATTTCCACCCCTTTTTAATGTTAACCGATGCTAAACAATTTTTGATAGGCTGTCAATCAGAACAAAAGCTAGGTTTACAGGTTTTTTTTGTAAATAAAATTAAAAAGTTCAATTTTTTGTCGTTCACGTAGTTTCATACATAACGAAATTCGGTCATTATTTGTTTATTTTGAATGAATAATTTAATAAACGATGCATATAAACCTAGCTTTCATTCTAACTGACAACCTATCAAAAATTGGTCAAAATTGATTAACTGTTAAGAGGTGAAAATCACCTTCGCCGTTTGTATAAAGAGTCTTAATTTTCGCTGTGGGTTCACAGCCATTAATTAAAATCGATAAATTTCATTTCTCAGGGTAAAAATATTGCCAGTTCTCCATTGCGTTGGGGAATATTGGTAAAGCGTGCTTGCATCTCTGTCATAATCGTCACTTACCAACAGGTGAGATGATGCCAAGGGCAAACCAATTGTAATAAAAAAAATGCAATATTAAAAAAAATAAGTACAAATTTTATTCATCTACTAAAATTTACCTACTTACTTTACTTAAGTACAAAATTCCTAATGTGATTCGATCACTTAAAGCTTTTTAAACCTAGATTTATTTACATTAAAACAATTGAACTAAATACATAAATTAGGATATAAATACAAACAAACAAACTAGGAGATTCTATGCCTTTGGCACAATAGTGGACTAGGTCCTCAGAACATAGACACATAATATTAACAAAATAATTCTATACGTAACACATATTATGTAAAGTCGATACAAAATGCAAGAATTAAATCTATTTTAATAGACAATTTACAGATAACTGATATATGTGTCAGCATTTTTTGACGTCAAGGCGGCGTTCTTTGACACGCGGCGGCACGCGCTGTGTCGGTGTTTACAAAGGGCGAGCGACGCTATCTAAGCGAACGGGCTTTAAACAAATTATTATAGTAATAATAACGAGCAATTAACGAGCCCCGATATAAATGAAATTCGTAATTAAGTCCACTTTTATGATAAGAAAAACTAAAAATATTATCTATCTAATTCATACAATAAATACAATTTTGAGAGAGCTAAAAAAATAGAGACTCCTCAAAAGGGAAAAAATTAAGTGACTTGACTAGAAGCAAATACACTTAAATCTACAGTGTTTATTAATCTAACTATTTATTTAAGAGGACGTATATAGCAAAACGTTTGTCTTCCTCACTCTCGCACGATTCTTTGCGTGCTATCCCGCTTAGAAAACACAGCGGTAGCAGCAAAATTTGATTATTATTTTACAATTCGAAAATTTAAATTTCAAAACAAAAAAGTGTACATCTCAGTCACTTTCAAAGGTATTTAATTCATCATCATCATATCAGCCGAAGGACGTCCACTGCTGGACATAGGCCCCCCCCAAGGATTTCCACGACGACTGGTCATTATCATCATAATTCAGGAGCCGTGTTCTTGTCGGTGTAGCTCTTTCCAGGTCTCTCTCTCCCACACTATCTCCTTCATTCCTCTATACGTTTCCACCTTAACTTTCTTCTTAACTTGTTTAATATAAGCAATAACGGATACTACTCATAAATTATTATCACTTAATAAATTCGCAAAAAAGTGAC
This sequence comes from Coleophora flavipennella, assembly GCA_947284805.1. Classification (NCBI taxonomy): domain Eukaryota; kingdom Metazoa; phylum Arthropoda; class Insecta; order Lepidoptera; family Coleophoridae; genus Coleophora; species Coleophora flavipennella. Next base: position 12,662,714 of record OX369295.1, read on the forward strand.
TTCATAAATAATATGGTTTGTGGGTAGGTTTTTGAAGAAAACTTAACATCCTTTACGTAACTTTTTTACATTCCTTAAATTTTATACCACCTAACGAAATGAAACATCTATATCACAATTTAGGAATTGCGCAAAATTGCGCTTGCTATCTAAATCAAATACAAATCTGCAACGTTCGCAGACAACCCACTGCAACAAGGAATGGAGAACATTTGTCAAGCATGTGATTTCCCTATTTTCCGCCGGGGAATTTTAACTTACTTACAATACTGGGTAGTGATGTCATATAATTAATAGATTGAACAAAATAAAAATACGTGTGCGACTATGCATTTACAATGAATTCAAACAAAGAGAGTTACTAAACTAAATTTACTACACCAAACATTGCTATATCATTCACAGCACCATTTGGCCCCATTTTGTGTCAAGAGAAGTGCATCCCCGGCGCGCTCCATACAAACGTAATAATAACCAATCAAATTTAGAAGATACTTTGGACTGTACGTTCTTGGTGGAACATCATGTCTCCCATTTTTGATGTGTAATATCTTTCCTCTTGCTTTTCTGTAATCTGTGGGGGTGATGTCGTGAAAAGGGACGGGAGTAACAGGAAATTTGTTTGTTTTAGTAACTAAGACTAGGAAACATGGACATGTCGCCTGATTTTTTTTTCAGTTACGAAGGCTAAGGAACCATGGTCATGCCGCCTAATAGGAGGCCGGAGGCCGAGTGGGTTTTTTACTTATGTCAGAAGTTACACATCATATGGACTTCTGTAAGCGGCGCTCGTTTTTTGTTTGTATATTTTCACTAATTCCACATAAAATAAATAAAACTGCATTAATGAACTGTATACCTGAAGATGAAGTCCGAAACCGGTCGCTGACAATTTATTAGTTTTATTTGTGATATGTGAAATTAGTAAAAAAATATACAACCAAAAATGAGTCAATCAAATTTTTGGTTTTTTTTTGTCCGGTGTCTGTAGTTTGTCAGATTTCAGTAAAAAAAGTCTCAGTTTTTTATTGATAACCTTAATAGATCCAAATAAGAACCAACCTACGTTTGTGTGGAGCGCCGCTGGGATAGACTTCTTAACAAATAATTTAAATTAATAAATAGCTTACATCTATAATACTGCTTTTATTTCAGTAATTCGTTCAACAATTGTATGACACATTAAGTGTAATACAGTTTAACAATAGTAAGACACTTTAAGTCAGTCGCTTGAAATGCTATCGATATGGTCACGACAAATCTTGATTTTTTTTCACAACACTGATCGTCTTGGAAGTCCTGGTTTCCCTTGTCACAGTCAATATTTCAAACTTACTTCACTTCTGAAGCACCCATTGATCATGCCATGACCTTTTAAATAGTCTTTGCACCTATTGCCCAGGACTTCTTCAATCCAATTATCTCGCATCAGTTTCCTGGACATCTCCAATCAAGTCTTCATTCAGAAGACCATAATTAATTTGATTAATCAGACCATCTTCTTTTTATAAGTCTTTTATCTTACCCTCCTAAATTTAACCTCGCACTTGCATTTAGATGGATTCCACCTCATAATCTGGTTCGGCTGTAACAAAAGAAACCTCATTTTTAAAAAGATGTCTTTTATTCAAATTTTTTTTATTTTATTTTGATATATGAAAATGTTAGTGTGTAACCATGATTACAGTGAAACATACAATACTGAATAAGGTGTTAAATTGGTGAATGTAAATTAAGGTTTTGCAGTGTCATAGATAGCTAGCAATCATGGTCACAAGAAGCAGCTTGTTTGAAAGACAATGGATGTCAACATAGACTCAGGCGCACAGCTAAAGCGTCAGACATTTAAAACGTTTAAAACATAAAAAATGCACATAGGCACAATAAAACAACAATTTGTGATATCCTCTTCCCTAATCTGGAAAGAAACTCATACATAATAAAATAAAGGATTGTTTGACAACAAATGTTCATGGTAATTTAAGAAATACAACATAATTTATTTTTGAATTTTACCTGAGCTAATCAAATACAGCTACTTAAAACAAAAAAAAACGTAAATTAAAATCGTACGCAAATAAAAAAAATAGATGGTGTATTTGACTGCAATTTACCCAACTTAGAAACAGATGCAGCGAGTTCTAAAGAAGATTTAAGATATTTATTTAAAATAGGTGCAAATTACACTCTTTCTGATAGTCATAAAATAGTGATAGTGAATTTGGAGAAAGAAACAAAGAATGCGACAACAACGAGAAGGTAATAAGCCGTTTGGTTAGGTAAGACAGTGCTGACGTTTGCATGCGTGCCTGCGACACGTTAGTATAGACATCCATCATCTGACAAACCTGGCTGCGGCAAGTCCGCTTCTCCTTGCGGTTGGGGCACCGGCACGCGCACTTACGGGGGTCGAACACGCGCGGCGACGTGCACGCGTCGGGCGCGCCGGCGCAGCAGCCGCACGTCACGTGCTCCTCCATTTCGTATGTTGCACACGTCTCCTTATTTGTTTTCACGTTGTACACTCTTATCTGTTGAAAAGAGACGGAGGGAATCAGTATCAATGGCTTTTTCAACTTAAGAGCCCGCTGGAGTTCATAAATCCCATACAAACGTAGTATTTGATTCATTTGATAACCAAACAACCGATTTTGAAATAATTTTATGTCGATAATCGGATGACGTATATCTGTGTCGGTACCGCATTACTTTTGTATGGAATTTATGAACTCCAGCGGGCTTTTAAAGATATTTTTTTGGGATCGGCTCATAGATAATGTACGAGTATATCATTTAGTTTGTAACTCGTTGAACTCTAATTACATAAGTATTGTTTTTAGTTAGCTACTCGTGCATTACCTGTTTTTATGCTTTTGTCTCCAAACACCGGGTTGTCTGGAAAAAATCGCTTTGAGCCATAAGGCCGCCCAAATGGTACCGCTATAGTACCTATATAGGTTTCTTGTTTAATATTATGTTTGTTTTATTTATATTTTTTAAGTTAAGTTTTTATAATTTATTTATATTTTTTGAACTAGTGTGTACAATAAAGAGTATTTATCTTACTTTACAGTTTGTGGATATGGATTATGGATAGTTTTGTGGTTAAGTATCCTAAATTAACCGACACGCTTTATCTTCGTCAGCTTTATTAACTTCAGTTTTATTTGAGTCGATTTCATGGGTTTTACGAGTGATCTGACATTCTTGCCCTACTATCTGCCGATTTGAATCTTCACACACGTGCCGCACAGCTAATAAAATGACCACAAAGAAGGTGGATGTAAAATATCCAACTGCACCTATCCAAACATCATTATAACAGCAAAAGAATTGAATGGATCTATTATTAAAGTAATAGAGAACGAGAAATCAAAACATTTTGTGTTTAGACATAAAATCGCGGTGTTGTCTAGTGACTCACGCGCAACTCGCGGCTCATGAGCTATGAGCTATGAGTTATGTAATCGTTATAACCGTGGGGCATGATGATTTTTGTGTAATTATCCAATGGAGATTTAATTTTAAAGTTTGAAATTTTGATGATTAAAATCTAAATTGCAGATTCCTTCAGAATCCAACTGATGCCGAACAGTTATTTATGAACATAATTACATTAAAATTTTGTAAAAACTGTTAAAAGAGTTGCCTCAAGGTTAATATGACGACACATTTGCAGTACCTTTAGTAGCAAATATTGTACAACTAGCTGTTTCCCGCGACTTCACCCGCGTGGACAACGTTTCTATGACTGTTCGAGGGTGCGCAGTGCGTAAGCCGCAGGCGGCTCGCAAGCGTGGAAAAAGTAGCCTATGTGTTAATCCAGATCCTAATCTGTATACCTACCAAATTTCAGTCAGATCCGTTTAGTAGTTTTTGCATGAAAGAGTAACAAACATACATTCTTACAAACTTTCGCATTTATAATCAAATCAAATCAATTTTTAAAAAAACGTACGTTAAACATAGAAAATAGATACAGTGGACCCCACACTAGGCTGAGCCCAAACTGGGTGGGAACCCATTACACATGAACATATAACTGATGCCGATGTAAACCGAACAAGAGAATAATTTAGAATTTAGAGCATTCAATAAAATCTAGATTGCAGAATAATTTCGTAGAATTTAAATTATTGTTTATAGGTAGTCTCATTAAGTACCAGGTGTAACAAATGTTACATAATCATACAGTTCCAACTATGTTATCATTTTCTGATGCGCTGTTGATTTGTGTAACTCTTAAACAAATCTAGAGGAAAGTATGTCAAGGATGCATTGGATTGGCAGCAGGAGATAAAACAGATAACCGACATTGGTTTATGGCTTGACAAATACTATGCGAGCGCACAAATTCCAATCGAATGTGTACGTACTAATAAATCGTCATCGTTAACGGAAACAAGATAGTATTTGAAGAATTTCTCAAAGTCATAGCCGTTTTTGTGTTGTAGTGCCAAATTCTACGCCTGTGCGTTATACCTACCTTTTTGGAACATCAGCATGTAACTGTACATTCAGAAAGGAAAATGGCTCCACATGCCGTGCAAGATTATCTACAGGACAGGCATTGCCTAGTGTAGGAACCAAGTTACCCCTTAAACTAAACAAATTTAAGAGTCACTCTCTCACATTACACTGACAGCAACACACACTACTTTTCTACCTCACCATCTTATTTGTTCTTCTCCTCGTAAGATTTATCTGTATACCTGCTTACAGATTGTGAGCAATACCGTAACTATTGTGAAAGACATCAAATAAACTATTATTATCATTATTAGATTTTTCTTAAATTATTTTTCGAAGAAATTAAAATGATTTTCTGAGCATTTCACACTTACCGGTATATATCTAGTTTCTTTTTTTAGCGGCACGCACTTCGATCCATATGTGTCGTAGTCACACAGACCGACACACCTCTTCACCCACACCGCACCGGGGCTGAACTGGGGAAACACGAAGTCCTTAGTAATGTTATCGAAACAATTTTCGAAGAACCTAAAATCTTTTAAGTACAAGCTTTTATTTGAAAAGAGTTTTATGTTCAAAAGCCGAATAAATACATTGTTCCAAATTCAAGAAGCCTGTATTTCCTACGTGTCTAGTGAAAATTAAAGACGATTCTGGGACAATGATTTCACCTCAAAATTTCATAATCAGATCAACTTCAAAATACAAAAAGGATGTATTGCCACCGGAAATACGGCTTCATTCCAAATTTCTGATCAATCAGACCCCTGGAAGTCACTCTAAAATCGATCATAGGTCTTAATTAAACAAACATACATACAAACTTGCAAGTTAAATAAAATATTTTAAATAAAATAGTCTATAGACTTTAAAAAAAAAGTAAAAGTAACTTAAATTTTAACAGCAAAAAGTGTTTATCATGAATTAATAGAGCGTCGGTGGCGTAACGGTTACGGCCGCTACCTCCTGTCCGGAGGTCGTGGTTCAAATCCTGCCACGTACCGATGTGTTTTCGAATTTCGATAACATATGTACGTTTATCCGATGCTTTTGCGGTGAAGGAAAACATCGTGAGGAAACCTGCACATTGCACACGCCTGCGAAGAAACTCGGAGATTGTGTGTGAAGTCGACCAACCCGCACAAGGCCCGCGTGGTCAACTAAGGCCTGATCGCCCTACTTCAGGGTAGGCTCAAGCCCCTCGGTGGGGACGTATATGAGCTGAAACGGTGATGATGATGATGAAAGTTTTATGTGTTGATCGCTGGATAACATGTTTAGGAATTATGTTGTCTGTCATTTTGGAGATAGACAATATAATTACTAAACATAAAATATCCATCAGAGCATTAACAAATCCTAAATTAACACTAACTCAATTAGCCTCCTTCATTTTAAAAGTCGTTTTATGATATAAGTTAACGTTCTTTCGGACATGCCTTACATGCCGAAATGCCGGATGCAGTCTCTCGTCATTGGGTACAAAAGTCGGCGGTGACTTGCCGACAAGCAGTATGACTTTTTTTATCGCATTATTAAATGTGAAAATTTATGATAAAAATACTACCGATGCATATTCCGTTATCATACATATTATCATATCACACATCTAGAAAACGTGTTTAATTGCCCATGCACGGTTACTAGACGTGATATTTGGGAAATTTTAACATTGTGAAATACTGTTTTTCTACTCCCATTTGGTAATTTGCTTAATAAATAACCTCAAATCATATCACAAAAGTATTTGTTCCTTTAAGTCGTTCTGCAATGATCAATTCAAAACGAGACAACTGTACTACAATGAAACTTTTAAAACATTTTTAAGGTTTTGGCTTCAATCAAAAATAAGCATTCATTCTTACAAGTCGATTTACAATGATTATTTCAAAACGAGACAACTGTACTACAATGAAACTTTTTATATATTTTTATGGCTTTGGCTACACAAATTCTACAATTAAGACAAAATTTTAACGTATTTTTATTATTTCATGATCGTAGAAAAAGTATTGTATGCCACTGCACGCAATTAGACATTGCACTCATGTTGCAATGGCTCTCGTTTCTTGGTAGTGGCATAAATAACGATTTCTTATTAGTATTCACTAATCAGTAATCAGTATCTGTAACGTGATTGTCACAGTTATTGGAGGCCGGGAAGATAACTCTTATAAAACTATTCATAAGTGTGATTTTATTTGCAACTACGCATTATTATAGTATTATTTTATTATTATTGTTATCCTATCCTACTAATCGTATAAACGCGAAAGTTTGTAAGAATGTGTGGATGTATGGATTTATGTTTGTTACTCTTTCACGCAAAACCTACTAAACAGATCTGACTGAAATTTGGATCTGGATTAACACATAGGCTCCTTTTTCCACGCTCGAAACCTCTGCGCACCCTCGAAAAGTCATAGAAACGTTGTCCACGCGGGTGAAGCCGCGGGAAACAGCTAGTTATGAATATTTATTTTATTTATCCGCATTTGATTCTTACCTGTTCGTGTGCTGCCTGGGGCTCTAAGTAAACGAAGACATCCCTTGGTGCTCCACATTTTGACTTTTCAATTATTTCATTCCTTCTTCTCTCCGTTTCCGATGAGCACGCAACTGATGACAAGAAAATTTTCATGAGGATAAATTTTTAAGTTTTTTAGCTAAAAAAAGTTACACTAACTAGTTTAACTTCATTTTTTTACAAAAAAATGATTTATTATATAACGTATCCACAATCCGGTATTTGAGTAATTTTTTATCAACTGTCAAAAACGACATTTTTTTCTGAAATTGGTCGTGTTACAAACTTGTGATGTCATTATCTTTAACGAACTAGGTAATATAAAATTGAAATTGGATTATAACATTAAATAAATAAGTTTTTATGTTTTTGTAGGAAAAAATATATGTAGTGAATAATATTTTTTTATTTATTTTAGATACTGTCAAATACCCTATTGCCCAAACGTGGTCCAAATTAGGACAGTTTGAGGTTGTACGGCTAGTGGCCAACCCGTTGTTTTTGCGGCTGCAACAGTTTTAATGTTTGCTCAAAGTTTAATAACTTCACAACGGATGCAGTTCCGTTTAGATTATCTCGTATATGTCTTAAGTAGGGCAAAGATTGCATCATTTTCTTCTTTTGTCGGCCATCATTAATCATTGTCACCGTCGCAATGGATGACTAAAAAACCCGCTAAATACATAGTTCAAGTTCCGAGTCTATTTGTAGTGATTAGCGAAACGGATGTCATTTTTTTACACGTACTCATATTTTTTTTGTTCTAGTTAGATCTTTATACCATTTTATTTTCACTTAGTATATTTTACTCTCATTTTAATATTAATTTAAAATTTTAAAATAATTTAATTAAATATATTTTATTTTATGCGTCTTCTCTAAAAATATTACTCAACAATATTATTTTTAATTTGCAGATTTTTTTTATATTAATATTAATTCGCAAACTTAAATCAATACATGTGAAATTTTGCGTTATTGTAGATCAGTTAACTATAAAATTCACCTTTTCGAAGCGGAGTCTCATAAACCTCTGAAGTTTTGGGGAACCTTGGGTTGTGCTTATGTGCAGCTCTAGCTGCTACCCCTATCAGCAGGACCAAGAACAGTTGCGACATCCCATTCATTGTCACTCACTAAAACTCTAGACACTTCACAAAAAGTCACTTTTTATCTTTTTTTTTTTAAATAGTCACTCTATGTTTAAAACCTCTTTTCTTTCCAAGTAGCAAAACCTCGTGAAACTTCGCGTAAGCTCGGCCACTTCGGTACTGTCACTCGTGTATCTGATTCGCCGGTCTGCTTGGTTATGGTGGTTGGAACCGGCGTTCTCTATTATAAAGGCTGAGTCACCTGTGGGCCCGCTGTGGCGGAGGCCTGGCCCGACGTCACTAACGTGCCGATCAGCTGGCGTTACGTCGCATGACGTCACGATGCTGTTTCGTGAAACGCTTTTGAGATTGACTTGTAGAACGTGGTGCGGTCGGCGTACGGTGCGCGAGAATGATGCTTTAGTTAAGAATAACCGCTCGCTTAACCTAATATCTATGTTATAATATTTTGAATTTTTTTTTCTGTCATCGTCAATTTTCGTCACTATTTTTACCAGTTGTGTTGCGTGAACGAATTCCTTTCTCATTTATAATTTTCTTTCTCAATAGTTAAAGAATCTCGTGACCTCCTGTGACTCAACTGACGTACCTAACGGATGTGGACATGCTGTTGGAATGAAGGTTGTACAGACACGTAGTTTGGTAACGGCGGCGGATATTGGACTATTGCTCTTGCCGAATATTCGTCACTGGGATTCCTCTTACCCTTATCAGAATCACTTCAAATATTATACGCACGCGACTTGCTGTCTTAATATTGATCAACCTTTATGGAATTTGATTTTTCTAGATCATCATATCTTATCTTATCTTTGTAAGTGGGGGCTGCAGTTGCAGCGACACTTGGACCCAATGGGATCTTTTGTGTCTACCTCTATAACCTTTGCACCCCAACCTACTCGAAGATGTGCTGCATAATCATCATATCAGCTCATATACGTCCTCACCGAGGGGCTCGAGCCTACCCTGAATTAGGGCGATCGGGCCTTCACACACGCCCTTCGAGTTTCTTCGCAGGTGTGTGCAGGTTTCCTCACGATGTTCCCTTTCACCGTTAAAGCAATCGGTGTGTATATGTAAGTAAGTTTCGAAAAAACTCATTGGTACATTGGCCGTCCGGATTTGAACCCGGTACCTCTGGTTAGGGGGACCGAGTCGCTACCGGTTGAGCCACCGACGCTTTTAGATATCTAGATAAAAATCAAATTTATAAAATATATTGATAGGCTTCAACGATAATTTCATAATTATCGTTATCGGATCGGACGCATGCCATGTTTGTAATACCAAGTAATTATGATGTTACTGTTACCGATGTCACAGATTACTAATTAGCCGATGTGCCAAAATAAGGTGTTGCACATATATCTGGGTTTCCCGTGCGTGTAATCTGTAGGTAAGGTGTATTTAGTAAGTATTTGGCAGCGGTGATTACCGCCACGTTCTTATCATAAGTTCTTGTACATTCTTTCTATGGTACTTGATAACACTCGACCGATATGTCAATCAGTTCAATATACCTACTACACAAATGATTGGTAAGCCGGCCAAGTGTGAGTGGTACTCGCGCTAAGGAGTCCGAACTGATTTTATAAAATTATTAGTGGATGCCCGCAGCTTCGCCCGCGCAGATTCCGATTTTTGCGGTTCCCGTGGGAATTTCCCAAAATCCTTTCTTAGCGGATGCCTACGTCATAACATCTACCTGCATGCCAAATTTCAGCCCGATCCGTCCAGTGGTTTGGGCTTTGCGTTGATAGATCACTAAATCAGTCGGTCAACTTTGAGTTATACTCGTATATATATAGTTTAGTTGATGTCTGTTGTTTATAATGAATAGGTATCATGGTCATACTCGTATGGAGAGGTGTGGTATTATAAAACCGATTCGCACTTAGCCGGTTTTTTGTTTATCAACAAAATAAGATATTTTTGTTACATAATATGGGTAAAAATGAGGCATATCAGCCGAAAAACGTCCACTGATGGACAAAGGCCTCCCCCAAGGATTTCCACGACGACAGGTCCTGCGCTGCCCGCATCCAGCGCCTTTCCACGACCTTTACGAGGTCATCGGTCTACCGAATGGGAGGGCCGCTTACGATACGTTTCGGTGCGCGGCCGCCACTCGAGAACTTAACTACCGCAACGGCCATCTGTTCTACGAGCTACGTGCCCTGGCTTATAATAATAACGGGATAAGCCTACGCCATCTGCCTACCCGACCTTTATTAACAGGCTATATCATGACGGCTAAAAATTTCACAAAATATGTGATATCTATCATCAATTTCAGTTTCATTATTTATTTATAATTTAAAGCAAATTACAAGTCATTTTAAACATAAGATTATTCACAAGTTAGTTTTAATTTTTTTAAAAGCATTTCGCTGTTATTATAGTACTAGCTGTTTCCCGCGGCTTCACCTGCGTGGACAACGTTTCTATGACTTTTCGAAGGTGCGCGTGAAAAAAATAAGCCTATGTGTTAATCCAGATCCTTCTGTCTACCTACCAAATTTCAGCCAGATCCGTTCAGTAGTTTTTGGGTAGAAGTAACAAATATACACACTCATAACATTTCGCCTTTATAATAAAAGTGTTATTTTATTTTTTCAAAGAATAAAAAATTTGTCAACCGTATAATAAGCCTGTGCTATCAAAAAGCTTTTTAGTTTGGCCAAGAACACAGAGTTGCTTGGTGCGTCTCCAATGTCAGCCGGAATTGAATTATAGACCTTGGGACCCATAAATTGGATACATTTTTGCGACTTAGTTAGCCTGCACTTAGGTACCCTCAGCTCGTTACAGTTGAACAATTAAACAATCGAAGATTTTTAACCAATTATTTTTTTAAACAAATCTCTTTGTTCCTATAAATGAGACTTTGGAACTTGTATGCTTGTAAACAGAGTTCGAGGGATCTGATAGCATCGCTTTTTGGACTTGACTTGATCACATGTTCAAGCGTGCGTTGACATAAAAATTGGACTTTGGTTGCATCATCGTCCCTGCCACACTACATTTAAGGCTCCTTCGTCCCTAAAATTAGCAACTCGATTTACTATGTTTCAAACATCGAACGAAACAGCTTGGAAATAAAGTTCTTGTCAGCTCGTACTGCAACGTGGCTGTTACGTCAATCGCTGCGGACGAGTCGTGCAATAATTGTGGTTTTTAATTCATTATAAATACATTAAGAAGAATTATTAATCATTGTATATTGTTTTGTTGAGAAGTTCATAAACTATCATAATGTTTCGATTAAAATTGCAGCAGTTCTATGGTTACAACTAGAAAAAAGGGTACATTAGGATTTTTTTTCTTTAGTTCTGTGTATTAAAACAGAATTTGAGGAAATCAAAATCACTCCTCATGCTTGCAAATTACAAAACATTTTTTTTTGATAAAAAATCCTTAATTAAAGAAAAAAGTGGTTTCAAGTTGATCCTTGGCGGCGGTATAAGCCTTAAGGTGACTTGCATTTTTTCTACCAATCATTCATCATTGATCCGATCCGTCACACCAAAATTAAATATGTGATGTATGACTGATAGAACTTCACAACCTCATTCCCCCGGCTCCATTTCACCGTCGGTCAACGAGACGCAGGGAGGGGTTGCACCCCTTTGTTGTTGATGTTCCACCTTTTCGCACAAATCGTTACGCTTCTTCATTTATTATGCGTACATCGCAGGAGTGGAACTCCTTGCCTGCTTCGGTGTTTCCCGATTCCTATAGTTTGGGGATCTTCAAGGCAAGAGTGAATAGGCATTATTTGAGTTTGCGTGTACCATCCTCGACTGCATCATCACTTACCATCAGGTGAGTTGCAGTCAAACGCACTCAAATTTTTAATAATAATAAAGAAAAAGATTCAAGTCGATATTTGTATATGTTTTAATCAATTTGAAGACCGCTTTTCAATGATTTTAGATCGGTACAAAAATGCTTAGCAACCCAAGCGTTCCCACTTGCTGGGGAGGGGCGCGGTCCCTTCCCAAAGTGGGGAAAGTTAAGTTAGTTACTCCACGAATGGGGGCCAAGTTTAAATTAAGGTCAGGGAAGGACGCGACCACACACGTTCTTAACGAGTCGATATCGTTGTATGTTTTGCTAGTTTATACGCGTACGTTTTTCATTTCTGTGTGTTTGGTGTGCAATAAAGGATATTTATCTTATCTTATCCTTCGGCTTAAATTAATATTTTCCACCTTCACTCTGCTACCCGGACTACACTCTGCTACCACCATTTTTATATTTTTTAATCGCTTTACAAAAAAAATCAGATTTAGTTTTTATTATTTGGATCCAGGTTACAGTATCTTATTTACTACTTACAACATAGTGTATGTTAATACTAATAAAGTAGAATTTCTTAGTAGTAAGACCCAGCTACTTTCGAGTAGCGACCGCGCACCGGAAAACGTAGCGTAGGCAGGCTTCCCACGAGGTGAGACGACGTGGGGGAGACCTTTGTCCAGCAGTGGATGTCTTTCGACTGATACTCGTATGTTGAAGGAAAACATCGTGAGGAAACCTACACACGCCTGCGAAGAAACTCGCAGGTTGTATGTGAATGCGACCAACCCACACTGGGCCCGCGTGGTCGACTAATTCAGGGTAGGCTCGAGCCTTCGGTGGGGACGAATATGATCTGATGTGATGATGTTGATGATGATTTTATTTAATTTGAAGGAACTAATTTTAAATTGTTCTCTCTAATCACTGGGTGGTTATTTATTTCAGATTTTTCAGATGTTAAAATGAAGACGTCACAGACCCAAATACTATGAAAACTACTAATTTCAATTGAGTATTATAAAATGAATTTGGTTTAACCGCCTTCGTGGCGTAGATGGTTAGTCCATTCGCTTCACACCAGGAGGTCGCGGGTTCGAGTCCCTTTGGAGTCAACTTTGTAAGACTCTGTTGGGTTGGAGGTAGGGCATTTTCATAGTCCGCCTGGCTAGTTATCACCTTCCTATCTCCTAAATGCCGTCAGTGCGCGAGGAGTTTCGCTGCGTAGATTGGCTACATAAACCATCTTCGAGCGTACGCGCGGCAAACCGACTAGGAGTCGAAGTGGTCGCCATGACCAAAATCGGTCGGATAGATAGATAGATAGATTATATATTATTGCCGCGGTGGCCACCACTCTGTTGCACGTGTCCCAGCCTCACTACTCCACCACTGCTGCAGGTCTGATGGAGAACATGAAGGTGAAGACCAGGTGCGCCTTGAGGGTAACGCCACTGGAGTCGTGCCACAGCGTCAACTTCAAGCCGTTTGTGGTGCGAATCCCGACTGGGCAGCTGGAGTCCTTCACTAGGGAGGAGTTCTGGCCAAGGGTGTGTGGTTTCGGAGGTTCCGCGGGAGCTTGCCGACCACTAGCGCCGATATAGCACTAACGTCACCTTGTGCTAATTATTTTAAGTGATTTATATTTATTTTCTATGTAAAGTACTTTGAACCGACTTCCAAAAAGGAGGAGGTTCTCAATTCGACTGTATTTTTTATGTTTGTTACCTCAGGACTTTTGACTGGGTGAACTGATTTTGATGATTCTTCTTTTATTTGAAAGCTAGTGCTTCCCGTGTGGTTCCATATAAATTTTATCAAAATCGGTTTAGTACTTTATCAGAAAATTAACAGAAACCAAAAATAATAATGCAAAATTGTACTAAGTTGTTGCGATGGAAGTCGGTTTTAACGTGTTTATATGTTTTATAATTGTATAAGTTTTTATGTATAATATGGGTCTGTACGTTGTACTTTAATACCTGATATACATAAATACATAAAAATTAATTATAATATATTATGACAAGAGACATTACACTTCTGACTTAACGTAACTTCGGTATCTTCATTAAATCATCATTACCATCGGATCAGCTGTTATTCAATAATTCTAAAGAATATGATTTTTTGTTGTTATTTGAGAATTCTCGTAGAGATGCATTTTATTTAATTTATTGTTTATTGTACACAGTAAATGAGAAATACATAAGATTTACAATTGGTATAATATGCTTAACTCTGTAAGAGTTTTCTGCCAACAAACCAGTAAGGGAGAAAGAAATGAAATACGAACGGGTAGAGGCGTGTACAAATAAGTACGTCTGTTTTATCCACAACTGGGCAGCACTTGGCGTCATCTCACCTGATGGCAAGTGACGGTGATGCCGAAGAGATAAGCGGGCTCCTCAAAGCAATGGGAAAATGGGTGTCTTTTAATCAAGCCGGAACACATCAATACTGTTAAAATTGATGTTTGAGAAAGTAAAAAAAGGTATCAAAACTTTGAAACACATGCGTTGTCTTGCATCATTCGTTTCTTGTGATTTATTTGCAACTGCTCTCAATTTTCGTTTTTTGCCTTGCGTATCCGTTCGGTGTGAATGCTCTTTAAATGTCTACAAATGACATACACAAAAATTAAATATGATGCAATAGATGAGGAGTTTGCCGTACTATTTATAGTAATATTTGCAGAGCGTTGTGCGTTACAGTTTGCTCATTGATCAAACATTGCTTACGTAGGTTCGAATTTTTATCATTTTTAACAAGAAACGTCAGTTATCTTTTATTTGGTGACGAGGTTGTAACGTTGGCAACCTTTTTAAGGCGTTATGAAGACTCAATCCGAGAAGGTCGATCCGAAATAAAATTTTAAGTTCAAATCAATGGGGATTCAACGCAGATTCTAAATTTTTACATGTGTTTTTTTTTACTTTTCTTCACTTTCAAATAAGTTTTTAAAAATGTGTTCAATTGAAAAAGAAGGTTAAGGCCGATTTTTGTGTGTTGGTTTCATTCAATATTACCTATTTGTTTTCGAGAAATTTTGTAAATAATGCCAACAACAGGATATTTTTTTTACACCAAAAGTGGTAATGTTTTTAAGATTGTACTAGCTTTTTCCCGCGGCTTCACCCGCGTGGACAACGTTTCTATGACTTTTCGAGGGTGCGCAGTGCACGAGCCGCAAGCGGCTCGCGAGCGTGATAAAAAGTGGCCTTTGTGTTAATCCAGGTCCTAATCTGTCTACCCACCAAATTTTAGCCAGATTTAGTAATTTTTGCGTGAAGAAGTAACAAACATACACACTTACAAACTTTTGCCTTTATGATATTAGTGTGATTCAATTAAACCGATTTTTCACTACTACAAGCACGTTATACAGGGTGTAACAAAATTGGTGTAGGTCCCGTTAACTGGGGCTTCTACTCGTCATACTGAACAACTTGTGTTCTACGACTTTGCTGAAAATGTCAAATTTTTTGAAGTGAAACTTCTTTATATACGGGGGGTATTAGGATTTTTGAAGTGAAACTTCTATATAGACGGGGGTATTAGGATTTTTTGTCACGAAAAAGCGTAAAGGTCACGAAAAAGCGTTACGGTCACGAAATAGAGCGTTATGGTCATGAAAAAGTGTTACGGCCGCGTGTAGGAGGTACACGATATATCTCGTGGTGAGAGGCGGCAGTGGCGGAGGGAAATTTTTTTGAAATACTTTTTTTGGAATGATTTTTGAAATATTTTATTTTGAAATATATTTTTTTAAAGATTTTTTAATATATATTTTTTGTTTTTTTGATATATTATTTTTGACATTTTTTTTTGTTTTTTTTTTAATATATTTAAAAACAAAAAACATTACTGAAATATTTTTTGAATATATTTTTTTTGTTTTGTAGAAATAAAAGTTTTTTGATAAAAAAATTTTTGAATAATATTTAGTGGATTTTTAATTTGTTTTTTTAAAAATAAATTTTTTTTTGAAATTGTTTTTTAAATATCATCATCATTACAGCTCATATACGTCCCCACCGAGGGGCTCGAGCCTACCCTGAATCAGTTTTTTAAATATATTTTTTTGAAACTTGAATTTTTTTTGATATTTTTAATAAAATATTTTAATTGGAATGTTGAAATTTTTTTATATTTTTTTTAATTTTTGAAATGTACAGGGTGCCTGGTAAGACAACGGACGCATTTTAGGAGGTGACTGAGGGAGACGAAACTACAGAACTTTTCTCGAGAAACCCATTTGACTTCATACTAGTTAGTCAGCTCATTATCCAACTTTGTATGAAAAGACCACATTTTTTTATGCGAATTGACCATTGGTGCCTTGGAAAAAGTTGTTCAGTTTCGTCTTCTGATTCACCTCCAAAAATGCGTCTGTCGTCTAACCAGTCACATCAAATCTTTATGAAAAAAATTTTTTTACATTTTTTTTTTGTTTCGGAATGAATTCAGTTTTTTGTTTCATAAAATAAAATATGTTTAACAATCTGCCCGTAAAACTTCAACTAAAATTTTTGTTTCGATTCGTTTTGCCACTTGTCCACTTGTTCATTGAAGTTTCACTTCTATGTGTCCCAGCACACACTTCGATTTTTTCGCAGGTTTACTGCAAATTATAATTTGTTAGGTTCATCATTACAGCTCATATACGTCCCCACCGAGGGGCTCGAGCCTACCCTGAATCAGGGCGATTAGGCCTTAGTCGACCACGCGGGCCCAGTGCGGGTTGGTCGACTTCACACACAACCTTCGAGTTTCTTCGCAGGCGTGTGCAGGTTTCCTCACGATGTTTTCCTTCACCGTTAAAGCAATCGGTAAGTATGTACGTAAGTTTTTGAAAAACTCATTGGTACATTGGCCGTCCAGATTTGAACCCGGTACCTCTGGTTAGATGGACCGAGTCGTTACCGGTTGAGCCACCGACGCTCAAATTTGGTTAGGTTAGTGATATTAAAATAAATGCATTTTTTATTTAATGTACTTGTCCAATTTGATAACCTGCCCGTACTAACTTCAAGTAAATTTTTTTTGCTATTCGTTTTGCCACTTGTCCGTTGCCATTCGTTTTGCCACTTGTACGTTGCCATTCCTTTTTCCACATGTCCGTTGAAGTTTCACTTCTACTATGTGTCCCAGCACACATTTCGATTTTTTTTTACTCTTCATACAAATTGATCAGCTGATCGACCGATTTTGTGCATTTTCGAAATGAGGGACCAATTTTTTTTTAAGAATTGACTATGGGTTCCTTGGAGAAAGTTTTACGAGTTTAGTTTTTTAGTTTTTTTTTACGAGTAGAACTCCCAGTTAACGGGACCTACACACCAATTTTGTTAATAATAATATACAGGTTATTTTTTCCACAGTGGTAGCTTTACACAGTATATTTCGAATTGAATCTTGTGATTTGATCCTAGTTAGGGCCTTAATAGTCTATAAGTCTATAAGTGGGTCTATGAGCTGTAGACTTCGCGAGTTTTTCGAAATGGCTGAAATATGTTTTTTTTATAATTTATGTTTTAATCGCCATTTTGCAAAATTACCAAAAACTGAATTGAAAAAAAAAATCATATAATTATCGGACCTGCTCACAAAATTTCACGAGAATCGGTTGATAAATGCGACCTGTAGAGGAGAACAGCAGGACATCCGGACAGACATACGAGAGCATTTTTGCCCAAGCTGCCCCCGGTTCGCGTTCACTCGGTCAATTAAAAAGTAAAAAAAAAAACTAAAAATCGATTTAAATAAAAGAAACTCACTCAAAAGTGTTAAATAATATTTTTATTTATAGATACACAAAATAAACCAACAATAACGAAATCAAAGGTGAATCAATTTAGAGGCCTACAATTTTGGTACCAGCAGGAAGGTTGGTAGGAAGGAAGGTTGGTAGGAAGAAGGTTGGTACCACCAGCACACAGCTACTTTCCTATCAAATATTTTAGATTCCATGGCTTTGCCTATCTTTGATTTCTTTATTGTTGGTTAATTTCGTGTATTTATAAATAAAAATATTATTTCACACTGGAGTAAATTTCTTTTTTTGAAGTCGGTTTTAAGTTTTTTTAAAACTTTTTTTAGTGTTATTATACCTTGAATAGCGCTGTCAACACGCTAAGAAGAAGTAATAATGCTATCTATAGGTTCGTTTGCTGAATTTGCTGAATTAACGGCTCGCGTCAAACACTCCGTCAAAAGGGCCGCCCTGAGTTCAATCGCGCCGCCCACCGCGCCTCCGACATTGTCGGCCGATGTTGTCGGTGCCGTGATTGAACTCAGGGTGGCCCCTTTGACGGAATGTTTCACGCGAGTCAGCAGCGGCGAGCGGATTTATCAAAGGTGCCGCTAATTCAGCGGATGAAATATATCTAACAACCTTAAACCCAATCACCTACTCGCCATTAGGAATCATCAAATCATAATGCATGTGTTTTATTAACCGATACAAAGTCCTGTGGCTTCCATCAACATCTCAGCCTCATGAAAGTTAAGGAGTCAAACCATTTATCATCAGCTCACCGGAACAACCTGAAAGAATACAACCATCGGTCTATACGTACCTACGTATAATAATTTTTAAGAATTATTCTCCCGTTAAGTAGTTGTACCTTCCATCATCAGCTCACCTGAATAACCTGAAAGAATATAACTATCGGTATATACGTACCTACGTATCTACGTATAATATTAACAGACTTATCCTCCAACTCCTAACCGTTAAGGAGTTGCACCTTCCATCGTCAGCTCACCTGAATAACCTGAAAAAATACAACTATCGGTCTATACGTACCTACGTTTAATATTTACAGAATGAGCCTCAAACTCCTCACTCGACCTTCTATCGTCAGCTCATTAACATAAGATGATGAGTACCAGACACCAATACTTGGATAGCTTTAGAAAACATATCGATTTCCCTAGGATCCCATCATTAGATCCTGCCTTGGTGAAAATGGGACCACCTCGAAAGTATATTTTTTTAAATAAAAAAAGAAAGAAAGAAAGATCGGTGAACGTTCATAAAAAATACATACAGTGTGAAATAAAACCTCCTCCTTTTTGAAGTCGGTTAAAAATTAAAAAGAGAGAAATGATACAGATTTGGTACTAACTTACATATATTTATTCAAAGGGACTAAAAATATTTGCATTAAAAAAAATATCTATAAAATTTGATAATTAAGACTGCGGTTTACACGAAACATTACTCTGTGTATAATTATAAAGTATAACCCGTTGGCATTATTAAAATGACTGATTTCCAGGCAAACTTCAGCTTAAAAACGATAATACCGTTGAGTTCTAGCTTTTCCACTAAACGGTTAATTTCATTACTCAATTATAAAATACACAGTAGCACCGTTTAGCACCTACACGCTATGTGCTTACTTCATTCGAAACGAACGCCATAGTATTACTATATAGCGGCTTACAGTAGTGCCAGCCCTGTCGCACTCTGCGCTGTAGGTATGAAAATGTTAAAAATGTACCTACGCCGCGCTCTACGCCGCGCCAAGCCGCGCGGCCCCTTGCAAGGTGCAAATTCAGTAGTCAGAAGAGATGAGAGTTACGCGATAGAAAGAGAGGCAACTTTTAGGTTATTATAACTTTTTTTTTATTCACAATTGGTAAACCCTTGACAACGTCTCACCTGGTGGTAAGTGACGATGTTGCCGAAGATGGAAGCGAGCTTACCAAGATTCCCCAACGCAATGGGGAAATAGGCAAGTAGGCAATTAGCGCTGTGCGACCTGAATTTGCACTTTATTGTGTCGTAGCAAGAGTCGCCATTAATTCAAATGATTTTGCGGAGTTAACCTTCTTTTACGTAGTAAATAGTCTTCATTATTTGGTAGTGCAACGAATGTACTTACGCAGAGCAACGGAAGGGTACTTGCGGGGCAGCGGGCGGCGGGGCACAGCCTGCCAAACTCGCGGAGGCTGGCTACAGGCTAGTACTGCTAGTACCTACGCCGTGGCGGCATCGTGCGACATTAAAGGCGTTGCGCTACTGTAAGCCATATCGTAATACCGTGCTAACGCTATGCTTTCACTAAAGTTCCTAGAAAAGTACTCGGTCATGGGTAGTTAGTTTCAGTTAGTTTTTGTGGGTGATGTCACTAGGTAGTGAGTTGTTGAGGCTACCTCTAAACCCCTCCCCGCCCTCCTCTTGTGAAATCGATATTAAAATCAGTCCATTAGAACCGAGGAGGTGTTAACGTGGTCCAATTTACAAGTGATCTCTCAGTTTTTGTGTAATATTTAGTTGCGTATTCATTATATTAACTCTTTGTACTATATAAGTTTCATGTTCCTACTACCTAGTATAAAATAGGGTTTAAAATGTTATTGGGGTTTTAATAATTTGTATCTTTCACGTTTTTTAACCGCCTTCGTGGCGTAGTGACTAGTTCACTCGCTTTACATCAAGAGGTCACGGGTTCAATTCCTAGTGGAATCTAACTTTTTAAGATTCAATTTAGTGGTGGTAGGGCATTTTCTAAGGCCACTCATCATTACAAGCATTGAGGTGTTCCGGCATTAAAATAAGATTCCCAGTAGATACACCTACCTAAACACTGTGAGAAAATTTAAACTGTCTGCCTATTCATCTTGTCCGAAGGACGTCCACGCTGGACATAGGCCTCCCCCAAGGATCTCCACGACGACTGGTTCTGCGCTGCCCGCATCCAGCGGCTTCCCGCGACCTTCACCAGGTCATCGGTCCACCGAGTGGGAGGTCTGCCTACACTACGCTTTCCGGTGCGTGGTCGCCACTCGAGAACTTTACTGCCCCAACGGCCATCTGTTCTACGAGCAATGTGCCCCGCCCACTGCCACTTAAGTTTAGCAATTCTGAGAGCTATGTCAATTACTTTGGTTCTCCTACGGATCTCCTCGTTTCTGATTCGATCACGTAGAGAAACACCGAGCATAGCACGCTCCATTGCCCTTTGGTTTGCCTATTACAGTTCATAAAGTATAGCTTGCTGACAGACGGACGGACAGTGGAGGCTTATTAATAGGGTCACGCTGGCAATATTTGGGTACGCAACCCTAAAACATTGTAATTTTGCGACATATTCAATAGAGATTAAATATTGCATATTGTTTCATTTTTTATCTTTTACTGAAAATAAAAATAGCTGATAATTTTATCGATCGTGTAGAGTCCTTTAAGCCTGACAGTTTGCTTCCGTATTTCAGATTTAGTTACTATATAATCACAATTTTCCTAGGCTGGAATAGTACATTGTGATACAAGGGTGGAAAGTAGGCTATTGTAAACGAGTTTGCAATAACATACACACCCGTGTATCACATCACATGCCGTTTTTCAATACACTTATGGAAAATAGTAAACAACAAATCAAAGAATTAAATATGTTTATTTCAACATAAGAGTACATACGTACATAGGTAAATAGACATTGATTGTTTTTTAGAAAATGGCGCGTTTTTGCAACTGGACATTCGTTGTAAAACGAAACTAGGCAACGGGCTCGTAAGCGTATACAGCCTATTCGATTTTTGACAATTAATGTTGATGTGAAATTAAATAAATTGAAAAAGTAATTAAATATAACAAACAACAATTAAAAAAAAATAAGAAATCAATGCTAAGACATATACGGAGTCATTCATTTTTCCTCGTATAAAATCTATCCGATTTTTTTCTATGTATGAAAACTCCTTGCTACTTAACTCTTTAAATTGACTTATAAATTTAAAACTAAACTGCAAAAGTAATGATCGAGCTCGAAAAAAAAAGTCACGACCGCGTAAAAGAAAGATACCCTTGCAAAACATTCAATATTCGAATCATAATTATAGGCTCTGAAGGTACGCCATGTTTAACTACTGTATTGAAATAGTTGATAGTGTAGTGTATATATATACCAATATGTGTGAACTGTATTGAAAGTATTAAACCATTGGTTTCGTTTTTAGTCATCGTTACTATTATAGCAACAGTTTTGGCAACTGGTACTACAATGAGGTCATGAGTGAAGACAGTCTGTCTGCAGTTTCCTTTGCTTCAAGGTTTGCTGCATCAAGAATGAGTAGCACAACCATGTGACCGTCAGACTTCATAGTAAGTATGGGAAGTTCTAACAACTCAACCAAGGCCTTCATCATTCTGAATAATCGCCAAAAATACGTCAATGTCTGTTAATTTGGAATAATTTGGATGAAATGTCTTTCTTTAACTGTTTTATATGTTAAACTTGGCTATGTACAGGTTTGTCATGAATTTGTTAGCACTTATGTAGTAGATAACGCAAATAGTCGCTACCGGGACCGAAGGGCCTAGTAAATATTGTAAATTTATTACGACTCTTAATAGTAAAATAAAACGTGGAAATGTGATTGTTTTTTTATTAATGTTGCATATAAAATTGTAATAACAAATATAAGCGAAAATTTTACATAGTTTTATGGCACTTTTTAATCTAAAAGTGTCATAAGTATCTTCTTAAAGTCGAAAAAATAATTTAGAAAAAATCATAAAAACAGGTCAACAATAATTTTTTTCGATTGTTTGTCGTCGATGATGTCGACAATTATTTGACTTTAACGTCAGTGACACTCAAGCGCAGCGCGCGAACTGACTGGTGAAGTGGTGAGTGCAGCACCCACTGTGACTTGTAATTGTGGGAAGGTGCTAAGCACGGAGTTAAAAAAACCGGCCAAGTACGAGTCGGACTTTCACAGAGTAGGGTTCCGTAGTCTTTTCAAAAAATAAATGTTTATTTTAAAAAACAAAATTATATTTGCAGTTAGTAATATATTCATATTGAATTTATTCATAATAATTTCAAATATTACATGTCAAGTGTAGAACACATAATAGAACATATTGTATGAAAAATCGATGAACTTTTTACAAATCGATCTTAAGTTGGTCGACTATTTCTCTTAAACTAAGAAAGCCCACTTAGCCGTGATAGTTTTTCATTTTAAATTCATTATATACACTACTTTCATGAATTTTTCCAAATTTCCAACTATAGTGGTTTAGTTGTTAGGGGTGGGGACACTCGACTCAAACAAAATTTTGCACTTTCAAGCCTATTTTTTTTTAATACGGAACCATAAATTATAAAATGGTCTAGAAGACTCACAATTATGCTTTAAGCTCTAACCAGTGACCCCATACGACTGGGTTTGACGAGAAAAAAAAACATCCCCACATTTACTTGTAGCGGAGGTACCCTTAAAGTTATTTTTCCAATTTTTTTTACAGTTCTCTCCGCGTTATTATTATATCTTTGCCAAATTTCAGCTCTTAACTACTAATAGTCTAGGAGCTAGGCCGCAGACATAGACGGACAGACAGACAGACATGACGAAACTATAAGGGTTCCTTAATGTACTACGGAACCCTAAAAAAAGACGAAGGAAATCCAATGTTTTGTTGCTAAGAATGGTAATATCGCAATTTTTTTTAATCCACAATTTATTGATAAGCCCTTGGCGTCATCTCGTCGTTGGAGCTTCGGTGGCGTAACGGCTAGGGCCGCTACCTCCTGTCCGGTGGGTCGTGGTTCGAATCCTGCCACGTTCCAATGTGATTCGAATTTAGATTTCATATGTACGTTTATCGGACGCTCTTACGGTGAAGGAAAAAATCGTGAGTTTCCTCCTAAGAGCGTCCGATAAACGTACGTAACGGACAAACTCGCAGGTTGTGTGTGAAGTCGACCAACCCGCACTGGGCTCGCGTAGTCGACTAAGGCTCGATCGTCCTAATTTAGATGAAGGCTGAATGATGAAGGCATCATCTCACCTGATGGTAAGTGACGATGATGCTAAAGATGGAAGTGGGCTTACCAAGATTCCCCAACGCAATGGGGATCTGGCTATCTGACACATTAATGCTGTTAACACTGATGTTTGGCGAAAAACTTTAATAAGATGGTGGTAGCTAGCCAGGCGGGCTATGAAAATGCCCTACCACCAACCAAACCGAGTCTTACAGAGTTGACCACGCCGGGAATCGATCCCGCGACCTCCTGGTGTGAAGCGAATGGATTAACCATTACGCCACGTAGGCGGTTTACAAATTTAGCAAATTTTAAACTTAAAAAGGTATGAGCAAATAAATTGTACAACCACGCTGTGCTTACTTTCTCGCGAAGCCTTCATTGTCTGACGCAGTCGGGCATAAACTTATCTACAATAAACATTATAAGTACTTATTTAATACGAGTAAGTAATATATATAAGGTCTTACAAAATTAGCTGAAACTATTTTAACTGGTGCTTCCACCCATGAAACTGAACAACTTTCCCCATGAAACCCATAGTCAAATCTCAAAAAAAAAATTGAACTTCCCATACTAAGTTGGCTGATCAGCTGATCGAGTTAGTATGGGTGAGGCAAATTTTTTTTGCGATTTGACTATGGGTTCCATGAGGAAAGTTGTTCAGTTTCATGGGTAGAAGCACCAGTTAAAGTATTTCAGATAATTTTGTTACACCTTATATACAAAGTTAAGAAAAAATACCTGATCGTAACATTACAGATTTTTAGTACAGTAGGCCTTGTTAAGTCCTAGTTATTCACAAAGTTGTATACAAATGGTTAGAACCCATTTTCAGAAAAAGTAACGAACAAGCTGGATTTGTATGGGAGGTACCTTATCCCGATTTTTATTGAAATAACGAACTACCGAGTACTAGTTACAGCAACATACCAAGTTTCATGAAAATCTTTAGAACCATTTATAAGTAAAAAATAATCCCTAAATAATTTTTAGTACGGTGCCAACCCTAAAAAATAAAGACGGTAAATTTGAAAAAATCGCCAAGAGATTTAAAATAATATTGCCGTAACCAAAATTTCATCCAAATCCGTCCAGTAGTTTGGAACTAGAATACCGGACGGACGTAGCAAAAAACACACACACACACACACAAATACACACACTTTTTTTTTGTTTTCTAGACCCTATTAGTGTAAGACAATCGATCCCCATCAAAATCTCAACTTCGATTTTTTTGCCATCACAATACCTTTTTCACTCTTTCGTCGCTCGAAAGTAAAAACGGAAGGCTGGGTCTGATGGACCCATAAGCGACGACTTAATGTTAAGTTCTCACTCATGTTAAAAAGTTTACATTAAAATTTTACTCGAGTTTTCCGAATGCAAAAGTTACAATTTTCCGCCACCAAAATGTTTTAAATTCACTAAACTGTTGTTTCGATTCGTTCAATTTTAGTTTAACTGAGGATTTTTTGTGAATCTGACCGATCCATCTATAAATCTGTCAGTTTCTGCGACATCACCAGCGCGTGATAAAAAATCATTTATGAATGAGCGAATGTTTACTGTATAGGCAGTCATTCATAAAATATTGTGCGCCTCTTAGGGATGTTCAACACTAGTTCAACATTAATTTCTTTTTGAATTTAATATTCCATTTTTTGCCCGTGGTCCTACTGCTTGGTTCGACTAGTAGACCCACCGATATATTTTTTTTTGCCGCAATTCTATCGAATCGTATGGGCCAATCATATTTCCATAGTTCGATTAGAACCAAGGGTTTTTCCGTAGTTCGATGAGTAGAATCATTGGTATTTTTTTTTTACTTTCCAAGCGAGTGTCAGTGATCGAGATGGCAAGAAAAATCTAAGTTGAGATTTTGATGTGAACCGATTGTTTCAATATACTAATAGTCTAAAAAATAAAAAATATGTCTGTCTGTGCATCCATCAGGTACTCTAGTGGCCAAACTACATAACGGATTTGAGTAAAATTTGGGTTAGGGCTATATTATTTTTATCTCCAGCCATCTTTTTGTAAACATATTATCAATCTTAATTTTTAGGGTTGCCACTATAGTGAAAAAATCACTTGTCTTTTTTTCTCAAAAATGGCTCTAACGATTTTAATTAAACTCTGTACGCTTTATAATATGATATACTTTACGCCTTAGTTCATAAAGTCTGGTTTTATAATTATAAAATAAAGCATATTTTATTAATGTTCTGAAAAAAATAAGGTCATTTTCTGTATAAAAAACATAAATGATTTTTTTTTGTGGTTTGATCACGTGTTTGAAAACACTCTGTTATTGGTTGCAACTCTGATGACGTCACACAGAAGTAAACATTAGGTTCAGTGCGTTCTTTCACTATTACAGCAGTTTGTTGTTTACTTATGTGTGACGTCATCTGTCAGAGCAACCAGGCGCCATAGCGAACATTGCGTTTTGGCGCGTATTTTTTAAATTCAAACTTTAACATTATTTTCTCCGTATATACGACAGATCTCCAGGAAATATTAAAATGGTTTGCATTTTATGCAATAACAAATAATACAAAACTATTTTCCAGTAGTAGTCAAATAGCCTATTGCGACCTCACCCCCTCGTCACCCAGATTGATACAGATTGGTTACAGTTTGGTTGTCGATCGTATAGGATTTCGCCGCCATTTTGTATGATCCTTCATTCCCTTTTTGAAATGTCATTTCTGGCCCGTTGTATGAAGTGTCCAGGATATGCCTTTGATTAAGGAATTAACGAGTACCTACGGCAGTGACGACTTGGGTCTTAGAACAATATATTATCTATTCTTTCATTTTTGACTTCTCTTAAGGAATTGGGATGACGACAGCATCAGAAATAAATTATGAAATGCCCTCCTACTGAAACTTCGGAAAACCTTACTCGTTTTGTTTTCTATCAATTCTTCGATTTTTAGTTCACCAAAATCACAAATTGAGTACATAAATGACGCTGCAAAACTTCGACCTCACTCCTAGGTATTTCAAACATTTTTAGAACAAAATGTCGTTTTTGACAGATGATAAAAAGTAAATCAGATGACTAACATTCGTCATCCCTATTCTGCCAATGTCATGTCAGTCACGGGAATGACACTTCAGCACATGGCCGGTTTTGCGAAATTTAGATGTTTTTCTGAAGTTTTCGTGATGATGGGCCAAGACAAAGACAACACAATTAGTAAATTTTGGATAACGGCTGTCAAACTTGAAACCGTCATAGTTTTTTTTATCCACAAGTACATACACTTAATTAAGTACATTTAATTAAGCAGAATCAGAAAAAAGTAAAGCCAGAAACAAAACTTTATTTACGTTTTTACTCTCTAACGATAAAGAAGTGAAGAAGGTATTGTGATGGCAGGTCACGCGCTCCGCCTTTTAGGTTAGGTTATGAAACTACAAGTACTTGGTGGCACAGATGAGATACTAGTTAATATAACTGCAGGTAATTAGTGCTGTGCGACCTGAATTGCACTTTATTGTTTTGCAGCAAGAGTCGCTATTTATTTAAATAATTTTGCGGAGTAAATCTTCTTTTACCTAGTAAATAGTCTTGTTTTATTGTTTGGTGATGGCAACAAAATTAACCACCTCCACCACCTCCATCAACCTCCTGCGTGGTGTAATGTTTAGTCCGTTTGTTTCACACCAGAAAGTCGCGGGTTCGATTCCGGCGAGGTCAACTTTGTAAGACTCGGTTTGGTTGGTGGTAGGGCATTTTCATAGCCCGCCTGGCTAGTTACCATCATCTTATCTAAGTTTTGCCTTGTCTTGTCTTGTGTTAACAGCATTGATGTGTTCCCGCTTGAAAATAAGATAGCCAGATCCCCATTGCGTTGGGGAATCTTGGTAAGCCCGCTTCCATTTTCGGCATCATCGTCACTTACCATCAGGTGAGATGATGCCAAGAGCTTATCATTTGTGGATAAAAAATATATCGAAGTAAGCTTTTAAAAGGGATCGATACTCCTAATCTAACAGACAGGGAGACGTAATATCTCCGAAACTATTCACCGCCGCCCTGGAAGATGTTTTTAAGCTTTCGGACTGGGGTGGACTCGGCATCAATATTAACGGCGAGTACATCGCCCACCTTCGATTCACTGACGATATCGTGGTCATGGCTGAGTCTATGGACGACCTAGGTACAATGCTCGATGGTCTCAGTAGAGCCCCTCAACAAGTAGGTCTTAGAATGAACATGGACAAGAAGAAAATTATGTAAAACGTCCGTGTCGCACCTACTCCTCTAAAGGTTAGAGGCTCTACACTAGAAGTTGTTGCCGAATATGTGTACCTGGGACAAACAGTCCAGTAAAGTGTACTAGCTTACTGGACTGTTTGTCCCAGGTAAACAAATTCGGTAAAGAGAATTCAATAAAGAGACCAATCGTCGAATCCAACTCGGCTGGGCAGCGTTCGGGAAGCTTCGCAATATCTTCATGTCCCAAATACCGCAGTGTCTTAAGACCAAGGTCTTCGACCAGTGTGTGTTGCCAGTGATGACATACGGAACTGAGACATGGTCGCTTACTATGGGCCTCATAAGAAGGATCAAGGTCACCCAAAGGGCAAAGGAGCGTGCTATGCTCGGAGTTTCTCTGCGTGAAGAGAGAGGAGCTCTCTGAATTGCTAAACTTAAGTGGCAGTGGGACGGGCACATTGCTCGTAGAACAGTAGGCCGTTGGGCAGTAAAGTTCTCGAGTGGCGACCGCGTACCGGAAAGTGTAGCGTAGGAAGGCCTCCTACTCGGTGGACCGATGCAGAATTTGTTATGGACCATCTTTTTATTCCAAGAACTGATAGTTCCATTCCTTTAAAATGCTTGAGTAAAACTCCCAGGTAGCAAATATACTAAGTCACGAAGAAAAAAATATTTAAAATGAATTTAAAAATCCTACACTAAAACTAAAAAAATGAATACATGTTTGTATGTGTGTCTGTAACTATGCCCATCCGGTGTTTTAGCGCCTAAGATACTGAACGGATTTGGATAAAGTTTTTTTATCTATTATATTTTCTTAGGTACCTATAAAACATGTCATGGTGATCGCTAATTTAGCTAAGTTAATAGCATGCAAACATTATACTTAAAAGTAAATTTTAATAGACACACACATTGATTTTGGATTTGTGTGATATTTATTATTAAATATAATCTATCTATCTATTTATATATATAAAAAAGAATTGCTGTTCGTTAGTCTCACTAAAACTCGAGAACGTCTGGACCGATTTGGCTAATTTTGGTATTGAATTATTTGTGGAAGTCCAGAGAAGGTTTAAAAGGTGAATAAAAATGAAAATGCCCGGAATTAAATAATAAAAACAAAATATCAGTCAAAAAATAATTGTTTTTAGGGTAGGGTAGTGTAGTGTAGGTGTAGTGTAGTTAGGGTAGGATAGGGTAGGGTTGAGTAGTGTAGTGTAGGGTAGGGTAGGGTAGGGTAGTGTAGTGTAGGGTAGTGTAGTATAGGGTAGGGTAGTGTAGGGTAGGGTAGGGTTGGGTAGTGTAGTATAGGGTAGGGTAGTGTAGGGTAGGGTAGGGTAGGGTTGGATAGTGTAGGGTAGGGTAGTGTAGGGTAGGGTAGGGTAATGTAGTGTAGGTTAGGGTAGTGTAGTGTAGTGAAAGGTGGAACGAAGTTCGCCGGGACAGCTAGTATTTAATAATAAATATCACACATAAATCCGAAATCAAAACAAAAGAACATCATATTCCTCGAATTCTCTGACTGAATAAAATGAGTGCTGCAAAGGCCACCTGTTCAATTCTTTTTTGAACTTACTTTAATCTGTTGTGGAATCTCGTTATAAATATTTTTATTCTTTGTTACTAAGGGCTTGTGCACAAATTACGCGAGGTTTTCTCGGCTGCGTTTTTCGCGTGTTTGGAGGGCTCGCCGACGACGCCGCAAAATTTACATGCAGGGCACCAGGTCAGAAAACTGAAAGGCAATGGTTATAACGAGAGAGACTTAGATCTGATTCTGGTAGAACCGGCCAATTCTTTAACAACCTCACTTCTTGAGAACAAGCGAACCTCATTAAATAGTTATCCACTCACGGAGGAAAACTGATTGTATTAAAGGCCCATCCGATTTTTTTCTTATTCTCTAGTTGTAGACGCGCTTTGGCACGCATACAATTCCCAGTTCCCCGCTTTCCGCTAGGTCGCATGGCTTGGCCCTCGAGACATCCTTGACACGTACCGAGCATCGAACCGGCGAGTCACGCCGTGACGTCACTTCGCGCGGCTCACACGCTGCGCCGCGGGGTGACGGCACAGGTGACGTGTCGCCAGGTCGTCAAGCTGTCACAGTTACATCATACTGACAACTTCATTTGTAATTTGTGCTGGCGAATGGTGTGCTTAGAGGCTAACGTGATTATGAAAATGCGGCTGCCCCATTTTCAAGCGACTCCTAAAATGGAGGAGGTTCTCAATTCGTCTGTATGTTTTTTTTATGTGTGTTACTTCAGAACTTTTGACTGGATGAACCAATTTTTATGATTCTTTTTTTTATTTGAAAGCTAGTACTTCCCGTGTAGTCCCATATAAATTTTATCAAAATCGGTGCAGTACTTTATTAGGAAATTAACAAAAACCAAAAATAATAATGCAAAAATGTACTAAGTTGTTGCGATGGAAGTCGGTTTTTTAACGTGTTAAGCGTTTTCAATTATAAAACACAGTAACTGCAAAATTTTTATACCTGGTTGACATTTCTTTTAGGACTTAATTACAAGTATTTTTTCTTCCAAATATTTTAATTGCAGTATTTTCTGTTTATATAAAAAAAAAATATCAATTTGGCGTGCAATTTTTTTTAATAAGGCAAATTTTTTAAAATCGCAGAATTGTCAGTTACTGTGTTTTGAAATTGAGCAGCCGAATTATGCAGTGAGCCAGTTAAATACTTGTTGTCAAGGTGACAAAATGACCATTGTAT
Source organism: Coleophora flavipennella (assembly GCA_947284805.1). Lineage (NCBI taxonomy): Eukaryota > Metazoa > Arthropoda > Insecta > Lepidoptera > Coleophoridae > Coleophora > Coleophora flavipennella. The sequence goes on from OX369295.1 coordinate 12,693,396, forward strand.
GAACTTATCTATACTCACATCTTAAAATGCCAAGTAACAACTTTAAATAAAAAAATAATAAAAACACTAATGCATAAATACATTAAACCTCTCTTTTTGGGAAGTCGGGTAAAATCAATACGAATCTAACGATACCTCGCACACTAAAATCCATCAAGCCGTTTAGAAGATATCGTGGAATAAAGAAACATACATACATATACTCCTTTTTAGGGTTAAACGGAACCCTATTACTAAGACTTCACTGCCCGTCCGTCCGTCCGTCTGTCTGTCTGTCTGTCACCACGCTGTATTTCATGAACCGTGAGAGAGCTAGACAGCTGAAATTTTCACAGATGACGTATTTCAGTTGACGCTAGAACAACAAATACTAAAAATTAGAAAAAGTGAAAAAATAAGGGGATGTTTTTTTTAAGTAAAGAAACTAGCGACATCTAGTATGATGGTCAGTCGTGGACATTCGTCTAAAATTCAGATCAAATGGTGCCGAATATTTTACCAATTGAGAGTAAAGAAGGAAAATCATAGAAGGTCATGTATTTCTAAACTTGGAAGATTCCTTCGCTGGAGCTTAACTTACCTGGAAACGGCGCGGATGAGTTAGGTAGGTAGAGGACCAGGGAGAGTGGCGTGAAAAGAGGAGGTTTTGTGTTTTTATAATACTGATGATGATGATGATGATGATGTCCTCCCAGACGTATCCGTCGACGGCGACACCCTCAGATGGTGTTGGCCTGGACCCTTTCATGGGCGCGAGCGTTACTAGCAAAGCCAGCAAAACATGGTATTGAAAGTCCTAAATAATAATAATAGCAGTCTATACCTACTCCCACATAATGGTATTTAACTACACTTATTCCACATAAAAGAAATTAAACTGCGTTTTCCACCAAGTAATGTTCCACCAAGAACCTACAATCAAAAGTATCAACTAGTCTAGAAATACTAATTACTAATAATATTATAAAGAAGAAAGATTTAATTATTTGTATGTTTGCATTGAATTGGCTCCGAAACTACTTGACCGATTTAAAAAATTCCTTTACCGTTGGGAAGCTACACTATCCGCGGTTGCTATAGGCTATATTATATTTTCAAAAACTTAGGGATCCTTACTAAAACTCTAATAATGTAACCCAGGGTGTAAAAAAAGAGTTTTGCATTATCTACAAAAAGTAGTGTAGTGTGGTGTGCGGTGTGCGGTGTGCAACAGACTTCCAGCAAATATGAGCGAGTTACCCTTGACTCAATTTTAAACTACCTTGCATAAATGGCTGAATCAGCGTAATTTTTATTCAAGTCAAGAATTTCTAGAATCTTATGTAAAATGTGTTATATGTATAATGTATGCATGCTTGCTATATTTTATGGCTGAATTGGCGAATCAAGGCGAATACAGATCATTTCATTTCAGGTGTGCGGTGCAGTGCAGTGTAGTGTAGTGTCAAAGTATATAAATATACTAGCTGTCCCGGCGAACTACGTACCGCCTTACATTACATTACACTGCCCTACCCTACCCTACCCTACACTACACTACACTACCCTACCCTACCCTACACTACACTACCCTACCCTACACTACCCTAACCTACACTACCCTACCCTACATACACTACACTACACTACACTACCTTACCCTACCCTACACTACACTACCCTACACTACACTACACTACCCTACCCTAAAATAAAATTGATACAGATTGGTTACAGTTTGGTTGTAGAACGTATAGGATATCGCCGCCATTTTGTTTGTTCCGCCATTCCTTTTTTGAAATGTCATTTCTGGCCCGTTGTACGAAGTGTCCAGGGTGTGGTAGTGTAGTATAAGGCGGTATACGAAGTTCGCCGGGACTGCTAGTATTATAATAATAGCTTCGTCACCAACTTATATACGTCCCCACTGCTGGGGCACGGACCTCTTCCCAAACTGGGGAAGGTTGGGCCATACTCCGCACACGGGGGCCAAGTCCGGGATGGTGGAACTTCGTTTGGCTAACCCCACAGTCAGATATTTCGTAAGCCGTAAGGAATCTGAACTACGAGGCTTGAGAACCCGCTGGAGTTGATAAATCCCATACATTCGTAGTATTTGAATCATTTGTTAACCAAAGAACCGATTTTGAAATTATTTTATATCGATAATCGGATGACGTATATCTGTGTCTGTACCGCATTACTTTTTTGAAAAACGAAACGGGAATTCATTATTAATCAATAAACTTGTTTTTAAGGTAAAAGACGGAAAACAAGTTAATTGGAATTAAATGGATTCCTGTTACGTTTTTCAAAAACGCAATGCGATACCGACACAGATATACGTCATCCCATTATCGATATAAAATTATTTCAAAATCGGTTCTTTGGTTAACAAATGATGCAAATACTACGTTTGTATGGGATTTATGAACACTGCCACCAATGGCTTAACGTTACCTTATGTGAAGGAATAGAAAATAATACAAGGAATAATGGCCTCACATATCCTAAAATCCTAAGGCTTTGGCACGAAATACTTATTTGTAGATAGCTATTACATGGCCTTACCGAATCAAAGTTATGTTTAGTAGATAGATAAACCGTAGTATCTACTAATATGTAGGGTAGACTTTTAATTAGTTCTTGATAGCAAAGGATATGTATTTACTCGTGATTATAAACAACTTTCCCAAAGAAACTATATGTCAAATATAAAAAAAATTTTGGTCCTTTACACATTTTTGCTGATTTGATGTTATTTTGTTTTTATCGAGGATCAAAATTTTTTTTTCTGATTTGACATTTATTTACTTTGCGAAAGTTGTTTGTAATCACGAGTACTTACATGCATACCTTTTGTTATCAAGAACTAATTAAAAGTCACCCAGTATATACTTTGGTTATGGGATCTTGATTTACGATGAATCAATCTGATAAGTGGATAAAAATTGACAATTTGATAACACTATTTAAATACCTCCGAATATTATGAATCACAGACGGCGTCTGTCAGGCGCAAATTTAGATGTAATAGTCGAGTTGTCGACTTTGATACGATAATGATTTGTGATAACTGGATACGTCATTATTATTTCGTAACTATTTATTTGACCACTATTTATTTAATTATATTTAACCGCCTCCGTGGCGTAATGCTTAGTCCATTCGCTTCACACCAGGAGGTCGCGGATTCGACTCACGGCGGGGTCAACTTTGTAAGACTCGGTTTGGTTGGTGGTGGGGCATTTTCATAGCCCGCCTAGCTAGCTACCACCATTTTATCTTAGTCTTGCTTGGTAAGCCCGCTTCCATCCTTGGCATCATCGTCACTTACCATCAGGTGAGATGATGCCAAGGGCTTATCAATTGTGGATAAATAAAAAATATATCAAAACTATGTAGAACATCTATACGTCTTATTTTGAAGCTTAGATATATTTGTAAACGCTCAGCATACCTTTACTTTGCTGTTGTGGCTCAGCGCACCTTTACTTCACTGTTGTGGCTCAGCGTACCTTTACTTCGCTGTTGTGGCTCAGCGCACCTTTACTTCACTGTTGTGGCTCAGCGCACCTTTACTTCGCTGTTGTGGCTCAGCGCACCTTTACTTCACTGTTGTGGCTCAGCGTACCTTTACTTCGCTGTTGTGGCTCAGCTCACCTTAACTTCACTGTTGTGGCTCAGCGTACCTTTACTTCGCTGTTGTGGCTCAGCGCACCTTTACTTCACTGTTGTGGCTCAGCGCACCTTTACTTCGCTGTTGTGGCTCAGCGCACCTTTACTTCACTGTTGTGGCTCAGCGTACCTTTACTTCGCTGTTGTGGCTCAGCGCACCTTTACTTCACTGTTGTGGCTCAGCGTACCTTTACTTCGCTGTTGTGGCTCAGCGCACCTTTACTTCACTGTTGTGGCTCAGCGTACCTTTACTTCGCTGTTGTGGCTCAGCGCACCTTTACTTCGCTGTTGTGGCTCAGCGTACCTTTACTTCGCTGTTGTGGCTCAGCGCACCTTTACTTCGCTGTTGTGGCTCAGCGCACCTTTACTTCACTGTTGTGGCTCAGCGTACCTTTACTTCGCTGTTGTGGCTCAGCGCACCTTTACTTCACTGTTGTGGCTCAGCGTACCTTTACTTCGCTGTTGTGGCTCAGCGCACCTTTACTTCACTGTTGTGGCTCAGCGTACCTTTACTTCGCTGTTGTGGCTCAGCGCACCTTTACTTCACTGTTGTGGCTCAGCGTACCTTTACTTCGCTGTTGTGGCTCAGCGTACCTTTACTTCACTGTTGTGGCTCAGCGTACCTTTACTTCGCTGTTGTGGCTCAGCGCACCTTTACTTCACTGTTGTGGCTCAGCGTACCTTTACTTCGCTGTTGTGGCTCAGCGCACCTTTACTTCACTGTTGTGGCTCAGCGTACCTTTACTTCGCTGTTGTGGCTCAGCGTACCTTTACTTCACTGTTGTGGCTCAGCGTACCTTTACTTCGCTGTTGTGGCTCAGCGCACCTTTACTTCACTGTTGTGGCTCAGCGTACCTTTACTTCGCTGTTGTGGCTCAGCGTACCTTTATTTCAATTTACGTTTTATTTTTTATAAGCAACATCTTAGTGTTTTTTTCACAAATTATTTTTTTATGTTAACAAAAACAGTATGCAATATATATGCAATTTTATTTATTTCACGTCTCTGCTTATATTATGTTTACATTCCTATTTCCGGGTTGCCATTTCCATTCGTCTAAAGTGTAGAAGTGGACTCTAATCAACGGGAAATCCAACATGTAAGGAAAATCACTATGGTTATAGAAGGAAACCTAGTAAGCATCGTAATTACTATACTGCATCCAATGCTAGCCGAGTTTCACGGCCGCGTCTATCTGATTATAGGAATATTTCGTGATAGGAAACATATTGTGACAAAAGTTGGTATTCATGCGCCGGTACATCAACCGGTTTGCACGCACGTTCGCGTCTCACTTATCTTTAAGTACCTACAAATCTATTGTTGGTGAACGTCAACTTGCGAATTCTCGCTTCATTTATGTCCATTTGTGATAACAGTGGTTCTCAAACAGTTAATATGAGTTCGGACAAGTGCGGTATTTGTGAGGATATTCTTACTGAAGGCGTGCACTGCAATGCTTGTGGAAAAGATTTGCATTTCCATTGTGGAGGAATTCTGGAGTCTGGGCACAGGAAATTAGGCACGGAACGAAAAGCTACATGGAGATGTAAGATATGCAAATTAGCTGGCACTCCGATTCCGTCGCCGAATGCTTCTCGTGTTGAATCGCACGATCTAGATGGTGAACTGATTCCACCTTCAGCTACGCCCCCAGTTGGGGGTTGCGAACCTACTACCTCGTTGCTAACTGAAATCCGGCGGCTCTCAGACAAGCTGGCACCGTTGGACTCTCTGATCGCTGATGTCAAGGCACTAAGAAGCGAATTCTCTAGCCTGAGGTCAACAGTTGAGGTATCTAATAACTCTATTAAGGATTTTGCATCGAAACTTATGAAGATAGACGATCGCCTCACTAGTCTTGAGAATGCGAAAATCGATCAGGCTAATCTTATTCAACGATTGGATAAAATTGAAAGTGCCCTGGAGGAGAAAGATCAATGGTCTAGGATGAATAATATTGAGCTGAAAGGGGTCCCCCATGTGAAGAACGAAAACCTTAACGAGCTACTTTGTACAATTGGCAAGAAAATTGACTATCCCATCGATATCCGTCAAGTCAATTTTGTAACTCGGGTGCAGTCGCGTGATCCGGACCATCCAAAACCCATCATTGCCTGTTTCAACAACAGATACGTTAAGGAGGACTTCATCGCTGCCGCTCGAGCGGCCTCCAAGCGCTCGCCACTGCGGCCGTCCGATATAGGCCTCCAAGGACATCAAAGATTATTTGTCAATGATCACCTGACGCTTCATAATAAGGCGCTTTTAGTTAAGACAAAAAACCTGGCAAAAGAAAACGGGTTCAAGTACGTGTGGGTGAAGCAGTCGAGAATCTTTGTGCGGCGAGACGATCTATCCCCAATCTACAATGTGAGGAGCGAGAAGGATTTGTCCAAAATTCATTAAATTCCACTGTCTATTCTTCTTTTGTGTTAGTAATATTAGCATGTTTGTTACTTACAATCAACCAAAATTTTTACAGTTTGAGAAACTCTAGTATGCATATGGTCGTCTATTCTATTTATCACTACTGGTCAATAACAGGTAGAAACATATTCTATTATGATGAGTCCATTCATACGGTCTCTAATTTTAACTATATTATTTCGTGCAGTGGTCTTGTTTTTTCCATCTACCCACATTATTTTGTCAGTCAAGATTGTGCGGTGACATTAATTGTATTATTCGAAAGAGGTCTACTGATAATCAAATGTAAACAGAACAATGTAATTTACATATTGGTTGTTTTTATGAGATTCAGTAGTACTCATATAAAATCAAATTATAGTCTAATTGTCAAGTGCAAAATTTAATCTGTACTATCAAAATGTACGCGGATTGCGTACTAAAACAAGTAATGTGTTACGTAACGTTTACCTTAATAATTATGATGTCATTGCATTTTCTGAGACATGGTTGTTAGATAGCATTAGTAGTAATGAGTTATTTGATAGTAGGTATCTAGTATGGAGGCGCGATCGTGACTACGCCCGCACTAAGCAGAAGCTAGGAGGAGGCGTGCTACTTGCGGTACGCCGTGACTTCACAGTCACTGAGCGGTCGGATTGGCGAAGTACGGCGGAAGATATTTGGGTTACTATATCATTAAAACAGAATCACTCAGTTATCCCATGTAAAGTTCATATGTGTGTATTGTATTTGTGTAATGAAAATCAAGGTAATTCATATAAAATCCAATTACGTAACTTTTTAGATAAATTAACTGACATAGTTTTATCGCATCCCCAAGACCAATTTTTAATAATGGGAGACTTTAATTTTAGTGACTTAGTCTCATGGCGGTCTCATGGTGAAGGCGCTGCACTTCAGCCATTCGACATTGTGGGTGACTGTGCTTCCGATTTTGTAGACATCCTCAATATATGCAACCTCGGTCAATACAATAGCATGATAAATAGCAACGGCCGCATACTTGACTTAGTGGTATCTAGTGACCCGATCATTGTGCAGGACTCTTCTGATCCTCTGGTACCTGAAGATCCGCACCATAAAGCACTTTATATGGAATCTATCTCTGATTCATCGGTGACTAGTCTTTCTGAACATCCACGTAGTAAATACTTATATCACAAGGGTGACTATACTGCAATTTGTTCCACATTGAACGAAGTAGATTGGTCTAAGCTTCTAAATAGCGCTGATTTAAATGTGGCTATCTCATTATTCTACGATAAACTTTATGAACTCAGAGCGAAATATGTACCACAAAAATATGTCACAACTAATAAATGTCCCCCATGGTTTAGCCAACCTCTAATCAAGATATTAAAAGAAAAACATAAATATCACCAAAAATACAAAATATATAAAAATAAATCAGATTATTTATCGTTTTCTTTACTTCGTCAAAGAGCTAAAGAATTAGAGAAAGAATGCTTTAAGTCATACATGTGTAAAATTCAAAATTCTATTGTCTTAGATCCAAAATCTTTTTGGTCTTACGTTAAGAGCAAAAATAAATCTAATGCATTCCCTAATGTTATGAAATACAACGACATTACGGCAAACACGGGTGATTCTATTTCTAACCTTTTCGCCTCCTATTTCAGTTCTACATTTCGTACAGTGTCTGGTAACCTAAGCTTTGCATCAGGCTCTTCTGGCTACACTGAAAATTCTGCCTCCTTCATAAGCTCTATTGAAGTCTCTTCAACTGAAGTCCTGAGGCTTCTTCAAAACCTTGACTTATCTAAGTCGGGTGGTCCGGATACTATGCCCCCAATGTTTGTTGTCAACTGTTCGGTAAGCCTCGTAGAACCGTTGTGCATTATATTTAAACGCTCGCTTGCTGAAGGTACTGTCCCAACTTTATGGAAATCTGCTTTCATCACCCCGGTCCATAAAAAAGGCAACAAAGCTGATGTGGAAAACTACAGGCCCATTTCAAAACTGTGCCTATTTGCTAAAATACTGGAAAAACTGGTTCACAATCAAGTGTACAGCGCTTTGAAACCATTTTTCAGTTCGGACCAACATGGTTTCTTAAAAAACCGCTCCACAACATCTAATCTTTTACTGTCTTCAGATTACATTTCTGATAGGATGGACCGAGGTGATCAAGTTGATGTCATTTATACCGACTACAGCAAATGCTTTGACCGTATTGATCATGCAGTACTGTTGACTAAATTATTGGATGCAGGTATCCATAGTGATCTGTTTAGATGGTTTGCATCATACATCGAGAATCGTAGTCAGGCAGTCGTCCTTCAAGGATATACATCATCGTGGACCCCCATATCCTCTGGAGTACCCCAAGGTTCCTTGCTGGGACCACTTTTATTTACTATTTTCGTTAATGACATAAAAAAATGTTTTCTGAATTCTAAAATTTTGTTATTCGCAGATGATATGAAAATCTTAAAAACAATTAAAACAGTCTCGGATGCGCAAGCTTTGCAAAGTGATTTAAATATTTTTTCATTACACTGTCTTACCAATAAATTAGATTTGAATGTCTCCAAATGCTTCCACATGACATTTTGTCGCAAGAAAAACTATATAAAATTTAATTATTCCTTAAATGATCAGAATGTTTCTAAAGTTGAGTTTACTCGTGACTTAGGTGTAATATTTGATTCGCATCTTCTTTTTGATAAACACATAGACAATATAATTTCGAAGTCCACGAAAGCCATGGGATTCATTATGAGAACTTCTGCTAACTTTGATAACATTAAGGCAATCAAAATTATTTACTGCGCCTATGTTCGAAGCCATCTTGAATATGCTTCCCAAGTGTGGAATCCCCGATATGAGACATATAGAAACAGAATTGAGAGAATACAAAGGAAATTCCTGCGTTTCTTAGATTTCAAGACCCATCAAACATCTCTTGACTACAACCATCGATGTCACCGTTACCATTTCTTGCCTCTAGATGTAAGACGTAATATTAATGATATCAGTTATCTTTCGAAATTAGCATCGGGTGCTATTGATTGCCCTGAATTACTGGAAAAAATAACTATGCGTACTGACCTCTTAAATTACAGAAAAAGACCTCTTCTCCATGTACCACTTGTTCGCACAAACTATAGACAAAATTCATTCCTTATACGCGTATCTAGAAAATTTAACAGTTTATGTGATAATTTTGACCTCTTTTGCTCCAGTACCTTATCCATACGGCGAATTCTTGCTGCTGAGTTTTTCGAACTGTAATTTACTTCTTTCTTTAAGTTTTTTGTTTTTGATGCTAGCTGTTGTTTGATTTATTTTTATTTTTGCTATTGTTTGTTTTTTCTCTTTTCCACAATTCAATCACTACTTTACATATATATCTTTTTTTTTGTGATGCGCTTTTTTAATTTTTATTGGTGGAAACTTTTTAATGGCATTGTTTTTTATTTACTTAAGTTTGTTTATAGTATTTAATTTGTCTGTAAGTTTTCCTAAAACAAATAAATAAATAAATAAATAAAATTTCCGCTCACTCGGGTAGGTTATTTCTATGCTCGTTAATAGGTGATAGGGCTTATACCTCAACCAACGACCAACTTTTTAACCATTTTTTTACTTCAATTAAACATTTTTTTAACGATTTTTTTTTATACTTTACAGGATATGAGGAGTAAATTTGATTTCCTCGAATTCTATTGTAATACACAGAACTAAAGAAAAAAACATCCTAGTGCGCCTTTTTTTCTAGTTGTATCAATAGAGCTGCTGCAATTTTGATTGAAACATTATAATAAGTTATGAACTTCTCAAAACGATAAAATATGAGATTATACACCGAGGGGATAAAGCACTGTTTTATGTCACGGGCGCAATGTTGAATCCTGAACGTAACGAAGGACTCTAGATTTAACTCCCGAGCGCAGCGAGGGTGTTATGAATTATCTTATATATATAAATCTCGTGTCACAATGTTTGTCCCCAATGGACTCCTAAACCACTTAACCGATTATAATAAAATTCGCACACCATGTGCAGTTCGATCCAACTTGAGAGATAGGATAGTTTAAATCTCAAATTATAGTCGCAATTTTAATTAAGAATCCAGAAATTCCGTAACGAAGAATAAAACTTCACGCTCGGTTGCCATGGCAACAATATCGGTTGTCAAAACAAACATATAAGAAGATTTGATCATTTTCGGAGAATAATAAAACTCTTTTCATAAACTGTATATACCTCCATATGACAAAAAAGATTTGATTATTTTTTATTTATAAAATGCAAAAACATTTTTATTTAAGACACAGCTGTTTGTATTTATACAGATAGGTACAAAAAGATTTTATTCCATATAAATCTTCTGTCCGTGTGTTAGTCATTGAACTCCTCCTAAACGGCTGGACCGATTTCGCTAATTCTTTTTTTGTCGAGTTCGTTATTGTCAGGAGAAGGTTCTTATGTAGGGTAGTGTAGGGTAGAGTAGGGTAGTGTAGGGTAGGGTAGGGTAGTGTAGGGTAGTGTAGGGTAGTGTAGGGTAGTGTAGTGTAGGGTAGGGTAGTGTAGGGTAGGGTAGTGTAGGGTATGGTAGGGTAGTGTAGTGTAGGGTAGTGTAGTGTAGTGTATGTAGTAGGGTAGGGTAGTGTAGTGTAGGGTAGGGCAGTGTAATGTAATGTTAGGCGGTACGAAGTTCGCCGGGACAGCTAGTCTTAATATATATAAATCTCGTGTCACAATGTTTGTCCTCAATGGACTCCTAAACCACTTAACCGATTATAATAAAATTCGCACACCATGTGCAGTTTGATCCAACTTGAGAGATAGGATAGGGTAGGGTAGGGAAGTGTAGGGTAGGGTAGTGTAGGGTAGGGTAGGGTAGTGTAGTGTAGTGTAGGGTAGTGTAGAGTAGTGTAGGGTAGGGTAGTGTAGTGTAGTGTATGTAGGGTAGGGTAGTGTAGTGTAGTGTAGGGTAGTGTAGTGTAGTGTAGGGTAGTGTAGGGTAGGGCAGGGCAGTGTAATGTAATGTAAGGCGGTACGAAGTTCGCCGGGACAGCTAGTATTTTTATAAAATCTTTGCAGTTATTACGTATATTATTGCAGCGTCTTACAATACTCGCGGCTTTTGTTTAATTTCAAATGTGTTCCATTCAGCTTGCCGTGGACAGCTCGATTTTAGAAAAACTTAAATTTTCAAATAGGTTTCGATTTTCAAATACGTTCGACGCGGCGCCGGTCCCGGTCTTCGAGTATTAGTTTAACTATTATTACGAAATTAGAAAGCCAAGGGCTTTAGCCGGGGTGTAATGTTGGACTGAATCTCATTATTACCCGCTGGGTTGTAATATTTTCTCTTTTCATAGTTCTTATTGCAATGGCCTTAAAGTCTAATTTCGTTGCAGCATAACTTTTTTTTTATCCACAATTGATAAGCCCTTGGCATCATCTCACCTGATGGTAAGTGACGATGTTGCCGAAAATGGAAAAAGGCTTACCAAGATTCTCCAACGCAATGGGGAAACTTAACCTGAACTTATTTTTATTTGTTATTTTTTGAACATGAAAAACAAACGCTCCATATGTCAACATGCAATGAAAAGGACAAGTATCAAAAGAAAAGACAAAGTAATAAGGAATAGCAGCATCAGAAGCAAGACTAAGGTCCAGGACATAAAGTTGAAAATAAAAAGACAAAAGTGGAAATGGGCAGGCCATATCATCAGAGGACGGGATAAACCACCTACCCACCACCTACCAGCAACCAAACCGAGTCTTAAAAAGTTGACCCCGTGGGGAATCGAGCCCGCGACCTCCTGGTGTGAAGCGAATGGAATAACCATTACTATTAACTATTTGGTGATCCATGAAAGGACAGTAATAAAAAAATATATTTATTTTATTATTATTATATTTATAACGATCTTTATGGTCGCGTTCCTTTTGCTCCCATATTATAGGGTGACTTTGATAAAAGTTCTAAAAACGATAACTCCAGTTTGTGTTTCTAATTAATTGTCATTTTTAAAAGCTTTTATTTAGTTTACGTGCGCTCACTACGGTGACTGTCGGCCGACTGGCGCGAGAAACAGCGGGAATCTGGTTTTTTTTTTTTTTTTTTCCCCCTGTTAAGGGAGTGCGGAGGTGAATGCGTTTACGCATACCAGGGGAAGCTTCGGCCGCAGGCCGAAGCTGCCGCTGGTTATGTGGGACTCATAGCTCTGCGCCTATATGCATACGTCCCCGTTACACTCGGAAGGTGTATGAATACGTATGCACAGGCCCAAAGACCACACTACCCACTAAACACCCCCTCACGAAATTTGGCAGCGTAGCCACCTTAAAATTACATCGGTGCGACGCCCCCCCCTGGGGAGGGGGAGGGGTGCAAAAATACGCTAAAGGGACAGCGCGGAGAGCTCCTGATGGGAGCGGCCGCTAGGTTAGTCACATTAAGTGTGCAAGTGAGGGGGCTGTGTCATTCAAAAATTAATCACTAACTGTTCCTCCCTGAGCTGCCAGGAGGTAGTTCAGGTCGGCTGAAATTTTATTGGGGGGATCAGTAAGGACATTTCTTGGTCTGCGGACCATATTACTAGTTAATACGAGACGCGGGGAATAGTCCACCGCCTCTCGGATCAACGGATTGGGATGCGACTCCGAGGACTTGAAGAAGTTCTCGGAGAGGCTTTTGAGAAATTGTTGGATGGTCTGAATGTCCATGTCTCGGTGCAGGTCGGCGTTACGGATGTACCACGGGGCGTTAAACGCTCTACGGCAGAAGATGCTTTGGACTGTTTGGATCATGTCCATGAAAGGGGGGGATGCGTGTGCAAATACAGGGGCCGCGTATGACATTACCGGTCGGATGCAAACCTTAAAGAGTGTACGCTTGTTGGAGGGGGACATTTTGCTATGCCTACCTATCATGCTGTTTAGCCTGCTCATATAGAAGCGGGCATTCCGGGTCACATTTTTGATGTGAGGTCCGAAAGAGAGACATGAGTCGAGAGTGACTCCTAAATATTTGGCTGTGGGTTGCCAGGGGACGCGGGTGCCTAGCATGCGGATTGAATCTGCGGGTTGGTTGATCCTACGATGGTAGTCGAAGCGGACCGCGGAGCTTTTGCTCGGGTTCACTTCGATTCTCCATTTCTTAAACCATCTACCTAACTCGTCAACTGAGGTTTGTAGTTTGTCTATTAGTGGTGACAGAGATATGGACTGCCCCCGTATGTAGAGGGCGGTGTCGTCCGCAAATAGGGAGAGCTGTACTGTTGGCCCTGATTTGCTTGGTTTTGGGATGGGGATGTCATTTGTGTACAGAGTCTACAATGTCGGGGAGAGTACGGACCCTTGGGGGACCCCGGCTCTAATGGGACGCGGTGAGGATAGAACCCCTTCGTGTCTAAAGCGGAAATTACGGTCTTGGAGGTAGCACTCCACTATTCTAACAAGTCGGTCTGGTAGGTCCATGTGGTAGAGTTTTTCAATTAAAAAAAAGACGTTTGGCACTCGGGGACTGCCGCGGTAAAGCTATTGCATAGCATTTTGTATCAACTTATTTTAATTTTAATATCAAAAATTTAGGTTATCTTTATAGCAGTATTATATTTTCAATTCAAAATTAATACTGCATTTGTGATAATAATAAAATGTATGTATATAGAGTACTCACTCATTTTCTTTTACTATTTTTTCGTGACTTTCTTCATTAATAATAAATGCACTTTGTTCATTCATATTTATTTATTTTTGCTTAACCGCGCTTTTATTACTTCTTTGGTTTTTTTTAAGCAATGGTAGTTGGAACTATACAGCCAAATATGGAATAAAATCTTTTTGTACCTATCTCTATAAATACAAACAGCTGTGTCTTAAATAAAATCTTTTTGCATTTGATTTTTTAAAACGTTGAAACGTCAAAATAACAAGTACAGCTATTTACTGTTGTACATAAATACCTATACACCTATATACTTTCTCATAAACAGCTGCTTGTATTCGTCCGATTTCGGAGCAGCTCGTCTCGATTCGTGCGAGTTTCGTAGAGTCGTACAATACGTCTAATCGCACGCACACAACGCCGTGTCGAAGACTGCCGAACTGAAACGACGTTAGACGATGCACAGCCTTCAAGCCACACCTCCGTGCCCGTCGGAGTGGGGAGCGTGAGGTTTTTTCGTTACGGAATTTCTGGATTCGGTCCCCGCGCTCAAGGCCCACGATAGAAGCTATGCAATAGCTTAAAACTACAGTTTATTTTAAAAAATCCATCTAGCTTAATGAAGAGTGTATTTAGACTAAATGACTAAGAAAATTTTGAGGTACTAAATCGATCTCGTTTGCCTGTAGAATGCAAATCTATGTTTGAAAGGAGGTTCCTTTGATTTATATATTTTTTTCTGTTATAAAAGTTAACGAATCGTGTTTCGAAAACCTGACTAAATGCAGTCATAGAAATTTTAAATCGGGTTATAAAATATAACTATCATATGTTTTGTAATTGTTGAGAAAAATCGAGATTCCTGCGTTACCACACTTTTTGTTATTATGGTTGTAAGAAACTCAATACCTAGGAAGAGTCCGTTTTTTTAAAGTGAAACTTTTATTACATCATCTCGAATTTTTTCGTCTGTGTGTTGCATGTCGCGTGGCGGTCGCTTTCGTCTGACGGTATGATCGTTTCGTCCTCTGTACCGTAGCGAGAGCAGCCATGATCGTTTCGTCCTCTGTAAAGTTTCACTTTTACAGTGGTTTCATAAAACCACACACTTACTTTTTTTTCAAATTGACTTGGAAATAATTGTTTACAACGATGAGTAGAATCTTCAGGTATTGCAAACTATGAAAGTATGTGTACTTATATGAAAATTGTGATTGATGTTCATATACGATACGTATCAGACTTTTATCTGATTCACTACGAGTTGCTCTGGGAATCCCATTCGCGTTTGATTAATGTAACGAAAGATTGCATGTTAACCTCAGATAAGACTTTATCAGTCTAGCGGACAATGCCGTCGACATAGAGCAATAAAATAAGTGGCAGATTGGACAAACATTCCGTTGTTACATAGGGAAGAAGGTAACAATAGTACATTTTGATACAAGAGTGGAAAGTAGGTTATTGTAAACGAGCTGTCATTAACAAGCACGAAGCGAGGGTTTTTAACGTCACGAGTTGGTAAAAAACCTACACAACCATGTATTACACAACGTTTTTCAATACAGTTGTGGAAAATAGTAAAAAACAAATCAAAGAATTAAATATGTTTTTCCACATAGGTAAATTAGGTATTTCGAAAATCGCGCGTTTTTGCAACTGGTAATTATTTTAACAACGAAACTAGGCAACGGGCTCGTACACATACAGCCTATTCAATTTTAGACAAATGATGATGTGAAAATAATTAAATTAAAAATAGTAATTAAAAATAAAAAACAGCTATTTAAAATAATTTTGAGAATTCAATACTAAGACGTTTTAACCGCCTCCGTGGCGCAATGGTTAGTCCATTCGCTTCACACCAGGAGGTTGCGGGTTCGATTCCCGGTGGGGTCAACTTGTAAGACTCGGTTTGGTTGGTGGTAGGGCATTTCCTAAGCCCGCCTGGCTAGCTACCACCATCTTATCTAAGTCTTGCCGCCAAGCATCAGTGTTAACAACATTGATGTGTTCCGGCTTGAAGATAAGATAGCCAGTTCTCTATTGCGTTGGGCAATCTTGGTAAGCCCGCTTCCATCTTCGGCATAATCGTCACTTACCATCAGGTGAGATGATGCCAAGGGCTTTCCAATTGTGAATAAAAAAAAAAAGACGTACGGAGTTATTAATTTTTCCTCGTACAAAATCTATCCAATTTTATTCTATGTATGAAAACTCCTTTCTACTAAACTTTTTAAATTTAGATTAGATACTTATTAATTTAAAACTAAACTGTAAAAGTAAGGATGGAGCTCGTGAAAGAAAGTGACGACCGCGTAAAAGAAAGATGCCTATGCAAAATATTTAATTTTCGAATCATAATTATAGCCTCTGAAAGTGCGCCATGTTTAACAACTTCAGAACAGGTTTTCTCATACCTATGACCTTAACCTCAATATTCTAAAGATTTGATTCTCTATTGTGGATATCTGGTCAAAGAAATCAAGAAACGCCTGCTTACCATGGTCTATGTTAGCGTGAACAACTTTATTTCATAAATTCGAGTATAAAAAAAAAGATAACATATCAATTGGTTAGTTTGACAAAATAATAGTATATTATGCAATTAATAAATAAAGGACGAATTTAAAGCGAGGGCCATAGATGAATCACGAGCAAGTGAAGGATTCTAACGACTGAACTACGACTGTAGGTGATTCATGATTCAATGAAACATTCTAGCGACTGAATCACGACCCAAAGTGATTCATGATTCAAGTGTTAGAATCCTGAGCAACGAGAGTGTTTCATGACCCTCGATATAAATCCGTTTTATTCAAGAGTTGCATACTATGCTTTAAACCATGACTACGAGAAAAAGAAAGATTTAGGCGAAAATAGACTTAATGAAAAGCGTCGGTGGCTCAACCGGCAACGACTCGGTCCTTCTAACCAGAGGTACCGGGTTCAAATCTGGACGGCCAATGTACCAATGAGTTTTTCAAAACTTACGTACATACTTACCGATTGCTTTAACGGTGAAGGAAAACATCGTGAGGAAACCTGCAAGTGCACACGCCTGCGATGAAACTCGAAGGTTGTGTGTGAAGTCGACCAACCCGCAATGGGCCCGCGTGGTCGACTAAGGCCTGATCGCCCTAATTCAGGGTAGGCTCGAGCCCCTCGGTGGGGACGTATATGAGCTAATATGATGATGATGAGACTTAATGAAGAAACAGGAAGGTTAAATTAATTAAAATGCACTTTAAAATTGGAAAAATACTGAAATTAATAGTTTCTTTTTATTATTATTATTAGGATGGTCAACTTTAACCCATCTGTTACATCACTTGAATGCATTTTGAATTGATTTATTATTATGTAACACTAAAAATTGTTTGTACAACTTATACTTAGTATTCAAAATAGTGTCAATTTACTAATGAAATGACAGCAAAGAACACAAAACAGTTTTTATTCTAATGCTAAACTCCTTTTTGAAAATATCGAACAATCAAATCTCGAGGAAGTATTTGCACAAGGAGTTTGTATGTAAATATTCTTTGGATTAGGCGTGTGTATCGAGTATTTTTGTAAGGAGTTTGATTAAGGAGGTTGGTTTTGGTGTGTTCTAAATTGAAACACCAAAATAGTGATTAAAAGAGCTTTTTATTCACTGTTTTCAGTGAATAAAATAAGCTTTTTAGAGGAGCAATGGTATAAAATACATTACACTTAAGCCCCCTCCGCTTTAGCTGAAAACTCTTTACCAAGATTGCGCACCGTGTCCATGTGACGAGATGAATTTCATAAACTTATGAGTAAGCTTATTATTCTTTGGATATGACTATAATTTTATATTTCCTCAAAATCACCAAATACCTACTAAAAATATTAGTAGCATTTTTTATCTCAATATATAAAAGAAGAAACTGACTGATTGACATATCAACGCACAGTCCAAACCGCTGGGTCTAGAGATTGTGACTGGCTGACTGACTGACTGATCTATCAACGCACAACTCAAACCATTGGAGGGATCGGGTTGAAATTTGGCATACAGATAGACATTATGACGCAGGCATCCGCTAAGAAAGAATTTTAAGAAATTCCACGGGAACGGCAAAAAACAGGACTAGTTATATATAAGGTGTAACAAAATTAGCTGAAATTATTTTAACTGGTGCTTCTACTCTGCCTAGAGCTACCCGGCTAGGTGGAGTTCGCAGCCGGAACTACGGGTCCCGCTGTTTGGATCAGGGTACTACGGGGTCGGGGGTAGCCCACCGCTTGCCTGCCGTTGGATCTATCGCCTTCGGCACTCTGGCTTGTCGGTCCCTCGACTGGGTCATGGACTCGTAGTGGTATGTGGTTAGTTGCAGGGGTTGGGCAAGTTTGTTGCCTGGCAAGCACGTTGCGTCCAGGCGTCCTTCCCCGCGCGCAAGTAGTGTTGTCATAGCCGGCCACGTGGGCTATGGGCGAAAACAACGCGGGGCACGTGAGTTGTCCATTAAGCGGAACTGTTGGTTTAATTATTGGCAGGGAAGCATCTCCGGCACTTGCCTGGTGAGCAAGAAGAGCTAAGCTAGTAATGCTCCGGCCGATCCGGCCAGTAGGTAGTGGTTCTCTCCCACGAGACACTTGCCTTGCAGAGTACCTGGACAAGCGTCTTGGCGGCAAGACCTACCGTAATGATCCTTGTCTTCACCTTACGGTGTTGGCAGGAATAGCGGCCCCCACTGTTATGCCCTAGGGTAGGTAAGTGGGGACGCTATATCATAAACCTGGTAGTTTAGCGTATCTGGTAGAAATACGAGAGGGAATGGTGCTTCTACCTATGAAACTGAAATACTTTCCCCATGGAACCCCCAGTCAAATCGCCAAAAAAATTGGCTCGCCCATACTAACTCGATCAGCTGATCAGCCAAATTAGTATGGGAAGTTCTAATTTTTTTTTGAGATGTGACTATTGGTTTCATTGTGGAAAGTTGTTCTTCAGTTTATTGGGTAGAAGCACCAGTTAAAATAGTTTCAGCAATTAATTTTGTTACACCTTATTTAAGTTCAGACTCAAATCAAATCACATTATAATTAAATCTCTTCTGGGATTCTCTTTACTACCAGAGACTGATATACTTCACTTCTCTATTCCATCCTCGGACGACCAGGTGCAGATGGAGGTTGCACTCCTTTGTAGTCAAAGTGGCACCGACACACGTGAAGCGTTTTGCTTTATCGTTCATCATGCGAACGGCTAAGGAGTGGAACTTCCTGCCAGCATCTGTGTTCCCCGATTCGTACAATTTAGGAATCTGCAAAGCGAGAGTGAATAGGTAATATTTGAGCTTGGGTGTTACACCCTCGGCTGCATCGGCACGTACCATCAGGTGAGGTACAGCCAAATGCACTTAAGCATATTAATATCATTAACTACATACACGCACCTATAGGTACTAAAATCCAGGCAGAAACTGACCTTTTTATTTTTTATTTATTAATTTTTGCCCACGGAGGTCTTGTGGGAGGGAGGTAGGAGAATGCTATGCATACCAGTTCAGCCGGCTGCACTGGTTATGTGGGACTCACAGTTATTCTGTGCATTCCTACTAAACTCCTCCTTGTAGCCTCGGTCACAATGACCTTAAAGGCCTTCATCGGAGCGACCCCACTCTGGGAGCGCGCGGGGGGTGTGAAACCGACTACGGCACTACTGGGTCAGTCGAATTATCAAATTAACCTACCTCTTCTGTCGTGTCGCCAACATTATTTGGCCTGTGGCTACCTTAATGGCGCTATCCTCCCGAGGCACATAGATCATGACATGGGTCATGCATGACTCATGCATGACCTTTAGATTTAGAAATCCGTTTCACATCTGTTCGTTTCTGATCTATGACGTTTTATGCATGTCCGCCTCGAGGCGCCTACCTTAAGTGATTCAGATTCTTTGAAATCGTAGCAACACCTACTGGTGTATTAAGCATTGCAACTATGAAAGTATCTTTATACACGGTGTAACAAAATTGGTGTAGGTCCCGTTAACTGCGGGTTCTACTCGTCATACTGAACAACTTTCTCCATGGAAACCATAGTCATTCTCAAAATTAAATTTGGACCCTCCATACTAAAATGCACAAAATCGGTCGATCAGCTGATCGATTTGTATGAAAAGTAGAAAAAAAATACGTTTTCGGCAAAGTCGTAGAACAAAATTTGTTCTGTATGATGAGTAGAAGCGGCAGTTAACGGAACCTACACCAGTTTTGTTACACCCTGTATAGATGATAATTGTGATAAACTCATAACTGTCACGTACAATACAATGTATGTGTTTCTAGTCAATTCGCACACAGGTTACGAGTATATTATAAAGTACCTAGGTGCAATGAGGTTTACCCACATGAACTATTTAAAAAAACCCTTTAGCCTAAATAAGTTGACTTTTCAAAATTCTTAATAGAATGATAATAGCACATTGTGATACAAGGGTGGAAAGTAGGTTATTGTAAACGAGCTGCCATAAACAAGCCCGAGTCGATTTTTAAAAATTCTTAATAGATTGATAATAGTACATTGTTATACAAGGGTGGAAAATAGGTTATTGTAAACGAGCTGTCATTACCAAGCCCGAGCCTACCTACAATAGCAATAACCTACACCCGTGTGTCACATGACGTTTTTCAATACAGTTGTGGAAAATAGTAAAAAACAAATCAAAAAATAAAATATGTTTATTCCAACTTAACAGTACAAAGATAAATTAGGTAATTCGAAAATAGCGCGTTTTTGCAACTGGACATTTTTTTAACAATGAAACTAGGCAACGGGCTCGTACGCGTATACAGCCTATTCGATTTTAAACAAATATTGATTTAAAAATAATGAAATTAAATATACCTAGTAATTAAATATAATAAACAACCATTTAATAGAATTTTTAGAATTCAATGCTAAGACGTATGGAGCCATTCATTTTTCCTCGTTTATAATCTATCCGATTTTAATAAATGTATGAAAACTCCTTGCTACTAAACTGTTTAAATTGACTTATAAATTTAGAACTAAAGTGCAAAAGTAATGATGGAGCTCGTGAAAGAAAGTCACGACCGCGTAAAAGAAAGATTCCCATGCAAAACATTTAATTTTCAGTTTATAATTTAGTAGCCTCTGAAAGTGCGCCATGTTTAACAACTGTATTGAAAAAAATATTTTAACCAGATTTTAAACAGAGCGGTGCATCATAATGCCTAAGCGAATGAACCGATTTTGATTAAGTTATTTAGGGTTCCGTACCCAAAGGGTAAAAACGGGACCCTATTACTAAGACTCCGCTGTCCGTCCGTCTGTCTGTCTGTCCGTCATTTTCATTCATTTCATGAACCGTGATAGCTAGACAGTTGAAATTTTCACAGATGGTGTATTTCTGTTGCCGCTATAACAACAAATACTAAAAATAAGAAATAGTGAAAAAATAAAGAGGCTCTCCATACAAAAAACGTGTTTTTTTAAACGTTTTAAAAAAGGCGCAATCTTGTATGATGGTACGGAACCCTTTGTACTAGCGCCATCTAGTATAATGGTACGGAACCCTATGTGTGCGGTTCTGACTCGCACTTGGCCGGCTTTTTTGTTTGAAATGTGACTTGGTGGAGAGTGTTCTTAGCTATGAGTCAAGAATATCTGTTCAGCTATTTAAAGATCTTCAGCTCTCTTCAAGCTGCTGAAGGGGCGCGGGCGTGAACAACTTCCACAGGTCTGATCGATGCCAAATTTGGTGTCACTTCAATGATATTGCAAGAACAGTAATTGCCGTTTTTAATCTAAATGCGTTCTATTTCAACAACTAAAAATGGGACATGCTGTATAGTTATAGCCAGCCATAGGTAAAAACTCGGCTATGTAGATTGTAATGTAGACGCTTGACTCACTGGCGTCAGTTTTGGTGGAAATCCAACGCTTAACGTTAATTAATGAGCTCTTTTACTGAAAGCTGGCTGAGGCAAAGGCTATTTCGTTCATTTTGTTAACGATAAAGCCTTGAGCTATTCGATGAATTAGTGAAATCGATTCTATAGTTGGTTATGTGAAATGATTATAAAAAACAGCCAAGTACGAGTGGGACTCTTAAACGAAGGCTTTCGTACCAACCATCGTACAAGAAAAAAAAAAAATTCGAGCGAGACCTACAGTACTCGCATATGATGTGTAACATGTGACAAAATACTTTATAAAAGTACGGCAAAGATACGGCAGACTAGGCTGTATGGTCATAGGTACCTTTGCCTTTTCCGCGCTTTTAAAGCCTGAAAAAAAAACGGCAAAGATACGGCAGACTAGGCTGTATGGTCATAGATACCTTTGCCTTTTCCGCGCTTTTAACACTACAGCACACGCGCCTGTTTTTTTAGCACGAGTGCTCGCGTGGCCGACTATAGTAGGCCTTATAAAAACATGTTTATTTTTTGTTTACGTACTATATGAATAAAATAGTATTTGGTATCAGTTCTTTATTTATTAGTCTTATGTTAAGAACACAGTTTTAGCATTTATTTGCTTTTAAAACTAGGAAATAATTAACAAATCAAAAACTTAAGAAAATTAACAAAAATATGGCACTATTGAGGAATTTCTTTCCAAAACTTAAAAAAACATCTTTTTAGACTTATTATTTCAAAGTCAAACTGAAACCTTACCTATAAAACAAAGAACACAACATTAGAAACATTTTATAATATTTTATACATATCATTAATATTATAGTCACCTACATTTATTTGTTACGCCAGTGCTCGCGCGGACTCCAATGGTAGTCCTGCAGTTTTAGCGCCAAATAGTGGACTCGTCCGTACGCGCTGGAGTCGCACCTGTCACTGACCTTAAGCGTAATGGTCTTTACGAGGAATAGCTTAAGGCACAACGTGTTATCGCGCGGAATAAAAAAAATGCAATCTTATATGTCACCATGGTCTACTATAGTAGGCCACGCGTGTACTCTAGTGTTAAAGCCTGAAAAAACGCGACTTCCTGTTACACATGGGACACATTTCCGTCCCATTTCACGAAATCACTCCCACAAATTGCAGGAAAGCGAGAGCAAAGATGTTACACATCAAAAACCGGTAAACTGCGAGTCAGAACCGCGCACAAAAGGTTCCGTACCATCATACTAAATGACGCTAGTTTCTTCACGTTTAAAAAAAACAGGTTTTTTATATGGAGACGTTCACTTTTTTAATTTTTAGTATTTGTTGTTATAGCGGCAATAGAAATACATCATTTGTGATAATTTCAACTGTCAGGCTATCACCACACCCTGGACACTTCATACAACGGGCCAGAAATGACATTTCAAAAAAGGAATGACGGAACAAACAAAATGGCGGCGAAATCCTATACGTTCGACAACCAAACTGAAACCAATCTGTATCAATCTGGGTGACGAGGGGGTGAGGTCGCAATCTAGAGAGCGGCAGGGAGTGTCCATACTCTATGTTAGTTAGTACTAATATACAGGGTCGAACACCATCGAAAAGACGAGAAAACAAATCATTCCTCACTTTACGTGTGAGGGAGGTACCCTAAAAAAAATGTCTAAGTATTTTATTATGGGTATCATTTAAGCTATCACCAATTTAATTAGTTTTGTGTTTCTTAAATAATAGGGTTTGTCCTCAAAATAGTAGATCTGTCACCAAAATGTAGTCACCAAACAATGCAAAATCAGTTCCACAATAAATCACCTAAAATCCTGAGATATAAGGTCTAGTACCAAATAAATGTTTTTGTATGTATTATAATAGGTGTGTCCTAATAAGTATTTAACCAAACTAATTTAAAGAGATCACCAATAAATCATATTGAGTGGTCGACGGAGCCCCTTCGGGGCTCCCTACTTCTGTATTCTCATGTCAAACCTAACACTACGACTGTGCGGGGAGGCGAGCTAAGCTCGCCTCCCCGCACAGTCTTCGAACCTAACGGATCCGAGTCGGGGTGCTCCGCAAGTCCGAGCTCGCTTCCTTGGTGACAGATCTACCATTCTGAGCACAGAGCTATTATTTAAGTAACAAAACTGTTATTATAAGAACGAAGTTTATATTCATGTAATGCAATATAATTTTATTGGTTATCGATCTCTTATTTTACACATATATTAACATTAATTTGATAATTCATACCTGGGAACAATTTTTATTTATCTGAGAACGAAAATATTTCGTGGCGATAGTAGATCTATTAGGTGATACAACTTGATGACAAATATAAATTTTGGTGATAGAAAATATAGTTCCCTTTATAGTAATATGTAGTTATATACAGGATGTAACAAATTCGTTGTAGGTCCCATTAACCGGGGCTTCTACTCATCATACTGAACAACTTTTGTTCTACGACTTTGCTGAAAACATATTTTTTTTCTCTTGATACAAATCGATCAGCTGATCGACCAATTTTGTGCATTTTAGTATGGAGGGTCCAAATTTTTATTCGAGAATTGACTATGGGTTCCTTGCAGAATGTTGTTCAGTATGACGAGTAGAACCCCCAGTAAACGGGACCTACAACGAATTTGTAACATCCTGTATATAACTACATATTAATCACGCCGATATAGTGATATAATAAAATACTTGGACATTTTTTTTAGGGTACCTCCCTCACACGTAAAGTGAGGAATGATTTTTTTTCTCGTCTTTTCGATGGTGTGGCGTGTCGTTGTATAGGTGGAGTGGTGGTCGTAAATATTGTGGGTGTAAACCTTTTTTAAATTTTTAGTTTGCGAAATATTAAGCAAATGCTGATAATTGTAATGTTAAATGTTAGAGTCATTGGCTTCCCCCTGCCGGCTAAACCACTAATTCAAGCAGTTTAAAAATGGAAATAGTAGGAAATATAATAAATTAACAAATAAATAATATTATCATAGCCCAGTAGGCTTTCTTAGCTTAGGAATAACAGTCGAACAACATGAAAATTTTGATTTGTAAAAAAAAATTCATACAAAATGTTGCATGCCAATTGCAAAAATAACTTTGTTTTTTTTTAAAATATATTATATTTTTATTTATTGAAGTGCGAGTCGGTGTACGTTTATTCGACTCTCTTATGATGAAGGAAAACATCGTGAGGAAACCTGTACACGCCTGCGAAGAAACTCGAGCTGTGTGTGAACTCGACCTACCAGCACTGGGCCCGCGTGGTCGACTAAGGCCCGATCGCCCTAATTTAGGGCAGGCTCGATCGAACCCTTTGGTGGGGACGTATATGAGCTGATATAGTGATTTATTGAAAAAAATACGGACTGCAGAAGCAACGTACTTACAGCAAAAAGGAGGATAATGATTTTGACCGGTGTTTTACAAATAAGTAAATTAACTAAAATGACCAATCACTAGTCATCGATGTCAATCCAATTTTGTATTTTATTGAATTTCCTTTCAACAAATCGTCACAAATGTTAGGTACAAGTACTTCTTGGTCACTGCAGTGTTCGGCTAATATACACTTACTCATAAGTAGTTTCGCCAAATTGCATTTAAAAGAATACTCAGTTGTCCGAACTCCAGGCAATTAATCACTTTGCTACGGATAATAAGAGGTGTCTACAATGTTTCTGACAAAATGAGAACATCCTATGTGTCATCAGTTCTGTCATCATACTCGTACAAGTATGTTATGTCCGGTAATCTAGTGAGAAAAAATGCATTTTCAAGCGACTTCCATAAAGCAGGAGGTTCTCAATTTTTATTATTTATTTTTATTTATTTATTTATTTATTTATTTATTTGCCAGGAAAAAATACAATACAAGTAAATTTATAGAACGGTGGTCCCTACACTAGGCTAAGCCTGTATCGTAGGGGCCGTGAGTGTAAACAATTTCCATGCTTAAGGCAAGCCGACAGTAAAGAATAAAACTAAAACTAAAATTTTAAATTTAAACTTAATAAACATAGTCATGCATAATAGAAAGTGAGTGAGTTGTGTATGTGTGTGTGTGTGTGTGATGTGTGTGTGTGTGATGTGTGTGTGTATGTTTCGACTGTATGTTTTTTTATGTGTGTTACCTCAGAACTTTTGACTGGGTGAACCGATTTTTATGATTCTTTTTTTATTTGAAAGCTAGTGCTTCCCGTGTAGTCCCATATTAATTTTATCAAAATCGGGTTAGTAATTTATTAGAAAATTAACAAAAACCAAAAATAATAATGCAAAAATGTACTAAGTTGTGCGATGGAAATCGGTTTTTTAACGTGTTTAGCGTTTTCAATTATGTTTAGTTCAGTAAGACTTTTGTATCATAGTGTTTATGTTAATTTATTTTAAGCAGGTCGTGGTACGAATCCTGCCACGTACCAATGTGATTTCGAATTTAGATTTCATATGTACGTTAATCCGACGCTCTTACGGTGAAGGAAAACATCGTGAGGAAACCTGCACACGCCTGAGGAGAAACTTGCAGGTTGTGTGTAAAGTCGACCAACCCGCACTGGGCCCGCGTGGTCGACTAAGGTAAGGCCCGATCGCCCTAACTCAGGGTAGGCTCGAGCCCCTCGGTGGGGATGTATATGTGCTGATAAGATGATTTTAGGCAGGTGTTGGTGTTTTGACAGTGATGACATACGGAACTGAGACATGGTCGCTTATAGGGGCCTCATAAGAACGCTCAAGGTCACCCCAAGGGCGATGGAGCGAGCTAGGCTCGGAGATTCCCTACGCGATGAAATCAGATATATAAGGAGATTCGTAGGAGAAAGGTTCTTATGTAGGGTAGGGTAGGGTAGTGTAGTTTAGTGTAGTGTAGGGTAGGGTAGGGTAGTGTAGTGTAGTGTAGTGTAGTGTAGGGTAGGGTAGGGTAGTGCAGTGTAGTGTAGTGTAAGGTGGTACGAAGTTCGCCGGGAATACTAGGACCTAATATTTATTTCTATGGCGATAAGCGTCGGTGGCGCAACGGCAAGGGCTGCTACCTTCTATATAGGAAGTACATTTTTGAACTTTAGCCAGTTCAATTCCCGGGTGTGGCGTGTTTTCAAAAATGAGTGAATGCAGACTTGCATATTTTTAAAAATAAAGGAATGTTTCCTTTGAGTAAAACTTGCTTAATCTACTTTTTAAAGTAATATTTTTTAATCTTTGCTTTCTCCAGTATTTAGAGTACTTCCCTTCCAGGTGCGGTTACAAAATTTCAGCCTAATATGTAATCGATCGTTAAAGCTCCTTGAGTAAAGAACGCTTAAATGACAGCAGCGTCAGCGTGACTTTGCGACAGCCGAAAGCTCTGGGCGGACGTGGCATGATCCGTTGCCCGCGCAACTTGCGTCATGCCAGGCCTGCGTGTGCGCCGCTCGCCGCCGCCGCCGCCGGTGAAAGCAGCTTCTATAGGAAACGAGTGCAAGGCCGGAGTGTGGACGTGCTGAAGATGGCAGATGAGGAGGAAAACTTGGGTTTAACCGATCTGTTAACTCGCGACGGTGACGAAGACGAAGCTAACAGGTCACGTATATTTGCCTTATTACGCAGTTTAGGTACGACGTAATACACCATCGTCTGAAAAAACATTGTTAGCATGTGACCAGCAAAGTATTAAGACTATACATAACAAGAAGGGTAGGGAAAACTCGGGCAAAGTGCATAGCTCAGGTAAAGCGAACAATTGAATTTTCTAAAAAAAAAACAATAACAGGAATCGTTTCATACCATTCAGCGGCTTCAAATTTAATGAAATTCAAATTAAATTTATTTCGGATAACTTAGTCCACCTAAGAATTGTAGTTTTAGTAACAAAAGCATATTTTACAAAGTGAATTGTACTTTCTCGTGTAAAAGTATAACAGCATGTCAAAAGTACTAAAAATGAAAGTAGTATTATAGAAGCAAGCATTATTATAATAAACGGATTTATTTTCATTAAAAAAAATCCGTTGTGTGAGGGCTTGCCTTTGACAAATTTCTCTAGAATAACTATTACTGCAACAAGAATAAAAAAAAAATATTCAGGGTAAAGTGGGTTAATTAATAGGCACACTTTTGATAGTTACTACTTGCAAAGTTTCTTCAAAATCATTACAGATTTTTTTTGTGATTTTTGCATTTTTCGTTATTTTGTTGTAATTCAGCAGCTACCATTTAAAAATTGCCAGTAAAACTGATACTACCGCATAATAGTACATTAAAAACAAAACAAAAACTACTTTTGCAACATTTCACCAAAATCGTCAGAGCCATTTGATTTTATATGTATTTAAGATTTTTTAACTTTTCATTTTGCCAACCAAGCTAGAAGTCACTCAGATTCTTTTGACAATTTATCACAAAGCTCTTAATTGCAGAATTTGATGTCAATCGGACCAATTATTTAGCTGCTACGAAAAGCGTGACGGACGGACCCACAGAAACACGCTTTAGTCAAAGTATATATATATATATATATATATATATATATATTAGTACTAACATACAGATGGACACTCCCTGCCGCTCTCTAGATTGCGACCTCACCCCCTCGTCTCCCAGATTTATACAGATTGGTTACAGTTTGGTTGACGAACGTATAGGATTTTGCCGCCATTTTGTTTGTTCCGTCATTATTTTTTTGAAATGTCATTTCTGGTCCGTTGTATGAAGTGTCCAGGGTGTGCTTTTGGTAAACATGTTTTTGTGTTTATACCTAGTGATATAGAACTCATTTTGAATAAAATTTAAAAAAAAATATTTCACAATGATTATACTTTGTTTTGCTCTCTCGCTGCGCTCGGTCGCTTAAAAGTATTAAGATTAAAAAAAATACAATTGATAAGCTCTTGGCATCATCTTATTTGATGATAAGTGGCGATAATGCCGAAAATGAAAGCGGGCTTACCAAGATTCCCCAACGCAATGGAGAATTAGCTTCTTATCTTCAAGCCATGACACACCAATGCTGTTAAAATTGATGTTTAGCGGTCCCCCTACGCGACGACTCTTAGATCAAAATATAACTACTTATATTAAACTGATAGGGCCAAAACATTTTATTTTCTACTATTCAGAGGTTTTCTGTCGGGGGTTTTTTAAATTTATAATTTAAGATTTATTTCATAATTTTTAATGTTTACTTATCTTAAACACCATACCTCTGCTATCAGATGTAAAGGAGTTGGGTATCCTACGGATACCAAGAGATGCTGCAGCATCAGGTCAAGGTTAACATGTTCTATCTAAAACCTATTCATTGAGACTATTGCAATGAGCCCAAATACGATTCATTTGCTGTTAGTTGGTGAGGAGTTGGGTATCCCGCAGATTCCAGAAGATGCTGCAGTATCAGGTCAAAGTTACCACGTTCAATGTAACACCTATTCATTGAGACTATTCCAATGAACCCAAACACGATACATCTGCTGTAAGTTGGCAAGGATTTGGGTATCCTACAGATTCCAGCAGATGCTGCAACATCAGGTCAAGGTTACCATGTTTTATCTAACATCTATTCATTAAGACTATTCCAATGAGCCCAATACGATGCCTCTGCTGTAAGTTGGTGAGGAGTTGGGTATCTTGCAGATTCCAGGAGCTGCTGCAGCATCAGCTCAAGATTACCATGGTTTTGCAATATTATTACAGTTACAGAGCATTGAATTTCTAATCGATCAGACCAGTATAAGTTAACCACATCCCTTCATCACCTAGATAAGAATTGATGATTTTCAAACGGCTGAACAGAATTTTAGATCGCCCTAATTCAGGGTAGGCTCGAGCCCTTCGGTGGGGACGTATATGAGCTGATACGATGAACAGATCTGTATAAACTATAGCAAAGAATCACATCGATCACGTCAAAAACCGCATCAAAATCGGTCTTTAAGAACTATGATGCCACAGACAGACACACAGATGCACACGTTAACTTATAATAACAACCTCCTTTTGCGTCGGGGGTTAAACATGAGCCGTAGCGGGACGCATGCGCAACGCCGGTCGGCTACAAGTAGTGCCGCGAAGGACTACTCCCGCAACAAAAAGCCCGGTCCGTCGGTCGGTATATGAAGGAGACAGGAGTACGCGACTGCCCGCGGTCGTCCAAGATGAAGAAAGTGACGAAACGTTTAGTCGCCAACTGAGAAACCTTTTGTTGGTTATACACCTTCTAGCTTTTGCCCGCGGTTTCGCCCGCGTGGACTTCGTTTTTTAGGGCTCCGTACCCAAAGGGTTAAAACGAGACCCTATTAATAAGACTTCGCTGTCTGTCTGTCCGTC
Organism: Coleophora flavipennella; assembly: GCA_947284805.1. Lineage (NCBI taxonomy): Eukaryota > Metazoa > Arthropoda > Insecta > Lepidoptera > Coleophoridae > Coleophora > Coleophora flavipennella. The sequence continues at coordinate 12,723,355 of OX369295.1, forward strand.
CGTCCGTCTGTAACAGAACCGTGGTAGCTAGACAGTTGAAATATTCACAGAATATTTAGTAATATATTCTTTTTAAAAATAAATAATAAAATAAACATAAAACAAATATTTCAGGGGGCCTCCCATACAACAAACGTGATTTATTTGGCTCATTTTTGCTCGATATTGATAACGGCAACAGGTAGACGCTTGAAATATTTACAGAATATTTAGTGATATTTTCACTTTTAAAATAAATAATTAAATTAAAATTAAATTAATATGAATATCCCATACAATACACGTGATTTTTATAGATAATGGTACGGAACCCTTCGTGTGCGAGTCCGACTCGCACTTGGCTGGTTTTCGAGGGTGAATGGTGCGAACGTACACACAAGTTTTATCTATATACCTTCGGGTACTAACCACTTTCCACCTCAACCTATTTCTATGCAAAAAACACGTCAAACCGTTGCTCCGTTGCGACGCCGACGTGCGCGAGCCTTGAAAACAGTTTTCCCCAGATCCCCTGGGAACTATGTCGGACTATGCTAATTAGTAGTCTAAGTAATTTCCTATCCCCTCACCATCTCTTTGCAAAAAATCTCAATCTCTCAATCCGTTGCTCTGTTTTTAAGGTCCGATGTTAAGGTCTTTTAAAAAGTCTTTTTCAGATCCCTCAGGAACTCTATCGGACTACTGTGCTATTTTCACGGGATAAAAAGTAGCGAATGTCCTTCTCCATGACAAAAGCTACGCGCATACCTAATTTCACCAAGGCCGGTAAAGTAGTTGAAGCGTGAAGATGTAACAAATAAACACATTTTCATATTTATAAATATAATATTAGCAAGGATACATATATGCTTAGCCTACTTTAGCAGTCTTTATGTTTATTTTCTGTATGTTAGTAAGTTCCTACCTACATAATAACTTTTGTGGCAAAGCCTGTACTCCTGCGACACCGACAGTTTTGCAGCACAGGGAGTACAATCTATTTTAATCTTTCCTGACCCAATCTCGTGACAAGATTCCTTCTGGACCTTATAGACTTTTAAAATTGAAAAACCCTTGACAAAATCTCATTTTTATCCTTCCTGTCCCAATCTTCAAGATTCCTTCTGGACCTTATAGACTTTTAAAATTGAAAAACCCTTGACAAAATCTCATTTTTATCCTTCCTCTCCCAATCTTCAAGATTCCTTCTGGACCTTATAGACTTTTAAAATTGAAAAACCCTTGACCAAATCTCATTTTTATCCTTCCTGTCCCAATCTTCAAGATTCCTTCTGGACCTTATAGACTTTTAAAATTGAAAAACCCTTGACCAAATCTCATTTTTATCCTTCCTGTCCCAATCTTCAAGATTCCTTCTGGACCTTATAGACTTTTAAAATTGAAAAACCCTTGACAAAATCTCATTTTTATCCTTCCTGTCCCAATCTTCAAGATTCCTTCTGGACCTTATAGACTTTTAAAATTGAAAAACCCTTGACCAAATCTCATTTTTATCCTTCCTGTCCCAATCTTCAAGATTCCTTCTGGACCTTATAGACTTTTAAAATTGTTACTGTGTTATTTTTGTGTTTTATGTGTTAATTTTAAGTATATAAGGAGTATATTTTAATGGTGAGGCAATGTACAAGCTTCTAGTGATTTTTGATTTCTAATGTATAGCAACACTATTGTCTGTGGATATAGTGTCTGTGGTAAAGAATCTAAAAATGATGGTTTTTTGTGTTGAGAAACGAAATGTGATTTTTGTAGTAATTAGGAAACCCTGGATACAATAAATGACTAAATCAAGAAAGTAATATTTTATTAAACAAACTGCACGTCACTAATAGTGGTAGCAGAGCGCGGTTGAAGAAAAACAGTGAAAATTCATTCAACAATATGGCGGAGTCGAAGTTGTACAATTTAAAACCATTTGATGGAACGGGATTTTCGACGTGGTTGTTCCGCATCAAAGGTATACTGCGAGAACATGATTGTGAAGAGGCAATTAATAATTCAGCATTTGCAAGCAGACCTGACAGCAAAAAGTTGGAGGCAAAGGCCCAAAATATCATCATTAGCGGCGTAGCGGACACGCATCTCGAGTACATAAAAAATGAAAATACGGCCTACACGATGATCAAAAGACTAGAAAATAACTTTTTGAACAAGAGTACAAGAGGAAAAATATACATAAGGAGGAAACTAAGTGAAATTAAATACGATGATAGGTTATCTATGATTCAGCACATAAATAATATGGAGGAGCTGTTTTCACAATTGAAGGATGCTGGTACTACATTGTCTGAAGAAGAAAAGATAAATTACTTATTACTATCCATGCCGAAGTCATATGAAGTTGTAGTTACCACTCTAGAAACTATACCGGACCTGAAACTAGATCTTGTAAAGGATAGACTATTAGGAGAAGAGGAGAAGAGAAAAAGTCAAAAAGGAGGATATGGATATGACCACAATGTTTTTCTGTGTTACAATTGCAATATGCCAGGGCATAAACAATATGAATGTAAAGTGGCACGAGGCAACAGATTTTCAGTACAAAGATCTCGAGGACAGAGATGGAATGCAGGTCGAGGACAAAATGCAGGTCGAGGATGGAATGCTGGTAGTGAACAAGAATGGAATACTGGTCGTAGTCAAGGAATTTCTACTGGACGTGGACAAGGATGGATTACTGGTCGTGGAAGAGGAAGGAATACCAGACGAGGACAACGATTCGGTACAGGACGTGGTCAAGAAAGACAAAATTACACATATTCTGCGGAATCAGGTGACGTGGACATAGCATTCGCGGCAAATTCAGGTGATGTGCACAATTATAATAATAGTGAAAAATTAATTTGGTGTGTAGACTCAGGGTCATCTGACCACTTGACGAATAGAAAGGACTTGTTTTCTGAATACGTGGAGCTCAAAGTTCCTAAAGTGATTGCAGCAGCCAAAAGCGGTGTGGTGTTAAAAGCAGTCGGTATCGGAAACATCAAAGTGAAATGTTTTGTGGGCAGAAAATCAATGGACTGTACTATTAAAAATGTATACTTTGTGCCAGAGTTGCGAAAGAACTTACTGTCGGTTTCTAAACTAGAAAATAGTAACATGCGAGTTGAATTTTCACATGGAAAAGTTAGAGTTTATTACTATAATGATTTGATTATGATTGGAAATAATGAAGGGTCATTATATACTGTTGAAATGGAACCAAATAATTCAAACTGTAATTTTGTGTCTAACAATGATAATGAAGTAGTACAGCTGTGGCACCGGCGCTTTGGTCATTTGGGGTTAAGAAACTTGAGTATTTTATCAAATAAAAATTTAGTAGACGGCTTAAATGATTTGAAAAATTTAAAAATCAATGAACATGCACTTTGTGAACCCTGCATATTAGGAAAAATGACAAGACAACCATTCAATAGGAAAGGATATAGAGCTAAGAAACCGTTAGAGTTAATCCACACTGATGTATGTGGTCCAATCTCTCCAGTAACTAGAGATGGGTATAGGTATTTCCTAACCTTTATTGATGATTTCACTCATTTCACTATGATATATCTTTTAAAAGAAAAGTCCGAGGTCTATGAAAAATTCAAAAGTTATTATTCCTATGTAACTAATTGTTTTAATGCTAATATACTTAAACTCAGGGCTGACAATGGGGGTGAGTATACTTCAGGTGAACTTCAGAGATTCTGCAATGAAAACGGAATAATGATTCAGTACACAGTTCCATACAATCCGGAGATGAACGGAGTTGCAGAGAGAATGAATCGAACGATAATGGACAAGGCTAGAACAATTTTATCTGATTCAGGTTTAGGAAAGGAATTTTGGGGAGATGCTGTTTTGTATTCTGCTTACGTAACCAACAGGAGCCCAACAGTGGGGAAAGAGAAAACACCATATGAATTATGGACTGGGAAAAAGCCGGATGTTTCATCGATGAGAATATTTGGAAGTATTGCATACAATCATGTGCCAAAACAAATAAGACAAAAAATTGATAATCCCGGAAAAAGAATGATCATGATTGGTTATAGCTCATCTGGATATAGATTATATGATAAAGAAAATAAAAGGACAGTGGTTGGAAGAAATGTTATATTTGATGAAAAGAGAAACAAGGAACAAAATACACACTACTTCCAAGTACCCGGAATGGACCAAGAAAAATCAGGTGATGAAGAAACATACAATGAAGAAGAAAATGAAAACAATGAAAAAGAAAAATATAGTCAAGATGAAGAAAATTTTAAAGAAAATACAGGGAGTGAACAAAGAAGACAAGAAAAAACACATAACGAATGTGAAGGACAGGATAAAGATATTTCAGCAAAGAAACAAGAAAAATACAGTGAAGGAAACATAGGACCAGGGAGAGAAAAAAGAAGAACAAGAAAACCAAAATGGCAAGAAGATTATGAAATAAATTTAGAAGATGAAAATGATGAAGCTTTATTTGCTTTGATAACAAGTCATGAAGATGTCCCAAAGAACTACGAAGATATAGAAGGGAGAGAAGATGAAAGAAAATGGAGGAAAGCGGTTGAGGAAGAATTGAAAGTTATAGATGAGAGTAAAACTTGGAAAATTGTACCCAAACCGGAAAATGAAAAGTTAATTGACTGTAAATGGATATTTACCACAAAAGATGTAGGTAATGAAGAAATTTGCAAAGCCAGATTAGTAGTACGTGGGTTTAAGCAAAAAGATAAAATAGAAGATACATATTCACCAGTTTTGAAACTACAGACATTAAGGATTTTGTTATCTGTGGCTGCTTACAAGGATCTTCACATAAGTCAAATGGATGTGAAAGGAGCCTTTTTGTATGGAGACATTAATGAGGATGTGTATCTCAAACCTCCAGAAGGACTTGAAATACCACAAGGTTATGTGTTGAAATTAACAGTCACTATATGGACTGAAAAAGTCACCTAAATATTGGTACGAAAAATTCAATAAAACGATTACTGGATATGGGTTTAAAAGGTCACAAAATGATTATTGCTTATATACTAAAGGAAATGTATATCTTTTATTGTATGTTGATGACTTGCTAATTTTAGGAGAGGATGTACAGGAAATTCAGAAAGTGAAAGATTTTTTATGTACAAAATTCAGAATGAAAGATTTAGGTAGCAACAATCTAACATATTTAGGAATTTCCATTGACAAGTTACCAGGGGAAGTTCATATAAATCAAACCAAATATCTCAAAGGAGTTTTGCAAAAATATAATATGCAAGATTGTAAAGGGTGTGAAACACCTATGGACCAAAACTTTATTCTGAACATTGAAAACAGTGAAGTTGATTTTAGTTGGGAACACAAGTGCAGATCATTGATTGGATCTTTAATGTACGCAATGATAGGGTCTAGACCGGATATTGCCACTGCTGTAGGGTACCTAAGCAGGTTTCAATCAAAGCCGTGTGAAAAATTATTTAAAGCCTTAAAAAGAGTATTAAGATATATTAAGCAGACTGTTAACTATTCTTTGATTTATAAGAAATGTGATTGTGATCCAAGCTCTGTATTAGTTGGCTATGCGGATGCTGACTTTGCCAGAGACATAAGTGATAGAAAGTCAACATCTGGATACTTGTTTAAGCTTTTTAAGAACACTATAATTTGGAAGTCAAAGAAACAAACCACTGTTGCTCTCAGTACAACTGAGGCTGAGTTAGTATCACTATGTGAATCATCTATGGAGGGTTGTTGGTTAGTAAAAATATTATTTGATCTTAATATTGTAATTAAAAGTTTTGACATTTTTGAAGATAATACTAGTACTATCAAAGTTGTGAAAAACCCAGATCAAAAACGATTAAAACATTTGGATATTAAGTATAATTTTATCAAACAAAAAGTGGAAGAAGGTATTATTAATGTTAAATATATTTCAACTAAAGAGCAAATAGCTGACATATTGACTAAACCTTTACCTAAAATTCAACTGTATAAGTGTGTAGAGTGGATAGGACTAGAAGATTGTTACATTGAGGGAGAGTAATGGTGAGGCAATGTACAAGCTTCTAGTGATTTTTGATTTCTAATGTATAGCAACACTATTGTCTGTGGATATAGTGTCTGTGGTAAAGAATCTAAAAATGATGGTTTTTTGTGTTGAGAAACGAAATGTGATTTTTGTAGTAATTAGGAAACCCTGGATACAATAAATGACTAAATCAAGAAAGTAATATTTTATTAAACAAACTGCACGTCACTAATATATTTAACAACTATATTTAAGGTCTTTCTCCCTATTTTAAATTATTTTTGCTACAGTAGGTAGATTCGCGTTGACCTCCCTCCATATCTTCTTCCTCTCATCAACCTTGATAGCGAGTACGTGTCCACCTGGCGACCAGCCGACATCCCACGTGCTAAACGTGTGACTGTTCACGTAGTCTAGAGAGCGAAACAAGTGCCTTGACATCTTGACTCGTCGAGACATGTCTCCGCTGCGTATATGCGCGTGCGTCGGAAAACGTATTCGTCGTCGTCACTAGCAAGATCTTACATGTTTTCGAGACGATAATCGTTTGTGTAGGAAACAAATGCTGAAAGTTATATTTCAAGTAAGTGGTATGTTCCAGGGAACCGCTGTTACTAGATCAAAACGCAAACTCTTACTAGTAAACACTGGGTGGGCCTCCTACGGGGTCAGTGTGTCTTCATCATGAGTCATCGAGTTTAGAAAACGGAATTGGTGTAAACCGTAGGTATTTAAAAAAATCGATGGCATGAGGTAACATTCTAATGCACAGATTATGCGTTTAATAGGTTATAGGTTACTTTGGTATTATGTCACAAAATTAATTAGGTATGATTATTATTTAAAGTTATTATAGATAGTTACTTAAACCAGTTTTTAGGGTTCCGTGCCCAAAACGGGAACCTATTACTAAGACTCCACTGTCCGTCCGTCTGTCACCAGGCTGGTATTTCATGAACCGCGATAGCTAGTTGTAATTTTAAAAGTTGAAATTTTCACAGATGATGTATTTCTGTTGCCGCTTTAACAACAAAAACCAAAAATTAGAAAAAGTGAAAGTCTCCATAAAAAATTTTTTTTTTTTTTATAACGTGAAAAAACTAGCGCCATCTACTCGCAATTTACCGGTTTTTAACATAAAACCAAATTATCTTTGATTAAAACTAGGTACAGCAATTCAATGATGGGAACCACTTTTAATTTTTTTGATCCAGTAGTTTTAGGGTTGTGCGCGGGAGGCGCGTCACAAATCCCACGCGAACAGAGTCGCGGGCGGCTACTAGTTCATGTGAATAAAATTAATGTTACCTCCATTGACTTATATATTACTGGCGTAGTTGCCTCCATGAAAGCACAGTTCTCCGTCGATCTATTGGCCACACTATCATACCTTATCTATGAGCAGAGTTTTTTGGCGGGATTTGTGGTGATCACGTTTGCAGTTTCACTTTAGTGTTTTGCATTGTTTTCTGCTAAAATTTGCTTCAAAAAGTGTTGTGTTTTGGAGAAAATAGTCTGGTGCACGTGAGCAATGTACACCAAGAAAATAGTCTGGTGCACGTGAGCAATGTACAACAAGAAAATAAAACGAAGGAGGACCTGAACACCCGGCTTGTACTTACGGGGTGCAGTTTTATAGACACCCCACTGCATCCGGGTGGTCCACCTGGTCCTTCTTGACAAGAACTCCACAGATGATTTGTAATGCACCAACACCAGCATTACAAATCAAAATAGAAATTATGATCAATAATTTGAAGACTGTCTCAAAAGGGTTCGTACCCAGAGACGTAAATATATACCCTCGGAAAATGCCAGGAAAAATAATAATGTACCGTTGTCATGCTCGTCGTAGTACTTAGTAGCGCACTCGTGTGTAGTCTCCATTATTCAATTAGCAACTTAATATTTCATAATAATTTCATTTCAATAGTTTTACGTGCGTATGTTGGTTTTGAACTATGACGTCATTTGAGCCACCTGGACTAACATTGCGGTAGGCGCCTTTTCTTCTCGCGAAGATCACGCGCATAATGCATGGGAAAAAATAAACTTAGTTACAAGCCATTGCGCAATTATTTTGGCCATGTTTGTCGCACTGACTGTAACTTCTTATTTCTTGACTAGCTCTTCCCTGCGTCTTCGTCCGCGTGGATAACTGAACGTGACAAATTATTAATATACCACATCAAAATGAATCAATCTTGATTATTTATAGATTATAGTACTTTATAATGATTATAGGCATCACAGATTTTAATTTTAAAATTTTAGCTGTAATAAATAATAGTCTTTGAGACATACCAACTGACAGACGTCTGCGGACGTGGCGAAACTATAAGAGTTCCTCCTATACAATGGAAAAAAAATCAATATTATATTAGAGTTTTGACCACTACAGCGGTACAGTTTGGCTTGTCTTATCTCTCCAAGAAATTTCTCCCAAACAACCCAAAAGCATAATCGGAACTCCATCTTTATATAGGGGTACGGTAGCACTACCTCGGTCTATAGCCGCTTGACAGTCCGCGCTTTATTCGAGGCCTATCACAGGGGCGCATGATATGCTGGCTGAAATCGCCGCGCGCGCGCGTAGTAAATAAAAGATTATCTCTAAATGTACTTAGGCTACGAAAATTAAAAAAATACTAACGGCTACAAAATCCTATGATTATAATTAAACTATGTTTTCTGAATCGATTCGTATTAAAGTAATCGGTAAAACCGATATTAGTGTCCCCCCTCTAATCGGGCCTCTTCGTCGGCTACCTAGGTAGCCTTCAACTGATGACAATAGAGCTCGATTGGCTGCCTATTAGGTAGCCTCTAACTGTCAAGAGGATAATGCTTATATTGGATGTATTACGAGCTCGTTTTCATCGGTCTTGCTATGGATCACCTAAAGGCGCCCGCCCCCGCGCTGCCAGCTTGTTTTTAGGGGTAAGTATTACCCGCTCACACATCCGAGAGATTTAAATGTGCGCTATTTGACCAAGACCACCGTACGCGCAATAAATCAGTTTCTCAAGGGACGGTACAGTTTCACAAGAGACCGTGGGAGTTGTACCGTCCGCTGGTGTTCGGCAATCATCCCTCTTTGTTTTTGAAGTGAAAACTTTTTTAGGCGCATTGGGAATTTTTTGAGATGAAAAAAACCATGTTACCATAACCAACCGACACCAACACCTTACCAGGGACACTCGCAGGGTCAAAACTTTGTAAACTGTAAAAAAATACTTCTGTCGGCACGCCCGGAGTGCTTTTATAATTTGTTTTTGCTAATGACGCTTTTTTTAAATTGCTAACATAGGACGACAACAACTTATTAATGTTTTTACTCGAAAAATGATTGTTAATAAATTTTAATAAAACTTTGTGTCTAGGTACTATAGAGGCAAAGTATACATATTAGTAGTAACGTACAGTATGGACACTCCCTGCCGCTATCGTAATCTACAATTGCGACCTCACCCCCTCGTCACGCAGATTGATACAAATTGGTTACAGTTTGGTTCTCGAACGTATGTGATTTCGCCGTGATTTTGTTTGCTCCGTCATTTGTTTTTACCCGACTGCGCCAGAAGGAGGGTTATGTTTTTCGAGAGTATGTATGTATGTATGTATAATTGTTTGGCACGCTCTGCAGCCTGAACGGCTTGATGGATTTTAGCTTGAGACGTGTCGTTAGATTCGTATTTACTGTGAGAGTGACACTGGAACTGATTCAATAATAAAACTAAAAAAATGAATAAAATAAAAAACGGTAATTTAAAAAACTAAAAAACCCGCCTGCGTTTCTGTGTAATTTGGAAATGAAAAACCCTAAAACAAGAAAGTCGTCATACCCGATTGCACTTAACTTAAGAAAAATTGTAGCAGTCGGGACCCATTCTAGAAATGGAGGCATAGTGAATTGAGAGCACATACCTATATTCCATTGCAGATTACTCCAATATACTGACTAGACGGCCGACTTTCTAGAATGGGTCCCGACTGCTACAACTTTTCTTAAGTTAAGTGCAATCGGGTATGACAACTTTCTTGTTTTAGGGTTTTTCATTTCCAAATTACACAGAAACGCAGGCGGGTTTTTTATTTTTTTAAAGGGTGTCAATTAAATGGTTAGCATAGTATTGTTATTTCTGTGAGCAGAAAAATATAATCGGTGAGCAGAAATAGCTAATTGGTCAGCAACTCATGGTCAGCAAACATTTCAAAATCAATCAGCAATTTATGTCATTCTGGATGGCTGTAATTATTTTAAACATCCCCGTACTACACTCTTCCTACAGTGTTGAGTGGTCGACGGAGCCCCTTCGGGGCTCCTACTTCTGTGTTCTCATGTTAAACCTAACACTACGACTGTGCGGGGAGGCGAGCTTAGCTCGCCTCCCCGCACAGTCTCCGAACCTAACGGATCCGAGTCGGGGTGCTCCGCAAGTCCGAGCTCGCTTCGCTCGCTCCCGCTTCCATTTAGAACTCCCCGTACCACACTCTTCCTACAGTGTTGAGTTGTCGACGAAGTCGGACCCGCGTGCTTTCCCCGCCCTGATACTCCCACATCCCCCTGGGATCCTGCTTATAGACATGTTTTTCTGCCGCTCAATCATGAAATCTTGCCGCTCAAGTAGTTATTTTGTGGACTGAATGTTTATTATGCATTTCAAATATATATGTGTCGGAGGGTCATTGAAAACGCGACCAATACCAGCTCGAGATAAGTTTACATAGTTACACTTTGTTTGGATCAAACGTCAGGTATTAGTACCTGGGTGAAACCGGTGGTGGCGTGACGATCGCTTGTACTCGTGAGACGATCGTTTGTGGTAGCAAAGATGATGTATTAACGGAAGGCTGTTTGTGCTGCCACACTGAGTTGAGAATTTATTAGATCTGTGGAGAAGCCAGATTAGCTGGACGTCAGTCTCGGAGCAGACACTTTTTGACGGAGCGTCGAGCAGAACACATGCAGTGGTGATCTGTGAGAAAAATGGACGTGTCACGCCATCGCTGTGATCACCGCGTTTGCATCCATTGTTATCCAAGGCATCCTGTACAATTTCGATTACCAAATGATCAAGACTATTGAAGAAGGACCTCTGTGATATAGCTGCATTGTTATTTCGACACCTACAACCGAAATAGTTAAGGAGTGAACCACGAGGCCATCCATAACCTAACCATCACCCATACCTTTGACATCAGAAGTTGGATAGTTCCCTGCGCTCGCAACAAGTGGACAACGACGGGAAAATGTGAAAATTGATGATGGAGCAGCGAAATAAAAACCACTGGCAACAATTCTTCGTGCTACAGAACCAGAACATGCTGCGATTGATTGAGGTTATGCAAGCACCATCGACTACATCTGCTGCAATCATATTGCCAGCATTCAACCGGAATATACCGGAAGCTAATCCACGTGCACGGCGCTCAACTGTCGATATCTCCCTTACGGAACGACCATTGGAATGAGGTGACAGCGTGGGCTGTGCTGGCAGCAGCGGAGATGCACGCGAGCGGCGCGTGCGGCTTCTGCGAAGTGCGTGATGTACGCGGTGTTACGAAAATCCGGTGAGTCGTACCCCTTTTGTTTTGATAGTGGTACTAGAATAGTACGAACGTAGTACTATTACCTAATCTGTAGTGGTGCCTACTGTTCTCTCGTTAAAGAAAGTTTCGTGTATAGACTTTCGGGAGTGTGTTCAGTGCAAACGCACGATTGACTTTTATAGGCAACGCTCACGTTTACTGTACAGAACAAATATTGAGTGAGGGTAGTATTGACGGGAATCATTCAGAATTTTTATTTTTTTGTTATGCCAAACGAGTACCTACGTTCCAACCTACGTACAACAATACGTGCCAACAATATTATGATCGGTTCAGATATTTTAAATCTAGGATTGACGGTATTCTCAAACGAGTCTGTCAATAACAAAACAGCTTGACTGTCGGTAAGGATGCGAATAGAGTAGTTAGTCCCTTACCCTTCTAGTAGTGATTGCATTAGCAGCCAAAATGATGCCTTGTAGTCCTTCAAAGTGCTCTTTCACGTGCTTTCGGATAGTTCCTTGTGGCACAGCGTCGTGATTCAACGGTAGATTTAAAAACTAGAGTTTTGGTTATACAAACCTAAACCAGGATAGAAAGTATTGAAATCCCTTTAAGCTTTTATAATATTGAGACTGACATTTTTACATGGAGTAAAAAAAAAAAAACCTTTATTAGCTTTCGTAGTATTGGGACTGATATTCTCATTGATCATAGGCCAAAGTTGTTGCCTATTTTTAATAGCTTTCGTGATAAATTTGTCGAGGGCATCCTTAATGCCCCGCTATCGTGTAGACCCAATGAAGGTAGATTAATTTCGGTGACCCCAATAAAATATTTTGTTTACCAATTGTAAAAAAAAAAAAAAAAAAAGAATAATAACAGGGTAGTATGCGGAGTGCAGTGGTGGACGTCTTACGGCTGATGTGATGATGATACAGGATTCATGGGCTGGAGGCTGCGAATGTCATAAGCCCCGAAGCTTTCCCTTTTTGACGGCCTTATCATGCTGATAAAGAAAAAGGATAGCATAGAACGCAAGTGTTGATAACCGTGAAAAAAAAATGATAACATGCCTGAACGGAAATTGCTTCCTCTGATAGCTTGGAACATCGATTGACTTCATAGGTGGTCACTATTTCACCACGTCAGGCATAGCTAGTGGTTACATCAGGTGCATTCTTTACCTATTAAATCGAAATGACTGATTTTGTAACCTCTGTTCAAATACGTCCACGTGTCATTCGATCTACGTAATGCCCCCTTGTATTTGAACTTACGTTCATAAACGCTTTAGGCGCGTGGCAACGGTCAGGTGAATCTTAGCACGTTTAAACGTTGGTACTCTTAGTTAAGTGTCCTTTAAAATATGCTCACTTCCTTCGAGTATAGTAATGAGATTTCAATGTTACAAGTCCTTCCATGATGATCATTTGGCAGCAACCAAACTGTTGGGTTAACCGAGTTACGAAGTACAGCCTCCTGGAGTTGCTTCTTGGTACGAGTAAAGTAGCCTAACCTCTAAATGTCATGTTTGTCGATTACACACACAGGCTGTAATTTTATCTAAGTGAAGCACGACAACATACTAGTGATAATACGGAGAGTAACGCATCCTATTACAGGAGTTGTTAATCAGCTTGCTGCTGATGTGATAATAGACATGGGCCTCCCCCATGTTGGAGCGGTTTCACCAATTGTAAAAAAAAAAAAAAAAAAAAAAAAAGGCTACGCTTGGCGGGCTGTTTGGCGGTACAGTATGAGCGTGAAGGACGATGTTGCTTGTCCTCAAATTTTTAGTCCCTTAGTCACTTCTTGTGAAACCCTTGGGAAGAGATGGGGTGGTGTATTGCTCTGAGGCAGCGCCACTGGCTGATTTCTAGACAAAAGCTTAGTTTCACAAGTTACCTAACTTTGTGTTGTTACAAATGGAGAAGCGTTACCTACCACTTTAGATATCAAATACCGTCAGTTATTGAGGACAGACTACGTTAAATGCCCGATAGTGACAGTATTATTGACTTGGACAGAATTGATGATGGAGAGACTGAACCTCGACCATCTACTAGTGCAGATTAAGGACTTTTGTACTTGACCGTGATTTTAACGTTCACTAGTTTGTATTTTGAACCTTAGACGTAAACAATTTTTCGCAACTGGATGCCAATAGCCTCAGCCATTCGTAGACGTAGGCGTAAAACACCGAGTTGATTTTCTCGTTGCTGTGCGGCCACAACTGTGTGTGGCGTGCGTTTGGCTCGCAGGCGTATCACCGGGGAGGTGATGTTGGCAATGACCAGAAAGAGGTGATGTTTGAGATCGCTGCATGGAAGCGATAGTGTGGTTGGACACCGGAGGGAGGTGGTCCAAGAGTCGCCAGGTAGGGTGACTGTGTTTTTGGGCGGACACCTGAGAGGTTGTCTGAGAGTCGCCAGGTCGAGTGACTGTGTGTTTGGGCGGGCACCGGATGGAGGTGTCTGAGAGTCGCCAGGTTGGGTGACTGTTGTTTGTTTGGGCACCGGATGGAGGTGGCCCAGAGTTGCCAAGATGGGTGACTGTTGTGGTGATACAAAATAAGGAGCGTAACCAAACCAAGTTAGATCCCAAATACCGAGGGCCGTTCAGGGTCGTAGAGGTCTTAGAAGGTGACAGATACAAATTACAAGCTTTGGATTTGAGACGAAGTTACAAGTATGCCCATGACCGTTTACGTAGTATGTCCGAAGGTTATTTGCCTCCGGATGTTGACGATGAATCTGGTGCAGAGGCGTCTACCTTTCAATGTTAATTGTATTGACAGATCGTAACTCAATCAATTGTGTACAGTTGTAATTTTTTTCTTTATCGTTTATTTTTGTGTGTAGTACTGAAGTATTCCGACATGTTTCAGCGGTAAATGAAGAGTGCTGAATGGCGCTATATGTTTGCATGAATTGGCTGCTGCTTGTTTTGTCAGACTCGTTCTGTCATGATGTGTAGCAGGTACATTCGTGTTTTTGTAAAAAAGAAGTATCCCGTTTACCGGCTAAAACTGTTGATGGTATTCCGTCGCCTGTATAGGTGATGATGGTATTCCGTCGCCAGTATTGGTGATGATGGTGTTCCATTGCCTGGATTGGTGATGATGGTATTCCGTCGCCTGTATTGGTGATGATGGTGTTCCATTGCCTGTATTGGTGATGATGGTGTTCCATTGCCTAGATTGGTGATGATGGTATTCCGTCGCCTGTATTGGTGATGATGGTGTTCCACTGCCTAGATTGGTGGTGATGGTGTTCCGTCACCTGGACTGGTGATGATGACTGATTGGTATTCCGTCGCTTGGCGTTAGTGATGATGATTCTTTGTGGTGTCCCGCCACCCGGATGTGGTGATGTTTAGTTCTGGTGTTCCGTCGCTTGTGATTTGCGATGATGATTATGTTCCGTTCTATGTGCCCCTAAAAGTTGTAAATGGTTGTAAGGTTTCAAGCCTTGCAGCTGTGATTTACCTTGGAGACCTAAACTGATTTGAGATTGTTTGAGTTACGATGCTAATGCTGAGGTTTATTTAGTTTACGAGAGTGAAATTATTTTGGTTTTTTTTGAGACTGTTAAAATATGTCATTACCATGATTGTAGTCTTGAATTAAAGCTTCACATTATTAGTGTTGCTTTTATTCCTTGAGCTGTGGACCTTCCTAATGAAGGTCAGGATTGGCCGAACGAAATGGAATCTACTGGTTACCCTTTTCTTTTTCAGGTTAGTCACCCGAGGACGTGTGACTCGCAGGATGGCCGTGTCGGAGGGTCATTGAAAACGCGACCAATACCAGCTCGAGATAAGTTTACATAGTTACACTTTGTTTGGATCAAACGTCAGGTATTAGTACCTGGGTGAAACCGGTGGTGGCGTGACGATCGCTTGTACTCGTGAGACGATCGTTTGTGGTAGCAAAGATGATGTATTAACGGAAGGCTGTTTGTGCTGCCACACTGAGTTGAGAATTTATTAGATCTGTGGAGAAGCCAGATTAGCTGGACGTCAGTCTCGGAGCAGACACTTTTTGACGGAGCGTCGAGCAGAACACATGCAGTGGTGATCTGTGAGAAAAATGGACGTGTCACGCCATCGCTGTGATCACCGCGTTTGCATCCATTGTTATCCAAGGCATCCTGTACAATTTCGATTACCAAATGATCAAGACTATTGAAGAAGGACCTCTGTGATATAGCTGCATTGTTATTTCGACACCTACAACCGAAATAGTTAAGGAGTGAACCACGAGGCCATCCATAACCTAACCATCACCCATACCTTTGACATATGTATCTTTTTTAAATTACCGTTTTTTTAGAAATCTCATTTCACGACCGTTGTATGCAGTGTCCGGGGTGTGACAGAGGGAAGATCGTCATTCCAGGAGAAATCTGAATAAAGTACGAGCCCTTTCCATACAAACCAAGATCATTTGTAAATTTTTGAAGTGTTATTGTATAGAGGTACCCCTTTTTCTTGTAAGTGTAATGTTCATTGTTGATTTGTTAAACGACTTCAAAAAATGGAGGAGGTTTCTCAATTCGACCGTATATATATATATATATATATGTTTGTTCGCGGATAACTTCGTCGTTTATGAAGCGATTTTGATGATTCTTTTTTTGTTGGAAAGGTGATATCCAAAGGGTAGTACCATGATAAGGAAACCAGGATCTGATGGTGTCATCCCAGAGAAATCGAGAGGAACCTTCAAAAATCGTAGTGACGACTAGTGCGTTTGAAGTAGTTTTTTTTGTTTAAAATTATTATGTAAGTACTTTTCCGGAGCATACAATTGCTGTTGAAGGCTACGCGGGAAAGTTTGCACATTATTTATCAGTTTATTGTTTTCTGCAACTATTTTGTTTTTGAATAAATTTATTAAATTGAATTGAATGATTAAGTTTTAGTTAAGATGGCAGACATGTACAGAAATAAAGAGGCTATTTAAATATATAAGTAAGGATACAATAGTGTAAAATTCTTATAATTTCTATAAATAATTCTATTAAATACATAAATAGCGCAGCCTTAGGTAAACAGGGTTCTATCTGCCAAATCATCGATTCCCAATTTTTTTTTACATCAAATAGAATCGATATAACAGGTTCTATCTGTATTTATCGCGTTGAGGTAATTACTAATTGGAATAGTTCCCAAAATAAAACGTGTAAAACAAGGTTCTATGTGTAAAATTTGGTATTTTTCTTGGGCAACACTGTTCTATCTGCCATTTGTCAACAAGACGTTAATCTGTGACCATTTTCACTCGGATTTCGCTAAAATAGTGGCTAAATGGCTAGGTGGCACAGCGTGGTGGGTGGCTGTACTTAGAATTTATTTAACATGCCAGCCAACCCGCTTACAGAACACAAGATTGTAGATTGATTTTTTTAATACATCGAAAATGAAAAACAAAAAACTAAAATAGTTAAGATAATTCATATCTGCCATGATTAAATTAGATTTATTTATTTTATATTAACAATGTCATATTATGTATCATTAAAACTTATTAAATAATTTGTCAAAGGATGATATGATCGTCAGAATAGTAATTAATTAAAGAAGTACAAAAGTCACACATTAAAAGATAATCAGAAGAAAATTAAAAATAAATCACATTTATAACAATGTCATAAATAATGTAAAAAATATGTTATTAAAAATAAATCGATCGAAATTACAAGAACTATGACAATTTAGCCAATGTTATACAAATTAAAATTAAAATTTTGTGTTAATATATTCATTTGCAGAATAAAAATCGATAAATAAAGTGTTGTAAAATAAGATACTTCACAGAGAAGAGCGTTGCTCTCGAAGGTCTCCAGGAGCAGGAGGCTTGAGTATCCATACAAACGTAGCTTCGTTTTGTAATACTTCACAGAGAGGAGCGTTGCTTTCGAAGGTCTCCAGGAGCAGGAGGCTTGAGTATCCATACAAACGTAGCTTCGTTTTGTAATACTTCACAGAGAAGAGCGTTGCTCTCGAAGGTCTCCAGGAGAAGGAGGCTTGAGTATCCATAGAAACGTAGCTTCGTTTTGTAATACTTCACAGAGAAGAGCGTTGCTCTCGAAGGTCTCCAGGAGAAGGAGGCTTGAGTATCCATAGAAACGTAGCTTCGTTTTGTAATACTTCACAGAGAAGAGCGTTGCTCTCGAAGGTCTCCAGGAGCAGGAGGCTTGAGTATCCATACAAACGTAGCTTCGTTTTGTAATACTTCACAGAGAAGAGCGTTGCTCTCGAAGGTCTCCAGGAGAAGGAGGCTTGAGTATCCATAGAAACGTAGCTTCGTTTTGTAATACTTCACAGAGAAGAGCGTTGCTCTCGAAGGTCTCCAGGAGAAGGAGGCTTGAGTATCCATAGAAACGTAGCTTCGTTTTGTAATACTTCACAGAGAAGAGCGTTGCTCTCGAAGGTCTCCAGGAGCAGGAGGCTTGAGTATCCATACAAACGTAGCTTCGTTTTGTAATACTTCACAGAGAAGAGCGTTGCTCTCGAAGGTCTCCAGGAGCAGGAGGCTTGAGTATCCATACAAACGTAGCTTCGTTTTGTAATACTTCACAGAGAAGAGCGTTGCTCTCGAAGGTCTCCAGGAGCAGGAGGCTTGAGTATCCATACAAACGTAGCTTCGTTTTGTAATACTTCACAGAGAAGAGCGTTGCTCTCGAAGGTCTCCAGGAGCAGGAGGCTTGAGTATCCATACAAACGTAGCTTCGTTTTGTAATACTTCACAGAGAAGAGCGTTGCTCTCGAAGGTCTCCAGGAGAAGGAGGCTTGAGTATCCATAGAAACGTAGCTTCGTTTTGTAATACTTCACAGAGAAGAGCGTTGCTCTCGAAGGTCTCCAGGAGAAGGAGGCTTGAGTATCCATAGAAACGTAGCTTCGTTTTGTAATACTTCACAGAGAAGAGCGTTGCTCTCGAAGGTCTCCAGGAGCAGGAGGCTTGAGTATCCATACAAACGTAGCTTCGTTTTGTAATACTTCACAGAGAAGAGCGTTGCTCTCGAAGGTCTCCAGGAGCAGGAGGCTTGAGTATCCATACAAACGTAGCTTCGTTTTGTAATACTTCACAGAGAAGAGCGTTGCTCTCGAAGGTCTCCAGGAGCAGGAGGCTTGAGTATCCGTACAAACGTAGCTTCGTTTTGTAATACTTCACAGAGAAGAGCGTTGCTCTCGAAGGTCTCCAGAAGCAGGAGGCTTGAGTATCCGTACAAACGTAGCTTCGTTTTGTAATACTTCACAGAGAAGAGCGTTGCTCTCGAAGGTCTCCAGGAGCAGGAGGCTTGAGTATCCATACAAACGTAGCTTCGTTTTGTAATACTTCACAGAGAAGAGCGTTGCTCTCGAAGGTCTCCAGAAGCAGGAGGCTTGAGTATCCGTACAAACGTAGCTTCGTTTTGTAATACTTCACAGAGAAGAGCGTTGCTCTCGAAGGTCTCCAGGAGCAGGAGGCTTGAGTATCCGTACAAACGTAGCTTCGTTTTGTAATACTTCACAGAGAAGAGCGTTGCTCTCGAAGGTCTCCAGGAGCAGGAGGCTTGAGTATCCGTACAAACTTAGCTTCGTTTTGTAATACTTCACAGAGAAGAGCGTTGCTCTCGAAGGTCTCCAGAAGCAGGAGGCTTGAGTATCCGTACAAACGTAGCTTCGTTTTGTAATACTTCACAGAGAAGAGCGTTGCTCTCGAAGGTCTCCAGAAGCAGGAGGCTTGAGTATCCATACAAACGTAGCTTCGTTTTGTAATACTTCACAGAGAAGAGCGTTGCTCTCGAAGGTCTCCAGGAGCAGGAGGCTTGAGTATCCATACAAACGTAGCTTCGTTTTGTAAAATAAAGCTTAGTAATTCGCAAACGGAATCATGAATAGAAAATTAGTTTTAGCTAACCCATAGTAGTTTTAAAAGACTCAATCAATGATACCCCATTCGATAGGGTGCGTCAACAAAAAAAATCACCACCTCTTTAGATATTAAAGAGGAGGAACCCAAAAAAATTTTTTTTCAAGGTTTTATTTTACCACTGTGTCGGCGTGATTGATAGGTATGTATACCCATGACAAATCACAGCTTTCTAGTCTTCAACCATATATACAGTGTATATGGTCGAAGTTTCTAGTAGGTACATAAGGGCCGCCAGGAGGCTCGAGTTTCCATACAAACGTAGTTCTGCTCTAATACAAAAACTACATGCCAGATTCAATCCAAATTTTGCAAATATATTGAGGAGACACATATCGATTTTTGTAATTAGTTTTCGATGTACTAATATAAAACGAAAAAAATAAGAGCAGTTTCAATCTTTCAGTACAAAGCTAATTTAAGCATTCGTTTAGTTACGTTAAAATTTAATACGATGAAAACTAATTACAAACATCGATATGTGTCTACTCAATATATTTACAAAGTTTGGATTCAATCCTTCATGTAGTTTTGGTATTAAAGCGGAAATACGTTTGAATGGAAACTCGAGCCTCCTGGAGACTCTTAAGTCTAAGCCGCGGACAGACAGACAGACAGGCAGACAGACAGACATGGCGAAACTATAAGTATGATTATGGAACCCTAAAAAACGACAAAAATTGGACCAACTTTAGCTGTCTATGTCACAAAGTTTGATACTCGCTGCTGATGACGGACATCAATTGATTACACAAGGTCAATAGCAAAGCAAGGAGGGATTACGAAAAAAAATGTTAGGCACCTATACCTACCATGTGTATGCGTTGATAGTTGGTTTAATACTCAAAAGTTGATAATGGTTAATATACAACTAGCCAAGTCATCGTCGTGGCTTATCTGAAGCGATTTGTGATAAAAAAATACGTTAGGCCCCGAAATAAGTAGGTTCTTTCACAAGATAATACAAACTTACATAAATAATCCAAGCAAAGACAATGCAGTTAAAATACTGACACGTAGCCGCGAACCAGTTCTGATTTAACAAAAATGCGCATTACACGATTTTAAATCACCAATAATAAAAGCGTGATAGTTTTATTTTATTCGAAATATAAAAGAAAAATACAAAAATATTTATATTATATTTTAAATCCTTACTGATATTATTCTTAGTGAAAATGTGTTTCTTAGTTTGTTTGTTACCTTTTCACGCTTAAAAACCTAGACCAATCTTGATAAAATTTGGCATGCAGGTAGCCTGTGTCACGGGGAAGGACAAATCCTACTTATATTATCTAGTGAAAAGAGCATAGTCCTGTACAGTTCATGAGGGAACTGAAAATACTCTTTTTTTGGTTAATTTCACTAACATTGCAACGGAACAATTGATAATTGTGATTTTTTACACAGAGATGGTTGAGTTTTTTTGCACGTAGTTCCCGGGGAAAACACATTACTACGCTTGCGCACGTCGGCGTCGCTACTGTACTGAGCAACGGATTGAAGTGGTTTTTTTGTATAGAATTGGTTGAGAGAGTGGCAAGTGACGAAGACTGCTATTCAGAATAGCCCGATGTAGTTCTTGAAGGATCTGGAGAAAACCGCTTGTGGCTCGCGCACCACTCACTCTCAAAGACAATCATAAAAACTGAGTGAAACCACGGGCAAGAGCTAGTCCTATCAGCCGAGCAAGCTTCAAAGCTTTGAGCATCGCCGCAAAGTTTCCTGTCGTTCGGTTTTCTATCGAATTCATTTCGGAGAGCGCGCGCAAGAACTTCACGACCTCATTCCCCCAGCTCCAATTCCACCTTCGGTCAATGAGACGCAGGGGGAGGTTCCACCCCTTTGTTAATAATATTCAGCCTATACGCAGGAAGCGTTACGCTTCCTAATTTATTATGCGGATAGCGATGGAGTGGAACTCTTGCCTGCGTCTGTGTTTCCCGACTCCTATAATTTGGGGATCTTCAAGGCGAGAGTGAATGGGCATTATTTGAGTTTGCGTGTACCATGCTCGCCTACATCGTCACTTACCATCTGGTGAGATATAGTCAAACGCACAAAAATTTTTAATAATAAAAATAAAGCCGAAGGATGCCCACTGCTGGACAAAGGCCTCTCCCAAGGATTTCCACGACGACCGGTTCTGCGCTGCCCGCATTCAGCGGCTTCCCACGACCTTCACCAGGTCATCGTTCCACCGAGTGGGAGGCCTGCCTACGCTACGTTTTGAGGTGCGCGGTCGCCACTCGAGAACTTTACTATCCCAACGGCCATCTGTTTTACGAGCTATGTGCCCCGCCCACGCCACTTAATCTTAGCAATTCTGAGAGATATGTCGATTACTTAAGTTCCCCTACGGATCTCCTCCCTTCTGATTCGATCACGCAGAAAAACTCCGAGCATAGCACGCTCCATTGCCCTTTGGTCTGAGGTCTAAAAACTAGTCCCTACTTCCCTACTAATTATATATATTATATATAATATTATAAATGTGAAAGTAACTCTGTCTGTCTGTTACGCTTTCCCGCAAAAACTACTGAACGGATTTGGCTGAAATTTGGTAGGTAGACAGATTAGGACCTGGATTCAGACATAGGCTACTTTTTACCACGCTCGCGAGCCGCTTGCGGCTCGCGCACTGCGCACCCTCGAAAAGTCATAGAAACGTTGTCCACGCGGGTGAAACCGCGGGAAACAGCTAGTAGACTATAAAAACCTAAAGTCTGTAATAAATAATGTTATTGTTCAGATGACAGGCATTTCTCAGACAACTCAGATAACTCAGACTCAAACTCAGAGGGTTAGCTCAGACTACCTATATATAAAAGAAAGCTGTGATTTGTCATGGGTATACATGTCAATCACGCCGACAAAGTGGTAAAATAAAACCTTGAAAATATATATTTTTTTTGGGTTCCTCCCCTATAATAACTAAAGAGGTGGTGATTTTTTTTTTGTTGACGCACCCTCTCGAATGGGGTATAAACTAAATAAACTAGTAAGGGTTAGCTAAAACTATCAAACAACACAGGTGATGATGAACATTTTTTTAGATATTCATATTATGTTTGGTATCAAAAGAAAGGTGTTGACGAGTACGTTCTACATATACAGAGTGTAAAAAAACTGGTGTAGGATCCGTTAACTGGGGCTTCTACTCATCATACTGAACAACTTTTCTCAGGGAACCCATAGTCAATTCGCATAAAAAATAACTTCGACGCTCCATACAAAAATGTATAAAACTGCTCAATTAATATCTGGTAGTTTTGTATGAAGAGTTCAAAAATTTTTTTGCGATATCAGCAAACCTGTAAAACAAAAGTTAAACAGCTATACAGGCTGTAAAAAATTGGTGAAGGACCTGCTAACTGGGGGTTCCACTCATCATACTGAACAACTTTCCCCAAGGAACCCATAGTCAATTCTCAAAAAAAAAATAATTAGACCATGAAGGGTCTAAAATGCACAAAATAGGTCAATCAGGTGATCGATTTGTATAATGAGTAAAAAATTTATTTTGCGATTTCAGCAAACTCGTAGAACAGAAGTTGTTCAGTATGATGAGCAGAAGCTCCAGTTAACGGGACCTACACCGATTTTGTTACACTCTGTACAGCCACACCCCGGACGCTGCATACAATATGGTCGTGAAATGCCATTTCTAAAAACAAATGACAGAGCAAAATCACGGCGAAATCTCATACGTTCTAGAACCAATCTGTATCAATTTGGGTGACGAGGGGGTGAAGTCGTAATCTAGAGAGCGGCAGGGAGTGCCCTTCTGTATGATAGTACTAATATACTTTGGTATAGCCCTATCGTAATAAATTTTTTTATCATAAGAGCTTATGACTTCATACTTTTCCGTAGTCAGATGCTATTGTATAGCTTTTATCGCGGGCTTTGAGGGGACCGAATCAAGAAATTTCGTAACGAAAAAACCTCACCAAAAAAAATAAAAAAATATGTTGAGTTCTAAAAAACTTACAGTGCCATCTAACTATCCATCATGATGATGGTGATGATGGTGGTGATGGTGATGGTAGTAATGGTGATGGTGGTCGTGATGGTGGTCGCGATGGTGGTCGCGATGGTGGTCGATGACGATGATGATTTAACTGTCTTAACTTTCTTAGTGTTAATTTATTACATAAACATCCCGCGCCCCATGGACTATATGGTATACTGGTAAATACTGCATAAATAAAAAATAAATAAATAATTATAATTGCATAAGTTGCTATAAAATGCTATGCAATAGCTTTACCGCGGCAGTCCCCGAGTGCCACACGTCTTTTTTTTTACTTTTACTTTATTCATTGCATATAAATAGTTGAGAGGGTGGGAAGTTGGGAAGTGACTTAGACTGCTGATCAGAATAGCTAGATATAGTACTCGAGGGATCTGAAGCAAACTTCTACCTACGCTCGCGGCGCACTGGCGGCTCCCGCACTACTCACCCTCAAAGACAGTCATAAAACGACGTCCACGCGAGCGGAAAACTATTATAGAGACATTTACTGGATTTCTTGTTTTAAATTGAAAAATATATTTTTAGGCTATTGCATAGCTTTTATCGCGTGCTTTGAGCGCGGCGACCGAATCCAGAAATTCTGTAACGAAAATAAAACCTAACACCCCCCACTCCGCCTACCATGTAGCTCGGCCGAGAGTAACGTAACGTCACCGCGTTCTAAAAACTTACAGTGCCATCTATTAGCGATTTGCGGTACTAAAAGGACTTAGTCAATTTTAATGGTGTAACTTTCTTAGTGTTAATTTATTACTTAAACATCCCGCGTCCCAAGGACTATATTATGGTACTGGTAAATACTGCGTAAATAAAAATATAAATAATGATAATTGCATAATATGTTAACAAAAAATGCTATGCAATAGCTTTACCGCGGCAGTCCCCGAGTGCTACACGTCTTTTTTTTTTACTTTTACTTTATTCATTGCATAAATAGTTGGGAAGTGACTTAGACTGCTGATCAGAATAGCTAGATATAGTACTCGCGGGATCTGAAGCAAACTTCTACCTACGCTCGCGGCTCACTTGCGAAGAATGTTACAAAAAATTATGTTAATAGTACATCAAAAACCTTTACAGGTTTATCCGTGCACTAGTGAATGTCGTTGCTGACAAAATACACTTATAAAGTAAATACATAACCCTATGTTAGCAAAAATCAAACTGTTTAAAAAAAGAAATAAATAAGAAAATATATCACAAAAAAAAAATGAAATAAAATATGTATCCACCTATATAAAAAATATATAAAAATACAGTAAAAACTTTATAGGCCTTATGGTTGACCTGATAACTTCTGAGAGTGAGGTTGGCCACGAACCCTACAACCTCCACAATATTATGATCTTAGCACCATGTGTGTTTGCCTAACATTCCTGAGACATGAAAACTACAGTGGCCTTGTGGACACGCATCAGCTATACCCAATTATGAGTGGAACACATTAAATAATGTTTTTAAGCTTTTGGACTTGGGTGGACTCGGCATCAATATCAACCGCGAGTACATCACCCACCTTCGATTCGCTGACGATATCGTGGTCATGGCTGAGACTACGGACGACACAATGCTCGATGGACAAGACGAAAATTATGTGAAACGTCCGTGTCGCACTTACTCCTCTGAAGGTTGGAGGCTCTACACTCGAAGTTAAAAAATTACGCTGAGCTTCATTGCCTTTTGTATTGCTTTTCCTTTTTTTTAAAATTATATTCCTTTGATGTTAGTATTAGGTATATAAAGGTAAAAAAATATTTTTAATTGCTTTTTTTTTGTTCTTCTTCTATTTTTTATTTTTGTTTGTGTACATAAGCAATACAATAAATAAATCATTCAAGTTATTGCTGAATATGTGTAACTGGGACAAACAGTCTATTTAAGTAGGTCCAACTTCAAGAAAGAGATTAATCGTCGAATCCAATTAGGCTGGGCAGCATTCGGAAAGCTTCGCAATATCTTCACGTCCCAAATACCGCAGTATCTTAAGGCCAAGGTCTTTGACCAGTGTGTGTTGCCAATAATGACATACGGAACTGAGACAAGATCGCTTACTGTAGGCCTCGTAAGAAGGCTCAAGGTCACTCAAAGGGCAATGGAGTTTCAATTGGAGTTTGCTCGGTGTTTCTCTGCGTGATCGAATCAGAAACGAGGAGATCCGTAGAAGAACCAAATTAACTTAAGCGGGGCACATTGCTCGTAGAACAGATGGCCGTTGGGGAAGTAAAGTTTTCGAGTGGCGACCGCGCGTAGGAAAGGCCTCCTACTCGGTGGACTCGGTGGACCGATGACCTGTTGAAGGTCGCGGGAAGCCACTGGATGCGGGCAGCGCAGAACCGGTCGTCTTGGAAACCCTTGAGGGAGGCCTATGTCCAGTAGTGGACGTCCTTAGGCTGATATGATGATGATGACATTAAATAAAATATTTACCTACACCTTTAACAACCAAAAAATAGTGTAAACAAACTTAGTAGGGATTTGACAGTGCCAAATGTCAATTCCATAGTAATTTTGTTTACATTTTGATTTTTTTTTGGTTGATATAAGGTATACCTATCTACCTGCGTCATCATCATCATATAGGTCAAAAAACGTCTATTGCTGGACACAACAGGTAAGTTCATACCTTTAACAATAATTTCATTAAATCCTCCTACATACTTCAACCGAACCGACACCGATCGAAAGAGAAATGAGCAAAAACTGTTTCATGTATGACTGTTAAGATATTGCTTGCTATGCATTATTTCACAGGCATTTGCTTTGCCTAAAGTCAGCCCCGGAAGTGTAGTATCTACCTAGTCCACAAATCACTACTATATATATATCCTTTATTGTACACAAACATTTAAATGATAAGAAATTAGAGAGGACGTGTACAAAGATGGACTTATCTCTATAAGAGATCTCTTCCAGCCAACCTTACCGGGTGTAGTCAAACGTAAAGTAAAGTAAAGTTAAAGTTATGGGAGGCAAACCTGTGTGTACCTAATAATTATCATCATCATCATCATCATATCAGCCACAAATCGTCCACTGCTGGACAAAGGCCTCCCCCAAGGATTTCCACGACGACCGGTCCTGCGCTGTCCGCATCCATCGGCTTCCCGCGACCTTCACCGGGTCATCGGTCCACCGCGTGGGAGGTCTGCCTACGCTACGTTTTCCGGTGCGCGGTCGCCACTCGAGAACTTTACTGCCCCATCGGCCATCTGTTCTACGAGCTATGCCACTTCAGTTTAGCGATTCTGTGAGCTATGTCGGTTACTTTAGTTCTCCTGCGGATCTCCTCGTTTCTGATTCGATCACGCAGAGAAACTCCGAGCATAGCACGCTCCATTGCCCTTTGGGTGACCTTGAGCCTTCTTATGAGGCCCATAGTAAGCGACCATGTCTCAGTTCCGTAAGTCATCACTGGCAACACACACTGGTCAAAGACCTTAGTCTTGAGTTAATAATTATATAAACTAAATAAAATATAATTAGTATAAACTAATCTAAACTTAACATTAATAACATCTACTTGTAATAAATTAATTAATAGTTTAATTAATACATATTTTAAATTATAATAATTATTGTTCTTACTAAAATAAATATTATAATTATAAATAAAGTTACATGTTCTGTAGGGAAAGAAGATGCAGTTTAAGTTTAGTTTTGAAAGTGTTAACAGAGGGGCAGTCGCGAATGTTTGCGGGTAACTTGTTCCAGAGGTTCGCAGCTTCAACAGGAGAAGAATTTGGTATTGGAGTGGGGAACTACCAGAGTTTTGGTGACGCATTTACGCATAAATAACACATCATCATTACAGCTCATATACGTCCCCACCGAGGGGCTCGAGCCTACCCTGAATCAGGGCGATTAGGCCTTAGTCGACCACGCGGGCCCAGTGCGGGTTGGTCGACTTCACACACAACCTTCGAGTTTCTTCGCAGGCGTGTGCAGGTTTCCTCACGATGTTTTCCTTCACCGTTAAAGCAATCGGTAAGTATGTACGTAAGTTTTTGAAAAACTCATTGGTACATTGGCCGTCCAGATTTGAACCCGGTACCTCTGGTTAGATGGACCGAGTCGTTACCGGTTGAGCCACCGACGCTTTTTTAAATAAAAAAGCCACCTATGCAGTCCACCTATGCAGTCCTATCCGTACGCTCCAGGTGCCACGAAATAACACATACTTATAATAAATAAATTAATAGTATTGAAATTTAATATATTATTAAAATTATAATAATTATTTTTCTTACTAAAATAAATATTATATAAATAAAGTAACATATTCTGTAGGGAAAGAAGATGCTTAGTAGGTTTAGTTTTGAAAGTGTTAACAGAGGGGCAGTCGCGAATGTTTGCGGGTAACTTGTTCCAGAGGTTGGCAGCTTCAACAGTGAGGAAATTGGAGAAGAATTTGGTATTGGAGCGGGGAACTACCAGAGTCTTAATGACGCATTTACGTCTGGGTGGGGAAAGCACAGGTAGTAGCTGGAAACGGGAGCAGATGTATTCAGGAAGGGAAGGATTTTAATGGATTTTGTAGAGGAGTGTGAGGATGTGTAGTGGCGAGGTTTTTAGGCGCTTGAGCTTATTGAGGAGCTCCTCAGTGGCGTCCAAGTAGCAGACATCTGCATAATCGAGCAGCGGCAACAGAAGGCGAGCATAGTTTTTGTTTTAAAAGGCAAAAAGAACAAGTCGCTTAAGGGAGTGGTAAGAAAAATGCAAACGCCTGTTGACGTCATGGATAGGGAGAACCACGACAAGTTGGAGTCCATGATAAGACCCAAATTTCAGGTCGCAAAACGGAAACGCAACGCCATCGTAGCATATTGAGGGTAAGCACTGATCAATGCCACCCCTCAAGCGATGACTGAATCAATTTTCACATTTTCCCGTCGTTGTCCACTTGTTGCGAGCGCAGGGAACTATCCAACTTCTGATGTCGAATCAGAAGTTGGATAGTTCCCTGCGCTCGCAACAAGTGGACAACGACGGGAAAATGTGAAAATTGATGATGGAGCAGCGAAATAAAAACCACTGGCAACAATTCTTCGTGCTACAGAACCAGAACATGCTGCGATTGATTGAGGTTATGCAAGCACCATCGACTACATCTGCTGCAATCATATTGCCAGCATTCAACCGGAATATACCGGAAGCTAATCCACGTGCACGGCGCTCAACTGTCGATATCTCCCTTACGGAACGACCATTGGAATGAGGTGACAGCGTGGGCTGTGCTGGCAGCAGCGGAGATGCACGCGAGCGGCGCGTGCGGCTTCTGCGAAGTGCGTGATGTACGCGGTGTTACGAAAATCCGGTGAGTCGTACCCCTTTTGTTTTGATGGTGGTAGTAGTACGTGCGTAGTACTATTACCTAATCTGTAGTGGTGCCTACTGTTCTCTCGTTAAAGAAAGTTTCGTGTATTGACTTTCGGGAGTGTGTTCAATACTAACGCACTATTGACTTTTGTAGGCAACTCTTAAGTTTACTGTACAGAACAAATATCGAGTGAGGGTAATATTGACGGGCATTGTTCAGAATGGTCATATCTTGTTATGCCAGACGAGTACGAACGATATTATGATCGATTCAGATATTTTAAATCTAGAATTGACGGTATTCTTAAACGAGTCTGTCAATAACAAAACAGCTTGACTGTCGGTAAGGATGCGAATAGAGTAGTTAGTCCCTTACCCTTCTAGTAGTGATTGCATTAGCAGCTAAAATGATGCCTTGTGGAAAGTACTCTTTCACATGCTTTCGGATTTTTACTTGTGACACAACGTCGTGATTGAACGGAAGATTTTGAACGAGGACTCATTGTAAATATGACGATTCATTTAGCTAACTAGAGTTTCGGTTAAACAAACCTAAACCAGAATTGAAAGTATTGAAACCCCTTTAAGCTTTCATAATATTGAGACTGACATCTTTACATGGAGTGAAAAAGCCTTATTAGATTTCGTAGTATTGGGACTGATATTGTCATTGAGCATAGGACAAAGTTGTTGCCTATTTTTAATAGCTTTCGTGATAAATTTGTCGAGGGCATTCTTAATGCCCCGCTATCGTGTAGACCCTATGAAGGTAGATTAATTTCGGTGACCCCAATAAAATATTTTGTTTACCAATTGTAAAAAAAAAGAATAATAACAGGGTAGTATGCGGAGTGCAGTGGTGGACGTCTTGCGGCTGATGTGATGATGATACAGGATTCATGGGCTGTAGGCTGCGAATGTCACGCTTCGAAGCTTTCCCTTTTTGACAGCCTTTAATGCTGGTTAAGAAAAAGGATAGAATGCAAGTGTGTTGATAACCGTGAATTAAATTACAACATCATGCCTGAACGGTAATCGCTTCCTCCGATAGTTAACCACAACGATTGACTTCATAGGTGGTCACTATTTCACCACCGTCAGGCATATCCAGGGGTTACATCAGGTGCATTCTATCCCTATTAAATCGAAATGATTGATTTTGTAATTTCGGAGTGTCTGTTCGAATACATCCATGTGTCATTCGATCTACGTAATGCCCTCTTGTGTTTAAACTCACGTTTATAAACGCTTTAGGTGCGTGGCAACGGTCAGGTGAATCTTAATACGTTTAAACGTTGGTACTCTTAGTTAAGTGTCCTTTAAAATATGCTCACTTCCTTAGAGTATAGTAATGAGATTTCATGTTACAAGTCCCTACATGATGATCATTTGGCAACAACCGAACTGTTGGTTAACCGAGTTACGAAGTACAGCCTCCTGGAGTTGCTTCTAGGTACGAGTAAAGTAGCTTAACCTCTAAATGTTATGTTTGTGGATTACACACACAGGCTGTAATTTTATCTAAGTGAAGCACGACAACAGACTAGTGATAATACGGAGAGTAACGCATCCTATGACAGGAGTTGTTAATCAGCTTGCTGCTGATGTGATAATTGACATGGGCCTCCCCCATGTTGGAGCGGTTTTACCAATTGTAAAAAAAAAAATAAACGCTACACTTGGCGGGTTGTTTGGCGGTACAGTATAGGCGTGATGGACGGTGCTGCTTATCCTCAGTTTTTTTAGTCCCTTAGTCACTTCTTGTGAAACCCTTGGGAAGAGATAGGGTGGTGTATTGCTCTGAGGCAGCGCCACTGGCTGATTTCTAGACAAAAGCTTAGTTTCACAAGTTACCTAACTTGTGTTGTTACAAATGGAGAAGCGTTACCTACCACTTTAGATATCAAATACCGTCAGTTATTGAGGACAGACTACGTGCTGGTGCAGAGGCGTCTACCTCTCAATGTTAATTGTATTGACAGATCGTAACTCAATCAATTGTGTACAGTTGTAATTTTTTTTCTTTATCGTTTATTTTTGTGTGTAGTACTGAAGTATTCCAACATGTTTCAGCGGTAAATGAAGAGTGCTGAATGGCGCTATATGTTTGCATGAATTGGCTGCTGCTTGTTTTGTCAGACTCGTTCTGTCATGATGTGTAGCAGGTACATTCGTGTTTTTGTAAAAAAAAAGTGTCCCGTTTACCGGCTAAAACTGTTGATGGTATTCCGTCGCCTGTACTGGCGATGATGGTATTCCGTCGCCTGTATTGGTGATGATGGTGTTCCATTGCCTGTATTGGTGATGATGGTGTTCCATTGCCTAGATTGGTGATGATGGTATTCCGTCGCCTGTATTGGTGATGATGGTGTTCCATTGCCTGTATTGGTGATGATGGTGTTCCATTACCTAGATTGGTGATGATGGTGTTCCATTGCCTAGATTGGTGATGATGGTGTTCCATTGCCTAGATTGGTGATGATGGTGTTCCACTGCCTAGATTGGTGGTGATGGTGTTCCGTCACCTGGACTGGTGATGATGACTGATTGGTATTCCGTCGCTTGGCGTTAGTGATGATGATTCTTTGTGGTGTCCCGCCACCTGGATGTGGTGATGTTCAGTTCTGGTGTTCCGTCGCTTGTGATTTGCGATGATGATTATGTTCCGTTCTATGTGCCCCTAAAAGTTGTAAATGGTTGTAAGGTTTCGAGCCTTGCAGCTGTGATTTACCTTGGAGACCTAAACTGATTTGAGATTGTTTGAGTTACGATGCTAATGCTGAGGTTAATTTAGTTTACGAGAGTGAAATTATTTTGGTTTTTTGAGGCTGTCAAAATGTGTTGTTACCATGATTGTAGTCTTGAATTAGAGCTTCACATTATTAGTGTTGCTTTTATTCCTTGAGCTGTGGACCTTCTTTATGAAGGTCAGGATTGGCCAAACGAAATGGAATCTACTGGCACCCTTTTCTTCCGCAGGTTAGTCACCCGAGGACGTGTGACTCGCAGGATGGCCGTGTCGGAGGGTCATTGAATTGAAATACCAGCTCGAGATAAGTTTACATAGTTACACTTTGTTTGGATCAAACGTCAGGTATTAGTACCTGGGTGAAACCGGTGGTGGCGTGACGATCGCTTGTACTCGTGAGACGATCGTTTGTGGTAGCAAAGATGATGTATTAACGGAAGGCTGTTTGTGCTGCCACACTGAGTTGAGAATTTATTAGATCTGTGGAGAAGCCATATTAGCTGGACGTCAGTCTCGGAGGAGACACTTTTTGACGGAGCGTCGAGCAGAACACAAGTAGGGGTGATCTGTGAGCAAAACGGACGTGTCACGCCATCGCTGTGATCACCGCGTTTGCATCCATTGTTATCCAAGGCATCCTGTACAATTTCGATTACCAAATGATCAAGACTATTGAAGAAGGACCTCTGTGATATAGCTGCATTGTTATTTCGACGCCCAATACCGAAATAGTTAAGGACGTGAACTACAAGGCCATCCATAACATAACCTAACCACCACCCCTCGACATATATTTACACTAATTCCACATAAATTTAATAAGGCTAGTCTGTCTGAGGTGTTCGAAACCGGTCACCGTCACAAATTATAACGTGTAGTTTTATTCAATTTCTGTGCAATTAGTGTAAATATATACCAAAATGACGACCTTACCTTTACGCTTGGGAGACCGCACTTTATATGAAAGATGGATTAGATCGTAGTATGAAAACGGAGCGGTCAGTTGTCCATGTGACGTAACCAGATTATCCTTGGAGACGATCGCTAAATCAATTAAAGATGGCCTTGAATTTAGATAATAGTGTGTAGCATAAGACGGGAGGATTTTTAAGTCCAGGCTTGAAACTACTTCCTGCAGGCTGCAGCACCTGCTGTCGTTTTTCAACTGACAGGTGTTCAGGTCACCCATTATTTATACATGATCATAATCAGCACGGTGAGATGGTCTCCAGACAATTAATAGTTATTTATGATACAAGGGTGGTAAAAAGGTCAATAACAAAGTCACCTGTCTGACGGTATTCTATCGAATTCATTTCGGAGAGTGCGCGCAAGAACTTCACGGCCTCATTCCCCCCGCTCCATTCCACCGTCGGTCAACGAGACGCAGGGAGGGGTTGCACCCCTTTGTTGTCGATGTTCCACCTTTTCGCGCGAATCGTTACGCTTCTTCATTTATTATGCGTACAAAGCAGGAGTGGAACTCCTTGCATGCGTCAGTGTTTCCCGATTCCTATAACTTGGGGATCTTCAAGGCAAGAGTGAATAGGCATTATTTGAGTGTGCGTGTACCATCCTCGACTGCATCATCACTTACCATCAGGTGAGTTGTAGTCAAACGCACTCAAATTTTTAATAAAAAAAAGAGTGACATTTGTGAGCCCGATCCGCACGCGAGGGTTTACCATCGTCACGAGTTTGTTATTTTCTTTTAAACCCATGTATCATACGAAGTTTTTCAATACAGTTGTGAGAAAACAGGTAAAATAAAAAAACTACGTTGACAGAAAAACAAAATATATAGGGATACCTATTAAGGTTTCGGCATCCAAAAATCATTTTACGCGACTTGTGGCTCATTTTAAATGTCCGGGGAGTAATCTCACTTTGTTTTTTCTTATAAATACACATAAGTGTATTTTTTATTACACATAATATTAACTATATTCATAATTTTATTTGTTTTTACAACTAAAACATCTTAATTCAGTTTTACGAAAATTACGCCATATTTTAGCTAGCACACGTATGCATGCGTCAGTTTTTTAAAATATTATAAATAAACTACAATAAGTCTTGGGATAGTATTATTATAAGCATTAAAACCTCTTTGTAAAGATGACCTATTCCTTGGTTTCATTCTTAAATAAATTAAATTCTACTTTCTTCACAAAGATGTAACCAAAAGAGAATTA
This sequence comes from Coleophora flavipennella, assembly GCA_947284805.1. Taxonomy (NCBI): domain Eukaryota; kingdom Metazoa; phylum Arthropoda; class Insecta; order Lepidoptera; family Coleophoridae; genus Coleophora; species Coleophora flavipennella. The sequence continues at coordinate 12,757,127 of OX369295.1, forward strand.
TCTAATCAGCTAGTGTTACGTACTAACCTCACGGAGGAACAACCAATCTCTTTTAAAATTCTCCTATCAAAAGTCATATAGAAGACTAGCTGTTTCCCGCGGCTTCACCCGCGTGGACGACGTTTCTATGACTTTTCGAGGGTGCGCAGTGCGCGAGCCGCAAGCGGCTCGCGACCGTGGTAAAAAGTAGCCTATGTCTTAATCCAGGTCCTAATCTGTCTACCTACCAAATTTCAACCAAATCCGTTCAGTAGTTTTTGCGGGAAAGCGTAACAGACAGACAGAGTTACTTTCGCATTTATAATATTAGTAGGGATTCTGTATCTTTGGTTTTTATATTTTTATTTGCTAGAAATGTGTTGTTCCTCCGAGCTAGAAATTGAAAAAAGTGGTGAAGTAAAAACACGTGTGCGGTAAAATCAATTTAGCGCACACTAGATTGGCAAATAAAGGACCACTTTACAAGCAACTGTATTGAAAAATAGTTTATTTTATCGCTAAGACAATCAAGTACACCAAGAAGTATTTTGATGTGGTGCACAGTATTTTTCACAAGAAAATGTTCAAGTGATGCAACATAATGATATTCCACTTGAGGACTGACTTACAATAGCACTTGGGATGTCAGCGCGAAGATAAACACATATACCTCCACCCTCACAGCCAGTTCTGTCATTGCGCAGCAGTTTGTAACCCGGAAGTGCACAGAGCGTCGAGGGCAAAGAAGGCTTCAACCAAGACTCAGAGACGAGTATCACATCGGTACACTGATTACCAAAAGTAACGATTAGATCCGCGTAATGACCGACCAGACTCTGGGCAACAGGGAATGGCCGAACCTAGTTGTAGCCGGCATGATGAAGGATAGACCTAGTTTTACCCGAAAATAATCGGCTCGTACTAGGTTTAACCAAGAGTAAGTGGCTACACCTAGTTCTAACCGGCTAAAACTAGGTGCAGCCGCGCTTCGGGTTTTAGCCGTAACATAAACTAAATAAATAAGATCAATAAAGTAAGATCAATTTTTACTAAAGCTAAACAAACCAGTAATAGTCCAACAAAACTGCTGACTAAAATAAATCAGGAACAGCTTAAAGACAAGAGGCCAGAGTCATAAAATATTGTAAAATAAAAACATAAAAAAAAGACGTGTGGCACTCGGGGACTGCCGCGGTACAGCTATTGCATAGCATTTTATATCAACATAAATGCAATTATATTTTTTTTATTTATGAAGTATTTACCAGTACCATATAGTCCTTGGGGCGCGGGATGTTTATGTAATTTAACACTAAGAAAGTTAATAATAATAATCATCATCATCATTACCATCATCATCATCATCGTCATCATCACCATCATCATCATCATCATCAACATCATCGTCATCATCATGATGGATAGATAGATGGCACTGTAAGTTTTTTAGAACTCAATATATATATATTTTTTGGGTGTTAGGTTTTATTTTCGTTACGAAATTTCTTGATTCGGTCCCCTCAAATCCCGCGATAAAAGCTATACAATAGCTTAAAAACTGCATAAACGAAACGCAAGCAAGACTCTAGAGTATCACTACTGTCACTAGCACAGCACGTAAACATAACAAAGTCGAAAAGGTGTGATTTTTGTAACAACTACCTTGCCTGCGTTTATGAAACTAAAACATATGTAAGCCGGACAAAATAAGAGTCACAACACTGCCGACGACGTGAGAAAGCGTTTAGTGAGGAGGAACGCGTTTCAAGTTGCATGAGCAGCCGGGTGCTGCGACTGCAGCTCACGGTACTCAACCATGGAGACCAGCTTCTTGCGCGTACCGTCTGGAAGGAAAAAAAAGATTGTACCGTCGCTGGACTAGCATTTCTTAATGCCAAAGTTCTTGCGAGCGGCGGCGAACACCTCCTGCTGCGGCTTAGTGAGGAACTCCTTCACCGACACTTTGTACCTTTAAGCTTCGTCTTCGCGTTCCAAACAGCTGTGTGAGACTTCAATAAGGAAAAACGCACAAGCACGGGCCTGTCATTCGTCTTTCTCTTACCCAAGCGATGACAAACTTCAATAGCCGCTTCATCAATGCCGGTCAACTTCTTTTGGGTAGTTAACAGCGTCTAGACCTTGATCATCAGGTTATCGTCATTCCTTTGTCTCTGCCAGGCCATCTTTCAGGCTTTCAGCACAAAGGATTTGAATCCGATGAACTCTGCTGCAAGTGCCTATAATAGGTAACAAAAAATATTTTTTATAAAAGTTTTTTATCTGGTCTGGCAACAATTTTTGAGTTGGTTGTTACACGCCGTGTAACAAATACACGGAGATTTTTTTGCGGGATTTATGGTGAACACATTCGTAGTTTTATTTTATTGGTTTTGCATTGTTGTTTCAAAAAGTGGTGCGTTTCGAAAAAAATCGCCTGGTGCACGTGAGCAATAAGAAGGACAAGAAATTAAAAATAAAAATCATTTAAACAATCTATTTAAATTATTTATTCAATGTTGTTTAATTCCTTATTTTTGTATTTTATTGCAATAAAGAAAGAATATTGAATTGAATAAAATGGATGAGAACGTGAAAACCCAATTTGCACTGGGTGCAGTTTTATAGACGCCTTACTGTAACCTGGTGTTTCACCTCAGTCAGAATGAGGCTGCTATAAATGCTGTCAAGGACTCCAGAGAAGATTTGTAATGGACTAGCATTGCAAATCAAAAAACAAATAAATATTAATTATATGAAGACCGTCTCAACAGGGCTTTTGTACCCAGAGACGTTAATACATTCTTTAAAAAAATGGTTGTTACACGTCAAACAGCGAGTTGAGACTTTTTACGATTTTCACTAAAATGTTCTAATTTTATGCTGAAAGTGATTTATTTTTCCTTTCGATGTAAACATAATAAAAATTAAAACCAACTGTTAATCTATTGGATGCATTTCAATACATTTACACACATTCCTTAGCTGTAAAACTGATGTGTTTCTAGGCTAAGCTTATCATAGAACATGGGTAAGTTATTTTCTTGTCATAAAAATTGTTTTATCGGTTCAAAAGCTTTTGTTTTAAGTTGATAATGTTTCGCTGTCGCAGGTGGCCTGTTCAGTTACTTTAGAGGATTGCTGGGTGCTCGGGAAATGAGGATTTTGATCCTCGGTCTGGATGGTGCCGGGAAGACCACTATTCTGTACAAATTGCAAGTTGGGGAGGTGGTCACCACGATACCCACTATAGGGTTTAACGTAGAACAAGTGACGTACAAAAACCTGAAGTTCCAGGTCTGGGATCTGGGAGGACAGACCAGCATTAGGTATGTACATCAGTCTCCAAAACACCTAATAAGGATACTCTTACACTAAAATAGGTTATGTTGTAATTAGATTCGCCCATTACCTCTAGTATGGTAATATCAATGTTTCTTATCATTTTAATGCATTTTACACAATGTTTGTGCAGTGTTTAGATGTAGATTGCTCTTGTAGTAGTTATTCTAGGATGTGATTACAAAATACTCATGATTTTGTTCTTTACATTTCATTATTGCTTAATAAAATGTAACAATCGTCCACAGAAACACATTTGTAGTGGAACTTTTTATTTTTATAAGACTGTCTAGGGCGTACGGTAATGTTTTTGGGTTGTATGTTTGTAAGTATTGTATGTATCTGTTTCTTTGGCCTGGCCTGTAGCCTAAATGGCTCGATGGATTTTGAAATGGGAGATTTCATTAGATTCCTCTTGATTTATTTAGTGACAGTATACTTTTAAGGATTAACAGTTTTACTGCATTGGTGGTGACACTGATGATGGGCAATTTCTGGAAACATATAAATTTTGTTCATATTTATCCAAAATTTTTCAACATGAGATGCAAAAACTGTGGAATATTGTTTTCAATTTTATTTTTTATTTATCCAAATCATAAAATCCGTTCAATAATTCTTTTTTGCAAAAGGGTCTATAGAACTAAAATTTTCGTACCAAATTGAAGTTTCATAAAATAATAAAACTAAGATTGAAATAGTCTCTATGGTGATCCTTATGATCACCAGGGGACTAGCTCATGATAACTTAATCAAAATAAATTTAAATTATGATATTGTTGATGAACAACTATTTTATTCACTTTATACTTTGCTCTGCCTGCTCGCATCGAATTAGAAAATATTAAAACTATGTATTTGCAACTATTCTTTTTATAATAAAAATACAATTCAACAATGAAAGGAAGTGTTGGACGAAGAATGTCTCTAGACAGTTCCAGATAACATTCCATTCTAAAAATTAAATTCAAATTTAAACTAAATTAAAAATTTACATGTAAAACAGCATACGGTCAGAATAGTTCCAAAGGAGGTGCAATGCGTAAATGTAGAGATATAAGATCTCTACATTCACTCACCACAAAAATATTGTCAAGCAATTTTTTTCTCTGCCTCTAATCTACACCTTCCTATAAGTGCCAAGGTCTCTTGGCGCCTACCTGTATAGGGAAAAAACAAAGAGGGACTTTTCGACAGTAAGAAAAATATATGAATAGAGCATATTAGTATTATATATGCATGAGATAAGTAGGGATATGATCTTACTGACGTTGCCTCCAAACTCTCCCTATAATAACTTCTTTGATCAATAAGTCACTTCACTCTGGAGTTGTACCCCGGCAGTGGAAGATAGCTGTGGTCACACCCTTGCCAAAAGTAGTAAATCCTTTGTCTGTTAAAGATTTAAGACCGATCAGCATCTTGCCTTTTCTGTCTAAACTTTTGGAGAAGTCTGTAAATATACAGTTAAATAAGTATGTTGATGAAAATAATATCCTACCCAATCTTCAATCTGGTTTTCGTAAAGGTCGAGGTACTGTGACAGCACTATTAGATGTTACGGATAATATTCTAGTCGAGCAGGATAAGGGTTTTGGCACAATTTTAACGCTACTGGATTATTCACGAGTGTTTGACAGTCTTAATATATCTCTTTTAATTTCTAAGCTATCTTACTATGGTCTGGATCAGAATGCATTACAATGGTTCATCAGCTACCTAAGTTCTAGATTTCAAAGAGTTAAAGTGCCAAATAACGACGGTACATATGTATCTTCTGATCCTAAGCCTCTGACACGAGGTGTGCCTCAAGGTTCAATTTTGGGCCCGCTTCTTTATATCATTTATAGTGCCGATCTTGTTAGGTCAATCAAGAACTGCCAATACCATTGTTATGCTGACGATGTACAATTGTATGCTTCTGTGGATCCAAATAACGTATATGAAGCCATCACTAAAATTAACGAGGATCTCGAGCGGATCTCTGATTGGTCATGTAGGAATGCACTGCTGCTTAATCCTACCAAATCGCAATTCATGGTACTTGGATCTAAAAAGCAAATTGACAAAATTTTGAACTGTAATCCGACTATTAATATCCTTGGTGAAAGCGTTCAACATGTGGAACAGGCTAAAAATTTAGGCATAATTTTTGACGGTTCACTGAGATTCGAAAGTCATATTGCAAAGCTGATCAGTAACTGTTTTTATCGTCTTAAAGTCCTTCACAAGATACGCAGTTTGCTAACAGAAAATGCACGCATTACTCTTTGTGAGTCTTTAGTTTTATCGAGACTAAATTACGGAGACATATTGTGGGGACCACGGCTTCTAACTAGAACCCAGCGATTAATTCAGAGGGTCCAGAATGCCTGTTGTAGATTTTGTTTCAATATACCTCCTCGGAGTCATATTTCACCCTACATTAATAATGCGTCCATGTTAAATATGAAATCTCGTAGGCAGCTTCATTTGGCCTCACTCATGTTTGATGTCTTCAAATTCAAAAGTCCGGATTACTTGTTTTCAAAATTATCTTTTTCTTCCTCTCACAATAAATATGACACCAGATCCACACGCTGCCCCTTGATAATTATTAAACATAAAACTGTTGCATTTAAGGGTAGTTTCCGTTACGCAGCAACAAAATGCTGGAACAATATTCCTCCGCCTTTTCGTGATTTACCGTCAAAGTTCGCATTTAAAAGAAATATGAAAGAGTGGCTATTGCAAACACAATGTAAGCTTGTGGCGTAACGGAATCTATTTTCTTTCCTTCTTCCTTTCTTCTTCTATTGGATTATTCTTCTATGTATCTTATAATTTTAAAGAAATAAAAACTATCAAAATTCTTTATTGTTCGTTTGTTCGTAGTGTCCTTGAATACGGATCGCAAGTCTGGAATCCCCAATACGCATGTTACAACGAAAGAATTGAACGAATTCAACGTAGATTTCTTAGATATATCCAGTACAAATGTGGTAAATACGACATTGACTACTTAGAAAGATGTAAGCGGCACCACTTGCTACCCCTTGCTCAGCGCAGAGAGCTGATGGATGCAGTGTATCTTTTAAAAATATTAAATGGTACGGTCGATTGTCCTGAACTAGTAAATTCCCTCAATTTTTATGTACCTGCTTTTCGTCAAAGACATCCTAGGGTCTTCTACATTCCCCAATGTCAAACTAACTATAGGCGCAACTCCTATTTACTGCGTGCACCAGGCATTATGAATGACTTAGTCTTCAAATTCAATTTTGATATATTTTGCATTAGTCCGAATACCCTAAAACGCGTATACAATAGCGAATTCTTTGGTTCTCAATCTCAAACAACGTAATTAACCTTAGGATATTATTAACTTTTTCTTTCCATTTTATTGTTGCTAAGAATTGATTTAATTATTTTTTTTATAAGGTTCATGTTTGTTGTACTATTATTCTTTATATTACTGTTGTACTGTTACTGTTCGAACTGTATGGCGTACGTCAAGCTAGTTTATCTGTAACGAAAGGCGAAAACTTCTCAATGTTCCTTATTTTCTAAATGTTTGATCTTATAATGTAACCTAGTTTTCCTTAAAAATAAAAATAAATAAATAAATAAATAAAATGTATCTCTTTATCTTCATAGGTATCACACTCACTCGTATCACATCCATACTTACTATTAAAAATCATGTCACATTAGTCCACGCATATGCTCACACGCTCACACACAAACACACACACACATCACTCACACTATGCACACATACATAATATATATTTTTTTTAGCAACATCTCTCGCAACTCGGTCCGGGCAATAGCAGAATAACAGCGTTTTGCCTTAGGGTAAAAATTACGCTGAGCTTTATTGCCTTTTGTATTGCTTTTGTGTTTCCCTTTTTCTTTAAAAAAATACTCCTTTGATGTTAGTATTAGGTATTTATAGGTAAAAAAAAAAATTGGTTTTTTTATGTTTATCTACTCTTCTCTTTTTATAATTGTTTTTTTATGTTTATCTACTCTTCTCTTTTTATTTATATTTGTGTACTTAAGCAATACAATAAATAAATCATTCATTCATTCATTCATTCATATTAGTGCTGCGACTTCCTATTGCCCCAGTAGAGAAAACCTATTAAACCCCTACTGCCACTCTCCTGACCTTTTAATTAACAATGAAAAAAACCGGTTGTCTGTAAAGTCGGTTTATGGACAATAATTTTAAGTGATAACCAGTTCCCGTCAAAGTCCCCATCCAAGTACCCATCCGATTCCCCGTACGAGTCCCCGTCCAAGTACCTATCCAAGTCCCCTTTTGTGTTTCCTCACAGAAAATCGACCGCATTGGAACACCTCTTGTAGGCCTAGTACTTTTAATCCATTGACACACTTGTTTCACGGTTTGTCCGTCTGTGAATTGCAAGAACTATAAATAAAATTAAAGTACAACTACAACATATCTCCCAGTTGGAACACCTCTTGTAAGCTCCTGGAAGCCTAGTATTTTTAATCCATTGACACACTGATGTTAGGTATAGCAATGCCTCTTTTTAGTATGATGGTTGTCCTCACAGAGAATCGACCACATTGGAACACTTGTAAGCTCCTGGAAGCCTAGTACTTTTAATCCATTAACACACTTGTTTGACGGTTCGTCCATGCGTCCAAGTCCAAGTACAAGTACAACCCTCACTCAGACGTAACATGACAATGACGTCACACTTTTTCATGTATGCAGCCCGTGTAGTCAATTTATAAGACGTTATCACGTCAATGTTGTAATAAAATGGCTGAACATGAACCACTTACAGATTAATATTTCAAAGACAAACTACATTAAGTTTAACAACAATAGGTTTTGTAAATTAGAAATAAAACATGGAAGCATAAAAATTGATGAGATGAATAACACGAAATTCTTAGGCCTCAAAATTGACAACCAACTAAACTGGAAACCACAACATGAGAATGTAAGTGAGAGACTCAACAGATTTGTGTACGTCCTAAAGCACCTAAAAAGTCTAACAAACATGCCCACTGTTTTGTCTGCCTATCATGCGTGTGTAGCTTCGGTGCTTCGTTACGGTCTTATTATATGGGGAAATGGGACCCACTGGAAAAGAGCCTTTATAGCACAAAAAAAATGTGTAAGAGCTATAGCTGGCAAGTCATCACGAGACTCCTGCAAGCCACTATTTAAGGAGCTTAGTATGTTGCCACTACCCGCGCTATATATATTTGAGCTCTGTCTGTTTGTGAAGCAACATCTGCAATTATTTAAAAAAGCCAGTGACAAAACCACAAGAACCCTTAGAGATCCATACAGGCTAGTTTTTAACGAAATCCCATTGACTGAAATGTATAGCCAAAATTGTGTGTGTATGAGCGTTCAAATATATAATAACTTACCGATTGAACTACAAAAGCTTGAATCGAAAAAATTTTAGACAAAATTGTTAAAATGGCTTATTGACAAAAATTATTATATAGCGTTAATGAATACCTCTGTGACAAAAATAAACTTGTTGACATTTGAATTTTTAAAGTTTACGTGACAAATTAATTATAATCTATGTTAAACATTTGCATGCCTTGCACAGGCGAAACATTATTGCACTAAAAAGTTATATGAAACATCCTACTTGTTTGATGCAAATAAATTATCATTTCATTTCAAAAACTATACTAAACTCTATACGGTCCGTATAATGATATCAAGGGACATCACTTTCTTGCGCCGCAATATCTCTTCCTTGAAATCAGACTTAGAACAGTGGGAGTTTTCCACCATTTTATAGCAGTGGCATTTCAGGAAAAAATACGTATGTGACAGCCCGATAAAGAATGTGACAGTTCCAGATAACATTCCATTCTAAAATTAACTTCTAAACATTTTACAGTTTTTACCCTGTTTGCTATTTTGCACAATTTTACACTTTTTCCAACCGTTTTCCACAACTTTTACCACTTTCTATCATTTCTTCTTTTATCTTCCTTACAAGTATCCTCCATTTTTTACATAATCAAGCTTTAATATGAATAAACAACAAAATATATATATACTAGAACAATGAACCTAAAACTAAAAACCTTAAAAAATATAATATGCCATTGGTTATAATTATTATATATAAATTGGTTGCATAATATGTAATTTTTTACATAATGTATGTGTTGTTTAGAATGTTTTAGCAATTCACTTAATTTCCCATAATTTCCTACCATTTGTTATCATTTAATAATTGTAAAAGTTGTATAAAAACGCATAATAAGCATATAAACTTTAAATTATTAAAATTTTAATTAAATTACATCTTAACTGAAATATTTCAAGAAATTCAGTTTTTAAAATGTTTCCAGAAATGAAAGGTTTCCATGGCACATCAGTAGTTGCAACATGTAAAATGTAAGGTTTTTCCACTTTTACACTGTAGGACAGAGGCCAGCACATAAAGCTAGACACTTTGGACTTTGTACCGTTCTTATGCCGTTCTTATGCATATGAATCAATATTGCACTGCGACTGTTTAGCTTAATGTGCAGGCCTCTGTACTACACAAATTTGCATTTGGGGCAGTGAGTGTTTAAATTCAGTATGGTATATTTAAAAAAAATAATTATATAGGTTATTGTATGAACAACCAACAAACAGTCAAGCACACTTTAAATACTTACAACACAGAAAATATTATGTATATGATAGTAACACAAATTTCTTTTGAGTCAAGCATATTAGAAGCTCAGGAAATCGGAAATAGATATTCAATAAGGCATCTAAGTTAATATATCTAATATTTACATAATTGTATTTGTATAATGTTTCCTATTTCCAGGCCTTACTGGCGATGTTACTATGGGAACACAGATGCGATAATTTATGTGGTGGACTCGGCTGACCGAGATCGAATAGGAATATCCAAAGATGAGCTTGTTCACATGTTAAGGGTAGGTACAACTCATGCAATCATATTTTATACACATCAATATTTTAGTTCCCAAAGGTAACCTGCACACGCTTGCAAAGAAACTCGCAGGTTGTGTGTGAAGTCGACCAACCCGCACTAAGGCCTGATTGCCCTAATTCAGGGTAGGCTCGTGCCCCTCGGTATGATGATGATCAATATTTTACATCCCTAATCTATGGGTAACTTTACTGCCATAGCACATTAAACTATTGGGTACTTGTGCAATAATCAAATTTTCCATAACTTGATAAAATAAAAATCTTTGAATACCAAAATCAAACAGGAAACTAGTATTTTAAATAGAAAAAAAATTTATCTTTACAGGAAGAAGAATTAGCAAATGCTATTTTAGTGGTGCTAGCCAATAAACAAGACATGGCTGGCTGCCTAACCGTTGCTGAGGTGCACCAAGCCCTCGGACTGGATGCGCTCCGAGACAGAACGTTCCAGATCTTCAAGACATCAGCAGTGCGAGGGGAGGGGCTAGACCAAGCGATGGACTGGCTGTCAAATGCACTGCAAGCTAGGAAATAACATTGAACGGTGTGTAGTTATTATTATTGGTGGAATTTTAATGCTTTCATCATTATATCAGCCGAAGGATGTCCACTGCTGGTCAAAGGCTTCCCCCAAGGAAATCCACAATGACCGGTACCGCAATGGGCTGGTATATGTTTGTTATTCTAGTATGGCTTGGGCTACTAAACACCTTGGAGGAGGTGGGCGATATATGTTTGTTATTCTAGTATGGCTTAGGCTACTAAACACCTTGGAGGAGGTGGGCTGGCATATATTTGTTTTTCTAGTATGGCTTAGTCTACTAAACACCTTGGAGGAGGTGGGCTGGTATGTTTGTTATTCTAGTATGGCTTAGGCTACTAAACACCTTGGAGGAGGTGGGCTGGTATATGTTTGTTATTCTAGTATTGGCTAAGGCTACTAAACACCTTGGAGGAGGTGAGCTGGTATATGTCTAGTATTTACGTTCTTGTGGTAAGAAGTGATGCAGGTTAGGTCGATCACACAGGACTAACCAAAAGCATGGTCATTACCCAGATGTGTTTAACAGTTTGTGGCATGTTTTTCGACTTTCCGGGCTTCGCAAGGCACATATAAAGCCTTAGGCAGTTACAAAGCCTTGTGAGATTGCATATAGACGGCTTGGAAAAATTCTGACAGTTGGGTTCACTACTAACTCTACAATCTCTACCAAACCGGAGTAGGCCCCGTGTGTGGAGTATGCCTAACCTTCCTGAGTTTGAGAAGAGATCCATGCCCCAGCAGTGGGACGTTTATCAGTTGTTAAAGATTAGCTGACTACATATTTATACATTGAAAGTGTGCACAGGTCATTGTAGTACGTGTAACCACACTTATTCAACTTTCACCTTTCAATAGCGCATGTCTCTTGGTCCCTCGGTTGCCATAGCAACGAAGAGCCATGTATCTTCTTGCGTCACCACTCTCTTTCTTTCCCATTGGAGGAACAGAGAAGGAGAAATACATGCGTCATTGAAGGGGATGAGGCCTCACATCAAGGACGTTATCAATAATCATGCACTCTTAAAAGCTGAATGGGAAAGCGAAAGAAATAAGTATGTTTACACCCATCCGACTCTGATAAGATTCTTATTTGAGATTCCTTTTATCTTTTCAGGCATTCATCATGCACGAAAACAACAAGAGTACCAATATTGGTTTGTGCGGCTACATCCGAGGGATGGATAAGTAATATAACGCCACTAGGTTTAGCGTAATGTCAATGCCGAAATTTCCGTAATGTTTTATTTATTTATTGTAAAAGTGGGGGGTTAAGGTGTGACGCCCCACCACGTGGCGAGTGGCTTCCGTCCGCCGCCTGTGACAACAAGGACACAGTATTGTGACTGTTGTAGTCTTAACCCTTTCACGAGCAACGCAGCTAAGGCAAACCAGAGCAAACTGAAGCGTACTCTAGGTCAAGTCAGATTAACCCTAGAGCCCTCCACTCGCTGGCGTAACTCTTATTCCTTCATAGGGGTTCCCCAACACCCGAAACTATATTGTCTATATTTCAATTAAATTAAAACAAATTTAAATCAAAATTTCTCTATTTTTATTTATTATAGTAATGAGATCACAAATAACAACAATACTTACATTCAATCTTATTAATTTGAGCACTTTTGGCAATACTTTGTCTTATATCCCTCCTCAAAGTAGGGCTTCGCAGTCGGTGCTCTAGATGATTTTGTATGAGATTAAGTCTCAATTCCTTTAAAAACGACACTCGTGCTCGCGTCCACACTGCTCGGCTGTCACCGCGTCACGACAGATCTGTACACCAGAGACTAAAATACGCGGGAGGGAAAATCAGTAAAATACACACCAACAAAAATATAATCAAAATAGCACCCCATGTAGGGTTCTAGGGTTAATGCTGACATAGCATCGCTGGCAAACAGGAAAGGGTTAAGATATATTGCGCGCTCCATACAAATCATCTTTAGTTTTTATTTGAATTTAATCAGTGAAAGTTGTAAAAATTTTGTACACATTCCTAAAATCATGTGTTTTTTAGATTTACATCTAATTACGTAGTTTAAAAATGATACAGGCAAAAAAAAATTATATAAGTATATTAAAAAAAATAGTTTTACGGATTTGTTAAATATCACATACACAAATATTAGTTTCTAGAATGTTCTTACAATTCGATTAATATTCGAATAAAAAAAAACTTTGTATGGGGCTCGCTAGAGACACACTACTCTTAATATTGTGTCGCTGGGGTTGGTGCTTTGCATGTTTGAAACCCTCGCTACGCTCTAGGATTCTATCTCGCTTAAGACTCGGTTTGGTTGGTGGAATGGAATCGGACTCTTCAAGATTACCCAACGCAATGGGGAACTGGCTATCTTATCTTCAAGCCGGAAAACATCAATGCTGTTGACATTGGTGCTTAGCGGCAAGACTTCGATAAGATGGCGGTAGCTAGCCAAGCGAGCTTAGAAAATGCCCTTCCACCAACCAAACCGAGTCATACAAAGTTAGACTCCGTCGGGAATTAAACCCACGACCTCCTGATGTGAAACTAATGGACTTAACCAATACGCCACGAAGGACGTATAACGTAATTCAATGTGCTGTATTTATATTCTATTTTTCTTGATTGTGATTACTGTTACGAGCCCGCCTCCGGCCCGGTGTCACAGATTACTAATTAGTGCCGGTGTGTACTTAAGGCGAGGTATTGTTTGGAACAGTTGTCTCTGTCTTTTCCTTTACGTGTAAAGAGTAAGGAAAATAACCACACTATTTCAACGGTTTTTCGTTTCAATCAAAAACTACAATGAAAGTATAAAAATAATAACATTACTCACTTTGTATTATCATAACAATTGTTGTTAAAAAAAAAAAATACTTCAAAATATTAGTCATAACTAGAGTTGAAAGTAACGGTGTACAGACCTGTAAGCATTCGTAGCGTAACTTTTTTCTGAATAAAGATTTATCTTATCTTATCTTACCTATGGGATTTTTTTCTATCGAGCCAAAATTGCTCAATCGTGTTTCTAATATGTAGCTTTTGACTTTAACGAACATCATCAACAATAAGGTTATTTTTTTCTACCTTGGGTTTTCTATCGTTTAGTAGTAATTGACGTCAAAAATAACGAAAATCTGTAATGTTACCGCCTTAAGTGTGACGTATGACCAACAGTTGCTCACTGAATGCAGGCATATTTCGTCACACAGCCATGTTAGATGCGTGGCGATGACGGGCTGTTCATGGAAAACATATAATATCTGATACTACAGGTCTAGCGCTTAAGTAAGTTCCTATGGCAGCGGAGCAGTGGCAGTGGATCACGCAACCAACGCGATTGCACATCCCAGTGCTACGTCAAACGTGTGGCGGCAACTGCAGTAATCCGCTACTGAACTTTAACACAAGCGAAGAGAGAACAAAAGAAATACACCATCTAGAACACGCTATTAGAATTTCTTCAGCGCTGAGTATATATAGAGATACCAAACATCAACGGTTGGTCCACGGTCGGACCCCAGGCACATCACCTCGCCTGGCGGATATATCTCCCTTTGTTCTCGAGAGTAGGAGCACACCGTTCCTACAGTTGGTGACATCACCTCGCCTGGCGGATATATCTCCCTTTGTTCTCGAGAGTAGGAGCACACCGTTCCTACAGTTGGTGACCCCGACACTGAACATCGACGCACCTTCGGCAACAACTCCTCAACAACCCTCCAGCCGGTAAAAGCAAGCCGCAGCAAGTGCAAGCAATCCAATGCGAAGTTTACCAGGACCATCGCAGCCGTCATATCGAGCTTCCTGGACCATCTTCTTCGTCTGCTTAATTCTCCATATAGTTTGATCGATGGTTCAGTCTTGAGCTGTGGCAACGTAGTATGTTAGTGGCGGGTACTGCAGATGTCGCCACAAATGTCACCCTCCCGCACTGCTCCATACCGCACAGGAACCTTAAGAGGCCGTATAAAGCAAATGAACCAAAGTAACCGACATAGCTCACAGAATCGCTAAACTGAAGTGGCAGTAGGCAGGGGCACATAGCTCGTAGAATAGATGGCCGTTGGGGTAGTAAAGTTCTAGAGTGGCGACCGCGCACCGGAAAACGTAGCGTAGGAAGGCCTCCCATGCGGTGGACCGACGACCTGGTGAAAATCGCGAAAAGCCGATGGATGCGGGCGGCGAAGGACCGGTCGTCGTGGAAATCCTTGGGGGAAGCCTTTGTCCAGCAGTAGACGTTTTTCGGCTTATATGATGATGATAAGTGGAGATCCTTCGGCTAATATGATGAGAGACAACTTCGCGATTTTTTTTATATAGAAGAAACAATCGAGCAATCGCGTTATCGCCTCAGTCAGATAATCGACTAACGTAATGGTTTATGAACTAAGCATAATTCAGATAAATCACTTTTCTTATAATGATTTTGCGTTATACCCCCTCTTAACAGCTAGACCTCTATTTTATTTATAACTAGCTGTCCCGGCGAACTACGTACCGCCTTACATTACACTACCCTACCCTACACTACCCTACCTTACACTACACTACCCTACCCTACACTACTCTACCCTACACTACTCTACACTACCCTACCCTACCCTACCCTAGCCTAAATACACTACACTACACTACCCTACATACACTACACTACCCTACACTACCCTACCCTACACTACCCTACCCTACCCTACACTACCCTACCCTACCCTACACTACCCTACCCTACCCTACACTACACTACCCTACACTACACTACCCTACCCTACATAAAAACCTTCTCCTGACAATAACGAACTCGACAAAAAAAGAATTAGCCAAATCGGTCCAGCCGTTCTCGAGTTATGCGCTTACCAACACATTTTGCGATTCATTTTTATATATCAGATATTGTGTTGTGCCACGAATGCGATGCAACTAATAATAATTTTATATCTACGACCTGATTTATACTTGACTCATCACTATAAGTTGATTTTGAAGGCATTCTATCTGTTGTAAATATACTCGTATATTATCTGTGGGAAATTTCGGTAGTGACGAATATATTATTATGTACCTATGTATAATTGAATTAATTTAAAATTAATAAAATTATTTAAAGGATGCGTGATTCAGTAATGTATATTTTGTTTAATATACCCCTAGCAGTAATTTAAAGACTTTGATTCTTATGCAGTTTGGTACTAGTCTTTAAAATGTTGCAGGTAGATTGTAGAACCAGCCCGTTTTAAAATGTTGCAGGTAGATTGTAGAACCAGCCCGTTTTAAAATGTTGCAGACAGATTATAGAACCAGCCCATTTTAAAATGTTGCAAACAGATTGTAGAACCAGCCCGTTTTAAAATGTTGCAGACAGATTATAGAACCAGCCCGTTTTAAAATGTTGCAGACAGATTGTAGAACCAGCCCGTTTTAAAATGTTGCAATTGTAGAATAAGCCCGTTTTAAAATGTTGCAGACAGTTTGTAGAACCAATCCGTTTTAAAATATTGCAGACAGTTTGTAGAACCAGTCCGTTTTAAAATGTTGCAAACAGATTGTAGAACCAGCCCGTTTTAAAATGTTGCAGACAGTTTGTAGAACCAGTCCGTTTTAAAATGTTGCAGGTAGATTGTAGAACCAGCCCGTTTTAAAATGTTGAAAACAGATTATAGAACCAACCCGTTTTAAAGTGTTGCAGACAGATTGTAGAACCTGCCCGTTTTAAAGTGTTGCAAACAGATTGTTGAACCAGCCCGTTTTAAAATTTTGCAGACAGTTTGTAGAACCAATCCGTTTTAAAATGTTGCAGACAGATTGTAGAACCAGCCCGTTTTGAAATGTGCAGACAGATTGTAGAACCAACCCTTTAGCGCTTTTGAGGATGTATCGGGGTATATTTAAAAGGCTATATGGGGATCAGCGGTACAGTGCCTCAGCTGGAGTACAGTGTCGAGTCGACAATTTTAGGCAGCCTGGCCTTAAAACAGCCTGACCTTAAAACGTCAAAAAATTAAATATTTCGAAAAATAATATGTAAACAATAAAAAAATGTGGGCGTTTTGTTTTTCCTCATCTATTCTTAACACAAAAAAAATTTAGGATAAAAAATTTAAACGTCTGTTGACTTGTAGAAATAGAGAAAAAATTGTGTAGTTGAGAGCTCCACCGAACTCCCCGTCTTTCTTTGCATTAGGTTGAGTGCCCTCCGCACTCGCCTCCCAGTCCGGTGAAGTTTTAGACGCTTTGCACACGACGGGGCGGACCGGGCCGGTCAATTTCGCCGCCAACGATAGCAAAAAGGGAATCCTATACTACCAACGCACATGGAGGCGGCGCGGTCTTTTTGTCCTCCATGTGCGTTGGTAGTATAGGTAGGTCAATTTCGCCGCCAATGATAGCACAAAGGGAAGTGCTATCGTTGGCGGCGAAATTGACCGGCCCGCCCCGCCCCATCGTGTGCAAAGCGCCGTAAAGGCCCCCACGGCCAACAACAAGCTTGTCCTTCCGAAAAAAAAATCCCCGTCTCCTTTCACACATTTTAATGATGAGCTGGGCTTTTGTTTCCCCCACTCTTGAACATTTTAAGAACAATTTGCTAGTATTGATAACAGTTTTTTTTACTCATGACGAAACGGAAAAGATATGCCTTTAGGCACAGATCTCGAAAAATACTGGGCCGATTTCCTTTCGGTTTTTTGCATTTAAAAGGTAGCATTTCAGGGCATGTTCTGAGACATGTTTTATGGCGGTTTAGGCGGTTTATAATGCACGGTAAATTGGCAATCGGCTCCATTTCTTACAATTTCACGTCCTATGTGTCATTGTAATTTCACGGGGCCACTATAATAACATTACAATAACGAGCGATGTTAGGTTCGGTCAGTTTGATTGAATAAACAGTCAAAGAGCCTCGCGAAGGGGTAGCAGAATGCTTCGCAGAAGAAGAAATCATGGGTTTTATAGATGACACTAAGAATATTGGCCGTGAAATTGTGAATATATGTATAAGATTTTTGCAATTAAAAAAAAGATACTCGGCAGTATTAAAATTACATACCCATCGTTAACGAGCCGGGAAGTAGATTGTTTTTTAGTTTTTTTTTATTGTCGATCCTAAAATCACGTATTTCCTGTTTTTTTTTTTTTAAGAATAAAGCGAATATTACATAGCGTGTTTGAGTAAATGGTATTTTTCAGTGGAACTCGCGTGGTTCAGTTAATCACTGACCTGAAGCACGGTCATTACCTGGATGGGTTTGACCCGAAGCACGGTCATTACCTGGATGGGTTTGACTGTAAGTGGCATTCTGGTTCCTTTCTCGACCGTTTCATGCTTCGAAAGGCACGTTAAGACGTTGGTGTCGGTTGCTATCACTAGATGGTATTCGTTAAGTCGTGCCAGAAGCCATAAGCCGCTTGGCTTGAAAAACTTCTGACAGTGGGGTTTGCCACTAGCCCTAAATCTCCACCAACTCGGACTTGACGCTGCTGTCCATCCTCCGGTTAAAGTCTCTTAAAGTCAACTATTAATCTTAAAGTCTGGAAGAGATAGGATGGCCCTATTCTAAGCCGGGAGCCATACAGAAAAATAGGAATCCATCATCATATCAGCCGAAGGAAGTCCACTGCTGGACATATGCCTCCCCCAAGGATCTCCACGACGACCGGTTCTGCGCTGCCCGCATCCAGCGGCTTCCCGCGACCTTCACCAGGTCATCGGTCCACCGAGTGGGAGGCCTGCCTACACTACGCTTTCTTTTGTTTTGGTAGCCTGGCATCTGCCGGGGATTCTTCGCACGCCATGCTCCGCCGTTACCTTGACCGCTACCGGAGCCAGGAATAGCGGGGCCGCCGGGGACTAGGGACCGTTTTTTTGTTTGTGTCGATCATTAGGGGGTGTTGCCGTAATCGCCACGCTTGGCAGGCGGGTTGGCGATCGCAGTGTTATTGCAGATTGACTGCAAGTCACGGAAAGACGCTGCTGCCCATCCTCCGGTTTGAGTCCCTTAGACGGCTTTTACGACACCTATTGGATGAAATAGGATGGCCCTATTCTAAGCCGGGAGCCATACGGCATACTGACTTAATGTCAGGAATCTTTAATCTAATATTAATATACAGGGTGGAAAAAGACACCACCGAAAGTTACCAAAAACTACCTACTATTAGTTGCCTATACCTATTAAATACATGAATATTATTCGTTAATCGTTACATTATTCAATCATTACACCTAATTAGTGGTTTATGTACAAGTCTAGGTAAATAAATGTTATTATAGCATCCAGCGGCTTCCTGCGACCTTCACCAAGTCATCGGTCCATCGAGTGGGAGGGCTGCCTACGCTACGTTTTCCGGTGCGCGGTCACCACTCGAGAACTGTACTGCCCCAACGGCCATCTGTTTTACGAACTATGTGCCTCGCCCACTGCCACTTAAGTTTAATCACATCAACGCTGGATGCGGGCAGCGCAGAACTGGTCGTCGTGGAAACCCTTGGGGGAGGCCTATGTCTAGCAATGGACGTCCTTCCTTCGGCTGATATGATGATGATGATGAGTGTAACTGTATGGCTCTTTCAGCATTCGTTTTCAATATATCTCTCGCTCTATCAATCAAAGCTTTGCAAGCATAGGAGAGGCGGCGGATAGACACAGATTCGATAATAGTCACTATGTATACCGAAGAAAGCGTCTGTGGCTCAACCGGTAACGACTCGGTCCCTCTAACCAGAGATGCCAGGTTCAAATCCAGACGGCCAATGTACCAATGAGATTTTAGAAAAAATTTCCGTGGTCCGGTTGGCCGGACACCCAACCGTATACCACGGGTGATGACCGAAAATATCGTCCATATTACTCACCGATAGCTTTAACGGTGAAGGAAAACATCGTGAGGAAACCTGCACACACCTGCGAAGAAACTCGAAGGGTGTGTGTGAAGTCGACCAACCCGCACTGGGCCCGCGTGGTCGACTAAGGCCTGATCGCCCTAATTCAGGGTAGGCTCGAGCCCCTCGGTGGGGACGTATATGATGATACCGAAGAAAATTACTTACAAATTGGGCACTGGCTCCGACTGTGTTCAGTGTCTAGAGTAGAGTCTAGGTGAGATGTACCGCTTTTCAGCAAATAGTAAGTCATTCTTTAAAACTAGATAGACACAGAGAAAACCACGGATAAGATAAATAAGGTTGGATGGGCAATAGTCACACTTTTGTTTGAAAACCAGCGTCGCCGCCTGTCTCCCACCCATCAACTCCACTACACAAGCAATAATAATACATACACGAATTGCGCGCACTAATAAACAAAACACACTCAGGGCTGCGATTGTGTCTCACACCATTTCGAGAGTCTGTACGTTACACACAACCACACCCAAATAAAAAGTAGGAACGCGTGCATCGGTTAAGTATGATTGTCTAATCATACTTGAGGCGCGACATTTCCAATCCAACCTTATTTATCTGATCCGTGGAGAAAACAATCTGTACGTCTCATAAATCTCATAATTTTTGCCCTGGGCGCGATTGAACCCACGACCGGCGCGCCGATTACTAGACCACCGCGCCAGTTAAAACTATATCATGAAATAATATAATATGTAATAATGTAAACAGTATCTCTAAAACTATAGGTACCTACCTATATACACATTATGTTTACAAGACTATTTCAACAAGCTTTACGACCAACAAAAAACATTATAATTAAGAGAAATATGCCTAGAACGAACCCCAAGCAGGCGTAAATACACACAAAGAATCCCATGCCACGCCCCCCTCTTCCACCTCCCCCACCCCCCCACCAAGAGCGCTCCTCGTGTTCCCCATACTCGTCGTGATGCGCCTCGCTGGACACCTCGTCTGTCGGCGCTGGTTCGTCATCTGAAAAAAACATATTTTCGGTTTTTAACCGACTTCTTTTTTTTTAATTAAAAATTTGAGTGCGTTTGACTGCAACTCACCTGATGGTAAGTGATGATGCAGTCGAGGATGGTACACGCAGACTCAAATAATTAATTGACTTCAAAAAAGGAGGAGTTTTTTCAATTCGACCGTATATATATTTATTTTATGTGTGTTCGCGGATAACTTCGTCGTTTATGAACCGATTTTGATGATTATTTTTTTGTTGGAAAGGAGATATCCCAAGGGTGGTACCATGATAAGGAAACCAGGATCTGATGATGGCATCCCAGAGAAATCGAAGGAAACCTTAGTTTCCTGTTTGAAGTCGTTTTTTTTTTGTTCAAAATTATATAGGTAGGTAAAATTGCCACTTAAAAAAAACGGCTAAGTGCGAGTGGACTCGCGCTCTAAGGGTTCCGCACCACCACACCTCTCCGCACAATTATGACAATGATACCTATTCAAATTACAAATAAAATATATCAACGCGGGCGACAGAAATATCCTTTTTTTATTTACATATTTAGGTTTTTCCTTGCACTATTCCACAATAAATATATAAATAAAACACAAAATTGTTTATACTGCAACCGGTTCGTGATCATGATCAGAAGATGATCACGAAACCGGTTGCAGTATAAACAAATTTGTGTTTTATTTATATTAATTGTGGAATAGTGCAAGGAAAAACCTAAATATGTTCAGTTCAGTGTTCCACCAAGAACCTACTATCGCAAGCATAGAATACTTGTTTTATTCAGTTCTAACTTTAAGTTGTTAAATATAATGCGTGCGTGGGCGTCCCTCCCCAAGGACTTCCACAACGACTGATCCTGCGCTGCCCGCATCCAGCGACTTTCCACGACCCTCAACGGGTCGTCGGTCCACCAAGTGGGATGCTTCCATCTTCGGCAACATCGTCACTTACCACCATGTGAGATGTTGTCAAGGGTTTACCAATTGTTAATAAAAAAAAATATGCCTATTTATGCTACGTCTTCCGATGCCAGGTCATCATTCGAGAACTTTACTGTCCCAACGGCCATCTGTTCTACTAGCTATTGCTCCACCTATCGCCCACTGACTAAGTTCAGCGATTTTGTGACTATCGCAAATGTAGGTAACTATAGCTCACTCCATCGCTCGCTTATAATACAGGGTGTAACAAAATTGGTGTAGGTCTCGTTAACTGGGGGGGGGGGGGTTCTACTCGTCATGCTGAACAACTTTCTCCAGGGAACCCATAGTCAATCCTCAAAAAAAAATTGGACCCTCCATACTAAAATGCACAAAATCGGATCATTCTCAGTAGATCCATTGACTAGATCCATAATGTATCTACTGAGACATTTTTTTCTCGATTGATCCAATTTTCAAAAGTGTGGATCTACTGAATAGTATCATTCTCAGTAGATCCATTGACTAGATCCATAATGTATCTATTGAGACATTTTTTTCTCGATTGATCTGCTGTTTAATTAAATGGATCTAATGAGAACATTTAGTCTTAATAGATATATTATCAAAATATTTTAATTAATTAATTTGTATTAATTAATGTTACATAATTTGTCATCGTGACTTATGTTCTGTCTGATTAATTAATTGATTTTTATTACTTAAAAGTGAAAAAAATGTCGGGGCACATTCATTTTAACCAGAGCGGATTACTGAGAACGCCTGAATTTGAAGGAACCTGTGTTTTTCCGGGATGCCCCCGTAAAGACTTTGGCGAAGTTCCGAGCATTGTAAAAATAAATTTCCTTTGTAGACTTAACTTTTTGATATATCGCGGGACTCATGTCTGCAGATATCACTGCACAGCTGGGGAGGACGAGTGGAGTCAAGTTATAGAGTCGCCAAACAACTCTACGGATTTCGATATTAGCCACTCAGAAATGATCACTGACCTGCTCCGTTTTTCATTGAACATGGTTCAAGGTGTGGTGGCGGAAATGTTTACCAATATTGTGGAACGAACGAACTGACGTAGCAACGGAACAATTGCAAATAGATAGAAACAGACAATTTAATCGTGCTCTATTAATCGTCATTTAAAAATCCATCTCACCGGCAATTCTACGTAAATAATTTTCAAGAAAGAATATTCGTTCTACGGACAACAATCACTCACCGAGTTCAAAAATACTGATCCAGTACAATTCAATTTTGACTTTTTATAGTGCTCGCAACGCCAGACGCTCTTGCCATTTTTATTTTGAACATGTTTGTGAAATCTGTAGCCCTCAAATAATAGAACAGTTCCACGTCCACTTTTAATAAATTTCATTCCTTCGTCACTCATTTTTCGCCGCTATAGTTTAAAACTATGCAATTTTAGCAAAATAAAATATTCAGTTATTACATTCGTTGAACAATGACATTGCAATGTCAGGATGACAAGTATATCATATTAATTATTACTTATAATAGTTATAATATAAAGGTCATAGACGATTATCAGTAAAAGGTTGGATCATTCTCAGTAGATCTAAATAGCAAATCAGCATAATATTCATACTTAGATCCGTACTTGGATTTAAAAGGAATGGATTTTCTCAGTAAATCAATATTTTTTAATCTTTCCAGTTAACGAATCTAGTGAGAAAAGTACTATTCAGTAGATCCACACTTTTGAAAATAGGATCAATCGAGACAAAAATGTCTCGGTAGATACATTATGGATCTAGTCAATGGTTCTACTGAGAATGATACTATTCAGTAGATCCACACTTTTGAAATTTGGATCAATCGAGAAAAAAATGTCTCAGTAGATACATTATGGATCTAGTCAATGGATCTACTGAGAATGATCCACAAAATCGGTCAAACAGCTGATCGATTTGTATGAAGAGTAAAAATTTTTTTTACGTTTTCAGCAAAGTCGTAAAACAAAAGTTGATCAGTATGATGAGTAGAAGCCCCAGTTAACGGGACCTACACCACGTTTGTTACAACCTGTATATATGAAACTGAATAGATCTACAAAAAAATATTGGTTTATTTATTGTAAGGATCGTATGTATTTTTTTTATTTGTACAAAAACACACATTATCATTACAGGTACGAGTACATCAACCCAATTCGACAATGCAGCCACTCTTAAAAATAATTAAAACTTATTACTTAAATAATTTAAAGTCACCCTTTCGAATTCCGCCAACGAACAACTAAATAAATCTATTCTTTCCGAAATTGAATTTAACATAGGAATTATTTGATGAAAAAACTTGTCTGAAATCTGACCATTTTTTTAAATAAATAATTTCCATTCAAAATAGATGATCCCTAACCTAGTCAAATCATATGCTAATTTTATGTCTATCAAACACCCAGTAGCTTCTTAAATTAGATAACTTTTGAAGGAGTCGACTTAGCAAAAAAATCATCTCAGAGCTTTTTTGTAGATCGTTAAATTCCCTACAAAAATAAGTATTTGTCGTCACTAGAGGATTATTTGTTTAAATGCATTAAAAATCCAAACAAAATAAAAATAACATTCCTGTGTTATTTAAATGGGAAATCAAAAATTATGAATCGTCACCTGTTAATATTAAAATTAAGAGCTCATACGTTACCAGAATTTTTTATTCGTCATTTCGGACGATATTTTCATGGTATCTAAGGAAAAAAAAATTAAAATTTTTTTTTGGCGCACCCTACTAAATATGAAATCAAGTTGAATAATGTTCGTTGACGCCGAACGAAGAGACTGCCGTGGGTTTTATGATTTTATATCGTAACTGCAGTGAAATACATGATAATAATACATGTGTTCGCGTGGTGACTATTCATTCTCGACTGAAGGTTATTGGAGTTTGTTATGAGGTATCAGTTTTTACTGTATTGATGAAAAATTAAAGAAAGTGGTAGCCCTAGTTTTGAGCATTGCTATTTAAACGGAGACGGAGGGTCGAAATGATTCATATCGTTGCAACCATTCCATGAAAATGGACGCTAAAAAAAAACTTGTGTCAATTGTGGCCGAGTCTACGACTTTAGCCCATTCTGGAAGATATGTAGAGACTGTGGAGTTAATAAATTTATAGAGGAGGAGAAGAAAAAAAAAATAAGTGTATAAATCTTCCGTTCACTCATCAGAAATTTCTTGTCTAACATTTTTTTTGGTGTTTATCTAAACGTACTATCCTCATAGATAGCAGTGAGAAGCCAGTGCTGTCGTTAGCTGGTGAAGATATTGAGTAAGTTAGTATTCTCAAGAACCTGGGAGCTATTATCGATCCAACTCTGCAATGATCTGAAAACAACCCGACTGATACGCTGTTATCGCCGATTCCGGGTTTCTGGAACTTTGTGCAACCTGTTGCTTCCCTGGATGAATTCAAGACGATGCTACAAGTACTTATTACTTGCTAGTATAGTGACTTGGCGAATATTAGTTTCTGGTGTGTGATGTGCTGGTAGGGCTGTCAAGTGTTATATGATACAATACTTTTTGTAAATCGTCTTGTTTCTGTTTTTTTAAATGCCATGAGTTTTATATTATTTTTGTCTTTATTTAAAAAAAAAAGGTTGAGCTAAAGCTTTTGTATTTTGTAATGATAAAGCCTACTCGAGGGTAAGCAGGCTAAAATCTTAAAATATTAAAAATTTTAAATACAGAACATAATTATAAAAAGCGTCTGATTATGGAATCTATGTAAATGGAGAGGCATCAAGATTTAATTAATAAAAGGAAAGATACAGAAACCATAGATAAGATCTACCATGATTTAATTAAATTAAAATAATCTTTAAAAAGTACCGTTGTTACACTTTCTTGGTTAATTAGTTGGAAATTTAAATTTGCGTTTGTATTCATGTAATTTCAAAATTTGTAATTGTAAGTGTCTTTTAAACTTTATGATTATATTTATGTAGTTCAAAATTGACAACCCTGGTTATCTGGGTAGGTGATTTGAATGACTGACTGTATAATTTGTAATATTACCAACTGTACATAAGACCAGTGTTAGCACACGGTTTTGGCTGTCAGTTGACCAATAATAAGATTTATGAACGCATTGTTCATGTGACTTTATAATTTCTTAATATTATAGTGTTTTTTAACTAACGTTAAGATAATTAAAGTTAATGAATTAATTAATTAAGTTACATAGTTGGACTCACATGAGTTTATTTATTTTAATATGGTTCCAAATTTAACGGACAAAACAGGTTATAAGTATTCACCGCTATAACCTGTCCTCATAACATTTTTTTTTGTTTAAAGTTTATTTACTTAAATAAACGATACATATTTTTATTACTTAAGCTAAGTAAACAAATAAGAAAACCTTATAATCTCTTTTTTAGTTATTTTAATCACAGCCCTGATTAAACAAAATCATTAAAAAGGATTAAAAATGATTTGATTTGTAATCATTTTGAATAATATTTAATCGTTCAAATCATTTCTAATTCTTATGAGCGTTTAACATGTGATTTACATTCAAATCCTTTTATTATATCAGGGAGGCTGTAGTTATCAGCACTTGAATCCAGTCTATCTCTGTGCTATGTGAAGGAAAAAAAATGTTCCTTATAGACTCCAAAACGGCTGGACCGATTTCGATGAAATTTTCAGACAATCTTCAGATTCCAAGTAGGTCCTCTCTCTCTCTTATCTTTTCTTTCTCCATTGGCCCGACTGACCTAGGGTGCTTTTTACTTTTAAATTGCATATTTTTAAGACCGTTTTTCAAACAATTATCAAATGTCCACGTAAGTTATTTATCTCTTGTTATTGAAGTTTGGTTTTCCTTAATAAATGCAATGTACAGCTGACCTCTCTTATCTAAAAAGTTTTATGTTTACCTATTTTTAGTTCGGGATTTCCATTATTAATAATATGTATGTTGCAGTCGTTATCTAACAGGACAAAGTATTATTTTGAGAGTAGGGAAAATTCCGACGCAAGTTCGGTACTGTTATTGGTATCTGGCAATTGCATGACACCACCTCGTGGTCAAAGACTGTACTACTGAAAGCGGGTCATGTATTCTTATAGGGACGATGTATTAATAACATGTATTCTTAAGGGTATATAGTACAATCTGCATTGGACACAGGCCCATCCGAGATTGGTCTCACACCAATCTTAGATTTGTTCGTTCAAGATAGTTGCAGAGCCCATGCGCATGTGCGTAGAACCAATGTACATGTCTGTCACAACTAGCTGAGATTGTACACTCGACTATCTTAGATTGGTCTGGTACCCATCTCATAAATTAATTATTGCAATAATTTATTATCGTCATTAACTTTTTATAGACTGTATCGACTTCTTTCGTGACATTTGTTGTGTATTTTAATTCGTTCTATGAAAAGCTACAAAATTTGCGAACTAGTCACAGATTTGTAAGCTCTCAGATACCATAAAATTCACTATTTATCAACCATTATGATTCAGCATAGAACCATAGCCATCCAACACAATAAATGGTCATTCTTTAGCGCCTACATGTTTTAGAATATCAAAATCCACTGAATATATGTTATGAACCTGATGTGATGTCTTGTTTACGAAAATGCCATTACTCAGCCATAATAAATCATTTCGGATAACATCTGTTTTTCATTTAACGCTCCCTGTACAATTATAAACAGTGCGCATGGTTAAATTTTTTATAAGAATTTTCTAGTTGTTTTCTTCTAATCTTTTGATGCGCACTCACAGAAAATCTCGTCGAGTTTAGTTAAGTCCTTACTTTTGGATCCGAATAAATTCTGAGTAATAAAACTTTCGCCCTTGTTAGAGGAGAAAGTTTTAAAACATTTGTACGCGCTACAGGTAGCGCCAGCAGTCTTGCTCTCGGTTCCCGCCGCAGCCTGGGGTTAGGAATGAGCAAGCCTAACGATTCTTATAAGGGTGGGTTATTAGAAATACCACGCAGTATGCAAAAAAGGTACTTGGCTAGAGCCAGATCTCGCCGTATCTCCAACCTATAAAATCCCACCATTCCTAAGACAAAAAGGGTTGGATACATAAGTGGATAAAAAGGGTAGATTCCGTATTCCTTCAAGTACAGGTAACGCGTGAACTTGTTTTGAATTTTTTCCACCATTTGGCTGTATTTTGTTTCGTGCGGATTCCAGACCATTGCACCACTTTCCAGCCTATGTAAATACCCTACTACTAAAAAATCGTGAGGAAACCTGCACATCTTATTCCAGATGTGTATGAATGTCGCGTTGCACACGTCCGCAGGTGTAAATCTAAAATGCCCTACACGTGTCCGCGGGTGAAGCTAAGTGCAACACCAGGCAACCGCCGTCTATCCCTTGGATAGCACGGTTAAAACAATGTGCCACACTATAAGAAAGAAAGAGCTAAACATACTACTGTCTGTTGATTTGTCCGACCTTTAAAGCGCTGTATCTTTGAACCGTTTATTCATTTTTAGGGTGCCGTATCTAAAGACCCTATTACTATTACTAAAAAGCGTCGGTGGCGTAATGGAAAAAGCGTTGGTGGCGTAACGGAAAAAGCGTCGGTGGCGTAACAGAAAAAGCGTCGGTGGCGTAATGGCAAGGGCCGCTACCTCCCGTCCGGGAGGTCGTGGTTCGATCCTGCCACGTACCTGCCAATGTGTTTTCGAATTTCGATTTTATATGTACGTTTATACGACGCTCTTATACGGTAAAGGAAAATATCGTGAGGAAACATGCACACGCCTGCGAAGAAACTCGAAGGTTATGTGTGAAGTCGACCAACCCGCACTGGGCCCGCGTGGTCGACTAAGGCCCGATCGCCCTAATTCAGGGTAGGCTCGAGCCCCATCGGTGGGGACGTATATGAGCTGATGTGATCTAAAGACCCTATTACTAAACCTACGCCTAACCGTCTGTCTTTCTGTCTGTTGATCTGTCCGACCTTTAAAGAGCTGTATATCTATAGAACCGTTTATTCATTTTTATGGTTCCGTATCCAAAGACCCTATAACTGAACCTACAGCTCAAGTGGTAGGCATGTGTTGTTGTTGCGGAACCCAAACAAATCATAAAATAATAATAATCATGACTATCAGTGATATGTCCCAGAAAAAAAATATATTAAAAATTACAAATACTTAATATAAAAATCATATATCTCGTGTCTGCCACGGCCTTCGGGTACATTAAAAATGAATCTGCCAAATTAACTGTGTTTTTTAAATATTAATCAAAAAAATTTAAAAGTAGGTAGTAAGGTAGATAGTAAAATTATTAATCTAACTATAACTATACCTATCTAACAATATGACACTTTTATTCAAGAATCGATCTTATATCTTATATTTAATACATTATTAGTATAAATACATATTTATTTATTCACCAAGAATCACATCGTAAAAACTTTTTTTTTATATAAAAATTTGAGTGCGTTTGACTGCAACTCACCTGATGGTAAGTGATGATGCAGTCGAGGATGGTCCACGCAAACTCAAATAATGCCTATTCACTCTTGCCTTGAAGATCCCCAAACTATACGAATCGGGAAACACTGACGCAGGCAAGGAGTTCCACTCCTGCGCTGATACGCATAATAAATGAAGAAGCGTGACGATTCGTGCGAAAAGGTGGAACATCAACAACAAAGGGGTGCAACCCCTCCCTGCGTCTCGTTGACCGACGGTGGGAGCCGGGGGAATGAGGTCGAAGTTCTTGCGCGCACTCTCCGAAATTAATTTAATAAATTATGCTTAAAAAAACGTTTGTTCACCACCGCGCTCGAGCGCACTCTGCGCTTAAACTCCGCGTCACAAAGGTACAAATTCTGAATAACCCATCAGTGCTACACACCTTCAATACTTTTTAAATGTATCTCAGTCACATATCGAGGGGTTTTTTTCGATACCTATCTCATTTCATTTTCGAGATAATATGATTGTTCTGAACGAAACGGGGCGAAAAACATTTCACATTTCTTCGATTTTCAAATAGTCTAGTTTAAAAAAAAACTGGTACGGGACCCTAAAAACTTTAGAAGTAAAAAAGAGGGATGAATCAAAAGGGTAAAGCCGGGCACCAGATCCTAATCGGATCCCTGGTAAAGTTGGTTAGACTTAGCTGCACGTTTGAACGCTCGCGTCAAACACTCCGTCAAAGGGGCCGCCCTGAGTTTAATCGCGCCGCCCGCTGCGCCTTCTACGTTCTCAGTGGACGTTGTCGACGCCGCGATTGAACGCTAGCCGCGTTTGACGCGAGCCGGCAACGACGAGCGGAATTTATAAAGTTGAAGCTAATTCAGCGAACGAACTATACATCTCTTCTTCACTGGCATTTTAGGTGTATTTTTTTTATTCAAAATTGGTTAAGCCCTTGGTATCATCTAACCTGATGGTAAGTGACGCTGATACCGAAGATGGAAGCGGGCTTACCAAGATTCCCCAACGCAATGGAAAATTGTCTTCGAGCCGGAACACATCAATGTTGTTAACACTGATGTTTGGCGGGAAGACTTAGATAAGATGGTAGCCAGGCGGGCTATGAAAATGCCCTACCACCAATCAAAGCGAGAATCGAACCCGCGACCTCCTAGTGTGAAGCGAATGGACTAACCATTACGCTACGAAGGCGGATACAGGCGGCAAAGTGTGGTTGAGTAACAGAAACTAAGACGTAGCTGTGAAAAATACACTGTAATAAAATTCCCCAATAATTGTCTCACTCCCACTACGTCACGGCACTACACCGACATTCTGCCCTCGCAGGCACGTACCAGGCCGCTTCTCTCCGATCCTCCCCCGAGCCTAAGCCGAGGTCCGTGCCCACCTGGGCAGTTGCATCTCTTGCTTTGCATTAGGTTGAGTGCCCTCCGCACTCGCCTCCCCTGTCCGGTGAAATCGTAAAGGGCCAATAACAAGCCTCCTGGGAACCCTTAAGGCATACTTCACGTGGAAACATTTACTAGACATAGAATCTCTCTCTCTCTGGAGATACAGAAACTTCTTAATGTATTGGCCGTGTTGGGAGTTAAACCCGGGACCTCTGGTTAGGACCTACCTTTGGGTCACGGAGGCTTAAGAGGAGTGTATCCCTAGGACGCTCCATACAAACGTAGTTTGGGTCATAGGTTAATCAAAGTTATTGAAATTTTCTAAAAACCCAAAGGGCAATGAAGCGAGCTATGCCCGGAATTTCCCTGCGCGATCGAATTAGAAATGAGGAGATTCGCAGGAGAGCCAAAGTAACCGACTTAGCTCAAAGAATCGCTAAACTGAAGTGGCAGTTGGCAGGGCACATAGCTCGTAGAACAGATGGCCGTTGGGGTAGTAAAGTTCTCGAGTGGCGAGCGCACACCGAAAAACGTAGCGTAGGCAGACCTCCCACGCGGTGGACCGATGACCTGGTGAAGATCGCGGGAAGCCTAGCGCGCAACGCAGGACCAGTCGTCGTGGAAATCCTTGGGGGAGACCTTTGTCCAGCAGTGGACGTTTTCGGCTGATATGATGAAGAAACACGTTCCGTAAGTAAGTACGTATGCTTTATTGAACACCAACATTTAATGACAGATCAGGCTACTTATTCAGCCTTACAGGTAAAGCTTGTCAAAACTGAAATGACGCGCCCCACCACCGCATCACTTCATACAAGTGAGTGTTATCGGAGCGCGCGTTTCATTGGTAGGGCGCGTCATTTCATTTCAGACAAGCTCTACCTACTCATGTTTAATTAAAATGTGCAAAGGCGGCCTTAACGATTAACTATTTAGTAATCTGTGCCTTGACGCTATTAACCGCCTCCGTAGCTCAGAGGCAAAGTTCACTGGCTTTACACAGGAGGTCGCTGGTTCGATTCCCGGCGGGGTCAATTGTAAGACTCGGTTTGGTTGGTGGTAGGGCATTTTCTAAGCCCGCCTGGCTAGCTACCATCATCTTATCTAAGTCTTGCCGCCAAATATCAATGTTGATATCATTGGTGTGTTCCGGCATGAAGATAAGATAGCCAGTTCCCCATTGCGTTGGGGAATCTTGGTAAGCCCGCTTCCATCTTCGGCAACATCGTCACTTACCACCAGGTGAGATGTTGTCAAGGGTTTACCAATTGTGAATAAAAAAAATAAAAAAAAGCGATAAGTGGTTACTTTGTGTATAGGTAGATGTACTTACGATCCTCCTCCTCGTCATTGGCCATCGCATAGAAGTCAAGAGGTCGTCTTGGTGTGAGGACTTGGCAATATCGTTAAAAGGAGCTGTTTCGTTCAACCGTTTTGATTGTATCACTGAGCATCGACATAAAACAAATAAAAAATGAAAAATAAATCATTCAGCAGACACCTGATCTTCTTTCTTATCGTGTGGCACTATTAACCGTGCTATCCAAGGGATAGACGGCGGTTGCCTGGTGTTGCACTTAGCATCACCCGAGATCACATGTAGGGCATTTAGATTTACACCTACAGACGTGTACAACGCGACCTTCATACACATCTGGAATCAGATGTGCAGGTTTCCTCACGATGTTTTCCTTCACCGTTAAAGCAATCGGTAAATATAATTATGTACATAAGTTTTTTTTAAACTCATTGGTACATTGGCCGTCCGGATTTGAACCCGAGACCTCTGGTTAGGAGGGCCGAGTCGTTACTGGCTGAGCCACCGACGCTTTTTAGCAGACACCTGATAACAGGGCCCAGGGGGAAGAGCGGTAGTAGGTATATTTACAGGTATGCCAATAGCTATGCACTAACACTATTACAAGAACAAGATACCCCTCTACCCTATATACTCATTTGAAGCACGGTCATTATGTAATGACCGTTTACTGTTAACTATAATTAACTGTAACCTAACTTGACGCACGGTCAGTACGTAATGACCGTTTACTGTTAACTATAATTAACTGTAACCTAACTTGACGCACGGTCAGTACGTAATGACCGTTTACTGTTAACTATAATTAACTGTAACCTAACTTGACGCACGGTCAGTACGTAATGACCGTTTACTGTTAACTGTGACTAGGTCGCACTGAAACGCGACCGTTTCGTTTCTCACTGTACGAAATGTAGCTCTGTTACTAATGAGCACGTCTGCTGGGAAGCGCTTAAATCTTTGTTTAGATTACGTTTAGAAGATCTTTGCAAGCCCGATTTTTACGACAATAGATCCAAGTCTTAATGCAGATGTAGAAAATGTAAACAAAATAATTTTCCACTTGCCTGCTTTTTCCAAACAAGATGTACTTCACAAAATAGGTGAGTAGGTACGCAAGGGGGTATTGTATTAGTAGTACACTCCTTGTATCCTGAGAAAGCCCAAAATAAAATAACATTCAATTCGAACTAGTTTAATATCAAATAAATAAACGTCCATTATCAAAAGAAGCAAATAAAAAGGTTGTTGATTCAAACATAACTCAGAACATTATAAAACGTGTGACTGATATCCTCTTTGAACATGATCACAGATCACTGTGAGATCACTAATATTTTCTATCAAGCTAAATGTATGACACTAAGAAGTTTATAAATCTGTGGGACGAAGTAGGACTTGGATGAAGCCTCCTTAGCTTAGAAACAGTGTCGGAAAGAAAATTTTGCAGGTCTTTGGAGGAAAATAGTTCCTTATATTACCGGTTGCCGGGTATTATCTAGGAAAAATAGAATAGCTTCTATTCATGTAGGCCTGCCATCACCTAAATTACGGAACACGGGCAAAAATATCAAAAACCCCGGATATTTGAAATAAATAAAAAAATACAGGGACGCGCTTTTAAGGCGAGGTATTGATTGGATCAGTTGTCTCTGTCTTTTTCTTTATGTGTAAAGAGTAAAGAAAATAACCACACTTTTCCAATGGATTGTCGTTTCAATCAAAAACTACAATGAAAGTATAAAAAATAATAACATTACTCGCTTTGTATTATCATAACAAATATTGTTGTATATTTTTTTAAGTTTATACTTCAAAATATTAGTCATAACTAGAGTTGAAAGTAACGGTGTAGACCGTAGACCTGCCTTTGGGATTTTTTCTATCGAGCCAAAACTGCTCAATCGTATTTCTATTAACTTTTGACTTTAGGGAACATCATCAACAATAAGGGTATTTTTTTCAACCTTAGGTTTTCTATCGTTATGGAGTAATTAACGTCAAAAATAACGAAAATCTGTAATATTACCGCCTTAAAATAAAATATAAGAAATTGAAAACATATTTTCAGTAGAAAATCAACTTAAACTACAACAATACAAATGAATCGCTTTACTATAATTTCATAATAAATAATTATACACTATTCTCTGACTAAGAGGTATTCTGGTAACAAAAATAATTTTTAGGTTCCTAATTAGTATTAGGAACCGCGCCGAATTTTGAACTATAATTATGCTGTACTTAAAAAAAAATTAAAACACACGGAGACCTGCCCTCCATGAAATTGTGCAATGACAGCAACATGTCTCGTTATACAAGAAGCTAACGCGTCTGCCATGCCTCCTTCAGCTATCTATCGGAGTGGCAATTTTTTTTTCTTATCTGTGGATAAAACAAAGAACTTCAAACTTTCGCAAATAGTTTCCGAAATCCTTTATTATATTTTATGATATATTATTTTGTGTTTGTTTTAACCTACTTAGCTGGTGTATGATATAATAACAATACAATTTCTCAAAAGTATTGCATAATTTAGAAATTTCCCTTGTTTCTAATTTTGATCACTTTCACTGTGATTTTTC
The DNA here is from genome assembly GCA_947284805.1 of Coleophora flavipennella. NCBI lineage: Eukaryota > Metazoa > Arthropoda > Insecta > Lepidoptera > Coleophoridae > Coleophora > Coleophora flavipennella. Next base: position 12,791,495 of record OX369295.1, read on the forward strand.
TTCTACATTGACATTGGCGGATTTATTGTGCCTTAACATAATAGAAGGCCAAAAAAAAACCAACCAAAGATCCTTCGTATCGTTCCAGGGTCAAAATAATGAATAGCGCACGCTGAAAAATGACCTTCCACAGGGCAACGTATTAAAACCGACCTTGTTGAATATTTACACCAACAAGTCTATCATCAGAGGCATGAGTTGGTTCTGACATCGCAGGAAAAAAGAACCTCTCGAGGGCATTAGAGCAACTTTACTGAACGTTTTGCTAAAAACCAGCTGAAACCAAACTCCTCAAAGATACAAGTTTCTGTGTTTCATCTGCGAAATAATTAGAGAAGTAATAAGAGAACTTACGTGTTGCCTAGAAAGGAGAGCAGCTGAGCCATGCACCTACATCTAAACATCTCGGTGTCACTGTGGAAAGAGCGTCGGTGGCGTAATGGCTAAGGCCGCTACCTCCTGTCCGCGAGGTCGTGGTTCAGATCCTGTCACATACCAATGTGTTTTCGAATTTCGATTTCATATGTATGTTTATCCGACGGTCTTACGGTGAAGGAAAACATCACGAAGAAACCTGCACACGCCTGCGAAAAAACTCGAAGGCTTTGTGAAGTCGACAAAATCGCACTGGGTCCGCGTGGTCGACTAAAGCCAGATCGCCCTAATTCAGAGTAGGTCGAGTCCCGCGGTGAGCTTATATGATGACTGTGGATAGAGCCTTAGGGTAGCACTGCATGAACAAAAAGTCGGAAAATCATGTAAAAGCTGACTGTTAGCCCGTGGGGATACATATTGCGAAACACTGCACTTGCCCTTAGCTTATTACCTGCAGAATTTGCATGTCCTAGGTAAATAAAACTCTGCGCATGCCCATCAAGTCCATGTTGCGGTGAACGAAGAGTATCGCTTAATAACGGGATGCTTTTAACCTACTCCGGTCCAAATAGCGGGAATAGCACCACCAGCCGTGTGCAGAGAAGTGGCGACAGCGATAGAGCGACACAAGCAGATGCATGATAGTCGACACCCTCTCCATCTCCACTATAAATCATGGTGGTCATCATCATCATCATCATCATATGCCAAAGCAGGCAGATTGATTAGTAGTACATTGAATTTAAAACTTTCTAGTGCAAAAATTAAGAGCTAGCCCATGACTCTTTTTACTTAAGTTAGGTTAAGCTGAACAACCTACCCTAATTCGTGGGTCAATATTGTACATCATATATCATCATCATATCAGCCCAAGCACGTCCACTGCTGGACTGAGGCTTCCCCCAATTTTCACGACGACCGGTTCTGCGCTGCCCGCATCCAGCAGCTTTCCGCGACCTTCACCACCGATCGGTCCACCGAGTGGGAGGCCGGCCTACCTAATTCTGTTTAACGGAAAGCACTAAGGCTTTGTTAAATATTTTTGATAAAGACAAGCTGACTCGATATGGTCAGTAGTTGGACCGAAATACGTTAGCCTTTGTGAATAGGGTTACCACTTCTTAGCTGTGTAAAACCGGAAGAAAAAAGTTTTTTATAAAATTTAATTTAAATTTACTTTTATATTTTACATATAAACGAACAGATTTATTTTTTTTTGGTTTCGAATTGACAAATTTGAAAAACTCTGCATTCTATTTTAAAATTGAAAAATGTTTGGATTTCCGCCTTGACTTGTTCTTCGTTTATAATCGATTTTTTTCCTTTGTGAATATAATGATTTTCATTAAATGTATGCTCAATTCACTGTACTTAGAATTGTTGAAATCATACAATTTATTCAGGTAATCCAAACATCTTTGAAAGAAAATGTCTGCTTCCTTGTAATACTGGTAAAATCTTTATTCTTTGGTAAAACGTAGCCTATTTCATTTTTATTTAAAATAGCAGCTTTTTTCCGCGGCTTCGCCCGCGTGGACATCGTTTTTGTGACTGACTTAGAGGGTGCCCGGTGCGCGAGCCGCAAGCAGCTCGCGAGCGTGGACATGAATTTTCTCCAGATCCTTTCGGGAAATATGTCAGGATATGCTTAATAGTAAATCGTGTCATTCTCACCCCTTCAACCATCTCTGTGCAAAAATCACACAATCCATTGTTCCGTTGCGATATTAAAGAAATTAACCAAAAAAGACTATATTTTCAGTTACCTTGGGAATTCCATCGGGTTATGCTATTTTCACGGGATAAAAAGTAGCCTATGTCCTTCCTTGTGACACAGGCTACCTGCATGCCAAATTTCATTAACATTGGTCAAGGCGTTGAAGCGTGAAAAGGTAACAAACAAACACATTTTCACATTTATAATATTAGTAAGGATATTTTTTACCGAGCTACCAAAAAAAAACTTTCTTTTATTTATAATTTTTTGTCGGATTTCAATGATAATATCGTGCAGTTCTGTGCAAGTTAGCCATTTCGACAGCGCGTCTCGTTATTTTCAAGCAACTTGTAATTCCGGGAGAATTTCGTTTATTTTAAATTCCTTCCGGGAGCCGGGATACTTTCATTTTCGAAGCTTGAATCCGGGAGACTCCCGAAATTCCGGGAGAGGAGAGAACCCTATTTGTGAGCGCTACCCATATTGTGGGACCGTGCACGCCCAGTCCAAGACATCGGTTTATTTGTGAATCCTACCCATATTGTGGGAACGTGCAAGCCCAGTCCAAGACATCGGTTTATTTGTGAACCCTACCTATATTGTGGGACCGTGCACGCCCAGTCCAAGACATAGTTTATTTGTGAGCCCTACCTACATTGTGGGACCGTGCACGCCCAGTCCAAAACATGTTTATTTGTGATCTCTACCCATATTGTGGGACAGTGCACGCCTAGTCCAAGACATCGGTTTATTTGTGAACCCTACCAATATTGTGGGACAGTGCACGCCTAGTCCAAGACATAGGTTTAATTGTAAACCCTACCCATATTGTGGGACCGTGCACGCCTAGTCTAAGACATCGGTTTATTTGTGAACCCTACCCATATTGTGGGACAGTGCACGCCTAGTCAAAGACTTCGATTTATTTGTGAACCCTACCCATATTCTAGGACCGTGCACACCCAGTCTAAGACATTGGTTTATTAGTGAATCCTACCCATACTGTGTGAACGTAAACGCCCAGTCCTAGACAATTAGTTTATTGTTGTGTATAAGTGTCACACAAACTGATGTGACTCTGTGCGGGCCAAAGTATTTGGAGCGAAATAATAAAACTTATTAAATTAGGTAAGACTTTATTTATTACAGTGCCAACGACCAACAAAGTAAAATATGATACAGCCGATAATGCCAAAAAATGTTCCTATGCCACAAGCAATAACCATCCAACAGTTGTGACCCCACGGCTCGCGGATGTCTTCCACTTCCCGATGTTCGGCATCGTGATGTTCTTCAGGATAATGTTCGTTATGATGATCTAAAAAATAATAAAAATTAAAACCAATATACTTACTGGGAGTAACATTAAGAGCCCGCTGGAGTTCATAGATCCCATACAAACGTAGTATTTGATTCATTTGTTAACCGCAGAACTGATTTTGAAATAATTTTGTATCGATAATCGGATGACGTACGAGTATATCTGTGTCGGTATCGCATTACTTTTTTGACAAACGAATCAGGAATCCATTTAATTCCAATAAACTTGTTTTCCGTCGTTTATTGATTAATAATGGATTCCTGTTTCGTTTTTCAAAAAAAGTAATTCGGTACAGACACAGATATACTCGTACGTCATCCGATTATCGATATAAATTAATTCACAATTCGTTCTGCGGTTAACAAATTAATCAAATACTACGTTTGTATGGGATTTATGAACTCCAGCGGGCTCTTAAGGTGCAATGATACTTTAAGGTGGGCTTATGCTATTATTAACTGAACAACTTTTGTTCTACAAATTTGCTGATATCGCAATATTATTTTTATTTTTCATACAAATTGGTTAGCTTAATTTTGTATGAAAAATCCAAAAATTTTAACAGTCATAGAACAAAAGTAGTTCAGTTTGATTAGTAGAAACTCCAGGTAACGGGATCTTCACCAATTTTGTTACACCCTGTCTATAGTGTCGTAAGGTAGGTACATGAAATATTTTTTTAAAGTATTGTAATAACTGTAGGCGACATGTATAACTATCATCATATCAGCCGAAAAACGTCCAGTGCTGGACCAAGGCCTCCCCCAAGGATTTCCACGACGACCTAGGGTGTGGTATTCATAGGAGGGTTGTGCCGTAATCGCCACGCTTGGCAGACGGGTTGGCGATCGCAGTGTGGTTGCAGGTGTGTTGCAATGCACACAAAGGACGCTGCTGCCCATCCTCCGGTTTTAAGTCCCTTAGTGGTGGGTGCACGGTGCACTTAGCGGTCTCTGACGCCCCCGTTGGAAGAGATGGGATGTTCCTATTCTTAGCCGGGAGCCATTCGGCCATGTTTATCTATATAGTATACCAAAACTCATGCATCCCATATAAACAGTTTAACCAATTTGAGCGAAATTTTGCACGATTATACTTTACATTCCGGAGTAATATCCAAGATATTTTGATCCCAGAGGAGTCAAGGGTTCCCGGAGGAATATCAAAAAACTAAATTTATAAAATATTCATAATTTAATATTATGATATTTGGAATATTAATTCAATTCAATATATTTATTCAAAATATGTGCAAATACACTCTTTCTGATAGTCATAAAATAATAATAACAATGTCATTTGTGAAGAATCAAGAAATAAACAATAATTAGTTAATAACGTCAAAATTCAATCCTTGATATAAACCAGATTATCTCATTAGAACATGAAAACATTAAGATACGAAAAGTTATACTTATAAATCATTGAATGCATTTAACAAGAGTAGGCCAGTTCACACGGACAGTACCCGGTCACGAGTATAACGCGAGAGTCAGCCATCGCTCCCATCAACCATATTAGAGGGAAAGGAACGACCCGGCTCCCGATGCGCCACCATCCGCACGAACATTTAAGCGAGCATCTTATATCTTAGTCTATCTGAAACCAAGGCTTAGGCTCAGCTAAAGAAACAAAAAAGTACCTTGATCTTGATCCATCAGTCGATAGTATGTCTTAGTGTGCTTGGCAAGTTTGGACAGAAAGATATTTTTGGTGTGCTTGGCAAGTTTAGAAACAAAGCTTTTCTTGATGAGCTTTTCAAGTTTGGCTACAAAGTTTTTCTTGGTGTGTTTGACAAGTTTGGCAGCAAAGTTTTTCTTGGTGTGCTTGAAAAGTTTGGAAGCAAAGCTTTTCTTGGTGTGCTTGGCAAGTTTGAAAACAGAGCTTTTCTTGATGAGCTTGGCAAGTTTGAAAACAGAGCTTTTCTTGATGAGCTTGGCAAGTTTGGCAACAAAGCTTGTCTTTGCGTACTTGACAAGTTTGTTGAAATGTTTATATCTAATAGAATAAACAAAAAAAATTAAACAACGGATGATGTGCAAATTTATATTTTTTACCGACTTCAAAATAAGAGGACGTTCTCATTTCAACTGTCAATTTCGCCGCCAACGATAGCACAAAGGGAATCCTATGCTACAAACGCACATGGAGGCGGCGCGGTCGGCGCGGTCTTTTTGTCATCCATGTGTGTTGGTAGTCATTAAGACCATTTTATAATTTAGGGTTCCGTTTTCGAAAAAATAGGCTTAAAAGTGCTAAATTTTGTTAGAGTCGAGTGTCCCCACCCCCTAACAACTGAACCGGTGTATATTGAAAATTGAAAATAAGATATGGACGCGATAATGGCAACTACGGAACCCTACAATGCGCGTGGCCCGACACGCACTTGGCCGTTTATATTTTTAAAAAGTGAAGAATCTAGCACCATCTAGTATGATGGTACGGAACCCTATGTGTGCTGTTCGGACTCGCACTTGGCTGGTTTTGTACACTTTTGCGTTCCTTGGGGAAATTTTATAAAAAAGGAATTTAAAAAAGTTGTTGCTTTGCACACTCTATTAACACCCTGTGTAATGTACCTGGGCGTAGCTATGTGTACAAAGCGAGCGCGTAGCACCGTAGCACCGTAGCACCAACTTGTGTCGTAGCTTCGTAGCAACAGGGCTTGTATCAAAGAATTAATATTGTAGCATACTTGCATTGTGCGTATGTTGTTGCATATTTGTATTGTTCATATATAATATAGCATACTTGTATTGTGCGTATATTGTTGCACAGTTATATTGTGAGTATATTGTTGCATACTTGTATTGTGAGTATATTGTTGCATACTTGAATTGTAAGTATATTGTTGCATACTTGTATTGTTAATATATAATATAGCATTCTTATATTGTGCGTATATTGTTGCATACTTGTATTGTGAGTATATTGTATATACTTTAAATGTGAATATATATTGTTCTATACTTGTATTGTGAGTATACAGTTGTATACATGTATTGTGAGTTTATTGTTGCATACTTGTATTGTGCATACATTGTTGCATACATGTATTGTGCGTATATTGTTGCATACTTGTATTGTGAGTATATTGTTGCATACTTGTATTGCACGTATATTGTTGCATACTTGAATTGTGAGTATATTGTTGTATACTTTTTATTGTGCGTATATTGTTGGATACTTGTATTGTGCGTATATTGTAGCATACTTGTATTGTGCGTATATTGTTGGATACTTGTATTGTTCATATGAAATATACATACTACATATGTATATGCATATTTGTATTGTGCGTATATTTACTAGAGGACCGAAAGACGTAGCGTAGGCAGGCCTCCGACTCGGTAGACCAATCGCGGGTGGCGTAGGACCGGTCGCTGTGGAAACCCTTGGGAGGATTTTTTTAGCAGCGGATGTCTTTTGGCTGATATGAGAAGAAGTAGCAAGCGATTATCATCATGTCATAAAAAATGAAAAACACGCTACGCTCGCTTATCAACGCTTTCGGTGCTGTTGAAGGAGAGATATCAAAGTAAGGAAACGCCGTACAGAGTTAGAGCTACTGCAGAAAAGATCTATAATATTGTCTTTTCCGGAAACCAGTTTGTTTGTAATTCTAGCGGCTCGGACCAAGAAGCTATGCTTCCTATAATTAGTCTTGACACTTGGAATATAAGGCAATCCAGAACAACGAAGGTGACGAGGTGGTGTTATCAAACTTATTTTGTTGAATAGCTCACCACAGTCCACTTTACCCTGTGCTATGTTTCATTATCATCATCATATTAGCAAAAGGACGTCCACTGCTGGACAAAGGATTTCCACGACGCCGGTCCTGCGATGCCCGCATCCATCGGCTTCCCGCGATCTTCACCAGCTTCCTCGGTCCACCGCGTGGGAGACCTGCCTACGCTACGTTTTCCGGTGCGCGGTCGCCACTCGAGAACATTACTGCTCTAACGGCCATCTGTTCTACGAGCTATGTGCCCTGTCCACTGCCACTTCAGTTTAGCGATTCTGTGAGCTATGCCGGTTACTTTGGTTCTATATAGAAGAAAAATCGCTTACCTGTGTTTTATAACGATCCAGGCTTTATTAGATATTTTGGCACAATATTTAGCTTAGTCTTATAGCCTATAAGTAGTCCTTAGTATAAGTATTCAACACGTCTTTGTACCGCAAGAGTTGTCCGCCTTGCTTACGTTTGCCCTCTCGAAGTTCACTATAAAAGATGCGCTTCGCAACCCTCGTGTCCGGCATGCGTGACAGATGTCCACACCAGCGTAATTGTCTTCGCATAATATATGCCTCTATGCCATAGATGTTGGCACGGCGTAAGACTTCTGTGTGTCTGATGTGGTCGGACCAATGGATACCCATAAAAATAAATAAAAAAATAAAAATAAATAATAATAAATCCACTACAATTACAGCAACGGTGTCCTGACGTGCCCCAAGTGTGACCGCACGTTCCGAGCGAAGATTGGCTACAACAGCCACATGCGGGCGCACGAGAAGGCGGAGCAGCGGGACGCTTGCAGCTGAGCCGGACAACGCTGCGGTCGCTGTAGCCGAAAACGGCTAGGACCATCATCATCATCATCATCAGTATAAGTATCCTGAGAGTTATCCAAATAAAATTACATCCAAATTGAATTAGTTTCATGTCCAATAAATTAAGTAAACACACATTTATAAAAGAAGTATGAAAATGACTCAAAATAGGTATTAAATTAAAATTACATGGAAACCAGGCATTGAAAAACATTGATTAGTACATAAAAACTTCTTAGAGAAGATTGTGGTCTTCAGTTGGTGACTTCACAATTTTTTTTAAATTTATATCAAAAAAGAAATTTCCAACTTCTTTGGGCCTTATTTAAAGAGACTTTTAACGCCACTGCACTGGAAGATCCAGGCGGTAATATTACAGATTTTCGTTATTTTTGACGTCAATTACTCCTAAACTATAGAAAACCCAAGGTTGAAAAAAATACCCTTATTGTTGATGATGTTCCTTAAAGTCAAAAGCTATTAGAAACACGATTGAGCAGCTTTGATTCTATGGAATAAAATCCCAAAGATAGGTCTTCACCGTTATAGATCTTGCAATCTACGAGCGCGCGACGCCCTTAGTTGTGTGAGTGACCAATCTGTATACGCGTCAATGTAGGCGTGAGAGTGACCGTGCGTACGGTTAGCAAACAAAAATTTCACCCATTTAATATTTTAAGTATTTTCTAAAAAAAAACAACATCCTTAAAGTAACTACTAATTAACATTAATAATAAATAATTACAGGTAGAAAATTTAAATAAACACAAAATAAATGTAATCCTAAACAATACCTTAACTCTACAGAAAATAAAAAGCTCTCCCATTTATTATTAGTAACTAGCTGTCCCGGCGAACTACACACCCTACCCTACCCTACACTACACTACCCTACCCTACCCTACTATATCCTACCCTATCACCCTACTCTACCCTACATTACACTACAATACCCTACACTACTCTACCCTACCCTACACTACCCTACCCTACCCTACTCTACCCTACCCTACACTACCCTACCCTACCCTACCCTACTCTACCCTACCCTACACTACCCTACCCTACCCTACATAAGAACCTTCTCCTGACAATAACGTACTTAACAAAAAAGAATAAGCGAAATCAGTCCAGCCGTTCACGCGTGATGCGATGACCGAGGGAAATAGAGATTCATTTTTATATATAAAGATAAATAATATTAATTTAAACTTTTAATAGTTAAACTTTTTTTAAACGACATAGCTTTCGAGAAAAAGTTTAAAATACCAAACGCGATCCACGAACCGAACTTTATCGAACCCGAAATCTACCTTTGTGTTCCGTCCGCTGCGGGAACTGTTTTTTTTAGTTTATATATGTATAATTTACATGTTGGTGACTACATCGATATCTAGGGACAAGTTTAAAAATCTTACCTCGCTATGAATTACTTTCCGTTTTCTTTCACTTTTGAGATTTGACATGCTGATCGTACTTCGTGAACAATGCAACTTGGAAACAATAAGCACCGCTCCGTCGGGTACACACACTAACGAAAATGTGTATTTACGATAACAACTACAAATAAAGGCCACGCGCGCTCGTAGATTGCAAGATCTATACGTTCAAGGAAGCGGGCTTACCAATCCCCAACGCAATGGGGAACTAGCTATCTTATCTTCATGCCGGAACACACCAATGATATCAACATGGATATTTGGCGGCAAGACTTAGATAAGATGGTGGTAGCTAGCCAGGCGGGCTTAGAAAATGCCCTTCCACCAACCAAACCGAGTCTTACAATTGACCCCGCCGGGAATTGAACCCGCGACCTGCTGTGTAAAGCCAGTGAACTTTGCCTCTGAGCTACGGAGGCGGTTAATTTTTGAAGTAAAAAGTTTAAAAAATATACAACAATATTTTGTTATGTATGATAATACAAAGTGAGTAACGTTATTATTTTTTATACTTTCATTGTACTTTTTAATTGAAACGAAAAACCATTGAAAAAGTGTGGCTATTTTCTTTACTCTTCACACGTAAAGAAGAAGATAGAGACAACTGTTCCAATCAATACCTCGCCATAAATACTTATTTACGTCACTGCCACCTTGATATAAATATAGTAAACACAAACAAGTATCTCTTTTTCTAAGAAATGCAAGATTTTTTCTGTAAGAAGAATCTATATTAGTAGTTCTTTAATAGTTATTATTATTACCAAGCCACACGTTTTGACTAAAATGTAGAATTCGTGAAGGTAGGCCTGGTAAAGTTAGGGCGCATAGATCATAAATCTTGGCTCTACATGAGATTTGACCACTTTTTCATATCATCATCATCATCATATCAGCCACAAATCGTCCACTGCTGGACAAAGGCCTCATATATTATGAGTAAAGTGTAGTGTAGAGCTTGTAGGTTTAGAGCGTGCAGTCTTTAGAGCTTGGCTTTATACGAGATCTGATAAATTTTTGCACAGGGTAAGCTACGTAGACTCGTGTTGGCAACATTTTTACATGAAAATGTTTTTTGTGGGATAGATTTTATACGAGGAAAAATTAATGATTCCGTACGTACCTGAATTCTCGAAATTCTTTAAATGTGTTTTAATTTAAATTTTGCTTATGTATTTATTTTGATGTACAATAAAGAGTTATTTGAGTTTGAGTTAGAGTTTTTTTATTATATTTTACTACTTTTATATATTAAACATTATTTTCATATCAACATTTGTCAAAAACGCACCATTTTCTAATAAAAACCATTTTCTATTTATCTATGTACGTATGTTTTTTGAAATAAACATTGATTTTTTTTTTACTATTTTCCAAAACTGTATTAAAATACGTCGTGTGATACACGGGGTGTAGGTTATTGCAAACTCGTGACGTTAATAACCCTCGCCGACAGCTCGTTTGCAATAACCTACTTTCCACCCTTGTATCACAATGTATTATTTAGCCATAGATATTGTTAGAGTATCAAAACCGAAACTTGGAGGCTGTTAATCGTATTGTAGTGCCGCTGCCTGCGCATAACTAGGTATTACCTGTGTGTGTGTACGGTCAAACGGTGTAGGTACCTACCTATGTGTGTGTGTGTTAGTGGTGAAATGATTTAAACTTATCATTGTGTTTATTTTTATTTATACCAACATTTCCAATAGCCAATAAGATATCCGAATATACAAAATATCAAGGTTGTATGGAACGCAACGAAGCAATAAACGCACGGCCAAAACATGGGGTTATCGGTTATAGCAAACCATCCCCTTTCTTCACTCTCCCTGTGCTCATGCTCCTGTCGGTGCTCCTCCCGATGCTCCTCTAGAACAGGCTGATCATCTGCAAAATGTACCACGGGTTTTTTTTCGAAGATTTTTTTTATTCAAAATTGGTAAACCCTTGACAACAACTCACCTGGTGGTAAGTGATGATGTTGCCGAAGATGGAAGCGGGCTTACCAAGATTCCCCAGCGCAATGAGGAACTGGCTATCTTATCTTCATGTCGGAACACACCAATGATATCAACATTGATATTTGGCGGCAAGACTTAGATAAGATGGTGGTAGCTAGATTTGCTAGTTAGCCCTGTGTTAGAATGAAGATTCGATCAAAATTACCCGTAGAGCTCCTGGAACTGCCAGATTCATTAAATCTCTAGTGAGTGACCGCCTCCGTGACGTAATGGTTAGTCCATTCGCTCACACCAGGAGTTCGAGGGTTTAATCCCGGCGGGGTCAACTTTGTAAGACTCGGTTTGGTTGGTAGTAGGGCATTTTGATAGCCCGCCTGGCTAGCTACCACCATCTTATCTAAGTCTTGCCGCCAAACATCAGTGTTAACAGCATTGATGTGTTCCGGCTTGAAGATAAGATAGCCAGTTCTCCATTGCGTTGGGGAATCTTGGTAAGCCCGCTTTCATCTTCGGCATGATCGTCACTTACCATCAGGTGAGATGATGCCAAGGGCTTACCAATTGTGAATAAAAAAAAAGATAGATATTAGTGTAGTATACAACTAGTGAATAAGGGACGGATTTAAAGCGAGGGCCATAAATGAATCAATTGATGTGTTGACGATAAGATAGCCAGATCCCCATGGTGGTGGGGAATGTTGGTAAGCCCGCTTCCATCTTCGGCACCATTGTCACTTACCATCAGGTGAGATGATGCCAAGGGCTTACCAATTGTAAATAAAACAGAGTGGGTCTATGGGGGGAAATAATTTCCTGTGGACCCACCAATGGGTTATAGCGGTGGGACCACGGGTAAACGCCCGATTATTGGACTCGAACACAAACCTTAAACCTGCAGAAGTGTGTTTTAATTCTCGAACGTCCGAGAATTGTCGCCCGACCGAGTATTGTCGTCCGACCGATTATTGTCGTCCGACCGATTATTGTCGTCCGACCGAGTATTGTCGTCCGACCGATTATAGTCGCCCGACCGAGTATTGTCGTCCGACCGATTATTCTCGCCCGACCGAGTATTTTCGTCCGACCGATTATTGTCGCCCGACCGAGTATTGTCGCCCGACCGAGTATTTTCGTCCGACCGATTATTGTCGCCCGACCGAGTATTGTCGTCCGACCGATTATTGTCGCCCGATCGAGTATTGTCGTCCGACCGATTATTGTCGCTCGACCGAGTATTGTCGTCCTACCGAATATTGTCGTCCGACCGAGTATTGTCTTTCGAGCGAGTATTGTCGTCCGACCGAGTAATGTCGTCGTATGATTTTTCCGAAGTAAAAATTCCTGCTGAATCGGATTCTGAATGATGCCAAGCCGAAATCTGACTCCTTTGCTCAAAATTCAAGATGGCGGTCAAAATGGAGCCTGAACTAAAAAAACCGGCTAAGTGCTAGTCGGACTTACTCACAGAGGGTTCCGTACCACCACACATGTAGATAAGGAACCTTAAAATAATAAATCGAAAACTAAACAAGATAAAAATAATTAAAAATCTGTTAAAGCTTGTGCCAAAGAAGCCCTTTCATACGATACCCTACATGACACGGTTCAAAATTTGGACCGCCGCCGCCGTTCCCTGCATAATTGATTAGGTACTAAGACTATATTTTTCATGATTTAATTACAAATGTATAGTTTTCAGATTTATTTCATATACTTGTAGTATAAGATGGAATTTCTGCCAAATTTTATAGTTCTACGTAGGTCAACGAAAAATACCCTATAAATTTTGATTCCCTTAAGAGTGTCGAAATACTCGTATATGTATTTTACGGCATAAACACTAGAAACACGGCGAAAACTGAATGGGATTGGCATACACCCCTAGAGCGGAAGCAGCATGGCTAAGTCTGAAAAGTTCCTTGCTCTGCTCTAAAAGACCACGGAGCCAACCTGCAACGATGACCGCCATGTCTTACCCGCCATATCACTCAAGCGCCTGAGCGTTTGCCCCCCACGTCAGACACAGCACGTCAACACATTAAACAGATTCACTTCCAAAAAGTTGGTTGGCTCAGCTCTGATCAGGCCGACCCACCATTGCCCGATCCAACTGAGTGCGGCTATCAAGAAGTCGATGGCGTACTCTTTATCGTGTCATCATTGCTCCCCTCGGTACCCAATGAGTGACGACTTGAGACTTCTCTCGTGCAAGTGCAAAGGTCGGTGTGGGCATAGGTTTGTGCAGGTGCAGGCAGACGGGCAGAGAAAGTATGCACCAACATGTGTTAATCATGTAGCAATGATATAATATATGAATACAAAGGAGAAGGATGATGTTTTTTATTGATTTGACGATGTTCTGTTTTTAATAAATGCCGGGAAAATTCTGTTTATTTCGAAATCTTGTTCCAATTTTCAGCCTGTAACTTCACTCACGGTTGCCGGTGGTATTTCCGTTGCCGATGTTCAGGTCTTCTAGCCCCGAAAACCTCGGAAGCGACACCTCAGAGCTTGGCCGCCATCTTGTTTTCATCCATTTCTGGTACACGAACGGACTTCCGGTTATTAAAACTAAGTTCAGCGACCACCAAAACCCATGCCTGGATACCCCACTCGACTAGATTAGAGTTCTAATAGGGTTTTTAAGTTTAGGCCCATTTTGGCTGCTGTCTTGAATTTTGAGCAAAGGAGCCAAAAATCAGCTTGGCAAAATTCATAATCGGATTCAGCAGGATTTTTCACATCAGTAAAGTCATGTATAAAGGCTCATAAAATGCCGTTGAAATTGAAAAGTCCGTATAATTACTACCAGTCTACAAATGGACTACTTCAGTTGCGTTGCTGAGTCTTTGTTTTCATGAACGGAATGTACGCTTAACGTAACAATATATAACAACATACAGTATGGACACTCCCTGCCGCTCTCTAGATTCCGTCATCACCCCCTCGTCACCTCAATCTGGCTACAGATTGGTTACAGTTTGGTTGTCGAACGTATAGGATTTCGCCGCCATTTTGTTTGTTCCGTTATTCCTTTTTTGAAATGTCAATTCTGGCCCGTTGTATGAAGTGTCCAGGGTGTGCTCAAAGTATGTGAAGAAGTTCGATCACAATAAATTATTAATGTGAGCAGCTACATTCGACGTATATAGTTCAGTAAAATAGTACCTACTGGCAGAACACAAGAGTCGCTTATCTAGTAATTTAGAGGACAACTTAGTTAAGCTATTGCATAGCTTTTATCGCGGGCTTTGAGCACGGCGACCGAATCAAGAAATTCCGTAACGAAAAAACCTAACACCCCACACTCCGCCTACCATGTAGCTCGGCCGAGCGTGACGTAACGTTACCGCGTTCTAAAAAAACTTACAGTGCCATCTATTAGCGATTTGTGGTACTAAAAGGACAGTAAATTTTACTAGTGTAACTTTCTTAGTGTTAAAAGTTGATAAAAAATGCTATGCAATAGCTTTACCGCGGCAGTCCCCGAGTGCCACACGTCTTTATTTTTTTTAGTTTTTCGTTAACAATAAATGATTTCTAAAAGAAGAAGCTTCAGACTTTATTCGTTAGGTTTATTATTTCCTATACTAAATAATTGACTGATGGAATGATGAACTATTGGAGGTCGCTGAAGGCCTCTGGGCACGGGCAGAATAGGTCGTTTCAGAAATCCTTAGACGAGGCCTCAAAGGGTCACGAGTATGCAGCAGTTGACTTTTGACTGACATGATGATGAAGGAATATTGTACTTACGATCGCTATTTTCAGCCATCCACTTGAAAAAACTTGTCTCGGAGTGCTCGGCAAGTTGGACAATAAAAACTTGTCTCGGAGTGCTCGGCAAGTTGGACAATAAAGTTACAAGGTGTTGTAACGTTAAACTGTTTTGCAACCAAAGGCATTAGGTAGCATAGAACAAAAACAATCAAAAAGTGTTTTAAAGTTAGTTTGTTTTAAGTAAATACAGTACAGTGCCTGGCTACTTAGCTCTCGTGTAGTTTCCAAATTGACCTTGGCGCTGGACTACAGTTTTTTGCTGCAATTGTAATAGGGATAACGAATGCTAGTCATCTGATTTACTTTTTATCATCTGTCAAAAACTACATTTTGTTCTAAAAATGTTTGAAATACCTAGGCGTGACGTCACAGTTTTGCAGCGTCATTTAAGTACTCATTTTGTGATTTTGATGAATTAAAAATTGAAGACTTGATGGAAAACAAAACGAGTAAGGGTTTCCGAAGTTTAAGTTGGAGGGCAATTTAGTGATCAAGAGTTCATAAGTTATTTCTGATGCTGTCGTCATCCCTATAAGGTGATGGAATCAATCAGAAACGAGGAGATCCGCAGGAGAACCAAAGTAACCGACATAGCTCTCAGAATCGCTAAACTGAAGTGGCAGTGGGCAGGGCACATAGATCGTAGAACAGATGGCCGTTGGGGTAGTAAAGTTCTAGAGTAACGACCGCGCACCGGAAAACGTAGCTTAGGCAGGCCTCCCACGTGGTGGACCGACGACCTGGTGAAAATTGCGGGAAGCCAATGGATGCGGGCAGTGCAGAACCGGTCGTCGTGGAAATCCTTGGGGGAGGCCTTTGTCTAGCAGTGGACGTTTTTCAGCTGATACGATGTTGATGTAATTAGGTTGGTACCTACGTACGAGTAAGTAGTGAGTTTCTCCTGACTCCTGAGGTGTAATGTCTTCAGGTGACCTCAAATAGCCAAAACACCCCAAACATTTCAGCAAAGTTGGAGAACTACAGTTGTTCAGATGAGTTGTTCGACTTATATGAAAAGTCCAACATTTGTTTGCGAATTCAGTATGGGTTCCTTGGAAACAGGAGTTTCGGAGAGATCGGAGATCCTGCCCCTAACGGCTCGCACACCACAAACACATTGTGTATTACGCGATTAATAGGTATACCTTGGTAGCCTTTTATTAGTTTCCGTCGTAGTTTTACTAGGAACCTTTGTAGTTTCGCTATGTCCGTCTGTCTGTCTGTCTGTCCGTGTGTCACAGCCTTTTGCTCAAACACTATTACAGTTTGGTATGGTGGTTATACAAATCTGTTACTAATATAAAAGTATAAAAAAAAACCTGTCAAATATGTTGGGGTGTTTTTTTTGTTCATGTAGCCTACTGTGTAGTGTCGTTTAGTATATTACTTTTTCCGATTAATGATTCGTTTGCTTAATATAAAGTTTTTATATGGCGACTAGTGGGTACCCGTGGCTCCGCCCACGCAGACCCCGTTTTTCGCCGTTCCGTGAGAATTTCCCGAAATCTTTCTTAGCGGTTACCTACGTCTTCATGACCATCTGTATTCCAAATTTCAGCGAAATCCGTTAAGTCGTTTTGGCTGTGCGTTTATAGATGAGACAGTCGGGTTTGCCTTTTATATATTAAGATTTTTGTAAGATTTGCATGTCTACCAGCTAAACCGTAACTTTAACAATTCTGAAAGTATTGGAAGTAGTAGGGAATATAGGTAATCAAGTAGCTCGAGTGGCGACAGCGCACCGGAAGACGTAGCGTAGCACTCTTCCCACACGGTGGACCGATGACCTGGTAAGGGTCGTGGGGAGCAAATGGACGCGGGAAGCGCAGGAACGGTCGTCGTGGAAATCCTTGGCGTAGGCTTCTGTCCAGCAGTTAACGTCTTTCTGCTGATATGATGATCATAGTTGAAATGAATGAATTTAAAAAGAATATTATCGAGGCCAAGTAGGCTTTCCTAGGTGGATTTATAAAAAGTTAACACAAAATCTTCTACACTTTTAAATACACATTTTTAAACATTACCGAACCCTTGCCATGGTCCGACACGCAGTTTGCCTTTTTTAAATCTTTTTTTGTAGGTAAGATGATATAACGGTTACGTTGATTTGTTTCAGGATTCTTGGTAAGCCAACCACTTTGTAGAACATACCCAGCAATGCTCAGTTTGTAGAATATAACCAGCTATGCTCAGTTTGTAGAACATACCCAGCTATGCTCAGTTTGTAGAACATACCTAACTAAGCTCAGTTTGTAGAACATACCCAGCTATGCTCAGTTTGTAGAACATACATAACTAAGCTCAGTTTGTAGAAAATACCCAGCTATGCTCAGTTTGTAGAACATACCCAGCTATGCTCAGTTTGTAGAACATACATAACTAAGCTCAGTTTGTAGAAAATACCCAGCTATGCTCAGTTTGTAGAACATACCTAGCTATGCTCAGTTTGTAGAACATACCCAGCCTTGCTCAGTTTGTAGAACATACCCAGCCTTGCTCAGTTTGTAGAACATACCCAGCTGGACCCAATGTGTACCGTATAAGATAGGTAACACACTAAATGAGCTAATACAAAACAGAAACGTTTGACTTGCCTGTTAGTCGTAAACAACTGCGGTTTCATGTAATCTTGTATCACAATAGATATTGAGCTTAGTATTAGATGATTCAGTCTTTATCCTGTACTTATTTCAATATAAAATTACATCTAAATCGAACTAGATTGATGCCATTTTTATAAACTCCCATAATAAAATAAGGATGAATTGTATTCATACTCAAATTGCGTGTAAAAAATTCAAGCCTCTTTGAGTCAAAATCACAGATCACAAAAATCGGAAGATTCTGTTTGGGTTCAATCAAAGAATATGATAACTTTTCGATAACGTTGCTCAGGCACGGGTCTCTTTACAAACATTTTTTTTAGGGTTTCGTGGTCAAAATGGTAAAGCTTACTAAGCTTAGTCATTCAACAGACCAAGCTTATTCAGAAAGACCAACTACCCAATCCAACAACCCAAGACAGAGAATCTTGGCGCAGAACGATAAGGATTAATGTGGGAAGTGGCAAAGAGAAAGAAGAAAGTCAAACTGGGGAGTCTTATAGTTTCGCCATGTCCGTCTGTTGGTCCGTCTCTATGTCACAGCCGTTTTTTTCATCTATAACACTGAAATCTGGTATAATTGTACAAAACTGTAATACCAATAATGGTTTTACTTACAAGTAGGGGGTGAACTTTCGAATAGGTCGAAAGACTAAAAACTGTTGAAGGATTGCTTAGTTTATTTTTCCGATAAATGATTCGTTTATTTTATATGAGGTTTTAAATTAGTTATTTGTTTCTGATCCTTAACACCAAGCTTCATGACTAAAGTTTAAACAATGACAGACTCAAACAAATTTTTTACCCTTTTTTCACCTTCTTAAGGGTTATTAAATTCAAAAGCCTTGCTTAGTAGGTGTTAAGTTATTTAATGAACACACTGGCCTAAATTCTAGCTTTTTAGTTTTTTTTACCCCGTTTCACCCTCTAGGGGGATGATTTTCGGGAAAACACAAAACACATAAGAAATCATTTGTTTTGAACAGTAATCCTACAAAATTTCGAATTTAAAAATCAATCTAGCCTTAAATCTCCGTGCAAACTTTGAAACCTGATTTCAACTATTTAGGGGATGAATAAAAAAAAACAATAGAACGTTCCATGCTTCTACCTTTAAAATTCTGGACTTCCATACAGACTTTTAACCTCTTTTTCATCCCTTTTAGGGTTAAATTTCAAAAAATTCTTCCTTTGTAGGTGTATACGTTAAATAAGGACTCTGGCCAAATTTAATGTTCTTAGCTTTTTATGTTAATTCATCCCGCTTTACTCCCTAGGGGGACGATTTTTTAAAAAAAACATGAAACACGTATTTAATCATTTTTATACAAAAGTAATGAAGCGTCGGTGGCTCAACCGGTAACGACTCGGTCCATCTAACCAGAGGTACCGGGTTCAAATCTGGACGGCCAATGTACCAATGAGTTTTTCAAAAACTTACGTACATATAATTACCGATTGCTTTAACGGTGAAGGAAAACATCGTGAGGAAACCTGCATACGCCTGCGAAGAAACTCGAAGGTTGTGTGTGAAGTCGACCAACCCGCACTGGGCCCGCGTGGTCGACTAAGGCCTAATCGCCCTGATTCAGGCTAGGCTCGAGCCCCTCGGTGGGGACGTATATGAGCTGATATAATAATAAAAAATACAAAAGTATTACTGCAAAATTTCGAATTCCGAAGTCAATCTAATCTAGATTCTCCATACAAACTTTAACCGCCTCCGTGGCGTAATGGTTAGTCCATTCGCTTCACACCAGGAGGTCACGGGTCGATTCCGGCGGGGTCAACTTGTAAGACTCGGTTTGGTTGGTGGTACGGTATTTTCTAAGCCCGCCTGGCTAGCTTCAACCATCTTATCTTGTCTTGCCGCCAAACATCAGTGTTAACAACATTGATGTGTTCTGGCTTGAAGATAAGATTGCCAGTTCTCCATTGCATTGGGGAATCTTGGTAAGCCCGCTTCCGTCTTCGGCATCATCGTCACTTACCATCAGGTGAGATGATGCCAAAGGCTTACCAATTGTAAATAAAAAAAAAACTTTGAACTCCCTTTTTACACCTTTAGGGGTTGAATTTTCAAAAACGCTCGAACACGTTTTATCTATTTCTAATTGTTCACCTAAAAACCAAGTTTCATGCTGCTAGCTCTTAGAATGACAGACTTATATACATATTTTCAACCCTAGGAATTACCCCTACACCCACCAGTGGGTGAAGTCAGTGGGTGCACGGGTCGCGAGCGCTTTTTTCACCCCTTGAAGGGTTGAATTTCAAAAAATCCTTTCTGATTCCTCGTAAACAACTCTTTTGAGAAACTTCAGCTGTCTTGGTCCGAAGGTTTAAGCTGGGCGTTGATATATCAGTCAGTCAATTAATGAGTCAGGATATTTTTTTTATATTTATAGAACTAGCTGTGCCCGCGACTTCTTCCGCGTGGAGGTTTTGAATAACAATATTTTATTTATTATCCTTGCAGCGCCATCTATTGGCAGTTCAGATCTAGAACTTCCTCGGTTTTTTTTGGTTAAGGAAAGGGAAGAAAATAGTTTCCAAAACACAGTCTAACGAGTAATTTGTAAATTAGGGTTTCATTAAAGGGTTTATAGCTTGTAAGTGCCAAAATAATATATTTTTTTAATTTTTTTCATATTTTTAAGCCACAATTGGTAGGTAAGCTCTTGACATTATCGCACCTGATGAAAAGTGACAATAATGCCGAAGATGGAAGCGGCCTTAGCAAGATTCCCCAACGCAATGAGGGATCTGGCTATTTCATCAATGATGTTATCCGCCTGCGTGGCGTAATGGTTAGTTCATTCGATTCACTCCAGGCGGCCGCGGGTTCGATTCCCGGCGGAGTTAACTTTGTAAGACTCGGTTTGGTTGGTGGTAGGGCATTTTCATAGCCCGCCTAGCTAGCTACCACCATCTTATCTAAGTCTTGCCGCCAAAAATCAGTGTTAACAACATTGATGTGTTCCGGCTTGAAGATAAGATAGCCAGTTCTCCATTAGAATGCGGAATCTTGGTAAGCCCGCTTCTTTCTTCGGCATGATCATCTTTTACCATTAGGTGAGGTGATGCCAAGGGCTTACCAATTGTAAATAAAAAATAAAAAAAGATGTTTGGCGGTAACATTTAAATAAGATGGCGGTAGCTAGCCAGGCGGGCTTGAACATACCCTGCCACCAACCAAACCGAGTCTTATAAAGTTGACCTCGCCGGTAGTCGAAACCGCGACCTCCTGGTGTGAAGCGAATGGACTAACCATTACGCCACGCAGGCGGTTAAAAACTCTATTTAACACGCTTTTATTATTAGCTTCACTTGTAACTATGTAAGAAAATCTTAATTTGACCCGCTTGCCGGTCTTCGATTAGGATGAAATTTTGCACGCGCTCTGAGTTCTGATGACAATACATGACTAGCTAAGAAACGTCATTACAAATCCAATATGGCGGCCTCCCCAAGATGGCGGACTGGCTGTTTGAAATCCACCCCCATGATATGGGTATCAAATGAATAGGTTTGCTGTCAGGAATACGAAAAAATAGTCACGTGACTTAAATCCAATATGGCGGACGTCCAAGATGGCGGACAGGCTATTTGAAATGCACCCCCATGATATGGGTATCAAAGGAAAGGGTTTGCTGTCGGGAATACGAAAAAAAAACACGTGACTTAAATCCAACATGGCGGACATCCAAGATAACTACTTAACGTGTTTACTAAAAGCGTGTTTTTTAAACTAATTGATGATTATTAATCATGCTTTATTTATCTTAAGATAAATATCTGTAAGGTTTGCGATATAGCGCGAGCTCGCGCGGTATCTGCAGATAGACGACGATGAAATATAATATATTAACTGCCCCGTGTGAGTACTCGCTTTGATTTCTATGAAGAGCGATATTGTAAGATATCTGTTGCGTTAAAGATATCTTATAGTGTAGCGCTAGTGTGTTATAACCTTTATATAAAATTGGTTGAAAGTTCATAACATTTTTACTGTTAAAAAGTTATGAGATCTCTAGTAGAACCAAGCCCCTGGCTAAGCACAGATTTTTGATGCGCTTCTGGGCCCACGGGACCTGTCCCGTGCTCAGCTGGTACCTTTTCAGTGATAGTACTTTCATACTATACGTACTTTTCAGTGATAGTTACTTACATAATATTATACGTACTTTTCAGTGATAGTTACTTACATACTATACGTACTTTTCAGTGATAGTACTTTCATACTATACGTACTTTTCAGTGATAGTTACTTACATAATATTATACGTACTTTTCAGTGATAGTTACTTACATACTATACGTACTTTTCAGTGATAGTTACTTACATACTATACGTACTTTTCAGTGATAGTTACTTACATAATATTATACGTACTTTTCAGTGATAGTTACTCACATACTATACGTACTTTTCAGTGATAGTTACTTACATACTATACGTACTTTTCAGTGATAGTTACTTACATAATATTATACGTACTTTTCAGTGATAGTTACTTACATACCATACGTACTTTTCAGTGATAGTTACTTACATACTATACGTACTTTTCAGTGATAGTTACTTACATAATATTATACGTACTTTTCAGTGATAGTTACTTACATACTATACGTACTTTTCAGTGATAGTTACTTACATACTATACGTACTTTTCAGTAATAGTTACTTACATACTATACGTACTTTTCAGTGATAGTTACTTACATACTATACGTACTTTTCAGTGATAGTTACTTACATACTATACGTACTTTTCAGTGATAGTTACTTACATACTATACGTACTTTTCAGTGATAGTTACTTACATACTATACGTACTTTTCAGTGATAGTTACTTACATACTATACGTACTTTTCAGTGATAGTTACTTACATACTATACGTACTTTTCAGTGATAGTTACTTACATACTATACGTACTTTTCAGTGATAGTTACTTACATACTATACGTACTTTTCAGTGATAGTTACTTACATACTATACGTACTTTTCAGTGATAGTTACTTACATACTATACGTACTTTTCAGTGATAGTTACTTACATACTATACGTACTTTTCAGTGATAGTTACTTACATAATATTATACGTACTTTTCAGTGATAGTTACTTACATACTATACGTACTTTTCAGTGATAGTTACTTACATACTATACGTACTTTTCAGTGATAGTTACTTACATAATATTATACGTACGTCCCGTATCATTGCGTATTAAAATTTGAAAACTATTTGAAGTTTCTTATTACCGTAACTTAGTAGTTCCACGCCTGTGTAGTTTATACAACAATTTCAGTGATGTTATTGATGTGCACTTTCACTCTTTGTTTCAATTTCGCATATATATAAGAGTACCTACAAGGTTTAATATGTTTTCACTTTTCTTTTCTTTGTTTTTTAATTTGTTAACTCACTGTTTAATTTTAAATTTAATCACAGTCATACTATTATTAATTCTTACAAAGTACACGTTTAAGCATGCTGTGTTTATCTGTAAGAGGCTGTACAATTTGATAATGAACATACTCTGTATTTTTAGCATGTAAGTTTGTAACAGTTGTTGATAACCCAATATAAAAAAGTGATATCCTTGAATAGGTCTTTTAAAAATTATTAGAGTTTCCATTACATTTTTAGATTATCAGATGTAACGTATTCAAGATATATTAGGCCGCCAAATTTACGTACAACGTGCGTGTGTATCCTCAAACTGTTTTATCTAGACACTTGAAATCATCCTGTAAGTGGGCCTTAGTATAGGAACTCTCAATAATTTGTTGATCATCATGGCTGGCACAGAGCGAAATTACAAAAACAAAGATGAAATTTATACTTTATTCTGTTGTATTTTTATTATTTTTATTATTACACCCAAGGTAGCCAATACAAAATCCAATGATACCCATGACAATGGCTATATCGCACACGATGCAGGCGTACGTGCCGCCGCGGCCTCCGCCTCCGCCTCTGTTTCTTCTATATCTTCTGCCCTCATCATCAAGTTCATCATCATCGTGGTGGTCGTCATCAGTTTGCTCATCAGTTTTCTCTTCAGTTGGCTCATCATCTGGCTCATCATCTGAAAAATAAGATTTTTACGTGTGTAGAAATGTAATCTAATTAAAACCGCGTCTTGCGAATGGGTAGGTTCTGTATATTCGGTAGATGCAACGAGCTTTGCTTGTAATACGCTTACATAGTATAAGCATAGTACTAATATATTGTATATACTTTGGTATAAGGGACTTATCATAACAGACGCTGCGTTCATTATCATCATATCAGCCGAAGGACGCCCACTTATGTACGTTATGTACGTTATGGACGTTATGCGCGAATTATTACGGACGTATAATTCGTTGCAGAGACATTCATACAATTTTATGGAGCGCTTAAAATGCAGGGTAATCGAAGTGAAGCGCACGCCTCGGTGCCAGTTATAAAAATCGAGGGTATTTTGGCAGCAGCGGATAAGTGCACAATGATGAGAAAAGAGCACTTTAAGTTTTGAGTGATCATAGTACAACGGTGAAGCATAATAACAACATGGTTTTAGTATTTATGTACTTGAAGTTAGATTTGTTATTCAAGGAGTTTTTGATTAATTAATTTATTATAATGATAATCATTAAAAGTGAAGACAAAAGGAAAAGTTGGCATCAAGGCAGAGCAATTATTTTGTTTTACCTGAAATTCGTAACTAAGCTGTAAATCTTTATTTTGTCTGTTGTTTCTAATGAGTAAAGAGAATAACACACACACCGCACACTACACTACACTACACTACCCTACCCTACACTACTCTACCCTACACTACATTACCCTACACTACATTACCCTACCCTATCCTACCCAACACTAAACTACCCTACCCTACCCTACTCTACACTACACTACACTACCCTACCCTACCGTATCCTAACTACACTACACCACAGATGAGATACTAGTTAGTCCTACCCTACACTACACTACCCTACCCTACCCTACACTACACTACCCTACCCTACGCTATCCTAACTACACTACACCACAGGTGAGATACTAGTTACTTCGTAACAGATACTACACTTCCTTATAAAACGAAAATACCTACGCATTTATTAACCTACTCGTTCCCACTGTCAGACAATACACGGAAACATGGGTATTAAGGCGCTATACTTAGCGGTCATAACTGCATACACGGGCGGCGCGCGAATCGCGGCGGCGGCTGTACGGCGTTTTTGCGCTAGGGTTGATTCATGAAAATGAAAATAAAAGTTAAGGTTTTTATTTATTTGATTAGTTTAAGTAACAGTCGTACTAGTTGATCGTACTTAGAAGATGCGCCAGCTTTAAACGAATTACAAGTTGCCTTTCATTTTTGTTTAGTTAAAAAAATATATGCGCGGTACTCACCAGGTAAATCCTGATTAAGGCGTTCTGATTGCGACCCGATAGTATTTTTTTTAATCCAAAATTGATAAGCCCTTACTTAGGATCATCTCACCTGATGGTAGTTGACGATGATGCCGAAGATAGAAGCGAGCTTACCAAGATTCCCCAACGCAATGGGGATCTGGCTACCTTATCTTCAAGGCGGAACACATCAATGCTGTTAACACTGATGTTTGGCGGCAATACTTAGATAAGATAGTGGTAGCTAGCTAGATGGGCTAAGAAATTGCCCTACCACCAACCAAACCGACTCTTACAAAGCTGACCTCCCCGGGAATCGAATCCGCGACCTCCTGGTGTGCAGAGAATGGACTAACCATTACGGCACGGAGGCGATTAAAATTTACTTAACTTAGCTGTTTTTATCGGTACGTCGGTGATTTTTATGGTTTCGTAGTCAAACTAAGAACCTTTATAGTTTCGTCATGTCCGTAAATAAATGATTAGTTTACGAAATATTAGGTTTTTAAGTGCTGATTTTAGTAACAGTTTCGAAACCGCTGTTTCAGGAAATCTGAATATGATTTGGAATTTTAGGTCACATGAATTAACAAGAAAAAATATCACGGATTAGAAGGCTTTCTTTGTTTAAGAGTAATAGTGGACTAACTTAAGACGTGTAGTTATATTTGTAAAAAGTTCAACTCCTTACAAAATGTCTAAATCTAAACTGTTTTTTGTTTTTTTTTCTCATTTTTTTTATCATTACGGAACCCTACTTTGTTCATGATCCGACACGCACTTAGCTAGTTTTATTAGATCTGTTTTTTAATATTTTTTATTACCTACATACCTAGCACATACATAGACTTCCACCATCTTCCACTTTGCACGGTTCGGACACACAATAATAATGATTACGTATCTACCTGTCTCGATCTTAGTTTATTATTATATTAGGTATCTATACCTACACAAGACACACGGTGGCGGCCCGACTCGCGAGAGCCCGTCCGAGTGGGTCGCTAAGCGTAGGTATATTTTGAGGCGAGTGACGGAGAACTGACTACACCTATACTACACTACCCTACCCTACCCTAAAACCAATTATTTTTGGACTGATATTTTTTTTATTGATGAATATCATATTTTTTTATACTTATTATCCTATTCCGAACGAAGACAAATGAAAAAACTCAAAAATCATAAAAATTGGTCCAGCCGTTCTTGAGTTATAAATGGTGTAACTAACACGACTTTCTTTTGTATAACAGAATATATAGATGTTGTGTCATAAGAGATTAAATCACTTTTTGCTTTTATGTTTAAAGGAAAAAAATGTTAGATAACTGCTTAAAACGAACAAAAAACCGTTATGAAAACTTTTGTAGTTGTACGGTTTTGCCAGATAGAAAAGCAGAAAAAACTAAGGTATGCCTTTATATTAAATATTTTTTTAAAAGTTTTGCACTTATTCGGTTTTGCCAGAATACCCTCCAAATTTGAATTTGACTATTCTGTTATATACAGAGTGTAACAAAATTGTTGTAGGTCCCGTTAACTGGGGCTACTACTCATGATACTGAACAACTTTTGTTCTACGTGTTTGCTGAAATAGCAAAATAAAATATTTTACTCTTCATACAAATCGATCAGCTGATCGACCAATTTTGTTCATTTTTTTTTTTTTTTTGTATGGAGGGTCAATTTTTTTTTGAGAATTGACTATAGGTTCCTTGGGGAAAGTTGTTTAGTATGATGAGTAGAACCCCCAGCTAACGGGTCCTACACCAATTATTTTACACCCTGTATAACATTCAATTTAATACCTACAGACGCCACCTGAGAAACTGTAGAAACGGCATAAACAACTTGAAAACATCAATCGTTAACAACAGAGTTATAAAATATAAATCTGTGTTATTATATTAGATAGATATATTTAACCGCCTCGTGGTGTAATGGTTAGTCCATTCGCTTCACACTAGGAGGTCGCGGGTTATATTCCGGCAGGGTCAAATTTTAAGACTCGGTTTGGTTGGTGGAAGGGCATTTTCTAAGCCCGCCTGACTAGCTACCACCAATCACCATCTTATCTAAGTCTTGCCGCCAAACATCAGTGTTAACAACATCGATGTGTTCCGGCTTGAAGATAAGATAGCCAGTTCTCCATTGCGTTGGGGAATCTTGGTAAGCCCGCTTTCATCTTCGGAATGATCGTCACTTACCATCGGGTGAGATGATGCCAAGGGCTTACCAATTGTGAATAAAAAGAAAAGATAGATATTAGTGTAGTATACATATACAACTAGTGAATAAGGGACGGATTTAAAGCGAGGGCCATAGATGAATCACGAGCAAGTGAAGGATTCTAACGACTGAATCACGACCGTAGGGAGTGATTTTAAAGAGTGAATCACAAACGTAGCAGGTGATGCAAGTGTTAGAATCCTGAGCTACGCGAGTGATTCATGGCCCTTGATAGTTGATATAAATTCTTTAGTTACTACTATACTATACCATGAATACGAGAAAAAGAAAAAATCTACTATATCGGCCGCCCTCTCTTTCATAAACTCAGGTGTTGACACATCTTCTTTATCACTGGAATGAATGAACACTAAATATTGTGTTCGTACAACTTATAGTATTCAAAATAGCTCCAATTTACTAATGAAATGACAGCAAAGAACACAAAACAGTTTTTATTCTAATGCTAAACTCCTTGTCGAAAATGCTGTCGAACAATCAAATCTCGAGGAGTTATTTGCACAAGAAGTTTGTATGTCGAGGATTCTTTGTACAGTTTCGACCGAATCGAAGGCTTTCTCATAGCTCACGAACGCCAAGCATAGTGGCTGATTGTACTCTTCGGTCTTCTGTATAATCTGCCGCAGCGCATGTAAGTGGTCTATGGTGCTAAATCCTTTTCGAAAATCCGGCTTTTTCGGGAAGCTGGAAGTCGTCAAACCTGCGTGCGAGACAACTCGTAATGATTCTCAAAAATAGCTTGTAGACATGGCTCAGAAGTGAGATGGGTCTGCAGCGTTCGGGAAGCTTCGCAATATCTTTACGTCCCAGATACCGCAGTGTCTTAAGACCAAGGTCTTCGACCAGTGTGTGTGTTGCCAGTGACGACATACGGAATTGAGACATGGTCGCTTACTATGGGCCTCATAAGAAGGCTCAAGGACACCCAAAGGGCAACGGAGCGTTCTATACTCGGAGTTTCTCTGCGTGATCGAATCAGAAACGAGGAGATCCGTAGGAGAACCAAAGTAGCCGACATAGCTCTCAGCATTGCTAAACTTAAGTGGCAGTGGGCGGGGCACATTGCTCGTAGAACAGATGGCCGTTGGGGCAGTAAAGTTCTCGAGTGGCAACCACTAACCGGAAAACGTAGTGTAGGCAGGCCTCCACCTCGGTGGACCGATGACCTGGTGAAGGCCGCTGGAAGCCGCTGGATGCGGGCAGCGCAGAACCGGTCGTAATGGAAATCCTTGGGGGAGGCCTATGTCCAGCAGTGGACGTCCTTCGGCTGATATGATGATGATGAAATTATTTAGGTTATTCAGAGTAAGTCTTAATATGTTTTGCAGCCGTCTACATTAGGGGGCGCTGCAGCTCAATAAAAACTCTTTATTTTTATTTTATTTTATTAGAGACAAACAGTCGTTTACAGATATAAACTTACAACACTATTACTTAAAGACATATAGTCTCCTGTCTTAATAGCAGTTCACTATCGTATAATTATATTAAAAAGTAACAATAACACTATGAATGAGATAAGATAAGATGTTTAAAGCATGTTTAAAGAATCAACGACATACGGACAACAAAACCTTTGAGAGTAAGTATTTTAAGGCTTAAAACTGACTTCCATCGCATCAATTTAGTACATTTTTGCATTATTATTTTTGGTTTTTGTTAATTTTTTAATAAATACCTACTACACCGATTCTGATAAAATGTATATGGGACCACACGGGAAGTTCTAGCTTTCAAATAAAAAATGAATCATAAAAGTCGGTTCACCCAGTCAAAAGTTCTGAGGTAACAAACGTAAAAAAACAGTCGAATTGAGAACCTCCTCCTTTTTGGAAGCCGGTTGAAAATGGGAAGGAGAACATACTGAACGTAGGTACTCTCTAAAAAGTTAAAATTACATGTGCTGGGGCTTTTTTACGTAACGTCTTATCTCTCGGGCGTTTTGGGCCAACTCGTTGCCCTAATGTGTGTAAGCGGCCGATATTTTGAAAACGTTTTGGGGTAGTGTAAGATAGTGACTTACCTTGTGATGAGGTTGGCTAGATAGTGACTTACCTTGTGATGACGTTGGCTAGATAGTGACTTACCTTGTGATGAGTTTGGCTAGATAGGGACTTACCTTATGATGAGGTTGGCTAGATAGTGACTTACCTTGTGATGAGGTTGGCTAGATAGTCACTTACCTTGTGATGAGGTTGGCTAGATAGTGATTTACCTTGCTGGCTAGATAGTGACTTACCTTGTGATAAGGTTGGATAGATAGTGACTTACCTTGCGATGAGGTTGGCTAGATAGTGACTTACCTTGTGATGAGGTTGGCTAGATAGTGACTTACCTTATGATGAGGTTGGCTAGATAGGAAGGCATATTGTACTTACGATCACTTTCATCATCACTCATTATAGGTGGAACTCAAAAAATTGTTTTTCTATACTTGTCAACAAAGTTAGTGAGAAATGTTTCCCTGTACTGTTTGGCATCCAAAGATATCAACATAGAACAAACAGAGAATCAAATTTAAATTGTATAGGTAGAAATAAAACAGGGCAACTTAGAGTATAACTCGCGCACGGGGTTTTATACCTTTTTATGGAGCGGCTCACGCACCGCGTACCTAAACCTAATTTACATAAATATACAAAAGTCAGGGAAAATGAAGGTAATAATTGTTGACTTTGACAAGTTTGAGGGCGTCGGTGGCGTAACGGAAGGGGCCGCTACTTCCTGTCTGGGAGGTCGTGGTTCGAATCCTGCCACGTAATAATGTGTCTTCAAATTTCGATTTCATATATACATTTATCCGACGCTCTTACGGTGAAGGAAAATATCGTGAGAAAACCTGCACACGCCTGCGAAGAAACTCGAAGGTTGTGTGTGAAGTCGACCAACCCGCACTAGGCCCGCATGGTCGACTAAGGCCCGATCGCCCTAATTCAAGGTAGGCTCGAGCCCCTCAGTGGGGACGTATATGAGCTGGTATGAAGAATTTTTGACTTGCCTGCTTTTTGTAAAGAAAACTAAAATAGGTATTCCACTTAGTTTAAATTATGATCCTGCGTTAATGTTATCCTGAGACTTGTTCCCAAATAAAATCACATCCAAATTAAAACAGGTACTCTGAAATGTACTTCCATTATAAAAGAGGAATAAATAAAAAACATGTAAGCCGTGTACTCGAAGGTAAACGAATTGAAATGATTACTTGGAAACCTCCTTGTCCTTGACTCAATACATAGACTAATGAACTTTTAATTGCTGATTTCAAAAAGATTTTATCTGATCCAGATCCAGAGTAAAACTAAACGTACAGTATAGTTTCATCTTCAAATCAGCCGAAGGACGTCCATTGCTGGACATGGGCCTCCCCCAGGGATTTCCACGACGACCGGTTCTGCACTCCCCGCAACCAGCGGCTTCTCGCGACCTTCACCTGGTAATCGGTCCACCGAGTGGGAGGCCTGCCTACGCTACGTTTTCCGGTGCGCGGTTGCAACTCGAGAACTTTACAATATAGTTTATAATTTATAATACGGTAAAAGAAATATTATACCCTCATCGGTTATTCAATGAGGACAAAGATTTTATGTTCGATAACCTCTTGACAGTTAAAGGCAACCTAGGTAGCCGATGGAAATCTTTTGTTATTAGTCGAAGGCTACCTAGGTAGCCGATGGAAATCTATTGTTACTAGTCGAAGGCTACCTAGGTAGCCGATAAAAATCTATCGTCATTAGTCGAAGGCTACCTAGGTAGCCGTTGGAAATCTATCGTCATTAGTCGAAGGCTACCTAGGTAGCCGTTGGAAATCTATCGTCATTAGTCGAAGGCTACCTAGGTAGCCGATGGAAATCTATCGTCATTAGTCGAAGGCTACCTAGGTAGCCGATGGAAATCTATCGTCATTAGTCGAATGCTACCTAGGTAGCCGTTGGAAATCTATCGTCATTAGTCGAAGGCTACCTAGGTAGCCGATGGAAATCTATCGACATTAGTCAAAGGCTACCTAGGTAGCCGTTGGTATCTATCGTCATTAGTCGAAGGATACCTAGGTAGCCAATGGAAATCTATCGTCATTAGTCGAAAGCTACTTATATAGCCGATAGAAATCAATCGTTATTAGTCGAGGGCTACCTAGGTAGCCGGTGAAAATCTATCGTTATTAGTCGAAGGCTACCTAGCTAGCCGATGGAAATCTATCGTCATTAGTCGAAGGCTAACTGGGTAGCCAATAGAAATATATCGTCATTAGTCGAAGGCTACCTAGGTAGCCAATCGAAATATATCGTTATAAATCGAAGGCTACCTAGGTAGCCGATAGAAAACTATCGTCATTAGTAGAAGGCTACCTAGATAGCCGATAGAAATCTATCGTCATTTGTCGAAGGCTACCTAGGTAGCCAATCGAAATCTATCGTCATTAGTCGAAGGCCACCTAGGTAGCCAATCGAAATATATCGTCATTAGTCGAAGGCTACCTAGGTAGCCAATCGAAATATATCGTCTCTAGTCGAAGGATACTATACGATACGATACGATGCGATACGATTATAAAATAATTTAAAAATAACAATTGGTGTACAAGTTACAAGACTTTAAGGTGGTTGGTTTTTACTTCTGTCGGCACTCCCGGAGGGGCTAGGTTAGGTTTTTTTGAACAATAATGAACGAAAAATACTAGTATTGCTATGAAGAAATCGTGAGTTGCTCGATGTACGAAAAATATGGCTCAAAGCGCCCCACGCTTTTTTACAATACAACAATTTCTCACTTTTTAGTACGATGTGCCTTAAAAGTGTGTATTTTAGTTTTTTTTAAACAATATTTATTTTTCATTTTTTAGTTCAGGATAATGAGATAAACTTATGAAATTATGGTATTGTCACTGATTCTTGATAAATGTACAAAGTTTGAATTAAATTTGTCCGTTTAAAGTGGGTCTAAATCGAGTGCAAAATACAAACATACAGGTGAAGCTAATAAAAGCGTGATAAAAAGAGCCAAACTCTAAATAAACACACGTCCAATCACTTTGGTTTTGCGACACACATAGGTACACTGAGCGCGTTTTGTATACAAAATTTACGAATGTGCTTACTAAATGTAACCTATACAAAATTTAGGAATGTGTGTACTAAATGTAACCTATACAAAATCTATGGAAAGCTCCATATTTTTTCGTCTTCTTCTTAGCGAGTCGAGTCTTCAGCTTACATTTTTCCAGACCAGTACTCTACCACCACGATTTCATTGCCTGTTGCATTTTACGGGTCCTCGCACGTACAGATGCTAGGACAAGCAGGGCAGGACAAAAGGTGTGCCATAGTCTGGAGAGAGGCACCGTACTCGCATGTAGAATTCCAGCTGTTGCCCCACCTGCACATGTTTTACTTGCTCCAGACAACTTGTGTCCGCAGTCTGTTTAAAAACTTCCGTTTTGGCCAGGAAACGTTGTATCCAGAGAAAAGTCTTTTGAACATTATTGCCGCGGGATACGGCCTCAAACGTACTTTCGAAGCGTTTTATTTTCTTTTATTCTCAGTTGGTAAACCATTGGTATCATCCCACCTGATGGTAATTGACGATGATGCCGAAGATGGAAGCGGGCTTACCAAATCCCCAACGCAATGGAGAACTGGCTGTCTTATCTTCAAGCCGGAACACATCAATGTTGTTTACACTGATTTTTGGCGGCAAGACTTAGATAAGATGATGGTAGCTAGCCAGGCGGGCTTAGAAAATGCCCTACCACCAACCAAAACGAGTCTTACAAGTTGGTTGACCCTACCGGGAATGGAACCCGCGACCTACTGGTGTGAAGCGAACGGACTAACCATTACGCCACGGAGGCGTCACCATTTAGAGGCAGCACCTCTTTAAAAAAGCTGCGCCGAATCTTCAGCCTTGGGGTACAGGAGTATGACGTAGCTTTGGATGCGGTGGGTCTTCTAGTTCAGCTCGTGCAGTTGAGCTCGCCACTTCTCTACGGACGTCTGTAGGCGCGGCAACCGTAAGGGCCCTTACTCACCGAGACGCCACGGCGACATCGCCGGCCACGTATCCAAACAAGTCGTATTGGAATGTATGGCATCAGCTAACTCACTTGGCGACGGTTTGGCAACGTCGCCAATTCGGAAGCGTATATAGCCACGATTGTCGGCTCGCTGTGTGGAGTCTGGAGACCGTGGCGACCTGGCGACGTCGCCAGTAAAATGTACACGAGCAAGCTGCGTCTCACTTACTCAGTGTTCAACCGGCCGATTTCTTCTATGCACGAAGCGTCCATTCTCGATACGAGGACAAGAGAACTGAACTGACAGATGATCGCCAATGGCTACTCCATTTGGCAACCGAACGTAGCCAGAGGTAACCATGAGGTAGGGCCCTAAGAGATACAGCGCCCCGACGGAAGTCGGTTTCAGGCGGCCTGGGATTATTTGGGTCGTTTTTACCGTGCGGGATCCCCCATGATGCACAGACTACATGTGGGATTGCGACTATATGCAGCCAGCCTTAGGATCTCTATTATCTACACACATTTTAATCTTCAGACGTCAATATCTTAAAAATGTTAAAACAAAATATTTATAGAAATTGGGATTACTAGGCATTTTTTAGTAGACACATACAAAAACGCAAGTGTAACAAATTTCAAGATATGGGAAGTTTGAAAGTAGCCCTAAATGGCTCGTGTCCATCGTTAGGGTTGTCAGATGGTCGGGATTCGGCTGGATACTCCCGACTTTTCATAAGACGATTCCCGAATCCTGACAAATCACTAAATCTTCCAAGAACAACAGCTTAGTGTGCTAATAAGTGGCAGTATTAATTTTAAATAGAGAGTCGGTGTCGTAATGGCTAGGTACACCGCCTCCTGCTCTGGAGGTCGTGGTTCGAACCCTGCCACGTACCAATTTGATTTCGAATTTAGATTTCTTATGTACGTTTACCCGACGCGCTTGCGGTGAAGGAAAATTTCACACGCTTGCGAAGAAACTCGCAGGATGTGTGTGAAGTCGACCATCCCGCACTGGGGCCGCGTGGTCGACTAAGGCCCTATCGCCCTAATTCAGGGCAAGCTCGAGCCCCTCGGTTGGGACGTATATGAGCTGACATGATGATTAATTTAAATGTCGCTCAGCTGTCAGGCCTGCGCTCACACGGCACTCTGCGCCACTCCTAATCGCTCGCTGTCTGTCACTCGCGTTAAATAAAGGGAGGCGCAAATCCACATATAAACTCTCATAAAAATAATAAAAAAAAAAATTAATAAAAAAAAATATAAAATAAATATTATAAACTCTTATAGAAATCCTTACTAATATTATAAACTAGCTTTTGCCGACGGCTTCGTCCGTGTGGACATCGTTTTTCTCCGGATCCCTTAGTAACTATATCGGGCTATTCTGATTAGCGTTCTGTGACACTTCCCACCCCTCAACCAATTCTATAAAAAAAACCGCTTCAATCCGTTACTTCATTGTGACGCTGACATACGCGAGTGTGGAAATGAGTTTTCTCCAAATCCCTCGGGAACTATGTCAGGATATGCTAATTAGTAAAATATGTTATTTCCCATGCCCTTAACCATCTCTGGGCAAAAAACACTCAAAAATTCATTGTTCCGTTGCTACCTACCTGGACAGTAGGTAGTGGTTCTCTTCCACGAGGCACTTGCCAGGATAAGCGTCCTGGCGGC
Organism: Coleophora flavipennella; assembly: GCA_947284805.1. Taxonomy (NCBI): domain Eukaryota; kingdom Metazoa; phylum Arthropoda; class Insecta; order Lepidoptera; family Coleophoridae; genus Coleophora; species Coleophora flavipennella. Next base: position 12,826,629 of record OX369295.1, read on the forward strand.
AAGACCTACCGCAACTGGTCCTTGCCTTCGCCTTATGGTGTTGGCAGGAGCGGCCCTTACTGTTATGCCCTAAGGGTCGGTAAGTGGGGACGCTACATCATAAACCTGGTAGTTTAGCGTATCTGGTAGATATACGAGAGGGGTATGATCCATTGCGATGTTAAACAAATTAACAAAAAATAGGATTTTTTCAATTCCCTCAGGACTTGCATCGCACTATGCTATTTTCATGGGACAAAAAGTAGCCTATCCTTCTTAGTGACACAGACTACCTGCGTGCCAAATTTCATCAAGATCGATCGAGGTGTTGAAGCGTGAAAAGGTAACAAACAAACAAACACATTTTCACATTAATATTACTAGCTTTTGCCCGCGGCTTCGCCCTCGTGGACATCGTTTTTATGACTGTGGTCGAGCGTGGATATTACCTTTCTCCAGATCCCTATCCCAGATCGGGCTATTCTGATTAGCAGTCGATGTCATTTTCCACTCTCTCAACCATCTCTGTGCAAAAAATCTCCACAATGCATTGTTCCTTTGCGATGTTAAAGAAATGAACCAAAAAAGACCATTTTTCAGTGCTCTCAGGAAATGCATCAGATTATGCTATTTTCACGGGATAAAACTAAATTATGTTCTTTCCCGTGACACAGGCTACCTGCATGCCAAATTTTATCAAGATTGGTCAAGGTGTTGAAGCGTAAAAAGGTTACAAACAAATAAACAAACACATTTTCACATTTTTAATATGTACTAGCTTTTGCCCTCGGCTTCGCCCGACATAGGTTTGTACAGGTATAGGCGTAGACATAGGTTTATGACTGTATAGGTATAGCTGGTGACAGTAATTTGTTGGTTCTCTTGGTTAAAACTATATTTCTAATAACTTGTGGTAAGTTATCTTGGGAAGTAGGTGTATGATGGGCATACTAATATTTTTTGAAAAATAAAACGTTCATACTTTTAGCATGCCCAATATACATCGACTTCTTAAGCTACCTGCGATATTCGACACGCCTAATTGAAGGAAAAACAATGGGCTATTTCGATTCCTTCGAAAACCCTCCGATTTTCCGAAAATAAAAGTATATTTTCGTAACTATAGTCAGGTGTTAACATATTGAATATACATAATCTAGCAGTGAAAGTTTCAATTTAATACATGAGCCATTCTAGAGATATAAATTTGATTGTCAGGGATTGTACCCTATGTGATATTTGACACGCCTAATTGAAGGAACCCCCCGATTTTCCAGGACAATAAGTATATTTTCGTAACTATTATCAGGCGTGAAATTGAATACGCCCGATCAAACAGTGAAAGTTTTATTCTTATAGATACAATGTTCTTCATTTCCTTCGGGAGCCTTTTGATTATCTGGGATTGAAAATGTGATCTCACGTTAAGTACCGTATCTGTCTCCCATGGTTTTCCTTTTCAAAAAACATTTTATTTATAGAGATGTATCGGGATCCTTCGGGCTGTCCTGATTAGAAGTCGATGTCACTTTTCACCCCCCGTATTATTTCTATGCAAAATTATCACGTCAATCCGTTGCCCCGTTGCGAGCGTGACAATGAGTTTTCTCCAGATCGCTCGGGAACTATTTCGGGCTTTTATTTCTAGTTTATGTCACTTCCCACCTCCTCAACCATGTCTGTATAGAAACTACAACAATACCTTGCTCTGTTGCGACGTGTGCGAGCATGGAAATGAGTTTTCCGCAGATCTCTCGGGAACTATATCGGGTTATGCTAATTAGTAGTCTATGTCATTTCCCACCCTTACAACCATTTTTGTGCAAAAAATAATAATACGTTGCTCCGTTGCGATGTTAAAGAAATCAACCAAAAAAAGGCTCTTTTTTCAGTTCCCTCAGGAACTGTACTGGACTATGCTATTTTTACGGATAAAAAGTTGAGAGGATAAATGGCCCTCTGATGTTAAATATGTCGGTCTGCCTGCGCAAAGTGGTTGCGTTATGTACTTATAGCGCCTAAAAACTAGTTATACTGACCAAAAAACGTTACGGGAATGGCTGAGTAAGATATAAAATGAAAGTACTAGTTGTACTCATGACATAAAAACTGACCAAATATTTGGTTGCGTTATGGAGCAACGCCCGTTATCAGTAGGAGTTCTGGACCAGGCCCCCAGCCCCCTGCCGGAGCACCAAAGTTGGAAATGGCGGACATTCATCTTACTCAGCCATTTCCCTTATCGTTTTTTTTGTCACAATAACTCATTTTTCAGGCACTATAAATACATAACGCAACCACTTTGCGCAGGCAGACCGACACATTTAACATCAGAGGGTTGCCATTTACCCTCTCAACCTAAGTTCATCCATTTCCGTTAACGTTACCAGATTTGTCATGACCTACTAGTCTTCAAGGATTTAAATCTAGTTCTTTTGTTTTGTAATAAAACAATTAGATAAAACAAAAAATATTACGAAACTTGAAGTATTGCGTCATAATAGTTAATCTATCATTGTTAAATTAATTCATTATCGCACCTACTAATTTAATTAAAAATTTATATATTTTAATTTTTATTTCATAACTTTTATGTATTAAGATAAGACGAAACAAAAATTACAATTATAACAACTAAAACGAAAATCACCTCGAAAACATTTGTGATAGTACATTTTTTTGACGAAATCTCTTCCGTCTCCTCCGCCGACTGTGCTTGAGCTGCAAAAACAAAATCTGCTTTATTGCATCTATTGCAGTAGTTTTTGTAGTAACAAAAAATTGGTTGTCTGTAAAGTCGGTTTACTGACGATAGTCTAACGTGACGACGTCATAACAAAACATTGATGAAATGATTGCATACATAACGTTACAATGAGCGTAACGGGACATTGAGCGTAACGGGACAATGAGTCATCCTTTTTCGTGCGTTCAGCCGGCGTCCATCGAATTATTAGACGTTTTCACGTCAAAAACAGTTTCCGAGCTTCGCAAGGCACGTTACGCCATTGGTGCCGGTGATTATCACTAGATGGCAGTCGTTAAGCCGTATCAGATGTCGCAAAGTTGGCTTGAAGAGCTTCTAATACAATGGGATATTTTTTATATTGACAACAGTACCTATTTTATATTGACATGTGATATCCCCTTTGTATGACTTCCAATAAATTTATCTAAACAGAATTGATGTTTCCGGCATAAAGATTATATAGCAAGTTCCCCATTGCGTAGGGGAATCTTGGTAAGCCCCCCTCCATCTTCGGCATCATCGTCACTTACCTACCTAGTTCAAGTTACCAGGGCTTACCAATTGCAGATTCAAAAATAAACTGAGTAACCAACTTCATGAATAGTACAATTTGTTTTTTCGATTTCTACAGTTTACAGTCTACCCGGATAGGTACAGTTCGCAGCCGGAACTACCTGTTCGGATCAGGGTACTACGGGGTCGAGGGTAGCCCACCGCTTGCCTGCAGCTGTCGGATCTATCGCCTTCGGCAGGCTTGTCAGTCGCCACTGACTGGGTCAAGGACTCGTATGGTATGTTGCAGTTGTAGGGGTTGGGCAATGTCTGTTGCCTGGCAAGCACGTGGCGTCCAGGCGTCCTCCCCCGCGCGCATCTAGTGTTATCGTAGCCGGCCAAGTGGCCTCTGAGGGAAAACAACGCGGGGCACGAGAGTTGTCCATTAACTGCTGGTTTGTTTACTGGTGGGGAAGCATCTCCAGAACTTGCCTAGATAGCAAGTAGAGCTACGCTGGTCCTGCTCCGGCCGATCCAGCAGCGTAGGAGTGAGACTGGACAGGTGCGATAAGCGCCGGGAAATGAGCATGCCTACAGCTCCGGTACCACACTGGAGATGTGGGAGACAGCCTCTTTGGCGTCCCGAGCGGGGATCGAACCGCCGCGGGAGGTAAGCGTGCCTACAGCTCCGGTTCCTACCTGAGGCACTCGCCTTGCAGAGTACCAGGACAAGCGTTTTGGCGGCAAGACCTAAAGCAGTTGGTCCTTGCCTTCGCCTTATGGGGTTGGCAGGAACAGCGGCCCTCATTTTATACCCAAAGGGTCGGTAAATGGAGACGCTATATCATAAAACTGGTAGTTTAGCGTATCTGGTGAGGGCATGCACTTACTCACTTTGATATTTGTTGTCATTTCCAGGAGAGGTTATGCCTGGTAGATCTGAAAACAATTTTCATTTTTTTATCCACAATTGGTAATGCTAATCATCTCACATGGTGGTGAGTGACGATGATGTCGAAAATGGGAGGTTCGCTACATGACATATTTTTTAATATTTTACAAACTAAGCTTTGACCCGACTCTAGGCCGAGCCTGCCTCGTGGCATCCTAAAAATATTTTTACCAAACACGATAAAAATTAAAGTTTAAAAAAACTAAAAACCGACTTCAAAAATAAATTCATTCGAAGTTATTAATATATTAATATATATTAATATTTTTATGTATAAACACACGAAATTAACAAACAATAACGTAATCAAAGATAGATACAAAACAAATTATAAACAAGAAAATATTACGTTATAATTTTGAGTAAATTTATTTTTGAAGTCGTTTTTTTTAGCTTTTTTTACCTTTTTTTCAGTGTTAACTGATAATGTTATCTAACAACGATAAACCCAATCACCCACTCATCAATAGGATATCGTCAAATCATATTGCATGTATTCAATAACCAATACAGAGTCAAATGGCTTCCATCATCATCTCAGCAGCATGAAAGTTAAGGAGTCAAACCTTCCATCATAAGCTCATTTGAATAACCTGAAAGAATGCAACTACCGGTCTATGCGTACCTATAATATTTAAATAATTATCCTCCAACTCGTAACCGTTAACGGGTTGTACCTTCCATCACCAGCTCATCAACATGAGATGATGACTAACAGACGCAAATACTTGTAAAACTTTAGAAAATATATGTATTACGTGCCTAAATTTTGAGAGCCCATCATTTGATACTGACATGGTGACAATGGGACCACCTTAGGAATATATTATTTCAAATAAAAAAATAATTTTGAAAATCGGTTCACAATTGACAGAGAAATCGGTGAAGATAAAGAAAAACATGCAATTGGAACATACTCGTAGAACCTACTCTTTTTTTTTAAGTCAGTTAAAAATAACTCCGCGTGCCACTTTTTTGACCATAAAATATACAGTGTTTACGGACTGACATGTCTCTCTGAATTTAGTACGACGTGTCATTCAAATTCAAATTTCATTTATTTGTGATTATATGTTACAAAAGTAGTTAAGTCAAAATTATGTCCTGTTATATAATCTGTCATTTGACGTAAAAATTTAAAATAACAATAATACAGTAATAAAAGCATATCAATACAGTCCTCAAATTAAAAAAATAAAATTACATAACTAAATTGTCACAATATTACATTATAACTAAAAACAACGTGTCATTCAACATAATGTCAAAATAAAAGATAAGATGTAATTATTTTTTATAATAAGCAAAACATGTCCATTACCTTATACATACTGATGAATTAATAATAATTAATGATATCGAATTCTATTATAAACAAATATGTCAAATAGATTTATCATTAAAAAAATCATTAATAGAGTAGTACGCTTTATTGGTCAAGAAAGTTTTAAGTTGTCTTGTGAAATCTGTCACGGTATTGGAGTCACGTATAACTTTAGGAAGAGGGTCGCTCGTAAACAAAGCTGACAAGTAAAATACCGTTTCAGTGTGACATGGAACGCTACTTCGTTAGCTCTGACGTAGGCGTCAGTCGAAATCTGAGAGGTCCATGTGAAACTGTTGAAGCTCACCCAGATAGGTGGGCAAAGGCGGCGGTGGCTCCGTTGGCATGCCCGTGTACGTGTTGGTACTGCCTTTGAAGCTTCTTCGCGGCTCCCATGATAATATGCACATTTTGCATATCTCTGAAACAAAACTGTTTGCCATTTGACTTGCTTGTGCCTGTGACCTACCTATGACAGACGATTTAATGTGGTCTTTAACCTGTTGGACGCCCTGGGCACATTAGGATACACTATTTTGTTAGAACAGACAAAAAAAGTAGATAAGCAAAGTTTTAGATTTTTATTATTTAAAGTCACATCAAATTAATAAAGTTAGTATAGTCCACAAAAGTATTTAACTTTTTTTAGCATTTGCAGGTTAGTTCTTAAAAATCGATGTTGTCGGAACAGAATTCAAATTTGCCGCGAGTCACTTCCGTATGTGACTATTGATGAAAGATATTACAAATTTAATGAAAAACACAGAAATATGTACAAACTAGTGGATGCCCGCAGCTTCACCCGCGCAGATCCCGATTTTTGCGGTTCCCGTGGGAATTTCCCAAAATCCTTTCTTAGCGGATACCTACGTCATAACATCTACCTGCATGCCAAATTTCAGCCCGATCCGTCCAGTGGTTTGGGCTGTGCGTTTATAGATCACTATGTCAGTCAGTCAGAGTTATATATATTTAGATTCACTGATGCTTTTTCTTTAAAATAGTGTACTCAGTAGGTATACCATTAAATTGTATTTTCATATATTTAAATTTGTTCAAACATGCTAAAATCGGAATGCTTGATTTTCGGGTGAGTTTCGCGCATTTATAAGCTAATAAGCAAGTAGGTTTGTAGTCAGTCAATAGTAGTCAGTCATTTTCGTTTATTTAAAAAAAAATATATATTTTTCATTAATAAATTCATGTCAGTTGTCATTTGGTGATCTTGCAGGGACTTAGATGGCCCCTATCGATCGCTGGGCCCTGGGCACGTTCCCAGAGTGCCCAGTGGGAAAGAGGGGCCTGGCAACATACTGGGAGCCTACAAGTTGGTTGAGCTATACCCACAAAAACAACTACTCGAATAGGCATCAGGTATACCAACATCGTCGTTAAAGCCTACATACAATGATTTCTTGCTCAGCCTAAAGTCGTTAACGCAATACCTGTTAGGAAGTTGTACATGTAAGGCGGTCTTATCGCTACCAAGCGATCTCTTACAGTCATCAATTTCATATCAGTCGAGGAACGTCCCCTGCGTGAAAAAACCTCCCGCAAGGATAAAAAACAACCGATGCTGTGCTGCCCACCTCCAGCGGCTTCCAGTTGGCTTACCAGGACAACGGCCCACCGATAAGAAGGCCTGCCATCAAATAAAAACCACACTAAGAAACAATACCTAATCCTTTATACATTTTTGCGAGTATTCATTAGGTATAATATTAAACCTACCTAATATCATTATATTGCAAATTTAAGGTAACCCACTGGCTGCTCAACCCTATCATACGATGACACAGAGAAATTACTTGCCATATAAAAGCATACACACGCACACACCCACACAAACACATACACACACACACAAGCAAACACACATCAATGTTAAGATGCATACGTTATTTTAAGTAGTACTGTGGCTAAAAGTTAAGCCTCATGTCCTCGTAGAAGTGCACTGTATATTGAAATACAGGTTTAAACAAACCTAGCTTGGTTACAGATGCTCTCATAATAGTTTTTTACAATAACTTGACCTTAATTAAATGTAAGATATATTGTTAACATTAATTAGTGAAATAAAAACTTATTAATAAAAAAAACTAATTATTATTGCTGCATTTTATTGAGATTTTAGTGAGAATTGTCTAGATTTTAATGTATGACGATACTCCAACTAAGTAGGTAACTCTATGATTTTATGTAAGTAATAATTTTAATTTAAACTTACCGACAAACGATTTAGGTACGTCATAAAAAATAAAAATCCTTTCTTGATGTGCTTGTAAGGTTACAGTGTTAAAGTTATCAACAAGTTGCGGGAAGAAGTCGCTGTTAACTCATTTTTACCAAAAACGAACTGAAATAAAAATGTAAAATTAAATACATTCTCACAGCGAAAAAGCCGAAACGCCAGGGGTGATTGCAAGATCTAGTATGGATGAAGTAGTAAGTGATTCAGTAGTTAACTCAATTTTGTGAAATTTGGTGTCTTGCGTACCTACTGATGCATACATCCAAACCGTGCAATGTACCATTTCATGAAGATAACCTACTATTCTTTCTTTTTACTATCCTAGCGTTTACACGTACTGACATTTAAGAAGCAGGCCACGCCCATCGGGGAATGCGTGCGGGAGGTGAGGCTACAAATTCGAACGTTACTACAAGGTTACTACAACCATTGATGGGTTATGCACTAACAAACAACGTTTGAAAATCGAACCCATTTACACACACAATGTGATAGGTAGTTCGCTTCCGTTGCACCGAATGCTACTAAAAAAAAAGATGCCAATTGGCATCATTTTATTTGCATCACTTTTTGGACGCAAATTTTTCATAAAATCGATCAGCTGATTGACCAATATTGTGCATTTAGTATGGAGGGTCCAATTTCTTTTGAGAATTGACTATGGGTTCCTTGGGAAAAGTTGTTCAGTATGATGAGTAGAACCCCCAGTTAACGGGTCCTACAACAATTTTGTTACACCCTGTATATGTGGCAGGCAAACTGTATGATGATTCATTTTACAAACGGTCAGGAAAATTGTACAATTCGTCCGTATGTCAACGGCCAGGCAAATATTTAAAATTCGGTAGGTATGCCGATTCAGGCAATTTGTAAATTATTCGTCAGGCAAAATGTAAAAATCTGTACGCAGATTGTAAAACGCCGAGCCAGGCAAATCGTAATAATTCGTCCGTATATAAACGGTCAAGGCCGAGTCAGGCAAATATCCAAAATGCCGTACGTTAGATTGTAAATGAGCTCGCGAAGCGAGCGATGTCAGGTTCGGTCAGGTTTGATTGATTTAACTGTCAAAGAGCCTCTTCGCTTCCCCGCCCTCGCCATTATATAATTTTCCTGACATTTGCCTGACCGTATGTATAATGACGAATTATACAGTATGCCTGCGACATATACATCATATCTCTGCGTATGGAGACACACTTTTACACGCACTATTTATATTTATACTAGCTTTTACCCGCGGCTTAGTTTGCGTGGACAATGTCTTTAAGACTGTCTTTGAGGGTGAGTGATGCGCGAGCCGCATGCTATGGCGATGTTATGAAAAAACACCCAAAAAAAGAATTTTTTTTAGTTCCCTCAGAAACTGCATGCGACTATGCTGTTTTCATGGGATAAAAAGTAGGCTATTTACTTTCCCGTGACATAGGCTACCTCCATGCCAAATTTTGTCAAGATTGATTGAGGTATTGAAGCGTGATTAGGTAACAAACAAACACATTTTCACATTTATAATATTAAGTAAGGATTACTTACAATTTTGTTAAAACTAACTTATTACTTCGCTACACAATACACGTAGCTACCCAAGTTCCGATTTCTTTGGGGATTCTTGGTAAGCCCGCTTCTACCGTCTTCAGGTCACATTTTGACTGTCTCGGTACAAGACACTCAGGACGCCGCCTGAAAATGAAATAAAATAATTTTCACTTGCCTGCTTCTTGTAAAAAAGTTTTAATTGATATAATTGTTAGTTAAAAATCAAAACAGAAATCCTAATCATACATTATTTATTTTTGTGTAAATAAATCAAGCTTACGTTATGTACCTATATTCATTTTATAAAACCTATTGAACTCTATGATACTACTTAGAATGAAAGAGCTATAAATAAATATAGAAATCTGTAAGAAGATTGGATATCAATGGAATTATTATTAAGTTTTGAATTCGGGTTTTTTTGTTTTACCAACGAGAAAAGGATTTTACGCGCAATTTTTTTTATTCACACTGGGTAAGCCCTTGGCTTCATCTCACCTGATGGTAAGTGACGATGACGCCGAAGATGGAAGCGGGCTTACCGAGATTCCGCAACACAATGGGGATCTGGCTATCTTATCTTCAAGCCGGAACACATCAATGTTGTTAACACTAATGTTTGGCGGTAGATAAGATGGTGGTAGCTAGCTAGGTGGGCTATGAAAATGCCCTACCACCACCAACCAAACCGAGTCTTACAAAGTTGACCCCGCCGAGAATCGAACCCGCGACCTCCTGGTGTGAAGCGAATGGACTAACGGACTAGTAACGCCACTGAGGCGGTAAAATGAACAAAACTCAACCACCTGAAAACTCATTAAGAAAAAGTTTTTAATACCTGCTAAATATCTACTTATTCAATCTACGTCTCTTTTCTGTTTTTTGGTTCTCTCTATCTTTTCTCGGCAGTACGAGAGAACACTCACTTCGCTTCTGAAACAGTTTCTTCATCTAAACTCAGGTCTCGCCAGTATACACAGAACTCTACTTACTATCATTGAGCTCTCAAGCCCCTCTTTCAACTTACTAAACACGGGATCTGTCAAATATAAAAACCGTCCAAGTACCATCATACTAAATGGTGCTAGTACAAAGAGTTCCGTACCATCATACTAGATGGCGCTTTGGTTTAAAAAAAAACGTTTTTTGTATAAAGACCCCCTTATTTTTTCACTTTTTCTGATTTTTAGTATTTGTTGTTTTAGCGGCAACAGAAATACATTATCTGTGAAAATTTCAACTGTCTAGCTATCACGGTGACAGACAGACAGAAAGACCGACAGACAGACGGAAGGACAGCGAAGTCTTAGTAATAGGGTCCCGTTTTTACCCTTTGTGTAAGGAACCCTAAAAATGATGCTACTGGGACCCGTGTGTATGTCAAGCTTAGATCTAAAACTTACATAAAAAAATCTTAAAAAAACTCAAGGAATTTCTATATATCTCGTAAAAGATAAAGAAATTCCTTGAATATAGTATACCTACTATAGTTTTAGTTAGTATCATATTTGTATTATCTATTGTAAATTCTTAACATTGTAATATTTAGACAATAAACTATTTCATTTAGAAGTATACCTACTCTTTTATCATCTGTGGACTCTGTGCTCTGGGATAAAATACATCCATAAATATATTACTATATTTTCCCATCTGTGCCCATTACTTATCTCCACAGACTACCTAATAAAGAATAGATTTACCTTACTTGTAATCAAAGAGTATAGAAATCACTACATTACTTGTAATTATGTCAACACAGATATATAATTAGATTTCAAAATAATTTCAAAATGTATGAAAAAGAAGTAAAAATTGAACCTGAAGAAAGAGAGAATCATGAGAACGCTTCATATGAATATGTCCACTAACAAACCTTTCCAAACATTGCCGCCAACCATCAAACCCTTGAAGTTATTACGGGATTCCTTATATCGCAAAACACGTTACGAATTGCGATAGACCGATAGTAAGTAAACAATTACATGAAGGTATAATTACATGGTTAAAATTACATAATTACATGGCTTACCGTCCCTGCTATCCCGCGAGACGAAGCTAGCCCGCGGCGCAACAGTAACTTGGTGGCGGTTCCGCCTTGGCGCACTGAGGCCAGACGCAACTCACCCTTAATACGTGCCTTGGTACTCCTCACTAACTATTTAATATCCAAGAACCCTCAGTTTAATATTTTTAGTGATTCATGGCGAAGTATATCTGATGCTTGCCTGAGTTTATGTGAGAGCATTGACAATAGGCCAACAACCTGTATTTCTTAGTTAAGTTTTGTTATAAACAAACATACAATAACGTTAAATTTAATCTTAAGTTAGAATACAGTGCTTTGGAAGTTTTCTGTAAGCTGTATTTTTCCTGAATAAATAAATAAAAATACTTAAGTATACAGAGTGATAAGTTTTAGGAAAAAGCGCCGGTGGCTCAACCGGTAACGACTCGGTCCTCCTAACCAGAGGTCCCGGTTTCAAATCCTGACGGCCAATGTACCAATGAGTTTTTCGAAATTTACGTACATTTACTAACCGTTCGCTTTAACAGTGAAGGAAAACATCGTGAGGAAACCTGCACATCCGATTCCAGATGTGTGTGAAGGTCGCGTTGCACACGTCCGTAGGTGTAAATATAAATGCCCTACACGTGACCGCGGGTGAAGGTAAGTGCAACACCAGGCAACCGCCGTGTATCCCTTGGAAAGAACGGTTAATTGTTCCACTCGATACGAGAAGAGTTTAGTTTTAAATAACACAATTTGGAGGGGGCCGGGGGGGGGCTTCTAGTCATGAAACTGTACAACTTTCGTACTACAGCTTCGCTGAAATTGCATTAAAAATATAATCTTCTCATACAAATCTATCAGCTGATCCATCCTTTCCAAGTTTTATGTTAAGTTTAAATATTTATTTTGCGATTTCAGGAAATTTCTACAGCAAATTTTCGGTTTCAATCGTAGAGGCCGCCTACTTATGATGTTTTTTTATTTTACCTAACAGCCTATTTAAATGACTGTAAAGGAGAGCGAGTGCTTAGTGCACGAGTAGCTTGTAAAAAAAAACAGTACTTGGCCTATCTACTTACCAAACTTCATCCAAATCCGCTCAGCTGCTTAGGCGTGAAAATGGAACAAACAAACAAACATCCACACAGTCGCGTTTAGAATATTAGTGTGGTTAATGAGACAGGGTCTTAACGAATATATTCTTAGGTATTTATAAGCTGGGGCTTTGTTCTCATAATGAAAAAGTGTACTCGAAAAACTTAAATCGCTCAAATAGAAGCGATTCGGGCTTCGTCATCATATCAGCTCATATATACCGTCCCCGCCGTGGGGCTCGAGCCTATCCTGAATTAGGGCGATCTGGCCTTGGTCGACCACGCGGGCCCAGTGTTGTTCGACTTCACACGCAACCTTCGAGTTTCTTCGCAGGCGTGTGCAGGTTTCCTCGCGATGTTTTCCTTCACCGTAAGAGCGTCGGATAAACGTACATATGAAATTGAAATTCGAAAATACATTGGTACGTGGCAGGATTCGAACTGCGGCTTCCCGGACAGGAGGTAGCGGTCTTAACCGTTACGCCACCGACGGGTTTCGTACCACATAATTTGTGTTGTCATCATTATCATCATATCAGCTCATATACGTCCCCACCGAGGGGCTCCAGCCTACCCTAAATAGGGATGACGAATGCTAGTCATCTGATTTAATTTTTATCATCTGTCAAAAACGACATTTTGTTCTAAAAATTTTTGAAATACCTAGGCGTGTCGTCATAATTTTGCAGCGTCATTTATGTACTCGTGTGGTAATCTGCACACGCCTGCGGAGAAACTCGCAGGATGTGTGTGAAGTCGACCAACGCGCACTGGGCCCGCGTGGTCGACTAAGGCCCGATCGCTCTAATTCAGGGTAGTCTTGAGCCCCTCGGTGGGGACGTATATGAGCTGATATGATGATGACGATGACCCGGCCCAAGGGGCATTATTAATACTTTAATCAATCTTTAAAATCAAATCCCTTGTCACAGAACATTTTAAAATTAATGTTATCTTTAACGGATTCCAGATGCTGTGATGCAGAGAGCTCATAAATTAACAGCAAACAGTTTTATTTTTAAATAAAAATACTGACAAAAAATATGTTTGGGTTTCCGGATCTGACTCTTAAAAAAATCTACAAGAAAACTAGAAAAGCTTTTAAGGCATATTTTTCTAGTGGCCCGAGGCAGTTGGTCGGATTGCTCGGCCTGGCGGTGGTGGTGATCGGTAAGTTCTATTTTATCACCATCATCATCATTATAAATTATGGGTATTACATTGTAATTACATTGTATTCATACAATTACGAGGGTGGTATACTTAAATGCCCTCAGTGCGCGAGGAGTTTCAATGCGAAGATTGGCTACTTAAACCATCTTCGAGCGCACGCGCGGCAACCCGACTAGGAGTGGAAGTGGTCGCCATGGCCGACATCGGTCGGATAGATCATCATCTTTATAAATGAAGCCTGGTATACACAATTCATTATTGAACATAGGCTGTGACATAGGTCATTGACTCCATCCCAGTGCCCTTTCAGACCCATGCAATGCATGTAACGGCTACTTCTTTAGATCTTCTCAGTCAACTTATAGTAGCCGTCCAAAAATCCTTAAATCATTACATACCTACTTTAACCATATTCATAATCTTTTGCTAGCTAGTATGATATGGCTCGTGTAAAAATCCACAAAGCTGGGTTTAATTGAATGTCAAACAGGAGTTTTCTTAGTCTTAGTGGTTAAGAGTGCGACTTTTCATACAAACGGCGATAACAATTTTCACCTCTTAAATGTCAGTCAGAACAGAAGCTAGGTTTATACGTTTTTGTTCTTTCGATAAAGTTAATAAGTTAAATTTTGTTGTCGTTCACGTGTTTTCATACAAAACTAATTTCGGCTATTTAAAAAAAATAAATCAGTAATTATAATTCTGTCCAGCAGTGGACTTCCTTCGGCTGATATGATGATGATAATCAGTAATTTAAAAAACGAAACGTATTAGCCTAGCTTTTGTTCTGACTGACAATCTGTCAAAAATTGGTCCAAATCGGTTAATCGCCGTTTGTATGAAAAGTCGAATTTTCGCCGTGGGTTCACAGTCCTCTTAAATGAGGCCATTTTATTTTATTATATTTCGAGATTGACCTAATCTGATGCGGTCTCTACTATCTCAAATTGCAAGTGGCTATACAGGATGTAACAAAATTGGTGACGGTCCCGTTAACTGGGGGTTCTACTCGTCATACTGAACAAATTTCTCCAAGGAACCCATAGACAATTCTCAAAAAAAAATTTGGACCCTCCATACTAAAATGCACAAAATCGGTCGATCAGCTGATCGATTTGTATGAAAAGTAAAAAAAAAATTTTACGTTTTCAGCAAAGTCGTAGAACAAAAATCGTTCAGTACGACGAGTAGAACCTCCAGTTAACGGGACCTACACCGATTTTGTTACACCCTGTATAGATTGGCTGCTGCAATACGTAGCTTATTAGTACACGGATAAACCTGTAAAAGTTTTTGATGTATTAGTATTATATTTTTTGTTACTTTCTTTTTATCAATTGAATAAATAAAATAAATTATTACTTACACGACATTTAAAACGGGGCTTGTACTAATGGACGATACAAAAAATTAAATAATATCGAACACCCAGGGTTTGTACAGTTCGCCCTTAAAACTGGGTTTAGCGTTTCGTAAAAAAATAGCAAATGTTTATGATTCTTAATAGATTAGTGAAACAGATGAAGTAAATAGGTACATAAACAAAACGTGGTCACAGTATATATATATTAGTACTAAACGTGGTATTGATGAATAAAGTTGGGGGGAGGGGAGATTGCGATTGCCACGCTAGGCAGGCGGGTTGGCGATGGCAGTGTGCAGTGTGGGTGGTAGCGCTGCCGTCCATCATCCGGTTTGCTCCCTTAGTCGCCACTACGACACCCTCGGGAAGAGATCATCATCATATCAGCCGAAAAACGTCCACTGCTGGACAAAGGCCTCCCCCAAGGATTTCCACGACGACCGGTCCTGCGCTGCCCGCATCCATCGGCTTCCCGCGATCTTCACCAGGTCGTCGGTCCACCGCGTGGGAGGCCTGCCTACGCTACGTTTTCCAGTGCGCGGACGCCTCTCGAGAACTTTTCTACCCCAACGGCCATCTGTTCTACGAGCTATGTGCCCCGCACACTGCCACTTCATGCCGGAAAGAGATAGGCTGGTGCTAGTCTAGGGCCGCAATCACGGGCCAAATCTAAGTTTTTTTTAAACTATTTAACAAACCTTTATAAATATTTTTTTAAATATTAGAACACTGTGCGTTTGTAGTAATCGTGTAGATTCTAAACAACTTGAACTTTGGCGAGATGTTGCGCGCACGTCCGTAAACGTTTATTTAACAAAATAAAAACAAAATTGCCCGGAAAATTCCAAAAAAGAATAGAATAGTAATGTTTGAATCACGATCCAGCATAACTCGCAACAGATAAATAAAATATACATTTCACCATACTAGGGAGAGTGTAGAAAAGATACAACGATACATGTTAGCAGGTGAGCTGCGAAGACTCAGCGGAGAGAATCTGACTTAGCATTTATATCAATCAACTGCCGCTGTTGTCAGAGTTTCTTAATTTCTTTCTTTTATGTTCTCAAACTATTTTACATTTTTTTTTTACTTTTACTGATCTTTTTATGGTGGATTACGATGATCCACAACGCTGGTTATCTGACAGATCCCAAAGGTGAGTGCGCACTTCACGAGGAAAAAGTAAAAAGATCAGTAAAAGTAAAAACAAAAATGTAAAATAGGTTGAGAACATAAAAGAAAGAAATTAAGAAACTCTGACAACAGCGGCAGTTGATTGATATAATGGTAACACAGATAGGCACACTCACACAACACAAACCTATGCGGTACATTAGATGGTAAGAGGCGACGTTGCTTATTCTGACTTCTGCAGAGTGATCAAAAACTTTTTTCCATTGATTTTTTTACGATCCGAACGAAAACGATACCCTGGCAGGCGAAGATGATGCGCACACGCCGCCGGCAAGGTTTATAAAGCTAAAAAAAACAGCGAGACGGGCAAGCGATGATAAAATTAAGGAAAAACTGTAAAGTTAATTTTTTTAAAGATTTTTTAGGGTTCGAACAAAAAAGATATCCACGCGGGCGAAGTCGCGTGAACCAGCTAGGTATTAGAAATGAGTAGGTACTTACTCCAGACATTCCTTTCAATTTTATACCAGCAATGATAAGTTTGATAACTCACGAAATGGTAAATCTGCAAAACACATTCATTGCCCACCTTACCCTCAGCATATCTCAGCCAAACGTATGTCACCAGGTTCCATGATCTTCTTCCAAGAGCTGAGAAGAATGAGGCATGAGGGTAGGGAGTTGTTGGATTGTTTTATGCCCTTAAAATAGGTGAGTGTCCGTCCGTAGTACGCGTGACAAGTTATATTAGCGTTATAGAATGTGAACAAGTACGAGTTGGTACACGCGCAAAGGGGATTCCGTAGTCTTTTGAAAAATTAATATTTAAAAGTGGCCAAAAAGCAGAGTTCCTTGGTCTTTACAACATATAAATTAAATGATGTATATTTTAAAAAAACAAAGTTGTTTTTTAAGTTGGTATAGAATATTTTGTATAGAAAACTTTTTACTTTTGATTGACTTTTACTCTTAAATTAAGAAATCCTACTTAA
Source organism: Coleophora flavipennella (assembly GCA_947284805.1). Lineage (NCBI taxonomy): Eukaryota > Metazoa > Arthropoda > Insecta > Lepidoptera > Coleophoridae > Coleophora > Coleophora flavipennella. Next base: position 12,843,688 of record OX369295.1, read on the forward strand.
ACCTCCTTAATAATTTTCCTTATAAAAATATTATGTCCTATTCCCATTTTTTTTAGATTTTCTGATTTAGTGGTTTAGCTGGCAGGGAGGGGGGACTTTACTCTAACAAAAATTATCATTTAAAAGCTTAAACGGATGCCAGAATCTAAAACATGTTTTGACACACCCGAAATATTTTAATGGCCTATCCAGCGACACTCCACACATGGGGTAGACGAGAAAAAAAATCATACTCACTTTACGTGTAGGAGAGGTTACTATTTTCTTCGTTACCACTTTGTCGGCGTGATTATATGTATCATCACCATATTCCCTTACCTCTAATATGGTTGATGGGAACGATGGCTGATTGTCGCGTTATACTCGTGACCGGGTGCTGCCCGTGTGAATTGGCCTTCTCTTGTCAAAGGCATTAATGACATTGAATGATTTTAATGTACAATTTTTCGTTTCGTATTGTTTTCATGTTCTGATGACATAATTTGTTTTATCTCAGGGATTGGATTTTGGCGATATTAACTAATGATTGTTTATTACTAGGTTTTTCACAAATAAAATTATGTAATTACTTATTATAACTATCAGAAATAGTGTAATTTGCACCTATTTTGAATAAATATCTTTAATCTTGAATATCAGCGAAAAGACTCCCAAGGATTTCCACAACGGCCGGTCCTGCGTGTTGTTGTTTATGGTCAATGTTTATGGTCTCATTATTCCTAGCTGTAGTTTTAAATAAAATAATGCTTGTCTCCTCTGCATTAGGTTTAAGATTATTGTTTCCAAACCAATCATGAAAAGCTGTCAGATTTTTGCTTAACTTCAACGTTAGGTCATGATGATTTCTTGCTGTAAGTATAGCGATAGTGTCATCTGCATAAATAGTTAATTCAGCTCCACACACAACGTTACCAATATAGCTAACAAGGTCATTTAAAAATATTATAAATAGTACAGGTCCTAATATGGAGCCTTGCGGTACACCTCTTTCAATGCGTATTAGCCTAGAGTTGTGTGCTTTTTTCATGTTTTGCTTCCATTTTTTTATATCTCCACGAATTGTTATCTGTTGAAGAAGCATGACTTGAAGAGTTCTAAATAACTATTTCTAGTACCATAGTGGCACGATATTTGCCAAGAATACTATAATTAAGACAGTTAAACGCAGAGCTAAGTTATAAGAAGAGACCAGCTACCCTTAACTTTTTGTTTATTATTACAACTACATTATTTTCTAGATTGTTTATAGCTTTTCTCGTTCCTAGTCCTTACTGATATCTAAATTGTCGGCTGTTAATCATCGAATTCCTTTTGAGAAGTGCCACAAGTCTCTGTTTTTTTTATTATAATTTGGACAAGATGTGAAGTAACGATATCGGCCTGTAATTTTTTTGGATTAGTGGTATGGAGTTAGTTATATTTATTCATCATTACAGCTCATATACGTCCCCACCGAGGGGCTCGAGCCTACCCTGAATCAGGGCGATTAGGCCTTAGTCGACCACGCGGGCCCAGTGCGGGTTGGTCGACTTCACACACAGCCTGCGAGTTTCTTCGCAGGCGTGTGTAGGTTTCCTCACGATGTTTTCCTTCACCGTTAAAGCAATCGGTAAGTATGTACGTAAGTTTTTGAAAAACTCATGAAGTTATAATCAATAAGTTATATTTATTATTAAAGATTTATTCCAGACAAAGTAGTCCTTACACTCTTCTTAAAATACCTGCCGCCACGTGTTTCATTCTGGTAAGACTTGATTTGCGAAAATTTGGGGGTAGTATCCCTCTACCTTTATCTCCATCCTGAACAACTTATCTTGCGCTTAAGTAACAGTCTAGTGTAGTCTCTGATAAAACCTAGTAAGAACCTTAATAAGTTAGACCTTAATAAGTTTATAATGTGGTATTTGGCCATCAGTATAAGCCCTAGTTTAATATCGTGTACAAATAAATTCAGACCTATAATTAAAGTACATTTTCACTAGGTTTCAAGGTGGCGATACGTGAATATCGTTTATCGGGTGATTTAAGCACTGTACGCAGTACACTACTTGGATATTTTCCATTTCGCAATAGAAGTTTATCACGTGGAAATATTAATTGTGTCCCAGGACGACAAATGCATGAAATAGATTGCTCTGAACCAGAAAATTGAACAGTGATTGCAAATCTACTTGAAATAGATTGTTCCGAACCAGACTACTCAGAACACTGATCAGCTTATAATTTTAAAAAGATTACTCTAAACTTCGAAAAGTAATCAGAATACACTTGTGGGTAAATCAAATAGATTCGAACCAATAAAACTAACGGTGAAGTCAACTCACTAATTTGTATTTATGAAGCTGAACTAAAAATTAAACAAATTAAGACATGGACAAAATCGCGATAACACATGAAGAAATTGCTAAGCGAAATGCGTTTGTGTGATTTTTTAAGAATTAGCTACCAAGTTGAATGAGCTCATGGAGCAGACGCAGTTTGCACTGGCGTCGTCGGGATGTGGGATCATGCCCAGTACGTTACTCTTGTAGGTCGGGTAAGTACTACCTATCGACCAAAGTGGAGCGGAGCTCCTTCCTTGTCCGGTCGCGCTCGTTGATCAAATAACAATTGAAGCAAACTGTTTGTCGTCTTCACAGAAAAAGTTGTCTTCCTCGTTCCCGCTTGATTTTTACTTTCTTGACCCCGTGGTAAGTACGACGATACGCGTGGGTTAGAGGAAGTATTGTTATCGCGAAAATAAATGTTTTTACAATTTTCTAAAAATTGGTTTCTATTTCATTAACACATACCGAAAAAAAAGCTTAAAAAACCAAAAATCGAGTTTTTATTAGAAAAAAACTTTTTTATAAAATTTTTAGCTTTAATTCTATCTACGAGTATTTAAAAACGTTAAACCCACTCACCTACTTACTCATAAAAAAACATCAAATCATAAAGCACGTGTTTCATTAACCGATTACAGAGTCCTGTGGCTTCCATCTTCATTTCAGCAGCATGAAACCTTCCATCATCAGCTCACCTGAATAACCTGAAAGAATATCTGTCAGTACGTAACTATGTCACGATCATCATCATATCAGCTCTGATACGTCTCCACCGAGGGGCTCGGGCCTTCTCGTAATTAGGGCGATGGGCTTTATCGACCACGCGGGCCCAGTGCGGGTGCGTCGACTTCACACATAACCTTCGAGCTTCTTCGCAGGCGTGTGCAGGTTTCCTCACGACATTTTCCTTCACCGTAAGAGCGTCGGCAATGGAGCGTGCTATGCTCGGAGTTTACCTGCGTGATCGAATCCGAAACGAGGAGATCCGCAGGAGAACCGGGGTAGCCGACGTGGCTTACGGAATCGCTAAAGTGAATTGACGGTGGGCAGGGCACATAGCTCGCAGAACAGATGGCCGATGGGACAGTAAAGTTCTCGAGTGGCGACCGCGCACCGGAAAACAGCGTAGGCAGCCCTCCCACGCGGTGGACCGACGACCTGGTGAAGATCGCGGGAAGCCGCCGATGGATTCGGGCAGCGCAGGACCGGTCGTCGTGGAAATCCTTTGGGAAGGCCTTTGTCCAGCAGTGGACGATTTTTGGCTGATATGATGATGATGATGATGAAGAGCGTCGGATAAACGTACATATGAAATCGAAATTTGAAAACACATTATGCCACCGATGCTCTTTTATCTTATGTAGGTATTAAAAAAATCTGATAATTCATTTCTTAAATGTACATTACCTATTTATGTAGGCAAGTACTTAGTTTATTACAAGCTTTAGGTATGTGCTAACGATTATTTGAATAATTGGTAATCATCAATCATACTCATAAAACATATCAGCCGAAAAACGTCCACTGCTGAACAAAGCTTCCCCCAAGGATTTCCACGACGAACGGCCCTGCGCTGCCCGCATCCAGCGGCTTCCCGCGACCTTCACCAGGTCATCGGTTCATCGGCCTGTCTACGGTACGTCCTCCGGTGAACGGTCACTACTTGATAACTTTACTACCTCAACAGCTATCTGTTCTACGAGCTATGTGCCCACCCATTGCCGCTTCAATTTATCGATTCTATGAGCTATGTCGGTTACCTTGGTTTGGTTCTCTTACGAATCTCCTCTTTTCTGATTCAATCGCGTTAGTAAACTTTGAGAATAGCTCGCTTCATCGCCCTTTAAACGATATAAACGACCTCAACATCAATAATTATTAAAGCGGTAAGTAGGGGTATATAAAAAGCATCGGTGGCTCAACCGGTAACGACTCGGCCCTCCTAACCAGAGGTGCCGGGTTCAAATCCGGACGACGGCCAATGTACCAATGAGTTTTTCGAAACTTACGTACATTTACTTACCGTTTGCTTTAACAGTGAAGGAAAACATCTTGAGGAAACCTGCACATCCGATTCCAGATGTGTGTGAAGGTCGCGTTGCACACGTCCGTAGGTGTAAATCTAAATGCCCTACACGTGACCGCGGGTGATACCAGGCAACCGCCGTTACGATAAAAGAAAGAGAGAGAGAGTAGGGATATCAAGGTATAGCGACGACCTCACGGTATAGTTACAAAACGATTTAGACCAGAGCAAAGAATCATTTTTTACTCTATGCCTGAGCTTTGCACTACGTAAAAAAAAGCGAAATAAGTACTAAAGGAATCGCGTACCAATGTTTTTGAAGTGAAAACTTCTTTAGGCGCGTTGAGCATTTTTGAGATGGAAAAAAACTCGCAACACCGTCACCGATGCCGTACCAGGAACACTCGCATGGTCAAAACTTTGTCAACCTAGTCGTTCGCCAGGAACACTCGGAGGGTCAAAACTTAAAAAAAAAACTAAAAAGTTTTCACTTTTGTTGGAATTTTTTTGGAGTGGTTAGATTATTGGCATTTGATTTATTTCCGAGCAGAGAATGGCAGTCCCCGCCGGATTTTCTTGGATTTAAAAAAAAATTCTTTCGTTTCTTATTTCTTTTATTCTCTTTTAGTCGGGGGACTTTAAAAAAGTTAGTTAATGCTTTCAATTAAGTATTACCACCCGTCGTGGGCATTTCAAAATTTTTAATTTTGCTTTTTATTTTATTAAACTTTTTAAAAAGTAAGTACATTCAGTATAAGTTGTCCTTCCCATTGAAAGCCTTGAACTACTTAATCTCAAAGGCTTCGTTACCCGTACGTCGCACATTCTTTAAATTTTTACGACCTTTTATTTATAATACGTGCTCTATGAGTTTTTATTGAGCTGCAGCGCCCCCTGATGGTCTACGGCTGTACAACATGTCTAGACTTGCTCTGAATAACCCAACCAATTTATAAAATTAAAATCACGACTGCAAAAAAACACAACCCCATTTTTTTGGGTCGTGTTAAAATGAATCCTATGTCACTTTCGGGATTAATAAAATTCTAAGGACACTTCGCACTCCAAAATTCATCAAACCGTTTAGGCCACAGGTTAAGCCACAAAAACGGACATACACACACCCGAAAAACATTATCCTCTGTCTGGTAAAAATGACACTTAAACAAAGCAAAAAACCGCAGCGGAATCAGTTGAATAGTTCTTGAGAAGCTCTCAAGTGCCATCAATCCTGGCTGCTGCAGCGCCCCCTGGTGTCCTAAAACTGTAAAACATATCGTAAAGTCTGCTCTGAAATTATACCTATATAATGAAAAAAAAAACGCATCGGAGTCGGCTGAATAGTTTCTAAAAAGCCCTCTACCGCCATGAAACATGTCTTCGAACCCGCTCTGAAATAATACCTTTTAAATGAAAAAAAACCGCAAGGAAATCGACCCAGTAGTTTTCGAGATAAATGGCGATTTAGTTTAATACCTAGTTCACGTTTGTATGGAAACTCGAGCCTCCTGGAGACCCTTAACGCCATACGTTTGCGCGGGGATTAACGAAGGCTGATGTTTGTCTCTTAGTTTACAAGAAAAATACTCTAACCTGAAAGTTAGTAACTTTGTTTTTGAATTTTTTGGCTTGTATACGTATACATGAATCCATTCTAAACTGACTGGAGTTCATGATGGACTCTAATGAAAATCGAACCGACAGTTTGTAGAAAACAAAGAAGAAATATACTTAGAGACCTACAAACTCTATTTTATTCAGTACTTTTGTTCAGTATTAAAAAAGCTTACAAATTTGCGAACTAGTCACAGATTTGTAAGCTCTCAGATACCATAAAATTCACTATTTATCAACCATTATGATTCAGCATAGAACCATAGCCATCCAACACAATAAATGGTCATTCTTTAGCGCCTACATGTTTTAGAATATCAAAATCCACTGAATATATGTTATGAACCTGATGTGATGTCTTGTTTACGAAAATGCCATTACTCAGCCATAATAAATCATTTCGGATAACATCTGTTTTTCATTTAACGCTCCCTGTACAATTATAAACAGTGTTTGGAATTCTCCCAGTATTTTCGCAATAAAAAACAGTGCGCATGGTTAAATTTTTTATTGCCTAATCAGCTTGACAAGAAAATTGGGTTAGTAATCAAACTAATTTTCTTGTCAAGATAAAAGCTGACAGACCGATGAGTCAGCAAATGAAGGTCAACTGACAATAGTCCATTATAGCGATACATTCATCAAACTGCTCATGGTCGGGTAAAAAAAAACGATTTTTTGGTATCGTCAATATCGTATTTATATTCAACTGACAATAGATTTTATTGACAATCACTATGTTCTAGCATGCTTATTTATAATCTCCTGAATTCTGCTCCTAATGCTATTGATGACACTCTGCCTATCATATGTCGTCCATTTTTCTTTGCGAGAATGACGTTCAACATATGTCAATATCGTAACCCTGGCATTCTTATCCAACCCAGGCCTCACATACGTACCGTTGTTGTGAAAAGCATTTGCTTTCGCGCCAGTTAATGAACAAACAGCCAACGCACTCTGTGAAAATATTTCGACAAGTAACATCCGCGCTAGCGTTTTGCAATCTTTAGACACCCTTAGACAGTGTGCCAGCCTTATAGAATTAATAAACACCTTACTTCCAGAGATAAGCTCTTCAAGACCAAGTTCCGGGTCATTTTCGCGGTACTTCAAAGTCCATCGAGTATCATTTGGATCGTAGTCTGGTGGTAGGACAAAGTTTCGCAAATTACGTGGTTTCTTCGGAGCTTTTTCATCTTTATCTTCAATATCATCTTCATCTTCATCTTTATCACCATTGCTACTGCTTTTGACATCATTCCGCACCTCTACATCAGGAGTTTCCGCCTCATCTTGTTTTTCTTTGTTTAATTTCAATTTTTTTGAACTGGAGGAATTCCTAATGCGTTTTACCAATTTTATAGACTGCTCGAACGATTTGTGGACCTCTAAAACCCTCTCTGAAGAATTTATTTCACATTTTTCCATCTTTTCAAAAATACGAGCTATAAAATTGGCTTGAGTGCGGATCCTATCTGTTGGATGACCAACTGGCTGGGCTGTATTTTCTGTACTTACTTCTGGAGAACCGCTTCGATCACTATCATCATCTCGCGCCGATGACACCTCTACTGTATCTTCATTTCCTTCTGGCTCATCGACGATCATTGGCTGGATTTCTGAACCCTGGGACCCATGCGAAAGTTGGGGGGGCTCTGCTACTGAAGATTCTTCAGAGTCTTTTCCTGTAGGCAGAACTTGTGGATTGTCTTGATCAACTTCTGAAGCCTTTAGAATTTCAGTGTTATCATTGGTGTTTATAACCTGATTTTGATTACTCGATTTCAGAAGGTATTTTTTCATGGAGTTTAGAAACTCTCGAGAAATATGACAAGGTTTTTTCACGATTTTTTCGCAATCATATTCAGAGTCTTTACAATAGTCAGGTATTCGCTGAAGATACGGATATACAAACGCTTTATTTTTAGCTGATATTTTATTAGGAATAGAACCTCCATTAGTCCTGTCTACCCGTTGCTTGGATTGAGATTCTGATGTTCGAGGACGTTTTAGCGAAGTATTTCCTGGAAAAAAAAGTTTTATTACTTTGCGTAAGATCGTAACATTTCATTATGTTACCAATTTAAATTTACATCACCCACTATTTCCAACAGATGTGCACAAATCCTCAGCTGCGACGCCATATTTATTCTCCAAGATATAAAACTTAGCATCTTTGTAAGTATCTGGAAAAAATAAACATCGAGTTACCGATTTACAATAACTTCACTGCAAAAATTGATATGCTAAATTTAGTATGCTAATGAGTAGTCTGCTACTCACATGTTTCAAGTTTCACAACAGCCAGATGGAGAGTCCATTTTTCCGATGGCTGCTCCTTGTCCTCGACCCGTCTCCGTGTTACCGACGAGCGCTCGTTAGGATACGCGACGATACTCTGCTCGTTGCCGACTCTGCGTACTCGTATCCAAGAATGTGGTACACAGACAAATTCACCGATATCCTCACAAGGTTGTTCAAAAAAACGGACTACTGCATATTGATACTCTTTGGCATCCAACTGGAAAATTAAATAGACCAAACTGATAATTGTGCGTGAAATCAGTGACGCAGCGCTTGAAGTAGCCTTGAAATCACCTTACGGGCCTCATACTGATTTTCAGTCAAATAATCTAAAGATTCAACATTGTACGCTCACCTGCATTGCGGCGTAGTAGTATTGTTTCTATCCTGACTCACAATAAGCTCATAAATGTGAAAATAACGTTCCATTCCCCTTGAGCACGTTTGCTTATCGTACGCCCGCCGGCCGCGGTTTACTATCAGAAACTTTGTATGTGTGTTTTTATACCAAGAGCAGCCAACGCGTTGTTATGAGAGAGAGAGAGGAAGTCATATTACGTTGGTCTATTCTCTTTACGATCAATAAAGGCCCACACCAATGTAATAAAACACTCTGGTTATAACGCGAAATTTCTGGACTATAAATAATCGACAACTATGGCGTGGAGAAATGTTACGCTGGGGAGACTTTGGTATATTTCGGTCTCGGTAGCTAGCGCTATTGACTATAGAATAAACATAGTCCTTCAGTCGATAAGGTAGCAAGCGAATAATATGTTATCTGTTAATATACAGTTTGCTCTGAAATAAGGTCACAAAAGTAACAGTACACGTGACGCATAGAATATATTTTTTGTACAGACGCATAGCGATGCTACAGAACTAGTTTTTTAAATTCACTAAGTAGAACACATTTCCTTTACACTTTGGTTTACTTTATTTTGCAAAAGATTTGTGGTCAAACCAGAAGACTTTTCGCTTCTACATTTGTTTTGTCACCTTCTTATCAAAGGTTATCTGTCCCTGTACATAAACAACAAAAGAGGTCAGGATTATTTGACCTCATCAAGCCGTCCCTGCAACGTTCCGCTGATTTCAAATATAAATAATTATAAATGTTGATTGTTGCGACATTTCAAACTGTTTACGACTGTACGAATTCATTCTGGTTCATTGATTATGCATGGTTCAGTCTCGAAAAACAAGTTTGGCATTATAATTTATTATGATTAAAGACTTATGGTACACGATTTTACATATTTATGCGTATTATTTGTCTATTTCTTTAACTCATGAATATCTTTGGCGTTACAAAAACTTGTTTGTTCATACTTCTTTGAATTATCATTACTCACAATAGTCTAATGATGGCATATAACCACAAGTGACAAAACTTTCCTAGAAACTTGTTTTAGGTCATGTTGCTCCTTCATAATCGTGAGTCGTCAAGTTTGTAAGAATAAGAATGCATTCGAACTGAACAAAAAATGCCTTTCATATGACCTACGATAGAAAAATTGTTATTTACTGCTCAAAGATTATCATGGTCCAAAGTTTAATAACAGTCGTGATAATAAGCTTTGTATGTAAATTTAGAAATCTGACAACTATACTGAGACAACTAGGCCATGCATTAACTTTGTCCAGCGGGACCTTCCATTATATTCGGTATTTTTCTGGTACGTACAGAGCAGGGACTTTTTGCGTTGGCAAGGGCCCTTATCATTTTTTGTACTTGTGCAGGAAATAACAATGTACAGGGTGCTGTAGTTTGTCCTTACTACGATAGTAACAGAGCTACTAGATAAAATATCCGGTTTTGTTCCAGTTAAGAGAAGTACTTCCATGAACAATTGAAAAGAGTCAATTAAGAACACCAGGTCAAGAACATTAGATTCAATTGAGCACTTCTGACAATTGCTGTTAGCGTCTTTAATTTGTGTGCTAGTTATGAATGGAAATATTATTTTACTATGTTGTTTCTAAAGGGAAGTACCGAAGGATTTGAGGAAAACCAAATAATGATTTCATAATACACAATTATTTAATTGTTCCCTGATTAAACAAAATGATTTAAAGGGGATAAACATGATTAAAAATGATTCAATTTTCAACATTTCAAATCATTTCAAATACTGCTCCTTATGGGAGTTAAATCATTTCTAATCATGTTGTTTATTAAGGGTTTACTAATAAGCATAAAATTATCCCGTTATTTCGTAGAAACACTGATATGACCACAGGTGTCTTTCAAAAAAACATACGCATTTGCAAACTATACCTATCAGCCTTTACTGCGAGGTGTGCTTACTCTAAATACATCATGATAAGCACAGAACTCATTAAAAGTAAAATACAATCTAATTAACCTAATTTGTATACATAACCCGTAATCAGTTGCATAGTTGCATGATAATATTGTTATCTAGAGACTCGGTAGTGCCTGGAGCCAAGTCCAATTTAAACGATTTTTGTTTTACCATATTTGTTTCTCATATCCTGAATTTTTGTACGAATACTGCTCATGATTCCAGCTGTGTCTGAGGTGTTCCATTTCCTTTCCTTCCCATACTTATCAATAAACGCCAACAAGGCCAATCTCGAATCCTTATCCAATCCAGGTCTAACATCAATCTTCACGTTATTGAACGCTCTGGCTTTTGAGCCTGTTGGAGAGCATACGCTCAGGGCGTTCTTGCTGAAAATTGCGGTCAGTAGCGACCTTGTTAGTGTCCTGCAGTCATTAGACGACCGTATGCACTTATTGTATTCATCTATGCTGACATAGACGCGACTTCGAGGTATCAGTTCCATCAGGTTTGGTCCAGGCTCTCGGTGCTTTAAAGTCCATCTGGAGTCGTTTGAATCGTACTCCGGTGGTAGAACAAACGTGTGTCTTCGTTTGCTTTTTTTCGGCGAGTTTTTGACACTGGGGTTGTTTTTTTGGTCGCTGGTAGAATTCTGCTCTGGCGCTGGGACTGGTGTCTCTTGAACCTGTGGAACCTCTGGTGCTTCAGACGTAGGATTTGTAAGGGATTCAATAACATTGATTTTTTCGGTCTTGTTCAATAGTGTCTCGTACAGCTTAAGACATCCTAAAGTAGAAACTCGCAAGTTATTATAATATTCTTCGGTATTGAGGAATTTTTTGTACATTTTAGTAAGAAGAAGACCATGAACCTCCAGCAATTCATCCTCTGTTATTTTAGAAAGCTTCTCCTGGACTTCTGCCATAAGATTATGAGCATCCATTGATCTCTCATCTGTAATGCTTACAAGAGTATCTTCGTCACTGTAATCCTCGATCATGCAGTCTGAATCATCTGCAAAATCGTTGTCCGAAAGTTCATCATCATAGACCATACCAGAATCTGGAACCTCTGGGGACTCTTGTTCTTTTGTTGGATGTTTCTCTGTTTCATACCCACTTCCTATTGATTCTGGAGAACTTTGAGTTCCATTATTGTGGTGATCGTCTGATTCCATTTCCGTAGCCTGGTCAGCCACCAGTTTCTTAGACTCTGGGTGTTGGTAGACATTCTTCTCCGGAACCTTGGATTGTGGCTCCTGGGATTCAGATGAAGCCTGAGTCTCTGAATCTGGGCAAGTTGCAGGATCTGCGAGTATGTCAATACACCTCATGGGACCCAGGCTTAGCTTTGCAAGTAGATCTTTGCGTGAATTGTTTGTTCGATCGTTCGAAACCTGTTGGTTTATTTCCGGCGAAGCAACGGGTCTTTCAGCGACTTGAGGCGTAGGATTGCTTTGGGGTTCGGGAGGCTTGACTGTACGCGGATCTTGATAACTCGGTGGGTCTTGTATTTGCGAAGCTGCGACTGAAGGCGCAGTAACATGCCGCATCAGCTCGGGGATTTGGTATGTGCTTACCATTGGCCGTTGATTTTGACGTGGAAGAAACTGGTTGAGGATGATTTGATTTGGTTGATGTGGAACATATCCAGGCATAGGATTTGGGAGGTAGCTTCTCTGATCAATGTATGGCATGTTAGGTCGATTAATCATATCTTGCATTCGCGAGATTTGCTGTAAGTACTGCAATTGAGAGGGTTCATAAAAACGAGCCTGGTGAGTCAAGTGCGAGAGATTTTGAGCAGCAGATGTGTTCATACTTTGAAGATGTCTTTGGTCTCCAACATTACCAGCATAATTCGGTGGTTGCTTGTTGTACAAGGATTGCTGCGACGTAAGTATATTTTTGGTGATGCTTTCTACACGAGCTTTCTTCTCAGCAGGTTTATTTATCGCTACCGAAGACTTTCTTCTGATGGCAGGTATCTGTAGCTGAGAGGATAGATTAATTGGAGTTGGTGTATAGTAAGTAGTAGATGGTATAGTTTTCCCAAGGCCTTGAAGGTGCCAGTTTTTATCGCTGTTAGACACTTCAGAGCTGGATCCAACTGTCTTTTGCAATTGAGGTTTCGAAGATGCACTGACTGGTTGAGCATAATCATAAGGTGGATTCGCTCTACTGGGAGGTCTAGCTGCCGAGTTCTGTACAAGCAAAGTTTTCAGTGTGTCATTGGCTGGTTGAGGTCCATTATGAATTTCGTTCAGACGTAACTCTATAAGTGAATAATCATGATTTGAAGCTGGATCAGGTTGAGCCTATTCTGAGCTTGGTGGTCTTTCTTCTTCAACTACAGATTCAACTACAGATTCAACTTCAGGCTCAGATTCAGCTTCAATCTCTATTTTCACATAAGAGTCATAGGTGTCCGGAAGTTGCTCATCTTGAACAGGTGACGGTTGTCTTCCATCTGCTGGCTTTGGTGAAGGCTGTCTATCATCTGGGAGCTTTGGTGGAGACTGGGCTGAAGTATCAACAGATTCTGGCTTGCTTTGATGTTCCATAATAACTGATTGATCTTTCGTAGGTGCGTTTGCAGAACTGACAGCAGGTTTACTCGGCTCTATTGGTTTCGGTTTCCAGGGTCTCATGGGTAGTGGTCGTCTAATCAGCATTCTAGGTAGCGGTTTCCGAGGATTATCATAAGGCTTCACTGCCAGATGTGGTTTTTCCGGTAATATATCTGACAAAACCGGATTTTTGGCACTACGTAGCTGCCTACTTCCTCCAGGCTCTGCTAGAGGATCTGAAAAAAATATAAAAAATAAATACTCAACCCACAAGAAATCTTAAACCAAATTTATGATGAAAAATTAATACCTTGAATTTCTGGTTCGTCTTCCTGGTCGTCACCACCTTTAGCAATCATTTCCTCAATCCATTGCACAACTTCCTCATAATTTTCTGAAAAAAACAATCATCTTATTGCTTGCTCACATCGAACCAAAAGTAACTACAAAAATAATTCAAACAACAGTTACCTGATTCAAATTTAATGAACCCTATATAGAAGCTCCACTCGTCACTGTATTTCTCTCTATTCTTCGTGCGATTCCGAGTCACAAAAGGAGCTTCATTTTTCGGGTATGCAGCAAGAACTTGCCGACCCTCTAGTCGATGTATTATCCAAGAGTACGGCACGCATACGTACTTATCAATCTCCGGAAAAGGCAAGTGCTTAAATTTAATAGCATAAATTATTTTTTTGTTGACTCTTCTTGCTTTCATCTAAAACCAAACAAATAAATCAGCCACTTAAAGGTTGTTACGCAAATTTATAGTTTCCGCGAGAGTTCAATCACCCAATTGGTATCTCTAAATTTGACCTTCAAAGCACAACTTGTGCTTAACAAACAGATGACGCTATGTACAGTCTAGATCAGCCTAAGCGTACAAAATTTAGCGCATGCGCTGTTTTCGTACTGAATGAGGTAAGGGTATGGGAAGAAAATATACTCAAAAACTCATTTGAGAAATAATTTATAGAATATATTGTACTAGAATATGTTAAAAAATCTTACCTTTGTATCCAGGCTTCTATCTCTCAATCCGGTACACGGAGAAAAAAATATAGTCAGAATAACTATTCAAAGTTTATAGTTAAATTAGTTAAATGACGTATCGTTGATGTAGTCAACTGTTTTCTCGAATTGAGGATCTGTATAGCCAATTCAGTGATACAGATCCTTAGTTTGACGAAACAGTTGGCTATATTAACGATACGTCTTTTAACTAATTTAACTATAAACTTTGAATAGTTATTCTGACTATATTTTTTTCTCCGTGTATGCCTTCATTACAATAATTTATGTTTTATGGAAATATTGTTTCCATTAATTTTCCAAGAAGAAAACGTGCGCTCCGCTAGCAGCGCTCAATTAAATGACTAACGCTCAACACCTTTGGCTTGTATATGAAGGATCGGACAGAATGAACGAGCCCGGCAACTAGGGATGGGCGATATGCATCGATGTTTTAACTATCGATTGTTTTCGGGGGAAACATCGATATTTTTAGACGATATTTTTTCTAGATCCAAACATCGATAGTCGATGGAATAATTTGAACTATCGACATCGTTAAGTGATTTATCTACAGATGGTAAATTTCTTTTATAATTTTTCAACTGTGCGAGCTACGGAGACTATACACTAGTGTATAGTCTCCATAGTGCAAGCGAATTAAAAAGGCGGCAAGCAGATAAAAAGATAGCTAGACTTTGTTTTCTTGGCATAATTAAATTATTAATTTAATGCAATATTTAATTACTGAATTTAATTATAAATTAAATTATAATTGTTAATTTAATTTTAAATTTGTATTCGTTTATAAATAATTGTTATTTTTAAATAAAATATTTTTAATTTCATCTATGATAAGATAACTTGTTTTATATTATTAATGATTTTAATTATTAGAACAAAAAATAAATTGAAAATTCGAATTATCATTTTTGTATGTTTATTGTAGAGATTACAATTTTTTTAAATTTTCGCGCTCATTTTGAATATTGATATCAACAATCGATGTTGCGATGTTTTTCTAAGAACATCGATGGTTCGATGGCGAAAATTAAAAAAAATCGATAGTTCGATATCGATGTTTTTTACGGATATCGCCCATCCCTACCGGCAACCCGGCAATGATAATATCGTCTGCCACAATGTCGGTATAAACATTCTCTGACGTAAGTATTAGGGTTCCGTCGATAAAATAGAGATTTACGGTCAGATAATGGATGATGCAATTCTTAGAGTAAAGTACCCAGTGCTTGACCAGATTATTTGAATTGTTCTTATGTACAATAAAAAATATTTATCTGTACTATTAATTACTGGAAATTATATGTTTTATTTTTATAGCCTAAAATAAGTTGTTAAAAATAATTGAACGTTTTAAATTTTATTTTTTCGGTAGTATATTTTTATGGAAATCACTAATTTAAACTAATAAGTATATTTTTATCCCAAAGTAAAATTGAGATGAAATATCTGTGGCATCAAACTATTCGTAACGTGATTGGTCAAATATATGTAGAAACGAAAAAAATTTTGTAAAATTTTGGAAGGAAACAAAAAAGTTTAACTTTAAACAAATTTTACCGGTCACGGTGGATGGTGTGCAGGATGCGACGAAAATTGCCAACTTATTTGCTGCCAAGTTCAAAGTGGATCCCCTACCTGCAGAAGATCAGCATGATGAATGTGTAGATATTGAAAATAGACACACCAATATAAATGTTAATAAAGAAAAAATATATTTCACATGCGATGATCTTATAGAAACTGTAAAGAAGATTAAAAGGGGTAAGTCACCAGGTCACGATAGCCTGAGTATTGAACATATAATACACGGAGGTGAGGTTCTTTGTTTAAAACTGTGCAGTCTGTATAATTTGTGCCTGAAATATAGTTATCTTCCACCAGATCTTATGAAAACCGACGTGATACCGATTGCAAAGAATAGGACTGGCGATTTGGGAGAAGCATCTAATTATAGACCGATCTCCCTCGGAACCGTCATTGGTAAGGTTCTTGAGCGTCTGTTACAGCCTGAATTACTGAAAAACATTAGGGTTGATGATGCGCAGTTTGGTTTCCGTTCCGGTCTCTCAACGGATTCAGCCATATTAGCATTAAAACATGCTATTAACTATTATAAAACACGCAAAACAACTGTGTATGCATGCTTTCTCGACCTGAGTCGTGCGTTTGATCTGGTGAATTATGATATTCTCTGGAGGAAACTGCGCGGCTCGGGTATCCATGAAAATGTGATGGAGCTGTTGAGGTACTGGTATGGAAATCAAACTAATTGTGTTAAATGGGGCTTCGCGACATCTAGTTCCTACCGACTAGAATGCGGTGTACGTCAAGGAGGGCTTACTTCTCCGGACCTTTTCAATCTCTACATGAACGATCTTATAGAGGAACTGAGACGCACCAAAATTGGCTGCCACATTGGTGATATATGTGTGAATAGCCTAAGCTATGCTGATGACATGGTGCTGCTCAGTCCCTCGATCAAGGGTCTAAGAAAGCTAGTTTCAGTCTGTGAGCATTATGTTAATGTTCATGGACTGAAATATAATGTCAAGAAGACAGAGCTCATGGTTTTTAGGGCGGGAAAGGGTCCGGAGAATGTTCCTGAAGTGAGATTGAACAATTCAGTGATTCAGGTTGTGACTAGCTTTAAATATCTTGGCCACATTCTCACAGAGAGGCTTACGGACGATTTGGATATCGAAAGGGAGAGAAGGGCTCTATCGGTGCGGTGTAACATGATCACGCGCAGATTTGGCAGGTGTAGCGATGAGGTTAAGTTGACTCTGTTCAATTCTTACTGTCAGTGTCTCTACACCTGCCAACTCTGGGTAAACTACACGCGAAGGTCGTTCAGCACCATGAGAGTGCAGTACAATGATGCGTTCCGCACTCTCATGAGGTTGCCACGGTTCTGCAGCGCGTCGAGCATGTTCGCTGAAGCCCGTGTGCCCGATTTTTTCGGTATCCAAAGAGCACGTATTGCCTCCTTTTGGGAAAGACTTCGTAGGTCTAATAATACCATCTTGAGATCGATCTACGACGGGATGGAGGGCCCAATATTTCTACATTGGCTTAATGTGCATCGGGGCGACAACAGGAAATGACTGTCTGACATTTGTCTTATCGTATTTCTTTGTGTATTTTGTGTTTATTATCGTTATCGTATTTCTTTGTATATTTTGTGTGTGATATGGGTTTTTTCCTGTGAATAAATGATTTATTATTATTATATATATTATTATATGATAAGCATGAAAATATATGCAAGTCTATATTTAAGGCGCGCGCTTGCGCGCGCAAATTCAAATGCTAGTATAATAAAAGTTGGCTCATATACATATTACTTTTAAACCTTTCTATCTACTGGATATTTTACTTAATACAAATTTCATCAGAGAAGTAAGCGGCTGAAAATTTCTCACCTAACCTATCAGCAACATTCGTTAACAATGTGAACTAAGACATCATAACATACCATGGCCGCATAAGATAACGAGGTCATTAAAAAAGTCACGCTTCTAAATGTATTGTTATAGCGTAATTGCGTGATACTGAGCAAGGAAAACCATATGAATAATAATGTTTTGTCGCTACAAGCTAATCGGTATACGGTACTTGTGTCTCTTATCTTGAGTTCAACGAATTTGATCAAAGTCCTGGTTCTTGAAATCTATCTGCAGAACACTCAGTCATTTACAGTCAAGATTTTTGTAAAGGACATCTAGAAGACATTCGAAGACGCATAATTTTGTTATTTGCGAGTTAATAGGACACTTGTATAAAGTCAGTCATACAATAGATCAATAGTCGATAACAAGTTAAATAATTACGTGGTTCTGAAATATTGTCAGTTTAGGAAGGATTTTCTACTTCTAACCACCTTTAACACTAGAGTGGACGCGTGGGGTCATACGTACCCCAATGTTTTGTTTTGACTTATAACTCTGTGATTTGATATTCAATAACCTTGAGCGCCTAGCTAAGCCTCAGTTATAAACTAATCTATACATTTAGTAGTCCGCAGGAGCGCGTTCGGGACTGTCGCTTGCGCAGTGAGTGTTTGAAGTTGTTTGTTGGTTGTGAGTTTTGCAGTCGAAGCCGAGACCGGTGTACCCGCAGAGCCTGTTCTTTATGTTCTAAATGGATCTGTAGTGACCATCAGGTGATGATATGTCCAGACTGTCACCAAGGTGAATAAAAAATTTTAATATATTATTTTATTTGAAATGCAAGGCTGATTATAAACCAAACCATTAAAAATTATTAGTGTTTTTGTTTTTTTTTTGTTTGAAGGTTTAAATCATATAAAACAATTTGTTTTCTATTTAGCATATAAGAAAGTTATTCAAAATAAAGTTCCTTTTATAGTTATAATAAGTGTTTTATTAATTTGATACCACAAAGCTGAGTAAACTGGTATTAAAGTTGGGGTCATATGTACACCACGCGAGCGCTTACGTAACTAATAGGGGCGCGTCCACTCTAGTGTTAAGGTCATATTGATGATTAATCTTTTCAGACCATTAGAGAATATCTACGGAATTGTATCCAGTAAACGTTAATTAACTGTCAAGATATCGTTGATTTACATGTCCGATTCTGAGTCAACATTTGCGTGTCTGTTTGATTAATTGAATGCAGTCACGAAACATATATCTTAACTTTTATTATTACACTGAGTCATAAAGATGAACAATAACTCATTGCACAGACGAATTTGCCATATGGCCTGTGCTTTCTACAGCCATTTGTGTTATAAAAAAGAAATACCAGAACTTCCGCTGGAAAATAATCTACCAAAGCTTTTTCTATGGCGATCGTGATATTGGTTCCAAATTATTTGGATGATGACTTTTTTAACTTTTAATTTTAAAAAAGACATACAGTTTCAATAACGTAAAACTTCTAAAGTACTTAGATCGCGTCTACTCTAAAATCTATGATTAGAGTTGAAAATCAACATTATTTCTCATACCTAGTACTAAATTTTTCTATTTGAGGTTATCTACAGCTGTTTTATATAAATTGTAATGTACCGTTAGAATTACTGTAGCATTTACGGTACATTTGCAACAGGTCGGCGTGACCATCAGCAGTCAAGAAGAAATGTACTAAAGGATAAGGTATGGAAAGAAAAGTTTAGAGTTATAGAATAGTTTTTTGTAATTGCATTATAAGCATTGCATTAAATGTATACATTTGTATCCTTATCTCCTGAGGGTACCATTGCTTCAGGATGTGATAAATATTAACCTAATCTTACAATTAATGTATTTACAATTATTTACAAACTTAAATACTAGATTAAAAATAACAAACAATATTTACATCGATAATTATTATCTAGCAGTACAATAATTAGTTATTAAGAATTATCTAAAAAAAATTTGAACTATATCGGAGACGCGGCTGGTTTCTTCTCTTTGTTTCTGTAACAAAAACAAAATTAGCACAAATTACAAGTATTTGTTTTTCAAGTAGTTCGTAATGAGAAGTGTTCAATACTTGCCTCTTGAAATTTTCACCATCTTCAATGTTCTCCGGCAGCTTGCAGTTCATGGTCTCAGGCAACCATATGCAGAGAATCGCCCCCAGGATTGGTCCCATTCCAAAGACTACAGGAATCACCCAGTAGGCAAGATCATCCACCTGAAAACAATCAAACATTTATTGCAATTGGCAATTACAGCAGTGGTTTAAATGATAGAAAAAAAGTAGATATCTTACGTAGTCAATTAAAAATGGCGCGAAAATGCTCCCGGTTTTAGAAGCGACGCTGCAGACGGCGAATCCGATGTTCCTCACAACTGTCGGAAAGAGCTCTCCCGTGTACAAGAAAATCGTCGGGACGGGAAGCTGATGGTCATGCAGGTGAGAGCCACTGTCACCAGTACCAATTTCGCGATGTCGCTGTTGTAGAACGGAATTATCAGCAGCAAGCTGATTCCTGCTAGCACGTTCGCGACAATCAAAATTTTCAGCCGGGACACTCGCGAAATCAGGACGAAGACTATCAGTAGCCCTGGGAGCTGGAAGGCAGCTAAAAGATGAAACATGTTGTGAAGATAGAGCTCAAGATTGTCCAGATTGATGGAGAAGGTTTAGACAGTTTGTACCTGAGATGGCGAGGTCGCTCAAGACGTTATCACTCATGTGGCCTAGGTAGTGTTCTATACCAAAGAACACCATGCCACACTTGAGCCAATTGAAGACGATGCAGATGGTTTTGAGCCTCATATTTGGAGTTCTGATCAGATCCATGACTCCGTAGATTTTCTGTTTCTCCGTAGTGTCAATTTTCTTTATGGCTGATGGTATCAATGCTTCATGGCTCTCTATGGCAGCTGTCACTTTTCTCTCAGATTTATTATAATTAACCCAAGCGAGTTATCGCAAGCACACGAATAAAAATTTAAAAAAATAGCATTTGGTTTTTTTTAATTTTTACTTCAAAAGTTCTGCTTGTTATGGTGCGCCGGCGGTTTTATGCGTATTTTTGGAGGCTTGATGGGTTGTTTATGATTCCTGGCTGCTGTCGGCTAGGTATCAGTGTCGCGAGTTCAATGGCTCAATGGACTAAATAAGTTTTCACTTCAAAAAAAATTGGACTTCTCTTTCTAGCCTCGTCAAAAACGAACACGCTAGGTAATCTCTGATAAAAACCACACGCCTCATGAAATAGGTCGATGTTATGTTTATTATTTTTATTACTGATTACAACTTTTTTCTTTAGCCTCTTTGAAGAAGATTTATTTTTGGATTAAATTGACAACACAGAATGTAGTACCAAAGTAATTGACAGCCGTAAACATAACCTCACTGTAAAAAATATCAATTTTCATGACATCATGGTCTAAATCGAGTTAAAATTCAAATTTTACCAGTTGCAGTCGAGTTTGTTCAACCATGTAAACTTCTAGCTGTTTCCTCTCTGCGCCAATGAACGATTACTGGAGGCAGGAATGAGAGTCAAGGTTAAAAAGGAGTAGTCCATGCCGCCGAAGCAAGAAAGCAGGCCGGCTAGTCCAGCACCCGGTAAGCATCCCTAGTGATGTACTCTTTCATCTTTTGAAATAAAAAAATCCAAAAAAAAACCTTAAAACTTTTAGGTACAAGCTTTAAATATTGTAATGTCACACGATATGTATATGCATGCTAAGTTTCAGCTCAATCGGAAATCGGGTAGTAGGTCAAATTTAACTAGCAAGATTCCATTACAGACACCGGGACAGGTGGAACTAAAATATAAAAGCTTGTAATTTCGATAACCTAATAGCTTTTAGGTACAAGCACATTGCATTGTCACGCAATATACATGTGCATGCTAAGTTTCAGCTCAATCGGAAACCGGGAAGTGGGTCAAATTTAACTTGCAAGATTCCATTACAGACACCGGGACAGGTGAAACTAAATAAAAGCTTGTAAAATCTAGTCCCTGAGTCTCTTGAGACCTATTGGTCTCATACACAGTGAGATTGGTCCTCGTGTTCATGATGTTAAAATCTCTTAGCCCAAGGCCCAAACTCATTAGAGCATTTTTGTGTGTTTGTATGTAACGATTGTTTCATTGGTTGAGTTTATGGCTTGATTGATTTTGAAGTGCAAGGAGTTGTCAGGTTTGCCTTGATTCCCGTTACTCTTGTGTTTGTAGGCCAGAGCGGCGGCAGTGAAGGGGGTGGGGGGCTCTTCAGCACCCTGCTCTACATCCTGCTGTTTATGTTCAGTATAGGCCTCCTCGCCTGGCTGGTCTACTACTTATTCTTCTCCGGAACTGCTGATAGCAGGTCGCGCAACGATTGCCCCACCATTAGATCCGATCTACGGCGATGGCCCCTAGAAGACGGGCAAAAGGCTATTTGTACCATCATATAAAATGTAATTATTGTTTGAGTATATCTATAGCCGATCCCACCTCATCTGGGCAGCGTTCGACTCGCCCCAATTTGTCAGTAATATTACTATGTCGGGTCTTAGTCAACCAAGCGGGCCCAGTGCGGGTTGGTCGACTTCACACACAACCTTCGAGTTTCTTCGCAGGCATGTGCAGGTTTCCTCACGATGTTTTCCTTCATCGTAAGAGCGTCGGATAAACGTACAAATGAAACTGAAATTCGAAAACACATTGGTACGTGGCAGGATTCGAACCACGGCCTCCCGGAAAGGAATACCTTAGGCACAAGAAATAGAGCCACATTGTTTTTTTAAATGTTGGGTACCTGCCAAAAACAAAGGAAACCCACCAGAAACCAAGAACTGGTTGCTAAGACTCGCTAGTTCTCACAGAGTCTCTCAAACTCTACATCTTGGTGAAAAGGTATG
The DNA here is from genome assembly GCA_947284805.1 of Coleophora flavipennella. Lineage (NCBI taxonomy): Eukaryota > Metazoa > Arthropoda > Insecta > Lepidoptera > Coleophoridae > Coleophora > Coleophora flavipennella. Next base: position 12,866,194 of record OX369295.1, read on the forward strand.
GTTTGGCCGTCGTGGAACTAAAACGTAACATAATACTCGTACATATTTATTTTAAGTTCATAAGAAATAGTTTGTGCGTCCATCACGAAACGACCAAGCCACACGGCTATATTATAAATAATGCTGTTAGGATATGATCCTTTGGAATGGAGCGGCGTACTTACATTGTATTCGTCGCTAACGTGTCACGCGCTTTCCCGACAGCGTTGCTAATGGTTAGTTGACGTCATATGCCGCTCCATTCCAAAAGGTCGTATCCTAACAGCATTTGAACCGGATAATATGTGGAGTTATTTGTTATTTATTGCTATAAATGTGGAAGTCAAGAGCACACAAATCGGAGCAAAGCTAGGGGCTTGGCTCTACTAGAGATCTCATAACTGTATAACAATGAAATCACTGTGACTTTGTGAGTTTTGGTTTAACCAACTTTACATGATAGTTTTGGTCAGATTCTAATTTCGTAACAAAAGCTGATGAAATTAGATGCGAAGTCCATTTTTTGAGAAATGACCAAGTATCTCTGTATAATAATTTATAATAATATTCAGGGACAAATGACACACGGTCATCTGACCCATAAGTAGGGTTCCCTGTACTATGGAAACCATACATGCATTTTTAACGCATACATACATTTTAGGAGCATCGGTGGCGCAACGGGTAGCGTCGCTACCTCCTAGGAGGTCGTGATTCGAATCCTGCCGCGTACCAGTGTGTTATCGAATTTCGATTTCATATGTACGTTTATCTGACGCTCTTACGGTGAAGGAAAACATCGTGAGAAAACCTGCACACGCCTGCGTAGGAACTCGAAGGTTGTGTGTGAAGTCGACCAACCCGCACTGGGCCCGCATGGTCGATTAAGGCACAATCCCCCTAATTAAGGGTAAACTCGAGCCCCTCGATAGGGATGCATTTTAAGATATTAAACATCTAGACACAGGAAACGAACCTTTTCGTCACATGAATGTTTGCCCTGGCATGGGGATCGAAAGACAGCTGATTATTGGACCGGCCGGACAGTCTGATATCTGGTAATTGTTTGATAACTGATAAATTTAAACATATCAACAGGACATAACGAACAGGACCAATCGAAAACACTAACAAACTAATTTAAAATTTATAATTTTTAAATTAATTTTTAATTTTAAAATTATTTAGTTTTTTTTATTGTAGGTAATGGATCATACGAAATTATTGCCCTGGTTGCAAGTTTATTTTCACTGTTCCTCCAAGGTGGTGCTCTTGCCTCGGCTGGTCACGATATTCCCGCTACGTGCATCTTCAGAAACACTTATCTTCAAGATGGGCGTATTAGTCAAGCAGAGACGACTAATCGTGTGCTACACTGAACAATACTTTAATATTCCGCATAAACGTCTCCCCATGGCAATGTGTTGCGTTATCCTGTAGATAAGGCTCGTAATAGTCTACTCCAGGACATACATCTTCCACAGGAAGAGCTTCAAGCTTTATGCAAATCTACAAGTCAAATTTTGTTCGCACTTTCGTTGTTTTTGCCAAAATTCATTACTTTTGAAAAAGTCGCGAGTAAGTACTCATTGAATTTTGCTTTCATAATATCTAAGCGGTTTATGTCAGTGAAGAATGTCAGATAGAATAAATAAAATTGTAGTTCCCCCTCGATGGAATACGTGTCTAAGGACGTAGGCTGTGTTAAGCGGAACGCGTGCATAGGCTAGCTTGCGAGTCTGTTTCTACAAAATTAAGAACTCCTCTATGTGGCGGATGTACTTCGTTTGTTCTTCTTAGGATTTTTAAACCTATTTCACGGGGTTCGGCTTAACGCAGCGCATAGCTTCACGTGAACATGTTTGCTCTTAGACTTGTGTGTTCTACAAAGCCACGATTACCTGTAATTAGTTTAGTTGCGCTTCATTTTGCACAAGCAGATCGTTGTCATATTTAAAATAAATTTTAAAATAAATAAAATGTATAATAAATATTTGTTTTACCGAGAACTGATTTTTTGTTTTTTTTGTACCTGTACAGGGTTTTTGTACCCCGACATCCGTTGGTCCAGTTATTGAAATTTTTATTTTTGTTCAAAGTCCTAGAAGGGGAAGGGGTAAACTGCACTGTTAAGGGAAACTATCTTCTCGTAAGTGGATGCATAGGAAAATTGCAAAGTGTGTGTTTTTAGCGACAATGGATTTAAATTTAAATACATTTAAAGAAAGTGCCGGCCTGTTATAAATAAGTACTTAGTAGGTGAATATAAACACTTACCCAACATAAACTTCAATAAATGTAAAGTTCGTTCGTTCATTTATCCGCATCTTTGACGGCTCCCGACAAACACTCCGTCAAAGGTGCCGCCCTAAGTTCAATCATGCTGCCCACCGTGCCGGCTTCGGCGCGGCGCGGCACCTTTGACAGAGTGTTTGTCGGGAGCCGTCTTACATTTATTGGAGTTTATGTTAGGTTGTTTATATAAGGTGTAACAAAATAAGCTGAAACTATTTTAACTGGTGCTTCTACCCATGTAACTGAACAACTTTTCCCATGAAACCCAGAGTCAAATCTCCAAAAAAATGTAAACTTCCCATACCAAGTTGGCTGATCAGCTAATCGAGTTAGTATTGGAGAGCCAATTTTTTTTTGCGATTTGACTATGGGTTCCATGGGGATAGATGTTCAGTTTCATGGGAAGAAGCATCAGTTATAATAGTTTCACCTAATTTTGTTACACCTTATACATATAGGTACCTACTAAGTACTTATTTATTTTCACTGCGCCCGCCGCGGCGACGGGGTTTGCCAGGGATTTCGCATTGTTTGATGCCGATACCGAACTGACAAAGCGGCAGTAGTGACCGTTGACGGAAAAGATGGAATGATAGAGATTGAGTAGATATACGAGTATAGGTATATTTGGTATAGGTGGCGTCGGTGGCGTAATGGCAAGGGCCACTACCTCCTGTCCGGGAGGTCGTGGTTCGATCCTGCCACCTACCAATGTGTTTTCGAATTTCGATTTCATATGTATGTTTTATCCGACGCTCTTATACGGTGAAGGAGAAACATCGTGAGGAAACCTGCACACGTCTGCAAAGAAACTCGAAGGTTGTGTGTGAAGTCGACCAACCCGCACTTGGCCCGCGTGGTCGACTTAAGGCCTGATCGCCCTAATTCTCAGGGTAGGCTCGAGCCCCTCGCTGGAGACGTATATGAGCTGATATGGTGATGAGATACAGGTATATTTACGACCACCGTGTTCTTGTTTTGTACTATGATCTGGATCTGGATCTAGGCATGGCATGATGCCTAGGCTCCAAGGTGATGGGTTTCAGAGACCTGGCGTTGCTATAATGTCGTGTCCACAAAGAGGAAGTACCGCGGCTGCCCTGTTTTGAAACGTCATGTTCAATTATAGTTTGGTGTCAGTGCTCTCGTTCGCTTGTGTTTTATTTACTTACGTCTACTAATTAAAAGTCATCCTATATACGTACTAACTGCTTCACCCGCGTGGAAAACGTTTCTATGACTTCGAGGTTGCGCAGTGCGCGAGCCAGCCGCAAGCGGCTCGCGAGCGCGGAGAGGAGTATTCTATGTGTTAATCCAGGTCCTATCTGTCTACCTACCAAATTTCAGCCAGATCCGTTAAGTAGTTTTTGCGTGACAGAGTAACAAACATACACACTCACAAACTTTCGCCTTTATAATATTAGTGTGATGCATCTTTTTTATTTCTTTTTTTTATTTATTTATTTTATCTTTTTTAGCCCTTGGCATTCTCTCGCCTAATGGTAAGTGACGTTGATGCCGAAGATGGAAGCAGGCTTACCAAGAATCCCCAACGCAATGGGGATCTGGCTATTTTTCACATCAATGCTGTTAACACTGATCTTTGGCGGCAAGACAAGTTGACCACGCCGGTAATCGAACCTGCGACCTCTTGGAAGCGAATGGACTATCCATTACGCCACGGAGGCGATTAAAGTTATAGTTTGGCTATAACAGCCACATGCGGGCGCATGAGAGGCAGTAAACCTTCGATGATGAGAGGGCGGATCAGCGGGACGCCTGCAGCTGAGCCGGACGACTCTGCGGTCGCTGTAGCCGAAAACGGCTAGAACCATCATCATCATCATCTTAAGTGGTGACCTCGAATAATGTTTTGGCACGTGATAGGTCCTACCTATCCTTTACTGTAATTGAGACAGGTGCATTTGAGACATGTCACAGCACATTGTGGCATGTTGACGGTAAGTCTGCCAACGCGTGATTGTAAACAAAACTTTGCTCCGTCGTGATTGGAGCACAGTTTTTATAACCCGTTTTCAAATCGTTAACTCTACATCTACCTTTTATTTTTGATCTGAGGTACAGCCTTTTGAAAATCTCTTGTGAAAGGGACAGTCACCGTCAAGTATACCTTAATATAACACGTTAAGGGTCCCCTGAAGGCTCCAGTTTCCATACAAACGTAGTTCTCGCCTTAATAAAAAACCTACACGCCGCCGAATTGACTCACTTATAAATAAATAGGGTGACTTTTAATTAGTTCTTGATAACAAAGGATATGAATCTACTCGTGTTTACAAACAACTTTTCCAAAGAAACTATATGTCAAATATGAAAAAAAATTTTTGGTCTTCATACATTTTTGCCGATTTGATAACTTATTATGTCTCGAGGACTTTTCGATTATTTTTTTCTGATTTGACATACCTATATTTAGTTTCTTTGGAAAAGTTATTTGTAATCACGAGTACATGCATACTTTTTGTTTTCAAGATCTAATTAAAAGTCATCCTGTATATATAGCAGATACATGTCGATGTTTGTAATTAGTTTTCATCGCAGTAAATTTAAGCATAACAAAACTAAGGCTTTAATTATTTTTGTACAAAAAAAATTCAAATGGCTCTTATTTTTTTCTGTTTCATATTAGTATATCGATAGCTAATTACAAACATCCATATGGTTATACTCGTACACATACCCAATATGTTTGCAAAGTTTGGACTCAATCCGGCATGTAGTTTTTGTATTAACGCGGAACTATACATTTGTATGGAAGTTCGAACCTCCAGGGGACCCTTAATTGAACAGGCCCTACAAGACAAGCTTGTCTTCGCGGCATTGTCTGTGCTGACATCGTTTTTATGACCGTCTTTGAGGGTGTGTGAAGCGCACACCACAAGCGGCTTGCTAGCATTAAAATTAATATTTTCCCAGTTCTCTCTGGAACTTTCATTTTTCGTTTGATGTGCTTTAACATGAAACTTTGTCTGCTTGCTTTCAGCGGAGGGAGTTACTGAAGTATCACTTCTATTAGAAGCAACTGGAACTGAGCTACTAAAACTATTCCCCGATAGAGCAGAATCAAGTATATCCGACCTAACATTAAAGCTGCTGGAATTAGTTTCCGGTACTTAAGAATAAAGGTTACCCTCATCCATCAAAGAGATAGACTCACTTAATCGATTTCAGCACAATTTAGCTCAATATATCTCAACTAACTAAAAATAATACTATTTTTTTTTGTGGATAGCCAGTTTGTAGTTATATTTTTAATTTTAATCATGACTATATGTGATTCATATTTTTGTGTTCTGTGCGGTGTGCGGTGTGAACGACCATAACCAAATTACATAAAATATTTAAGGCTTCTTCTCAAGTAAGTGACATTTTGTCTTTTATGAGAATAAAATATCTTTAAACCAAGTAAAGTTTTCGGTCAAACAAATAGAGCAGGTTTCCGGATTTAAGGATCATGGTGTCCTCTCTTTCTCTTCGGACTTCACATAAACCTACGATATCCCACCGTAACCTGCTCAACGAGTTCTGTTAGCTTCTCGTCAATCCGCAGTGTACGCGTGTTGTAAGTTGTCAGGGCCAAAGGTCGTTGGGTTTGGTAGCCTAGCATCTGCCGGGGGTTTTTGGCACCCCTCTCCCCGCCGTTACCATGACTGCTACCGGAGCCAGGAATAGCATGGCCGCCAGGGACTAGGGGCCGGTTTTTGGGTGTAGTATTCATAGGTAGGTTTTGTGGTAATCGCCACGCTTGGCAGGCGGGTTGGCGATCGCAGTGTGGTTGCAGGACTGCAGGTGTGTTGCAATGCACGGAAAGGACGCTGCTGCCCATCCTCCGGTTTTAATAAGATGTGTACCTACTTGAAAAAAGCGTGTGGCACTCGGGGACTGCCGCGGTAAAGCTATTGCATAGCATTTTTTATCAACTTATGCAATTATAATTATTTATTTATGCAGTATTTATTCACTATTTTTTATGTTTTACTGATTTCGTGTGCTCTTTTTGATTAAAGTTCAAAATGGCGGCCACTTGCGGCTAGTCCTTGGGGCGCGGGTGTTTATGTAATAAATTAATTAAAGTTATAAAAAAGCGTCGGTGGCTCAACCGGTAACGACTCGGTCCATCTAACCAGAGGTACCGGGTTCAAATCTGGACGGCCAATGTACCAATGAGTTTTTCAAAAAACTTACGTACATATACTTACCGATTGCTTTAACGGTGAAGGAAAACATCGTGAGGAAACCTGCACACGCCTGCGAAGAAACTCGAAGGTTGTGTGTGAAGTCGACCAACCCGCACTGGGCCCGCGTGGTTGACTAAGGCCTAGTCGCCCTGATTCAGGGTAGGCTCGAGCCCCTCGGTGGGGACGTATATGAGCTGTAATGATGAAGAAAGTTATACCAGTAAAATTGACTAAGTCCTTTTAGTACCGCAAATTGCTAATAAATGGCACTGTAAGTTTTTTTTAGAACGCGGGGTGTCAGGTTTTTTTCGTTACGAAATTTCTTGATTCGGTCCCCTCAAAGCCCGCGATAAAAGCTATACAATATAATAAATGCACATGATTGTTAAAAGTATTTTTTTTATTCATGACTGTGACCGTCCTACTATACTGGGTGATATAAAATGTTTTGCGTCTACTCATGAAACTCAACAATTTTACCCAAGAGCCAATTTACGAAAAAAAATCCCTTTCCATGCAAAGTGAGTTGATCTATTGGTATGAGAAGTCTTTTTTTGTTTTGACTAGGTTTCTTTTGGATAGTTGTTCAGTTTGATGAGTAGACAGTAAGAATTTTGATACACATTTTTTATCCTCCCGTACCTATACATTGCTATAGTGTCAATGTTCTGGTGTTAAATAGACAATATTTGTGTTGTCAGAGTGACAACAATAGATTTGTGTCTTACAAAGTACGGTCGAATACGTTGCTACACTGGCACAGCTCAACTGTTAAATAGACAATGTTTATGTTGTCTGAGTGACAATAGATTTATGTCTCACAAAGTACGGTCGGATAAGTTGCTACAGTGGCACAGCTCTGCTGTTAAATAGACAATATTTATGTTGTCTGAGTGACAACAATAGATTTGTGTCTCACAATGTGTATGTTTCGACTTTATGACAACGTTGTAGACTTATTCATTAAAATTAGTGGTTTCAACAACGGCTAAACCTATTGCGGAATGTATGTTATATCGATAATAATCTGGCGACAGTAAAAAGGTTTACTGAAATGCAACGTTCCTAGTGGGCTGCGTGTCGTAAAGTTTTCTCGTTAAATTGACAGTAATTTGCTGTCAGTGGTTGCTTATGTCCACACAATTTTTCTTTCATTTTCTTCACCTTGGCCAGGTTGAAACTACGACCTTTGTTCACCATTTCTTCATCTTGTCCGGGTTAAAGCATGACTTTCTGATTACGTCAATAGTCTCGGCGACAGTGGCAGCCGTGGCGGCGTCCGCTGCATCCTCTGCCTCCGGGGCTGTTGCAGGAGCTGAAGCTGAACGTGATAAATGCCTGATCACAAGTGCGAAGAAGAGCACGAGAAGCACTGGGGAGAGGGCTCCAAGTGCACGCGCAAGGGAACTTGAAGCTGGTGGGGATTCGTCTGCGGGGGGAATTGGGGACGCCTCAGGCACTGGCGGAGGGGCTGGCGCGGGTGCTGACGGGGGTGGCGCCTTATCTTCATCTAAATTTGGTTGTTCCATAACTAAAACTCTTTGACCTTACAGCTTAAGCATTTCCGATGAGAATGAGAACTAAGAAATTGAGACATTTCAAGTAGCTGCTACTGTACTTTCTGCCTTTACAACTGAAAGTGCTGTTACATTTAATTCCAGTAGGTTTAACATCATGTTTCCGATGAGTTTTCGACATTATATTTATCATAGAGGCTCGAATTTTGATCAGTAACGCTTTTTCGAGTGTAATTTATCTTTTTCCATTACCACCACTTCCGCCGTTGCCGTCAGTACAGTTGCTATTGTCGTTTTTGTGATGGTGCTTTATGTTCTGGCAGATGCACCAGCACCGCATGAGTAGAGTGTACAAGATGAGGATCACGGTCAGGCCCCCTCCGAGGATGTGCCATATCCATCCACCGAAACCGTCGCTGCCTCCCCATGGACCTGAAGCGAAAGAGGAAATTCAATGTGTACATAACGCTATAAACATTTTTCCAAAAATGCTACTTTTGTCATTCTTTGCAAACAAAGAAATGACCATAATGACTTTGCAGGCTAGCATTCAGTGTGCTCAAGATCCAGCCGTTTTGGCGGTCAGTGACACCTTCTTGTTACGAACGTTTCTCTTATAACCGTTTCTGGACTCATTCTCGGCCTGGACAGCTATGGTGATATATACTCTATAGTCACGTCCCTCAGCCATTTCGACATGACAAAAAAAAATCATTGTATATCTTCTTTCGCGTACTTTTCCTTTTGAATTACAATAATAACCAAATGAGTCGTCTTGCATGTTAGTGGTTGGATGGATGAGACAAGGCATCGTTGTGATAATCTGATTTTCACAGGGTATTAGGTTGCACTACGGAAGCAGTTAAGGGAGATGAATAAGAAGACGAAACTTAAACTATCCCCTGAAACCTATGGCTCATACAAATGTCGGTTGGTTATAGCCAAAGACCATTTTTTATTCGACTGCCTAAAAAAGACAACTCCGCTTAGAGCTTATACCGGCTAGGTAGAGTTCGCAGCCAGAACTACGGATCCAGCTGTTAGGACTAGGGTGTTACGGGGTCGGGAGTAGCCCACTCCTTGCTTGCTGTCAAATTTATCTCTTTCGGCAGGCTTTTCGGTCCCCGGGATGGGTCATGGACTTGTAGTAGTATGTGGTTAGTGGCAGGGGCTAGGCAATGTCTGTTGCCTGGCAAGCACGTGGCGTCCAGGCGTCATTCCCGCGCGCAACTAGTGTTTTAGTAGCCGGCCAAGAGGGCTGTGTGCGAAAGCAACGCGGGGCACGTGAGTTGTCCATGAAGCTGACCTGCTGGTTTGTTTACTGGCAGGAGGCATCTCCGGAACTTGCCTGGTTAGCAATTAGAGGTACGCTAGTACTCTGTTCTGGCCAATCAAGCTGCAGAGTGAAACTAGACAGGCGCAACAAGCGCCGGGAAGTGAGCGCGCCTGCAGCTCCGGTACCTAGCTGGAGAGCAAGAAGTGGTTCCTTCCAAGAGGCACTCGCCTTGCAGAGTACCAGGACAAGCGTCTTGGCGGCAAGACCTAACGCAGTTTGTCTTTATCTTCACCTCACGGTGTTGGCAATAGTGGACCTCACTTTATATGCCCAAGGAGTTGGTAAGAGGGGGCACTATATCATAACTCCAGTAGTTAGCGCATCCGGTAGATGTACGGTAGGTTTATGTTTTTCGGGTGTATGTATGTAAGTCTTTATCTTTGGCTCAGCCTGTTGCCTAAACCGCTTAATGGATTTTTATGTGCCAGTAGTCGTTAAATTTAATTAAATCTTCATTTCCTGAGTGTCGTTGAATACATACCCGACTACCCAAAAATGGAGGATAATGTTTTATGCAGTCGGGTTTTGGTTAGTTAAAATCAATTGACAATCGATTTCTTGGGGAAAAAGCCGGACAAGTGCGAGTCGTACTCGCCCACCGAGGGTTCCGTACAAATTTGAAGGTACATATTATATATCATAACAATACAAACTGTTAAGGTACCTACCACCCATACATATAAAAAGGGAAAAGATTTTTTTTAATTCTTCGTCATACATAAATCGAAAACTGTACATCTTAAAAATAATTAAAAATCTGTTTAAAGCTTTAAGATGCCTCAATCCGAGCAGGTTGATATGTGTTAAAATAATATCGAACGTAAGTCTATTCTATTTAAGTTCAAATAAATGCGGGCTTCAACGCGGCTGATACGTTGAAACCGAACGCACAATTCTCAATTTTTACATGTTTATATTACTTTTCTACAATTACTTTCAAATAAATTTTAAAAAAATATGTTCAATTAAAATGAAAGGTCTTAAAGTCACCGATTTTTGTGTGTTGGTTTCATTTAACATTAACTATTTATTTTCGAGAAATTTTGCAATTAATTAATGTCAATAACAGGGTCTATAGTATATTTTTTACTTCAAAAGTAGTAATATTTTTAAAATTGTATTCAATTAAATCGATTTTTTATTAGTTTAGGTTTTTTTTCCATAGAGATAGCATTACAGTCTTTCAATAATTTGAATTGAATATTGTCATTTGACCTATCTTAAAGCCTTAAGCTTGTGCCAATAAAGCCCTTTCATACAATAAGGCACATGCATGACACGGTTAACTCAATTCAAAATTTGGACCGCCATTCCATGCTTAATTGATTACGTACTTTAAAAAAAAACTGTTTTCAAGCGACTTCCAAAAAGAAGGAGGTTCTTAATTCGTTTGAACCGATTTTTATGATTCTTTTTTTATTTGAAAGCTAGTGCTTCCCGAGTGGTTCCATATAAATTTAATAGACATCGGTGGAGTACTTTATAAGAAAATTAACAAAAACCAAAAATAATAATGCAAAAATTTACTAAGTTGTTGCGATGGAAGTCGTGTTTTTAACGTGTTTAGCGTTTTCGAATTGTTTGTTTCCCTATACGTTAGTATAAAACGGTATTACTTGCCAAATTTCATAGTTCTAGGTCAACAGAAAATACGCTATGAATTTTGATTCCCTTGGGAGTGTCGAAATGTATCTACGTTTTTGTGGCTTAGACGGCCGTATCTTTTTTTTTACGTTTAGTTACAAGTTTGATTTTTGATGTGTAACATCTTTGCTCTCGCTTTCCTGCAATTTGTGGGAGTGATTTCGTGAAATGGGACGGAAATGTGTAACAGGAAATGCGAACGTTTTTTAATTCTCGAAAACTAAGGTTGTCATAGCCATGCCGCCCTTTAGACCGGAGTATAATATGTTTTTAATTTCAACTCGATACCTCCCAGGCCCGGACTGGGACCCGAAACCGGCCCGGGCATTTTAAAGACCCTGGCCCTTTACCCTCAAGAGAAAGGAAAATTACCTTCTAATGAAAATTTCCAATCATATATTTTCAATTTTAACAATTAAAGACTTCCGAAGAAGCTCACTACTCTCGGCTACTTTATCAATAATGTCGTCGCTATCCAAGTTAATTAATCTTTTTCTACCGACATTAACATAAATTATTATTTAAATTATCAGAAGATAAGGTACTATTCATGCGATTTTTGATAATTTTTAGGATAGAAAAGGATCTTTCACGTACGTGTAGGCGTTGGTCAAAAGATTGTATCTATGCAAAATTTTAAAGCAGCAAATGGCGCAATTTTTACATGTACGGCGTGTCATACATGGTACAAATCTTACTTCATCATGGTTTTCCATTTGTAAAGGCATTTCACCGTTAACTTCTTGACCTTCTTCACTTTTATTCTCTTCCATGAATATTTTATAATCTTTTTATTCAGTGGTTTTAAGTTTATCCCAATGCAATGCCAAATTTTTAAAATAAATCCGAAAACTTCTACCTGTAGCTGTCTTATCAAATTTCAATAAATTACTACTTAACTCATCTAGTTCACCGGATTAAAGTTTATTATTACGTATTTCGGGGAAACTTTTTAGATCTAGACACGAGAAATCAGCGTACAGTTTTCCATTTGTAAGAAAACGGCAAACCATGCTTTGCGTAACTGTGTCAAAAATAATGTTATGAACATTGACCTTGTATGCATGTATTTTATATCCAAGTATTTAACTTTTTCAATTACCCCTAGAACATAGCCTCCTGATTCCCTTAATATAAGAGCTCACTCCTCTATCTGTTGTAATGTAGCTGCCCTAAACTAAAAACGGTCTATAATATAAAATATCTGGGTGTTATTCTCTATAATTATATCACTTTCAAACCACATATTAACAAACATACGCAAAGACTTAGAAAACTCACGCCTCTATTCAGAAATATTCGATCGGTAGCTGATAGTAAAATAGTTAAAATATTGTACAACGCTCTCTGCAGATCAATCTTGAGCTATTATATCTCTTCATGGGGAGGTGTTTACAAAGCCAATCTATTATAGATTAAAAGAGCCCAAAGATTGATCCTTAAAGTTGCTACATTTAAAAAACATTATTATCCCACTGACATCCAGTGCCAAGTACTCACGGTTAGACAATTGTTCATCTATGAAGTAATCTTATCTAGACGTAAGTCTACTGCATTTAATCTTGACCAACTTGAAACTAGAGGAGTAGATATGATCTTTAGACTGCAATACTTTAGGACCACCCTAGCTCAACAACATTTGTGTTTTCTAGAAAACTATTTGTCTATCAAAATATCTAAAATCATGAAAATTAGTGACCTAAATTCTTACAGATGTAAAACTACTATCATTGCTTGGTTGCTGACTTTTGACTACTCTGAAATGGATAAATTTATCCAAATATAATCATATATGTTTTTTTCTCACACTTACTTACACCCACACATACTCACGCAAGCGCAGCTTAACCTTCTAATATATATTTTTTTTATTCTGTTTATTTTTTACTCCTACTTCAATTTTCATGTTTTGTTCTTGTATACCGAGGAGGGGCCAGGTGACCATACTAAAAGATTTACATCTTACTTTAGGCGCCAGTCTCTCACCAACATATCTTTGTATTTTTTTTTCTTTTCATTCATATCAGCTCATAAATGTCCCCACCGAGGGGCTCGAGCCTACCCTGAATTAGGGCGATCGGGCCTTAGTAGACCACGCGGGCCCAGTGCGGGTTGGTCGACTTCACACACAACCTGCGAGTTCTTCGCAGGCGTGTGTGTAAAAATATCGTGTCCTCACGATGTTTTCCTACACCGTAAGGGCATCGGATAAGCGTACATATGAAATCTAAATTCGAAATCACATTGGTACGTGGCAGGTTCGAACTACGACCTCCCGGACAGAAGGCGGCGGCCCTAGCCATGACGCCACCGACGCTTTTTTTTACCATACTTTGTAAATAGGGGAAGGCGGGGTAATTACGAACACCTAAGAGAGTTTACAGATTAATCAAAAAATATTATCTGTAGGTAAACTTTATTAGTCTCTTCTGAAAGGTAATTTATCATACATTAAATTACTACAATCAACAATATTAATTTCTCTTTATATAATCAACTTTTATAACAAAAACAAAACCTCTAGTGTTCGTGTTTACCCGACACAGGTCGGGCAATCACGGACACCTAATGGGGCAATTGCGATCGGTCGCAATTGACCCATATACTAGCCTACAAATGAGATCATGTACGAAAGATTAGTCAGGATTAAACTAAAACTTAAAAACGTATTGCCCGGCAAAAATCACAACGGTAGCCACGTGAAGACGAATCCCCGTCTGTACACTTTTCATGGGCCCATTTTAAACAAGTATAGCACTGGATCCAGTTCTCACCAGGCAAGCTATCCTCGTATTTTTCATTGCAAAAAATGCAAAGCATTCTTTATTTTCGTTCTTTCTCTTATGTGATTTTCTTACAAATTGTCATAAAATAATTGTACTTCAGGGGCATTAAACGAATTAATGCGATTAAGTGAAGTAGCCTCAGGTTTCCTTAAAGAAATTCTAGGATGCCTTAGCATAAAAACTTTGAACCAATCTTTTCCTGCCATTTTCTTTGCACGGTTAAAAGAGTGCGAAAGTTTATTTTTCTCGGCAAATTCAAACGCAATTTTACGAACCTTGTGCATTGTTAATCCGTAAAACAACTTTCTAGAACTTATTATATGATCTTCTAGTTCTGATTCTTGGACTTCTGAGAAAACAGATTTCCTACCACACCTCGGTTGTTTTATGACTGCCTTTTGCATGTGGTCAAATATAGTAGTTTTAGGTACTGAATATAACACAGATGCTTTCCCTAAGCTTAACTTTTTGCTTTTAACATCGTTAATGGCTTTTTTTAAGTCTTCCACGTTATATTTCGTTTCTGTCTTTCTTTTATAATTCCGCGGCATCTAAAACAATTTAATATGGATAATTATTTATAATTTTAATTAAATAGCTAAACTTACTTTATTGATAAAAAACAATAAAAAACAATACTAACTTAGCAAGTTAAATAACCAATTTTTATTCTATATGGGGCAATGCCGAACGTTCGTAATTGACCCACTCAATTCGTTCGCCAATACCCACCAATGTAATAAAACAAACAAAAAATAATAATTTTAGGTTATGCTTGGCCCGGCCGCATGTAATTCTTGTAATTGAATCCTCAACTATTAGATATTTAAGTAAATAAATGTCGAATTCGAACTATTATTACTTTATTAGATACACTGTGTTTAATTTATGTGAAAATAGCAACAAAAGTAAGTAAATATTTGAATTATTTTTACCTTGGATCCTGTGCGCACCTGTAACACTCCAATGGTTGCTTGGTACTAGTGATGGCGTGATTTCTAAGATGGCGATAAGTGAAATCATGATATCTCTTTCTAACATAGTGAAACAGCTGCGTTCGCGATTACCCAGCGTTCGGGATTCCCCGCCCTTCCCCTATGTTTGTGGGAAGAAAATCAAAATAAATAAATAATTACTAGAGATAGAGCCCAACGAGATAACGTAAATGGAATTAGGTCCTCGACTTGACGATAGAGGACGTTATTCTCATCGATGATTTTTTTATATAGCAAAATAAAGTCGACCGCCAATTGACCACACCGGCCCATTGGGCATCCGGCCCATCGGGCATTTGCCCGATTTGCCCATATGGCCAATCCGGGCCTGATACCTCCACTCTAAAAATGATCACTTTTGTCTTTTTATTTGTCCGTCGTTTTATCCTGTTAACTTTGATCGAATGCTCTATGCGACCTCTATCTAATTATTTGGTAATTACAATATGACGTTCTAATTCATTAGTTCACTATTACAAGTATACAGACGTGGTAAGCTTATTTGGTAGTTTTAAGGTTACATCATAGATGGCGCTGTTCTGGAAGTTGTAAGTGTGTTCGTGACATCTATACAAAAAAATTCAGAAAATAATTGAACGATGGAACGATGCTACGTTTATCGATTTATCGATAGGTTGATGCTAACTAAAGAATGGTTATATATTTTCTTAAAATGTAGGACAATAAGGGTTAAATGGTTAGCCACTTAGACTTTGAACCATTTTACGCCACCAGTATTAAAAGTACGATAGGAACATAACCTCTTCTGCTCGTATTATCGTCCTCAGATCGGGCAGCTCGTGAGGGGGGGCTTGCAGGAGAAGGTGCTCGGTTAGGGTCAGCCATTTTACCTGCAATCATATTTGAACACTTTAGTTTTGTGACTAAAACTAGGGATAGAAACGCGAGCAAGCACGCGTGCTTGAAGCTCGGTGACCTTGTTTGTGTCACCCTGAGTACAAGAACTTTAAAGGATAAGTTCGCGTATTCTCATACAAATCAAAGTTGTTTGTTACTTTTTCTCAAAAATTGGTCTCCCCGTCCGTCTGTCACAATAATTTTCTCCGAAACTACTGGACCGATTGAGTTAAAATTTGGTAGATACATATTATGTAAGTTAGTGACCCAATGACGGAAGTGTAATACGTTAATAAATGAACTTTGAAATGGGGGTAAATAAAATAAAATAAAAAACACTATCAAATGAAAGGACTTGACTAAAAATTGACTATTCCCCACCTCTCCACTTATTACCGAAACTACCCGGACTAAAATCTTCAGATAAATCGCGGTATATGAGGTTGAATGAATAGATTACAGAAAAACCTATGAGAGAATCTAAAGTCCTTCCGTTCTCACAGGAAAAATAAAATTTCTAAAGTCCACCATAAGTAGACCCCTATATTATACTACCATATAGTACTGCAGCAAGTATGTACTGAGAATTCTTGTTCTGGTGTTAGTTAAAGTTTTGGTGCGGAACCCTGTTTGTATGACCCCGAGTTGCACTTGACCGGATTTTTAGGGTTCCGTAGTCATATTATAGCATCGCAACGTTCGTCCGTTCTGTTCGTCTGGCTGTTGATCGGTATGTCACGGCTGTTTTACCGAAAGACTATTACCTATACTGTTATCAAGTTGAAATTTGGAATGGTTAAACAAATCTGTGACGCCTTTAAACATCATCATCATCATCATCATATCAGCCGAAAATCGTCCACTGCTGGACAAAGGCCTCCCCCAAGGATTTCCACGACCATCCATCGGCTTCCCGCGATCTTCACCAGGTCGTCAGTCCACCGCTTGGGAGGCCTGCCTACGCTACGTTTTCCTGTGCGACAACATTGTATAGTAAACATAGAGTGTGCATATTACGTCGTAGACGGATGGGAAGCCACTTAAGCTTGGCTCGAAACTCAGAGACACGATCGTACTTCCTCAAACCGAATACGAATCTTATGCACACGTTCTGTAAGCGTTCCAGTTTGTTCAGCAGATCCTCGGTAGCGTCGAGGTAACAGACATCAGCGTAGTCAAGCAGTGGGAGTAGGAGGGACTGAGCCAGTTGAGATCTGATTGAGATCTGGTTGACATGGGCAAAAAAAGTTTGAGGCGCCTAAGCGAGGCCAAAGAAGCAAAAATGCTTATTTCACCAATTTGAATAGTCCAAGAAAGATTTTCATCAAACATTACACCCAAGTTTTTAACATTTTTACAATAAGGTATAGTTACATTGTTAAGGAGTACTGGGGGCTATGATGACGTATCAATCTTGGCTAATTGGCGGGAGTTTCCTATGATTATAGACTAAGACTTGCTTGGGTTCACAAGAAGACCGTGCTTGTGGGAGCAAGCCGATATTTTATCGAGGAATTTGTTCATAAGGTCTATGGCTCGTACAATGTTGTCGGGGGATTCCTGAATGTAAATCTGCAAGTCGTCAACATACAGACGTAAAGAGGAAAAAAGGGAATCATTAAAAAGGGAAAAGAGAAGAGTGGATAGATTTGAGAGCGTTTGACTCCAATCAATAGTAATAACTTAAGGCCATGACTATGCTTGATGAAATTATAAACTTTTCTACGTGGTTTTACTTCTGGAACTCGGAACGGAATATTAACAGCATAGATGTGTTCCGGCTTGAAGATAAGATAGCCAGTTCCCCATTGCGTTAGGGGAATTCTGTTAAGCCCACTTCCATCTTCGTCTTTATCGTCACTTACCATCAGGTGAAATGATGCCAAGAGCTTACCGGTTATGGATAAAAAAAACTGAGTTAGATAAACCTCTTGTTTTGAGCGCATCTCGACTGTATATCAACCATAGCTACTTCCCCATCACGAATAACGTTTAAAGTCTTTTTTAACTGTAATAATGTAATCGTAAAATTAACTCGCTCGTTAGGCGTCGTCACCGCATGAGGCTCGGCAGCCAACCCCTAGTCCAAAACATAGCCGTGCAGATTCCTAAATTTAGTTAGTAGTAGAAACTAATACTCGGTTTAAAAAGTGGAAGTTTAATTACAAAATAGACAAAAAACAGAGGATCCCGATTCCCGCCACATATTTTACATCATTGTGATTTTGGTGTTTTGGGTTTAAATTAAAATCATCGGTCCTGACCTGACCCCCTCGAAAGGTTTTTACTGGCTGCGGCGTTGGTCCAAAACAAACCCATTTATAGTCGTTTTACGAACAGTAGGTATTTCATACAAAAAAAAATACGATAACGAGTAAATTTTTTAGTTTACATTAGCACTACCTATGAATACATAAATTAATTATTTACCTGGAGGTCTGGAGGTTATATTCTAAGCCACTATTTTTTTATTGTTCTCAAGGCGAGAGAAACTTTAGATGTCTCTTTACCTATCTTTGACATGTTGTAAAAATAAACTGAAAATTTAGAAATTCACATGTTGGGAAAAGTCTTGGGTCTAACTGACAGATGATATCTGTCAATCATACAGGAAAGAAGAAGCTTTCATAGCAGGAAAAACTTTTCCAGGACATAGATAGAGATATTTGACCTTTCTTTTAGTTAGTGGCACACATTGGTCACTTTTTTTTTCAACGTAATCATAGTATTCATTTTTACTATGACGTAATTAAATGTAACTTTTTAAAAACTTATTGATACACTAGCCGTTGCCCGCGACGTGGATGGATAACACAACATGAGAATTGATGAAAATAATGAAAACAGTACATGAAAATTAATCATTTGAGATCCTAAATTCGAAAAAACAAACAGTTGTTGATTGTCACTGCGAAATAGACGCACACAAGAATCTGCACGCGCATTTATATGCAAATGAAACGGTAAGTTTGACAGGATGAGGGGGGGATGCGAACCGAACCGAACCAACCAACCACCATACATTATTATGATTATGATTACCAATTTTTAGCTTTATAGCTGTTATAAATACTCATAGAAAACGTAAATAGTAGAACGTCTCTAACATACCGATGAATAAACAGATGTAATGGCGAAAGTATAAGGATAGTAACATTATATATCATTGGTATAAGGATAGTTTTAATTTAATGAATATGTGCGAGGGGGGGTGTGGTTAGGTTATGGATGGCCTTGTGGTTCAGTCCCTAACTATTTCGGTTGTGGGCGTCGAAATAACAATGCAGCTATATCTCAGATGTCCTACTCCAATAATCTTGGTCATTCGGCAATCGAAATTGTACAGGATGCCTTGGATAACAATGGATGCATACGCGGTGATCTCAGCGATAGCGTGACACGTCCGTTTTGCTCACAGATCACCACTACTTGTGTTCTGCTCGACGCTTCGCCAAAAAGTGTCTGCCCCGAGACTGACTGCCAGCTAATATGGCTTCTCAACTCAGTGCTGCCACCATAATCACAAACAGCCTACCGTCAATAGGTCATCTTTGCTACCACATACGATAGTCTAACGAGTACAAGCGTTTGTCACGCCACCACCGGTTTCACTCAGGTACTAATACCTGACGTTTGATCCAAATAAAGTTTAACGATCTATGTAAACGTATCTCGAGCTGGTATTGGTCGCGTTTTCAATGACGCTCCGACAAATATATTACGATCTCGTCCCCCTCGATCTCGCTAAGGATGCTATCATTTAGAGCTGCCACCAGCTCGTTTTTGGGGGGGAAGGATTTCTTGGTGCGCTATTTTATCAAGATCACCTGACATGCTGTAAAACAGTTCCGTAACGGACGGTACAGTTTTACAGAGAGACTGTGGCAGTTGTACCAGTCCAATGGAGTTCGGTAATCATCTCTTCTCGATATTGAGGAGTACGTCTGAAAACTCTTGAACTTGAACTCCCGTCCATGTACAAAGAGCTTGACCTGAGGCAGGCGTTCACCTTATCGGCCTCGGTGTCGCATCACCAGCGGCAACATCTAGCTGGAGTAAATAACCGCTAAAGAGAACTGTAATACAGTACTAATATACGGGGTGAAACAAAATTGGTGTAGGACCCGTTAATTGGGGCTTCGATTCGTCATACTAAACAACTTTCCCCAAGGAACACATAGTCAATACTCAAAAAAAAATTCGACGCTCCATACAATAATGCACGAAATTGGTTAATCAGCTGATCGTTTTGTATGAAGAGTTTAAATTTTTTTTTCGCGATTTCAGCAAAGTCTTAGAACAAAAGTTGTTCAGTATGATGAGTAGAAGCCCCAGTTAACGGGACCTCCACCAATTTAGTTACATTCTGTATAATATACTTTCGTAATACTATCACCGAACCAGAAACGAGAAGATCCGTAGGAGAACCAAAGTAACCGACGTAGCTCTCAGAATTGCTAAACTTAAGTCGGAGTGGGCGGGGCACACACCTCGTAGAACAGAAGCGACCTTCATAGACATCTGGAATCAGATGTGAAGGTTTCCTCCCGATGTTTTCCTTCACCGTTAAAGCAATCGGTAAGTATATGTACGTTTAGTTCAAGAAACTCATTGGTACATTGGCCGTCCGGATATGAACCCTGGGCCTCTGGTTAGGACGACCGAGTCGTTACCGGTTGAGCCACCGACGCTTTTTTGGACTTGGACTTGATACCATCGACGATGATGCCGAAGATGAAAGATTCAGATTTACATATTTATTTGAATTGCTAAACTTAAGTGGCAGTGGGCGGGGCACATAGCTCGTAGAACAGATGGCCGTTGGGGCAGTAAAGTTCTTGACTGGTGACCGCACACCGGAAAACGTAGCGTAGGCAGGCCTCCCACTCGCTGGACCGATGACCTGGTGAAGGTCGCGGGAGGCCGCTGGATGCGGGCAGCGCAGGACCGGTCGTCATGGAAATCCTTGGTGGAGGCCTATCTCCAGCAGTGGACGTCCTGATATGATCATTATTATGATGAATACTATCACCCATCGATTCTTACTCTGGAGGTCCTAAAGAATTCTGTTCATAGCTTTCACAGTTTTTTTTGTGCGTCATATAAAGCACTAACCCCAAATTATTAGACAACACCTTTACGCACGAAGCGTTCTGCTTCTTCGATCATTATGCGAACGGCCAAGAAGTAGATTCCCTGCTGGCGTGTCTGTATTCTCCGATTCGTATAATTTAGGAATCTTCAAATCGAGAGTGAAGACGCACTATTTGAGCTTGCGTGTTACATACTCGGCAGCCAAACGCACTCAAATTTTTAATAATAAAATTAGACAACATTAGGTACTAAGCATTTAACACCTCCGTGGCGTAATGGCTAAGTCCATTACCTTCACAGCAGGAGGTCACGGGTTTAGTTCTCGGCGAAGTTTAACTTTATAAGACTCGGTTTGGTTGGTGGAAGGCATTTTCTTAGCCCGCCTGGCTGGCATCACCTTATCTAACTCTTCCGGATGGCAAGGACGGTTCGGAACGGATGGCACCAAAAACTGTTCGACACGCAGATCCCCATCAGGTCACTGAACTAGTTCATTCGTGAGATACAAGACGACTTTGAATAAAAAGAAGAGAACACGTTTTTAGATTATAGATATGTCGCAGTCATCTGGTTGAATCTGCTATTTGATTGAATGACTAGCGCGTTCATTGAACGACTACATTCAATTGAATGACTAGGCCGGACGTTGATTGAACAAGCGTCACTCAACGTCCAACTAGTTAGCTGATTGTAACATAGCCCTTTGAACAGAGCGGACGCAAAATCAGCCAGGTGATTGAAATTTAGTTCATAGTTATTGTTTAGTTTATTTGTGAGAATTAGGGCATTGTAACTTAGTGTTCTTGTTCACATTGTGAACGTAAAATTTCATACAACGAAAAGGGAGTTGTCAAAAATTAGATTTTCCTAAATAAACTGTAAGATATTAGGTTCGGTCAGGTTTAATTAGATTATACAGTCAAAGAGCCTCGCGAAGCGTGGCTCCCTCCCCCGGGTTCCAGAATGCTTCTCAGAAGAAGAAATCGTCGATTTTTATTCGGAATATCCCGTTTAACAACTTGGCTAAATGACGTTCAGTCAAGACGTTGAACGTTACATTAAACAAGTTGCCGAGTAAAGTTGTCCTTTAGTCAATTAATTAAATGTCGTCATTCAATGAACGCGCTAGTCATTCAGTCAAATAGCAGATTCAACCAGATGACAGCGACATATATATGTAGGTAGGTTATAACAGTTTTTGTTATAGGTAACGTGACCATTTATTTTATCCTCAGAGCGGGACGCCAACGGAATTATGTAAAAAAAACTTCATTATATATTTTACTAGCGTTTATTAGAAAATGGATAACTGGGCCTGCGTGGTCGACTAAGGAGGCTTGAGCCTCTTGGTGGGGACGTATAATATGAGCTGATATTATGAGCACTGAATAATAACTAGGTTACAGTAAGGTTTATGATTAGGTTTATGTTAGCGTAACGGCTAGGGCCGCCGCCTCCTGTCCGGGAGTTCGTGGTTCGAATCCTGCCACGTTACAATGTGATTTCGAATTTAGATTTCATATGTACGTTTATCCAACGGCTCTTACGGTGAAGGAAAACATCGTGAGGAAACTTGCACACGCCTGCGGAGAAACTCGCAGGTTTTGTGTGAATTCCAACCACACTGGGCCCGCGTGGTCGACTAAGGCCCGATCGCCCTAATTACAGGGTAGGCTCAAACCCCTCGGTGGGGACGTATATGAGCTGATACGACTAAGCCTCAGTCACATGACTTCTAATGTCTAAGCAGTTGTTTTCAAGTGCAAAAATTATAGGTATACAGGGTGACTGGTAAGTAGTGCAAATCCTTTTAAGGCGCTATAGATCAGTTCATTTGCAACAAATTAAACCATATAACACCTTATGCAAAAGTGACCCATTTTTGAGATATTGCAGTTTTAAGATTTTTTATAAAAAATCCCAAGTGTTATATCTATATATCAATAAAACGAAAAAAAATAATTATCTTAGTATTTTTTATTGGTTTTAACTTCGTTACATTCTAAATGATTTTGCTACCTACTCCATTATATTGGTGATATTTTGGTAATTCTAACAGATATGTTAAGTTTTTATACCTCGTCTGAAAGATAGCAAAATGTAGATGTTTTTAAGTTAACATGCAAATAAAATGGTATTAAGATTTTTTGTTTTATACTTGCTTTTTTATGCAATATTTTCGTTAAATTACAAGTTTTTTTTAAAATTTTGAAGCATTATGTCCAAATTTATGAAAAAAATTACAATCTATCGACTCTAATTTATCATTTAGAATGTAAAAAAGTTAAAACCAATAAAAAATACGAACGATAATTATTTTTTTTCGTTTTATTGATATTTAGATATAACACTTGGGATTTTTTATAAAAAATCTTAAAACTGCAATATCTCAAAAATGGGTCACTTTTGCATAAGGTGTTATATGGTTTAATTTGTTGCAAATGAACTGATCTATAGCCCCTTATAAGGATTTGCACTATTTTCCAGTCAAAAAAAATACCAGTCACTCTGTATATATTTATATACTTAAATTAATTTATCGTTTGGTCTGTTTGCGAAAGCGGTACGTGTTTCCCCTCGGTGGGGACAGCGGGACAGACAGACAGCCTGAAAACGGGACTGTCCCGCCCAAATCGGGACGTATGGTCACGTTAGTAATAGGATAATCAAATCACCCAACATGTGCATGAAACCCAAACCATCTAGTGTTTCATGTGTGTCCAAACCCCAAGTCACTATTTAGGAAGATGTTTCAAACCGCATGGACGGACCACGTGTTGTTCAAGTCAAGTTTTATTGTTGCAAGATGCGTTGCCCGGTAGCCGGCAGGTGCATTCCTCCGTGCACCGGCTCGACCTCCCAAACAGGCCTTAAACCCCCACCTTACAGTCCAAAATACGAAACCAAACCACCAACATTACAACCCAAACATGTACGAAATGCTGTGATAACCGCTCAACGCGTCGAAAAGGCGTAAGTGGAGATGTCGGTTATTGCAATGTGGATGTTAAAGTTTGGTGAGCGAGGCGGAGTTTAGTTGTGAGGGAGTTTTTGGGTGCGGGATTAGGGAGGGGGGCGGCATGCGGTCCGACTGGTTGCGAGCGACGACCGGGAGGCTGCGCGCGCGCTGCTGGTACAGTCGCACGCGAAATATTTAAATTAAAAAGTATTAATTTAATTTTTTATTTTTATTTTCTGGACAGAGAGACAGAGAGTTTTAAACTAAGTATTTTTGTTTCGGGTTTCCTGGAAAAAATCTCTCAAGCGATAAAGTCGCTTTTTAGGGTTCCCCAAACCCAACGGGTGACCAACGGGACCCTATTACTACGTCTCCGTTGTTTGTCCGTCTTTCCGCCTATCCGTCCGTCAGCGGGCTGTATTTCATGAACCATAATAGATAGACAGTTGAAATTTTCAAACAATGTGTATTTATATATTATATAATATATCATTGATAGAAGGTCTTTTAAGTTTTTATAGATTTATGTCTCGGTAAATATTAGGGGAGATACGACCTTCTCTTGAAATTAAAAGTATTGGTTTATGTAACTTTGGCCAAGTGCGAGTCGGACTAGCACCCGAGGGTTTCGTTCCACTACACCTCTCCACACAACTACATAGCATAAGGACAGTGATATCTATTCATATTATAAACAAAAGACATCATCGTGTGCGACAAAAATATTTTTTTTTTTTTGTCATTTAGTTCGGACTCCTTAGCGCGAGTACGACTTACACTTGACCAATTTTAATTATTTGTTGTTTTACTTCAGTATTAGTACTATAATCACACCAAGTTTCACGCTTGTATGTATTACAGTTTTTTTACGATAGAGCTAAATCAAAAATACTTCTAAAGACCTATAAAAAAACAGGTTTTTTATATAGGCCCTTATTTTTCCACTTTTTTAAATTTTTAGGGTAAGTTTAAGGGTAAAAACGGGACCTTTTTAGTAAGACTCCGCTGTCCGTCCGTCTGTCTCTCTGTCTGTCTTTCCGTCTGTCACCAGGCTGCATTTCATGAACCTTGAGAGCTAGACAGTTGTCAGAGATGATGTATTTCTGTTGCCGTTATAACAAATACTAAAAATTAGAAAAAGTAAAAGTCTCCATACAAACAAACCGTGTTTTTTTGAAACGTGAAGAAACTAGCGCCATCTAGTATGATGGTACGGAACCCTTTGTGCGCGGTTCTGACTCGCAATTTACCGGTTATTAAAGTAATTTTTGTTATAGTGGAAAATAACTAGTATTCCCGGCAAACTTCGTACCACCTTACACTACACTACACTACCCTACCCTACACTACCGTACCCTACACTACACTACACTACCCTACCCTACCCTTCCCTACCCTACCCTACCCTACCCTACCCTACACTACCCTACCCTACCCTACCTTACATAAGAACTTTCTCCTGACAATAACGAACTCGACAAAAAAAGAATTACCGAAATCGGTCCAGCCGGTTCACGCGTGATGCCGTGACCAAGGGAAATAGAAATTCATTTTTATATCTAAAGATGTCACTACTGCCTTCTATGGTACCTTATTTCACTGACCCGTACCTAATTCAAAAGGAGACCGCGCTCGCCTGTACAAGGGACAAAGCTGTGGCACGAGTCTTGTAAAGAATTTATAGGAGAGCCTGGCAGCGCCTGCCTGCCTGTGCCGGCACTGCCGGTACTGCCAGTGCGCCACGCCAGCCCAGCAGTACCGCGCCGTCCCGGGCCCGTGCGCGCGTCCCGCGATCCACTCCTGCGCATCTCGCTATTGCAGGACTGACGCCGAAAAGTAAAAGTGCCAGTGCCGTGTAGTTGTAGTGAATCCGCGGCGACAGTGGAATGGATGGCGAGGTTGGTTCATGAACCATGGTTCATTCGACAAGCTTTGCCATGGGAAATGCTATTGTTATTGTATTCATGAGAAAGTGGTTTTTCAGCCGCTCGTTGTTGGTTGGTGGCTGGTGGCGGTAAATTGTGGATGCGTGGAGTTGCATGCCTTCCTGACGGGCTATAACCTAACTATTATAATCATTTATCAATCGGACTATCGGGTTTTCTTTAAAAGTCTCGATGTCAAGTCAATATCAAAACCTTCTGCATGTGAGAGAGATGATTAATCCACAAATTTCTTGATATTGCCAACTAAAACTGACCGTTTAGTTGGTTTAAAAGAAAATTGAATTTCTCAGCTCGGCTACAACAAATTAAGACATTATAAAGGTCTTTAAATTAATTTCGTAATAATATGATTAGTACGTAGGTCGTAGGTATACGTGATAACATTGGCGTTAGGGTTGCCCGTTAGGCACGTAATTCACTCATCAAGCTTCTTCCGGATCCAACAACTAATAAACGTTCTCTCTACTAAGAATAAACGTACTCGCTTTAGCCATAAACGTTTTTATAACTGCCCTGCACTCTCTGCAGATTGCATCCTGGCAGATTGTTACTTCATTCACCATCTTCATCTTTATGCATCTACAGGAGCTTACTTGAGATGTTAAGAACCTTGAGAGTTGGAGAACACCTTGTACCATTTTCTTTTTGGGGCGACGATCTGATCATGGTCACGAGAAGCCTCTGAGTGCGGGCAGCGCAGGACCGATCGTTATGTAGATCATTAGGGGAGTATTTGTCCAGCAGTGAGCGTTTTCGGCTGATATGATGATACCTACTTACAGATAATCATTAATATACCTACCTATGTGTCGCTGCTGTTTCATAGAATTAACGATTTCATGAAATTGTTGACCATTTCATGATATCGCCAACTACCATGTAGTTCAAACGTCAAAGTTTGCTGCTATGTCAATCTAAGCTTGGTCAGATCATGATAACGCTAACAAAGACTGACAATATAACACTTTAAACTTTCACGATTACATCAATTATATAAAATCACGTTTCCGTTTTCAATTTGTCAAGGCTGACCATGTCGTTCAAACGTCAACGTTTGCTGGTATGTCAATCTAAGCTTGGTCAGATCATGAAATGCACGACCATTACATGGAAATGGTTGACCAAATCATGAAATGGCCGAGCATATCAAGCTTAACGAACCTGAACTAACTGCATTCCACCACCCAGGGGGGAGCTTCTCTTGGCGAGACTCTTTGACAGTATCATAATCAAACCTAACGAACCTATTATTGCTCGCTTCGCTCGCTTAAGGCGAGGTATTTATTGGAACAGTTGTCTCTGTCTTTTTCTTTACGTGTAAAGAGTAAGGAAAATAACCACACTTTTTTATTTTTTTAATGGTTTTTCGTTTCTATCAAAAACTACAATGAAAGTATAAAAAATAATAACATTTCTCACTTTGTATCATCACAAATATTGCTGTATACTTTTTTTAATTTATACTCCAAAATATTTTAATTATAACTAGAGTTGAAAGTAACGGTGCAGACCTATCTTTGGATTTTTTTTCTATACAAAACTGCTCAATCGTGTTTCTAATAATAATAAGAAACAATAAGGGTATTTTTATTCAACCTTGGGTTTTCTATCGTTTAGGAATAATTGACGTCAAAAATAACGAAAATCTGTAATATTACCATCTTAACTCAGATCCGCCCTGGCATTTTATGATCTGGACAGTTTAGCTGTTCATATCGTCAAACGCTGAATTATTCATTGCCAGACCATATTATTATCATGATGTGGACAGCGGATATTGACCATTTCGTGAAATCGTCAACTCTACGATATCAGCTCGACATACGTAACTGCATTCTCTACAACAAACCTAGCATTTGCGTAAGGAGTAAGGAGCTCCGAGTTCCACAAATACCTAGGCATTGCAAAAGCTAGGTAGTGTTTGGTAACTTTGTGTTGGCACTCGCCCCCCACCTTCTTAGGACTCATGGTTCGATGGCTATATTTATTGGCTGCAGGTTGCCTAAAGTACCAACTTATATGATACTGACTGACTGATGTAAGTGTAGTGAGTACCTATTGAGCGGACTGCTAGGACGAGGGTCGTTGATTCGATTATTCGCTAGCTTAAATGTTCGTGTTGGGATGGTGGCGCATCGGGAGCCGAGTCGTTCCTTTCCCTATAATATGGTTGAGAGGAGCGATGGCTGACTCTCGCGTTATACTCGTGACCGGGTGATGTCCGTGTGAACTGGCCTATACTTGTCAAAGGCATTCATGACATTCAATGATTTTAATGTATAACTTCTCGTGTCATATTGTTTTTATGTTCTATGACATAATCTGGTTTATATCAAGGATTTAATTTTGACGTTAAAAAATAATTATTGTTTATTTCTTGATTCTTCACAAATGACATTGTTATTATTATTTTATGACTATCAGAAAGAGTGTAATTTGTACCTATTTTGAATAACTATCTTGAATAGAATTGAATTGGTTCCCACATGGGGGCAAACAAAATTGTGACAAGCAGGGGTGTTTGCTCTGAATCTGGGTGTTGAGTATAATTTCTTTTTAAAACGTGTATGAGTAAGTATCATCATAGTCATCATTTAAACTGCCGAAAGATGCCTCGCCCAAAGCAACTGGTCCTACGCTGCCCACATCCAGCTGCTTTCCGCGACCTTCAGCAGATTGTCAATCCAGCAATACTATGATAGGTATACTACGTGTTCCGGTACTCAATCACTCGAGAACTGTACTTTCCCAACGTCTTAGTATGTATAATATATATGTGAATCCCATTTTCTTTACAACCGTAGTGCAGTGAATCGCATTTTAGGGCCAGATGACAATTTTTACCCGATTTCAAAAAAGGAGGAGGTTCTATGTTCGACTATCGTATTTATTTTTTGTGTATGTTCACCGATTTCTCCGTCAATTGTGGACCGATTTTCTAAATTCTTTTTTTGTTCAAAACAGTTTACTCCGGAGGTGGTCCCATTGTCACCAAGTCAGGATCTGATGACGGGATCCCAGGGAAATCGAGGGCAACTCTAAAATTTAATAGGCACGTAATACAAGTCAACCACAAGAAAAATTAAAGGCCCCTTGATTCGTAACTACCTTTGATTTCATTATTGTTGGTCTTCTTCTTCTTTTCGAGTCGCCGGTAAACTCAGATAGTCCCATCCCAAAACCGAGCCACGCTAATTGCCTTGTCAGTGGCGTGCATCAAGTCCTCCCGCGTGCAGGTGACAGGGCAAGAAGGACACGTAATGTGGTGGTCCATCCTATACACTCCAGGTTCGTATCTCCAATGAATCCCCACCTGAACAAGTTTTCTGTACTTCAGCCGACCTGAGTCCGGATTCCGGGGGGGATGTAGTAAGCCTTCTCGAAGATCGCCAACTATGCTCGGGCCAATCGTCGCGAAACTAATTACTACACTATGATGGCAAACCAAGGTCCATTATTGTTGGTTAATTTTGTGTATTTGTTTATAAAAATATTATTTCATACTTTTTAGTGAATTTCTTTTTGAAATTTGAGTTCCATGATTAAATATTGGTGAATTGTAAAAAAAAAAATTAAGTCGGTTTTTAAGTCCATAATATGCAATAGTTTGATAAATATCGCACACACAAACAAATCCAAGGGTCGACGTTAGATTGTAATAAAATCCACTCATCGTTTCGAGATGTTACCGTCAATCCAGGCTTCTTTAAATGAGTTGATGTCATCGGCGTATATACCGGTTCCGTGGCGAGCTTCTTCGGGCCTGTGTGTTGTAATAAGGTACAACAGCCTCACCAATTTAACTAATCATCAGAAGGAGTACAATGTTATTATGTTAATTCATACAATTAAGGACAAGAGACTGGACAAGTGGGAGTTATAAAGTCGAGTGGAGAGTTTTCTATATTACGTTACTTAAAATACCATAGACTTCTTACAAGTTTTTCTGTAATCTATAAGTAAAGAAATATATCAATGTTTTTTTTCAAAATTTTAGGCTTAGATATATATATATATATATATATATATATATATATATATATATTTGTGATTCTCATAAAAAGTCCTTTCATTTGATATGCCACACGATATAATTAGCAAAACTATTTTTAATTTTCTATTTTAGCCCCCAAAAGTTGAAAATTTCGTCTTTGGATGAGCGAATTGCATATGTGTAATTCATAATAATTATTTTATTTGCAATATTCATTACACGTCAAGAACTACCAGCCTTCAGCATAACCTGCCAAAATTGCGCTAAAATTAGAATAGATTAAAAAGGATTCTTGTTTATAAAAAATGTGACCTCGAAAAAAATATTTGGTATGCATTTGCTCATCTGATCATTCTGTAACATAAAACCGAAAAACAAAATCTCAAAACACCTTTATTCTAGCTGTAGTATCCCAAAACAGGACTGAAGGTTACAATTTTATGAAATAAAAAAAAACCGCCATATCTTCACATGACATCAAATTTTAAATTATAAAAGTTCACGGTCTGATTTACCTCCAGTTTCAATATTTACCTATACTTACTGGACACCCTGTATAATAAAATACTGTGTAATACGCGACTCAAATATCATGAATAGTTTAAAACGACTTATTGAGGCCTTTTTTGACAGAAAAAGCGTACTAGACAATTAATGAATTTTTAAACGATAAATCCATTTGACATGTTTTTCTCCATAGATTGACATATTTTTTTACCATATTTCGCAACTTCATGTGACGCAGTAACTATAGATATACTATTTGGAATTTTAGGTTAGGTTTACTATAATATAAGAATTAATTTTCTGAAATTTTACTTTAACTTTATTTTTTATTGAACCAGATTGTGTGTCTTTCCATTTTTTATCTGTTTTTTTTTTAATTTTAATTTTGTACGTCATAAAGCACATTAATTTTGTTTAAAACCTGTATATTTAGTTATGATCACATAGAAATTAATTTGAATTGAATTGAATTGATACCAGAAACGTAGATGACCAAAAACTTTAGTTAAGTGACTACGGCAATTTTCCTTTTGTCATAAAAGGAAGAAACGTCATAGATCTTATACAACTGTTCGTTTAAGCACGAATATATTTTTTTGTAATAACTTATTCTAGTTTATTAAAGTTTGTAGCAAATGTAGACCTGTTCCTCTCGTAGAGATAGCGACTGAGATTACGCAGGAATTCTAGCTATGTCCAGCCTTCATCGCGGCTGAACGATAACCGGTCGGCTGATCGACAGGCGCTTTAAAACCTATGATCAAATAGGTCATCATAAACTCGTAGGTATAAATTTAAGGTTTGCTTAAATTTGAACAGTCTAACTTAACTGTTCACTAGATAAACTGGATTTAAAAGTTTGTGGTAAAATCATTGGAAACGAGTATTTTCTACGTAATTGTATGTAACTTTGGGTTAGATACTTTCTTATCTATCATACATAATAAAAATTAGGTAACTAAAATAGTACAATTTGTCATAGAGTTGAAATTACATAAGATATTTCTTAAGGCGAGGTATTGTTCAGAACAGTTGTTCTGCTTTTTTCTTGACGTGTAAAGAGTAAAGAAAATAATTACACTTTTATGCACTTTTTCAATGTTTTATTTTTTATACTGTGATATAGGCATTTTTGCAAAAAAGTGAGTCCGACAGTATGTCAGGATTTTATCTCAATAAAATCACCTTATTTTTTATTTTTTTATTCCTCAGAACAAGAGAGAGAAAAAATAAGGTGCTATGTCTAACTGTAGTCAAATAAAACTGGTTTTAGTGCGCTAAAACGGCAAAAAATTTACAAAATTAAAGCGAACTTTGCTTTTTTTTCTATAGAGAAAATTTTATCAAGTCGTGTTTGGCCTCCTACACTTTGTAGCAGACTTAATGTAATAAATTTATTTAAAAAAATGATAAATGGATTTCAGTTTCAACCGCCCCGAAAAATGACTTTTTCCAACCCTCGATTTCGGGGTTCGCATTATTTTCTGAAAGGGTTTTTTTTGTCTTAAGAAGTTTTTGTAAAGTTTCCTGATAAATGTATGTTCATATTTTTATATAATTATTGATTTTCATTTAGGTTTTTTCAATTACACGTGGTAAGAAACTCCTCCATTTATTAAATTTACTTTGCCAGTTGCATTTTTGCACCTTATTATTGACCATTTCGGCAATTTTGACACCAAAACACACGGAGCTCTGCCTGCCATGAAATTGTGCAATTTCTGCGCAGTACAATCATTTACAAATGACAGAAGCATATCTCGTTGTGCATGAAGCTAACTCGCTGCCACGCCTCCTTCAGCAATTTATCGGAGCGGCAAAAAATTTTCTTATGTGTGTTAAAAACAGACTTGAACCGCAACAACTTGATACTATTTTGCTACATCTTTTTGCTGTCGTTTATTTTATAATTAAGTACTTGACCGATTTTGACGTAATTTATATCGGCCTACTCTGGAAGCATAACCTATCAAATAACAAAGAATCATTAAAATCGGTTCACAATCGGTGAACAAGTGCATAAATACTTACATACAAAACAAAACATATTATAGTCGAATTAAGAAAGTTTTTCTTTTTTTAAGTCGCTTGAAACATAATCAGTTATTTACGTTGAAGCATTAATTTAACTAACGACTCGGTTCTATTAACCAGAGGTCCCGGGTTCAAATCCAGACGGCCAATGTACCAATGAGTCTTTCGAAACTTACATACATATACTCACCGATTGCTTTAACGGTGGATAGGAAAACAACGTGAGGAAAACTGCACATCTGATTCCAGATGTGTATTAAGGTCGCGTTGCACACGTCCCTAGGTGTAAACCTAAATGCCCTACACGCGACAGTGTGTGATGCTAAGTGCAACACCAGGCAATCACCGCCGTCTATTTCTTGGATAGCGCGGTTAATAGTGCCACACGATATGAAGAAAAGTTTATTTACACAAATATATACTACAATGATCAAATATTTGAAAAATATCAATTGTCCGTTTTCGAATCAAATGAATAAGGTCAGTGAACTTATTAAACTGATAAAATTAAGTTTGTCTACTAATTAGTGGGGCCTGATAAAGCCCACGTGTCGTGTGACGTTCTTACTCTAACCAAAGTATATTATATAATATTAGTACTAACATACAGTATGGACACTCCCTGCCGCTCTCTAGATTGCGACCTCACCCCCTCGTCACCCAGTTTGATACAGATTGGTTACAGTTTGGTTGTCGGACGTATAGGATTTCGCCGCCATTCATTTCATTTCATCTTGCAAATCAGCCTGCTTGGCATGTGATGATGATGATCGATTGATCATCATCACATCAGCCAAAGGACGTCCACTGCTGGACATGGGCCTCCCCGATTAGGGGGGTTTTTCCGTAATCGCCACGCTCGGCAGGCGAGTTGGCGATATCAGTGTGCAGTATGGTGCCACAGTACGCGGCAAGGACGCTGCACTGCTACTAGGGTTGCCAAAAAATATCAAGATGAACATAGGACATTTCCATTTAGCGTGCCAAAAAACAGAAGACATTAAAAAACATAGTATCTTATTTTTTTAAGATGTACTTAATTGATTCCACAGCTTGCTACATAAATAAGCGCGTGCCGGGCCACGCGCAATGTAGGCTTCAGTAGTTGCTATTACCGCGTCCACATCTAATTTTCAAATTTCCATATACAGCTGTTTAGTTGTTAGGGTCGACTCGACTCCAACAAAATTATGCACTTTCAAGCCTATTTTTTCGAAAACGGAACCCTAAATTATAAAATGGTCTTAAAAATACTCACAACAATTTTTTAGATACCCAACACGACTGGGTTTGACTAGAAAAAAAATTTATCCCCACTTTACTTGTAGGGAGGTACCCGGTTTTTTTTCCAACGATATATCTTTGCCAAATTTCAGCTCTTAACTACTAATAGTCTACTAGGAGCTAGGCCGCGGACAGGCAGACGGATAGAGAAACTATGACAAAACTATAAGGGTTCCTAGGCTTCAAAATCAAAGGATCAGTCATTCCGTCACTGTTTCCTGTTTCCTTTTATATAATATAACGTTATAGTCTGGGTTTAAGCGGCTGTGTATGCGTACATTTGTTATTACCAGGCAGGTAGACACTGTAAGGGATATTTGTCCTGTCTATGCGAGCACTATCGTCGTCTTCCCTCAATCACCAGCACAGGTATAAATGCACAAATTTTCTTTTAAATTTTTATTTTTTTTCATAACTATATTGTTGACCACTGAGGTGCGTGTACGTTTTTCTTGGTTTTGGCTGAAAAACAGCGTTGTGAGTACTCTGCGACCCACAACATTTATGCTGAGCCTGGACCAATTTCACTAACTTGGCACCACTGACACTGTTTCATATTTTTTTATATAAACTAGTAAGTTTTGTCATTAAGTTTCATTTATTTGTTTGTTTATTGTTAAAATGTATTGTGCCTTTTTAGTGAAATAAAGTTTTATCTATCTATCAATCTAAAATAACAATCTACAAATAAATTTTACCAAATCAAATTATATTAATTACAATAATAATCAAAAATTAAAGAACAAACTCTACAAAAGTCACGCCCTGGACACTTCATACAACGGGCCAGAAATGACATTTCAAAAAACGAATGACGGAACAAACAAAATGGCGGCGAAATCCTACGTTCGGCAACCAAACTGTAACCAATCTGTATCAATCTGTGTGACGAGGGGGTGAGATCGCAATCTAGAGAGCGGTATAGGGAGTGTCCATAGTATGTTAGTACTAATATATGTATATACTTTGACAAAGTGCACTATGTGTGAAATTCCTTGGTATTACAATAAACAACAGACTAAATTGGCAAGAGCAAATTGACAAAATTAGTGCCAAAATTAACAGCTTTTCTCTTGCACTCTTTAATTTGACAAGAGTTGCGTCGAGAACTACGGCAATTACAGCTTATTATGCTCACGTCGAATCCATCCTTCGGTACGGAGTAGTAATCTGGGGCAACGGCACAAGTATTAAAAATGTTTTCATTGCCCAAAAAAAATGTATACGCGCAATATACGGAGTAGCACAAGACGTATCTTGCAGACCGCTATTTAGGAGCTTGAAGATCTTGCCGCTACCATGTCTTTACATATTTGAGGTGGCTAAATTTGTAAAACGATATGAGAAATCATTTTACCAACAAGCGCGACAAGTAAATGCCAGAGTAAAAAGAAACCCTAATAGGCTGGTTATGAGCGACGTTCCAAAAACGACCTGTTATACAAATAATTGTTACTGGATGGGTTACGTTATATATAACAAAATACCAGAATCATACAAATACCTTCCATAAAACAAGTTTCAAAAATGTCTACGCGGATGGCTGCTTCAAAACATGTTCTACTCTCTTGATGAGTTTTTGGATCACAGGTTAGTGGTGCAGATTTTTTTTACATACTATTAGGCATTATTTAGCCACAGATAATCTGATGCCACTGATGCGTGCGATGCCAGCTTGTAATTATTGAAGTGTTCAGTACAATTACTGTAGGTATAAATCGTATATTTAGGTATATTATAACATCCCCCCGCCCTGTTCCCAATTATTGTATGCGTCAGCGCAACATGTTCCTGTCTTCCCTACTCGCAATCAACTCTTCATTCACTTGTATGAATATTGTGTAGGCACTAAAATGCACCTCTACACACACTTACTGTTTATGATCATGATGTGGATATAAAATATAAATATCGAGGGAGTCCATCGGCAAGTTTATCCTTGCGTCGGCGCGCGCGACTTAGTGCATGGCCACGACTTAAGAGGAAACGCGGTATAAAGAAAAGGTATTTGAATAAAATGATGCCGTCTCCCTCTCCCAAACCTCTCCGTATACAGCAAGAAAGGGAGAACTGCAGCGCAGACCGATAATAGGCACTAAAATTGATCAAAACAGCATTTCCTAGTCAGCTATTTCCTCCTCCAGAACTTGAGAAATAATAATATTTTTTTCAAATATTAAAACAAAACGATTTACCTATGCGTCTATGTTTTCATTTTATTGTTAATATGCGTATTATTTTCTTGGTGGGTGTCTGAAAATGACGTTTCAATTGGGCAATTTACTCAGTTTTTAAGGCTCCTACTTCCTATTATAATTAGAATATGGGAAAAAACAAAACATAAGGGCGTGGCCATGGTAGATATAAGTTTTATGTAAAAAGCATTTTTGCTTTATTGTCATTATCCAGGGAGAAAACAGGGGACTATGTTTGTATGGAAAAAATGGCGCCCGCGTTCCTTCTTAAGAGGACTGTAAACCCACGGCGAAATTTCGACTTTTCATACAAACGGCGATAAAGATTTTCGCCTTTTAAATGTTAACCGATTTGGACCAATTTTTGACAGGTTATCAGTCAAAACAATAGCTAGGCTTATACGCTTTTTAAATTACTGATTATAGTCTATTGTTATTCATCATCTTTATTAATGACATCAGCTCCTGTTTCCAACACCCAAGATTCCTGTTGTTTGCTAATGACATGAAAATTTTTAAAGCTATTTACAGTCATCATGATGCTAATCTTATTCAAGATGATCTGGGTAGGCTCCATAACTATTGTGTCAAAAACATGTTAGATCTAAATGTTCTTAAGTGTTTTTATATGACCTTTACGAAAAATCTGAAAGTAATTAATTTCAACTACACCATCAATGATCAAAATTTAGTCAAACTTACTGAAAATAAGGACCTTGGTGTCATACATGATAAAAAATTAATTTTTGACAAGCATGTTGAGTATATAACTAGCAAAGCCTCTAAGGCTCTAGTTTTTATAATGCGGTCATCTAAACCTTTCAAAAATATGAAAACTTTTAAAATATTGTATTGTGCATACGTACGAAGTCATTTAGAAAACGGATACCAAATATAGAACCCTCGTTACGACGTATACTCTTTAGGCATTGAAAAAATACAAAAAAAGTTCACGAGATTCTTAAGCTACAGATTTAAAATACCTAAAAATGAGTACAATCTACGTTGCGCCCGTTTTCATCTGTTACCTCTTTATGTTCGTAGGAATGTAGCTGACATAGTCACTTTTATAAACATAGCACAGAGTAAAGTTGACCGTCCTGAGCTTTTGAGCAAAATAAGTTTGATAACACCACCTCGTCACCTTCGTTGTTCTAGATTGCTTTATGTCCCGAGTGTCAAGACTAACTATAGGAAGAACAGCTTCTTGGTCCGAGCCGCTGGAACCACAAACGAATTGGTTTCCGGAAAAGACAATATTACAGATCTTTTCTGCAGTAGCTCTAACTCTGTACGGCGTTTCCTTACTTTGGAATTTTTCAATAGCACTTCGCTCTCTCAACAGCACCGAAAGCGTTGATAAGCGAGCTTAGCGTGTTTTTCATTTTTTATTCGTTAATCTTGTAAACACAATCTATTATTATTATTTTTTTACTTAGCTTACATTTTGTGTTTATATCGAAATCCATTTGTGGGAGTTTTTTTATTAGCTCATAGTTTTGACTGACTCGGTGGCTTAGTGGTTAGTGCCCTTGACTACTGATCCGAGGGTTGTGGGTTCGATCCCCACCCAGGGCAAGCATTTGTGTGATGAGCAGATTTGTTTGCTCTGTATCTGGGTGTTAAATATATCTATATATGTATGTATTTAAACGTATATAAGTATGTATATCAGTCTCTGGTTCCCATAACACAGGGAATCCTACTTTGGGGCCAGATGACCATGTGTGATTTGTCCCAGAATATTTATTATATTTATTTATTTAGTTAATTTTGTAATGTTATCACATAGTGTTTACTTAAGCTGTAAACTTCCCAAATAAAATAAAATAAATAAATTAATAAAAATATATAAATAAAAATGGCCGAAATTAGTTTTGTATGAAAACATGTGAACGACAATAAAATTATACTTAAAATTTATCGAAAAAACAAAAAACGTATAAGCCTAGCTTTTGTTCTGACTGACAACCTATTAAAAACTGGTAAAAATCGGTTAACATTTAAGAGGTGAAAATCGTTATCGCCGTTTGTATGAAAAGTCGCAGCTTCACAATCCTCTTAAGCGGCAGTGACGGCGGTGGCAGCAGCGTCAAAAAGAATGTATGGAAATTGTTAGTAAGTTTAGGTTTTATTCAACGCTTTCGAAATAATTAAGAGAAATCATGCTTGGTTTTGATGTATTTTCTTGATCGAAGTGTATTTTGAACAAACCATTCGAGTGACAGGGCCCGATTCATTACGCAACGAGCATTCGGAAAGTGTCAACGGGTTTCTTGTAGAATATGTCTAATCCTTATAATATCCTTTTTTTTTGCCACCGCTGCCGCTCATAAGTTGTGACCAGGCACTGCTGCTGCTGACGCCAGTCGTGCCACGCGTGATCTTCTGCGGCACGATTGCCTGTGCGCATTTTTGCACATCATCGCTTGGTATCCAATTAAACGATTAGTTCAAATTCCAATCAGCTACTTAAAGGTCGCTCAGGTCCGTTAATCCACGCTGTTACAGAATTAATGTATAGTCATTAATAACTATAAATATCTATATTGACGTCCTGATATCCTTACTAATATTATAAATTAGCCGTCTGCCCGCGGCTACGCCCGCTTTGTTTTAAATTTTCCCATGTGAATAAGACGTTTTTCCGGGGTAAAAAGTAGCCTATGTCCTGTTAGAGGGTTTGAACTATGTGTGCCAAGTTTCATCCCGATCCGTCCAGTGGTTGTAGCGTGAAAGAGTAACAACATCCATACATACATACATTCATACAAACTTTCACATTTATAATAGGCTTATGTTTAACTGATTAAAAGTTATAGTAAAATATAACATCAATAAAAACACTTTTTACTGCCAAAAATAGTAAATGCGCACCAAAAGTAAAACTATTAAAATTAAATTTATTGTGCAATTATAACCAAAATTTTTACATCTTGCTATCCTATTAAACCAAATGGCTCTGAACTATTCATTGTTAACCCAAAAATAGTTAATGACCACCAAAATTGTAACCACATTTTAATTTGTAGCGCGTAGCGTGTAGGGAGTAGCGTTTCTTCTTCAGCAAAGCATTCTGCTACCCATGGGGGGGGAGCCTCGCTTCGCGAGCCTCTTAGACTGTACAATCAATCAAACCTGACCGAACCTAATATCGCTCGCTTCGCTTGCTCATTTACAGTTTTTTAGGAAAAAAATATTTTTGCCAACTCTTTTTTCGTTGTATAGGATTTGTAGCGCATAGCGTGTAGCGAGTAGCGTTTCTTCATCTGCGCAGCATTCTGCTACCCATGAGGGGAGCCTTGATTCGGAGTTTCTTTGACTGTATAAACAATCAGCCCTGACCGAACCCAATATCGCTCGCTTCGCTCGCTAATTTATAGTTTTTTAGATAAACTTATTTTTGCCAACTCCTATTTCATTGTGTGGTTTATATAGGCAGAAATAGCTCAAAAATTTGCTTGCTAAGATTTGGTGCTCATTTACCTACTACATTTGGTGTTTGAAAAATTTTTTTTGGTTAGAGAGCTTAGGGTATCAAAGTATTTTTTGGTGCTCATTATATTTAATCCCTTTATAATATAAGAAGGATATGAAAATGTGTTTGTTTGTTACCTTTTCACGCTTCAACACCTCGACCAATCAGGCATGCAGGTAGCTTGTGTCACTGGAAAGGACAAAGGCTACTTTTTATCCCGTGAAAATAGCATAGTCCGATGCAGTTCCTGAGGGAACTGAAAAAATACTCTTTTTTTGGTTAATTTCTTTAACATCGCAACGGACAAATTGGATTGTTGGGTTTTTTTGTACAGAGATGGTTGCTTTCATTCATCCATAATAAGCTTGGGCATCATTTGGATTTTTTCTCCACACTGAAAGTAGAAATGATGAAAAAGGACAAATACATACAAGAAAAACATCTAGAACTCCACTAATAAATAAAGGCCTCCTACAAGAAGGATGGTGATTAGATATAGAGATACAGAGAAGTTACAACTTAGTCCTAATAGAAATTCAATTAGAATCCGGAATAAAAA
Organism: Coleophora flavipennella; assembly: GCA_947284805.1. NCBI lineage: Eukaryota > Metazoa > Arthropoda > Insecta > Lepidoptera > Coleophoridae > Coleophora > Coleophora flavipennella. The sequence continues at coordinate 12,905,853 of OX369295.1, forward strand.
TACTGACTTATCAATTAGAGAGATTAGTTCTGCTGTGTGCCTTGACTGAACATTTTAGCTTCAAGATTCAAGATATTTATTCAAAATAGGTGCAAATTCACAGATTTGGACAGAAGGATCCGGCCGTCTCCATATTTTACTCATTTTCTTCATACATGGAAAAAGTAGCGCCATCTGTTAAAACTCGTACGAACAAGCATGGACGAGAGTTGACGTCAGTGCCACGCTAAAAGGACCTTGGTAGAATTGTCGCTTTAAAAATGCGTTTATTTAATTTGTTTACAAGAAAAAAATACAATTTAAGGTTATTTAACCATGATACGATATCCCATGTTTCTTTTTAGCCGTTCTTTCATGATTTTTACAGCCTCTAACAACACAAAAAGGTATTTTTATATGGATTATCTTACCACCGCAATCTGCAAGTTCCCGCAGACGACTGAGTCGCGAGTGTGCGAAACTTTTGATTTTTGCACCTATTCGCTGGGAGCATTAGTTTCGCACGTTGGCCGGGTCCTTACGCCAGTAATATAGAAGTCATTGTGCAAATTACACTCTTTCTGATAGTCATAAAATAGTGATTACTTATTTTCATTTGTAAAAAATCAAAAAATGAACAATAATTTTACTTAATAACTTCAAAATCCAATCCTTGATTTAAAAAAACAAATTATGTCATTAGAACATGAAAACAATTAATATGACACGAGAAGTTATACAATAAAATCATTAAATGCCATGAATGCCTTTGACAAGTGTAGGCCAGTTCACACGGACAGTACCCGGTCTCGAGTATAAGGCGAGAGTCAGCCATCGCTCCTCTCAACCATATTAGAGGGAAAGGACGACCCGACTCCCGATGCGCCACCATCCGCACTTTTTTCTTTGGACTTGATATTACATTAGTGAGAGTAGGTAGGTACCTTACAGATCACGTCAGGACGTGACAAGTCCTTTAGTTTTACTAATATCGTAGGCAGTTTGCTAGGACTTTTTACGATGGACATTCGAATACATGAAATCTATTTTTTTTGCATTTATGCCACTTAAACTCGAGGGTCAGTGTTGTGTTATGGTTATTTTCTCTTTTATCAGGCAATACCAAGAATCCTGATGACCAGTTTGAGCCAAACTAAATTACCAACCTATGTACCATATTCTTAAGAGGAAACGCGGGCGCCATTTTTTCCATACAAACATAGTCTTCTGTTTTCTCCCTGGATAATGACAATAGAGCAAAAATTATTTTTCCATGAAACCTATATCCACCATGGCCATGCCTCTATCTTTTGTTTTTTTTCCATATTCAAATTATAATAGGAAGTAGGAGTCTCCAAAAACTGAGAAAATTACCCAATGAAACGTCATTTTTAGATACCCGACAAAAAAACAATACGCATATTAAGAATAAAATGAAAATATAGCGGCATAGGTAAAGCGTTTTTTAAATTATTCTTGACAAAAATATTATTATTGCTCAAGTTTTGGAGGATGAAACAGGGGACTACGAAATGCTGTTTTGAGCAATTTTAGTGCCTATTATCGGTCCGCGCTGCAGTTCTCCCTTTCTTGCTGTATACGGAGAGGTTTGGGGGAGGGAGACAGCAGCATTTTATTTAAATACCTATTCTTAAGACCGCGTTTCCTCTTAAGTCTAATGTATAAATAATTACGAGAAGGTAGCCAGAGACTCCAGAGAGGCAGCGCCCGGGGCTCGTCCAGCTATGCGCGGCATGCGGACAGGAACACATCTTGGGTATCGCAGGTTTTGCCCCTTTTTGGATGCCTACCGTCAGGTATATGGGGTGGCCAGGTGGTCAAAGGATAACAGGGATTTAGATAACGTTTGGACAGGGGGCACTGCAAGGAGAGCTTGTTGACTAGGCAGGGAGGTAGTTTCACTTTCATATGTTAAACAACTTTTGTCAGTTAAATTAAATAATAACAATTAATTTTAATTAAGTAATTAGGTAACTTTAGAATTTTAACTAACATTAAATCACATTATAGATGTAACTAGCTGTCCCGGCGAACTACGTTCCGCCTTACTCTACACTACACTGCCCTACCCTACCCTATACTACCCTACACTACACTACACTACCCTACCCCTACACTACACTACCCTACCCTACCCTACCTTACACTACACTACCCTAAACTACACTACCCTACCCTACACTACACTAAACTACCCTACCCTACTCTACCCTACTCTACCCTACCCTACTAAGAACCTTCTCCTGGCAATAACGAACTCGACAAAAAAAGAATTAGCGAAATCGGTCCAGCAGTTCTTGAGTTATAAAATTACAACGAAAAGTGACATTGATTTTTATATATTTAGATACTATATGACATAGATAAGATTTACATGTTATGTTTTGTTTTACATCTCTCCGATCCGCTCATATTAAAAACCCCTAACTCCCCAGTCCCCACTACTGGGGCAAAAATGAAATATGTATTTTTTTATTGTATGCTTGAGATATATTTTTTTATTTAATAATCTGCGTAACAGGTACTTACAAGGAGTAGCTCAACAGAATGCATGAATGCATTAGCTGAATATAAGAAAAGAACTAAAATTTATTAAAATATAGACTTAAATTCACATCAAGCATGAAACTTTAAATTATAAAGTAGGCTCCCCGTTGACTTGGGGAATCTTGGTAATTCCGCTTTCATCTTCGGCATCATCGTCACTTACCATCAGATAAGATGACGCCAAGGGCTTATCAATTGTGAATCCTTACTTAATATTATAAATGTGAAAATGTGTTTGTTTGTTACCTTTTCACGCTTCAACGCCTTGACCAATCCTAATGAAATTTGGCATGCAGGTAGCCTGTGTCACAAGAAATCAAAAAAACAAACAAAAATTGTTTATTTTGTAACGGTAAGGAAGGACATAGGCTACTTTTTATCCCGTGAAAATAGCATAGCTCGATGCAATTCCCGAGGGAACTGAAAATATACTCTGTTTTTGGTTAATTTCTTTAACATCGCAACGGAACAATGGACTGTGTGATTTTTTGCACCGAGATAGTTGAGGGGGTGGGAAATGACACGATTTACTAATAAGCATATCCTGCTGACATAGTTCTCGAGGGATCTGGAGAAAATTCATGACCACGCTCGCGAGCCGCTTACGGCTCGCGCACCTCGCACCCTCTAAGTCAGTCACAAAAACGATGTAACGCGGGCGAAGCCGCGGGCAAAAGCTAGTTAAAAATAATTTTAAACAAAAAAAACGACTTCAAACAGAAAACTCAGGTTCTCCTCGATTTCTCTGGGATGCCATCATCAGATCCTGGTTTCCATATCATGGTACCACCCTTGGAATATATCCTTTTCAAGAAAAAAAGAATCATCAAAATCGGTTTATATATATATATATATATGTATATATATATATGTATATATATATATATTTTTAATTATATATATATATATATATATATATATATAACATAAAAAAAATACCTTCCTTATTGTGAAGTTGTTTAAAAAAGGTAGAGCAGAATGTAGTTGCATTTTGCGTACTGTATCGCCACACTGCAATTACCCACCAACCCGCCTGGAGATGGAGCCTATGGTAATCCTGCCGTCCCCTTACTTAGGGAAAGCCTATGACCAGCAGTTTACGTCTTTTTGCTGATGTGATGTGAGGCAAGTTCTTTATAATTTCCGCAAGATTTTTTCCTGCAACATTTTCAGTCATTAATTTGCTTGTTTTTACCTGTACCTAATCCATTTGCTAATTTAACATTTCCTGTAGAGCGTTTCAATTTATTTCCGAAACGTCCCGGTCATCGTGGTCACACTACTCCACCCTCGGTTATCTGGCTATAGTTAATTGATTTCGTATGTTATTGATCGGGTGAATCGATCGCTCGTTCCATTTAATGAGCTTTAAAAGCATCTGATCCCTTCGAGATAGGTCACTTGATACTCTTGTGCATCTCGTAAATGGGTATTATTTAAGTAACAATATATCATGTCTCGACTCTCGAGAGCTTGAGATTGTATAAACCATACGAAGCGGCGTTCTAAGAGTTCATCGATCAAACTTCCACTTATTTATATGTTTGTGTCGATAAAGTTTGTACTTGGGGCTTATTCGCGCTTTATATGAAATGCTACAAGGGAATCAATATTATTTATTTTTTGCTCTTGTTAATTTTCAACCGACTTCCAAAAAGTAGGATGTTCTCAATCCGACTGCATGTTTTTTTTCATGTGTGTTTCCTCAGAACTTTTGACTGTGTGAATCGATTTTTATGATTCTCTTTTTATTTGAAAGCTAGTGCTTCTCGTGTGGTCCCATATAAATTTTATCAAAATCGGTGTAGTACTTTATTAGAAAATTAACAAAAATCAAAAATAATAATGCAAAAATGTACTAAGTTATTGCGATGGAAGTCGGTTTTTTAAAGTGTTTAACGTTTTTCTTCTTTGACTGCCTTTTCCCGAGTCGGCTCTCCTGTTTCGACTGCGCCAGAGCATTCTATGCTTATAGTTCATTTTCTTGTACTGGTTTTCGGGTTTGATATTATTTGATATAGTGGGTCATGCATGATGATGATGATGACGTGGTCATCACAATGACATCTTGGTTCTACCTTCTGGCAATATGTGTGCAAGGAGGTAGAAAGAAAATCCAATTTAAAAAAATGTTGCTATGCCCGCAGCAGAAATGACCGCCATAATATACATATGGTAAATATTGCCATAGACAACTGTATTCTCTGACGCTCCGAGATCTTTTCTTTCTAGATTTCGTATTTCTCCCGATAGTTAAGGGTCCCCAGGAGGCTTTAGTTTCCATACAAACGTAGTTCCGCTTCAATACAAAAACTACACGCCGGTGTGAATCCAAACTTTACAAATATATTGAGTAGACAAAAATCGATGTTTAATTAGTTTTCGATGTACTAATATAAAAAGAAAAAAAATAAGAACAGTTTTAAACTTTCAGTACAAAACTAATTTTAGCCTTCGTTTAGTTATGTTTAAATTTACTACTAAACTAATTATACTTGCAAAGTTTGAATGCAATCCGGCATGTAGTTTTTGTATTGAAGCGGAAATACGTTTGTATGAAAACTCGAGCCTCCTTAAGTCTCAGGTTAACTTTAATAGGCTTAACTCCTATCAACGTTTAAGTTTAAAACTAACTAAATAACACTATTTTAAATATTTATACATAAAATACAGTTAACCGTGCATCATCCAAACAGTAGCGTCGCCAACCTTACCGTAGATAATCTGTGAAATTCGTGCTGGCCACTCCGGAATGTGGCCAAGTGTGATTAATGTCCTCGCCCAATTATCCAGCTACCAGCAAATCATAGCCAGCTTAAGTAGACCTGCCGCGTGTAAGAGCCAACTTGGACTGCTGAGCGAAGTGGGCGGAGATGATGATATGAGGGATCTTGCATCGCTGGTTTTTAGGGATTAATGATTTCTTGAAATTCTAAGGCTAAGGGTTCGGGAAAGGGCAGAGGTATATATGCATGTGTCGTTTTGTATAGCACACTTACTTTGTACAAAAGATTGAACTAACGGTGGAAAATGAATTATTATTCATAGCTTCAATAAAGCTTCAGAGTTCAAGAAAGACAGTTATTCTTCTAAATTAAAACCGGCCAAGTGCGAGTCGGACTAGCACTCCGCTGGTTCCGTACCAGCGCACCTCTCCACACAACTACATAGTAAAATGATATCTATTCACATTACAAACAAATGACATCAATGCGAGCTACCATAATATACTTTTTTTGACATTCAGTTCGGACTCCTTACCACGAGTACGACTCACACTTGGCCAATTTTTATTATTTTTTGTTTTACTTCAGTACTAGTACTGTAATCACACCAATTTTCACGCAATTATCATGAAATCTATAAAAATTAAAACCTTAAAATCAAAGTGATTTTTGACGATGACGAATGCTAGTCATCTGAGTTACTTTTTATCATCAAATGTTAGAAATACCTAGGCGTGACGTCATAGTTTAGCAGCGTCATCATATATTAAGTACTAAATTTGTGATTTTGGTGACTTAAAAATCGAAGACTTGATGGAAAACAAAACGAGTAAGGTTTTCCGATTAGGAGGGCAATTTAGTGATCAAGAGTTCAAAATTTAATTCTGATGCTGTCGTCGTCCCTATTCTATTCTTTATCTTTATCTTAAAGAAAGTTACTCAGTAAAAACTCCAGCTTACGGCTCCTGTACCAATTTTTCAGTACAGGTTTTTTCCCCGTTCAACCAGCTATTAGCGGTTCTGTAAGAATTATATTTTTTCGCTATAACTTCTGATTAGTACACTTAAAAAGGAAAAATATACAAAAGGTTATCTAGCAGTAATTTTTTGTCTCTAAGAGTAAGAGCATTTGCTCTGACATTTGTCAGATCTTTATTTATAACTAGCTGTCCCGGCGAACTTAGTACCACCTTACACTACACTACACTACCCTACTCTACCCTACACTACACTGCACTACCCTACCCTACACTACACTACACGACACGACACTACACTACACTACACTACCCTACATAAGAACCTTCTCCTGACAATAACGAACTCAACAAAAAGAATTAGCGAAATCGGTCCAGCCGTTCACGCAAATCACGCATGATGCGATGACCAGAAGAAATAGGGGTTCTTTTTTTATATATAGATGTTGGTAGTATGTCTAGTACCCAGTAGGTACTTCCACAAACTCTCCCTATACAATTATTAGGTCATTGATTGCTCAAACTGCATTACTGCACCCAGTTGCGCAGCAGACCGCGACGCGAGACAATGCCTGGCCGGGACTCGAACCCGGGACGTCAGGCTCCGCCGGCGCACGCGCACGCGCCGCCCCCATTGTTTTCCGCGTGTATGCCTCTGTAAACGAGTAATTGTTGATGCAAGCTCCTTTTTGTTTTCCTTTGTGACTTTTGCAATGGTTTATTGGTTCTCGTTGAGTTTGATTGCGTTTTTACTTTCGAGCGACTGAGGCGAGAGCGGTAGAGAGCAACGAAGGAGTGAAGGAGGTATTGTGATGCCACAAATATTTGGAGTTCAGATAGAATGTTGTTTTTATTTTATCACACTAACATTATAAAAGCGAAAGTTTGTGAGTGCGTATGTTGGTTACTTCTTCACGCAAAAACTACTGAACGGATCTGGCTGAAATTTGGTAGGTAGTGGGTAGACAGATTAGGACCTGGATCAATACATAGGCTACTTTTTATAACGCTCGCGCGCCGCGCACTGCGCACCTTCGAAAAGTCAAAGAAACGACGCCACGCGGGTGAAGCCGCAGGAAACAGCTAGTTTTAAATAAGTACACTTACACACACTTCTAAATAGTCAAAAAACCTTAATGTCCATTACAAATTATGCCATGATTCAGATTACAGGCTCAGGATAAGGCTTAACCTCCTCCGTGGCGTAATGATTAGTTCATTCGCTTCACACCGGGAGGTCACGGGTTCGATTCCTGGCGGGGTAAACTTTGTAAGACTCGGTTTGGTTGATGGTAAGGCATTTTCATAGCCTGCCTGCTTGTCTAAGTCTTGCCGGCAAACATCAGTGTTGACAGCATTGATATGTTCCGGCTTGAAGATAAGATAGCCGGATCCCCATTGCGTTGGGGTATCTTGGTAAGCCCTCTTCCATCTTCAGCATCATCGTCACTTACCATCAGGTGAGATGATGCCAAGGGCTTATTAATTGTGGATAAAAAAGAAATAAAAAAAAGATTAATTATCAGTATATTATATATCATTGTCATTCACATAATCTATCTAGATATATATAAAAGTTAATCGCTATTTGCTTGGTGACGGCACCACGCGTGAACGGCTGGACCGATTTCGCCAATAGTTTTTTTGTTGACTTTGTTTTTGTCAGGAGAAGGTTCTTATGTAGGGTAGTGCATTGTAGTGTGGCCTTTGTCCAGCAGTGGACGGTTTTTGGCTGATATGATGATGATGATAATGTAGTGTAGTGTAGTGTAAGGTGTTACGAAGTTCGCCGGGACAGCTAGTTATTTTATAATATCCTGTATTTTATAATATCAGTCATCGCTCCTCGCAATCATACTTTGGACTTAAATCTTAGAAATCTTTTAGTTCAAAAGAATGGGATCAGTTTAATCTTGTGAATACAGATAAAACAACAACATTCATCTGTATCCTAGCTTCGTCCATATCATGATCAGCTACAGTTGATTTACATAAATCACAGCCTGGCACAGAAACAGTCCGAGTCGCGTAAAAGCTTCCCCCTCGAGGACAACACAATGCGCGCTCAGTCCCGGCGGCGCGGTGAGCGCGGCGAGCGCGGCGCGCGCGGCCCCTGCCCGTGTGGGCTGGGCACGCGCAGGGCGCAGACTTATTAGAGCATACAAAGACTCTCTGTGCACCGGGAGGAAGCACGTGTTGCATGCAGATTAGTATATTGATAATTGGTTTTAGCGGTCTTAGCTCAGTGCAGTTGCGTGGTTGGGTCGGTCACGCAAGTTCACTGACCTGACGTACGGTCATTACCCAGATGGGTTTAACTGTTAGTGGAGTTTTTCCCGACGCTTTCAGTGCGACTCGATCCCATCCGCCCCGGTGTGCCTGCCCGGCCAACGGGGCAGATGGGAAAAATTGACCCATCAGCCCCGGTTCTTTTACTATGCCGGTAGCCCCAGCCGAGGCGTTCAACGGGACGGGCGGCAAGACACGTTTTACGGGAGAATATAATATTATTCTATATCATCATCATATCAGCCGAAGGACCTCTACTGCTGGACATAGGCCTCCACCAAGTATTTCCACTACGACCGGTTCTGCGCTGCCCGCATCCAGCGGCTTATTACCGCGACCTTCACCAGGTTACCGGTCCATGAATACGGCTTCATACCAAATTCCAGCTCAATCGCAGCGCTGGAAGTCGCTTTAAAATCGATCGCAAGATTTAACCTTAACAAACATACAAAATTGCAAGTTAAGGCGGGGCGTTGATTGAACAGTTGTCTCTGTCTTTTTCTTTACGTGTAAAGAGTAAAGAAAATAACTACACTTTTGTACTTTTTCAATGTTTTTTCGTTTAAAATTTTCGAAAAAGTGAACTAAATTAAATTTTAATAAACATAGACTACGTAGTTTGAAAAGAAGAAAATTATGATATAATTTTTTTGGAGTTTACTCCTTAAGAATCGATATGCATATATATATAAGGGGCCCGGTATGAGAAAAATGTGAGGAGTAAAATCTATCGATGAATGACAGCGTTACGAAAAAGTTTCGATACCAAAAAGGTCGTGTTCAATAGTAGAAATGAAGTGAGTTATAGTTTTTTTTCAAGCGCGAGTAAACTCCAGTCGTGCGTCGGAGCTGACACACACATTTTTTTTTTTCTACAAATGTTTACAGGCTTTGCTTCACTTTGCTTCAATTTATGCTATGTTTGGGTTTTTTATGATCGATCAAGTTAATCTAATCGTGTAATGGAGTTACAAGGGCCCTAGGTAATGTCCTTGAATATAACATACCTTTTTTTCAGGCTAATAAATTAAGCGCAAACAATTTTCCTGATTTTTTTGCTAAGCGCTTCTCACTGCTTATTTGCCAATATACAAACTTTAATAAAATCTTCTTTGCTTCTGTAAAATGTTGTACTTAAAGAAATGCGCACTGCGCACCCTCGAAAAGTCATAGAAACGTGGTCAACGCGGGTGAAGCCGCGGGAAACAGCTAGTAATATTATAAATGTGAAAATGTGTTTGTTTGTTTGTTACCTTTTCACGCTTCAACGCCTTGACCAATCTTTATGAAATTTGGCATGCAAGTAGCCTGTGTCACGGGGAAGGACAAAGGCTACTTTTTATCCCGGGAAAATAGCATAATCTGATGCAGTTCCTGAGGGAACTAAAAAAATACTCGATTGTTGTGATTTTTTTGCACAGAGATGGTTGAGTAGGTGGGAAACGACATAATTTACTAATCACCCTTAAAGACAGTCATAAAAACGATGTCCACGCGGGCGGAGCCGCGGGAAAAAGCTATTCTTAAAATAAAATAAAACGTTATAATTGAGATTCTTACTACAAGTCCTTCATTTGATATGACGTACGATGTATTTGTCAATATAAAAAATAAAGTTATCCCCCAAAAAAGGCACCCGTGTTGAAATTCATTTATTTACGTTACACGTCCGTCTTGGAGTCCGACTTTAGCTGTGAAAGCCGGACAAACAGACAGACACGCGAGTGATCCTATAATGGTTCCAGTTTTACCTTTTGACGAACGGTACCCTAAAATGGATCTGTATGAAAAATTGGAAACTATTTCCTAACAGAGAAAATTGTAACACGGAAGCACATAGTCAACCTTAGAGTACAGAAAAACTACATTGAAATCACAGATAGTAATATATAAGTCATTGATTAACCCATAACACAGGGAATCCTACTTTGGGGCCAGATGACCATGTGTGATTTGTCCCCGAATATTTATTATATTTATTATTTATTGATTGAAACATTAAAAAAAACTTAAGTTGCCTGGAAATCGAAACCGGTAGTTGTGATTTTTGTCTTTATAGTGGTAATTAGTACCGTAGGTAGCTTGTTAGGAATAAATATCGGTAAGAAACTCCGTTTGCACAGTAGACTTTAGACGCCCAAAAATGGACACTATCGTTTTAATGCCATCCAAAAAATAAAGCGTGTAGGTAATGGTTATATCTTAATTTTCACGTTAGTAAATAGTCTGCTAACTGCAGATCCAGAGAAAAAAAAAATGCAAAAAAACACTAAACATGGAATAAATCTCTAAATACTCATTGTAGGACTGCCAATTGACGCTTGAAAAATGTGTTCTTATTAGGCCTACAATACTATGGCTTGTATTGTTTAGGAGTATTAAAGGTTTTCCCATTTTTCATCTCGATTTTCCAGCCTTTTGTAAAACGCTGTAAAAAAACACCTATATTTGTCATACGAGAGTTCTTCTCGTGGATAATAAATGAAAAGGTCTATCAGGTTTTGGCCTTAAAACGAAAGTGTCCATTTTTCGGCGTCTAAAATCTACTGTGGTTTGTAAAATTAAAAGAAAATTCAGCACTTCACTATTTGAAAATAAACGACTAAAATCGTTTTCAAGGTCGTGTATTAGTTTTTTTAGAAACATTTCAGTGCAGTTTTTCTGTATTCTAAAATTAACGACGCGATGCCATATTACAAACTTTTCTGCTCCCAATAGTTTCAGAATATTCACACAAATTCGCCCTAATTCAGGGTAGGCTGGAGCCCCTCGGTGGCGACGTATATGAGCTGATGTGATGATTCACACAAACCTATTTTATGTACGGCAGGTTGAGGCCTCTCACGAGCATTGCCAATATGTTTGCCAGGGATGCTGTGTCAATATTAATCTGTATCCTCTAGTTTCCTCTTGTTCGCCGTTGTTGCGTTGCTCGTGAAAGGGTTAAGACTTGGGTTTAGTATTCACCATAGTATACTCTATAAAAAAATCACAAAAACAATAGTACATAACCTTTTTAGTAATTTAAATACCCAGTGGATACAGTACTCTAAGACACCCACAAATTGTGTGAAAGAACTTTATCTGTGTTTCGTTACTGAATTCTCGAAATAAACATTAAAACACACTGTGAGTAAAACGCACTGTGCGGTAAAATCAACTTTGCGCACATTAAACTGACATATAAAGTAACACTTTTCGAACAACTGTATTGAAAAATTGATATTTTCGTGTTGCAGTGAAGATGCGTGCGCGGGGCGCGGGGAGGCGCCCGCGCTGGCTGCCGAGGGCTGCGCTTGCGCCGCCTGGCCGCCGCGACGCCAGCACGCACAGCCCATCGAGATACTGCGGCCCAAGCCAAGGAGGTGAGCATCAAAGTCTCCATTACAACTAGAGATGAGCCGACTAGTCGGGAAAGCCGAATATCTGGCACCTATCCTAGTCGCTGACTAGTCGGCGAATATTCGGCAGAATATGCCGATTGTAATCGGTGCAGGATAAATTAAATAAAACCAATAAAATCTTTTATAGTTTCTATTTTTAAATAAAAACTCAGTGAACTTGATGGAATATAAATCACTATTTATTGAAATTATTCTGGTACAATTTACAATTTCTTCGACTATTCACTTCGAGTATTCTCCACGAACTGACTATCCACTGGCTGTCCCGCGAGCTCCTAAGCTCTCCCCGCTCGTACGGAAGTGACGTAATATCGTCCGATACCAAACAGCCAATCACAAGTGAGGAATTAAGTGGTCTTCTGACATCCAATAATCAATCACCAACAGGCAGTGTTGCCAACAAAACAAATAATTTGCCTACTAAAAATTTAAATCATGACATTCGGCCATCCGTTTAAGTGGCACCTCCCGGTGCACGTCCAGTAGATAGTCAGTTAGTCTATATTTATATGGATGATTAAATTAGATTACAGAAAGACAGTTATTCATATTTATCACAATATCACACAATTACAATAATAATTTGCTTAATACCAACAATTATTACTAAATAACTATGAAAACAATATTGTAGAAATTAAATCAAGTATTATTTAGTTTTACATTTACAATTATGTATAGCTTAGAAGAATCGTACCTTTATACATTCGGTATTCAAATAAAAGCTTTATATATTGACATCTAATATTTACGAACACCCTTTTTAACAAATCATGACATTCGGTTAAATCTAATTTTTATTTGTATATTAGATTGAATTCATTTGAAAGCGTTTTTGCAGTTCGGACAAAGAAATGTTTTCTTCGCTATCATTGTCGGAAGAGCTAGAGCCCGAAGATTTATCTGTGTCAGGATTTAAAGCGTTAATGTTTATCCAGGGTCTAATTCTGTCAGCTGCGACAACACTTTCAAACAATCTTTTTTTTTTACTAAAACCTGGAATATCTGCAATTTTATATCTGTCATAACCGAGTGACTTGATAATCTTGTATGGTCCGATAAATCTAGATAAAAGTTTTGTACTATTCCCTTGATTGTAAAAATTTGTTCTAGTGATTTTTACAAGATCGCCCTCCTTAAAGACTGGGGCGGGAGCTCGCTCGGCATCATGTCGATCCTTTTGTTTTTTCTGACTTGCTTGAATGTTTGCATTAATTTCTTTTCTTATGTCTTGAATGTTATTAGTAATAGACTCTGAACCAATGTCAAGTTTGTTCGAAATTGCATCACGCAATTTCATGCCAAACAGAGCTTCCGACGCAGTCTTCTGGGTAGTGGCGTTGATAGTATTGTTTATGCCCCATTGTATCTTTCCCAAACAAGTGTCCCAGTCACGTTCATCCTTCCCGTAATTATGTTTTGACATAGCATTTAAAATAGTCTGGTTGAACCGTTCTGCTTGACCGTTTGCCCTCGGACACGCAACGGCATTCAATATGTGTTTTATGCCGTAAAGATCACAAAACTTCCTAAACGCTGCTGATGTGAAAGAAGTGCCACGGTCAGATATTATTCTGGCTGGCAAGCCAAAATCGTAGAAAATGTGTTCAAGTACTTTTACTGTTGTTTTACTTTTTGTGTTCTTTACAGGCTTTACAAACAGATATTTGGTGAACCCGTCCACAATTGTCAATATATATGCACTGCCATTTCTACTTTTTACAAAAGGGCCAAGATGATCGATGTGGACGGTGTGAAAGGGGATCTCTACTTTTCTGATTGGATACAAATGGCCTGTTTTTTTTTTACCAATATTATCCTTGTTATAGGCACACTCTATGCAAGAAGCTATATACTTTTTAACAAATCGACGTAATTTAGGGAACCAGAACAAATCTTGAATTTTCTCACACGTTTTGGCGACACCTAAATGCCCTATATCGTCGTGATTAGCCTTACAAATTTGAAATCTCGCATTTCGGGGAACCACGAGACATAGTTTATCATCGACCTTTCTGTATACTTTATGATCTTTAACAACATAATTCTTTTTTATGTCTTTTGATTCCTCGTCATTTTCCGGTTTAAGAACTTTCACGATCCGCGCAATATCTGGGTCCGAAATTTGCAATGTCATTAACCAGTGATCCTTTTCGATACTATATACTGTTATTGATTCCTCGACGGGCTCGGATAGATTTGTATTACGACTTAAAGCATCTACGTGACTCATCTGTGTCCCTGGTCTACACTCAATGCTAAACGTAAATTCACTTATCTGCAACCACCATCGAGCTATGCGAGATATCAAATCACGCTTCGTAAGAGTAGTTCGGAGGGCGTTGCAGTCTGTGACAACTTTAAATTTGATGCCTAAAAGATAAGCTCTAAACTTTTTTAGAGAACAGTATATAGCTAACGTTTCCAGCTCATATGAATGTAGATGCCGTTCCTCGGGAGTTGTTTGCCTACTAAAGTAAGCGACGGGTTTGATGACACGAGGACTATTTTGCCACTGCAAAAGTATTCCTCCAATACCCAGTGCACTGGCATCTGTGTGAAGCTCTGTTTCGAGTTTGGGATCGTACAACGCTAAAATAGGGCGTTCTATAAGTTTGTCTTTTAAACATTTAAAAGCTTCTGATTCCAATTCAGTCCACTGGAAGGGAACATCTTTCCTCAACAAGTTGTTAAGGGGCCTAGCGATTTCACCATAACCTCTAACAAACCTTCTGAAGTAATTTGCTAAACCCAAGAATTGACGTATTTCGTGTACGTTTTGAGGGGTTGGGAATTCCTTTACAGCTAAAATTTTTTCCGCATTAGGCCTTATCCCACCAGCCGAGATTTCGTAACCAAGATATTTTATAGTGTCATCAAAGAATCTGCATTTTGACAGTTTCAGTGTGAGACCGTTGTCTTTTAAAAGTTTCAAGACTTCCTCTAGCCTAACAAATCCTTGTTCCAAATCTACTGATGGTACAAGTATGTCATCTAGGTAAGCCAGAGCAGACTCAAAACGTTTCGACCCAAGCATTTGGTTTATCAGTCTTTGAAAAACCGCCGGAGCATTCGCCAGACCAAACGGCATCCTCTTGAATTCATAATGGCCGTCTGGCGTCACAAATCCAGTATAGCGGCGGCTATCCTCTGACATAGGGACCTGGTAATACCCAGATGCTAAATCCAGTGTCGTAAAATAGCGATTTCCACTCAGGTTAGACAACTGGTCGTCAATCAAAGGTAACGGGAAACAATTTTTTTTTGTTTTATTATTTAGTGCTCTAAAATCTATACAAAGTCTTTGTTCTCCCGTCTTTTTCCTAACCATCAGGATAGGGCTTGCAAAATCTGAATTGGATTCTTGTATTATATCATTTTTCATCAAGTCTTCTATTATGCTGCGAACCTCTTCCCTCTCCGAATACGACAGTCTGTATGGACGATACACAACGGGTCTATCATCTGTGAGTTCAATTTTCATTTCCGCGTTTTTAGCACAACCTACCTCACTGAGATTTAGAGCAAAACAGTCGCGATACGATTGTAAGAGAGCATACAACTTGTCTACATCAGCACTACTTATTTGACTGCCAACTTTAATATCAGATTTTTGAAGAGGTTCTAGGGACGAGACGTCTTTAGTAATTCTATTTACATGGCGAACTTCTTTCTCGACAAACGGTATTGCCCTAGCTAATATAGTCTTTGGTTCTAGTACGAAATCTTTAGTTGCTAAGTTTGTCAGAACTAAGTGACCTTTGCCGTTCGTTAGAGAATAAGCACCTTGATGAAGATGATATTCTCCCCCTGGCTCACCACTACTATGCCCCTCAACGTATACATCACCGGTGAATAAGGGATCATCCGAACATACCTCTATGATGTTTATTTTTTGTAACTTGGTCATATTAGAGACTGATAACTTTAAAGTTTTAACTTCTTGATCATTTACATAATTGCTAGCACTCTTATAGAAAATTAATTTTGTATTGTCCTTTAAAACGGTAACAGACGGTAATTCTGTAAAATCTTGGCCTATCAGTAATGAAGTTTGAAGGAATTCGTCTTTGACTACAAGGACCTCAATATTTGCCTCGACTTCATCAATTTTCACGGTTATTAGGCTTTTGTAGCTGGGGACCACTGAGGAGTTACCAAAGCCCTTAATCGCAGGCAATGCATTGAAGATCTTTGTTAATTTTAATTTATCAGCATCAGATTCTCGGATTAAACTACATTCACTACCAAAATCTACATAAGCAGTGAGATTTTGATCCTCAATCACGGCCCGTTTGAAAAACTTATCATTGTAGTTATTATGAGTAGCAATCGTTAACGTTTTCCTTTCTTCAGTTTTGGTCGGCTTGCTATCGTTACGAAGAGCTAATGGATCTAATTTACAAGATGAATTATCGTGACCCACCCTGCTGCACTTTTGACATTTTATTATGGGATTTGGACACCTATAAAAGCTATGGCCTTTAGAGCGACAATTGAAACATGTGACTGTACTCTCGTTTGAAGTCGATGAAGAGCCTACCGTAGGGCGACTTCCTATTACGTTTTCACTTTTTCTTTTGAAAAATGGAATATCCACAGGTCTTTGAGAATTGAGAAAATTTAATAAATCTTCAGGTTCCTCACAATCTAAGGCTTGAGCTCCATTCCTAATTGATTTATCTATGATACCATGCACGATACAATCTACAGCCCTTTTCCCTTGAATGTCGCATCTATTAAGCAGAGTGAGCTTATCATAGAAATATTCGCGTAAATTTTCGTTATTACGAGTAGTGCGAGCGAGCATTTCCTCGAGAAGTCGACCATAATTTTGCTCATTAGGAAATGCTTTTTTAAGCTTTATCTGCCATTCGTTCCAACTGTACACTACTGATGGCAGCGCCTCAAACCACTTCTTGGCTAAGCCAGATAATTTTTGCAGAGCAAAATGTATGGTCTGCTTCTCGTCCCAATCATAGATACTAGTACATTCGTTCACTTTCCTAAGCCAGCAATCAATATTCTGTGTCTTGCTAGCTGGGTCAAATTCTGGTATTACATTATTGAGGTGATTATTATTTAATTGGTTAGATTTCCCTTTCGTCTTTTGAAAAGAAGACAAAATCTTCAATACTTCATCGGCAGTAATTCCATTAACTACCTCTTTATTAACTTGTGGTACACAATTTGACGACGGTGTAGCTGACCTACTATGGCTAACCTCTTCTACAATCCAAGGCGTCGTCGACGAGTCTCTGCGAGTTTTGGAGGTAGGCGACGGCGAGGGAGGCCTCCTTCGCTTACGCTGACGAGTTCGCCCTCGGCATTCTTTCTCAGGAACATCCATAACCTCGGAGAAATTAAACAGTATTAGAAACTAAAGACGGGATGATATTATAATTAAAAACTGCGGTTTTCTCGAAAACCGTAAGAGATATCAAAAATCTGATTGAATTTTTGAAAAACTTGACTAAAAGTACGTATTGATGAGACTCATATATGTAACTAAAAAAAAACTGAAAATGTAACCAAAAATGAAACTAAAACGCGGTAACTGTATAATGGTATTATTGGACATCACTTTATTCAGACCTCCGGCAATAAATAAAATAGGAACTACCCGCCTTTGAGGAAGTCCTGGGTTATGGCATACATAGCCTTACACATGGGCACACTTGGCCCGTCCCAGTGACATACATAGTCACTGTGACATCAACTAGGCTGTATCTATGGGCTGCTTAGTTCCTTAATCAATATGAGGACTCACCTGGTCCGATATGTATGACTAACCTAGTCAATATGAGGACTCACTTGGTCCAATATGTATGACACACCTGGTCACTAAACTCGTCTATGCCATACCTATTTATAAATGCCTAAAAGACACTGCCTGGTAAGCAGCAACACATTTGACCATAAACAAAATTTTATAATAACCAATTTCACAATGTCTTAATTATTTGTCATACCCTCAGTTTCAAATTTAAAAACAATTTTTTTTTCTTCAAATTAGCAGCAATGCAAGATGCTATTGAAGAACGGTGGCCCTTACAATAACATTTACATCGTTTTTCAGACTAAATTTGTCAAAGGGTAGCCTTGCGCAAAGATAGTCCTGCCATCAATTTTAAATAAGTAGGTTATTAGCCGCCATTAGAAGTTTGTGCAAGATATTATTGAAGAACAATGGTCCTTGCAATGATATTTACACAAACCTACCAGAACAACGTAGTCAATAGAGTAGCCATGATCAACGCTGATCCGATTATGACGAATAATTACCCCTTTCTGTTTGAATTCGAACAACTAAAATACAATTATTGCAATTATCATCGCAAGACAATGGTCGTTACGATCAAAATTGCAAAAATTTACCGGAAATACGTTACCAAAGAGTAGCCTTGGCCAACGCTATCCGATATACGTAGTTATTCAAAACGTAACACTGAAGATTTTTATTACGGACGGAAGGTATGACAAAATAACTAAATAATAAAGCACGTGCACTAATATCTTTTGTGCAGTTTAAAAAGTTACATACCTTTATGGGCTGAGGATAGTGTCCCGCTTCTGAGTTTTTAGAAATAAAAACTCAGTGAACTTGATGGAATATAAATCACTATTTATTGAAATTATTCTGGTACAATTTACAATTTCTTCGACTATTCACTTCGAGTATTCTCCACGAACTGACTATCCACTGGCTGTCCCGCGAGCTCCTAAGCTCTCCCCGCTCGTACGGAAGTGACGTAATATCGTCCGATACCAAACAGCCAATCACAAGTGAGGAATTAAGTGGTCTTCTGACATCCAATAATCAATCACCAACAGGCAGTGTTGCCAACAAAACAAATAATTTGCCTACTAAAAATTTAAATCATGACACTATAAAGTATAATTGTAACAAACGTAAACAATTTCAAAAGAGCAATAATTAAATAAGATAACCATTAGTACCCGTACTAGGAACTTAAAAATCAGTCAGTATACATTACAAATCAAAAAATTATGGCACTAAACTAAAATAGCAAGTAAACAAAACTTGTCAGAACGTGCAGAGCGTGGCCGCATTACGGCTCGTGCGCATGCGTGAGCGAACCGAGTAACGACGAAGTAACCCGAAGACCTCCAAAATATGAGTATTAGAATGATCCGCAGTGCCGACTAGTCGGCAGTTTCAAAACCGATTAGTCGGCTAGTCAGCAAATACCATAGTCGCCCATCTCTAATTACAACCTATTGCTTCTCCAATGCTGGGGCACAGGGTATAAGAAATCTACAGTAGTCCAACGCCTTTGTTGTTTGCGCCGAAGCTGACATTACTAGTCATGGTCACGTCCTCGACCTTCTCCGCCTCCTATAATGAGTTGTCGCAAACGGCTGAACAACGGTGACTGGTGACTATGGCGGTTTAGGTTGTAACCGCTTCGTAGCCCAGAGGTAAAGTTGACTGGTTTTACACAGGAGGTCTTGGTTTCGATTCCCGGCGGGGTCATTTGTAAGACTCGGTTTGGTTGATGGTAGGGCATTTTCTAAGCCCGCCTGGCTAGCTACCACCATCTTATCTAAGTCTTTCCACCAAATATCAATGTTGATATCATTGGTGTGTTCCGGCATGAAGATAAGATAGCCAGTTCCCCATTGCGTTGGGGAATCTTGGTAAGCCCGCTTCCATCTTCGGCAACATCTTCACTTACCACCAGGTGGGATGTTGTCAAGGGTTTACCAATTGTGAATAAAAAAAAGGTGTATCCTCCTCCGTCTCGCTTATCACCCTCCGCACGATCACACTCTAAAGAATCCATACAGTCGTCCAACGGAGACGCCTTAATAAGGCAATCGTGCGGGCGCCGAGGGACAAGTCGGGGGAGCTCGAGCCCTAGATTCCATAGTCAAATCTCGGGACACTACACTTCATACATTCAGGTGCAGGTGGGTCAGGAGCACGTGCCCCTTACTATGCGAGACCTGGTGGGAATTCACGGATTCAAATTAAAGTTTAAAACTGTTCTTCTAGAATACAAAAAAAATGCCTTTGGGCCACCGCGTGCTTCCTACCTGCCTTACAGTATAGTGAGCGAGACTTATCAGCAGGTAAACAAAATCATATTTTATGTATATCATAAATTATATATTAATACAACACGGCTGACCGCATGGTGCACGCAATCGCAGCAGCCCTGGGCCACGCTGAAAACCATTTCTGTGTTGCAACATAAGCCGCACGCAGTATGTGCTGAGCGCGATCTATAATTCTTGCACCACACACAAATACACCGCACACACATCATACTGTCTTTTTTTCCACTTATAATATTAGGTATTTGTTAATTTTCTCCTCTTTTTTTGTATGTGTGTTTGGTGAGAAGGAATCAATAAATGCCATGTCTTATGTCTTACTAGTGGTTTTGACGCAATTGTCAAAGGCGTTGGACCACTGATCCAGTACCCTTATACTATGGTACGATAACCCTGTCTATACGTATTCATTGGCCAATTTTTTAGACTATGGCTTGGGAACGGATGTCCGATATCTCGAGATGGTTGGGCTTTCCTCCGAACATGGGGGGTAAGGCTGGATCGCTGGAGGTTGTGGAGCTAGTGGCATACTCTTCGGCAGAAGTTTTCGTGCCGCCTACAAGCTTTAAGGCCATCTTGTTACAGCAACTGACACCCAAAGGCTTGGCGTGGTTTGCGAAGCATGAAATCCGTCGAGACTCAAGTAAAAATAATTCCATCCAGGTGATGACCGTGATGGATGGCGACCACTTTCGCACGCAAGTCGCGTTGAATCACGATCGCTTCTGTGATCACTGTACGTTGTACAATTGTTTTTTACATGCTTTTTCAATTGATAGAGGAGAGTTACGCAACTATTTGAAGTGCCGGCTGACAGAAGTGAAAACTTTTTTACAGTTTTAATAGTTTCGACCCTGGGAGTGTTCCTGGTACGGTGTCGGTGTCGTTACAGTGTCGCGAGTTCAATGGTTTTTTCCCATCTCAAAAATGTCCAACGCGCCTAAAGAAGTTTTCACTTTAATAATTTTATTAAATATTGTACAAGTTTATAAAAAAATGAAAAGAAACTATCATGTACATATTTACTATCATTACATAAGAGTATGTTTGTTTTTAATTTTTACAAAGTATTAGCTTTGGAATGATTTTTCCTTAATTAGGCGTAATATATATCCCACAAAAAACATTTTTATGTAAAAATGTTGCCAACACGAGTCTACGTAGCTTACCCTGTGAAAAATTTATCAGATCTCGTATAAAGCCAAGCTCTAAAGACTGCACGCTCTAAACCTACAAGCTCTACACTACACCTTACTCATAATATATGACAAAGTGGTCAGATCTCATCACCTTACTCATAATATATGAAAAAGTGGTCAGATCTCATGTAGAGCCAAGATTTTTGATCTATGAGCCCTAACTTTACCAGGCCTACCTTCACAAATTCTACATTTTAGTCAAAACGTGTGGCTTGGCCGTTTTGCTACCGTCACGAATATTTCATAGGCATTCGTTCATTGGGTTACTTAATTTATTGATATCGACTATATCTTCCCAAATAATCTTAGATTTTGTTGGTCGTCCCCGTATCATTATGTAAACTTCTTGGTTTCTATTTATAGGATCTTCTGGTTTCGGCAATTTGACTAGTGTTTCCTCGAGAGGCAAAGGTAGTTTCACACCCAATGAACGATTGACGAAAGTTTTACTAGCGCAGAAGAAGAATGTCGTAAACGACTGTAAACAGCCGAAGATTCGAGGAACCACTTCGCTAGATAAGCCTGCCCGATATACAAGTCGTTACCGCGTTTCAAAATACAGTCAGCGCCATCTAGAGACGCCGGACCGTGTTCAAGCTTTCACCCCCATTTTTTAAGAGATAGGGGATGATTTTCGAAAAATTATGACGTACGTATTTTTTATTTGTTAAAAGAAGTATTTTAATTAATTTTCACTTATGTATGTAGCACAAATTGTAGTGCAGTAGGTACTATTATCTAATCTGTGCTTCCACCTCCTATTCCCAGGGGATAGGTTAGGTTAGGTTTCTTAATTTTGTTGTTGTCTTTGTAGTAATATTAGCTTACATACCAAATTTCAGCTTTCTAGGACTTCAGGAAGTACCCTAACAGTTTTGATGATCAGTGAGTCAGTGAATCAGTGACGAAATCGAGGATTTTGAGACATTAATAAAATCTAAAGTATAATATCTACGGTATTCAAACTTTATATGTTTAATGATTGTACTGATGGCATTCAGTCTTGAAAAAATTTACTATTTAGCATCATCCAAAGCAAAGTTATGAAAGTTCAAAAAAACGACGAAGCGTTTCGAGAAAAGGTAGGTAGTGCCCTTGCGCTTTGCTTGGTTCGTCTTGGCGGGGCACTACCGTGCCCCCAGATGACATACGGAACTGAGACATGGTCGCTTACTAAGGGCCTAATAAGAAGGCTCAAGGTCACCCAAACGGCAATGGAGCGTACTATGCTCGGAGTTTTTCTGCGTGATCGAATCAAAAACGAGGAGATCCGTAGGAGAACCAAAGTAACCGACATAGCTTGAGAGCTACAATTCTGAGGAATTGCTAAACTTCAGTGGCAGTGGGCGGGGCACATAGCTCGTAGAGCAGATGGCCGTTGGGGTAGTAAAGTTCTCGAGTGGCGACCGCGCACCGGAAAACGTAGCGTAGGCAGGCCTCCCACTCGGTGGACCGATGACCTGTTGAAGGTCGCGGGAAGCCGCTGGATGCGGTTAGCGCAGAACCGGTCGTCGTGGAAATCCTTGGGGCGGCCTATGTCCAGCAGTGGACGTCCATCGGCTGATATGATGATGATGATGATGAGGCGTAATTGTTGGTAATAGTCTCTGTCTCTCCTTTACTTGAGTAGTGGATCATTATTAGACCTTCTGCAACCCAAAAGACAACGATCAATCGTTCTTTCCAGAAAACGCAAACTCTTGAAATCTCTTGGCTCGCGGAGAAGACTTGTCTTTTCCACCACACCATGCTTTGGTTTTCGTCTCCGGGTCAAAATGGTGTATTCATGTTTCATTAACGGTTACGAGAAGAGCGCAAAAGGATTCTGGATATTCTTTTTATCATCATCATCATCATATCAGCTGAAGGACGTCAACTGCGGACAAAGGCCTCGCCTAAGGATCTCTCGACGACCGGTTCTGCGGATATTCTCAAATGTTTGCTAATTTTAGGGTTCCGAAGTCAACGAGGGTCAACTTACAGTTTCGTCACGTCTGTTTGTTTGTCTGTCCGTCTGTCCGCGGCTTAGCTCAGAGACTATTAGCACAGTCTAAGAATCCATACAGTCGTCCAACGCCTTTGATAATCGCGTCATCGCCGACATCACGAGTTACTGATCACAGTACCAAGGGTTGTCACAATACTTGACAATTAAATGAAAGAAAATGCCATCACGTTGAAAAATTACTTCAAAAGTGTAAAATCGATATTTGAAGGTACCTTAGATCTCTGATCAAGAATCCGTTGTAAGAATCAATAAATGGCGGCCATTTAGTTTTTTTTGTTGTTACTGAACCGATTGCTTCCAAAATCGATATCTGAAGTCTCCTGAGGTCACTAATCAAGAATCAGTTGTCAGAATTGAAAAAAGTGGCCGGAATTTTAAATTTTTTTAGTTACTGGAACAATTGCTTCCAAAATCGATATCTGAGGGTCCCTGAGGTCCCTTATCATGAATCCGTAGTCAGAATTGAAAAAAGTGGCCGCCATTTTGAGCTTTTTAGTTACTGGACCGATTGCTTCTAAAATCGATATCTGAGGGTCCCTGAGGTCCCTTATCACGAATCTGTTGCCCGAATTGAAAACAGTGGCCGCCATTTTGAAATTTTTAGTGACTGGACCGATTGCTTCCAAAATCGATATCTGAGGGTCTCTGAGGTCCCTTATCACGAATCCGTTGCCCGAATTGAAAAAAGTGGCCGCCATTTTGAACTTTTTAGTGACTGGACCGATTGCTTCCAAAATCGATATCTGAGGGTCCCTGAGGTCCCTTATCACGAATCCGTTGCCCTAATTGAAAAAAGTGGCCGCCATTTTGAACTTTTTAGTTACTGGACTAAATGTTTCCAAAATCGATATCTGAGGGTTGAGGTCCCTTATCACGAATCCGTTGCCCGAATTGAAAAAGTGGCCGCCATTTTGAACTTTTTAGTTACTGGACCGATTGCTTCCTAAATCGATATCTGGGGGTCCCTGAGGTCCCATATCACGAATCCGTTGTCGGAAGTGGAAAAAGTGGTCGCCATTTTGAACTTTTTAGAGACTGGACTGATTGCTGATTGCTCCATTTTGGAAAATCTATATCTGAGGGTCCCTGAGGTCCCTGAGGTCCCTTATCACGAATATGTTGCCCGAATTGAAAACAGTGGCGGCCATTTTGAACTATTAAGTTACAGGACTGATTGCTTTCAAAATCGATATCTAGGTATCTGGTCCAGATATCGATTTTGGAAGCAATCGGTCCAGTAACTAAAAAGTTAAATATGGCGGCCACTTTTTTCACTTTAGAGTGAAGAGTGAATAGGCATTATTTAAGTTCACGTGTACCATCCTCGAGTTCATCGTCACTTACCATCAGGTGAGATGTCAGAATGTGAGATGTGTGAAATTTTTAATTTTATTAAAGTATCGATATTGCTACAATATAATATTAATTATATATTAATTAAATATATTAAAACACAATTACAATTATTTTTTTAATAATTTTAAATTTATAAAAAAAATATTGTAGCAAAATAGTTTTAAATTTATTTAAAAAATAACTGTAATAAAATGTTTTAATATTTATTTAAATAATTTATGATATTTTTAAAAAATAGAAACCAAACTAAATCAAAAGATGAAAATGAGCCGTGCATGATGATTGATATTAAGAGTGCGACGACGTGACGACCTTTATTGAATGGGCCCACGGCACTATACAAACGGTGACAATGGTCTAGTGGGCCCTACCCGCCCCGCAGCTCCCGCACGATTGCCCGTCTTGACGTCTACTTTGTTCGAGTCCGACTCGCACTTGGCCGGTTTTTCTTTAAAATGTTAACTCTCCTGCTTTCTTTTGAGCCTTTATTAACATTCGAAGAGCCCAGCTTCGAGTTAAAATAAACTGCATTGTCAGACGTCGATCTACTTAAAAAAAAATCTTCGAATTTTAACGTTATCTTGAGTAGTTGCCGTTGTTGGCCGCCCGGAGCGAGCGTTGTCATTTCATTGCAGGCAGTTCTGCCGCATTTAAATTCAGCGCACCAGTGTGCCACTGTAGAATAAAGCGACGCGGGCGCATCGCCTGACAAAGTAGACTGCAGTTCTTCAAAAACACTTTTTGTAGAATAAATTTAAGTAGTATTTGATAGCCGCTTATAGTAAGAGTTTCTTCATTTCACAATTATTATTTTTTTGTTTTTTTTTTGCCCTTTTCAGGACAGGCTAAGGCTCATTGGCCATACTGCCTTGTCTTCCGTACATATTTTTTCAGTATTATTAGTTTACGTCTTAAGTAATTTTTCTTTCACAGCTTTCAGTATTTTTCAGCATCTTTTTATTTTTTTTCACTGGCTCTATATACCTAACTAATCTACAACTCCAGTAAAATGATAACCCTTTTGCTGAAGCTATGGCGGACATCTTGTGGGAACTCAAAATAAACACATAAATGGTACTTCAATATTATACATCATAAACCACGAAATATATTTTTTCGGTAATTAAAAGAAAAATGAAAAACTGAATTCTACCAATTCCCGCCAAAAAGTCATTTCACGTACGAATAAAAGTACATACCGCCAAAAATTTTTATTTTTTTTCGCCCTTTTAGAGCAGGCTAAGGTCCGTTGGCCATACCACCTCAAAAAGTTTAAATAAATGAGGTTTTGTTTTTAATTTATTTTTTTTGCCTGGCTACTCAAGAATTTAAGATCCATAAAAATTGAACGTATTCCTATATCTTAATGATAAGTTTCCTATTTCAACAATTTATTGATCATTCTAGTAGTTTGCTAACCACACTTCAAATCAAAACAAAATAAAGATCGTTCTGGCCAAAGTGTCACTGTATCCATTCAAAGCAATGAGTGAATACCTCTACATAACATGTACGACAGCCCGGCTAGTCAAGTCAAACTAAACAGATACCTATATTGTTTCCTTCAGACACAGCTACCAGCGAAAATTATGGCCCGGCCTACGCGTGGCGATACAATAACTCACTTCTCAGTCAATTCTGTGCAAATACTTCCAGCGTTTCTATGTTGGGGCCTTTCAGCCTGGTCACATAGCTGGTCCCTGCTGGCCGTCACGACTCTGATTCATTGGAGACAGATAACGGGACTCGAATAACTAAAGTCTGACCCATTTATTGGATCAGCATACTTTGGATAAGGCGTAATGTCCTGGTCGCCGTGATTTATAGCGATACGCGTATTGGCACGAGTATGTGTGTGTGATTATACTTACGGGTAGTGGAATGTGTATGTTGAAACACTTTTTATTGAGAGCTACAAACCGTTTATTTTTGTGCTCATCTTTACGATGGATTCATGAAAAGAAAGATTATTATGTTCAAAGGAATATAAATTTGTCGTTCTGATGTTAATCATTGTCTTGGTAAACCCGCTTCCATCTTCGGCATCATCGTCACTTATCATCAGGTGAGATGATTCCAAGCATCATCATATCAGCCGAAGGACGTCCACTGCTGGACATAGGCCTCCCCCAAGGATTTCCACGACGACCGGTTCTGCGCTACGCGCATCAAGCGGCTTCCCGCGACCTTCACCAGGGCATCAGTCCACTAGGTGGGAGGTCTACCTACCCTTCATTTTCCGGTGTGCGGTCACCACTCGAGAACATTACTGCCCCAACGGCCATCTGTTCTAAGAGCTATGTGCCCCGCCCATTGCCACTTAAGTTTAGCAATTCTGAGATCTATGTCGGTTACTTTGGTTCTCCTACGGATCTCCTCGTCTCTGATTCGTTCACGCAGAAAAACTCCGAGCATAGCACGCTCCATTACCCTTTGGGTGAGCTTGAGCCTTCTTATGAGGCCCAAAGTAAGCGACCATGTCTCAGTTCCGTAAGTCATCACTGGCAACACACACTGGTCGAAGACCTTGGTTTTAAGACACTGCGGTATTTGGGACGTAAAGATATTGCGAAGCTTCTCGAACGCTGCCCAGACGAGTTGGATCAGACGATTGATCTCTTTCTCGAAGTTGAACCTACATAACTGGACTGTTTGTCTCAGCTACACATATTCGGCAACAACTTCGAGTGTAGAGCCTACAACCTTCAGAGGAGTAGGTGCGATACGGACGTTTGACATAATTTTCGTCTTATATGTCTTCATCGTAAGATCTACTTGTTGAGAGACTCTACTGAGAGCATCGAGCATTGTGCCTAAGTCGTCCATAGTCTCAGCCATGACCACAATATCGTCAGCGAATCGAAGGTGGGTGATGTAATCGCCGTTAATATTGATGCTGAGTCCACCCCAGTCTCTTCCAGTGCGGTGGTGAACGGTTTCAGAGATATGACGTCTCCCTGTCTCACCTCTCGCTGTAGCTGGATAGGTTCCGAGTTTTAATCCTAGAGGCGAACCGACATGGTGGCGTTTTCATACTAACACTTTAGTACCTCGATATATCGATAGTCAATTTGGCACCGCTGAAGAGACTGTAACACAGCCCAAGTTTCGACCGAATCAAAGGCTTTCTCATAGTTCACGAACACTTAACATAGTGGCTAATTTTAGTCTTCGGGTTTTTGTATAATCTGCCGCAGTGTATGTATGTGGTCTATGGTGCTAAGGCCTTTTAGAAAACCGGCTTGTTTTGTAATGAATGACTCTCGAAAACAGCTTATAGACGAACACTATGGCTCAGAAGTGACATCGGTCTGTAGTTCTTCTGCAGGTTGTAGTCATAACCACTACTACACTTCTGTGCCATGCCTTAGGCATTTTTTCCTCGATTATCATCATCATATCAGCCGAAAATCGTTCACTGCTGGACAAAGGCCTCGAGTATAACGGAATTAAGTAACTTCTGAAGAGATTTTAGTGCCGGTGATCTACCTGCTTTCAGAAGTTTAGCCGTAATAATATTATCACCCGGTGCCTTGTTGTTCTTGAGCTGTTTGAGAGCCATTCTAATTTCGTACAGGCTGACATCCGGGATATTTTCGGTATAGTGTCGGCTTAGTCTGGCTCTTGGGTCTTTGGCCAGATCGCTGACAGGCAGACGTCAGTTGACGTGGGTCAGTTGGTCTCCCAAAATAGAGCAGTTTTCCGGATTTAAGGATTATAGTGTTCTCCCTCTCTCTTCGAACTTCACACAATTCTACGATATCCCATCGTAACCTGCTTATTTCTTCCTTGAGTTCTGTCAGCTTAACGTCGGTCCGCTGTGTGCGCGTGTTGTAGTTTGCCAGGGCCAGAGGTCTTTTGGTTTGGTAGCCTGGCATCTGCCGGGGATTCTTCGCATCCCATACTCCGCCGTTACCTTGACCGCTACCAGAGCCAGGAATAGCGGGGCCACGCTTGGCAGGTGGGTTAGCGATCGCAGTGTTGTTGCAGGTCTACTGCAAGTCACGGAAAGTTATATATAATTTATTTATTCGACCAACAAAGGATTACAATAGTTTAGTAACTTATTCTAGGACTTAGATTAGTGTTAGTAATATACACAGTTACATTTAAATTATATGAAATTTATTTACAATATCACGACTGTTATTGGCGACGTGAACCAAGCAGCAGTGGTTCACAATTGCTTAATCCAGTCTACTGGCAAACATAGCTAGGATGCTACTGGCGCCGGCGCCGCCCCGCACTCGACGCACCAGGGACGCGCATCGCTTGCGCATGGTAGCGTAAAAGCAGTCTACTCGCGCCTCCGCGAACATCCCTGATGCGCTGCAGTATCGGGCCAGCCCCAGCAGCACCCTGAATGCATTGTTATATTGGATCCGTAGGGCATTGTATTGCGCTCGGGAATAGTTCACCTACAGGTGTATGTCCCTTAGTCGCCTCTTACGACATCTACTGGAAAAGATAGGATAGCCCTATTCTAAGCCGGAGCCATACAGCTTACCATACCAATTGTGAATAAAAATGAAAAAAAAAAGAAATCGAAGTCCTGTCACGTGTCAAAGTAGTTTTGACCGACTACAAAATAGTAAGAAGGCTAATGTTTTTCGAGGGTACGTATGTATGTATGTGATGTCAGTATGTAAGGGTGCAAAAAAATTGGTGTAGAACCCGTTACGGGTGGTTCTACTCATCATACTGAAAAACTTTCCCCAAGGAACCCATAGTATTTCGAAAAAAAATGTTGTCGCTCCAAAATTCCCAAAGTTGGTCAATCAGGTAATCGATACGTATGGAAAGTTCATTTTTCAAGCGACTTCCAAAAAGGAGGAGGTTCTCAATTCGTCTGTATGTTTTTTTTTTTTTTCGGCTAACCCTGTAGCGTAAACGGCTTGATGGATCCTGAAGTGCGATGTGTCGTTAGATCCGTCTTGATCCCTGATTAGGCTTGCCAGACATAAGTATTTTTCCTGACATGTCAGGATTTTTAGGCACCTGTCAGGTATAAGTCGGACTTTGAAAATGTCAGGATTTTTTGGATTATTTAGGTGTTTTTAGGTGGCATAGGTGAGTTTTTTTAAATTGGTCATTGTATTCATGAAGTCGTAACTGAACCTTATTTAATTCGTCAATCAACCAATAGGTCTGCAAACCCAAAAATAATAATATTAGTCTGTGTGTTCTGTCTACTCTCGAACCTTAATTATTTTGTGATTGTAGAAGAGCGGGAGTCAGATGCACAAAAAATACCCACTGTTTTCTACCTTTTTCACAGTCTGCGTATAAAAACCGGCCAAGTGCGAGTCGGGCTCGCGCAAAGTAGGGAGCCGTAGTCTTTTCAAAAAATAAATGTTTACTTTAAAAAAACAAAATTATATTTTCAGTTGGTGTGGATAATCTTTGAACTTTTTACAAATGTAACTGCACACCTTGAGTTGGTCGACTATTACTCGTTAAATAAGAACGTGATAGTTTTACTTTTAAATTGATTAGATTATATGTCCTACGATTTACAGTTTTTTTCATACATCCAGAAATAGCACTACTTTAACAAATTAAATTAAAAATTTTAAAAACCCCCGACAAAAACGACTAAAAAGTAAAAAATAATATGTACATATTGGCCCTTTGAGTTTAATTTATATAGTAATATTTTGATCTAAGAGTCTTCGCGTAGGGGGACCGCTAAGTTGTTTTATTATTAGTAATTAATTGTAGTAAAGTAAAACAGTTGTATTCTGTTTTTATTTTATTTATTTAGCGGTCCCCTCCCAATCGCGACGACTCTTGCATCAAAATTATTATTTTTTAAATGACAATGAAATAAAAGTGCCTTTTAAACTTTACATACCTATTACATACAATCGAAAATCTGTCCCCACATTCACACAAATAGTTTCCGGGACGAAACACGACATTGCGACACGAAATCTAGCCTATTGTGAATCGACCAAACCTGTGGAAGTTGCTCGCCTACCTTGTTTGAAGCTGTAAATAAATAAGTTATAACTGTAAATTTCTAATCAATTGGACCTGTAGAAGATTTTCACTTTTTTACCTCTGCCTAAGCAGATTCCAGTAGATGCTGCAGCATCTGGTCAAGGTTACAATATTATATCTATAACATCATTTCATAAAGACTATTCTAATGAGCCAAAATACGATACTTCTCTGTAAGTTGTTGAGAAGTTGGGTATTCTGCAGATTCCAGGAGATGCTGCAGCATCAGGTCAAGGTTACTATGTTCTACCTAACACGTACTCATTGAGACTATTCCAATG
Organism: Coleophora flavipennella; assembly: GCA_947284805.1. NCBI lineage: Eukaryota > Metazoa > Arthropoda > Insecta > Lepidoptera > Coleophoridae > Coleophora > Coleophora flavipennella. The sequence continues at coordinate 12,936,725 of OX369295.1, forward strand.
ATCTCAAATACGATGCCTATGCTGTAAGTTGGTGAGGATAGTTGGGTATCCTGCAGATTCCAGGAGATCCTCTAGCATCAGGTCAGGTTGCCATGGTTTTGCAATATTATTTCAGTAACAGGACACCAAATTTTGTATCGATCAGACCTGTATAAGTTGCCCACATCCCTTCATCACCTAGATAAGAGCTGATGAGTCTCAAACGGCTGAACAGATCTTCATTATTTATGGCTAAAAACCACCGCAAGGAAACTTGCTTTTACGTAAAAAAACCACTTCAAAATCGGTTCATCCGTTCGAGAGCTACGATGCCACATACAGACACACACACACACACACGCACAAAAATTGGCGTCAAACTTACAACACGCCTCTTTTTGCGTCGGGGGTTTAAGAAGAGAGCACTTTAAACCTTAATATTTCGTAAATTAGTCCCTTATTGGAAACATGGTTTAAGCAACCCTTAGCAGTTTTGAAATACCTATTCTTCGATACCTTACACGATAGGGTACATGAACGAAAAAAATTCACCCCCTCCCACCCCCTCTTTACATGTAGGATACCCTAAAAAAATTTTTTTTCAAGATTTTATTGTACAACTTCGTCGCGTGATTAATATGTATGTACCAAATTACAGCTTTCTACTACTAATATTATCTGAGCTAAGCCGCGGACGAACAGACAGACCGACAGACGTGGCGAAACTATAAGGGTTCCTTCTTGACTATGGAACCCTAAAAAGGGCTACAGCGCACGCGCACGGCGCACTACCGTCATTTGACGGAGCAGGACACGGAAAGCTCGCGCATTCCTCGAAGTACACCCATAAATCCAGTTTGGCAATCGCGCGCAGTTTTTTGGCGGCAGCTCGGAACGCGCGCGCGCAGCCGGTAGTGGGCTCTCGGCAAGTCGGCGCAAATGAGTGTAGCCAAGCCAAGTCACTAGACAGGCAGCCGTGCAATCTGCAAACCACATGTTTGCTGATGGTACCGGGGTGAGGAACAGCCTTCCAAATAGGTTCATTTTATGCAGATGCGTACGGCGATGTCTATACTTGCTGTGGTATTTCATTTAAAAATAAATAAAAAAACGAGCGAGACCTACAGTACTCGCATATGATGTGTAACATGTGACAAAATACTTCACACTAGGCGGCATGGCTATGACAACCTTAGTTTTCGAGAATTAAAAAACGTTCGCATTTCCTGTTACACATTTCCGTCCCATTTCACGAAATCACTCCCACAAATTGCAGGAAAGCGAGCGGAACCCTTAGTGCGCGAGTCCGACTTGCACTTGGTCGGTTTTTTAATGACGTTTTAACACCCGTCGTAGTAGATTTTTGTTACACATTTCTGTCCCATGTTACACATTTCCGTCCCATTTCACGAAATCACTCCCACAAATTGCAGGAAAGCGAGAGCAAAGATGTTACACATAAAAAAAAACAACTTACGAAGGTTTTAAGTCAGTAAGGAGCTTTTATTTTCATTTGACCATTCTACATCTATGTATTACTATAAAAGAAAGTCGTGTTAGTTACACCATTTATAACTCGAGAACGGCTGGACCAATTTAATAGAAGTTGTGTTTTGTTCGCTAATTCTGTTTTTGTTGAGTTTTTGATGTGTAACATCTTTGCTCTCGCTTTCCTGCAATTTGTGGGAGTGATTTCGTGAAATGGGACGAAAATGTGTAACATGGGACGGAAATGTGTAACAGGAAGTCGCGAAAGCGCGCGCTATTCGATCTGACGAATGAGCGCGCGGTGGTAGAGTTGACCGTCAGATAGTACCAATGCTCTCGCTTTCCTGCAATTTGGGGAGTGATTTCGTGAAATGGGACGGAAATGTGTAACAGGAAATGCGAAAGTTTTTTAATTCTCGAAAACTAAGGTTGTCATAGCCATGCCGCCTAGTGTGATGGCAAAGGCAAAGATGACATACTACTATTCGAAGGGTCGGCCCGTGAATGTACGACCCGATAATTAATTAATTTCATAAGTATTTTGTCACATGTTACACATCATATGCGAGTACTGGTAGGTCTCTTTTTTTTATTGTCAGGAGAAGCACTGCCACTTAAGTTTAGCAATTCCGAGAGCTATGTCGGTTACTTTGTTTCTCCTACGGATCTCCTCACGGTGCTTAGTCTGCAGGACATTGGGGAGTCCTGGTTCCATCTTGGGCATCTGCATGTATCCGCACATAAGAAACGTCCACATCTAGTTATATTGGACCTCTGAAATATACAAACTTTGAACTGACCTGGACTGTAGCAAGGGTTTAGGTTTGCTGGTTTAATATTTCTCGATCAATTTTCGTATTTTCACTCATAGGATTGAAGATGGCAAAAAAACCGAAGTTAAGATTTTTATGGTGATTGTCTTAAACTGATAGATCCTAAATAACAAAAAAATAACAAAAATAATGTGTGATTGTCTATAGGTATGTGCGTCCGTCCGGTGCTCTAGCGCGGATTTGCGGACGGATTTGGGTTTATATTCATCATTTAACATCAACATAATTATTATCATTGTCCAGCGGTGGGTTTATTTTAAAGCAATATTATTTTAATATCTTCAGCCGTTTTTCTCTTAAATTTCTCCTAACTCGACTTTTAAAACGAGGCAGTATCTAAATGAGTACAGTGTGGTGGTTTACAGAGGCGTTCATTAACTATCTCTTCACAATCCATATTATAATTAAACCCGATCCACTATGCTAAAACCATAAATCACTTTTCTCTGCGACAAGCTTCTTTTCCGTTGCGTTCGCGCAAATCATTTGACATTTATAGTGATGTTACAGTAATATATAAGTCATTGGATGTTACTAAGTTTTATTGTAGTCGAGATAAAGCTTTGCCAGATCGTTAACACGATTTTAATCAGGGTTGCCAGTTGCCACCATAGTTAAAATTCATCTTTTATTTTTTTCAAATATGGCTTTTATGATTATGATGAAACTATCTTTGTTACTATGACTTTATATGACGACCATAGTAGTTTGTTATTCCAGGAAAAATCCCAGGTTGTTTGTTACTTTTTCTCAAATACGGCTGTAACGATTTTAAGGAAACTTTTTGCTAATAAGGCACACTGAGTATTTCATTGTTTATATTATTCACAATTGGTAAGCCCTTGGCATCATCTCACTTGATGGTAAGTGAGGATGATGCCAAAGATGGAAGCGGGCTTACCACGATTCCCCCCAACGCAATGGGGATCTGGCTATCTAATCTTCAAGCCGTAACACATCAATGCTGTTAACACTGATGTTTGGCAGCAAGACTTAGATAAGATGGTGGTAGCTAGCCAGGCGGGCTATCAAAATGCCCTACCAGCAATCAAACCGAGTCTAACAAAGTTGACCCCGCCGGGAATCGAACCCGCGACCTCCTGGTGTGAAGCAACTGGACTAACCATTACGCCACGTAGGCGGTTAAAACAACGCAAAATATTTGTAATTTTTTTATAAAGTCTCTTAGACCTTTAGTTATTCTTTGCTACTAACAATAAGTAAGCGTTATGTTCTTTGTTTTAGTTTTTTTCATGCGTATGTATATGTGTATCTGTATTTGCACGCCAGAGGGCGAAGGCTTCGCGAGAAAGTAAAAGCAGTATGGCTGTAAATTCATTTTTAAGCCTTAGAATCATTCAGCGCAGGACCGGTCGTCGTGGAAATCCTTGGGGGAGGCCTTTGTACAGCAGTTGACGATTTCCGCCTGACATGATGATGATGATGATGATGAATGGGTCAAATGACAATATTCAATTGAAATTGTTGAAAGACGGTTTAAAGCTATCTATATGGAAAAAATATACAATATTATGCTTAAAGTAATAGAAAAATCCCTGTTCCCTGATTTGGCATTAATTGCAAAATTTCTCGAAAACAAATAGTTAATGTTGAATGAACCAACATACAAAAGTCGGTTACTTTAATATGTACCTTTCATTTTAATGGAAAAAAAATTATAACTTTTTTGAAAGTGAAAAAAAAGTAATTAAAAAATGTAAAAATCGTGTAACAGCCGCGTTGGAGCCCCGCATTCATTTAAACTTCAAATCAACCTGCTCGGATTAAGTCATCTTAAAGCCTTAAAACTAGCCGTCCGCCCGCCGCTACGCCCGCGTTGTTTTCGATTTTCCCGTGGGAATAAGAGGTTTTCCGGGATAAAAAGTAGCCTATTTCCTATTCCAGGACCTAACCAATATGTGTGCCAAGTTTCATCCCGATCCATCCAATGGTTGAAGCGTGAAAGAGTAACAAACATCCATACAGTCATATATCCAAACTTTCACATTTAAAATATTATAGTAGGATAATTTAAACAAAATTTACGGTATAAACGTTCAGAACAACCCACTTCAATAACAACATTGCGGCGTTAAGCCGAAATGTTTTTCAAGCGATTAGTACACACTTACCAACCCATATCTTATAAACTACTGAACCGATATTGATATACCTGGCACTGTTACCTGAGTTAAAAGATACCCTAACACTGAATCGTTATTCACTTATCACTAATCCTCAGAGACAGTCATAAAAACGATGCCTACCCGGGCGAAGTCGCGGGCAAAAGCAGTATCCTTATAAATTCTATGATTATACTAGAACGAGTGTAGAAACCTTTGACTATAGGCTTGATGCTGTCAAGTGCAATTTAGGATCAGACATAAATACATAAAAACATAAATACATGAATACACAAATACATAAATATGTACATTAATACATAAATATATAAATGACATAAATATTCGTATCCATTAATTTACTTTTACATAATAAAACCGCACTTACATTCCATATTCAAGTGGACTTGAAATTTCTGCGGAACAAACTAAATACTAAAACAAATAAACATAGAAACCTATATAGCTACACTAAACTTTTAATGTATCTCTTCATCGCTTTAAACCGAAACCATATTCTCTTCAGAGTTTCCCCTTATAGAGCAAACAATAGAAGCCAAGTTAAAATTAAAACGGAGTCGCAAGGACTTTCTCCGTTCTCCAGTGGGATGGGAACAACAGATAGTAGTCATTGTGCGCAGGCGGCGGCAGGTCCCAGCGCACAGCGCACTGCGCACCGCGCACCTACAATGCCCGTGTTTTATGCAACGAAAGTAACTGTTACTTATTAATATTAATTACATATTTTTGCGCATTCGTTAGATTTACTGTGGGAACTGCGTCTCTTTGTCCGTGCATTTGTGGAGCTTCGGTTATGACATGTTAAATGAAAAGGTTGGATGACGTTACGTTTAGAAATTTAGCGCCAGAACCCAGAGGCGTCTCTAGCTCATGTAGCGCCCGGGTGCAAACGTTACCCTAGCGCCCTCGTGCATTTATTTCATGTTAAACAAAAGTTCCTACTAAAAAAGCCGCTCGTGCGAGGCGCGCCTTTCTTTGCTATAACTTTATATAAGGTGTAACAAAATTAGCGGAAACTATTTTAACTGGTGCTTCTACCCATGAAACTGAACAACTTTCCCCGTGGAACCCATAGTCAAATCGCAAAAAAAATGTGGCTTACTAACTCGATCAGCTGATCAGCCAACTTAGTATGGGAAGTTCAATTTTTTTTTTGAGATTTGACTATGGGTTTCATGAGGAAAGTTGTTCATTTTAATGGGCAGAAAAACCATTTAAATAGTTTCAACTAATTTTGTTAGAGTAACACAAACCATTTCGGGCCACGTTCGACCTACTTGAAACTTAAAATTTGTGTGACCACCCTTATGAGTTTTTGCGTGAAGTGAGGCCCCTTCGATCACCAAGAATCTAAATTTTTTTAGGGTTCCGTACCCAAAGGGTAAAAACGGGACCCTATTACTAAGACTCATCTGTCTGTCCGTCCGTCTGTCTGCCTGTCCGTCTGTCCGTCTGTCACCAGGCTGTATTACATGAAGCGTGACAGCTAGACGGTTGAAATTTTGCATCGATCAGGTTAACTGACTTCAAACAGTGTCATAACCTGGATGGGTTTAAATGTTAATGGCATATAAACTCGACCGTTTGCATGGTTCGCAAGGCACGCGTGTGGAGTACGGCCATTCCGTGGATAGATGCCCGTGGACACAGAGTTTAAAATGTTTCGCATCCTTCATCATATCAGCTCATATACGTCCCCACCGAGGGGGCTCGAGCCTACCCTGAATTAGGGCTTAGTCAACCACTCGGGCCCAGTGTTGGTCAACTTTACACACAACCTTCGAGTTTCTTCGCAGGCGTGTGCAGGTTTCTCACGATGTTTTCCTTCACCTTGAGAGCGTCGGATAACGTACATATGAAATCGAAATTCGAAAACACATTGGTACGTGGCTGGATTCGAACCACAACCTCCTGGACAGGACGTAGCGACCCTTGCCATTACGCCACCGACGCTCATCTCGCTTCCCTCAAGGGGAGGGAATTCCAATGTCTTTGTCCGTGCCCCAGACTACTACCACTTGGCTACACTATGGATTGTTGTCGAACGACGACGAACAAATGATCTTTTTACAAGCTTTACATTAACTTTCCGTGTTAGTTAGTTTTTGGTTTGGCCGTGTTAGTTAAATCTTGGAAGCTAAATTAGAACCACTTCTGGTTTCAATGCGTGGTTAGCTCAGTGACGTCATTCTAAATCGAATATGGCGGACTCCCAAAGATGGCGGACGAGTTATTTTTTATGCACCCCCATGATATCAAATGAAAGGATATGTTTTTTATTCACAATTGGTAAGCCCTTGGCATTATCTCACATGTTGGTAAGTGACGTTGATGCCGAAGATGGAAGAGGGCTTAAATAAGAAATAATAATAATTTGCTGAGAAGAATACCGCCTCCGTAGCTCAGAGGCAAAGTTCACTGTCTTTTACACAGGAGGTCGCGGGTTCGATTCCCGGCGGGGTCAATTGTAAGACTCGGTTTAGTTTGTGGTAGGGCATTTTCTAAGCCGGCCTGGCTAGCTACCCCCATCTTATCTAAGTCTTGCCGCCAAATATCAATTTTGATATCATTGGTGTGTTCCGGCATGAAGATAAGATAGCCAGTTTCCCCATTGCGTTGGGGAATCTTGGTAAGCCCGCTTCCATCTTCGGCAACATCGTCACTTACCACCAGGTGAGATGTTGTCAAGGGTTTACCAATTGTGAATAAAAAAATATAAAAAATACGAAATAATACAATTTCTTTTAAAATTTAAGCTTGTACCTAAAAATGTTTAAGCTTTTCGAAAATAATGCATAACAAAATTTCTTGAGAACCTATTGGAACGGAACAAATTACAGAGTAATATAATTATTGTGTTTTCACGTCGTCGTGGCGACAAAATAACGCGTAATAATGGTCGGGTGGCATCCAGAGAGGACGGACACCAATTATTACATAAAAATACATTTATCCAAGGACATTGCTTCCTAAAAATTGCGCTTCAAATATCCGAACTAATATTATGAACTAGCTGTGCCCGCGACTTCGTCCGCGTGGAGGTATTTAATTTTCCCACGAGAACTCTTGAATTTTCCGGGATAAAAAGTATCCTATATTTTAACCCGGGCTATAAGGAACAACCATTCAAAATTTCATCAAAATCGGCCTGGTAGTTTTTGCGTGATGCGGGAAAATACAGATAGACAGACAGACAGACAAAAGTTCCAGAAGTTGTTGTTTTGGCATCTATAGCGTTATTAATGTCCACCACAGTTATTATTTTCTAAAAATATTTCATGTACCTATAGACACGGCCCCATTACAGTTTTATTATATGGTAAGATGTAAAGAACCAAAGGGCAAGTGTTACACCATTTTAGAACCGGCATGGCATACGGAAGTTTTTCAAGTTATTTGTTCATTATGTTTGAAGTAATTTTTTTTCACGGTGGCTGCTCAAAGTCGAAACTATTATTTTTATGTGAGAATAAAATTGAGATTGACTATCAACTGTAGTTATTTCACATTACTTATCGACTAAGTATTGTTTGTTTCATAATGAGTAACTGTTGTTGAGGAAGTGCACACAAAAGAAAGTAAAATAAAGTGCATTTTAAAAAATCTCTGATACAAACATTACAAAAAATGGTGATTTTAAAAAAAATACTAAAACTGGTCATAACTCAAAATCCACGAAACTTTTCTATGGGCATGTTAGGCTTGTTCAATGCGTCTCGGGTCCATCTGCCTCCGGTGTCAGTGTGACGTGCTCATTTTGAGACACCCCGTATGTATAGATAGATGTGAAAATGTGTTTGTTTGTTTGTTACCACTTAACGCTTCAGTATCTCATGGAGAAGGACATAGGCTTTTTTATCCCTTGGAAATAGCATAGTACGATACAGTTTCTGAGGGACCACAAAAAATACACTGTTTTTTGTGTATTTTTTAAAATCGCAACAGAGCAAGTTTTTGTTATTTTTTGCACAGAGATGGTTGAGGAGGCGGTAAATGACATAGACTACTATTTAGTATAGCCCGAGATAGTTCCCGAAGGATCTGGGAAAATCTCATTTCTAGCCTCGCTCACATAGGCGTCGCAACCGAGTTGCTTGGATTGATGTGGTTTTTAAATAAAAATAGTTGAGGGGGTGGGATGTGATATCTGCTAATTCGATTAGCCCGACAATAGTTCCCAAAGGGATCTGGTGTAAAATCCTGCCTATGCGCACGAGCTTTTTGCTCTTAAAACAGCCATAAAAATGATGCAAACGGTCCAGGCCGCGGGAAGAAGCCAATAATTTTAATTGAACAATCTCACAAACTCTGCAGTTTAAATGCAGTCACTGCTATATTATAGATTCCAATATGCTCCACCGAAGGGACGCTGGGTCATTAAGACCCGAGCGATTTTCAATAGGGACGACGACAGCATCAGAAATAAATTATGAACTCTTGATCACTAAATTGCTTTCCTACTTAAACTTCGGAAAACCTTTCTCGTTTTGTTTTCCATCAAGTCTTCGATTTTTAACTCACCAAAATCACAAAATGAGTACAGAAATGACGCTGCAAAACTATGACGTCACGCCTAGGTATTTCAAACATTTTTAGAACAAAATGTCTTTTTTGACAGATGGTAATAAGTAACTCAGATGACTAGCATTCGTCATCCCAATTGCGGGCGTGTGGAAAAATATAATATTGATAATTTCTTTTTCACATAAGTATATTTTTTTTGTATAAGTTTTTAAGTCGCTGGAGATAGACCTTTATTTATATGATTCGTTAGTGTAGTCAGCCAGTAAGCGCCGGCAAAAAATGGTACAATTCTTGACTGACTCGGTGGCTCAGTGGTTAGTGCTCTTGACTACTGATCCAAGGGTTGTGGGTTCGGTCCCCACCCAGGGCAAATATATGTGTGATAAGCAGATTCGTTTGCTCTGTGTCTGGGTGTTAAAGATCTTTATATGTATGTATTTAAACGTGTGTTAGTACGTAGACGTACATCAGTCTCTGGTTCTCATTAGTTTACTCAGGGAGGGAATCCTACTTTGGGGCCAAATGTGACTTGTGATTTGTCCCAGAATATTAATTTATTTATGTAATAAAATTATTACTTAATAAAACGGCTACGGCATCATACATTTTAGTTTACAAAAGAGAAATCCTGTTTTTTGGTTATTTCTGAGGTTGTTCTTTAAAACCAAACTATTATTTATTATATATCTGATATATAAAACACTAGCTGTTGCCCAAGGCTTCACCCCCGTGAATACCGAGACTGAGCGAGTGTTTTTGCTTATGTCCATCCTAAAATTACATTCTAACTATTAGTAAAATATATTTTTTTAAATCGGATGAGCAGTTTCGAAGATTACCTCCTACATACAAAATTACAAACTGTACCCCTTTATAATATTTGTATAGATCTAGCCTTACTATGACTTCATCGCTTCGCAGGTCCATATTTCGCATGTAAAGGCGTAAAAATTTAAACATTTTTTTTAATACAATTTTTTTGGGATTGTATGGGAGGTACCTCATTCAGGTTTTCCTGCAATAATTGAACTACTCGGTGTAATAGGCATTAGCTGTTAATATCGTCATCATCATATCAGTCGAAGGACATCCAAGGCCTTATCCACAGAGTTCCATTATAAAACCGCCTCCATGGTTAGTCCATTTGCTACACACCAGGAGGTCGCGGGTTCGATTTCCGGCGGGGTCAACTTTGTAAAACTTCGTATGTTTGGTGGTGGGGCAATTTCATAGCCCGCCTGGCTAGCTACCACCATCTTATCTAAGTCTTGCCGCCAAACATCATTGTTAACATCAATGATGTATTCCGGCTTGAAGATAAGATAGCCAGATCCCCTTGCATTGGGGAATCTTGGTAAGCCCGCTCTTCGGCATCATCGTCACTTACCACCAGGTGAGATGATGCCATATGCTTACCAATTGTGAATAAAAAAATATTTGCTTCCGTAAGGGTTCCGTTTTTGCCATTTTAGCTCCGGAACCCTAAATAAATACTGGGTCACATTAACCCCGCGTCTTCGTTCGCTTAACTTTTTACACATTGTCGCCGGGTTAACTTGACCATGTCCTTACGAAGCATTACAGCTCTCACAAGCGCGAGTGCGCAGACGCAGGCAGCCAGCACGTGCACGTCTTATTGCGGTCGAGTGACTTCGTAATACCACCGCGCATACAGAGTATATTTTCATCTTATGGATACGTTCACCCCGGTTCAATTCGCCCAGGAATCCAGACCCATGTGGCAAGTGCAACTATTAATATTTAACGATTAAACGTTCCCTCTCTCAGTCACAGACGATCCAGGCGATAATCTATGCACTCACTTAAACCATTATTGATATGGCTGGACTGAATGCGTATGGTTTCATCATCATCATATCAGCCGAAGGACATAGGCCTCCCCCAAGGATCTCCACGACGTCCGGTTCTGCGCTGCCCGCATCCAGCGGCTTCCCGCGACGTCCACCGAGTGGGAGGCCTGCCTACACTACGCTTTCCGGTGCGTGGTCGCTACTCGAGAACTTTACTGCCCCAACGGCTATCTGTTGTACGAGCAATGTGCCCCGCCCACTGCCACTTAAGTTGCCGCGTATGGTTTACATTAATAAAAGAACGGTCAAACAGTTTTAAAATCATAAGTCACGTTTAGTATCAAGTGCAAAACGGTACAATTAATCCGTGAAGCTCTTGCGCACGCGTGAGCTTTAACAGGTAGCGGGGCGCCCGCGCCGGCGACGGTAACAATGGTGGTTGCGCCGGCGGCGGGGCGTCGCACGCGCACTCAGTGCGGCCGGCACGTCGGCGTCGACATGCTGTGCCCCGCGCGTTGCTCTTGCTTCCTCTGCCGAGAACTACAATCCTGCCACGCAGCTGACACCAGGAAACCCAACAAGATGTGCGACAACTTCATCTTGAAGAAAGCGGAGGCGTGGGAGCCTATGAAGTTTATTCGTGGTGCAGCGAGAATGTCCGTCAGACATTGGCAGAATAAGGAGCCCTTGAACACACCGAAGAACCGTATCGCGACGCATAAGTCGACGAGCTGTGAGCAGTTGTATCCGCATCCGTCTGAAGACGACATGGGTCCATTCGGGATCCGCCGCGCTCCGAGCACTGATAGAGTCAAAGCTGAAAAACAGCCTCTATTCAAGATCCTCGGCAACACTCGCTCAAAGAAGACAAACAACAGCGATGCATCAGAGCTAAAAGGACGTCGCAGCGTCCTGAATTTTAGAAAAAATGATATGCCAATCGCCAAATACGTTCATGAAAAATATGTGCCTCTACCACAAACATCTGAGAAGATAGACCCAGATGAGCACATCTATAGTGAACCAAGATCATGGAATACTCAGTACGATGACTGCTGCCGCCCGCCGGTGTACCAAAGTGTTGAGAAGAAGAAAGATGAGGTCAAGGGATCGATATCTGAAAAAAAGATTTACAGCAATCGACCGCCCTGTTATGAGGAGCTAGCGCAAAGACTATCACAGGAGAAAAATAAAAGATCCAATCAACCAGTCACAGAAAGTGGTTTAGCAAACAAAATAACACAAAACAATAACAAAGTTGTTATCTACTTTGGAGACTCTATTATACGTAAGCATGAGAAAAAAGAAGACCCTCAACCAAAGGAAGAGACACCTCAAAAAGGAGAAGCTATTTATGCTAACAGACTATTAGAGGAAACTGGCAACCTAGGACTAAATAGAGAAGTAGACAAAGGAGGAACACAGTTAGTTTCAGAAGTAGAAGTACCCGAAGCTATTTATTCTGAAATCAAAACAGAAGACACAAAGAACACTTCTGAAGTAATAACTATTAATGATGCAACTTATAAGAAGGACGTATTCGGGACCATGGGTTCAGATGGGTTTCTTATAGTGGAGTTCGAGGGTAACTTTGAAAGGGCTCGTCAGTTGGTAGAACTGGTGCATTCTGGTAGTGGTGCTGATCATCACGAAGCCACAGTGCTGGATGAAGATGATCTCTTTGACTGGAGCTTCATCCAAAACTGGAGGAAACGGTTAGTGGTACTGTTTTAAGATACTGTTATTTCACTTTATGACCTTAGACGCTGGCCTGGATTCCATGAGCGAGCATTGTTTTATGATTAAGATTTTTATTGAGGAAGCAGATTTCATGAAATACATTTTTTTAACTAGCCTATATCAAACTGGAATTAAATGTTTGTATGTATGTATATCAAATAGGAGTAATCACGGGTCAAGACTCATAAAGACACACGTTTTGCTAGCGACTTTTTCGTCTTACTATTAATATTAAAAAAGCTGTTAATGAAATCATCATACTACCCTAATGACGTCCACTGCTGGACAAACGTCTTCCTCAAGGATTTTCAAAACTACTGGGTCCTGCACTGCCCACATCCAGTGGCTTTCCGAGACCTTTACCAGGTTGTCGGTCGGAGTGGTAGGCCTGCCTACGCTATATCTTAAAGTGATTATCGACAAGAAGAAAATTATGTTTAATGTCCGATTGGAGTAACGAAATTAGCTTTAATATAATTAGTAATCACGTATCAATATGTTCTCTTGGTGAATAATTATTTACTAGTAATGAAAGCCTCATTGTGCGACAAATACTGTTTAACTCTTGACAGCAAAAAAATTACGTATTAATCGACCATCCATTTTTGCGTCTTTAATAAATCTATAATTAATATATCGAAGGCCAAGATCCATTTTGGGCAACTGAGTCAGCGAATTAGTAGTATAAACAGTACTACTAATGCCGATAAAAAAGCTGTTTTTTTATCCACAATTGTTGAACTCTTGGCATCATCTTACCTGATGGTAAGTGATGATGATGTTCCCGTCCAACGCAATGGGGAACTGGCTATCTTATCTTCAGGCCGGAACACATTAACAATGTTAACATTGATTTTTGACGGCAAGACTTAGATTAGATGGTGGTAGCTAGCCAGGCGGGCTTAGAAAATGCCCTTCCACCAACCAAACCGTGTCTTACTAACTCCGCCGGGAATCGAACCCGCGACCTCCTGATCAAAGCTAATGGACTTAACCATTACACCACGGAGGCGGTTAAACAGTTCTACCACAGATTAGGTAATAGTAGCACAACTTTACATAAATTAAACCGTACAACTTCCCTTCAACTCATCTGGGAAAATGTCGCTACAACAAGAACTATTGTAATCGCACGCGTTACATAAAGATGATGGCCACAAAGAAACGGCGGGAAGACACAAGCTTTAATTACACAGCGCTTCCCGTGATTACGATCGGCTGGTCGTCGACCCCGTGCGAGCATTGCCGTCCTACCTACTACCGTCTTATTCATTATCTATTACCATTTGTTAAATAACATCTTCTAACACAGTGAAATTAATCGCTAAGATACAAATTTCAATAATTTTGAAAAAAATACGACTTCAAACAGGAAACTAAGGTTCCCTCGATTTCTCTCGGATGCCATCATTAGATCCAAGTTTCCTTATCGTGGTACCACCCTTGGGATATCTCCTTTCAAACAAAAAAAGAATCATCAAAATCGGTTCATAAACAACGAAGTTGCCCGAAGTAATGATGATGACGGTCGAATTGAGACACCTCCTCCTTTTTTTGAAGTCGGTTAAAAATCAACAAGAATGTTCTCCTATAATTTTCATTCGTAGCTCATTTAAAATTTAACATGTTCACAATTTAAAATGTTCACTTAGATAGATAGATAGATAGATAAACCGTTTATTCACCGACAAGGCACAAAAAAAACAATAAGTAAAAGGTTGGTAACAATAAAGTAAAAAAAAGAAGATTACATCACTAAGACTAACTTATAGCTACTTACTAATAAATACAATGAAATTGCAGTAAGTGGCAGGCCAGTGAACAGGTCCTGGCTCAGCATATGTTATAGGTGAATGCCCATAACGCTGATATTCTGCCAGGACCCTTACCATACCAGTCTCTGTACCGTGACAGTATACTAAATCATAAAAATATTAAATCATAAAAATTATAAATTTAACATGTTCACAATTTTACATAATTGTTGCGCCAGTCGATGAATGTCTCCGTCGTCAGTTTTTGCCCGACTGCAAAGAAAGGTTATGTTTTCGTGCTTATCTGTGTTGGTGGATTCCATATTCTCTCGTAGCGTCAAAACGTCTGGAATCTAGATATATTTTGGAGTGCAAGGGTTCGTAAGATTTGTCTTTGTCCTGAGTGTCATATAATTAAATAAGTAGTTGGGTTTCTAGTTAGTGTTAGTAAGCTATGTTGTACTAATATATATACTGTGGTTGTACCTTGTACTTACCTGAGAGTACCTACTTAATTTATGATGTTACTTACCAGATTACAGCAAAATCAACTTTTCATCTCGCCACAAAGTTTATTAAACAGCATGAGGTTTGAGTAAATTACGTGTCAGTTGCGTAACATACATATAATAAAGAATTTGTGTTCTGTAATTATTTTCACTTTCTTTACCACTGTGCAGCGTTGCTGACTGTTCAATCTTTAGATTACTGAGTATGAACATAAGCGTATAATCCTTATTATAATAATATTATAAATGTGAAAATGTGTTTGTTTGTTTGTTACCTTTTCACGCTTCAACGCCTTGACGAATCTTAATGAAAGGTCATTGGGCAAAATCTGACCCGGTTAACTAAAGTTATCCTACAAAAACCAAATTAGTTTTAAATTGTGTAGTATTAACCCACATTTCATTACAAATATTTTTTTCTTTTTTAAACCATGGGAATAAAATGTAAAAAAAATATATAAATGCGTAAATAAAACAATTTTAGTGAAGCACAAATCGATGGAGCCTCTTGCTAGTGAAAAGCAAAGTTGAAAAAATCGATGGAGCCTCTTGCTAGGGAGGAGCAGAGTTGAAAAAATAGATGGAGCCTCTTGCTAGTAAAAAGCAGAGTTGAAAAAATGGATGAAGCCTCTTGCTAGTGAAGACCAGAGTTAAAAAAATAGATGAAGCCTCTTGCTAGTGAAAAGCAGAGTTGAAAAAATGGATGAAGCCTCTTGCTAGTGAAGACCAGAAATAAAAAAATCGATGGAGCCTATTGCTAGTGAAAAGTAGAGTTGTACAAATCGATGGAGCCTCTTGCTAGTAAAGACCAGAGTTGAAAAAATCGATGCAGCCTCTTGTAAATGAAGAGCAGAGTAAAAAGAAATGATGGAGCCTCTTGCTAGTGAAGACCAGAGTTAAAAAAATCGATGAAGCCTCTTGCTAGTGAAAAGCAGAGTTGAAAAAATGGATGAAGCCTCTTGCTAGTGAAGACCAGAAATAAAAAAATGGATGAAGCCTCTTGCTAGTGAAGACCAGAAATAAAAAAATCGATGGAGCCTATTGCTAGTGAAAAGCAGAGTTGTACAAATCGATGGAGCCTCTTGCTAGTAAAGACCAGAGTTGAAAAAATCGATGCAGCCTCTTGTAAATGAAGAGCAGAGTAAAAAGAAGTGATGGAGCCTCTTGCTAGTAAAGACCAGAGTTGAAAAAATCGATGGAACCTCTTGTTAATGAAAAGCAGAGTTAAAAAAATCGATGGAGCCTCTTGCTAGTAGAGTACGGCGTTGACAAAATAAATGGAGCCTCTTGCTAGTGAAGAGCAGAGTTGAAAAAAAAGATGGAGCCTCTTGCTAGTAAAAAGCAGAGTTGAAAAAATCGATGAAGCTTCTTGTTGATGGACAGCAGAGTGAAAAAAAGCGATGGCGCCTCTTGCTAGTGAAGAGCAGAGTTTAAAAAATCGATGAAGCCTCTTGCTAGGGAGGAGCAGAAATGAAAAAATAGATGGAGCCTCTTTTTTTTCAACTCTGCTCTTCACTAGCAAGAGGCTCCATTTATTTTGTCAACTCCGTACTCTACTAGCAAGAGGCTCCATCGATTTTTTTAACTCTGCTTTTCATTAACAAGAGGCTCCATCGATTTTTTCAACTCTGGTCTTTACTAGCAAGAGGCTCCATCACTTCTTTTTACTCTGCTCTTCATTAGCAAGAGGCTCCATCGATTTTTTCAACTCTGGTCTTTACTAGCAAGAGGCTCCATCGATTTTTTTAACTTTGCTTTTCACTAGCAAGAGGCTCCATCGATTTGTACAACTCTGCTTTTCAGTAGCAATAGGCTCCATCGATTTTTTCAACTCTGGTCCTTACTAGCAAGAGGCTCCATCTATTTTTTCAACTCTGCTCCTCACTAGCAAGAGGCTCCATCTATTTTTTTAACTCTGCTCCTCACTAGCAAGAGGCTCCTTCGATTTTTTCAACTCTGCTCTTCACTAGCAAGAGGCTTCATCCATTTTTTCAACTTTACTTTTCACTAGCAAGAGGCTCCATCGATTTGTACAACTCTGCTTTTCACTAGCAATAGGCTCCATCTATTTTTTTTACCTCAAGAACGTTTAAGGACGTTCTGTCACGTTGCTAACACGAAAGTTTTAACCTCAATATTATATTTTTCTTTTTTAAGCTTTTGGCTTGAATCCCATTAACTACGTTAATGCGACATATATATTCGTGAACTAGAGACGTTTATCTAAACATCCTACCTAATTTTTTTTCTGTAGGCCGTGGGTATAGGTTTCATACTATGCTGCCCATTGACCTTTGGCATGCAGGTAGCCTGTGTCACAAGAAAGGACAAAGGCTACTTTTTATTCCGTGAAAATAGCATAGCCCGATGCAATTCCCGAGGGAACTGAAAATATTATACTCTTTTTTGGTTAATTTCTTTAATATCGCAACGGAACAATGTATTGTGTGATTTTTTGCACAGAGATGGTTGAGGGGGTGGGAAATGACAAGATTTACTAATAAACATATCCTGAGAAAATACATGTCCACGCTCGCGAGCCGCTTCCGGCTCGCGCACCGCGCACCCTCTAAGTCAGTCACAAAACGATGTCCACGCGGGCGTAGCCGCGGGCAAAAGCTAGTATTATAATAAGACAAGATATTAAAAAAAACCGGCCAAGTGCGAGTCAGAACCGCACACATAGGGTTCCGTACCATCATACTAGATGGCGCTAGTTTCATGTTTCAAAAACCATCACACTAGATGGCGCTAGTTTCTTTATGTTTAAAAAACACGTGTTTTGTATGGAGACCCTCCTTAATTTGTTACCTGTTTCTAATTTTTGGTATTTGTTTATTTATTTATCTATTTACACTTATAGAGGCGGAGGCTTAGTAATAGGGTCCCGTTTTCATCCTTTGGGTACGGAACCCTAAAAACATGTTATTATTATTATAACAGCTCATATACGTCCCCACCGAGGGGCTCGAGCCTACCCTGAATCAGGGCGATTAGGCCTTAGTCGACCACGCGGGCCCAGTGCGGGTTGGTCGACTTCACACACAACCTTCGAGTTTCTTCGCAGGCGTGTGCAGGTTTCCTCACGATGTTTTCCTTCACCGTTAAAGCAATCGGTAAGTCGTATGTACGTAAGTATTTGAAAAACTCATTGGTACATTGGCCGTCCAGATTTGAACCCGGTACCTCTGGTTAGATGGACCGAGTCGTTACCGGTTGAGCCACCGACGCTTTTTTATTTTCTATTACAAACATTTTCTATTAATTAGGTATGCAGATACTCGTATTATTAACTTATTAAAAATGAAAAAAAAAACGAAACAACCAGCACCTCGTAGATGTAAATGACTCCATATTTTTGTTTCCCTTCTTTTTTTTAAACCTACCTACCTATCACAGCGGACATGACATCGCACACAATTTTAATGTCTATAGCGATTTCTTTTGTAACACCAACAAAAATACATGAAGGACGGTCAAGGACACACCATAGCAAATTTCTCTCTTGACACTTCCGACCATATTTCAATAGAGCAAAGTTCAAATTTGCCAGCAGGTAACTGTACCAGTACTACGGTCGGTTACGCTGTATTGTGTTCATGCATGGGTGACAATTATTACGCTCGCCGGACTACGGACTTCAGCCTCTACGGTTTAGTCAAATTATATAATATACTAGCTGTCCCGGTACACTACACTACACTACACTACCCTACACTACACTACCCTACACTACACTACACTACCCTACCCTACATACACTACACTACACTACCCTACACTACCCTCTACACTACACTACACTACCCAACCCTGCCCTACCCTACCCTACACTACCCTACCCTAAAAAAATGATGTTGGCCGATTCTCAGACCTACTTAATATGCTCACAAAATTTCATGAGAATCGGTCAAGCCGTTTCGGAGGAGTACGGGAACGAACATTGTGACACGAGAATTATATATATAAGATTAGTACTGACATACAGTATGGACACTCCCTGCCGCTTTCTAAATTGCGACCTCGCCTCCTCGTCACCCAGATTGATACAGATTGGTAACAGTTTGGTTGTCGAACGTATAGGATTTCGCCGCCATTTTGTTTGTTCCGTCATTCCTTTTTTGAAATGTCATTTCTGGCCCGTTGTATGAAGTGTCCAGGGTGGGAGGGTTTAGTCAAATTATATGTACTAACATGCAGTGTGGTCACTCCCTGTCGCTCTCTAGATTGCGACCTCACCCCCCTCGTCACCCACATTGACACAGATTGGTTATAGTTTGGTTCTCGAACGTATGTGATTTCGCCGTAATTTTGTTTGCTCCGTCATTTGTTTTTAGAAATGAGAATTCACGACCGTTGTATGCAGTGTCTGGGGTGTGGTTTCTTTAACCAGTTCCCGGTCCTACTCGCTCTCGTAGTTCCATGTCTTTTTCTGCGCATGCTTAGCTCATCGTGTTCTAACTTGAAGATAAGATAGCCAGTTTCCCCATTGCGTTGGGGAATCTTGGTAAGCCCGCTTCCATCTTCGGCATCATCGTCATTTACCATCAGGTGAAATGATGCCAAGGGCTTACCAAATGTGGATTTAAAAAAAGCTGACTGATAAACTTGATAACTTTTTACCCGACTGTCTCAGAAGGAGTATGTACCTATGTATTTAGATTTCTATGTTCCCTGCTACAGCCTGCACGCCTTGAACGATTTTAACTCGTATCGTTTGATTCGTCTTGATCCCGTGAGCCCGTGAGCCCGTGAGTGACGAAGGATACATTCTTACCTGACTGGCAAAAAAGAAGGGTTAATTTTTAATAAATACCTTAAGTTATTTATTCGTTTATCTCTAATCCCAGTCATACCTAGCTTTATTTTTGTCGTTTTCTGCAATCATAAGTACCGTACACATGATGACAGGAAGGAACCCTTATAAAATCACTTATGTATCTGTCTGTCCGTCCGTATGTCAATTTTCTCCGAAAATACTTGATAAAAAAAGTTTAAATTTGGTACATAATAGAATACAGTGGTTCTCTTAAAACCTAATCTAGAATCTAATTTTTATTTTATTTTATAAGATAACCTTGTGACGCGGTAGCGCGGCAACGCGTTGCTGATATTCGTTCTCCTTTCATTCGACCTATTTCATTTCATCTATTTGTTCTATTACGCATGCGCTGGCACAAAACAATCCATGTGTCACAATTTTAGTAAAGTGTATGATGAAAAAATTCATTTTATCATTCACCATCATCGCTCAATATAAAATTAATTTAAATTACCTATCTTAAACTTACTCTCTCTTAAAAGACCCGTTTTGGGTCTTATTTTTGACATTAAATTCATATGTAAGCACGTACGGTATGTCACCTACGCCCTACCTACCCTACCGTACCTACCCGTCGTGCTACAACCTAAATAACAATCCATAAGTTTTAATGTACAACGAAAAACGGAAAAGTAAGGAGTTTTTTCACGTGAGCACACCCTGGACACTTCATACAAAGGGGCCAGAAATGACATTTCAAAACACTAATATGGGAAAAAACAAAATGGCGGCGAAATCTCAATCTGTATCAATCTGGGTGACGTCGCAATCTAGAGAGCGGCAGGGAGTGTCCATACTGTATGTTAGTACTAATATCAATGACTTATATATTACTGGCGTACAAATCTGTGACTAATATATATACTTTGACGTGAGTTCAACACACACTCGATCGGTTTTTTATGCGTATTATATTACCAATGTTACCAATTAATTTAAACCGACCGCTATTTTTCGACATCACATTTATACTACGAGTAAGAGTTCATACAGTCATAACCGTCGCCTCTAATGACATCCCTTTTACGGATATCCGGGAAAGTGATGTTCACTTCACTGTCTCAGCCTCTCATGCGTCTTACTCGTAATAACGTCTCTGTTTCCCGCCACGTGATCTCAATCTTCGTCCACACCGCGCATTACACAACCACATAATTATAACTTTATTACTACACTAGGTACTGACTGACTGCTATGTTTGTTTGTTTGTTTCATTGTTATTATTACCTACATACTTACTCTGAGGTTATTATATTTATTGTTGGAGTTTACTCCTTAATAATCGATTTTCATGTATAAGCCGTCCGTTTCCCACCTTACTACCAGACCTTACTACCAGTAGTAAAGGGGGCAAATTTTATCACCCACCTTACAACCAACGCTTGCAGTAGTAAGGTCGGGGTTTTTTATTCACCCTCCTTACTACCAGGTAACCCGACTCTAATCTCCTTACATTCACTGTAAGTAAACGACAAAAAAGAAAATTGGAAAATAAAAATACAGACGAGTGACGTTTCGAAATTGGCTATTTATATATTTCATTTGCATTTCATGTGAGTAAAATAATACTTAGTTATGAAGGTGATTTGTGGACTAGATTTCTAATTTATCCGGCATTATGGACACAGTGGAGGATATAAAATACATACGTAGAAATGGTGGTAATGTCATGCTTGCTGAGGGTCATCAATATTATCAATTAAAAGTATACAAATGTGGTTCTGTTATCTGGCGATGTAAATCATATCATACAAAAATAAAGTGTTTCGGAAGTGTTACATTAAAAGTGAGAAAACTCTATTAATTATTTTATAAAAAGAGTCCTGACTCGCTTATAGTTAATTTTAACGAGAATCCGATTAACGTCTTATCGAGGTTCGGAATAGGTGCGGCCTCAATTTTCATTGTGTAGCGCGCAAAGCTTACTGTAGCTTGTGTATTCTCATGTCACAGTGTTAGTTGCTTTACTCGTCCGAAACAGCTGGATGGATTTCCATGAAATTTTCTGTGTATATTCGGTATATATAATTCTCGTGTCACAGTGTTAGTTGCTATACTCGTCCGAAACAACTGGATGGATTTCCATGAAATTTTCTGTGTATATTCGGTAGGTCTGAGAATAGGTATAGAAAATTTTTCACAGGGATCTGAGCGGACAAAGCCGCGGGAAATAGCTAGTTGTTATATATTTTATTTACCACATGATAGCGCGTGGCCTTGTTCTAACGGATCAGTACCTATATATTTTATTTTGGATGACAGCTTTCAAATTTAAAACAGCCACAAATCTGAAACTATTGATCCGGGACTACTAGTTTCATGCGAGAAATTTTAGCTCTTCGAGATCTTCATTTTGGATGACGGTGGTCTTAACGCTATAATTCGGAAAGTATTGATCATCGTACTAACGAAAAGCTAAACTTCTAACAACACCATTTTTTATTTACGTTAATTATTGCATTTTTTTGTAGGATAACAAAATATTGAAGAAAATGCCACATGTTTGTGAAGCAGATTTTGCTGGAAATAAAATAGCTGTTTCATACCGAAGTTACTCAAAAAAGCAATGAAAAAACTACAGGATGATGGTATCCACCTAATCGCAAATATACCATCGTTTTCTAGTGTACAGCATTCTCTTTATGACTAAAGTAGATATTATAAATGATGGTTATATCCGCAACATTCAAATACAATTAATCAATGAAAAAATTTCTGTAGGATACGCTCTTGAAAAACTCCGTTAATATGCAATTTAAAAGCAATAAGAGAAAGGCAGTTTTAATAGGTCTCTGTGTAGTAGTAGCGTATTGTAGTAGTAGCGACATTTTGAACACGCTTTTATTAGCTTCACCTGTATGTTTGTATGTAACCGACTCCTTTGGCTCGATTTTGACCCACTTTAAACGGACAGATGTAATTCAAACTTTGTAGACTTATCAAAAATCAGCGACAATATAATAATTTCATAAGTTTGAACTAAAAAATAGAGTTTAAAACACTTAAATTTTAAAGTACATCAGACTAAAAAGTAAACATCAATTAGTTTGAAAAACACGCTTTTAGTAGTTATCTTCTTTACGTTAAGTAGTTATCTTGGATGTCCGCCATATTGGATTTAAGTCACGTGACTATTTTTTCGTATTCCTGACAGCAAACCCTTTCATTTGATACCCATATCGTGGGGGTGCATTTCAAATAGCATGTCCGCCATCTTGAACGTCCGCCATATTGGATTTAAGTCACGTGACTATTTTTTTCGTATTCCTGTCAGCAAACCCTTTCATTTGATACCCATATCATGGGGGTGGATTTCAAACAGCCAGTCCGCCATCTTGGGGAGGCCGCCATATTGGATTTGTAATGACGTTTCTTAGCTAGTCATGCATTGTCATCAGAACTCAGAGCGTGTGCAAAATTTCATTCTAATCGAAGACCGGAAAGTGGGTCAAATTAAGATTCCAAGATTTTCTTACATACATATTATAATTACAAGTGAAGCTAATGAAAGCGTGCTAAAAATAATTCTTAATATAAGTTGAAAATATTAATTAACAAAAAATACTCGTATGTAAAAAAGTGTGGGTTGCTCGATAGACGAAATAATGGCACAGAGCGCCCCACGCTTTTTCACAATAATAATAGTTTTTTGTGAATAATTATTTTCAACTTATATTAAGAATTATTTTTTACTTTTTAGTCTGATGTACTTTAAAAGCGTGTTTCTCTAACTCTATTTATATTTTAACAGTAATATGAAGATTTTTTTGTTAAACATTAAACAAATGGAAGTTTAACTTCGTTATTTTTTTGGAAAAAGTTTGTTGTCAGTTTATGTAAGAAGATTAGAGTAGAATTACATAGTAGTAAGGAGGGTAAATAAAACCCCCACCATACTACTGCAAGCGTTGGTTGTAAGGTGGGTAATAAAATTTGTCCCCTTTACTACTGGTAGTAAGGTCTGGTAGTAAGGTGGGAAACGGACGGTATAAGCCCGGGGCAAAGTATATATATTAGTATACTTAACATACAGTATGGACACGCCCTGCCGCTCTCTAGATTGCAACCTCACCCCGTCGTCACACAGATTGCTACAGATTGGTAACAGTTTGGTTGTCGAACGTATAGGATTTCGTCGCCGTTTTGTTTGTTCCGTCTTCCTTTTTTGAAATATCATTTCTAGCCCGTTGTATGAAGTGTCCAGGGTGTGCACGGGGTATGAAAATTTATGGGGAGTAAAATCAGACGTTATGAGTTATGCTTTAGTTGTATAGTATAGTTATTAATTTTAGTTACTGGATCGATTGCTTCCAAAATCGATATCTGAGGGCCCCTGAGGTCCCTAATCACGAATCCTTTGTCAGAATTGAAAAAAGTGGCCACCATTTTGAATATCTGAGGGTCCCTGAAGTACCTAATCACGAATCCGTTGTCAGAATTGAAAAAATTGGCCGCCATCTCCCAGCAGATTTATAATCGTTAGTAAGGAGTAAACTCCAGTCGTGCGTCGGAGCTGACACACACACCTTTTTATTATTTTAAGGGGAAAAACATTTTACTTTTTACGCCCCCTATTATTTTGGCCTTTGCGTGATCTTGAGCCTCCTTATGAGGCCCATAAAGTAAATGGTCTTTATTCTTTGCCCATAGTAAGCGTCTCAGTCTCGTCAATGTCTCAGTTCCATATGTCATCACTGGCAACACACACTGTTCAAAGACCTTAGTCTTGAGACACTGAGGTATTTGGGACGTGAAGATATTGCGAAGCTTCCCGAACTTTGGAGCAATGGCAATGGAGCTTATAATGATCGGAAGTTCCCTACGCGATCGAATCAGAAATAAAGCGATCCGTAGGATAACCAAAGTAACCGGAATAGCTCACAGAATCGCTAAACTGAAGTGGCAGTGGACAGGGCACATAGCTCGTAGAAGATATGGCTGTTGGGATAGTAAAGTTCTCGAGTAGTGACCGCGCACCGGAAGACGTGGCATAGGCAGGCCTTCCACTCGTTGGACCGATGACCTGGTAAAGGTCGCGCGCGGGATGCCGCTGGATGCGGGCAGCGCAGGACCGATCGTCATGGAAATCCTTGAGGGAGGCCTATGTCCAGCAGTGGACATCTTTCGGCTGATATGATGATATATGAGGTTCTCAAGTCGATGCGTATATTTTTTTATATATGACCCTCAGAGCAAATATTCTTAATGACCACGCATAACTTTTTACAGAGTAGTCCGATTTTGATATAATTTTTTTTATTCGAAAGGGTATACCCCGAAGTCTCATATAATTTTGGAAAAAAATCTAACCCTAAGGGTAGGAAAACAGGGGATGATTGATTGTTCAATCACTGATTGAAATGTATGACCAATTGCACACGCATAACTTTTTACAGAGTAATCCGATTACGATAACTCTTTTTTATTTCGAAGATCAGCACCCATCAGTATATTTTATTTTTAAAAACAAAAACGGGTCAAGTGCCACTCGGGGCCATACAAACAGGGTTCCGCACCAAAACTTTAACTATCAACACTACAAGTCCAAAACCAAAACTTTAACTATCAACTCAACAAGTCCAAAACCAAAACTTTAACTATCAACACAACAAGTACAAAACCAAAACTTTAACTATCAACTCAACAAGTCCAAAACCAAAACTTTAACTATCAACTCAACAAGCCCAAAACCAAAACTTTAACTATCAACACAACAAGTACAAAACCAAAACTTTAACTATCAACTCAACAAGTCCAAAACCAAAACTTTAACTATCAACTCAACAAGTCCAAAACCAAAACTTTAACTATCAACACTACAAGTCCAAAACCAAAACTTTAACTATCAACACTACAAGTCCAAAACCAAAACTTTAACTATCCACTCAACAAGTTCAAAACCAAAACTTTAACTATCAACACTACAAGTCCAAAACCAAAACTTTAACTATCCACTCAACAAGTCCAAAACCAAAACTTTAACTATAAACACAACAAGTCCTCTCAATACAAGCTTTGTAAAAAAAAAGTTTTGCCAACTATATCGCGTGACATATCAAACGAAAGGGCTTGTTTTGAGAATCTCAAGTAATCATCTTATTGTTGATGATGTTCCTTAAAGTCAAAAGCTATTAGAAACACGATTGAGCAGTTTTGGCTCGATAGAAAAAAAATCCAAAGATAGGTTACACCGTTACTTTCAACTCTAGTTATGACTATAATTGAAGTATAAATTTAAAAAAATATACAACAATATTTGTCATAGTGAAGCCGCGGGAAACAGCTAGTTATTAATAAGAGAGTACATACGTTACAATCCAGAGTCGTTTACGAAAGGCAAAGAATAAAGACTATTTTCCTTATGCTGCATTAGAGAAACTACTTAAATTAACGTGTACTGTATTATTTATAATAATACTAGCTTTTTCCCGCGGCTTCATCGACGTGGACATCGTTTTAATGACTGTCTTTAAGGGTGATTAGTAAATTATGTCGTTTCCCACCTACTCAACCATCTCTGTGCAAAAAATCACAACAATCGAGTATTTTTTCAGTTCCCTCAGAACTGCATCAGATTGTGCTATTTTCCCGGGATAAAAAGTAGCCTATGTCCTTCCCCGTGACACAGGCTACCTGCATGCCAAATTTCATAAAGATTGGTCAAGGCGTTGAAGCGTGAAAAGGTAACAAACAAACAAACACATTTTCACATTTATAATATTATAGTAAGGCTTTATGTATTAATCTTCGAGTCTATGACTTCTAGTTAGTCTGCCTATTAGTAAATTGAAAACATTTATTTGTTGCGCTACCATGGAGTATGTGTGTAACATTTTGAAATGAAGTGAATTATTTTTTATTGATTTCTTTATGTATTTAACAGTCACCAAGTATTGTTAACTCGATTTGAGTATTAAGTTTAAGTAAAACATATGACCGTTGGGGTAGCAAAGTTCTCGAGTGGCGACCGCGCACCGGAAGACGTAGCGTAGGAAAGACGCGGTGGACTGACGGCCTGGTGAAGATCGCGGGAAGCCGCTGGATGCGGGTAGCGCAGGACCGGTCATCGTGGAGATCCTTGGAGGAGGCCTTTGTCTAGCAGTGGACGTTTTTCGGCTGTTATGATGATTAAGTATTTAACGTTGTGTATTTCTTTCTACGTTTTGTTTTCCAAGCGATGTGTGTAAATGTGTTCTTAACGTAACGTTACGATAAGTATCTGCCGTTTGCTTAACTTTTTCTTGTACTTCTTTAGGACTTTCAATATGAAGATTGAAGATATTATTTCACGCTAAAGCATCCATTTCCACGACGAGCGCTCCTGCGCTGCCCGCACCCAGCGGCTTCCCGTAACCTTCACCAGGTCGTCCTCCAACGGCATTAGCATTCGAGCAGCGCAGGACCGGTCGTCGTGAAAATCCTTATTAGTACTAACATACAGTATATACACTCCCTGCCGCTCTCTAGGTTACGACCGCACCTCCTCGTCACCCAGATTGATACAGATTGGTTACAGTTTGGTTTTTGAACGTATGGGATTTCGCCCTGATTTTGTTTGCTCCGTCATTTGTTTTTAGAAATGTCATTTCACGACCATTTGTATGCAGTGTCCGGGATTTGCCTAAGGGGGAGGCCTTTGTCCAGCAGTGGACGTCTTTCGACTGATATGACGAAAGCTTCCATAGTCAATCATATCACATCCTCAAACCTCAAGCGATTGACAGTATACATCAGATTCGTATATCCCATAGGAATCAGACAATAAGTTTCTCATCAGCTGACGACTTGTAGTGGTATAGATAGACAATCGCGTAACGGGCTACAAAATACCGGTAACGAACTGACGGCCCGCGTGGCTACGGGTCAAGCCGTGACGGAGTTAAGCCGGCCGCGCCGAAGCCAATCGGCTGTAATGTACCCACCCAATAGTTCGCCTCCAAACTATCACACTTCCTGAATTGAAACGGTTTTGTCTTAAGAGGATTGTGAAGTTGCGACTTTACATACAAACGGCGTTAGCGATTTTCATCTCTTAAGTGTTAACCGATTTTGATCAGTTTTTGATAGGTTGTCAGTCAGAAAAAAAAACCAAGGCTTATCATAACTATCATTATCATATCAGCCGAAAAACGTCCAGTGCTGGACAAAAGGATTTCCACGACGACCGGTTCAGCGCTAACACGTTATTATCAGGTTTAAATTACTAATTATAAAACAAAAAATGGCCGAAATTAGTTTTGTATGAAAACACATGAACGACAATAAAATTAAACTTATTAACTTTATAGAAAAAAAACGTACAAGCCTAGCTTTAGTTCTGACTGACAATCTGTCACAAATAGGTTCAAATCGGTTAACATTTAAGAGGTGAAAATCGTTATCGCCGTTTGTATGAAAAGTCGCAGCTTCACAACCCTCTTAATGTTTGCAGGTTGAAACGTGTACATTTTGATTTGTAAAAACTATGTCAGAGACCTCTTAGTGGAACATGTAATATAATCTTAGAATTGAAGTAGAGGCGAAAAGACATAACCATTCTAGTATTTTAGGGTTCTATGTAAGACTATTACTAAGCCTCCGCTGTCCGAAAATCTGTTGTACAGCCCGTATTTCAGCAACCGTAAAAGACAGTTGAAATGTTGACAGAGTGTGTATTTATATTGCGACTAAAACAATAAATAATAAAAATTGTATAGGGCCCCATACAATAAACGTGATTTTGTGACTTTTTTTATCTTATACGATGGCTCAGACAGAACCCTTCAAGTGCGAGTCCGACTCGCACTTGGCCGGTGTTTTTTTAAATATAAATACAATCTTAGTTTCGACATGAGTGGCGCTTTCTCGCTTTAATGTTTGTGCGGGTGATGGATGACTCATCATCCGGATTCAAGTCGTTCCCTTCCCTCTAATATGGTCGAGGAGAGCGATGAAGACTTTCGCGTTGTACTGTCCGTGTGAAGTAGTGTAGATAGTGGTTCTCTTCCACGAGGCACTCGCCTTGCAGAATACCGGGACAAGCGTCTTGGCGGCAAGACCTGCCGCAACGGGTCCTTGTCTTCACCTTATGGTGTTGGCAGGAATAGCGGCCCTCACTGTATGCCCAAGGGTAGGAAAGTGGGGACGCTATATCGTAAACCTGGTAGTTTAGCGTATCTGGTAGATATACGAGAGGAAATGTGTCCGTGTGAACTGGCCTACTCTTTTATAATATGTATACGGCAATACTTAATGTAGATTCGATATTTTTAATGTAATCTTCTGTCATAATGTTTTATGTTTTATGACATTATTTGTTTTAAATCATTGACTTTTTTATGATGTTAGCTTAATTTAGATATTTTTAGAGCACCCATGAAGCCGGGTTTTTTACTTGACAAAAAGGAGGGTATGGTATTTTGGCTGAGCCTGTAAGCTAAATGGCTTGATGGATTTGGAGTGCGAGGTATCTTAATTAATCTTGATCCCGTGAGGGACATTGAATCATATGTCTTTTTTCATAATCATAATATATATTTTTATCCGAGTGCCCAATAAATTGGAGTAATGTTTTTATGCAGTTGGATTTATTAATTTTTATTAACTTGGTCATTCACCTCAAGAAATCGCCATTGTTCCATTAGGGAAAAAATACTCATTTTGATTTGAAAACCTGGTTGTGGTGTAGGCTATAAACATAAGATCAGGAGGTCGCGGGTTCGATTCCCGGCGGAGTGTAACTTTGCAAGAGGCGGTTTGGTTGGTGGAAGAGCATTTTCTAAGCCCGCCTGGCTAGCTACCACCATCTTATTTAAGTCTTGCCGCGAAACATCAATGCTAACAACAATGATGTGTTCCGGCTTGAAGATAAGATAGCCAGTTCCCGATTGTGTTGGGGAATCTTGATATGCTCGCTTCCATCTTCGGCATCATCGTCGCTTACCATCAGGTGAGATGATGCCAAGAGCTTACCAACTGTGAATTGAATAAAAAAAGAGTTTTTGCAGCAATTCCTCATTTCAGGAAAATTAAAGAAAATTTCTATAGGTAGGTATTCAATAAAATTACCCCACTAGACCACTAAGAAATTCTTCTTCTTCGTTCCATTCATTGGTAACTAAAAACCGGCCAAGTGCGAGTCAGAACCGCACACATAGGGTTCCGTACCATCATACTAGATGGCGCTAGTACAAAGGGTTCCGTACCATCATACTAGATGGCGCTAGTACAAAGGGTTCCGTACCATCATACTAGATGGCGCTAGTACAAAGGGTTCCGTACCATCATACTAGATGGCGCTAGTACAAAGGGTTCCGTACCATCATACTAGATGGCGCTAGTACAAAGGGTTCCGTACCATCAAACTAGATGGCGCTAGTACAAAGGGTTCCGTACCATCATACTAGATGGCGCTAGTACAAAGGGTTCCGTACCATCATACTAGATGGCGCTAGTACAAAGGGTTCCGTACCATCATACTAGATGGCGCTAGTACAAAGGGTTCCGTACCATCATACTAGATGGCGCTAGTACAAAGGGTTCCGTACCATCATACTAGATGGCGCTAGTACAAAGGGTTCCGTACCATCATACTAGATGACGCTAGTACAAAGGGTTCCGTACCATCATACTAGATGGCGCTAGTACAAAGGGTTCCGTACCATCATACTAGATGGCGCTAGTACAAAGAGTTCCGTACCATCATACTAGATGGCGCTAGTACAAAGGGTTCCGTACCATCATACTAGATGGCGCTAGTACAAAGGGTTCCGTACCATCATACTAGATGGCGCTAGTACAAAGAGTTCCGTACCATCATACTAGATGGCGCTAGTACAAAGAGTTCCGTATACCATCATACTAGATGGCGCTAGTACAAAGAGTTCCGTACCATCATACTAGATGGCGCTAGTACAAAGAGTTCCGTACCATCATACTAGATGGCGCTAGGTTCTTTACGTTTAAAATAATATACATGTTTTTTGTATGTAAGTATTCTTATTTTTTCACTTTTTCAAATTTTTAGTATTTTCTTCTTATAGCGGCAACAGAAATACATCATCTGGGAAAAGTTCAACTGTCTAGCTATCACGGTTCATGAAATACAGCCTGGTGGTAGTCTTAGTAATAGGGTCACGGTTTTACGTTTGGGTAAAGAACCCTGTAAACGGCCAGTTTTTCTTCTAAATTATCGATTCTATCAACGTTTGTTGTGTGCCTAATATTGTGATCTCTCTGTCATAAGAAGATAAGATGAAAAAGATAGAAATTATGCTCAATAAATAAGTGAAGCAGAGAGGGCGTGACTGATTGGGAAAGCGTGGCCGTGACGACGGAACAGGCGTCGCCAATGAGGTTATATTCATAGCGAGTCCAGGTAGACACCGTCGCTAAATACAGGTACTATAGGACGGAGAAATACATGCTCTGTGGTAGCAGCACACCCTGGATACTTCATACAATGGGCCAGAAATGACTTTTCAAAAAGGGAATTACGGAACAAACAAAATGGCGGCTAAATCCTATACGTTTGTAAAACAAACTGTAACCAATCTTTATCAATCTGGGTGACGAGGAGGCGAGGTCGCAATTTAGAAAGCGGCAGGGAGTGTCCATACTATATGTTAGTACTAATATATATGCTTTGGTAGCAGTCTAAATAAATTTGCAATGTTATCGTATCTATATCACGCTCAACCATAACAGTTAAGGCGGTAATATTACAGGTTTTTGTTATTTTTGACGTCAATTACTCCTAAACGAACGAAAACCCAAGGTAGAAAAAAATAACCTTATTGTTGATAATGTTCCTTAAAGTCAAAGGCTATTAGAAACACGATTGAGCAGTTTTAGCTTGATATAAAAAAAAATCCAAAGATCTACACCGTTACTTTCAAATCTAGTTAAGACTAATATTTTAAAGTATAAATTTCAAATAATATACAACAATATTTGTTAGGATAATACAAAGTGAGTAATGTTATTATTTTTTTATTTTCATTGTAGTTTTTGAATAAAACTTGAAAAAGTGAAAAAGTGTGGTTATTTTCTTTACTCTTTATACGTAAAGAAAAAGACAGGGCCAACTGTTCCAATCAATACATCCCCTTAAGGGCTTCCTTCCCCGCCCCGGACCGGGTAGGTTTACCGAATATTAGCTTCAAATGCCGGCCTTACAAATAGCCTCTCACAACTGTCGCGCAATTAAGGATTTATGTATGACTGGCTAATAATTGTACAGAGGCCAGCACATCAAGCTAAATACTTTGAACTTTGTACCGTTCTTATGCCGTACGCATATGGATCAGAATCGCACTACGAGTGTCTAGTTTGATGTGCTGGCTTGTGTACTTACTTACGAAATGAGAATAGGCCTGGGCTACCTTTGGAACCTTACATTAATTAACACGCAATCAATTATAATTGCCCTTTAACCCTCAGGCCGTCCAGCGGATGCCGGCCGGACGATGCGTGGTGCGGCGTGTCGGGCGCGCGTGCGTTGCGCGTGCGCGTCTCGAGCGCGGCGGTGAGCGTGCCGGCGCCCGCGCACGCCCGGAAGCTGTCGCCGCCGCCGCCCGCGCACCTCGCCACCACACCACCGAGGCCCACCTCGCCGAACAAACGTAAGTGGAAAAGTGGATAATGTGTATATGATACGGCAGGTATATAAATACAAATACGCCATTCGTCCTAGAATATTTGTAGGTTAAATAAACGCTGGTTTTGGTTTCGATGTAGAATAGTAGAAAAAAAAAAAATTGTTTCTTGATGTTTCATTTTCTTTTTTGTTTGATTTGTCCCATTTTCAAAATATTTATTAAGATGAAAATTACCAAACAGTGCTCGGAGTTTCCTTATGCGATCTAATCAGAAATGAAGAGATCCGTAAGAGAACCAAGGTAACAGACATAGCTCACAGAATCTCTACATTTAAGTGTCAGTGGGCGAGGCTATAGCTCGTAGAACAGATGCCGTTGGGGCAAGTTCTCGAGAGGCGATCACGGACCAGAAAACGTAATGTGGGCAGGCCTCCCACTCAGTGAACCGACGACCTGATGAAGGTCGCAGAAAGTCGCTGGATGCGGGCAGCGCTAGGACTTGTCGTTGTGGAAATATTTGGGTCTTAGTCCAGCAGTTTACGTCTTTCGGCTGACATGATGATGAAGATGAGGTATTTGAAAGTTATATCGTCACTATTGCTGTGACGCGAAAAATTTCAGAACAAAATTTAGTATAATACAGTGCAAAGTCTATATAGCGACACTCAAGGGTATAACGAAATGATTTCTCTCTGTATAACGAAAACTCTCAATAACGTCACAAAATGCCCGGTTTTTGTGACGTTATTGAGAGTTTTCGTTATACAGAGAGAAATAAGCGTTAAAGTAAACCAACTGGAGCCAGAAAATTATGAAGTTTCAAAGAGTGAATCGTTATATCGAGTGACGTTATACAGAGTTTACACTGTATTTGATAATTCATAAAGAATGACTCAAATGATTCGTAGTGAAAGAATGCATTGAAAAGCATAATAAGTAAATTTGAAAACGTTGAGTTTTATTGTTAGGCATACCGTGAATCCACGTCTTTTTCCTATAAATTGTTAAATTGAAATAGGTACTCCGTATTGATCATTGATGAAAACGCCACCTTCATCGTTATTATCTTCGGCCCCACACACTTAGGCCACATTGAAAGCTTTGCCTAAGTTTTAAATCAAACAATTTAAGTAAAACTATAATAGAGTATATGCATGAATTTTTTTTATTGCATGTCTTAACAAAATACGAAAATTCTGTAAAAACAATGTTAAAAATTGTGAAATGAAAATTTTAAATCGGCCAAGAAATACGGTAGATATAAGCATTTTTAACTACTAATAATTAGACAGAGAGATCCGATATGTAAATGTGGCATAAAACCGGAGAATAGAGATATTTACTTATCTGTGCATAAAACACACGCTCCATATAAACTCTATGCTACTTTCTGTTTTGCTAGAAAGAGATAGAGATAAATAATAATATTATAATAATAAATTTATTTCACAAAAAGTTTACAAGTTAGAAAAACAATAGAATTAAGATTCTAGTTGTACATCTTAGATTCACTTATTGCAACTCTGGCTACTAAACTAGGCTTAAAAAGCTTTGATGGCTTATATTTATAGATATTCAAAAATATTATT
Source organism: Coleophora flavipennella (assembly GCA_947284805.1). Lineage (NCBI taxonomy): Eukaryota > Metazoa > Arthropoda > Insecta > Lepidoptera > Coleophoridae > Coleophora > Coleophora flavipennella. The sequence goes on from OX369295.1 coordinate 12,970,496, forward strand.
TAAAGCTTTTCTTGTATGAATGAGCTTTTATTAAAGTAAAAAAAAACATGCATATTCCCACAGAATAGAAGAATTCTCAAAATTTTTTTCTTGTCTGTGCATATTCCCCATTATACATTTATTGCATCTCCAAATGTTCGCCCTTTAGGTATAATCATTTTTTCATACGCTCAAACCACAGAAATCGGAATAACGCTCAAACCATTTGGTTTGAGCATTATTCCGATTTCTGTGGTTTGAGCGTATGAAAAAATGTGTAGGTTGAGGAAAAGTTAAAATCGCAGGGCGCAATGTCTGGGCTAAAATATAACAGCAAAAAGAGTCAGGTGATGGTATTCGTAGCGCGCGGCACTTCTCCTGGTCATGTGCGTCCCATCAGACTGTACGATGAGGAGCTGTCAAGAGTCAGCCAATTTAAATACCTAGGGCACATTGTTACCACACATTTAAAAGACGATTGTGATTTCGAGAGGGAACGTAGGGCATTGACGGTGCGCGGGAATATGCTGGCACGCAGGTTCGCTAATTGCACAGATAATGTGAAGGTCACTCTGTTTAAATCATACTGTCAATCATTCTATACAAGCGGCCTATGGGCTAGCTATACCCTTGGGGCTTTCAATGCCCTACGGGTCCAGTACAATAATGTGTTCAGGATGATGTTGAGGTTGCCCAGGTTTTGCAGAGCTTCAGGCATGTTTGCCGCGGCCCAAGTAGACGGATTTCACGCATTAATGCGCAAAAAAATAGACTCGGTCCGCAGTAGAATGCTGGGCGGCAACAACACCATCCTGAGGGTGCTGGCAGACAGACCCGACAGCGTGCTGCAGAAGCACTGGGTGCCAGCCCTGATTCACCCACACGCTGGGAAGATTTATTATATTAATTGATTTCTTTATTTTTCATATTTTAGTCAGTACGTTTTTTACTAACATATCATGGGCCCATGTTGTCTGGTAAATAAATAAATTAAATTAAACGCTTTTTGCTGGGTGCACTTTTTTGGCCTTCGGTCACCTTCAAAGACCCATTCACTTGACTGTTGTATTCTTTTCCGGATCGTAACAATGTATCCATCTTTCGTCTCCTATTACTTTAATAAATACTACATTTGAAAGCCCGTGGTCTTACTTTTGCAGCATTTCTAGGCACCAATCAACACGGGCCTGTTTCTGAGTTGATGTCAGTTCATGGGGAATCCATCGACAACAAAGCGTCCCGACTTTTAAATTTTCTTGTAAAATCTTTTGTATTTAGCTCAAACCTATCCCTAATTGTCCACGAATTTCGTCGGTTTTCCTCTATTAATCGCCTGACAGCAGCTACGTTTCCTTTAGTCATTGCGGGAGACGGCCGACCTTCATGAAAATCGTCATTGAGAGAAACGCGGTCTCTATTAAATTAAACGTACAGTACGTACAGTGCGCAAATGTGGTGCTTCATGCCTCAAAGTATTTTGAAGACAAGCACTACTTCTTGCGGGGAAAAAGAACTTTTAAAGTCGTAAAAAAATATTGTTCCAAAATCGTTTCGCGTCAAATTCATTTTCAGTGCAAATTGTTCGCTTCAAAATCCCAGAAAAAACAAATTACCAGTTTCCCGCCAACAGCTATTTAATTCCATAAACGATATTCCATTTTTTACCCGCGACGGAACGGAGACGGTATATGCGTTTGGGGTGAGAGGGTGTTTGTGGTCCGAAAACTACTGGTCCGATCTTGATGCGGTTTTCAGTGATGGGTTCTGGTTTGATTGGTGCATGTGTTAGATAGGTGTTACAATGACAACTCACCAGGGGGCACTGCAGTAAACATTTTTGTACAAAGCAATGTTGCCATTTATTTCCAAAACTGCTACTCTAATTTTGGTACGGTTTTCAGTGATGGGTTCGGTTTTGATTTGTGCATGTTTTTATATATTATGTGTTACGACGAAAAGTCACCAGGAGGTGCTGCAGTTAACATTTTTTTGTGCAAAACCAAAATTATTACTCCGATTTGGACATATATACGTCCCCACCGAGAGGCTCTAGCCTACCCTATATCTATTGTATATACCTATTCTCTTTGAAAAGTTTGAAATAAAAAGCAAAATTAAAAATTTTGAAAAAACCCACGACGTTTAAAATGCTATTGAAAAAGGATAAAATAAGTAAAAACCCCGAATTAAAGAATTTATGTAACTAGTGATAATTAACTTAAAAACCTTTTATAAGAAGATTTGATCTCTCGCAGAGTCGGACATATGAACAACAGAGATCAGTTCTCATAGCACTTCCCTACGTACCTATTTGGTTCCGCAAGATGTTGATGTGGCAATTAAATATTCAACTCGCTATGAACTTAATAAAAACCCAAGAAAATCCGTCGGGGGCTGCCATCACTCTTTTAAATTTTAACATAATATAAATAAGTAGAGCAATAAAATATCTCCAAATTATTCACGTTACTATAAATCAACAAAACCAGTTCTAAATGCTCTAAATGGCAGCAACGGACGGATTTTATTAGGTTTTTATTAAGGGGTCAATTGTAAGACTCGGTTTGGTTGGTGGTAGGGCATTTTCTAAGCCCGCCTGGCTAGCTACCACCATCTTATCTAAGTCTTGACGCCAAATATCAATGTTGATATCATTGGTGTGTTCCGGCATGAAGTTAAGATAGCCAGTTCCCCATTGCGTTGGGGAATCTTGGTAAGCCCGCTTCCATCTTCGGCAACATCATCACTTACCACCAGCAGGTGAGATGTTGTCAAGGGTTTACCAATTGTAAATAAAAGAAAAACGTTAAGTATCACTAGTTTCATAATTTCTTTAAGTCGGGGTTTTTACTTTTTTTATTCTTTTTCAATTTTATTTCAAACGTCGTGGGTTTTTTCAAAATTTTTATTAAATTAAATAATTCGAAATTGCAATATTTACAAGTGACCAGGAGTGAAAAAACTTTCAGTCTGGCCCTCGTATAAGCGAATTCACTGCCGATCAGCCCGTTGGACATGCCTCCCAAGGCACGCCATTAGCACTGAGCTTCAGCCCTGCGCATGCAGCTGCCTCCAGCTACCTTGCACAGATCATTGCTCCACCCAAAGACCATACAAAATACATTGTAACCTATGCCTCCGCGCCACGTTTGTCTCAGTGCCAAGTAATCGTGTGGTGCAGCAGTTATAGGAGTTACTATCTGTTTCCTGCGGCTTCACCCGCGTGGACACCGTTTCTATGACTTTTCGAGTAAAAAAAAACGTAAAAAAGTAGCCTATGTGTTAATCCAGGTCCTATTCAACCACTAGACGGATTGGGATTAAACTTGGCCCAAATATAGGTTAGGTCCTGGAAAAGAACATAAGATAGATAGATAGATAAACCGTTTATTCACCGACCAGGCACAAAAATACAATAAGTAAAAGGTTGGTAACAATAAAGTAAAAAAAAGAAGATTACACCACTAAGACTAACTTATAGCTATACTTACTAAAAAATACAATAAAAAGCAATAAATATAAGCTACTTTTTACGTCTTATTCCCACGGGAAAAAAAACAACGCGGGCGTAGCCGCGGGCGAAAGGCGAGTTATACAATATTTTATTTACAAGAAGCGTCAAAAATAAAGAAAAGATACATGGTTTCATCATTTGTAGAAAGATACAAAGATTATTGTTGTCTAGGAGTTGTCTACGTTTACTTGAGTTCCTTAAGTTGCAGTGGGTGGGCACATAGCTCGTATATATAATATGGCCGTATGGGCAGTAAAGGTCTCGAGTGGTGACAGCGTGTCGGAAGACGTAGCGTACGCAGGCCTCCCACGACCGACGATCTGGTGAAGGTTGCGGGTAGCCGCTGGATCGGCGAGGTGCAGCCAGGACCGATCGATGTGGAAATTCTTTGGGACAGCCCTTCGACCAATGTAACAGCTATGGACCGGCGGCCCTTTCCATACGTTAATCTTATAAAAATTAAGACAAATAATAATGAAAACATGCTAATTTTTTAACAGTATTATAGAAAATATAATAATTAGGATTGTATTCATCATATCAGCAGAAAATCGTCCACTGCTGGACAAAAGCCTGCCCCAAGGATTTCCACGACGACCGGTCCTGCGCTGCTCTTACCCAGCGGCTTCCCGCGATCTTCACGGGTCGTTAGACCACCGCGTGGGACGCCTGCATACGCTACGTTTTCCGGTGCGCGTTCGCCATTTGAGAACTTTACTGCCCCAACGGCCATATTTTCTAAAAGCTATGTGCCCTGCCCATGCCACTTCAGTTTAGCGGTTCTGTGAGCTATGTCGTATTATGGTTCTCCTGCGGATCTTCTCATTTCTAATTTGATCGATTTGTAAAATTCCGAGCATAGCTCGCTTTATTGCCCTTTGGTTGCCCTTGAGCCTTCTAATGAGGCCTATAGTAAGCATTGTACTAGAAAACTAGTAAAAATTTTAATTAAAAACGTTTAAACTTACGAATGAAAAGGGATGTCTAAACCTTTATTCGTATGATTATCGGAGCATACGAGCGTGTGACCTCTTGGCCTTCGAAAGACCGATTGAGATGAAATCAGTGAATGCACACATTCTGTAGGCATAAAATTTTTGTACACGTGGGCCGGTCCAAAGCTGATAATTGGTCAAAAAGTTATTTGCACAAAAATATTGGTTGTCTGTAAAGTCAGTTTACGGTTGATAGTATAACGTGAAAACGTCATAACGTAACGGAACAATGAGCGTAACGGGACAATGAGTCATCCTTTTTCGTGCGTGCAACCAGCGTCCATCGATTTATTAGACGTAGTCACGTCAAAAGAACAAAAAAAAGGACTCTTGTTAAAAATGCTATATGTAGATAAAAAGAAGATTTCATTAGCTAACTAGAACAGTAACTAGTTTTTATAGGTTTTATACAATAATACTGAGAAATATTTTGTAAATTAGTACACCTGAATAATGAGTCAAGCTATCAGGACTCAAGATACAATTATTTCGCACTTATCTGACTTAACACGCCAAGTTACGGGTAAAGGAAGTGAACGCGTTAAACACTTTCCGAGAAGACAACATTACCGGACGTTCTCATAGGTAAGTAAGTGCACGCCGTTAAACCGCAAAATAACTTCATTTGGGTTTATATAGAGAGTGTGCTAGCTGCACTGGCCGTGACAAATTAGCGTTACATGCGTCTTCTACACCGTCATTATGTCCAAAACACGACTTAGATAATATTCTCGCATCGCTGAGTTCGCAAACACTGTTACTTATTTCGTTTTTGATCTTTTTATATATATATATATATATATATATATATATATATATATATATATATATATATCAGCTCATATACGTCCCCACCGAGGGGCTCGAGCCTACCCTGAATCAGGGCAATTAGGCCTTAGTCGACCACGCGGGCCCAGTGCGGGTTGGTCGACTTCACACACAACCTTCGAGTTTCTTCGCAGGCGTATGCAGGTTTCCTCACGATGTTTTCCTTCACCGTTAAAGCAATCGGTAAGTATATGTACGTAAGTTTTTGAAAAACTCATTGGTACATTGGCCGTCCAGATTTGAACCCGGTACCTCTGGTTAGATGGACCGAGTCGTTACCGGTTGAGCCACTGACGTTTTTGATCTGTAAGTACAAAATACGAGTGTGCTTTAGACCACAACACGACTGAAGTAAAACTTCTTTAGCTCCATCTATATGTATGAAAGTAAATACTTAGTCTTCAGAAAATGGTCAAATCTTTTTTGTCATATGGAGGTAGAGACAGTTTATAAAGAGTTTTATTATCCTCTGAAAACGATCACATTTTTTTTTATATTATATATTTGTTTTGATTGTTTTGACAACCAATAATTTTGGTAAACAAAAATAAATACTGGCCTACCTCTTGTCAAAGGTATTAATGACATTCAATGATTTAAATGTATAACTTCTCGTGTAATATAGTTTTCATGTTCTAATGACATAATTTTTATTATATTGAGAGCGTCGTTGGCGCAACGGCAAGGGCCGCTACCTCTTATCCGGGAGGTCGTGGTTAAAGTCCTGCCACGTACTAATGTGTTTTCAAATTTCAATCTCATATATACGTTTATCCGACGCTCTTACGGTGAAGGAAAACATCGTGAGGAAACCTGCACACATCTACGAAGAAACTGGAAGGTTGTGTGTGAAGTTGACCAACCCGCACTGGGCCACGTGGTCGACTAAGGCCCGATCGCCCTAATTCAGGGTAGGCTCGAGCCCCTTGGTGGGGACGTATATATGAGCTGATGCGAATGAATGTTGTTTGCCAAGACTCACAAGGCTTTCACTAAGGCCCGATCACCTTCATTCAGGGTAGGCTTGAGCCCCTTGGTGGAAAAGTATATGAGCTGATATGATGAACTGGTATCGGATTGCAGGGGTCGGTAGGGGTGACAAAATTTAAAAATCCTACTGTCGGCAAATGTGTAAATCCACCTCTGTTAGGACTCCTTAACAATATCTCACACCCGATGTTTATCAGAGCAGTCTTTTTAATTCTGGTCTCCTTTTCAGCTCACCCAGAGGAGCCAGCTCCGCCGACAGACGCGCCCAGCACGGCGCAGCTGAAGCCGGTCACAGCTGTCTCCCAGCTGACTGTCGGCAGCTCTCCAGTGCGCAGTGCGCCGGCGCAGAGTAGCTACGCGCTCGAGCGGCGCGCGCCGAAGCACGACCACCATCACAGGCCGCCTGACCCCGCCCCGGTGCAGCAGGTATGTCACACAATTAATCTATAACAACACGGTTACCCCAGCATCTTGGCATTCATCTCAGCTAATGAATTGTTGCTGCCCAAAATATGAACATACAATATATTGACGATATACATTTTAAAAACTCTACTACCAAATACATTTCATGTATGTTGTATGCCAAGACTCACAAGGCTTTCACTGTTAAAAAGTTATGAGATCTCTCGTAGAGCCAAGCCTTGAGCTGAACTCTGATTTATGCTGAGCCACACCGAGCCTGTCCCAAGTTCAATGTTTGTATAGCTGTAAGTCCTCTTGCCTATACCATATTTATATCAATAAATAACAAATAACTCTACCTATAAGCCCTGACTCTACAAACTCCACATCTTGGTAAAAAGTATAAAACTATTCTAAACAAACTTAATTGTTACGTCACGTAATAGTCCCACGAACATTAAATGGCCAAGCAATAACTTTTTACCAAGATGTAGAGTTAGTAGAGTCAGTAAGGTTTATCATCATTATCATCATCATCATCATATCAGCCGAAAGACGACCACTTCTGGACAAAGGCCTCCCCCAAGGCTTTCCACGACCACCGATCCTAGCTAACCGCATACAGCGGCTTCTCGCGATCCTCACAAGGTCGTCGGTTCACCGCGTGGCAGGCCTACCTAAGCTACGTCTTCCGGTGCGCGGTCGCCACTCGAAAACTTTACTGCTCCAACGGCCCTCTGTTCTACGAGCTATGTGCCCTGCCTATTGCCACTTTAGTTTAGCGATTCTGTGAGCTATATCGGCTACTTTGGTTCTCCTGCGGATCTGCTCATTTCCGATTCGATCGCGTAGGGAAATTGCGAGCATAGCTCGCTCCAGGCCGTCCTATCTTGATAATTTCAGCTTTTTAGCATCACCCAGACCGAAGCTATGACGGTTAGAAAATACTACAAAACTATCCCAAAACAGGTAGTGCCTCGTTTGTTTTGGCTCGTCTTGGCGGGGGCACGCACAATTCGCACTTCTGTTACTATTAGCTCATAGTACCTACTCACTATCAATTAATTAATTTCTACTAACTATCTTCGGTCTTAAGTGATGACTGATTAGATGGATTTCTTCATTAGTGATTGAAATACAGGCTTCAATGACAAATTGAAATCGGGACTTGACGTGATTTCATAGAACATATGAGCAGATATTGATGTTGTTTTTACCTCAACGTTTCGACTATGCTTCGATAGCCGTGGTCGCGAGTAGACCGATAGTCGCTTAGTCTGCATAGTCGAAACGTTGAGGCAAAAACAACATCAATACCTGCCCATATGTTATATAAAATCACGTCAAGTCCCGCTTTCAATTTGTCATTATTAATAATCGTAAAAGTTTAAAGTGTTATACAGGATTCAACTTCAGATATTAAATAATATGATACATAGGCGAAAGTATTACAGTTGAATCTTTTATTCAATTAATTGAAATTTAAGAATGGTGGTCACATCAATGATAACCGAGATGACCTGCTTATAAGGAGAGTATAGCTATGTTTACTGTTGATTTAAAATAATTTTTCACACTTCAACCAGAGCGTCGTGGAGCGTCGATGGCGTAAAGGCAAGGGCCGCTACCTCCTATCCGGGAGGTCGCGGCTCGAATCCTGCCACGTACCTACCAATGTGTTTTCGAATTTACATTACGGTGAAGGAAAACATTGTGAGAAAACCTGCACACATCATCATCATCATATTAGCTCATATACGTCCCCACCGAGGGGCTCGAGTCTACCCTGAATTAGGGCGATCGGGCCTTATTCTACCACGCGGGCCCAGTTCGGGTTGGTCGGCTTCACACACAACCTGCGAGTTTCTCCGCAGGCGTGACGATGTTTTCCTTCACCGTAAGAGCGTCGGATAAACGTACATCATCATCATCATATCAGCCGAAGGACGTCCACTGCTGGACATATGAAATCTAAATTGGAATTCACATTGGTACGTGGCAGGATTCGAACCATGATCTCTCGGACAGGAGGCGGCGGCCCTAGGCACACGCCTGCAAAGAAACTCGAAGGTTGTGTGCGAAGTCGACCAACACGCAATGGGCCCGTGTGGTCGACTAAGGCCAAATCGCCCTAATTCAGGGTAGGCTCGAGCCGCTCGGTGGGGACGTATATGACCTGATAAGACTTCAACCAGAGGATATTAATAACAAAGATAGCAAAGATAATCCTGTATCATAAATCGATGAGCACGTCAAATGGTTAAGATCCGGGACGATTATCTTTCATTGACTTATCTAACATCGACCAGCGACTCGGCTGACGGTTCGAAGGAGCGGAATCTGTGCGGAGAGATCGTTAAGGCAGAACCGACACCTGTCTAGTCTAGACCTGTCCCAGGATGTGACGGGGTGGTATCTATCTCTATCGTCTTATCTTATGACTAGCTTTTGGTCACGACTTCGTTCGCGCTTTATCCCTAGGGAATTTCAATAAATCTTGCCAAATTCCTTGTTTACATGACAAAGAAACTTCTGTGCAGTATTATATTTCAGCTTTCTAGATCTTTTTTTTTATTTTTTTAAGCTATTGTATAGCTTTTATCGCGGGCTTTGCGGGGACCGAATGAAGAAATTTCGTAACGAAAATAAAACCTGAGTACCAAAAAAAAAATTTTGAGTTCTAAAAAACTTACAGTGCCGTCTATGATGGCGATTGATGATGGCGATTGATGATTTCGATTGATGATGGCGATGGCGATTGATGATGGCGATCGATGATGATGATGATGAACTTTCTTAGTGTTAATTTATTACATAAACATCCCGCGCCCCAAGGACTATATGGTACTGGTTAATATACTGCATAATTAAAAAATAATGAATAATTATAATTGCATAAGTTAATAAAATATGCTATGCAATAGCTTTACCGCGGCAGTCCCCGAGTGCCACACGTCTTTTCTTATTGAGAAACAAACAGTCGTAACTTAATATATAGATATTTCTTAAAATAGGTAGATTACAGACCTATAGTTTCCTATATTTAAGTTTTAGAAAAATTAATTAGTTTTGGATAAATTTTTGGAGTTAGTCACGACTTTATTTATAAAGAGCTGGTATTATGTATAGTTTTATGACAAGAATTCAAATTGGTTTGTAATGTCCTGGAACGGAACCCTCGAGGCGCAAGCCCCGTCCTCACTTGGTCGGGTTTTATTTCACACCATTGACAAAATCGAAAGTAAAACAAATTAAGTGAAAATTTTAAATAAAGTTTTAGTTACTTGCAAGCAGGCGCTTCTCCGATCGTAATTTATACTAAGCGTGACGTGACGTTACCTATCTAATAGGTGCCATTAACTATAAAACACAAAAACGGTTTTTACCATACTACCCACATAATTAACCATACAATGAACGAGAGGAGGTCAAAAATTTCGCAGTATTTCAGAGATCTTTCGAATAACTTAGAAATGTCGTCGTGATGATTTGTCTTTAGTGTCAAAATTGTAACCGCCTCCGTGGCGTAATGGTTAGTTTATTCGCTTCAAACCAGGAGGTCGCGGGTTCGATTCCTCGTGGGGTCATCTTGTACGACTCGGTTTGGTTGGTGGTAGGGCATTTTCTAAGTCCGCCTGGCTAGCTACCACCATCTAATCTAAGTCTTGCCGCCAGACATCGGGGTCGCGGGTTCGATTCCTGGCGGGGTCAACTTTGTAAGAATCGGTTTGGTAGGTGGTGGGGACTTTTTATAGTCCGCCTGGCTAGCTACCACCATCTTATCTAAGTCTTGCCGCCAAACATCAGTGTTAACAACATTGATGTGTTCTGGCATGAAGATAAGATAGCCAGTTAGCTAGCTAGTTCTCCATTGCGTTGGGGAATCTTAGTGAGCCCGCTTCCATCTTCGGCTTCATCGTCACTTACCATCAGGTGATATGATGCCAAGGACTTACCAATTGTGAATAAAAAAATAGGCAATATTAAATTATTAAAATAGGCCAATACCGACTTCACTTCATCATTAATTGCCTAATTTTTTACACGCACGCTTAGCTCTTTCTTCATCTTCCCAAATAAATATAATATAACTGGAGGCCTGTCTGCACTGTATTGTGTGTGACGCAGTTGTTTAACACTGCATCAGTGATTGGCAGCCGTCGCAACAGAGCTCGTGTGCGCGGGCGCATTTTCATGGAAAAGAAGCTCACCTTTTTTTCTCTTTTTGTGTGATATCTTCCTTCAGTCGTTATAGTAAGGAAGCGTTTTACACTCCTGTTATGGTGACATTGCATTTCTTATATTTAATCATCCAATAGGATACCTTTCAAAAGATGATCGCCTTTATTTTTCCGACCGATTGCGACACTTTAAAGTTATTTTTATTAGTAGATAACGACTGGTAACGACTAGGTCCTTCTAACCAGACGTCCCGGGTTCAAATCCGGATGGCCAATGTACCAATGAGTTTTTCGAAACATACTTACCGATTGCTTTAACGGTGAAGGAAAACATCGTGAGGAAACCTGCGCATCTGATTACAGATGTGTATGAAGGTCGCGTTGCACACGTCCGTAGGTGAAAATCTAAATGCCCTACACGTGACCGCGGGTGATGCTAAGTGCAACACCAGGCAACCGCCGTCTATCCCTTGGATAGCACGGTTAATTGTGCCACACGATAAGAGGGAGAGAGTGAATGTGCATTTTTTAAATAACTACATTGACTCTCCCTTTGACGAAGATAAATATATTTTATTGCTGTTAATGTGGTATATACAATAGATGTTATAAAACATGGTGAGATTCAACACATTAGGTCATTTTTATGACATTCAAAAATTTTTTAAAAAATATAATTTAGTTTAATTATTTTTTTCCCCAGATCCCTTGAGAACCATGCCAGGATATGCTGATTAGTAAATTATGTCATTTCCACCCCCTCAACCATATCTGTGCGAAAAATCACAACAATCCATTGGTTCGTTGCGATGTAAAAGAAATTAACCAAAAAACGAGTATTTCGTTTAGCTCCCTTCAGGAACTGCATTAGACTATGCTATTTTCACGGGATAAAAAGTAGCCTATGTCCTTCCCCGTAACACAGGCTACCTGCATGCCAAATTTCATCAAGATTGGTCAAGGTGCTAAAGCGTGAAAAGGTAACAAACAAACAAATTTTCACATTAATTATAATATTAGTAAGGATTGTATGCCTTCTAACAAGAAAGAGAAACATCTCTTAATCCTACTATAGATATATATCTCAGGATTTAGTTGTAATAACACTGATAGCATGGTAGCTTGATGTCATTTTACAGTTTTTTACGAGCCAGTCGCGCCACTCAGCGGCGCGGCGCCGGCGCACACGATCGGCATCTCGATGGCTCTAATGATCTTGTTCTTCTCATTCATTTGCTGTCCCTGTGATAACTACTTACAGAAGAAACATAAAATGGTTATGTTGTAGGTCATTACTTGTAATCAACCGACTTGAAAAAGGAGGAGGTTCTCAATTCAACCGTATTTTTTTTTTGTATATTTTTTACGCAATATCTCCACCGATTGTGAACCGATTTTCAAAATTCTTTTTTTATTCGAAAGAGTATACTCCCGAGGGGGTCCCATTGTCACCAAGTCAGGATCTGATGATGAAATCCCAGGGAAATCGAGGGCAACCTTCAAATTTTATAGGCACGTTTTACGTGTTTCATATATTTTCTTAATTTTTTTTTTTTTTTTTTATTAAAAATTTGAGTGCGTTTGACTGCAACTCACCTGATGGTAAGTGATGATGCAGTCGAGGATTAAAGTTATTAAAGTATTTGCGTACGCTAGTCATCATCTCATGTTGGTGAGCTGATGAAGGAAGGTACAACTCCTTAACGGTTAAGAGTTGGAGGATAATTCTTCAAATATTTTAAATGGGTACGTATAAACCGATAGTTGTATTCTTTCAGATTATTCAGATGAGCTGATAATGTACGATTTAACTCCTTAACTTTCATGCTGTTGAGATGATGATGGAAGCCACAGGAATATGTATCTGTTAATGAAACACATGCATTATGATTTGACGGTACCTATTGCCGAGTGGGTGATTGGGTTTTACGTTGTTAGATACATAGCAATATCACTAAAAATAAAGAAAATAAAAATTTAAGTTTAAAAAACTAAAAACCGACTTCAAAATTAAATTCACTCAAACGTATAAAATTATATTATTATGCTTAGACACACGACATTAACCAACAATAACAAAAATCAAAGGTGGTTACGAATTAAATTAAGGGCCTAAAGTTTATTTTTGAGGTCGGTGTCAGCAACGCCGTATGTAAAATGTGAGTAGCTGTGTGCTGGTACCGACCTCAAAAATAAATTTAGGTTTAATATTATAAAGCTAAGGATCTTCAATCAAAATACATTATGTAAATGTCTGCTGTAAGCTTTCATAAACAATGTAACCCCATCCAAATTCTGCTTCTCTATACTGGATAACCTATTATCTAAGCTTCTCTAGCGGTGTCCACCGTTTCCCTACAAACAACGACGTTATATTTAGTTTGCAAGTTGTGATTGTGTTGCGGTATCTGTGGTCCACTCCAGTTTGCATTCCATTTGTTCTGATACACATTACACATCTAGTTAGACGGCAGTTACCCGGCCTGCGGTCTTGATGTGATCAGTGGTGAAATGTTCTCCAAATGCGGTCAGATTATCTGCGTGTAGAGAAGGAACGGACGCACACGTCTGTAACAGTACGGCGTCAGTGCTTATTAGGGTGTTATGATCGGTTACAAAAGAGATATCAGCTGAGTGAACCACCTTGATTTTAAGATATCGGTTTCCACTTGGTCAAGAATGCTTCAGGTGATATTTACTTGCAATTGTACCTACTTATACAAGTAGGTCAGAGTGATATACCGCTATACGAGTACGTAGCTGTATAACATTCTGACACAAAAAGACTAAAAGCCACATAGGCGAAACGACTTATGTTTGGTACTTTCGTCTTGATATACAAAGAGACACTTGAAAAAAGCGTCAGTGGTTCAACGGTGGCGCCTCAGTCCTCTTAAGCAGAGGTCTCGGGTTCAAATCCAGGGACGGCCAATCTATAAGTGGTGAAAGGAAACATCGCGAGGAATCCTGCACATCTGGTTGCAGATGTATGTGTATGAAGCTCGCGTTGCACACATCGGGTGTAAATCTAACGCCTCACACGTGATTATGGGTGTGCTGGGGATGATGCTAAGTGCAACACCAGGCAACCGAAATCTATTTCTTATTTAAGAGCTCCATGGGCATCCAATGATCGTAAATCATCGATGAAATCATGCTTAAATGCTGACGATACAGAAGATTTTTATTTGTAAAGAACCCTGAACAACAATCACCAGTCCTGTTAGACATACCCACGAGAATCGAGCACCTAACAACAATTCAAGTCTTTTGTGCATATGTATTAAACCCTTTGTAGTCTTATGTGCATATGTATCAAACCCTTTGTAGTCAGGATGTCAACCCATCAATATCAATGTAGACGCCCGCAGATAGCCACACAATAGTAGCGGGTTGTTAACACTGATAGATGTTAGAATCGGCTGCTTACGATCCATCAACAGTTAAGTGCGCGTACGCATGCGAAAGGCGGATTTTGTGTTAGCGTTATAGATGGATTGCTTTTGTTTGAGTAGATTAATCAACCTAACATAGTAGACCCTTGGGGATTGCCTATGTCCAGCAGTGGACGTCCTACGGCTGATATGATGATGATGATAATGAATCAACCTAGATATACAGGGTGTAACAAAATTGGTGTAGGTCCCGTTAACTGGGGCTTCTACATATCATACTAAACCACTTTTTCGTTCTACGACTTTGCTAAAAAGGTAAAAACACTGTTTAACTCTTCGTACAAATCGATCAGCTGATCAACCGATTTTGTGTATTTTAGTATGGAAAGTCCAATTTTTTTTGAGAATTGACTATGGGTTCCTTGAAGAAAGTTGTTCATTATGACGAGTAGAACCCCCAGTTAACGGGACCTACACCAATTTTGTTACGCCTGTGTGTATCTACCAAGTTAAGCGAATTTCTGATCATACATATCTTATTAATAAGTTGGTACCTACAACTTAATGTGGAAATTTTAAACGTGCCAAAACGATTTTAATTTCAATATATTTATTCAGAATAGGTGCAAATTACAGTCTTTCTGATAGTCATAAAATAATAATAACAATGTCAAATAATAATAATAATAAATATCCTTTATTGCATACCAAAAAAACATTACAGAAACTTAATTCAAAAATGTACAGTGCAAAGGCGGCCTTATCGCTTTTAGCGATTTCTTCCAGGCAACCTTAAGGTAACCGGTAGGAGTTGGTAGGTAAAAGGCTAAATGCTAATAATAATAACAATGTCATAATACTTGGAACGAAATGTACTTACCTACCTTAATTACAATTTTATCGTAATACAAATACATATATACAGACGCATACAGCCATAACTACTTATAACGCAACTTTTCAAGTTTAATATAAAGCTTATGTAAATCTGTATTATGTAAAATTGCAAATGAAACGGTAACCTATCAAATCATTTGCCTCTGTTGCAAGTGCTGTAATCAGACGTCTGTCTCACGCCAAGATAATTCTATTGTTATGAGATTTAACCAGAAGTTTACATTTATCTAACTGGATTAGAACTTTCCTTATCTTTAACGCTTAACGGTTCGGCACAGCGCAGTGCAACGCAATCAACTGTTGTAAGTGCTTCTTTGTTGGGAAATTAATACTCATCAAGATCGACATCAGAATACTGTTCTTTCACAATTTCTTAGCCACCAGTTGTCACTAATTAGTGGATGGAACGACGCAGGCGCATCGTCGATTACAGTAATTGCACCGTAACAGCGAAAGTGTTGGAAAAAATAAATAAAGCATTGTCTTAACGGGATCCCACGATCTCGTGATAGGGAAAAGCGTAATCGCTGGGAAGCTTGTGTGGAGAGCGAAAGTGAGCGACAATGGGAGACAGCCCGTGATCAGGCGCACATCTGATTAGTTTTGTAAGATGACACAAGTTGTTGTTAATTTTAACCGCCTCCGTGACTTAATGGATAGTCCATTCGCTTCACAGCAGGAGGTCGCGGGTTCGATCCCGGTGGGGTCAACTTGTAAGACTCGGTTTGGTTGGTGGTAGGGCATTTTCTCAGCCCGCATGGCTAGCTACCACCATCTTATCTAAGTCTTGCTGCCAAACATCAGTGTTCACATCATTGATGTGTTCCGGCTTTAAGATAAAATAGCCAGTTATCAATTGCATTGGGGAATCTTGGTAAGCCCGCTTCCATCTTCGGCATCATCGTCACTTATCATCAGGTGAGATGATGCCAATGGCTTACCAATTGTGAATAAAAGAAATAAAAAAAAGAATATTTAGTTACCGATGTGATGTGATGTCAGTCAGATTCTTTCTATTGAACATAGAATGTACAAGTGAGACTTACACTAGTTTTTATTGGATTGATGACCACAAAAAATAATGACTACCTACTTACCAAATAAAATAGATGACAGACAAATGTTAGAATAATATGCTGATAATATCAAGACCACTAAAGTTAAGACTTTCTCCGGCCACTCGCTATAAGAAGAGTAACGATCCGCTAAAAATGTGTTTATAATCTGATGATTCCATAACATTGTTGACAAGTGGAAAAAATCAGTCGATCTGTTATGCTTCTTCGTCATGACCGATGAAAAATTTATATCTGGTTTACTTAAAATTAACCGTAACAGCAAATTATATATATACTTTATTAGTACTAACATACAGTATGGACACTCTCTGCCGCTCTCTAGATTGCAACATCACCTCCTCGTCACCCAGATTGATAAAGATTGGTTACAGTTTGGTTGTCGAACGTATAGGATTTCGCCGCCATTTTGTTTGTTCCGTCATTAGTTTTTTGAAATGTCATTTCTGGCCATCCAGTGTCCAGGATGTGGTAACAGTGTTACTTTATCGTTATCTGTCGAAACCATTTTTGCAACTTGTAGCTTTGTTAGCTTGTCTACCTTACTTCCTACTTTGCTTTTGTCATACATTCAGGCTGCGAACAAACCAATAGTTTTAAAGCGCAGTCGTCA
Source organism: Coleophora flavipennella (assembly GCA_947284805.1). NCBI lineage: Eukaryota > Metazoa > Arthropoda > Insecta > Lepidoptera > Coleophoridae > Coleophora > Coleophora flavipennella. Next base: position 12,987,369 of record OX369295.1, read on the forward strand.
AACACAATGGTGAAAATTCCTTCTTGCATAATTCTGTTTGCCAAACTGCTAATTGAACCCAGGTACCTAAATTAGTATAGGTAAACACAGGACAGTTCCATCAAGCAGATAAAAAATTTTGTTTTGTTCCGTCACTCACGCTTATTGGAATAGTCTAAATGCATATGTGTTAGATAGAATATGGTAACTTTGACCTGATGCTACAGCATCTTCTGGTATCGGAAGGATACCCAACTCCTCAACAACTTACAGGAGAAGTATCGTGTTTGGGCTCATTGGAATAGTTTTAATGAATAGGTGTTAGATAGAACATCTTAACCTTGACCTGATACTGCGGCATATCCTGGAATCTGCAGAGGCACAGATAAAAAAAGATAATTTTGTCAGCTTTCTAGCTCATCAAGGGGTCTAAGAAACCTCCACAGATCCCATTGATTTTAGGTTCAGTTAAAACACACATAATTGCAGCTTAAAACAAGGGAGGTGGGCAACTTCAACAGGTTCGATCGATTTCAAAATAGGCTAGATTTCGTGTCGTTTCATTCCGAAAAGTATTTTTGTGAATGTGGTGATAGAGTTAAGAACATGTCTACTAGTAATATGTAAGTTATAAAAAGCATTAGATTAAAATTAATTTAAAAATTTAAAAAAACCCCGACAAAAACCTCTAAAAAGTTAAAATAATATGTATACATAGATAGATATTATATAGATATTATTTATTTATTATTATTAATTATTATTAGATATTTATATAGATAGATAGATATATAACACGTTTATTTGTAACTGCATTCACACACATAATACAAATGCAAAACTTAACAAGTTAAAAAAAGGCTAAAAAAAGAAGACAAAAACATATTCCGGCATGAAGATAAGATAGCCAGTTCCCCATTGCGTTGGGGCATCTTGGTAAGCCCGCTACTATCTTCGGCAACATCGTCACTTTCCATCAGGTGAGATGTTGTCAAGGGTTTACCAATTGCGAATAATAATAAAAAAAAATAGTACGAGTTCAAACATAATATGTGTATTGGCCCTTTAAGTTTAATATAATTTTGATCCAAGAGTCCTCGCGTAGGGGGACCGCTAAGTAAATGAAAATAAAAACAGAATCCAAACAATGGAAAAAACTAAAGTGGTGAGCGACACTCGGCACCCTCTACACAATCATACTTCTGTGCCACAAAGGCTGAAAAAAGATTGCTCCCTCGACGACCCTCCAGAAACGAAAGTTTAACTATGGAAGAATAGTGTCTCTATAGTGGTCCCTTCGTTCCGATATCCGAGAATCCTCCACCTGTATATAGGTTGCCATGGTCGACCTGGAGATTTCTTAACAGACTCCGGACTCAGGTTGGCCGAAGTAAAGAAAACTTGTTCAGGTGGGGATTATTGGAAATACGAACCTGCAGTGTAGGTGTGGCGCGGTCCCTCAAAGGATGGACCACCTCATTACGTGTCCTTCTTGCCCTGTCACCTGCACGCGGGAGGACTTGACGCAGGCCACTGACAAGGCAATTTGCGTGGCTCGGTTTTGGGATGGGACTTTCTGAGCTTGCCGTCGACTCGACAAGAAGAAGAACAGAATCCAACAAATTTACTTTACTGCAACTAATTACTAATAATTTCCCATCTAAGCGGTCCCCCTACGCGACGATCAAAATATTACTACATAAATTAAACTTGAAGGGCCAAGACATATTATTTTTTACATTTTGGAGGAATTTGTCGGAGTTTTTTTAAATTTTTAAATTAATTTTAGGTCGCTTTCATAATCGGAATGTTGCTTTTCTTTTATGACACATGTAACCTATTTACCTCTCCATAAAAATATAGCATATCTCTGCAACAAATAATTAAAACCAGCCAAGAGTCGTACACGCGCTAAGGACTATGAACTGAAGGGAAAAACTGCATATTTTGTTGCTCGTGTTGATGTCTATTGTTTGAAATGAATAGGCATCATTTTTGTGTGGAAAGGTGTGGTGCTACGGAACCCTCGGTGTGCGAGTCCGACTCGCACTTGGCCGGTTTTTAAGGTTCCGAAGTCAACTAGGAACCCTTATAGTTTCGCCATCTCTATTTGTCTGTCTGTCCGTTTGTCCGTGGCTTAGCTCAGAGACTATTTTTACTAGAAAGATATTGTTTGGCATGAGTATACATATTATTCACGCCAACAAAAAATACAATAAAATCTTGAAAAAAACCTGACCACCCCGGGAGTACCGACAGAAGTGAAAACAGTTTTACAAGTTTTGACCCTCCGAGTGTTCCTGGTACAGTGTCGTTTACGTTTTAAAATCGTCTGAAAATACTCTATCAGATACGAGAGTTCCTTAGCGTGTCAGTCAGACAGCTACTTGTGGACAGTTTAATTCTTTCTAAACTAAACTATGGTGATGTTGTGTATGGCCCTCGCTTACTACACAGGACAATCCGTTTAACACAGCGGCGTATACAAAATGCATGTACTAGATTCTGTCTTGATATCCCACGTAGAAGCCATATCACTCCGTATCTCAATAGTGCAAATGTCAACATGAAATCCCGACGTTACAAACATTTAGCTGTGCTACTGTTTGGTATTATTAAAAGTAAAAAACCAAAATATGTTTATGATAAACTTACTTGGTCCAGCAATACAAATAAATACTGTACCCGAGCATCGTCGTATTTACTGGTCATTCCGCGACACAAAACAACTCAAATTTCCGGGGTAGTTTCAAATACGCTGCGAGTAAAATCTGGAACAACCTACCTCCACCTCTATAAGAGAGTACCCCTCGGTTTACAGCTTCAAGCATAAAATTAGTACGTTTTGTCTTGAGGAACAAAAAGCCGGGCGTACCGCCCATCTCGTGTGACGTATGAAACTACTCCAGCTGTTGTCCGTCGTCCTTCTAGTATATATTTATTCATTTTTTTTATTTATTTATCGTAAACCAACCTAACTTATTATAATTATTCTTATTACAACCTATAATGATTATTACCTTTTACTGTAATTATAACCATAATAATATTGTATTTACCGATTGATCACCTTCACACCAATTAAATCCTACAATGTGATAAGTGAGTCCGCTCTGTACGTAGGCCCACCCCTTTTCCTTTTTCACCCCTCCTTTGGGTCCGGACAGAAAATGAGCGCTGTGGTTTTAGTAATAATAAAACCACAGCACCATGCTGAGTCTTGGACCTATTCGGCATAAAATTTAATTTTAGTTTTTAGTTTTAATCTTTAGCTGTAGTTTATTTAAATTAAGTACATAATATTATAATTATTTTTCCGTTTGTTTTTTGCCGAATAAACTTTATTTCTTTCTTCTTTCTTTATTTTATATTAGCACAACGATAACTAATAAACTACGTACATCAGACCAAACCATACCAACAAATTCATAAACCAAGTACCTCACAGCCGATAATTATTTGCAGAACGGTGTCCGCGAGTGCAACAGCAGCTCGGACGAGAACAGGTCCTCGGGGCATGCGTCCATGTCCGACAGTGGGGGTGGGGGCGAGGCGGGCAGGGACGAGCCGAGGAGAGCCAGGCAGCCCCCTCACGCGAGGGCTAAGCATCGGCCGCACAACAAGGTATGCATGCTCAGCTCAAGTACGGACGAGAACAGGTCCTCGGGGCATGCGTCCATGTCCGACAGTGGGGGTGGGGGCGAGGCTGGAAGGGAGGAGCCGAGGAGAGCCAGGCAGCCCCCCCACGCGAGGTTTAAGCATCGGCCGCACAACAAGGTACGCATGCTCAGCTCAAGTATGGACGAGAACAGGTCCTCGGGGCATGCGTCGATATCCGACAGTGGGGGTGGGGGCGAGGCGGGCAGGGAGGAGCCGAGGAGAGCCAGGCAGCCCCCCACGCAAGGTCTAAGCATCGGCCGCACAACAAGGTACGAATGCTCAAGTAGTTCTCGTGTCTCTCTCTGTTTCTTTCTGATGACAATACACAAGCAGTCCCTCTTGGCACCGAAGCATAGAGCGTCAAAGGGGCGCACTCCACGAAAATATTTGATAAAGTGTCAAATAAGGAGGCATTAAACCTTGACTTAAAAAAATCATCGTCATCATCATATCAGCCGAAAAACGTCTACTGCTGGACAAAGGCCTCCCCCAAGGATTTCCATGACGACCGATCCTGCGTTGCCCGCATCCATCGGCTTCCCGCGAGATCAGGTCGTCGGTCCACCGTGTGGGAGGCCTGCCTACGCTACGTTTTCCGGTGCGCGGTCGCCACTCGAGAACTTTACTACCCCAACGGCCATCTGAATATCAAAATATATAAAAAAATAATGTAAAAAAATGCCTTACATAATTTTATGTTATAATTATAATTAAATAATAATAACTTAATAGATATTATTATTATTTTTTAAATAAAGTGTGCACTTACTAGGCAATCATGTTAATATAATTTATACTTTGTCAGACCAGTTCTCTGCGACGTGAACAGCACTTAGTGTTGCTGAGAGCAGGTCCTCGCGTGTGCAGGGACACGCTTGGCACGTTAGTGAGTGCGTCATAGTTTGTGAGGATGCACCACATTCACAGATGTTATTTTAATCATTCGTGTAGCCCCACCTGCACATATATCCTTACATCGACCGAATTAGATCTGGAGTCCTTTAGATTATTTTAGTTTGTAGATTTTTGATTGGGGCTCATTTACCTACAATTATTTTTTTAATGCAGTTGCTCGAAAAGTGGTACTTTATATTATGCCAGTTTTCTGTGCGCAAAATCGATTTTACCGCACACGTGCCCAAAGATACGTAATCTTCTTAGAGACTTTTGAAAAGAGAAATTTAAAAGGGATGTTGTTCCTCTGAGAGGTTACATGACGCTAGTTGATTAGGTTGTCTTTGAGTTATATCTTTGTAAAGAATAGAGAATAAATACCACGAAGATCTGTGTCAGAAGGAGATAGATTGATGTCGCATGAAGCGCATAGACAAAGATGACCCATTATTACTACCGTAAAGATGTCCACTCGCTAACATCAACATCGCCTTCGGGGCGGTGATCATGTTAGTGACCATCATTGTCGATAACTGTTAACTAGTAAACTGTATTTTTAAACGATTGACGAGAAATTATCGTAAATTTAAATATGCAGTTAGAAATTATCGTGAATTTGAAAATGCAGTTACCTAACTGTACTTTTCAATGATTGACGAGTACAAAACGTTTAGGAAAAGCTATAAGTCAACAAAATAGTTCATATTCATGGTTTTCTTCCTACGAAGCCGGGAACAAAATGATTCGGCGTAGGTTTTCTAGGTATGATATGATAGGTAGGCCTTGTTTAACAGTAAATAAGTACAAAGTTTCATAGAAAGAACGACTCACAAGACGCCAGGGAGGCAAGGAATCGAGTAGCTTCTACCTTCGAATAACCGGATCCCAAATGTCGTTTTATCTGCTGGGAATACAAGTATTGTTTTTATATATTACTAGCTGTCCAGGCGAACTTTGTACCACCTCACACTACACTACACACCCTACCCTACTCTACACTACACTACCCTACCCTACCCTACACTACACTACACTACCCTACCCTAGCCTACCCTACCCTACCCTACATAAGAACCTTCTCCTGACAAAAACGAACTCAACAAAACAAGAATTAGCGAAATCGGTCCAGCCGTTCCTGCGTGATGCGATGACCAAGGGAAACAGAGATGCATTTTTATATAAAACTAGCTGTCCCGGCGAACTACGTACCGCCTTACATTACATTACACTGCCCTACCCTACCCTACACTACACTACACTACCCTACCCTACACTACACTACACTACCCTACCCTACCCTACACTACCCTACCCTACACTACTCTACCCTACACTACACTACCATACCCTACACTACTCTACCCTACACTACACTACCCTACCCTACACTACCCTACACTACTCTACCCTACACTACCCTACACTACACTACACTACACTACACTACACTACACTACCCTACCCTACACTACCCTACCCTACCCTACACTACACTACACTACACTACCCTACCCTACCCTACCCTACATAAAAACCTTCTCCTGACAATAACGAACTCGACAAAAAAAGAATTAGCGAAATCGGTCCAGCTGTTCTCGAGTTATGCGCTTACCAACACATTTTGCGATTCATTTTTATATTATAGACTAGTATTCCCGGCGAACTTCGTACCACCTTACACTACACTACACTACACTACACTACACTACATTACACTACACTACATTGCACTAAACTACACTACCCTACCCTACCCTATCCTACCCTACACTACACTAAACTACCCTACCCTACCCTATCCTACCCTACACTACACTAAACTACCCTACCCTACCCTACATAAGAACCTTCTCCTGACAATAACGAACTCGACAAAAAATAGCGAAATCGGTCCAGCCGTTCACGCGTGATGCCGTGACAAAGGCAAACAAAGATTCAGTTTTATATAAAAAGAAGATTAATAATTTGAGTGCGTTTGACTTCAACTCACCAGATGTCTTCATTGTCATAGGTAGTTGAACTCTTACCCTCCGTATTTAGTACATTGTATCAGCATTGAAGCTTAATCCACTTTCAGTTACAGTCGTCCCCTTGGCCAGGAGGTGGTGGCTTGGAGGACATCAGGTCAGCCATCAAGCAGCTGACTCTTCGCTCCAGGGACAGCAGCAGCACAGCTACTAGCGGTGCTTCCAGCGCTGGTGGGGGCAGTAATAATGGTGCTCAGGGCGCTGACCATGGTAAAGCAATTGTTTCTTCTTAAGGGTTATACCGCCTCTCACCAACTCGATCTCGACCAACTTTGTAACCACTTTTTACTTCAATTAAGGATTTTTTTATCGAACTTTTTGTAATTTACAGGATATGAGGAGTAATTTTGACTTCCCTTAATTCCATTATATAAAACAGAACTGAAGAAAAAAAAACTCTAACGCACCCTTTTTTTCTAGTTGTTACCATAAAACTGCTGCAATTTTAATCTAAACATTATGATAATTTATGAACTTATTAACAAAAGAATACAAAATGATTTTCTTTTCTTATTTTTTGGATATTCTTCTTATTTTATTTATAAAACCACAAATTTCGCACGATTCGTCCGCAGCGATTGACGTAACAGCCACGTTGCAGTACGAGCTGACAAGAACTTTATTACCAAGCTATTTCGTTCGATGTTTGAAACGTCGTGAATCGAGTTGCTAATTTTAGGGACGGAGGAGCCTTAATGTGTGGATTACTGAAATTATAACTAGTTGTAGTATCTACGTAAGAATTAGTGAACAGGTAATAATTGTATGGAGAAATATGAGAAAACCAGCATCGCGCCCAGTGTAAATAACACCTTCAAATGTAAATGTATTATGCTACCTTCATTCTACAATGTAAATTCCTTTGATTGCATTTTATCAACATACCTACTTATTTTTTCTACTTTTTTATTTCTTACAAGCCTGTACTTATTTCATATTCTTGTGTTATGAATTAGCGCATGAGCGTTAAGCAAACCATGGAATTAGAGGGCAAGACTTGGATAAGATGGTCGTAGCTGCGAGCTTAGAAAATGCCCTTCCACCAACCAAACCGAGTCATACAAAGTTTGACTCCGCCGGGAATCGAACCAGCGACCTCCCGATGTGAATCCAATCGACTGAACCATTACGCCAAGGAGGTGGTTGAAATTTTGTTAAGATTTATCTGAAACAAAGCTACAGTCTTTATCTTGAATTTACTAGAGGCTGGCAGTGCAGCGGAAGCTCGCAGAAGACGAGCTCCACTGGTGCGGCAACCTTCGCTGGACACTGTATGCACCAACGTGACCAGTGCCGATGAATTCGTATGGGTGGATTCCCATAACAGGTAAGCAGACTGTTATAATATTACCTGCAAGTGATATGTTACGCAATAAACTGTAGTATTCAATCTGTAGTCATGGTAGCTTACTATGGGGCTTATAAAAAGGCTTAAGGTCACCCAAAGGGCAATGGAGCGTATTATGCTCAAAGTTACGCTGCGTGATCGAATCAGAAATGAGGAGTTCCGTAGGAGAACCAAGGTAACCGACATAGCTCACAGAATTACTAAACTTAAGTGGCAGTGGGCGGGGCACATAGCTCGTAGAACAAACGGCCGTTGGTTGGGATAGTAAAGTTCTCGAGTGGCTACCGCGCAATGGAAGACGTAGCGCGGGCAGGTCTTTTACTCGGTGGACCGAAGACCCGCTGAATGCAGGTATCGCAGGAGTGATCGTCATGGAAATCCTTGGGGGAGATTTTTGTTCAGCAGTGGACGTCTTTCGGCTGATATGATGATTGGCATTCAGCTTTACCTGATCAACGTCGTCGTTAGTGTCCTCACCGCTTGGCATGGGGTTTCTTCCAAAATTATTTTGGAAAAGGTAAGGCCATACGGCACTTCACACGAGGGAGCAAAATATTCATTAATTAATGAAGGTCGTAGAGTTAGTAACAAACCCACTCACCAGTCAGAAGCTCTGATACGGTTTAAAAACTGCCATCCAGACACTAACGATAGCAACCGGCATGGAAACGGATGAGAAAAATGCCACTACAAGCGACAGCGCACACCTTACCGTACGAGCACTAGGCGAACAGCAACAAGTGGTCATATCTGAAACGATTGTATGGGAGAGAAAGAGACATGCTTTTTGACTGGCTTCCTTACCAGCTCCCGGACCGTTCGGTCTGTGGCAATGCTAAGTCACACCCATCTAATGATTCCAGGTAATGACTGTGATTGTAGATTTGTCTCGCTGTTATAAACCATGAATGTTTCGTCCTCTTTCTCTCTTATCGTGTGGCACAATTAACCGTGCTAGCCAAGGGATAGACAGTGGTTGCCTGGTGTTGCACTTAGCGTCACCCGCGGTCACGTGTATGGCATTGAGATTTACACCTACGGACTTGTAGGTCGCGTTGCACAAGTCCGTGCAACGCGACCTGATCTGGAATCAGATGTGCAGGTTTCTTCACGATATTTTCCTTTACCGTTCAAGCAATCAGTAAGTATATGTACGTAAGTTTCTAAAAACTCATTGGTGTATCGGCCGTTCGGATTTAAACCCGGGACCTCTGGTTAGGAGGACAGAGTTGTTACCAGTTGAGCCACCGACGCTTTTTGTCAACTGTCATCATAAGTGTCCTGTTCAAGTAAGATAGAAGTCTTTAATTCCAGGTTTTAACATGAACTTGTGTACATATTCCAGATTAGTGGAACTACGTTGCGTGCCCTGGACACCTGGGGAAATCAATCGAGCTTTGCAGTCAGGGAGATGCAGAGAAATCACCCCCAAAATGGCTCCTGACGCTCCTCCAAGACTTGCTTACCTGTTACAGAGGTATTAAACTGTTTTAAGATTTGATTTTGTCAAAATTGGGTTATACGAGGGCGGTCCCATAAATACCTGACCTTACTTACTTACTGGCAGTTTTTATTTGATTAAATACTCTTTTTAGGAAGCGTGAACATTAAGGAATTTAAATTTAGAATTCGAACGCGCTAGGTCATTTGGCATTTGTTCTGAAGCATATTTAGTGAAAGTTTTCATCGAATTTTTCGACTATGGATAAAATTGGTGTTCGTTACGTAATTCAATACTTTTATTTGAAAGGTCTCAGCCCAACTAATATCAAAGTGGAGCTAGATTCTACTTTGGAGGAGTCTGCCCCTTCATTTACAACAATTAAATATTGGATGGCAGAGTTCAAGCGCGGTCGCTCGAGCTGCCAAGATGAACATCGCAGTGAACGACCAAATGAGGTGACTAATCCAGAAATAGTAAAAAAAAAATTACAAAACGGTACTGGATGACCGTCGACTGAAAGTGCGCGAGCTAGCAGATATGGTAGGCATTTTAAAAAATGCAGTCCATCGTATTTTAACAGAAAACTTTACATGACATGAGAAAGCTGTGCGCAAGATGGGAGCCGCGATTACTCACAGTAGAACAAAAACAGCGTCGCGAGGATGTGTCAGTGGAATGTTTAGCAAAATTTTGCAGCAACAAAGCTGAGTTTTTGCGTCGATTTATCACCATGGATGAAACATGGGTTCATCACTTTACACCTGAGACTAAGGAACAGTCGAAACAATGGACTGAAAGAGAAGAATCAGCTCCAAAGTAGGCAAAAACAGTTCCATCGGCAGGAAAAGTCATTGCTTCAGTTTTCTGGGACGCGCGTGGCATAATTTTTATAGATTATCTTCCAAAAGGAAAAACCATTAATGGCGAGTATTATGCGAACTTATTGCAGCGTTTGAGTGAAGAAATAAAGAAAAAACGGCCTCACTTGTCAAAGAAAAAAGTTTTGTTTCCTCAAAACTCACTCCAGTCCACACATCCAATGCAATGGCTAAAATCGAAGAATTAAAATTTGAATTGCTTCCCCATGCACCTTATTCACCAGATTTGGCCCCGTCAGATTATTTTCTGTTACCAAACCTAAAAAATGGCTCGGCGGGAAAAGATTTTCAAGCAACATAGAGGTTGAGTCTTTGGTTAATGGGTATTTTGAAGAGATCGACGATTCCTACTATAGACGTGGCATTGAAGCTATAGAGTACCGCTGGGAAAAGTGTATCGAGCTACAAGGAAGCTATGTAGAGAAATAAATATAGTTTATCCCATTTATTTTGATTTTTCTTGGTTAGGTCGGCTACTTCTGGGACCACCCTCATACCATCGTTTTAATTGGAAAAGGCCGCAAAAATCTGACGGCCGGCCTTGGAAATAGGAAGACTATGGAAAGTGGCTACCACTGCAAACATCTGTTACACCAGGAACGTCATCATCAGCCAAAGAGATTCAATAGTATCTCCAGGGGGATATTATACGTCACTTTATTGACCCTATGTTTAAGTATGCCATTATACCAACCTCATTCCCCCTCTCCTTTTCATCATCGGACGACCAGGCGCGAAGGGCGGTTCCACCCCGTTGTCGTCAATGTTCCACCTTTACGCACGAAGCGTTTTAGGTCTTCGCTCATCATGCGAACGGCCAAGGAGTGGAATTCCCTTCTGGCGTCTGTGTTCCCCGATTCGTATAATTTAGGAATCTTTAAGACGAGAGTGAATAGGCACGATTTGAGCTTGCATGTCACATCCTCGGCTGCATCGGCACTTACCAGGTGAGGTGCAGCCAAACGCACTCGAATGTTTAATTAAAAAATAAAAAACTATCAAAACGTATAGGGTACTTCCTGTTGACCTTGAAACATGAAATTCGGCAAGAAGCATGTTCTCACAGCACAAGTAAAGTAAAAAAACAAAAATTGTAAATTTTTAGTCGTGTCACTATTTTTTGTTAGTACAAACTTTAAATTTGCAGTTGGAAAATTGACCGTGACATTATCGATGTACTGGAGAACATTTTTTTCAAATACAAAGTTATTTTTTTCTTTCAATATGATTGTTGTACTCGTTGATGCTTGTAGAGTTTGGTACCCAAAGAAGTTTTGACATGAAACCCTCAGTGCGTGGTTGGCTGGTTTATTAGGGTTCCGAACCCAAAGGGTAAAAACGGGACCCTATTTCTAAGACATCGCTGTCCGTCCGCTATAAATAAACATCATTAACTTGGTAGTTTTAGCGTATCTAGTAGATATACGAGAGGGAATGTTCGTCCGTTTGTCTGTCAGTCTTTCTTTCTGTCTATCTGTCTGTCTGTCACCAGACTGTATTTCATGAACCGTGATAGCTAGACTGTTAAAATTTTCACAGATGATGTATTTTTGTTGCTGCTATAATAAAAAATAATAAAAATTAAAAAAAGTGAAAAAATAAGGGGTTTCCATACAAAAAGAACGTGTTTTTTTAAACATGAAGAAATTAGCGCCATCTAGTATGATGGTACGGAACCATTTGTGTGCGGTTCTGACTCGCACTGGCCTGTTTTTTATTTTATGTATCATCATTACAGCTCATATACGTCCCCACCGAGGGGCTCGATTTTATGTTATGTTACACGATTTCTTTCCTTTTTCGATTGTGAATCGATGTCAATGATTATTTTTTATTTAATAGGCCATGCTTTCAAGGTGATCCCATGTAAATTGTATCGCAATCGGTCAAGTATTATTTAAGCAAATTAACAATAACCTAACCATTTAATTCACTGCGTTGGGGAATCTTTTGCCCCCTTTCTTGAGCAATAGAAATATTTTTTTTCTCTATGTTAGTCACGGGATCAAGACGAATCCAATGACACCTTGCACTCCAGAATCCATTAGGCCGTTTATGCTACAGGCTCAGCCAAAGAAACATACATACATGCACTCGAAAAAAATTACCCTTCTTTTGGGCAGTCGGATAAAAAAAAAACGGTCGTGCGTGTCAGAACCGCACACAAAGGGTTCCGTACTATCATACTAGATGGCACTAGTACAAAGGGTTCCGTACCATTATACTAGATGGCACTAGTACAAAGGGTTCCGTACCATCATACTAGATGGCACTAGTACAAAGGGTTCCGTACCATCATACTAGATGGCGCTAGTATCTTCATGTTTCAAAAAAAAATTGTGATCAGTGTGATGGCTTCATGTGATGGGGTGATTTTTTGACTAATATAATTGACTTTAATTTTCCTGAAAGTGACCAAATATTATGCGATGTATTCCCAAACATGACATCAGTAACGAAGAAACTGCTGCGAAACTCTAGAGCTTTTATGTAGGTTTTGCCAAAAAATCTAATAGTTTTCGAGGTGAAAAAAATTGTGCTCTGCAAATATCCAAATAATAGGCATAAATGTACCACCATTTAAATTTGAATAGTTGATAGCTGTTTCAAAAACAAATTTTGTTTTAAGTTTTTGAAGTGAAAACTTCTTTAGCGGCGTTGTGCACTTGTTTCGTAATGGGTAAAAAATGTTAAACTCGCGTCAGGACACGTGACCTGATCGAAAATTCGTAAGACGGATGGAGAGTAGACAGCCGGCGCGGCGTAGGAGAGGAAGTATCCCCCTATCTTTCTACGGCGCGGCGAAAATGTATGCTTGCGCCTGCTGTTTCATTTAGGCGGCGCAGGACGCTTGCGCGAATGTTCGTTTCAAAGCAATTCGTGCAAAATTATTCCCTAACCATTCCAAAATATCAAAAATGCACAACGTTAATATTCAAGTTTTCACTTCTGCCGGCACTCCCGGAGTGCAACCAGTCTTTTTTTTATAGAAGTAGTACCTAATTTATTTTCTTCTATATTTTTTTTCATCCAATTGGCAATTTTATATTACCTATTATTATGAGTACCTAATAAGTCTAAATAAAAAGAGGTAATCTGTGGCAGGTATGATTTTACACTTGAAGTTGTTTGTTCTTCAGGGCATTGGTGCGAATAGCACGAGAGGCCCAGAGGCTATCGCAGAACTTTGGTTTCTGCTCGAAGCATGAAGTTGCGGGCGCGTTCAGAATCGTCCTCAGCACTCCGCTGGCCGACTCGTGCATAAAGGTAACTGATCACTTTATGTATCTACAAGTTTGTTCGTTTTTCACGCTATACTATTAAACCTATTTAACTTAACTTTGACATACAGCTAAAATGCTGGGCATAGAACAACATAAGTCATATTTTAGAGTTCCCTACACCCAAAAGGTAACCAACAGGACCCTACTACTAAGCCTCCGCTGTCCATCCGTCCATCTGTCTGTCAGCAGGCTGTATTTCATGAAATTTTCACAGAATGTGTATTCCTGTTGCCGCTATAAAAACAAATATTAGAAATAATAATAATAATAAAAGGGACCTCCATACAAGAAGCGTAATTTATTAATACGCGAAGAATAACTAGGTATTTGAATAGTCTTCTTTCGCGAAGCTATTAGATATACTGATTTCTTGCATGTTCGTAGAATCATATTACTATGGTAGAATGGACACGAAGAGAAGACAAACGTAACGATACGACGCGGCAGATCCATACGTAATCTTCCATTAAACATCTTCTGAACTTCTGAAAATATCGGTTGGTATATAACTGATTTCCTAAATGTTCCAGCATTTAATACATTTTATTTAGTGAACACCCATCTGCGGCGAAATTTCTACACCACGCAGGTCCTCTAATAAAATGTTGTTTCCAGGGCTGTCAACGTGCAGCAACAATGTACGCGACGTCGGGCAGCGCGGCCAGGAGACTGGGCTCAGCTGCCAGAGCGCGCACCAGCTTGGCTCCTGGCCGGTTCCAGCGGTGGATGCTGGATGTTCGTGTGGCTTCCTTCGTCCACGAGTAAGTGACACAGCGATGTACGCGATGTCAGGCAGCGCGGCCAGGAGACTGGGCTCAGCTGCCAGAGCACGCACCAGCTTGGCTCCTGGCCGGTTCCAGCGGTGGATGCTGGATGTTCGTGTGGCTTCCTTCGTCCACGAGTAAGTGACACAGCGATGTACGCGATGTCAGGCAGCGCGGCCAGGAGACTGGGTTCAGCTGCCAGAGCGCGCACCAGCTTGGCTCCTGGCTGGTTCCAGCAGTGAATGCTGGATGTTCGTGTGACTTCCTTCGTCCACGAGTAAGTGACACAACGGTGTACGCGACGTCGGGCAGCGCGGCCAGGAGACTGGGCTCAGCTGCCAGAGCGCGCACCAGCTTGGCTCCTGGCCGGTTCCAGCGGTGGATGCTGGATGTGCGTGTGACTTCCTTCGTCCACGAGTACGTGACACAACGATGTACGCGACGTCGGGCAGTGCGGCCAGGAGACTGGGCTCAGCTGCCAGAGCGCGCACCAGCCTGGCTTCTGGCCGGTTCCAGCCGGGGATGTTGGATTTTCGTGTGGCTGCCTTCGTCCACGAGTAAGTGACACAGCGATGTACGCGATGTCAGGCAGCGCGGCCAGGAGACTGGGCTCAGCTGCCAGGGCCGGTTCAGCTCCTGGCCGGTTCCAGCAGCGGATGCTGGATGTTCGTGTGGCTTCCTTCGTCCACTAGCAAGTGACAAACAGTGTACGCGACGTCAGTAAATTAGAAAATGCTATAAAAAAGTTTTTCAGACTATACTTTTCTGACATATCAAAAATGAAGGAGCATGTATAATAATGATATCAAACATATTTTTTTTTATATAATTTTAAGATACTTTTTTGAAGTTATTCAAGAAAATAGGCGAAAATTTAACATTCCCCCCCCCCTTATCTCCGAAACTACTAAGCCTAAAATCTTGAAGAATTCACAGCATATGGAACAGGAAAATCTATGAGAACATCTAAAATCCTTCAGTTCCCACAGGAAAAATTAAATTTCTAAAGTCCAGAATATACAATACCATCAGGTGTGTTTGGGCTGTTGCTACCCAGCACACCTTTATTGCTGGTGAAATGATACAACTGTATTTTCTTTGTTATTTTCTTGATAGTGAGTAGGTACGCGGGCGCGGTACGGCGACCGAACGTATACTAATTGATATTACCCTTAATAAATGAAGTTAGCGTAAACCGCTGACGGCGCGATGTGCGGTCGCAGACCGTACATGCTGCCGGGCGAGAGAAGAGGAGATTTAGATGATGATAAAGTAACTTAAATAACATTGATATGCTTATAGATAATAAAACTTAAATAACATTGATATGATTATAGATAATGAAACTTAAATAACATTGTTATGCTTATAGATAACTAAGTTTAAAATTCACTAGTCACAAACATTTTTTCGTAAGGCATAGGTGACGTAGACTTATGATTCACGTTTAGTGCATGTAGTTCATTTAATTGTCCGTTGATCTGATCACCGCTGGTGCTTTTTGCTCCGCCGCTGACCTTCTCGTTGGCCGTGGGGGTCGTGGGGGCGTCGTGAGTCGTAGGGAGCGACGCAAGTAGCGTCACGCTGGCCTGCCGCCGCGTGCTCCTGGCCCGCCGCAACGCGTATAAGGCTGCCGCTGCTAAAATTCCCGCCAAAATGAAATAGATGGCCGTGTAGTGGTGGACGTCGTGATAAGATATTTCATCTGACAGTGGCGTCTCTGATTTCATTTGTTCTATTTGGCGGCTTATTTTCTCAAATGATTGGTGATTATCGATGATACTGGTGTTTATCTCAGTCAGTGGTATGGTAAAGTTTAAGATGTGATTTATCGGAGCTATCTGCGGTATGTGCACATTTGCTTGAGTCTTCATTTCACTTTTTTGATATTTACGAGAGTACACTGAGAATTCTTCTCCTTTGATAATACAATCCGGGCTCAGTGTTATTAACCCGGCGCTGATAAGCCGCGCGACGGTAACCTGATCTTCACATATGATACGGAGTCGGCACTCGTCGCAACAAAAATATAGGTATGTATTTGTTTGACTGAGTTCTATCCACTCATTTTTGCATGTATGAATAGTCATTAGACATTTATTTGATTTTGTTTCCTTGATGCATAGATTTTCATCTGCGTTCAACTGATAAACGGGACGCTGCGAATGACAGTAGTAGGTCTGTGAGTCCCGCTGGAGACACTGCTGCACGTCGTTATCAGTCATTGATACGAAGGTGTCCTTGCGTAAGTTTATTGCTGCGTGACTTGTAATAGGCGTTAGGGTGACCATGTCTTCTTCGTGTTTGCTTGGAACAGAAAATATTCTGTACAGGTCGAAAGTCTCTCTGCTTATAAGTGGAATTTTGATTTCAAAGATTAGGTATTCTTTTGTTAGTTTTGCCTTTATGGCCAAGAGATGATAGATTTGAGATAAACCTGTTTGAATATTCTGTATTGGTAGAGATAAATCTCGTGAGAGCTGTCCGGATATGATGTTGAGCTCGTCTTGTAACTGCTGAGGGTATAGAAGATGAAAATTGAATTTTCCATGATGAATATCTGTTATTGTGTCCAAAAGAGTTTCTTGTATAGTTTTCAAGTTTAGAAGCATGCTATTAGTGATAATACTTGAAATGGCAAACTCGTTTAGAAGTTCCATGTCCAGTACTTCGAGAGTCAAGCCGTTGTTTGCCTTATCCAAATTATTGAGATGTTCATTAACGATTTTATGCTGTTTATTGATGGCTTCTTCGGTTCTCTTCAGCAAATTATACTGGGCTTCAGCCACTGAGGTCTGATTTTTCCATAAGTTTGCTAAATGTTTTTGATTTTTCCTGATAATATCAATGTCCTTTTGATATTGATTTGCAAAGTTGTCATCCAAGATCCCGAAGAGGCTGTTAGCAATATTGCCAACTCCATTGATTAGGCCGCGGCGCTTCCGTGCACGCGCTTGATTTTGCTGACCGAGCAGTAGGCGATTATTATAGTCTAGCTCGGAGTGGGCGTGATTTAACTGTGATAGAACCATGTCGCAATGAGTTTTTCTCTGCGTTTTTGAACAGATGTTTTCCAAATATTTTGAATATTTCACGAATGCTGTGAGTCCAGCCCAGTATGGATTCATATCGTAATAGATGATTAATTTCCACTCGTCTCTGATAAGTTGCATGTTTGCTATTCTGTCGAAATACATGGCTTTCGAGATTTTTGTCGTGTTGAATGCTGCCAATGATGACGTAGCCAAGGTCATGAAGAGTAGGAATGAGATGACCATCGAGGCTAAGATTCCTTTTTTCTGCCGGCATGATCTGATAGGCCTTGTTTTCTGGGGCTCGGCGGTGTCATTTTGTGATTTTGTCATATTTTCTGCTGATTTTGTTGGCAACACTGATAATTTTACTAATGGCCTTTTGATAGTGCCGTTTTTTGTTTTTAATGATACTACACGGACTAATCCGTCTTTCCCAGGATGAAGCTCAATAACTCTTCCCAGGGCCCACCTTCCATGTGGTACGTTGGCGTCGTGTATCAGTACGACATCGTCAACCTTAATGTTGGGCTGTGACCTTTGCCATTTGCTTCTTGCTGATAACTGAGCTAGATACTCAGTCTTCCATCTCTTCCAGATATCTTGATATATTTTTTGTGTCATGTGCCATCTCGTTCGTTCATCCCTTTCCGTTTCAACGATTGATAGTATAGGACCGCTGGCGAGGAAGTGTGAAGGCGTGAGATAGTCAAGGTCATCAGGGTCTTCCGTTAAGACATTCAATGGTCTGCTGTTGAGGGACGATTCCAGTTGAGAAACCAGGGTTGAGTATTCCTCAAAGGTAAGCTTCTGATCTCCAACGACACGTCTTAAATGATACTTTAGGCTCTTGACCGCGGCTTCCCACAATCCGCCTGCGCTTGGCCATGAGGGGCAGTTGAAGTGCCATTTGATCTCCATTTCTTCCAGTTCCGAGAAGAAATTATCTGTTTGTATTTGTTTTAAGTCGAAACAAGCTTCCTGTAGGACTCTGTTAGCGCCGACAAAATTAGTACCACAATCACTGTACATGTGATGTGGCTTTCCGCGGCGGGATGACATCCTTCTGAGGGCTGCTAGGAATGCTGAAGTGCTCAGGTCTGAGACCAGCTCAAGGTGGACTGCTTTTGTCACCATACATATGAATACCGCGATGTATCCTTTTGTTGTTTTTGCTCCACGTCCTTTGTTCATCTTGATATCCACGTAACCTGTGTAATCCACGCCGGTATGGTAAAATGGGCGAGTTTGATTTACCCTTGCTTCAGGGAGGTCTCCCATAAGTTGATTTTGCATAATAGGGTTCCACTTCCGGCATGTTACACAACGACGGATATGGCTTTTCACCGCACGAGTGCCTCCAATTATCCAATATTGTTTTCTTATGTATGATAGTGTTATGCGCGCTCCTCCATGGAACGTCATTTTGTGAGCGTGCTCTATGATAAGAGAAGTCAAGTGACTGTTATGTGGTATGATAAGAGGGTGCTTCATGTTTTCGTCAATATTTGCATGTTGTATTCTCCCTCTGATTCTTAATAGGCCGGTTGTGTCCAAAAATGGCGTAAGACTCAAAATTTTGCTTTTTGAGCTAAGTTCTTCTCCATTTTTTAGATTTTGTATTTCTTTCGAAAATTCTTCTCTTTGTATAGTTTTGATAATCATATTCTTTGATTTTCTCATTTCTTTGATAGTTAAATATGATGTTAAATTGCTTCCACGTGTAGTTATGCGCAAAATCCACGCCAATACACGTACCGCGCGGGTGAAACTGCTTTGCTTGCAAATAACTTGTAGTATGATACTGCTATTGTCGTCACATCGTTGCATCGCTACATTGGTTTGCTTCGTATTTTTTAATTCCTCGTTTGTGCTATATACAGGTTGCTTCTTTTGTTCTTGATATTTAGATATGAGGAAATCGGGACCGTGCCACCATAAAGGATGCTGCTGTAGTTGATGTGCTAATATTCCTCGGCTGGCACAGTCTGATGGATTTTCTTCTGATTTTACGTAACGCCAACATCTAGGGGGCATTATTTCCTGTATATGCGCGACCCTGTTGGCTACGAATGGTTTCCATTTGATTGCATCACCATGTATCCAACCCAGTACTGCGGTAGAGTCAGTCCAACCGTACATGGTTATGTTATGTTTTGATAGGGCTTGATAGACTTTTCTCATCAGATCTGATAATAGGTATGCTCCACTCAGCTCCAGGCGTGGTAAAGTGAGATTTTTATTTTCAGGGGCAA
Source organism: Coleophora flavipennella (assembly GCA_947284805.1). Lineage (NCBI taxonomy): Eukaryota > Metazoa > Arthropoda > Insecta > Lepidoptera > Coleophoridae > Coleophora > Coleophora flavipennella. The sequence continues at coordinate 13,006,934 of OX369295.1, forward strand.
GCCTTGCTTTCGCCGCCACAAGTGTGATACAGGGTGTTTGATTTTTGTCGTAGGTCTTGCTGTACACGACGCCCGCGTACGCCTTAGTAGAGGCATCACAGAAGCCGTGTAATTCGATGCTGTCATTTTCATGGCATTGGTACCATCTTGGTATTTTAATCTCATTGATCGATTGAAGGTCAATCTTTATCTTGAGCCATTCTTTGCTGATTTCATCTGGTAATTGATCATCCCACTGTAGATTTGCTAACCAGACCCTTTTGAATAGAAGCTTCAATTTTGTTGTTACAGGTGATAGCCATCCGAGAGGGTCATATATTTTGGAGATTTCTGACAATAATGTCCTCTTTGTCCACTTAGTTGCTGTTGTGGTGTCGAATGGCAGTTTGAAGGTGAACTCATCGCTCTCAGGCAGCCATCTCAAGCCGAGTGTTTTTGTTGATTCTGGTTGTTTGTATTCAAAGGCTTCATTTTTTATTTGATTTTTAGGGACGGGTACTTTACTGATATTTTCTAAAGTCTTAGAGTTGGAACGCCATTTTCTTAAATTGAATCCTCCAGATTTCAACAGGTTGATTAAATCTTTTTGGAGCTTTTTTGCTTGCTCCATGGAGTGGGTTCCACCTTGAAGGTCGTCCATGTACATGTCTTCTTGTAGAACCTGGGATGCTGGACTATCAGGGTAGTTATGGCCTTCATCAATTGATAGTTGTTTCAAGGTCATCATGGCCAGGAAGGGCGCTGACTTTACTCCAAATGTGATCGTAGTAAGCTGATATTCACGCAGGAGTTGATCAGGAGAATCTCTCCAAATTATTTTTGTTAACTTTTGATGTTCTGGATTTACCCATATTTGACGGAACATTTTTTCTATGTCCGCAATGAATGCAAATCTATATTGTCTCCATTTGAGTATCAAGGACATTAAATCTTGCTGTAAGTTAGGCCCACATTTCATTAAGTCATTCAATGTGTAACCCGTTGATGTCTTTGATGACGCGTTAAAGACTACGCGTAGCGCCGTAGTAGTGGAGTCCGGCCGTAGCACGCAGTGGTGAGGTAAGTAGCAACTGGGTGTCGTGTTACTGGTACATTCAACCATGTGGTTTAGTTCCTTGTACTCGTTGATAAATTCTTTGTATTTTTGTGCAATTTTTTCTTGTCTCAAGAATTTTTTCTCCAGCTGTCTGAACTGCGCCAGAGCTGTGGATTTTGATTTTCCAAGTTTTTCCTCAAAATTTTCTGTCATGGGTAAGTTTACCACGTATCTTCCGTCTTCGCTCCGTTTGGTAGTTTCCTGATAATATTTGATGCATTGCAGATCTTCTTCTGACCAGTTTGGGTTTTCTACAGTGATATCTTCAATATTCCAAAATCGATGTATGTTTTCGATATTATTGATGACGACATTACATTGCAATGTCTGAACTCTGCCACAGAGAATCCAGCCTAAACGCGTCTGCTGTGCGATAGGTTGAGTTTTCTCAGTTTTGATAATTCCATCTAGCATGATATTTGAGTAAACGTCGGCTCCGAGCAATAGATCTACCGGGCGACTGATGTTAAATTCAGGATCTGCTAGTTCAATGCTTTCCAAATAAGGCCATTTCGGCTTCTTGAAAGTGTGGTTAGGTAGATTGTTGATCAAATTTCTCATGATATACACGTCTGCTTCGAATGTGTAATCGCTGTTGTTTGATGTACATGTGATGTTTAAGAGTCCCTTGCAGTTATTTTCCTTTGTTCCTACTCCGAATATGACACCCTTGCATCTCTTGCGGGGTAGGCCAAGTCTCTGAGCTGCGTTTTCTGTGATAAGGGAGGCCTGTGACCCTTGGTCAATTAGGGCTCGTAATACCATCTGAGTTCCATCTGATGACGTCACATAGAGTTGTGCTGTTGATAATAGAATCTCTGGTACCGATTCTTGTGACGCGTGATTGCTGTTGCTAGGTGCAGCCTTAAGGTTGTTATTTGCACCGCTGTTTTTACACGTAAAAGTGCTGGTTTGCGGATTTGAGTAGGCATCGTGCAATAGCGTATTATGTTTCTCGCTACACTCGCGGCATCGTTTTTCCGATATGCATTCCTTGCCATTATGATTGTATAAACAGTTTTTACATAAATTGTATTTCGCAACCGCTTTCCGCTTTGCTTCGGGTTGAAGTTCCAAGAATAACTTGCAAAAAAATAATCCATGTTCGCCTTGGCAATGAGGACACTTAGTTGCCATAAAATTGGAAGGTTTAACAAAGTTTTTGGAAACCTTCTGCTGTTTGCTATGATTCGTGCTGTAGGCCTTGTATGAATGGAACTTCTTATTAATTGCTGATTCTTGATATTTCGTTGATGTTGATGATTTTTGCTCTTGTTTACGCCGAGATGACTCTAGCGAAGTGAATTTTAATTCCAAAAATTCTAAAAATTCTTTCAAATCAGGTAGCTCCCGTGGATTTTTTAATGATTCAAGGTAATCGTTATGCGTGTCCGTATCCAATTTTTGTGCCAGAATGTGTGTCTTTGATAATACAATCCGGCTCGAAGGACCAAAAAGATGTTTGGGCTGTTGCTACCCAGCACACCTTTATTGCTGGTGAAATGATACAACTGTATTTTCTTTGTTATTTTCTTGATAGTGAGTAGGTACGCGGGCGCGGTACGGCGACCGAACGTATACTAATTGATATTACCCTTAATAAATGAAGTTAGCGTAAACCGCTGACGGCGCGATGTGCGGTCGCAGACCGTACAAGGTGAGTTGATGCCAAGGGCTTACCAATTGTGAATACAATACAAAAGACCCCTAATTTACCTAGCGCAAAGTATGTACTGAGAGGTCTTGTTCTGTTGGTAATTAAAGTTTTGGTGCGGAACCCGCTTTGTGGAACCCCATTATCATCATCATATCAACCGAAATACGTCTACTGCTGAACAAAAGGTACCCCCAAAACGACCAGTGATGCGCTGCCTCCATGCAGCGGCTTCCCGCAAGGTACAATACAAAAGGTCGTAGGTCCATCGAGTCGCCTTCCTACACTGTGTCTGCCGGTGTGAGGTCGCCACTCTAGAACGTTACTACTCCAATGGAAGTCAGTTCTTCGAGCTACATTCCCCGCCAGCTGCCACTTGTGCTGAGCAAATGTCATGAAGATTATCTTTTCACTAATAGGTAGACGCATAAAGTATGTAATAAGAAGCCCTAAAGAGTAATACAACGAAAATGTTTCAAACCATCCCTGTTCACCAGATATGCAGCTATCTACTTGTGCGCCGGCATCGAGACCCTTCTGGAGGAGCTGGCCCTCATCTCTGGAGGGTCGGCCGCTGCTCCCATAACTCCTGCCGTCGTCGACACAGCTGTTGCCAACTGCGCTGATCTGTGGGGATTGTTGCAGCCTTATAGCCATCTGAATGCTGGAAGGGTTGCTTCAGGTAAAAGACTACGTTTAGGTAGCATATTGTGCGACCTAGTTACTATTATAATAAACAATCAATTCATATTTTTAAGTTTGCCACCTGTAAACTTCAATGAGTATACTGGGTCGCAGCTGTCTATACTAAGCTGGGGCTTATACAGATTCAGGGATGAGATTCATCACATCAGCTCATATATACGTCCCCACCGAGGGGCTCGAGCCTACCCTGAACTAGGGCGATCGGGCCTTAGTCGACCACGCGGGTCCAGTGCGGGTTGGTCAACTTCACACACAACCTTCGAATTTCTTCGCAGATGTGTGCACGTTTCCTCATGATGCTTTACTTCACCGTAAGAGCGTCGGATAAACGTACATATGAGATCGAAATTCGGAAACACATTGGTACGTGGCAGGACTCGAACCACGACTTCCCGGATAGGAGGTAGCGGCCCTTGCCGTTGCGCTACAGATTCAATAATGAGCTTAGCGTAAATAAATAGTAGTTACATACAGCTATACAGATACATTGGATTAGCGAGAGAAGCGAAATTTTTTGAACTCTGTGCAGTTATGTTCCCCACTAGAGTGCAACTTAGTCCGCGTGGAATTTGAGTATTTGAACTCTGTGCAGTTATATTCCCCAGAGTGCAACTTAGTCCGCGCGGAATTTGAGTTATGCGAATTTTGACGTTTACTATCTTTTATTCACTCACTAGCTGATTCCCGCGGCTTCACCCGCGTGGACCACATTTCTATGACTTTTCGAGGGTGCGCTGTGCGCGAGCCGCAAGCGGCTCGCGAGCGTGGTAAAAAGTAGCTTATGTCTTAACCCAGGTCCTAATCTGTCTACTTACCAAATTTCAGCCAAATCCGTTCAGTAGTTTTTGCGGGAAAGCGTAACAGACAGACAGAGTTACTTTCACATTTATAATATTATTATATATATTATATATTATATAATTATATTATATTATAGTAGGGATTTCATTAGAAATAACAAATACTGTACCGCGGTTTCGCTTGACCCTTTCAAAATTCACAAAAATCAATACTTCAACCCGCCTTTCTAAATAATTCTAGATCCAAAGGGCTAACTCTAAAATGATTTTATCAGGAAATTTATTTTTACTGTTTCGCTATTGCTGAGCGCCGGCAATTATGTATGTTACAGGGGCTCTATCCCTCTCAAGATGGGAGTCCCTGAGCTCCCTGGGGTCCGGCTCCTCGTCAGGAGTGGCGCGACCAGACCACAACCGCCAACTGGGGATGAGCCACGACTCCGGCATCACCACTAATGGATCAGGTGATTTCCTTTTTACCACATTTGTGTTTGTTTTTTTATTGGGATGCGTTGGAGAAATCCAACAGTGTCACTGTGAATTGACAATTATTCTTGACTAGTATTCCCGGCGAACATGTACCACCTTACACGACACTACCCTACCCTACCCTACCCTACATAAGAACCTTCTCCTGACAAAAACGAACACGACAAAATAAATAGAGTTAAAAAAAAAACTAAAAAACACCCTTTTAAAGTACATCAGACTAAAAAGTAAAAAATAATTCTTAATATAATTTGAAAATAATAATTAACAAAAAATACTAGTATTATTGTGAAAAAGTGTGGGTTGCTCGATAGACGAAAATATGGCACAGAGCGTCCCACGCTTTTTCACAATAATACTAGTAGTTTTTGTTAATTATTATTTTCAACTTACATTAAGAATTATTTTTTACTTTTTAGTCTGATGTACTTTAAAGGCGTGTGTTTTAGTTTTTTTAAACTATATTTTTATTTTTTAGTTCAAACTTATGAAATTATTATATTTTCGCTGATTCTTGATAAGTCTACAAAGTTTGAATTAAATCTGTCCATTTAAAGTGGGTCAAAATGGAGTCCAGAGGAGTCGGTTACATACATACAAACATACAGGTGAAGCTAATAAAAGCGTGATAAAAAGAATTAGCGAAATCGGTCCAGCCGTTCACGCGTGAAGCCGTGACTCAGGGAAATAGGGATTAATTTTTATATATATAGATGAAGTATTGTTACTTTTATCAAAATATAGTACACTGAAGTGGCAGTGGGCAGGGCACATAGCTCGTGGAATAGATGGCCGTCAGGTTTGATTGCTTATACAAAGAGCTTTGCGAAACCAGTTCCCCTTCCGGGTAGCACACCATTTTACAATTTAACACTGTTAAAAAACTCTCGCCCAACACTCTCTTAATTTGTCGGAGACTTAAGAGCCGCCAGGAGGCTCGAGTTTCCATACAAACGTAGTTGCGCTTTAATACAAAAACTACATGCCGGATTGAATCCAAACTTTCTAAATATATTCAGGAGACACATATCGATGTTTGTAGTTAGTTTACGATGCACTAATATAAAACGCAAAAAAATAAGAGCAGTTTCAAACTTTCAGTACAAAACTAATTTAAGCCTTCGTTTAGTTACGTTAAAATTTACTACGATAAAAACTAATAAAGGCACCGACTTTTATTTATATAGATTATATTTTTTTATATAAGTATGTACTTAAGTATATTTATTATATACCTATATTTAATTGTAGTAAATTATCTGTTTATTACTTTAGATTATTGCTTTTACTTCTTTTAAATTGTGTACTAATTTGTTTCTGCTTAAAGTTTAAGAGATCCCTGTTTGGGATCTTTATGCATACTTCTACTCTGTATTTATAATTGTATATATTTTGTTGTACATTAAAGAGTTCACAAACAAAAATTACTGTATGTTTTTTTAATATTTGTTACCTGATTTCTTCGGTGATTACGGATTAGTTTTGACGATTCCTTCTTTAAATGATAAGTGATGGTTTAAATTTTTTATCAAAATCGGTTTAGTATTTTTCTCTTAAATTAACAAAACAAAAAATATTGCAAAAATGTACTTGTTTGTTGCGATTGAAGACTGTTTTTAACGTGTCAATGCCAACTAATTTGTAGGTACAAGTACTTATCTACATCGATTACTGTCTCCAGGAGGCTCAGGCACATCAGCGGGCTCAAACAATAGCTCGGGTGGTTCGAGCACATCCGTGCTGCTCACAACGTGCGCGGGCTCCGCGGCGGAGCTCCGCTGTGTTCTGAGGCGCGTCAATCCGCGGCACGCTCCGCTGTCACCGTCCGCGGAGCGCGCGCTCTACTACTTCATGCGGTGTGAGCAGGTAAGCCTTGTATTAGCCAATCCTATGATAACTGCCACGTGATCCTGGAAACTCACGGTCTCGTCAGCACAGCGTAAAGATCCTCATACATGCAAGGTTGCTCTAAAAATCTACTAGGCACCTGAAAAGAGCTGACTTGGCTGTAAGAATTTTTTTTTATTCACAATTTTGAAACCCTTGGCATCATCTCACCTGATGGTAAGTGACGATGATGCCGAAGATGGAAGTGGTCTTACCAAGATTCCCCAACACAATGGAGAACTGGCTATCTTATCTTCAAGCCGGAGTACATTAATGATGTTAACACTGATGTTTAGCGGCAAGACTTAGATAAGAGGGAGGTAGTAGCTAGCCAGGCGGGCTTAGAAAATGTCCTACCACCTAACGAACCGAGTCTTAAAACTTGACCCCGCCGGGAATCAAACCTGCTCCTGGTGTTAAGCGAATGGAATAACCATTACGCCACGGAGGGGCTACTTGTCGTCACGTATGTTTATAACGGTTTCGTTAGGCGGAATCGGAGAAATAGTCGAACAGGTAGACTGATCTGCCTTTATACCGTTGCCTGGCATTGCGACAATTTCACCGCCATGTTAAGAATCTATGTCGAATGTTAGGAGGCAGGAGGACCCTAGCAGCAGCAGCAGCAGCAGCAGGACTAAGGTAGTCCTTAGTCAAAGTATATATATTAGTACTAACATACAGATTGCGACCTCATCCCCTCGTCACGCAGATTGATACAGATTGGTAACAGTTTGGTTGTCGAACGTATAGGATTTCGCCGCCATTTTGTTTGTTCCGTCATTCCCTTTTTATCGTTATTTCTGGCACGGTTTTCCTTAGTTCTGCTGCTGCTTCTAGGGTCCTCAATGTATTCTAAAATTAATCATCATCATCATATCAGCCGAAAGACGTCCACAGCTAGACAAAGACCTCCCCTAAAGATTTTCACAACGACCTGTCCTATGCCTCCCGCATTCAGCAGCTTCCCGTGACCTTCACCAGGTCGTCGCTCTACCGAGTGCGAGACCTGCCTTCGCTATGTCTTTCTGTGTGCGGTCACCACCATAGCATAGCATTTTAAAATTAGGTATCATCCTTTAGCGATTCTGTGAGCTATGTCGGTTACTTTAGTTCTCCTGCGAATGTCCTCCTGAAGTGATAGTGGGCAGGGCACATAGCTCGTAGAACAGATGTCTGTTGGGGTACTAAAGTTCTCTAGTGGCGGCCGCGCACCCGAAAACGTAGCGTAGGCAGGCCTCCCACGCGGTGGACCGACGACCTGGTGAAGAGCGCAGTAATCCGATGGATGCGGGCAGCACAGGACCGGTCGACGTGAAAATCCTTGGGGGAGGCCTTTGTTCAGCAGTGGACGTTTACTAATATTATACTCATAGTGGACTAATATTATAAACCCGAAAGTTTGAATGTCTGAATGGATGTATGTTAGTCTTTGACGCAAAAACTATTGAACGTATCTGAATGAAATTTGGTAGGTAGACAGATTAAGACCTGGATTAACATATAAGATATAAGTTGCATTTCTCCCACGCTCTGCGCACCCTCGGGGACAGTCATAAAAACTATGTTCACGCGAGCGAAGTTCCTGGCAAAAGCTAGTTTAACAATTTTGGCTCTTTCCCAGCTGGAGCACAACACCAGCACATCAGGCAGCTGCGTGAATGGAGCCGGCTTATGGGGGGAGCGCGGTGCAGGCGCCCTGCCGCCCCTGGGGGAGTGGGTTCGCGTCATCCGGGCCCACGCGAGCCTGCGCCCACCCCCTGCCGTCCCGGACGCCGATGACGTCATGCAGGCGGCTAGGCTGCTGCTCCCGCATGCGGACTGCCCCCCGAGACCTGTTATGTGAGTTTAAACATCTTTAAGTATCTGGATCGCCGTGTAAATGTTATCCGTGAGCTCGCGCACCTGTGAACCCAGCGCGTGCCGTGCCAGGAGCCGACAAGTTCATGCCGTCTGCGAAACAGCTGCTCCCGCATTTGGACTGCCCACCGGGACCGGTCACGTCGAGGGTCCAGCCCTGATAGTCGGCTACTTATCTACGGTACGTCTACCATGCGACACGTCACGTGAGGTAGATGCTTGGGGCAGGAGGGCGTGACAGATGCAGTAGCAGCATTGGTGTAGGACCCGTCAACATGAGATTTTTCTTGAAGTGAATACTTCAATCGTACTTAACAACTTCCCTCAAGGAACCCATAGTCAAACCTAAATAAACAGAAGTAGATACTTTTTATCCCACCTCTTTTCATAATCGATACTTACGAGGTCATTCCAAAACCATTTTCAAGCGACTTCCAAAAAGGAGGAGGTTCTCAATTCGTCTGTATGTTTTTTTTTTTTTTTTTTTTTATGTTTGTTACCTCATAACTTTGGACTGGGTGAACCGATTTTTACGATTCTTTTTTTATTTGAAAGCTAGTGCTTTCCGTGTGGTCCCATATAAATTTTATCAAAATCGGTGATGTACTTTATTAGAAAATTAACAAAAAACAAAAATAATAATGCAAAAATGTACTAATTAGATGCGATGGAAGTCGGTTTTTTAACGTGTTAAGCGTTTTTTAATTTAATCGAATGAACACTTAAGACCTTAAAATTGGTCAAATGACAATATTCAATTCAAATTATTGAAAGACTGTGAGAAGCTATCACCATGGAAAAAATATATTTCGGATCATCAGAAGGGTTTTGGCCGGATCTAAGAAATAAACTCGTCTTTGAGAAGTTTTGGAGTGTACAATCAATATTCACACACGTTTGCAACACGAGGCTTCACGATGATTCGGATGAAAACCGATTATTTTATAGACTGCGATGAGTTCGGCACGGGGCTGGCTTCCCAAGTTGACAGTTCAGCTGCTCGATCAAAAGTTCCCGTAAAAATAATTGGCGCTGCAGTCGTAGCCTCTGTAGGTTGGCTGCATTGTCATTTAATGGTTCAATAATGACAACGATTCTGATTGGCTAACAAACAATTACCAACACTACCAACTTCCGGGTTCCGGTCTCGCACCAACCACGCCTTGGCCAAAGATGACTTTTATTACTAACCTAGCTAACCGCTTGACGTTTCAAGATAAAACACACGGTGCTTCGACGCATGCATAGGTGGCACCACGTCCTTGCGCTCCGACACGGCCATCCTGACGGCGATGCGTGCCCAGCAGCTGCCATAATCAGTAATGAGGAGTGGATGTGTGTTTAAGTTAGGTAATTCAGATTACCTAACTTATCACAAATCAACTACAGATAAGTAGGCCTGTGGTGTGGCACTAGAATAGTACCACCCTATCTCTTCCTGAGGGTGTGGTAAGAGGTTACTAATTGATACAGATTCACGGAGGATGGGCAGCAGCGTCTTTTCTGCGTACCGTGCCACACACCGCGATCACCCACTTGGCTACCAAGCAATTGCGCCTTTGTACAGCAGTGAACGTTGCCTGGCTGATGTGATGACGATGAGATGTGTAGGTACTTGAACTCCCCTTCCATAGGGCAAAGCTCACAAAAAAAAGGTAGGTACTTGAACTCCCCTTCCACAGGGCAAAGCTCATAAAAATAAAGGGAATACGTAGAGGTCGATGCTGTGCGACACACAGAGGCTCTAAAATGATAAAGGTCAGGTCGATGCTGTGCTCTAGGCGCATATGTCCATATGCGCCGTGGTACACAGGGGCCCTAAAAAAAAAGGAAAGGTCGATGCTGTGCTCTGGGCGGTCTTGTACGCCGTGGTACACGGGGGAAAAGGAATGACGGTAAAAATGAGAAATAGTTTGCAGTCGTCACTACAAGTATCATCAGGAAACCTGACCAAACAACACTGGCTGTAAACAAATCTACACGGAAACGACCAAATCATACGGTCGGCACCATCTTTTTCTTTGTTATAGTTTATGGTTAGTTAGTTTATGGTCAGTTAGTCTATGATGGTTCCGAACCAAGGTGTCATGTCGGCTCCATGCGGACATTGAGTCGTCAGACTAAAGAGTCGGACAACCAGCTGTCGTCAGTCTGTAGCATTGTCAATGGTAGTTGTGTACCTACTCAGTGCCTCTTAACTTGCACTGACACAACAGGTACAACAGATTTCTCTTTAATGAAAACTGCTCACCCGATGGAATTCCAGTATTGTGCATCAACCACGCAAAGGTCGACTCTCTTCTCCATCACTGGGGCAGCTTCGCAGGTGCTTCCCTCTTGGCTACATTACTTCAAGTAGCTAGACATGTAGTGGCCCTGCCCCTTGCCGATATGGGTCGTAAATACACAGATCCGTAGTAGCAATCCATGCATGTGCATTCACATCCGATCTATCGGGGTTGAAATTGGGTAACCTCAATTCATGGGACGATGATGGCGTCCGCGTGGCTAGTATCAGCGTCAGAAAATTCTGATTTCGTTGTTCCAGAAGCACTTTCTATTTTGTGTTGCTCACATCACTATCTGGAACACTTATGGCGTCCATGTCCTATCCCAATTCTGATTTCGGATCATCAGAAGGGTTTTGGCCGGATCTAAGAAATAAACTCGTCTTTGAGAAGTTTTGGAGTGTACAATCAATATTCACACACGTTTGCAACACGAGGCTTCACGATGATTCGGATGAAAACCGATTATTTTATAGACTGCGATGAGTTCGGCACGGGGCTGGCTTCCCAAGTTGACAGTTCAGCTGCTCGATCAAAAGTTCCCGTAAAAATAATTGGCGCTGCAGTCGTAGCCTCTGTAGGTTGGCTGCATTGTCATTTAATGGTTCAATAATGACAACGATTCTGATTGGCTAACAAACAATTACCAACAATTCCAACTTCCGGGTTCCGGTCTCGCACCGACCACGCCTTGGCCAAAGATGACTTTTATTACTAACCTAGCTAACCGCTTGACGTTTCAAGATAAAACACACGGTGCTTCGACGCATGCATAGGTGGTACCACGTCCTTGCGCTCCGACATCCCTACTAATATTATAAATGCGAAAGTAACTCTGTCTGTCTGTTACGCTTTCCCGCAAAAACTACTGAACGGATTTGGCTGAAATTTGGTAGGTAGACAGATTAGGACCTGGCTTAAGACATAGGCTACTTTTTACCACGCTCGCGAGCCGCTTGCGGCTCGCGCACTGCGCACCCTCGAAAAGTCATAGAAACGTGGTCCACGCGGGTGAAGCCGCGGGAAACAGCTAGTATATAATATACTTAAAGTAATATAAATCGATTTAATTGAATCATCATCATCATATCAGCTCACATACAAACCCTGAATACAATTTAAAAAATATTACCACTTTTGATGTAAAAAAAATATACTGTATATCCTGTAAATTTCTCGAAAACAAATAAATAATATTGAATAAAACCAACACACAAAAATCGGTGACTTTAAGACCTTTCGCTTTAATTGAACACATTTTTTTAAACTTATTTAAAAGTGATGAAAAGTAATAAAACATGTAAAAATCGAGAATTGGGCGTTCGGTTTCAACGTAACAGCCGCGTTGAAGCCCGCATTGATTTGAACCTAAAATGAATAGACTTACCTTCGATATTATTTTAACCTGCTCGGATTGAGTGATCTTAAAGCCTTAACATGAATAACTAATAGCCAATCATGAATTCATGATTGATTATAAAAACTGTGACGGATCAAATCTGTACGGGGTGCTCTACCAGACCATAAACAAAGAAGTATCCACTTCAAAAATGTAAACGCTCTATGCAATTACAAACCCGACTACATAAAACTGGAGCCTCTTCTTCGCGTCACTCGCGGGACTCAGACGGATCTAACCACACCTCGCACTCCACAATCCATCCAGCCGTTTAGGTGACGAAGTAACTAGTATCTCATCTGTGGTTTAGGCTACAAAGCGTGCCAAAGAAATAAATAAATAAACAAACTTACATACATATATACCTACAGTCATAAACATGAAATGCACGACCCTCCTTCTGGCGCAGTCGGGTAAAAATACACAAAAGTGGTCTATCAGCTGATCGATTTGTATGAAGAGTTCAATTATTATGGTTTTTACCAATTTTCTATGGGTCTCTTTCTGTTTGGAGAAGTAGTTCAGTATGGTGAGTAGAAGCCCCAGGTAACGGCTCCTACCAGTCCTGCCAGTCTTGTTACAACTTGCAAAGTCTGTTAGAAACAGACGTATTGATGTCACCGGGATATTGTGACAACCGCGACATCACAATCTCACTAGTTAGATTATGATGTAACGGTAAATTGTGAATCGGATCACAATTATCACGGCCTATTCTTGTACCTCCGAATAAAATCGACGATTTCTTCTGCTTCGAAGCATTCTGCTACCCAGGGGGGAAGCCTCGCGAAGCAACTTGACTGTTAAATCAATCAAACCTGACCGAACCTAACATCGCTCGCGAATTTATTTAATGTTTTTTCACTTCGCTTAGTGTTATTGAAATGTCACTAGTATAATTTTAAACAAAAAAAACTACTTCAATCGCACTAGTCGCCACTACGATTTTTGAAGGTTCCTCTCGATTTCTCTGGGATGCCATCATCAGATCCTGGTTTCCTTATCATGGTACCATCCTTGGGATATCTCCTTTCCATCAAAAAAGGAATCATCAAAATCGGTTCATAAACGACGAAGTTATCCGCGAACAAACATAAAAAAAATATATATACGGTCAAATTGAGAAACCTCCTTTTTTGAAGTCGTTTAATAATAGTGAACAATATGTTACATTTCACAATCTCGCGAAATAAATCCCGTTAGATTATAATTTAACGGAATTTACAATCTCACGGTGACATTGACATGCTCTTGTGGAATTTTTTTTTGACAGTCTCGAAGAAGCGATCGAGCCAGCTTGGTCGCGCTGCGCCCGCCACCCTGACGAGATCGGCCGGGCAGCCCTGGGGCTGGCCCAACGAGCCCTCTTGAGCGGCCGACCAGACCTCCTGGGCAGTGTCAGGTCTCTGCTGCCGCCCGCCGGGCTGGACGCAGCTGATGCTTCTGGCCTCACAGCCCTGATGAAGGCGGCGTTGTCTGGTGACGATCAGATTGTTGCGGTAAGTATATACAGTATTCTGAAGTCTCTATAATATTGAGGTTCTTGGATAAGAAATTCATTTAGGAAGTTACTAAGCGTATATTTGGAACAGTTGTCTCTGTCTTTTTCTTTACGTGTAATGAGTAAAGAAAATAACCACACTTTTTCAATGGTTTTTCGTTTCAATCAAAAACTACAGTGAAAGTATAAAAAATAATAACATTACTCACTTTGTATTATCATTTAACAAACATTGTTGTATATTTTTAAAAAAATATTCTTCAAAATTTAGTCATAACTAGAGTTGAAAGTAACGGTGTAGACCTGTCTTTGGTATTTTTTTCTATTGACCCAAAACTGCTTAATCGTGTTTCTAATAGCTTTTGACTTTAAGGAACATCATCAACAATAAGGGTAATATTTTTCAACCTTGGGTTTTCTATCGTTTAGGAGTAGTTGACGTCAAAAATAACGAAAATCTGTAATATTACCGCTTTAAAAGCTTAAATATAACTTGCAATGTTTGTATGTTATGTTTCTTTAGTTCAAATCTTGCGATAGATTTTAGAACGACTTCCAGGGGTCTGATGGAGCTGAAATTTGGAATGAAGCTGTAATCCCAGTGACAATAGATCCTTTTGGTATTTTTAAGTTGATCTAATGATGAACTTTGTGGAATCAATGTCCCAGAGTCGTCTTTTATTTACAATAGAATCGTATTAGAACGTTTAAATCTTGTTTCATTAAATCTTCTGTCCCTACAGTATGAAACCTTAGATCAAAAATATTTTTTTTAATCTGAGTTATGTATGATACAGTTCTTTTTTTAATTTGGAACCGTGTATTTTTATATTCATTTAAGCATTTGGATTTTTTAATGTAAAATATATTTTCAATGAAAGCCTGTACCAAAAAGCTTTTAAGGTTTTCCAAAAATTATTTTATCATGTGTCCTGTTCATAATATTGTGCGTCATTAATGACTCATACATGATAATGCTAGTTAACGAAAACGACACCAGATGTCTATACTTTACACTCTCTCTGTCTCTAAAAGTCCAATTGATAAGCCCTTGACATCATCTCACCTGATGGTTAGTGACGATGATGCCGAAGATGGAAGCGGATGGAAGATTCCCCAACGCAATAGGGATCTGGTTATCTTATCTTCAAGCTGGAACCGGTTAACACTGATGTTTGGCGGCAAGACTTAGATAAGATGGTGGTAGCTAGCCAGGCGGGCTATGAAAATGCCCTACCACCAACCAAACCCAGTCTTACAAAGTTGGCCCCGCCGGGAATCGAACCCGCGACCTCCTGGTGTGACGCGAATGGACTAACCCCCCGTGGCGTAATGCCACGGAGGGGGTACTTGTCCTCACGCATGTTTATAACGGTATTTTGCGCCCCCAGATTTATAATAGCTTGAGTTCGAAAAAATATCCGCCTCTGTTAAAATTTCGCTACAGAAGTCAGAAAACAAGTAAAATTCAAGACTTGATGGGAAACAGAGTAATGTTTTTGTAATTTAATTGAAGAAGGCAATGCAGTTAACAGTTACTTCACTTCATTAGAGAAGGTTTTCATATATTTTGTTTATGCAGTCAACTGCCTTATTAGAGAAGGTGGGGGGGGACAGTCACCACCCACGGTCACGAGGGCAGCAATGCTAGGAGGAGGAAAGTTCTACCTACTCTCGTCGTTGTGCATATTTACACTGTTTACCTGAATTTGTAGGTCCTCGACAGATTCAGGTGGGAAAACTACACACTACTCGACTTTTCCATATCAAACAATATGTGGGACATGTCGCCACGTATAGTGCCCCTAGGGCTGCCAACCCTCCTGGTTTCATCCGGAGTCTTCGGGTTTGGGTAGTGCACCTCCGGGCTCCGGGTTCAGCATTCATATCTCCGGGTCTGACCCGACTGAGGACAATTCTTCGTTGATGGGCAATTTATGGACCGATGAAAGGTTGCCTGTAAAGGTGGAGCTGATTTAAAAATCAGCTTTAGTATGAATTGCCAGGAGCTTCTGCAGAAACTAAAGATTTATTTTTAACATAATAGTAATTATGTACCATTATCTGTATGTATATTATGTGCCTGATGTCTCAATAAACTTATTTTACTCTAATCTATTCTAAAGAAACCAGAACAGGAAAATTGTTAAGGCTAAGTCCACAAACAAAAAAATATGATTTTAAACAGCAGCCTAGCACTATCCGGTAATGCACTAATGCATACTATTTATACCTCATACCATACTTACCCTTAAAACCCCCCTCCCTACCCCTCGGGGCGCGGTCTCGGTGTCTGCTCGTCATCAGAGTTGGCAGCCCTAAGTGCCCCTGTCGCACTTACGGGTCTTATGAGAAGGCATAGCCACGCTCCACGCACCTATCGATAACACAGTCACAATCTATGCGACTACTACACCTTTTGTTCACGCCAGCGCACTGTTAGATGCTTTCTTCCGGGAATCGACGAGCAGCCCACTGACTGCAAAAGCCCCAATCCCTAGCGCACGACGGTTTGTTGCCCCGCGGGCAGCGACTCTTTAATAACGGTTTTCCACAAATCTCATTTTAGTCGAGTCACTACTATTTCTCTCGCTTGATCCACTCCAATACCCATGAGTACCCAACAACTTTTGTCGACCCAGATGCTACTGGAGGCAGGCGCGGACCCCAACGCGGAGACGGCCGGCGCCGCCACGCAGCACAGCGCTCTGCTGTCGCCGCGCTCCCCGTCGGCTCCCAGCGCGCCGGTGTCGCCAGCTACGCAACAGGCCACGCCGAGCTACACGCCACCAACTGCCGGTACGATTGTGTTCATTTCCTTTTCTCCTGTAGGTGTGGACTTACATGCTGGTATACATCCCACTCGTAAAAAAGATAAAATATGGCATTAAGATCTAAGATTAGTAACATTCATTGCCATATTTAAAAAAAATCGTCCAAAGAATGAAAGCACTCCCTCAGCAAGAAAGCCCTAAGTTTTGCCTTAAAACTAGAAAGCCTGACGTCACCATTGAAATCTAACGGCAGTGCAATAGAGAGACGCACCCCATTATAGCGTGTACGGTGGCGCACCACGTCAAGACGCGGCGGCAGCGCACTGCGCTCCACTACATACCTAGGTACTATTCTTACAAAGTGATTAACAACCAAGTTTGTTTTCTTTTATTCATTTAGACATGGCTCTTTATTTCATCTCAGTACTTCTTTATGGCCAAGCAATCTGAATCGACACTTGGCAAGTTTTTTGACAGAATGTTTTTATTGGGATTATATTTATTTATTTACATTTATAGTACACCAAAAACAATTTCATAATGTTAATACGTAGAGATACTATAATATAGTGTACAGTAGGCGGTCTTATTGCTGAAAGCAATCTCTTCCAAACAACCTTTCATTACAGGATTTTATTTTCTCTTCCAGTAACTAGAGACCGGTTAAACAGGTGGCCTCATCCTCGATGCCATCGTTGCAGTCTCTATTAATTTTAGTACTTCATGCATTCTGTGTGTGTTTGTGTCAAATGAATGTTTGTATATGGTCATTGTATTGAAAATTCTTTAATCAGATGATTTCCACACCAGGTTGGACGGCACTAGTGTACGCGTGCGCGGGCGCGGGCGGTGCCGGCAGCGGCGGCGGCGCGGCGGCGGGCGCGGTGGAGTGCACGCGTAGACTGCTGGCGGCCGGAGCCAGGGTCGACGGGGCCCCGGCGAGAGGCGACGATGTGTGCACGCTTACTCCACTTCAGGTGAGATGGGTTGAAAGCCAAAAGCTGTGCTCAATATTGTCATTTTTTATTCTTTTTACATAATGAATCAAAGTAAAAATAAAAACCATTTGAACATATTTCGTTTTTCGGTCACCTGACCGATTTATTTTACGGGAGATACCTGAAAGACAAAATTTACGAAAAACCAATTAGGATAGAAAACGATCTAAAAATAAGGGTGAATGCTGAAGCTAAAGAATTATCTGAAATGGCTCTACGAAGGACGAAGACTAAAAAGTTCTCTTTTAAAACGATGTTGATTAAGAGTAAGATATAAGAAGGTAGACAGTTTGAACACGTGTTAAAAAGCGTGTTAAAAAGTTCAAAACCGTCTATCTTTTAACAACCAAAACACTTATCAAGTAAAGTGGGTGACAGATAAAGCAAAAAACTTTTACTGAAATCTGATACTAAAGCCTCCCACATAATATCCACTAAAGTAATGATTGATGTGTAGCCTAGTATACCTGTAAGTTTTAATATTTTTATAATTTTACAAGAGTTTTTGACAATATCTCGTTATTTGATTTTTTGATAAAATAAGCCCCTTCCGAAAATAAATAGCACTTTTCTCGTAGTTGACAAAGAAAATGTGGAAGTATTGTACATTTCTAAAATTTGCATAAAACAAGCAAATTTTTGAGTATATTTTCCAAAATTGTCAGATATATTTTTTATTCACCATCACTATTAAATGTATATTGACAGAAAAAAAAATAAGAAAAAATAAAATGGTAGTGATTTTCTGATGTTTCTATTTTCTGTGGAGCTTTGATAATAATTACGGACAGAGTACCTATTCAATAATGTTTTAATCTTAAAAGGAATTATTAATAGATACCTTTTTACAAAAGTGAGCAAGAAGAATGACGCAAGGCGGTTAATTTTTATTTTTTTGAAAAATCTAGTTTAACTCAAAAACTATAAGTTTTGGTGCAACATATATTGTGTTAATTTGGAAGGTCTTAACCTAAGCTATCACCACTTTAAGCGTGTCCGTCCATTTCTGAGACACCCTTTATATAGTATAGATTTAACTAAATAGGTTTTCCCTTGCAGATGGCGTGTGGCGTAGGCAATCTGGAACTAGTGCAACTGCTGCTCTCCCACGGAGCTGATCCGTTCCTGTCGACTCAACTCAACGATGCGCTGTGCTACTCTGCTGCCGCTCAGTATGGTTGTTACAGGTAATACTATCACCAACTCACCAACGTGATCTTTTGACAAGCATGTGTACAGTCGCCTATCGTAGCGGGCGAGGTGTTCAAATATTTCCGAGCAGTGTGGAATTTAAATAAATTATATACTGGGCCCGCGTGGTCGACTTAGGCTTGATCGCCCTAATTCAGGGTAGGCTAGAGCCCATCGGTGGGGACGGACGAGTGATATCGGTGATATCGGACGGGTAGCGTTCGGAAGACAGCGAAACAGCTTATCGTTCAATATTCGCCAGTGCCTAAAGAGCGACAATGATGGATGACCTATGGCACTGAGACGTGGTATAAGGCTCAGTTGCTTAGTAGGTTATGGTTAGGTTATGTGGGCCATGGAGAGTGGTATGCTTAGGGTTCCTATGGATGATCGAATCCGAAACGAGCTCAGATCAAAAATAAAAGGTAGGTTTAGAGTTATATAGCGCTTTAAAAATCACTACGCGACGGAGGAGCAGAGTTTTGCTTACAGTCACGCATTAGCAGACTTACCGTCAACATGCTGAAACGTGCTGTGACATGCCGCAAATACACCTGTCTTAATTACAGTGACGGATAGGACCTATCACCTGTCGAAACATTTAAGGTGACCATTTAAGGTAAATATGTATACGTATATATTTAATAGCAACAAGCATTACCCACGTTTTGTTTTGATTGTTGTATGAAACTCAATATCTACTTTTATTTTAATCTGAGGAAACGAGGAACTAATGTCACTGACATAGTTAAAATAATAAACCATTGAAGTGGCTGGGCAGGCTATATATATCGGTTATCGTCTCACAGAACTGACCGATAACCGGTTAATGAAGAAAGGTTCTCGAGTGACGCCCATGGGCCGGAAGACGTATTGTTGGACGGCCCCCGCTAGGCGGACTAATGATCTGGTGAGGCTCGCAAGGTCGGCATTTATGCGGCTCAAAATTGTGCCGAGAGGAGGCCTATGTCCAACAGTGGCCGTCTTTCGGGTGAGATCATGATGATGATGGTGAGGTAATTTCATGGACATTTCTTGTGATTTCTGTCCTCAGTCGAATCCAGTCGACAATTTTGCCTATAACGTACAACGAGTCGAAATAGTTCAGGTGGCTCAACAACCAAATTATCCAATGTTGTGTCGTTTAACTAAGCTTCAGTCCTGTGTTGAATTTGTATGGGACATAATGTACCATCAACCCTGAGGTGTATGGGACATATATATGCATACCATTAGGTCCGAAAGGGTTATGTGATTCTGACAACATATATTTCCAAGATGTAAGTAGGTACCTAGCCAAAGTTGTTAAAAAAGAACCCTAGAGTTTTTACACACTGAAGAGGAGTGTATTGAAACTATTTGACGTAGGAAAACGATTATGAGCGTGCGTATTCACAATATCGTTTCCCATACAAACTTCTTGAAAATGGATGGGCCGATTCTAATAAAATTTTATACTCATAAGGAAGTCACAAAATTATAGTTTTTGGATGGATTAGATTTTCGAAATACTCTATTTTAAAAAAGATTTGCAAAGGTCATTGGGCAGCATAGTATGAAACCTATACCCACGGCCTACAGAAAAAAAATTAGGTAGGATGTTTAGATAAACGTCTCTAGTTCACGAATATATATGTCGCATTAACGTAGTTAATGGGATTCAAGCCAAAAGCTTAAAAAAGAAAAATATAATATTGAGGTTAAAACTTTCGTGTTAGCAACGTGACAGAACGTCCTTAAACCATATCATTATCAACAAAATCCAAACCAAATGCAAACTAAAAGTCCAATAAACACGCCAAAGTAATCGATTAAAACAATAGAAGCTCAAATAACACAGATCGCAACGACAAATGACGAGGGACTGCGTCGATGTAATGCTCCTTTTACACGGGGACAATAGCCGAGACAATCCAGTAAGCCAGGACAGCAAGACAATGAAAAAGTATCGTCTAAATGGGGACAATCCACTAATTGGATTGTCCTCAAGACAATTGACAAGACTACTATAGTCGAGACAATCCAGTAAGCCAGGACAGCAAGACAATGAAAAAGTATCGTCTAAATGGGGACAATCCACTAATTGGATTGTTCTCAAGACAATTGACAAGACAGGACAATGAAATAGAACGATTTCAAAAATATAGCCCGCATGGCTAGCTACCACCATCTAATCTAAGTCTTGCCGCCAAACATCAAGGTCGCGGGTTCGATTCCTGGCGGGGTCAACTTTGTAAGAATCGGATTGGTAGGTGGTGGTGACTTTTTATAGCCCGCCTGGCTAGCTACCACCATCTTATCTAAGTCTTGCCGCCAAACATCGAGGTCGCGGGTTCGATTCCCGGCGGGGTCAACTTTGTAAGACTAGGTTTGGTTGGTGGTGGTGACTTTTTATAGCCCGCCTGGCTAGCTACCACCATCTAATCTAAGTCTTGCCGCCAGACATCGGTGTCGCGGGTTCGATTCCTGGCGGGGTCAACTTTGTAAAACTTGGTTTGGTTGGTGGTGGGGCAATTTTATGGCCCGCCTGGCTAGCTACCACCATCTAATCTAAGTCTTGCCGATAGACATCGAGGTCGCGGGTTCATTTCCTGGCGGGGTCAACATTGTAAGAGTCGGTTTGGTAGGTGGTGGGGACTTTTTATAGTCCGCCGGGCTAGCTACCACCATCTTATCTAAGTACCACCAACCAAACCGAGTCTTACAAAGTTGGCCCCGCTGGGAATCGAACCCTCGGCACCGATGTCTGGCGGCAAGACTTAGATTAGATGGTGGTAGCTAGCCAGGTGGGCTATAAAAAGTCCCCACCACCAACCAAACCTAGTCTTACAAAGTTGACCCCGCCGGGAATCGAACCCGCGACCTCGATGTTTGGCGGCAAGACTTAGATAAGATGGTGGTAGCTAGCCAGGCGGGCTATAAAAAGTCCAATATAACATACCAAAAACTAAACAAGCGTTTATTTTGTCTATTTTACACACTTAATGCTTCACTAAAATTGTTTTATTTACGCATTTATATATTTTATTTACATTTTATTCCCATGGTTTAAAAAAAAAAAAACTATTTGTAATGAAATGTGGGTTAATACTTAACAATTTAAAACTAATTTGGTTTTTGTAGGATAACTTTAGTTAACCGGGTCAGATTTTGCCCAATGACCTTTAAGGATTACTACGAAAACCTTAAATCACTATTAATTTGTGATAACACAACTTTTTCAAAATGGAATCTATCCACAAACTAAAATTTCGTGACTTGCTTATGTGTATAAAGTTTCATTAGAATTTGCCCATCCATTTTCAAGAAGTAGTCGTTTAAAGCTTGTATGAGGAACGATTTTGTGAATTAGCTCACAGTTTTCAAGTAATGTCTTCGGAACCTTCATCTATGCGCGGTTCATCAAACATTTGGCCAATTTTTCATAGTATTTGGGATTGTGACGTCATTTATTTTTAACATTTAAAATATATACATACATATAATAAAACTGTAACGGGGCCGTGTCTGTAGGTACATGAAATATTTTTGGAAAATAATAACTGTGGTGGACATTACTAACGATATAATATATAGGTCAAAACAACAACTTTTGGAATTTTTGTCTGTCTTTAGGTTCGCGCATCACGAAAAAACTACCAGGCCGATTTTGATGAATGGTGGTTCCTTATAGCCCAGCCCGGGTTAATTTTAAATACTTTTTATCCCGAAAAGTTCAAAAGCCCAGCGGGCACGGCTAGTAAAAAATAAAAAGTTATTTAAAAAAAAACATTAATTTAGTTACTTAAATAGGTACTTAAAATAGTCTTCATTTTTCAACAAAAAAAATAATTATTTTGACAATGCTAATTGGTAAGCCCTTGGCATCATCTCATCTGATGGTAAGTGAAGATGATGGCGATAGTGGAAGCGGGCTTACCAATATCCCCCAACGTGACAGGGAGCTGGCCGTCTTGTAAGATGATGGTAGCTTACAAGGCAGGCTTAGAAAACCACCAACCAAACGAGTCTTGCAAAGTAGACCCCGCCGGAAATCAAACCCGCAACCATCGTATACCTACTTACCTAAATCAAACCCGCAACCATCGTATATACCTACTTACCTAAATCAAACCCGCAACCATCGTATACCTACTTACCTAAATCAAACCCGCAACCATCGTATACCTACTTACCTAAATCAAACCCGCAACCATCGTATACCTACTTACCTAAATCAAACCCGCAACCATCGTATATACCTGCTTACCTAAATCAAACCCGCAACCATCGTATATACCTGCTTACCTAAATCAAACCCGCAACCATCGTATATACCTACTTACCTAAATCAAACCCGCAACCATCGTATACCTACTTACCTAAATCAAACCCGCAACCATCGTATATACCTATTTACCTAAATCAAACCCGCAACCATCGTATATACCTACTTACCTAAATCAAACCCGCAACCATCGTATACCTACTTACCTAAATCAAACCCGCAACCATCGTATATACCTACTTACCTAAATCAAACCCGCAACCATCGTATACCTACTTACCTAAATCAAACCCGCAACCATCGTATATACCTACTTACCTAAATCAAACCCGCAACCATCGTATATACCTACTTACCTAAATCAAACCCGCAACCATCGTATACCTACTTACCTAAATCAAACCCGCAACCATCGTATATACCTACTTACCTAAATCAAACCCGCAACCATCGTATATACCTACTTACCTAAATCAAACCCGCAACCATCGTATACCTACTTACCTAAATCAAACCCGCAACCATCGTATATACCTACTTACCTAAATCAAACCCGCAACCATCGTATACCTACTTACCTAAATCAAACCCGCAACCATCGTATATACCTACTTACCTAAATCAAACCCGCAACCATCGTATACCTACTTACCTAAATCAAACCCGCAACCATCGTATATACCTACTTACCTAAATCAAACCCGCAACCATCGTATACCTACTTACCTAAATCAAACCCGCAACCATCGTATACCTACTTACCTAAATCAAACCCGCAACCATCGTATACCTACTTACCTAAATCAAACCCGCAACCATCGTATATACCTACTTACCTAAATCAAACCCGCAACCATCGTATATACCTACTTACCTAAATCAAACCCGCAACCATCGTATATACCTACTTACCTAAATCAAACCCGCAACCATCGTATACCTACTTACCTAAATCAAACCCGCAACCATCGTATACCTACTTACCTAAATCAAACCCGCAACCATCGTATACCTACTTACCTAAATCAAACCCGCAACCATCGTATATACCTGCTTACCTAAATCAAACCCGCAACCATCGTATACCTACTTACCTAAATCAAACCCGCAACCATCGTATATACCTACTTACCTAAATCAAACCCGCAACCATCGTATACCTACTTACCTAAATCAAACCCGCAACCATCGTATACCTACTTACCTAAATCAAACCCGCAACCATCGTATACCTACTTACCTAAATCAAACCCGCAACCATCGTATATACCTACTTACCTAAATCAAACCCGCAACCATCGTATATACCTACTTACCTAAATCAAACCCGCAACCATCGTATACCTACTTACCTAAATCAAACCCGCAACCATCGTATATACCTACTTACCTAAATCAAACCCGCAACCATCGTATACCTACTTACCTAAATCAAACCCGCAACCATCGTATACCTACTTACCTAAATCAAACCCGCAACCATCGTATATACCTACTTACCTAAATCAAACCCGCAACCATCGTATACCTACTTACCTAAATCAAACCCGCAACCATCGTATATACCTACTTACCTAAATCAAACCCGCAACCATCGTATACCTACTTACCTAAATCAAACCCGCAACCATCGTATATACCTACTTACCTAAATCAAACCCGCAACCATCGTATACCTACTTACCTAAATCAAACCCGCAACCATCGTATACCTACTTACCTAAATCAAACCCGCAACCATCGTATACCTACTTACCTAAATCAAACCCGCAACCATCGTATATACCTACTTACCTAAATCAAACCCGCAACCATCGTATATACCTACTTACCTAAATCAAACCCGCAACCATCGTATACCTACTTACCTAAATCAAACCCGCAACCATCGTATACCTACTTACCTAAATCAAACCCGCAACCATCGTATACCTACTTACCTAAATCAAACCCGCAACCATCGTATACCTACTTACCTAAATCAAACCCGCAACCATCGTATATACCTGCTTACCTAAATCAAACCCGCAACCATCGTATACCTACTTACCTAAATCAAACCCGCAACCATCGTATATACCTACTTACCTAAATCAAACCCGCAACCATCGTATACCTACTTACCTAAATCAAACCCGCAACCATCGTATACCTACTTACCTAAATCAAACCCGCAACCATCGTATACCTACTTACCTAAATCAAACCCGCAACCATCGTATATACCTACTTACCTAAATCAAACCCGCAACCATCGTATACCTACTTACCTAAATCAAACCCGCAACCATCGTATATACCTGCTTACCTAAATCAAACCCGCAACCATCGTATATACCTACTTACCTAAATCAAACCCGCAACCATCGTATATAAGGTCTAACAAAATTAGCTGAAACTATTTTAACTGGTGCTTCTACCAATGAAACTGAACAACTTTCCCCATGAAACCCATAGTCAAATCTCAAAAAAAATTTTGAACTTCCCATACTAAGTTGGCTGATCAGCTGATCGAGTTAGTAGGGAGAGCCAAATTTTTTTTTGCGATTTGACTATGTGTTTCATGGGGAAAGTTGTTCAGTTTCAATGGCAGAAGCACCAGTTAAAATAGTTTCAGCTAATTTTGTTACACCTTATATACCTGCTTACCTAAATCAAACCCGCAACCATCGTATACCTACTTACCTAAATCAAACCCGCAACCATCGTATACCGACTTACCTAAATCAAAAATACCCCAAATTTCTCACAGCGCGGTAGCAGTATGCTGCACCCACGGCCGTCGCGCGTGCCTGAGAGCGGCCGTGCGAGGCGGCGCGCGGGCCGCCGGGGGCGTGCTGTCTCTCGAGGAGGTCCTGGCGGAGGGCACTCCGGGGGGCAACCGACCCGCCTTTACGAAGCAGCAGCAGCGGGCGCTGCACGACGCCATGTATTTCGCCGCGGAGACTGACCATCTAGGTAAACCAAACAGAAACCAACAAAACGACTGAATGAAGTTTCGTAATTCGAATAGACAACAATAGTTTTTGTTTCATAACAACTATTTTTGTATTTGCCGCTAGTCATGCCAAAGCCATGCCGCCGTGCATCCGTGATATAGATTTTTTTTCAAAAGAATATATTAACGTCTCTGGGTACAAAAGCCCTTTTGAGACGGTTTTCATTAATTAATCTTCATTTGTTTTTTGATTTGCAATGCTGGTGCCGGTGCATTAGAAATCTTCTCTGGAGTTCTTGACAGCATTTGCAGCAGCTTCTTTCTGAGAAGGTTGCAGTAGGGCGTCTATGAAACTGCACCCAGTGCCAATAGGGTTTTCACGTTCTCCTTCATTTTGTTTTCTTGTCCTTCACATTGCTCATGTGCACCAGACGATTTTCTCCAAAACATACCACTTTTTGAAGCAAATTCTAGCTGGAAACAATGCAAAAACATTGATGTTTGGCGGCAAGACTTAGATAAGATGGTGGTAGCTAGCCAGGCGGGTTTAAAATGCCCTTCCATCAACCAAATCGAATCTTACAAAGTTAGACCCCGCCGAGAATCGATCCTGCGACCTCCAAGTGTGAAGCGAATGGACTAACCATTACGACATGGAGGCGGTTAGATATGGGTAAATCTGGTTTTAATTGTGTAAAGAAAGGAAATAGACTTATCTACGGTGGGTTGTGTCACAAGAAGAAAGGATGGCGAACTGTGTAATAGGGATGACGAATGCTAGTCATCTGATTTACTTTTTATCATCTGTCCAAAACAACATTTTGTTCTAAAAATCTTTGAAATACCTAGGCGTGACGTCATAGTTTTGCAGCGTCATTTATGTAGGTACTCATTTTGTGATTTTGGTGTGGAAGACTTGATGGAAAACAAAACGAGTAAGGTTTTCCAAAGTTTAAGTAGGAGGGCAATTTAGTGATCTAGAGTTCATAATTTATTTCTGATGCTGTCGTCATCCCCATCACAGCCATCGCACTGTTTAGTGTTGCTACATACTAAACCTGATTTTTCCATACAGTAATAGATGAGCATTATATTTTCAGACATAACGCTCGAGCTACGAGCGCTAGGCGTGCCGTGGTCCCTGCATGCTTGGACCCTGTCACTGGCGGCGGCAGCAGATGCAGCGCTGGACCACGTCATAGACCAGCTGTTACAGGACTTCTTACAGGTCCATAAATTACCCATTTATTCCTATACTAGCTGTTTCCCGCGGCTTCACCCGCGTGGACCACGTTTCTATGACTTTTCGAGGGTGCGCAGTGCGTGGTAAAAAGTAGCCTATGTCTGAATCCAGGTCCTAATCTGTCTACCTACCAAATTTCAGCCAAATCCGTTCAGTAGTTTTTGCGGGAAAGCGTAACAGACAGACAGAGTTACTTTCACATTTATAATATTAGTAGGGATTACTCGTGCGTTATTTAATCCTTACTAATCTATCTATACTAATACTAATATAAATATTATAAAGAGGAAATATTTATTGTTTGCATTGAATAGACTCCGAAACTACT
Organism: Coleophora flavipennella; assembly: GCA_947284805.1. Classification (NCBI taxonomy): domain Eukaryota; kingdom Metazoa; phylum Arthropoda; class Insecta; order Lepidoptera; family Coleophoridae; genus Coleophora; species Coleophora flavipennella. The sequence goes on from OX369295.1 coordinate 13,034,352, forward strand.
GGACTGATTCTTTCACCGTTGGGAAGCTACACTATCCGTGGTTTCTATAGGCTATATTATATTTTCAAAAACGTTAGGGATCCTTACTAAAACTCTAATAATGTAACCCAAGGTGTAAAAAATTACCTAAAAAATTCCTGCATTATCTACAAAAAGTAGTGTAGTATAAGGCGGTACGAAGTTCGCCGGGACAGCTAGTAATATTATAAATGTGAAAATGTAGTTTGTTTCAAGTTTGTTTGTTACTTCAACACCTCAACCAATCTTGATGAAATGCAATCCTGAATTGGCATGAAGGTAGCGCGTGTCACTGGGAAGGACATAGGCTATATGAAAATACCATAGTCCGATGAAGTTCCTGAGGGAACTGAAAAAAAACTCTTTTTGTGGTTAATTTCTTTAACATAGCAACAGAACAATAGATTGTTGTGATTTTTGGCACAGATATTTGAGGGGGTGTAAAATGACATAATTTACTAATATACTAACATAGATCCCTCGGGATCTGAGGAAAACACATTTCCACACTCTCGCACGTCGGCGTCGCAACGGGCCAACGGATTTAAGTGATTTTTGTATAAAATTGACATAGACTGCTAATCAAAATACCTCGCAGCAGTTTTTGAGGGATCTGGAGAAAATTCATGCACCGCTCACCCTCAAAGACAGTCATAAAAACAATTTCCACGCGGGCGAAGACGCGGGCTAAAGCTAGTGTTCTAATAAAAGGCATTGTTATGCCATGAATGAAGAGCAAATTGAAAGCATTTAAACTACTAAGTATTATTATAAAGGTTGAAAAATATTTCTCAGTGATTTTTTCGAATTTAATTTTAGGTGTGCCCATCAGACGACAGTCACTACAGTAAGCAGTTCATTTACGAATGCCTTCCCCTGCTCTTCAATATTCTACGGTACAGCAAGGTACGAAAATATTGTTCACTTTGTTTCAAAAGATCTTCAGACACCTTCACATTAAAGCGTGTAGGTAACTCCTTGCCGGCGACTGTGTTTCTCGTCTCTTACAATTTGAGGGTCTTCAAAGCGAGCGTGAAGAGGAATTATTTGTGTTTGCACCATCCTCGACTGTCTCGTCACTTTCCATCAGGTGAGTTGCAGTCAAACACACTCAAATTACCTAACAATATTTAGGCACGTTTTAGACACATAGGGTAAGGGGACCCAAAGCGGGCACCGTAAGGTAAAGTTAGATAAAAAATCTATTAACACGTAGACGAGAAATACCTATTTTTGCATTGAGATGCTACATACATTTAGTTTGATAGTCAATGCTTAAATTTTTCGTTTTTCTCAAAAATATAAAACAGGAATCCAAAATTTCGTCCCTTTTAAATGCTCACTTTGCACAGGGTGAGGCCTAAAGCGGGCATGGGCTTAAAGGTAAAATGGACACGCAGCGGGCAAAGCGAGCATGCATCAGGACACGCAGCGGGCAAAGCGAGCATGCATCATTTTCTTTTATTTTCGCGGAAATACTTAACTAATTATAAGGAATAAGTTTTTACAAACACATGAAAAGTAATTATAACTAGGTACTAACAAGCTAAGCTAAGTAACATTAAATTTTAAAAAACACTCTTGTGAAACAAAAATCCACATGCCTAATAACATTTTAAGAAGACTAAAAATAATCTCTATTCTAAAACAAAGTAAAATTTCAAACTAAATAAACTGAAAACTTGTTAAACTTCAAACGTCATCATTCATAAACTACAGCAAGTTCACACAGCCCATTAAAGCAGTTAAATCTCTTGACAATTATGACTATAAAATTCCCCGATTCCGGGTACATGCATCATTAGCCCACATTTTCAAATCGTCGCATTGGTTGGACTTGGATCCAGTCCTTGGTAGAAAGATCTATACAGGATGTAAAAAATTGGTGTAGGACCCGTAAACTGGGGGTTCTACTCATCATACTGAACAATTTTCCCCAGGAAACCCATAGTCAATTCTCAGAAACAAAATTGGACTCTCCATAATAAAATACACAAAATTCGCTCAGCTGACAAATATGAAAAGTAAAAACTTTTTTTTTGCCTTTTCAGCAAAGTCGTAAAACAAAAGTTGTTCATTATGATGAGTAGAAGCCGCAGTAAACGGGAACTACGCTAATTCTGTTACCTCCTGTATATAGTTAGTTCGTTGCAAATAAGACGTGGACATGGACTTTTTTCCTTTTATGAATATGATCTCTTTTTTGTTCCTACTCTTTTTTAAATCTTGTCTCTTTTTAAAGATTCTTCGTAATTGCTTTACACTTTTTAGTTTTAGGTTTCATTTTCTTCGATAAATTACTTCTCTGCTTGTCTTTGAGAAAATGTATCTGTTGGAAAAAGTCAAGTGGTTTTGAAACCGTGTATTACATTTTGAGCTGTAGCAGCTTCCATGTAGTACCCGAGAACAGACTTGCCATACCATTTTGGTCAATGATTCGCCCAACATGATCTTTCTGGAATTAAGCAAATGCCTGCTCGAAGTATATTTGCAAGGCCCCTTAGACACAGTGGTCTAAAGGTTGCATTCTATGTGGTGCCAAACAATAAAGTTGAAGCCAATTCCAAAAACGGTAAGTATTTATGGGATTCATGATTATTCAACAGAAGAATTCCTTTTTTTCCTATGTAGATCGAACAGTTTCATTACAAAATCTCAGCCATTCTAAGAATTCTGGTCTATTAATCCACCCATTTTCAGTACACGTACCTTGTATACCTGGTGCTGCTCCATTTACTAATGGTGAGTTCATTTTCTTGCAAGCGAAGATTATAAATGGTAGGATAAATGATTCTGCGGCATTGCAACAACAAATTACGGTTTTATTCCTTCCTCTTTCACTGCAAATAAGGCCAATTTGGCGTTTTCCAACTTTTGTTAGAACTCGAGGTAGCTTGATAGATGATGTTTGTACGTTGTAAGTAACATCAATGCCGTGCTTTTGTACTTGGGAAATCTATAGATTTCTTGCTCTACCCATGAAGGTTGGCTTTAGTTTTCTAAGAGTTAAGTCAGCGTGTCTTTTAATAAAGCCTTCGTAATAATCAGTACCAGAAGTATATGATAAGAGATGCGGTTTTTTTCTGTCACTTCCTGCATTGCTTTTTTCATCGTACTCTGAGTCCAAAAACCTTATTGTGATTTTTTTTATATATTTATTTACCATCTTAAAAGGATTGGCCGTATTAAGGTCTTGTAGATTCTGATCTTGGTTTTTCTGCTGATGATCTTGAACACCAGCACCTTGTGGAGATCCGCCGAGCATCTTAGGGCGTTCTGGATGCGGATGTTGATTTATTCTTCTTTACGGTTGATGTCAATAACGGTGCAACCTAGATACTTGAATTTATCTACACCTTTGTAAGCGGTTCCTTCAACAGTAAGATCTTTCCTTCTCTCTCTGGTGCTTTTATATCTTTTCATATGAAAATACTGCGTTTTATCCCGGATTATCCTGAGGCCCACTTTCTTTCCCTCCTCTTCTAGGGTTTTTACTATGGTTTTGACGTTCTTTGACACGATGTCCGAATAATTCCAGATCATTTGCATACCCAATCAGTTTATGGTGGCCGTTCAGTTTTACTCCGCCATCTGAGTCCGTGACTTTTCTTATGATGTGTTCGAGTACCAAGTTAAACAGCAACGGTGAGAGCGCGTCTCCCTGTTTGAACCCATGACTACCACGAATTTGTCACCGAGGCTACGTCCTACCCTGACCCTCATTTTTCTTATTTCAGTGGCTACTTTTACCACTCGAATAAGTTTTTCAGGTAGTCCATAAGATCTTAGTATTAAGAAGAGTGTATTTCTGTCTTGATGTACGGATGTGAGTCTTGGACACTAACAATGAAGAAAGAGAGCAAACTCTTAATGGCAGAGAGGAAAATTTTCCGGAAGATCTTGGGATCTACTAGGAGAGATGATGGCAGCTGGAGAGTGCGGAAGAACCAGGAGTTGGAAGACCTTGACGCGGAGCCCAACATAATCGGCAAAACTAAATCGGCCTGACTTCGCTGACTTGGTCACGTACATAGGATGGAGGAGGATCGCGCTGTAAACTTACACGGGACGACCGACAGGAAAACGTCCGGTCGGGCGTCCCAGGTGCCCTGGAACGATGAGGTGACCTGAGCGCCCTCCAGAGACCCAACTGGCGTGAGGAGGTGCAGATAAGGACGAGTGGCGACTTTTGGTGTCACAGGCTAAGATCCTCTTTGGGTCTCTGAGCCAGTGAATCATCTCATCATCACCATCTTAAAAAAAGTAAATAACAAAAGTTAAACATTTTTATGATAGTATTTTACTAGGTAATAGCCTACATTCCATTCCATTTAACAGCGGGTATAGCGGTCATACTGGCTTTTACCCTGCCCACTTTGCCTTTTGCGGTACGCTTACGTTTTTAAAAGCCTTACCAAAAAGTTTCAAATATGATTAAATCAGAGTAATATAAACGCAATATACTAGGCTCATCTTGATAATAACATAGCTCATTCACTATAAGACAAAACACAATCTACTTACCTTCTTTTTTATATTAAAATGTTGGGTGGGAACCACGACTGCCGTGACTGAGATAGGGGTGAGGCCAATGGGACGCGAGACCGCGTTGAGTTTATGAAGATTGATTTTAAAAGGGATGCTCGCTTTAGGCTGGTGCTCACTTTGGCCCACTTCCCGTAAGCAAAGTACACGACGAGTTCTAAGTCAGCGCACCCTCTGGCTGACACCAAAGCAGCAAAATTCCACCGGTTGTTATTTTTTTTACCACAAATGCGAAAATGTGTGTCGCTCTCGTACTGACTCATACATTCACCAAAAGTAGTATCTTTTAGCACACTAGTAACATAGTCTTTAACAGACTTGTAAGGCTTACTAAATGATGATCAGACACTTTGGCTTCAGAACGCAAAATATCTTTTTTTTACATGTACAGAAGGAAGGCACAGTTCTGCTACTGGCCGATATCCTGTGCGCATGCTACGGCTGGGAGCCAGTGCCGCCCGTGGTGGAGCCCCCTCCTGCTCCCGCTGCCACTCCAGCGAGAGTGGATCCGTCCTATGTGAACAATCCTTCACTAGCTGACGTTACGTTTAGGTTAGTATAAGGAATTTTCTTGCATTGATCTTGTAGTAGGAAAGATAAGAAGCTTGTGTTTTGGTTCTTGCACTGCAGGTATAACACTTAACTCAGTAGGTTTCTGCGGTGAGGTGTGGTGCCGCCACGCGATTGACGTGAGGCTTCTGTCGGGACAATCGGGTGCCGCATCCCAGTAAAATGTCACCCACCACTCTCTACAACAGGAACCTAATGAGTTAAGTCACACCCTGACACTTCATACAACGGGCCAGAAATGACATTTCAAAAAACGAATGACGGAACAAACAAAATGGCGGCGAAATCCTATACGTTCCACAACCAAACTGTAACCAATCTGTATCTTTTTCTGGGTGACGAGGGGGTGGGGTCTCAATCTAGAGAGCGGCAGGGAGTGTTCATCTTGTATTTTAGTACTAATATATGCTAATATTATATACTTTGCTAGACCTGTTCCAACTAATATCAGTGACTTTATTTTCTTTCAGAGTGGAAGGTCGTCTGTTCTACGGCCATAAAATAGTTCTGGTATCAGAGTCACCTCGTTTGCGAGCGATGCTAGCGCCACCACGTGCTCCCAGTGACAATGTGCCAGCCACAAACGCGAACCCACCGCTCGTACAAATTAACGACATTCGATATCACATATTTGAGGTAAGTAGTTTTAGCTCAGCTCAGTGCAACTTGCGTGGTTGGGTCGATCAAGCACGGTCATTACCAGGACAGATTTGACTGTTAGTGGTGTTTTTCTCGAACGTTTTCGTGCCACGCTATGCCGTTGGTACTGGTTGCTAAATGATAGCATCTAGTGAGATGGACCCACTTCTGATACTGGGGTTCCCCACTAGCCCTCCATACAACCTGGACTTGGCCCCATTAAGTGGAGTACGGCCTAGCCTTCCTGTGTTGGAAAGAAACCCGTGCCCACTGTGAGGACATATATGATTTTATTGACCAGGCACCATCAACTTATAAACTCTCAACACATTTAGATACTACTGAAGACTGACTTATTAATCAATAATTATTTTTATGCCAACAGCAAGTTATGAAGTACCTGTACTCTGGCGGATGCTCAAACTTGGACATTCCTGAGACTGATGTGCTGGAAGTGCTGGCGGCTGCATCTTTCTTCCAGTTGCTGCCTCTGCAAAGGCACTGCGAGGCGCGAGCTGCGAAAACGGTGGATCTACATAATCTAGTTTCCGTTTACATTCATGCTAAGGTATGAATTTGTATTGTTTATTTATTTTAGGAAGACTAATAGCTAAATATTGATATATAAAGCTTATAAATAAAAACAGTGCTATATATATTATGTCACAGCCATCTTGTTAAACCTGCCATTTTGTTGAAAAGCTAGCCCGTTGAATGAATAGCGACATTCAATTGAATGACTAGGCCGGAAGTTGATTGAACAAGCGTCACTCAATGTTCAACTAGTTGGCTGATTGTAAGCTAGCCCTAACTTTGATTGAACAACAGTGTGGTGTAGTGTAGTGTAGCGTGTAGCACGTAGCATGTAGTGCGTAGCGCGTAGAGTGTAGCGTTTCTTCTTCTACGCAGCATTCTGCTACCCATAGGGGGAGCCTCGCTTCCGAAAACCGAGGCTCTTTGACTGTAAAATCATTCAAACCTGACCAAACCTAATATCGCTCGCTCATTTACAGTTTTTTTTAGAAAAACCTATTTTTGCAAACTCCTTTTTCGTTGTATGGGATTTGTGGCGTGTAGCATGTAGCGTGAAACGTGTAGTTATCAATTGTGGATTAAAAAAATCTTCTAAGTAAACTGTAAATGATTGAGCGATATTAGGTTCGGTGAGGTGTGATTGATTATATAGCCAAAGAGCCTCGCGAAGCGAGACTCCCCCCGTGGGTAGCAGAATGCTTCGCAGAAGAAGAAATCATCGCATTTATTCGGAATTTAACGTTACATTCAACGACTTAGCCAGTTGTCCTTTAATGATTGAATTGAATGTCGCCTTTCAATCAAATGGCAGATTTAACCAAATGGCTGCCACAAATACATATTGTGTATATTATACGAAGTTGTTTGAAAACCGAAATCGTGATGATGAGTGCCTGTCGTGCGTAGTGTATTTAATTACTCTTACTCTAGTCATTTGAGTCCACATAAATAATTTACTGTTGTATATTTCGCACACAACTCGCTGCTTCTTTTAGAACAGCATGTCGTTCTGTTCTAAAAGAAGCAGCGAGTTGTGTGCGAAATATACAACAGTAAATTATTTATGTGGATACTTCTTATCCCGCCTCTTTACGCTAGGGTATTTGACAGTGTCTAAAATAAATTTAAAAATATTATTCACTAAATAGTATTTCTCCTACAAATGCATAAAACTTGATATTTTAATCCAATTTTATATTCGTTGCACTAAATTAGTTCGTCAAAGACCTCACAAGCTAGTAACACGAACAATAGGGATGACGAATGCTAGTCATCTCCGTTACTTTTTATCATCTGTCAAAAACGACATTTTGCTCTAAAAATGTTTGAAATACCTAGGTGTGACGTCATAGTTTAGCAGCGTCATTTAAGTACTCATTTTGTGATTTTGGTGAATTAAAAATCGAAGACTTGATGGAAAACAAAACGAGTAAGGTTTTCCGAAGTTTAAGTAGGGGTGCAATTTAGTGATCAAGAGTTCATAATTTATTTCTGATGCTGTCGTCATCCCTATTAGAGAACAAAATGTCGTTTTTGAAAGTTGATAAAAAGTTACTCAAATGACTAACAGTCAAATACCAGATTGTGTTCATTTCAAAAGCTTTATTATTTTGCTCAAATAAACACTATCATTAAAATAAATAATGGTTACATAATGGCAGATCAAGTTTGATTAAACACTGAAAATTGAAGAAAAAATATCCTGCGTGAAAAGATGATCTAGATGTGACTTACAAAATGGTTGCAATACCTAGACGTAACAATCTCAGCATTATTTATGCATTCATTTTGTGATTTTGATGAATTTAAAACATAATTAAAAACTTGATGGAAAACAACGCAAAATAGGTTTTAAAATTTCAGTACGAGAGAAATTTAGTGGTTGGTAGTTCATGATTTATTTTTGATGCAGTCATCATCCCAATTGAAATAGACCTGGATATATTTGTTTACTCTGCTGCCGCAGGTGTACGGCGCCACACAGCTGCTGGAGTACTGCCAAGGCTTTTTACTGCAAAACATGGTGGCTCTTCTTACCTACGACGACTCAGTAAAGCGCCTGTTGTTCGGCAAGCGGCTTCCTGGACACAACGTGTTGGGAGCCTTGCTGAACACGCTGCAAAAACGCATCGAGACCAGGAAGAACCAGTCTAAAAATAGGTAGCGTTAAGCTTTAGTTATTACCTATTTTATACACGGTAACTGGTATTTCGACGGAACCCTTTTAGGAGTTATAGCAATCGATTTAACCATATAATAGTGTTAGAGTTCCGCTATTGTTACTTTATAAAACTGTCTTAAAGACACCCACTTACATCGATGATTTCAAGTTTCTAGGTCAAACAGCTTAGGAATTCCGGTAGACCTTAATAATTGACTCGCGACCTGTATCTTACATAATGAAATGGTACACTTAAAATAAATATATGTTGGTTGTGAAAAAGTTCTATTCAGCGATAATATACCAAAAGAGGGTAGGCACTCTAAAAAAACCTCACTACATGTAAGTGAGAGATTTCCTTTCAAATAGTGCAACACCACCACATTGGAGTAGTGCTAATCATCATCAACAGATGGCGCTACACACTATCACTACGCTAGTCCAGACCACCATGTCCCGTCGCAAGTGCTTGCTATGTTTTCCCATAGGGCAACAAGACTAGCCGCATTTTGCTGCTTCAACATCTGCTAGGACAAATGTCTAAAGCGAAGCCAGATGACAGGATAATTCTAAGTATATAGGAGCCCTATGTAGCTGCTTCCACACACGCTAAAATGAGGTTAACGGTACGAAAGAACCTAGAGGTACCTAGATACTTTTTTAACATAATATACATTTGGTAGAACCTCACTTTGTCGAGCGCCGTCTTCCATTAGTCCAAAGACCACCTCCTCTTGTAAAACAGGTTTTTTTATATTCAAATTTGAAATATACAGACGCCAGCCCATCAAGCTAGACACTTGGAACTTTGTACCGTTCTTATGCCGTACTGTTATAGATCCAAATCGCACTACGAGTGTCTAGCTTGATGTGCTGGTCTTTGTACTTACTACTTACTTCGCTGGCTCAGCGACCCAAATAGGATCTTGTCCTCCGACACCAAATCACGCCACTTCTTCCTGCCCTGCACCACTTTGTGCCAATCGGCTCTTTGGCGGGCGTTCAGGTTCTTTTGCACTTCGGCATTTTAGCGGTACCTTAAATTGAAATGTATGTAGATAATCTATTTTTCTGCCTAAGCCCTTGTGATATGGTTCAAAAAATTTATATATATGTATGTTTTAACCGCCTCCGTGGCGTAATAGTTAGTCCCATTCGCTTCACACCAGGAGGTCGCGGGTTCGATTCCCGGCGGGGTCATCTTTGTAAGACTCGGTTTGGTTGCTGGTAGAGCATTTTCATAGCCCGCCTGGCTAGCTACCACCATCTTAACCGTGTTCGGGGATTAAGATAAGATAGCCAGATCCCCATTGCATTGCGGAATGTTGGTAAGCCCGCTTCCATCTTCAGCGTCTTCGTCACTTACCATCAGGTGAGATGATGTCAAATGATGATGTCAAATTGTGGATTAAAAAAATACTTGACCTTTGACGGTCAGACGGACCTATAGAACGATCTAATAAACATACATTGAATTAACTTATCTCAGAAATGGATCACTTTAGTGTAACACATTATAGGGATAAAAATCGACGCTCAACAACATGTAGTGTAGACACTCGTACATATACTTACCTACTATAACGCTTAGAGATAAGTCGTTGACGTATTTGTCGTCGCAGAAACCAAACCGTTTATTGCTGATCGTCGTCTAGGTTGAATTCGTCGTCTAGTTTATCTGTCCGCTTTATGCGTCTCTACCCTATAAAGAGATGTCGTTGAATTACCAGTTACTTGTATTTATTGTATGATTTTTATTGAGAATATTCATAAAGTATTGTAGTGCGACAAAAAGTTGATCGTAACAATTGTTATAGTTACGACGAACGATTTTCTGTAAGTTTTTAATAGGAGATCGGACTGCTAGTCATTTGAGTTACTTTTTATGATCTGTCAAAAACAAAACTTTTGTTCTAAAACAAGTGACGTCACTGATTTTTAGCGTCATTCACAACCTAATTTTGTTAATTTGATCAATTAAAAGTTGAAGACGTGATGGAAAAACAAAACAAGTAAGGTTTTTTAAAACTTCAAGAGGAGAACAATTTAGGAAATCATATTTCAAAATTTATTTTTAATGCAGTCCGATCCCCTATTGAGGACGTGCCTCCGCAGCCGGAACCGGTGCCAGCTCCCGAAATGGCACGGCCCAGGGAAATGACTCCGCAGCCGGTGGTGGCTGTGAAAAAGGACAACGAAAGCGGGCAGTGACGAATCAAGACAGCCGGCGACTGTCATCTGTTTACTGTCGATTGTTTTATGTATAGTTTCGATCTCACCAGAGATTTGTTACCGTAGATGGGTTATGCTCTATACTGCGGCCGTCCGGCCGTCTGATTTGACATTTGCTAGTTTGACGTAACTAGTGATGTTCCCATAGACATCCATAGTAAACACTTTGTACCTATCATGTAGATGTTACATTTAACGAAATAAAATAACCATTACCAAAATAGTGTTGCCGAACCCGAGGCTAAAGTGTACTTTGTGAACCGTTGATTTTAGGGGAGGCAAAGGGGGAAGAAAATAAGAAAAATGATGTGGCCGGAAACTATGTTTTCATCAAAATTAGCCAAATTTGTTGTATTGCGGTTGATTATTTATTATTTCCTTGCAATTGAAGTGAATAGCAGAGTGTAAAACTCGAGCATGAAACCCATTTTACCCTCGACGTGACTATCCACCCTCGCCGTACCAGCTCGGTTTGCTAAATGAACGTCTCGGGTAAAATGGCTTGTTTTATTCTTTTGTTGTACAATCTACTATTGTTATTACTTAAACATATCACTTTTATGCCTGAAACTTTTATAGTTGGTTGATTGACGCAACAAGAAATAATTGTTTGTGTGTTAATGAATTATTCATAATAGTTACAAATACGTTATCAATGGTTACAGTGGTAATGACCATAGAACGTAAACGTTTTACTAACGTTTCATTTAATTACAAAATACACAACTTGTTGTCCATATACTTAAACATAAAACTAAATATGTGTTCCGTTACTATTATTTAGTAAAAAAAATGTTTTTTTCATGTTTTTTATGCTTAGAAAGTAAGAATGATTTGTTTCCAATTTCGGAGATTCATCGAATGTTACGTTCTATCGCTGTCTTGAAGTGTCAAATCAGCATTCTCTGGACGGCCGCACTATAACAAACAACATTTGAAAATCGAACCCATTTACAGACACAATAATATAGGTACCTTTAGTTGCACCGAATGCTACTAAAAAAAGAGATGCCAATTGGCATCTTTTTATTTGTTTTACTTTTTGGACTTGCGTAACCTAGCATATCTCCCCTTATACGAGTACATAGCATATCTCTGGATCTCACTTACTTACTCTCTCGAGGTACTTCTAATTCCCGAGCTCGTTTTGCTCGCTCCAGCATTGATTTACGAGTCAGAGTGCTCCAAATTCCCGAGCTCGCTTCCGTCGCTCCCGCATTGATTTGTTCCGCCGACAGCTAGATCCAAATACGACATCGAAATTCAACAGTAAACAGCTGACTACGCCACTGATGAGATACTAGTTACTTCGTAAGAGATACTAGTTACTTCGTAACAGATAATGCACTTCCTTATCTTGGTTCATCACTGCAGGCACAGTATAACGATATGGCTTACAGTAGCGCAACGCCTTTGATGTCGCACGATTCCGCTACCACCGGCGGCGTATGTACTAGCCCATACTAGCCTGTAAGTACCCTTCCGTTTCTCTGCGTAAGTACATTAGTTGCTCTACTGTAAGTCGCTATATTGTAATACTGTGCTGCAGGCTTCCGCTATGTTTTCACTACCGGTGTCGTTTGCGGCAGTTTCTTTAATTAATTCTGAGAATTTTTCGTTTAAATTTAAGTATACATTTAAATACTCAAAGTACTGACTGACAGACAAATGGATTTTAACTAAAATTATTTATTTGAAAAGTACCCATATTTATAGCTGCTATGTGTATTTTTGTTTTGTAGATATTAAGTAAGGTATTAAGTAAAAACATATAGTAAATAAATTAATAACGTCTTTTTGGTATTTTTAGGTAGGTACCTACCTAATTAAATGTTTTATTTTCTTGTTATAAAACAAGTTAAGGTACGTACCTACTTATGAAGAATACCTGCTTAATTCATAAGAAGTACCTACGTATAATAAAAATGTAATTATTGTTGAAATATTAAAACTTTGTGTTGTAATTAAAACAAATTGTTTTATTTTTTACGTTGCTTTTATTTTTATTTTGTTAAATGAACCAAACAGGTGGACCACGGGCGACACCCGAAAAAAAATTATGCAGAACACTGGAAAAAGTTCTTTATTTTACCAGATTTCCAAAAACGTATAAAGTTGTAGTTAATTCAACAAACGAACTTTACTTTACGTTACTTTCACCAGTTAAGTTAGTTTCATACAAATTTTATCGAAATCGGTTCGGCGTCTCCGTCTGATACTGATGGAACTTCGCAACCCCAGCGCTCTCAGTTGCTGCGTGAACATAGCGTACTAAATTCAAAATTCACATGCCAACAAAAGACAAACCAACTTGAACTAGATGGAGCTAATAGTTCGTTAGCACCATCTGTCGTTGACGTCGGCACCATCTGGGAGAAGTCTAGAGCCATGCGCGTAAATGATCGTTCGGTCCCCTGTACCGTAGCTCCAAGAGGCTTGAAAGCTGAAAAATCCTTCAGTAACTTAAAAATAAGTTCTTATTTTAACACTCACAAATGCACTCACACCATTCGTAACGCATTTAGTAAGGAATGATTGACTATGAAGTTGGGCCAGACGACGAAACACCTAAAAACTTTAGTGTTCGTTTAGCTTTTCCTGAGCAGATTTGAAGTTTCAACAAGCGTTACGTTTCAACTAACTGTTTGTTTTTAGAGTGTCTACTTTTTCTGTAAATAGCCCCCAAAATTGTACCCGTCCGTTCCATTTTTGCGAGCTATTTACAGAAAAAGTAGACACTCTACAAACAAACTAACTATGTCGAAACCGTTACGTTTGAAACGTAGTGCTTGTTGAACCTTCAAATCTGCTCGAGAAAAAGCTAAACGAATAAAAACCGAACACAAAGGTTCTCAGGTTTTTCGTCGTCTGGCCCATTTTCTTTCGCTAATAACTCCTTAACGAGTGCGTTACGATTGATATGAAGCAAGTATTTCTCAAATGTTTTTCCCGTACTCTAGCTTAATAAACCTCTTTAGTCACTAACTCCAGTAATTATGGAGAAATCTGGTGATAAAAATTGTATGTAGATCATGAAATAGGGTGACAATGATTCATTTTACAAGGAAATATCTCAAACTCGAAATCTAAGAGCATTACGAAATTTCATGTCCACTTAGCTGTTAGCAAGACGGCTACACCATGAAGTGATTTCGAGTAAAACTACTTTGCTTCAAGAGACAATGATCTGTCGTGGTGTGATCCGTAGCCCCAAGAGGATTGAAAGCTGAAAAATCTTTCAGTGACTGAAAAATAATTTCCTATTTAACGCTCACACTATTCGTAACGCATTCAATAAGGAATGATTGAACCCGTCCGTTTCGTTATCGCGGGCTATTTACAAAAAAACCTAGACACTCTACAAACAAACTAAGTATGCCGACACCGTTACGTTTGAAACGTAACGCTTGTTGAACCTTCAAATCCGCTCGGGAAAAAGCTAAACGAATAAAAAACGGACACAAAGGTTTTCAGGTGTTTCGTCGTCTGGCCCATCTTCTTTCGCTAATAACTCCTTAACAAGTGCGTTAGGATTGATATGAAGCAAGTATTTCTCAATTGTTTTTCCGGTAATCTAGCTTAATAGACCTCTTTAGTCACTAACTCCAGTAATTATGGAGGAGATATAAATCTGGTGATAAAAATTGTATGTAGATCATGAAATAGGGTGTGAAACGCTAACTATCGTTTCGAGCCTATCTCTTTTGTTGCGTTTCATAATTAAATTCTTTTTTGATGTCGTTGCTCTATGGAATTTGAATTTGAAAACATTTGTTATTTTTTTGACAAGAGGAAAACAAAAGGTTGACCGTGATCTCTTGGACTGTGTTGTGCATTTAAATTTTTGGTTATATTGTTTTATAATGTTTTGTTGAGGCCCACTATTTTATTCAGTGGTAAGTAATTTGTATAAGGAAACCGCTTTGCGTGTATTTTTGGTACTGCTGCGAACTAGATCTATATATGTCCGTAGGGTTTCATCCACCCCCCTGCGTCCCCGAAGGATCACCTGATTAAGGATTGTTCCTGGGATGGAGCTGTGCTGACCACCAGCCAGTCCTTTCCACTGCCCGCCCAGCTGCTTGCCAAAAGGGAAGTGAATTCTTATTTTATCTTTTTCCCGAGCGACTCTCTGACTCTCTGACGTTTCTGCCGTCCTAGAAGATTTCCTGCTTCCCGTTTCTAACCAATTAGTTATTTATTTTAAATTTTAAAAATGTTTTGTACCTGATACGTGTTTTTTGGAAAGATAGGGTAATTCGGACCAAAGTGAAATTTAATTATTTTAGAACTTAGTTACTTATTTAAGTACCAAAGGGACGGTGACGATCGTTGCCTACCGGCATTCTATAAAATAACCTTTTATATACAAATAAAATTGTTACTTTAAATTTATTACCGGAAATTGTCCATAAATATATTAGGTAATTGTTTTATTGTCAACACGGTCAACCAATGTAAATCACATCTTTTTCTAATACTCATATTGTTCCTTCTTTTTAGATAAATCATAAAATACATATATTCTAATTTACCCCATAATATTTTTTTCTTAAAACTCCGTTTAGGCCCGAACCTCTAAATCTTACGTATCATATGTGGCAAATTCCGTAAGGGTTTTTATCCCCTGTTTCCATTTATTTTTGTCACAGGTGACAATGATTTCATTTTACAAGGAAATATCTCAAACTCGAAATCTAAGAGCATTACAAAATTTCATGTCCACTTAGCTGTTAGCAAGACGGCTACACTATGAAGTGATTTCGAGTGAAACTACTTTGCTTCAAGAGACAATGATCGTTTCGTGGTGTGATCCGTAGCCCCAAGAGGCTTGAAAGCTGAAAAATCTTTCAAGCAAGTATTTCTCAATTATTTTTCTACACTCTAGCATAATAAACCTCTGTCACCAACTGCAGTAGATCACGAAATTGCATATAGACAATAACTTCATTTTATTGCATGGTGTTGCGGCCAACGCCTACAGCTAATATTAATTATTATCAACACGTTTAGTATTTGCTCCTAATGTTTTGTCAGGCGCTTTGCCTATGCAATACACAATTTTATAACTAACTCATTAGCTAATTCACCGTCATATAATTAACACCTTTATGTACAACTTTAAAATATAAAATTAAATCTATTCAAAACTAACTTTGGGCCTTTATATACTAAGTTTAAAGACCCCATTATGTTCACGAAACATAAATTGGCGACCGTGACAGGACTGTAGTTCCCTATGGACACAGATCCCTAACAGTCTGCCACGCGAGTTCCCGGAAACCAATTGAGTCGACATCGAACATCTAGAAGTTTCTCCCATACCAAGGATCTTATAGCCATTCAAGAGCTATGTGTGGAAGTCACTGAGGCTACAATTCGTGTGGAAACCGTATATCCTTCCACTGGATCACGAAGTTTTCGCCGCAAATACCTACCGCCAGTTGGATCATCGAGAGCAAGCGTTGCAGACCTGGAAAGAAGTTGGACGCCTCCTGCAGCCTTGAGGAAGTTTCTTCACGCCAGGAACGAGGACGCCCCCGGCCCGAGATCAGCAGCAGTCAGCACTAAGCTACACGCCTGACCTTGCAGCGCCGTCCCGTGTCGTCTCTCGAGATAAGTGTCCTTTCTTCAATCCCTAGAGCTACCTATCCATCTTAATAATACCTAATTAGTAATTACCTATTTCCAATCCTAATAAATCGATTTAAGCAAGTTTGGTACAAATTGCCAATACTTGTGCGAACATCCAGCTAACTACCTACAAATTATTTCTAACGTTTTCAAGTGTTAGAACATTATTATACGATTAATTAGTCAATTTCAGTTTTATACACAGTCTCTAATTAAAGCGTAAATTATATAACTAAAACAAATCTTATAATATTTTTTGCTTAATTTATTTAATTTGAAAATTTACAAATCGAACCTATACCTACCTACATTAAAGTTAAAAAATAAATCTAATTGCCCTTAATTATACAAGATTCCCGTTGTTGAAATTAGACTACGCCCTTCTGTTATTCTGGTATTCACCCGTTACGTTGGGAATTACAGGATATTAGCTGCTCCCCCGTTAACGCCGCGCCTAGTCCGAGTGCAAAGCCACCGAGCTGCCCTATTGTTCTAGTCAGCTGATCTGGCCACCGGTCTCCGTGCGGAGTGACGTCGAAGCGAGGAGCGTATCGTGAGATTTATTTTCTATTGTAGTTTTAATTTCTTCGCGGCCTCATCAAATTTTAAGAGATATATTTTGTTTAATTAAGATTTAAATACATACCCATAACATGTCTGAAGATAAATCAAAAACAAATAGCGACCTATTAAAGGTTGCCATAATAAAACGCAGTTCTATTAAAGGACAAATAACAAAATTCAAAAACTATCTTAACAAAATAACACATGTTCAGAACCCCTCAAATATTGAACTGACAGAATTAAATCTTAAACTCACTAAGTTGGAAGCTTTATCCTTAAAATTTGATGACTTGCAGACTGAGATAGAGATATTAAATTGTGAAAATTTCGAAAACGAGGTTGATATTAGAGAAAGCATTGAACAAGAATTAATAATAAACATTGCCACGGCTAAGAGCCTTTTGCAGCGTTTTAACGATTTATCAAATGAAACGCGCCGTCAATCGATGGGCATTGATCAATGCTTTCGCAATTCTAACGAAACCAACATTAAATTACCCAAAATACAAATTGCTAAATTCGATGGTTCCTATTTCCGTTGGTTGGAATTCCGGGATACGTTTAAGAACCTAGTTCATGACAACTCCCAACTGTTGCCTATACAGAAGTTCTACTATTTGCACTCATATTTAGAGGGTGATGCTGCCCGAGTAGTATCAAATCTTGAAATTTCATCCGATAATTATGAGAATGCCTGGTCCTTATTAAAGGAACGTTATGATAATAAGCGTTTGCTGATCGATCACCACCTTAATTCCTTGTGCAACATTCAGCCTATGCCCCGCGAATCAGAAAAATCGTTACGTTTTCTCGTTGATCACGTAACCAAAAATCTGCGCGCCTTAAGCACGCTAGGGTTGCCAACAGACAAATGGGATGTTTTGCTTATATTCATATTGGCCAAAAAACTTGATCCTCGAACGCTATTAAAATGGGAAGAGTTAAGGAATGCTCAAGATTCTATTCCGAGTCTAGTTAGGTTTAATAAATTTCTAACTGATCGAGCAAATGTATTAGAAGCCTTGAATAGGAACAAATTTAGTAGTGGCTCACATAATTTTACTACACGTGAGCAAACCTCAACTCGCCCCAATTTTCTCCCCACTAACAAAATAAATTCTACCACTACATTCGTGAGTGCAAATCAAGAACCATCGAACCTAACATGCATAATCTGCAATGAAAATCACAAAATTTATGACTGTGCTGTCTTTAAAGCCAAATGCATTAAAGACAGATATTCAGATGTAAAGAAACATAATCTCTGCTTAAACTGTTTGAGACGAGGACATACTACCAATAATTGTAGAATGGGCCCTTGTCGCGAATGCAAAAAACGTCACAATACCCTTCTACATGAGTCAAAGGTGACGCCATCTACTGAAAATAATACTTCCCAAGAGGCAATAGTATCATTTTCCAATCAAAACACCACACAAGTACTGCTGTCCACGGCACAAATCAAAGTTTGCAACCCTATCACAAACGAAAGTGAGACTGTACGTGCCCTATTAGATTGTGGCAGCCAATCCTCATTTATAAGCCAAAGTCTAAAAGAAAAATTGTCTTTACAAAGTACTTCAGTCGATACTATAAAAATTGTCGGTATTGGCAACAACTCTGCCAATCAGGTTAAAGAGAGTTGCATTGCCCAATTAGGTTCTACCGACAATTCCTACCAGGTGAAGCTTTCCTGCCTAGTGATGGGGGAACTCACTGGTGAGCTGCCTAGAGCTCCTATCAATATTAAAAACATAAAAATACCTAAAGATATCCGACTAGCTGATCCTACGTTTTATCAACCAGCTCCCATTGATGTTCTCATCGGAGCCGATTTATTCTGGGATATTGTTAGAGGCGAGAGACGCTCTCTGGGCCAAAAATGCCCCAATTTACTCAATTCCCAGTTTGGTTGGTTGATCGCTGGCCCCATATACACAAACTCAGAAAAACAATCTACAAACAAAAGTGTTCATTGCAATCATGCCATAATTTCTGACTTGCCTAATGAGTCCATGATCAATGAATACCTACCAAAGTTCTGGGAGATCGAAGAACTCCCCAATAAACGCATATTAAGCGACAATGACAAAGCTTGTGAAAAACATTTCATTGCAAACACTGTACGCCTAAGTACGGGACGATTTTGCGTGAAACTACCATTAATAAGTTCTGCGGAGTGTCTAGGTGACACATACAATATGGCGAAAAAACAACTATTTTCTTTAGAGAAACGATTTAGGAAAAATCCAGATTTAAAAACACAGTATGTACAATTTTTACGCGAATATTCTGATTTGGGTCACTTATCCGAATCCCCTATTAAAAATCCGCAGACATCATATTTTTTATGCCACCACGCTGTTTTCAAAGAAGACAGCGAATCAACGAAGATCCGCGTTGTGTTTAATGGCTCAAATCCGACGTCGTCTGGCTACTCACTTAACGATATACTTATGGTTGGCCCGAACGTACAGGATTCACTTTTTAATATATTAATTAGAGCGCGACAATACAAATACGTTTTCAGTGGCGATATCGAAAAAATGTACCGCCAAGTATTAGTCACTGATAACGATCGCAATCTTCAGTCAATACTATGGCGAGAAGACGAGTCGCACCCTATAAAAACCATGCGTTTAAATACAGTTACCTACGGAACCGCCTCTGCGAGTTACCTCAGCACTCGCTGCCTCTGGCAGATAGGCGAAGAATGCGAAGATGATAGTATTAAAACTATTATACAAAAGGATTTTTTCGTCGATGACTTATACACTGGATGTAATGACGAGTCCCAACTACGTCACATAAAGTCATCAGTCGTGACTGCATTAAACGCAGCGGGTTTTAATTTACGAAAATTTAAAAGTAACCTCCCCACAATATTCGAATCATCTGATCTAGACACCCAAGAAAATCTAATTATAAGTGAGTCATCAAACACGCTCGGCCTCGGATGGAACCCTTCCAGTGACACAATTCACTTCCCCATTAAGTTTCCATCCCAAAGTGAAAAAATTACGAAAAGGGTCATTATGTCGAATTCTTTTAGAATATTTGATCCTTTAGGTCTACTAAGTCCATTTATCATGCAAGCAAAAATGATATTACAAAATTTATGGTCACAAAAAATTGATTGGGACGAGCCTGTACCCCAAAAAACCATAAATGACTGGTGTGAGTTTGTCAGAGGTCTACCATATCTTATGGATCTTAAAATACCTAGACACGTCATATGCGATCTCCCCAGATACATAGAAATGCATTCCTTTAGCGATGCTTCGCAGCGTGCCTACGGCGCCTGTGTTTACATACGTTCTGTGAACAATAACGGTGACGTAACTGTGAAATTATTATGCGCTAAATCAAAAGTCGCGAGCCTTAAACCGGTTACGATCCCTAGGCTTGAGTTATGCGCGGCGCTACTCGCTGCAAGATTGAGTCGTGCAATCACAGATACAATTCGCTATACACCTACACGAATTATACATTGGTGTGATTCGAGTGTGGTACTCGGTTGGTTGAAATCCGACCCCAGTAAACTAAAAACTTTTATAGCGAATCGGGTAGGCGAAATAAACGAGTTGACTGAGTCATCTTCCTGGCGATATGTACCTACCGAGTCTAACCCAGCTGACCTTATTTCGCGCGGAGTCAACGCCAGTCAGCTGCTAAACTTTGACTTATGGTGGTCAGGTCCTAGCTTTTTACGCCATGAAGAGAGTCAGTGGCCCGTGCTAAATTCACACATCGAAAAGGAGAAATTACCTGAAACAAAAAACTTAGAAACTAAATTAAAAACCAAAGAAACTAACATAAAAACTAAAAACTTACCTAAAACGTCATACTCATTAAGCAGTCAGAATCTAACTTCACCTGAAAGAAAAACAAAAACATTAAATACAAATTTCGAAAGTATAGTACAATTTGAAAATTTTTCTACATTAAATAAATTACAGCGAACCTTTGCCTACGTTCAAAGATTTATTTACAACTTAAAAAATCCTAAAAATAAATGTACCGATTGGTTAACTACCGAAGAATTAAAAAAATCATTTAATTACCTGTGTTCTATAGCCCAGCAGCAAGCATTTCCCGACGAGTACAAATTATTATTAAACAAAGCCCCACTGAAACAAAAGTCCAAAATTCTGTCACTCTCACCTTTCTTCGATATCAATGTGATACGAGTGGGTGGTCGAATTGGTACCTCTGATTACCCCTACAACAAAAAACATCCCATTTTGTTAGATGCAACTCACCATTTAACTAAACTTTTATTTCAACGAGAGCACATACGGAACCTACACGCAGGTCCGCAACTTTTGTTGTCATCTGTACGTGAGTTTGTTTGGCCGATTAATGGAAGGCGACTTGCGCGGCGTACTGTACGCAACTGTGTCCGTTGCAGTCGATTACAATACAAAACAATACAACCAAAGATGGGTGACCTTCCGTCTCAACGATTAAAGGCAGATTTTCCCTTTACGTGTGTAGGACTAGACTTTGCCGGTCCCTTCTTAATTTTAAATAGAAAAGGTAGGGGCGCTAGATTGATAAAATGCTATTTATGTTTATTTATATGTTTAAAATACAAATGTATGCACTTGGAAGCGGTGAGTGATCTTTCAAAGGACGCCTTTATCATGACTTTGAGAAGGTTTGTATCACGTCGAGGAAAGCCAACCGAAATATTTTGCGATAACGGTCGCAATTTTGTAGCAGCAGCTAAAGAGTTGTCACAATTTTTAAAACAAGTAAACAAAGATATATCTGAGTTTGCAGCCGAAGAAGGAATTAAATTTAATTTCATACCCACCTACGCTCCTCACTTTGGTGGCATTTGGGAGGCCGGAGTAAAGTCCGCCAAACATCACTTAAAACGAGTAATGGGCAACTCGCACTTAACCCTTCAGGAAATTATGACATTGTTTGCCCATGTGGAAGCGGTTTTAAACAGTCGCCCAATTTGTCCCCTATCCAATTCCCCTGACGACTTCCTTTTCCTATCTCCAGGGCACTTTCTCGTGGGTCGGCCGTTAACTGCGCTGCCTACGCCTTCATTGGAAACCCGTGCTGAGTCATCCCTCACGCGCTATGCTCGCCTTCAAAAAATCAATCAGCACTTTTGGAGCCGATGGCAAAAAGAGTACATAGCTGAATTACAACAAAGAAAGAAATGGAAAGACAATAATGCTAGAAAACTGGAGATTGGTGATTTGGTACTTCTACAAGAAGACAACGTCCCACCACTCAGCTGGCGTCTTGGTCGAGTTCATCGTTTGTTCCCGGGCCCTGACGGCATCACAAGAGTAGCGGATGTCAAGACTATGAGAGGTTGTGTTCGCCGTCCGCTAGTGCGTTTGTGTCCTCTGCATCCAATTTCATCTGAGTCCTGAAAGGTGGACCTTTCAGCGAGGGGGGAATATGTTGCGGCCAACGCCTACAGCTAATATTAATTATTATCAACACGTTTAGTATTTGCTCCTAATGTTTTGTCAGGCGCTTTGCCTATGCAATACACAATTTTATAACTAACTCATTAGCTAATTCACCGTCATATAATTAACACCTTTATGTACAACTTTAAAATATAAAATTAAATCTATTCAAAACTAACTTTGGGCCTTTATATACTAAGTTTAAAGACCCCATTATGTTCACGAAACACATGGATACCTTTTATAGCCAAAGAAATGGTAGATAAGTAAGGCAGGTAACGAAATAATGAGGTTTCATTGCAACTTACTTCCTTTCTACGTTGTTTCAGCGACAGAAAGAGGATCTTGGCCTCCAACACATTTTGGCGGCATCAATTTCTGCATTGTTACTAAAATTCTATTTGATATGGGCACAGGTTGAAGGATATGCTGCATGACACAATACTGAGCGCCCATTTACCACATCTAAAATGCTTAAATTATTAAGTGATGCCTGTGCCCGTGTGACTAAAAAAGACTGGTGGTAACTCGAACCAGAAGGACTCTAAAGGATAAATATATTTCATCATCATCATCACGTCAGCCACAAACCGTCCACTTCTGGACAAAGGCATCCTCCAAGGATTTCCACGACAACCTCTCAAGGTTGGAAACTCTACACTGGAAGTTGTTGACGAATATATTGTAAACCTGGGACAAACAGTCCAGCTAGGTAGGTCCAACTTCAAGAAAGAGATCAATCGACGAATCCAACTCGGCTGGACAGCGTTCGGGAAGCTTCGCAATATCTTCACGTCCCAAATACCGCAGTGTCTCAAGACTAAGGTCTTTGACCAGTGTGTGTTGCCAGTGATGACTTACGGAACTGAGACATGGTCGCTTACTATGGGCCTCATAAGAAGGCTCAAGGTCACCCAAAGGGCAATGGAGCGTACTATGCTCGGAGTTTCTCTGCGTGATCGAATCAGAAACGAGGAGATCCGCAGGAGAACTAAAGTAACCGACATAGCTCACAGAATCGCTAAATTTAAGTGGCAGTGGGCAGGGCACATAGCTCGTAGAACAGATGGCCGATGGGGCAGTAAAGTTCTCGAGTGGCGATCGCGCACCTGAAAACGTAGCGTAGGCAGGCCTCCCACGCGGTAGACCAATGACCTGGTGAAGATCGAGGGAAGCCGATGGATGCGGGCAGCGCAGGACCGGTTGTCGTGGAAATATATTAACGAATAACACTACTAATCATCTGCGTGAGTGACTTATGTAAAAATTACAATTTTATATTGCATATAAATGAACCAACAAGGAAGTCATCGTGTATTGATCATAATTCGAGTAATATTCTTCTGAATATTTACACAAGTCCGACTACAAGACTGCTCAAATCATTAGTTTTAAATTAAAAACTAAAACAGAGGCACCTTTATATTGGTTTATTTACAGAATAGATTATAGTGAAGACAATATCCGTAAATTCAGAGACTGTTTAAGTAGCCTTTCATTTAGTGGCATTTATGAGCAATCAGACTTCAACAAAGCATTTGATTGATCTGCCTTTTTTACCAACTTTGTTTTCCGAACATAAAAATTAAAATTACAAATACAAAATATAAGATCTCTAAATGGACAAAGAAAGGTTTAAAAGTGTGCAATAAAACGAAACTATAAACACAAATCTATTGATCACAAAAACAATTATACCACGCACTTACACAAAAATATTCAGAAGGTGTGTAAATGCTGCCCAAAAAATTGTAACACAAAATACACGAATAATAGTAAAAATCTAACTAAGGCTTACTGGATTTTTCTAACAAATTCAGTATCATAAGACCAGAACAATATGGGTTCCAAAAAGGAAAAACTACTACGCTTGCCATATTAAATTTAGTAAAGCAAAATTGAAAGATTTTTTTTCAAATATGCATATTACTCAGTAAATGAATACATGAATGAAATAATAACAGATACTCATTTTCTCAAATAGATTGCGAGAGAACATGAATGTGCTATTAAATGTAATTTATTAATTAGTATGTTAGTTAATATGTATATATTTAAGTTTGTAAAATTGACCTGCCTCTAAGCAATGTGCATTGTTGCCTGGTGAATAAATGACTATAAACAATGTTTTAAAAACTATTGACAGTAAGGTGCTGATATCTGTTCTGTTTTTTGACATTTCAAAATCATTTGACTATACCACACAGCTTTTCTACACAATATATTATGATATAAGCTAGAAAATTATGGCATAAGAGGCCTGATACTGAATTGGATTCGTTCATACTTACAAAATAGGAAACAATGTGTTGAAATCAGCAATCTAGATGGTGATAAAGTAATGACTACATTCAGGTCAGTTTTCAAATATAACATGAAGGGTGTACCACAAGGTAGTGTATTTGGTCCACTGCTTTTCCTACTTTATATTAATGATCTGCCTGAAGTGACTGAATAAATGCATTCTCTAGAATGATGACATTTCTGTTATTGTGGCATCTAAAGTAAATGACATTGAAATATTTGAATATGAAATAAATGAAACTGTAAAAAATATTGTGAATTGGCAATCTAATAATAATTTAATTCAAAATTTGACTAAGACTAAATATGTAAATATCTTTACAAGACATCGCTACCAAGTTACTTTGGACATAAAATATGCAGAACAATCTTTGATAGAAGCTGAAAATCGATAAGTTTTTTAATTGGAATGCACAAGTTAATAATATTTGTGGTCGAATTAACAGCTTTGTATAATATTTTTTGGGCAAATTGAGGTTTCGTCACTACAAACTATTTTGATGGCGTATCATGGGTGAGTATGCTCTATAATAAGATATGGTCTACTGGTGTGGGGGAACTGTTCACTAATAAGGTTTTCATTGCACAAAAAAAGTGTATTCGAGCAATGTGCGGTGCCCATCCTTTCGACTTATGCAAACCACTGTTCTCTAATTTAAAGCTTTTTACTTTTCCTGACGATTGAGCACAATAAAGGCTCAAAAGTGTTCGCGAGAGATCTGTCTGTTGGACAAAGCCAACTGACCAAGCTGAAGACTGAGGACGGCAGGACCATATCGTCTAAGACTGAGTTGCTGGAAGAAGTTGAGAAGTTCTATGGACAATTGTACACGACCACACGTTTGCCTGTCAGTGATCTGGCTGAAGACCCAAGAGCCAGACTAACCCGACACTATACCGAAGATATCCCGGACGTCAGCCTGTACGAGATTAGAATGGCTCTCAAACAGCTCAAGAACAACAAGGCACCGGGTGATGATGGAATTACGGCTGAACTTCTGAAAGCAGGTGGATCACCGGTACTAAAAGCTCTTCAGAAGTTATTTAATTCCGTTATACTCGAGGGACAAACGCCTAAGGCATGGCACAGAAGTGTGGTCGTGCTTTTCTTCAAAAAGGGCGACAACACCCTGCTGAAGAACTACAGACCCATCTCACTTCTGAGCCATGTCTACAAGCTGTTTTCGAGAGTCATTACGAATCGTCTCGCACGCAGGTTTGACGACTTCCAGCCTCCCGAACAAGCCGGTTTCCGAAAAGGCTTTAGTACCATAGACCACATACATACGCTGCGGCAGATTATACAGAAGACCGAAGAGTACAATCAGCCACTATGCTTGGCGTTTGTGGACTATGAGAAGGCCTTTGATTCAGTCGAAACCTGGGCTGTGCTACAGTCTCTCCAGCGGTGCCAAATTGACCATCGATACATCGAGGTGTTGAAGTGTCTGTATGAAAACGCCACCATGTCGGTTCGCCTCCAAGACCAGAACTCGAAACCTATCCAGTTGCAGCGAGGGGTGAGACAGGGAGACGTTATATCTCCGAAACTGTTCACCGCCGCCCTGGAAGATGTTTTTAAGCTTCTGGACTGGGGTGGACTCGGCATCAATATCAACGGCGAGTACATATCCCACCTCCGATTCGCTGACGATATCGTGGTCATGGCTGAGACTATGGAAGACCTAAGCACAATGCTCGATGGCCTCAGTAAGGTCTCTCAACAAGTGGGTCTTAAAATGAACATGGACAAGACGAAAATAATGTTAAATGTCCGTGTCGCACCCACTCCTCTAAAGGTTGGAGACTCTACACTGGAAGTTGTTGACGAATATGTATACCTGGGACAAACAGTCCAGTTAGGTAGGTCCAACTTCAAGAAAGAGATCAATCGACGAATCCAACTCGGCTGGGCAGCGTTCGGGAAGCTTCGCAATATCTTCACGTCCCAAATACCGCAGTGTCTCAAGACTAAGGTCTTCGACCAGTGTGTGTTGCCAGTGATGACTTACGGAACTGAGACATGGTCGCTTACTGTGGGCCTCATAAGAAGGCTCAAGGTCACCCAAAGGGCAATGGAGCGTGCTATGCTCGGAGTTTCTCTGCGTGATCGAATCAGAAACGAGGAGATCCGCAGGAGAACTAAAGTAACCGACATAGCTCACAGAATCGCTAAACTGAAGTGGCAGTGGGCAGGGCACATAGCTCGTAGAACAGATGGCCGATGGGGCAGTAAAGTTCTCGAGTGGCGACCGCGCACCGGAAAACGTAGCGTAGGCAGGCCTCCCACGCGGTGGACCGATGACCTGGTGAAGGTCGCGGGAAGCCGATGGATGCGGGCAGCGCAGGACCGGTCGTCGTGGAAATCCTTGGGGGAGGCCTTTGTCCAGCAGTGGACGATTTGTGGCTGATATGATGATGATGATGATGACTTTTCCTGACATACATATATTACGAAGTTTGTATTTTCGTGAAACAGAACAATAACCAGCTGTTTAAAACTGCCAAAGATATTTACCCTCGTAACACGAGACACCCAGACAGACTGGTTCTAGATTCTTGTCCACGAACAACCTTATACCAAAATAATTGCTTTAATATGTGCATCAAAATTTATAATAAAATACCACATAACATAGTTATTTTACCTATAAATCTGTTTAAGAAAAGAACATTTAATTGGTTTTAGAGCATAATTTTTATAGCGTTAAGGAATTTCTTGAAGGAAAATTGAATGACAAATTATTATAACATTTGTCAATTTTAATACTATTATTATTATAATGTGACATAATATGGAAATGTAATTTAATAATATAAATGAATAAAAATATGTTCTACCTATTGACTTGCATATGTAGTGTAGCTAAGTAAAATTTTAACCAAATTAATCTTATTTATGTTTTTATGCTATTTTAATTGTTGTACCAGGAGATTTTTTGTGCTATGTTATCTAGCATTTTTTGTATCTTTACCCTGTACAAAGCAAATAAATGAATTATGGTCATTTCTTCTTATAATAGTGATGTTACCATAAGTAACCACCAATAACGTATTTGTAACGTAGATTTTTTAAAAATATTATGAATTCATTAACATGCAAATATTTATTCCTTGTGGTCAAATCAGCTCATATACGTCCCCACCGAGGGGCTCGTGCCTACCCTGAATCAGGGCGATTAGGCCTTAGTCGACCACGCGGGCCCAGTGCGGGTTGGTCGACTTCACACACAACCTTCGAGTTTCTTCGCAGGCCTGTGCAGGTTTCCTCACGATGTTTTCCTTCACCGTTAAAGCAATCGGTAATGATATGTACGTAAGTTTTGAAAAACTCATTGGTACATTGGCCGTCCAGATTTGAACCCGGTACCTCTGGTTAGATGGACCGAGTCGTTACCGGTTGAGCCACCGACGCTACAAATCAAATAACCATATAAGTTTCAGGCATAAAAGTGTTTTTTTTTATTAAAAATTTGAGTGCGTTCGACTATATCTCACCTGATGGTGAGTGAGGATGTAGTCGAGGATGGTACACGCAAACTCAAATAATGCCTATTCACTCTCGCCTTGAAGATCCCCCAATTATAGGAGTCGGGAAACGCAGACGCAGGCAAGGAGTTCCACTACATCGCTGTCTGCATAATAAATGAGGAAGCGTATCGCTTCGTGTGTATAGGCTGAATATCAACAACAAAGGGGTGTAACATCCCCCTGCGCCTCGTTGACCGAAGGTGGAATAGAGCTGGGGGAATGAGGTCGTGAAGTTCTTGAGCACACTCTCCGAAATGAAATCGATAGAAAAACGAAAGACAGGCAACTTTACGGCGATGCTCAAGGCTTTGAAGCTTGTTTTTGACAAACTCATCGTCGCCAATGAGTCTCCGGGCGCGTCGGTCGATAGCATCCATGGTATCCAGCTGATAGCGGGCTGATCCATCATATAGGTGAGAACAGTACTCCATACAAGATTGGACTTGTGCTTGATATAAAGATAGAAGCTGTCCAGGTGTGAAGTATCGTCTCACCTTAGAGAGAATACCCAGCTTCATTGCAGCAACTTTGGCCTTGGACTCAATGTATCTACCGAAATTGAGATTAATTTGGTGTTATTTCCACGCCAAGAAGCTCAAGGTGGTCAGATATCTGAATGAATTCATTCCGGGAAGTAGGAGTTAAGTTGAAAGGACTCTTTTTAGCGGAAAAGAGACACGCCTGTGTCTTAGAGGCATTGAACCTTACGAGGGTAGAATCACCCCAATCAGACACTGCCTGAAGCGATAGGTTCACGCGCTCAATCATGGCCTCTCTCAAAGACAGCGTCTCAGCGCTGTTCGCTCGTGCACTGGATACGTATCTTTCCACAACTGTGCTATCGTCTGCATACCCAATAATAGTCGGTGTCAGCAGATCGTTTATGTGTAGCAAGAAAATAGTGGCGGAAAGAACAGACCCCTGAGGTACCCCGGCATCGATTGCCAATAGGTCAGAGGAGCAGCCATCAATGACTACTCTAATAGACCGTTCCCTCAGGAAATCAGATACCCAGTTACACAAGCCCACAGGCAGTCCGTATGAAGGAAATTTGCCAATAAGGCTAGCGTGCCAGACTCGGTCAAAAGCCTTCGAGATGTCAAGAGACACGGCAAGAGCCTCACCGTGTTTCTCGATGGCCTCATCCCATATGCGTAGCATACACTAGAAGATCTCCAGTGGACTGAAGTTGACGAAAACCGTATTGTCGATCACTTAGGAGGTCATTGTCTTCTAGGTATGCCAAAATGCGGGTGTTCAATACACGCTCCATAATCTTACAGTATACAGAGTTGATTGCTATGGGGCGGTAATTTGCCGGGTCTGCACGACTGCCTTTTTTGGGCACAGGCTGCACGTTGGCGAGCTTCCAGGACTTTGGGACTATACCTGTTTCAAGAAAGAGGCGGTACAGACGTGTCAGAACAGGAGACAACTCAGGAGCGCAGTTTTTTAGCACTATAGCTGGTATACCGTCAGGTCCACTGGTTTTGTTCACGTCTAGATTACGAAGTGTTTTGAGTACCTTCTTATGGCGGATACGAATAGGGGGCATAGTAGACCCGCAAGGAGGTAACTGTGGTGGTATACTATTCGCTGTATCTAGACGTGAGTTTTCGGCAAACATGGAGGCAAACAGGTTTGCCTTGTCAGTTGCCGTATCAGCCAGCGATCAATCGGGTTTCAGCAGTGGAGGCAAAGCCGAGCGGCAAAAGTTCGCCTCGACCGACTTAGCCAAGGACCAAAACGCCTTACTCCCAGAAGGATATGAAGCTAGTTTAGATCCTATGTGGCTAACATGGTCGAAACGTGTCCTGCGCAGCGTCTTTTTGTAGGACTTGGCGGCTTTGTTGAATGCCTTCTTCTTGTGGCGCGTGTCCGGGGCTTTAATACTTCGAGCATGGGCCCACGCCTGGTAAGCCGAATGCTTTTGTGCGTCAGCAACTGAACATTCGGCATTAAACCAAGGGCGAGCTTTACTCTCTAAAGAAATGTCAGAAAATGGAATATAGTATTCCATCGCCTGACATATTACCTTTGAGATTTCGGTCGCACAGCTCGACGGATCGCTAGAAGAAAGACATGCCTGCCACCAAGGATAAGATGCAAAAAAGTGGCGCATCTCATCCCAATCTGCTGACTTGTACCGCCATACCCGTCTGGTGCCCTTAGGGCTGAGATCGGGAGGTGAACAGGACAGTACAGATTTCACCAGACAATGGTCAGACGTACCTAAAGGTGAGGATACTAACACATTATAACGGTCTGGTTCTGTTGTCAGCAGAAGGTCCAAACAATTTTCCGTTTGGCCATCAACGTCAGGCACACGCGTCGCCTGGTCTACCAGCTTGGAAAGATTTAGCGACAAAGCGAGTTTGAGTGCCTCTCTCCCAGCGTGGTCGGTCTTTTCGTACGGGAAAAGTCACTCCTTATGGTGGGTATTGAAGTCCCCCAGAAGGACCAGTTGGGCAGACGGGTACCTTAGTTGAGTCACATCGGCGGCCTCACACAGATGTTCAAATAGCCTAGTTGTCTCCTGATCTCCGCTGTGCGAACGGTATACACAAGCGTAGACTATTTTGTCTACGCCGGTGTCGACCAGCACCCAGAGTGTCGAAAAAGAGGAGTCTTCTAGGTTACGGAGACTCCGGCAGCAGATGTTATCGCTGACGTAGACACAGACACCGGCGTGCACCTTGAAGTTGTGCTCCAGGGTATACCCCGGGTACTGCAAGTAAGACGCGTCAGCCGAGCGTCTGATTTGCGTCTCCGTAAGAAAGAGCAGCTGCGGCTTGTCGGTCTCAAGATGGTGGTAGACCGCATCGATATTGGAGTGCAACCCTCTGATGTTATCGAGGTGCACTTTTAGTGGGAGGAAGTGCCGCCGCTGTAAAACTCTATTTCCTTTTTTCACTTTTTTCATTTTTTGTTTTGTGGAGTGAATAGACAGGTAAGGCGGAAGTTGTACGAGGCGCTGATCAGAATCCAAGGGTGAACACAGAACCGCTGCACTGAAGGATAGACTAATCTGGAGACCGCGGGGACGCCCGAACCCCCCCGGAGATGGCCATCGGGTCCTCCCGTCCAATCGCCAATTGGCACGATGGAGCATTCCGGGATTTTTCGTGAGGTTGCGGGGCAGCCTTTCATAGGTGGCTAGCCTACTAATTGGGCCCCCTACTTCCTACGGTCGGCCAGCGGTGCACCGTGCTTCGGATCCCGCTGCCCTCCAAGACTAGCCGCCAAGTGCAGCGACACTATGACACCGAAACGGCATACTGATTCAACGCAACTGCACAGAACCGCCTTCCCAAATGGCTTCCCTAGGCATCGTACCGGAACACGTCCGTGAACGCTTGGCGGCACGACTTTGCCTAGAGGGTGTTGACAAGCCACGGTCGAAGCCTACCACCTAAAGAAACGCCAGAGCCTCGTTTGTTGTTCAGCAGGGTGCACCACGCGCAGGTGAGGTTGGCTTGGGTCTCTAGAGATGCGTTGGACCCCTTACATCCCTAATGTTTAAGTAACAATATTAGTAGATTGTACAACAAGAACATTTAACAAGCCATATTACCCGACACAATCATTTCACCACCCGAGCCGGTGCGGCGAGAGTGGATAGTCACATCAAGGTTAAAATGGGTTTCATGTTGGAGTTTTACTAACTAATTAGTAATCTGTGGTTTTACACTCTGATTTTGGCTTGTCTTTAGTATATTATACTAAAGTCCTTCCCTGATTTTTACTACAATTGCAAGGAAATAATAAATGTTCAACCGAAATTTGGCTAGTTTTGACGAATAATTAGTTCCCAACACAAATTTTTCAATTTTTTTAAACTCATATCTACACTAATTCCACCTAGAACAAATAAAACTGCGTTTATAATTTGTCAGTGACCGGTTTCGAACACCATCTTGCAGACTATTTATTTGCACGATGTCTACGGATTTGGTAAAAAATAATAATGTCAAGGAAAATGATTATGATAATAAAACAAATTAAAGTATAAAAATAAGAATACAAAAACATATATTATAAAATAATATTAAAAAGAATAACAAAATGAATTGTAATCTAAATGTCAAAAAAATAAAAAAAATGTCAACTACTTAAAGTAATTTAGCAGAGGAGATGTCGATAGGCAGATTTGGTCATTAATTAACATTTCAGTGTTTCCTATTCTATGTCTCTTGATCTCTGAAGCTTCCAAATGTTCCAATGCATTCAGTTTGCGGCCTTTTTGACATGTTTGAAGGATTGTTACATTGGTATCTTTGTTAAACCAGTGGTTGTTTTCGTTTAAATGTTCTGCAAAAGTGGACGTGGTCGTTTTGTTCTTCCAACCACTGGTATGTTCCGTGATTATTTTTAAAGCCCTTCTTGTATGCCCTATGTAAACCCCTTTTTATGTAAAGTAAGTTTGTATACTCCACTTTTCTCCCATTTTGGTCTAGGATCTTTATTGTTACATATAAGGTTTCGAAGGGTCTTAGCTGTGTAAAAACCAGTACGTGTGGTTTCGTCTTCTACTTATTATGTTTTTTAGCTTTAGTTACAAAGTGCCATGGTACGGAATTTTTGTCCAGCGCCCTTGAGTCCCCTTTTCTGCACTGTAGCTATAACCACTGTATATAACTTTATTTAGTGAAAAGAAAAGTATTAGCATTGCAAGAACTCTTAGATAATTTTAATTTAAAACATCACATCACTGAAGCGACACGTCTCAATGCCTGCATCGACCACATAGCAAGTAATATCCCTGATGCTAAAGGTAGTGTACGTGCACTTTATCTATCCGATCATGATAAAAGCCAGATTCTAGAAATTAAAGATTATAATTTAAAAAACCTCGTAAATTTGTGTATGTCACCAAAAGAGATTACAGTAAAGATAATATCCTTAACTACCTTGGAAGCCTGTCATGGTTCTATGAGTTTTTAGAACAGGACGTTGACAAGGCTTTTAAGAGATTCCATGATTTCTTTTGCCTACTCTATAATCTCTGCTTCCCTGAATATCGAGTAAAAATTAATACAAATTATACAAAATTGCAGTGGATTACGAAAGGTTTAAGGAAATCTAGTACGACTAAATGAAAATTAAGACACGTACACTACAAAAATAAAAATGATAACACCACGAAACATAAATACCGGGCCTATAATAAATTGTTTCAGACCTGCGTGACTACGGCAAAGAAATTAGTAAATAATAAATATATAAAAAAAATCAAAAAATAAATGCAAGGCAACTTGGGAAGTTATTCAAGATAAACAAAATAACCTACAATTTAATAAGGAAATTAATTACATTGAAATGGATGGACTTAGAATAGTAAATTCCAAAGAAATAGCTAACGCCTTCAATGAGCATCTAGTTAGTTCTACAAAATTTATACCTCCTAGACTCGTTCCTAATCACACATTTGAATCAAGTACCAATTTAAACAATAGCCTATTAACAACTGTTCAATCACTGAATAATACCAAAGCAGTAGGTTTTGACCACATTACAACAGAAATTTTAAAAATATGTATAAGATTAATTGCTCCAATATTAACACACATCATCAACTTATCTTTTACCCAAGGATGCTTCCAGAACGCTTGAAACTATCCGTAGTAAAACCAATGCTTAAAAAAGGAAATCCTGAGAATGTCCAAAATTACCGCCCAATAACACTGATCTCAATCTTCTCAAAAATTTTTGAAAAAGTTTTTTACAGTAGAGTATCATCATTCATTGATAAACACAATATTATTACTGCAGAACAAAACGGCTATCAAAAACAAAAATCAACTACTCATGCAGCATATATGTTGATGCGTTCAGTCACAGAATATATTGATAAGGGAATTACTGTACTAGTAACACTATTTGATATGAAAAGTGCCTTTGATTTTGTTAACCACGAAATGTTACTAAAAAAGTGCGAGAGGATTGGGATCAGAGGAAACCCTTTAGAGTGGATTAAAAGTTATTTGCATAACCGTCTACAATGCGTGGAAATTGAAAAAATTAACGATCTTAACGAAAAGGTAACTTACCGCTCTTCTTATCAATATAATAAGACAGGAGTCCCACGGCGGGGAAGTATACTCGGCCCTTTGTTATTCATTATATATATTAAGCGTCGGTGGCTCAACCGGTAACGACTCGGTGCATCTAACCAGAGGTACCGGGTTCAAATCTGGACGGCCAATGTACCAATGAGTTTTTCAAAAAACTTACGTACATACTTACCGATTGCTTTAACGGTGAAGGAAAAACATCGTGAGGAAACCTGCACATGCCTGCGAAGAAACTCGAGGTTGTGTGTGAAGTCGACCAACCCGCACTGGGCCCGCGTGGTCGACTAAGGCCTAATCGCCCTGATTCAGGGTAGGCTCGAGCCCCTCGGTGGGGACGTATATGAGCTGTAATGATATATATTAATCTCCTCCCAAAAGTAACAAACTATAAAATGATACTATTCGCGGATGATATATCCCTGGTAATTCCAGACAACGATAAATCGGTTCCCTTTGAAAATAAAGTCAATAGATCTATAAATTGTATAAATGAATGGCTTACCTAAAACTAAACATTTCGAAAACCCATTATTTACAATTCTCTAATTACAAAACAAAAAAGGAAAACATATCACTAGAAATTGAAGGACAACCTATTAAGCGTATAAAACAAGTAAAGTTCTTGGGTATCATGCTAGACGAATACTGTACATGGAAACAACATGTTCAACTAGTTTGCAGTAAATTGGATCGGTTCGTGTATGTATTGGGGAGGCTAATAAGAGAGGCCGGAAGGAGCACTGCGTTAACTGCTTACCATGGGTATGTTGTCTCAGTCCTTAGGTACGGTCTCCTGATATGGGGAAATTCTACTGATATAAAGAGAGTATTCATAGTACAAAAGAAATGTGTAAGGGCAGTGTCCGGAATAGGCCCCAGAGATTCATGTCTACCTCTTTTCCGAGAACTCAAACTATTAACACTTACAAGTCTTTACATTCTGGAAGTTGGCATTTTTGT
This sequence comes from Coleophora flavipennella, assembly GCA_947284805.1. NCBI lineage: Eukaryota > Metazoa > Arthropoda > Insecta > Lepidoptera > Coleophoridae > Coleophora > Coleophora flavipennella. The sequence goes on from OX369295.1 coordinate 13,069,559, forward strand.
AAGGAAATACACTGGATATTTCAGTCATCCTGTATCAAATCATAGACTGAGAAATAGAGACCTCACTAAAATTGTAATACCAACGTATAGAACTACGCTCTATGAAAAAAATTGCCATCTTAATACTATTAGAGTATACAACAAAATCCCTACTGTATTAAGGCAGCTTACAACTAAGATTTTCATCAACAGGTTACGTGAATGGCTAATTGATAAATGTTATTACTCGCTTAGTGAATATTTCATGGATTCTGGATAAGACTATGACTGACGTAATGGGTAACCAAATATTTGCATGCCATTTTGTGGTAGAATGTAGTGAGACTGTAATTATAAATAAGGACAATATCTGTTTAATAACGTATGTTCTCAGCAAATAAATATATTGTATTGTATTGTTGTTGTATTGTTTGTTATCTTTCTTTCCTTTTTCTTTAAAATTTGTAATACCAGTTCTGTTTTGTAACCATTATCTAGAGCTATTAATTCATCGAGGAAGTCTTTTATCGTCATCGGTATTGTCAATAATTTGTCCAAAAAGATTTCTGTCCAAATAATCCTCTGGCTTTACATTGCATATTTAAACCATCTGTTCGCTCATAAAATTTTCCATTGAATTTGAAATAGTTTTGTGCTATACATGTCTTGATTATTGCTGATAAGTCTATTATTTTTTGTGCTTCTAAATTTGAGGTAAAAAGTTGTTCGTCTATGATTTCTAGACATTCCTTGATAGGGATGCTTGGAAAAAGGTTTTTTACTAGTAAAGCAATTTTGGGACATTTAAATCTTTAATTTTATCTACTAGATCCATGCTGTGTTTATACTACTTTTATACTACGATTTTTTTTATAAACTAAGGTATCAATGTAACAGTCCTTCAAACATGTCAAAAAGGCCACAAACTAAATGCACTGGAAGCTCTAGAGATCAACAGACATAGAATAAGAAACACTGAGGAGTTAATTAATTACCAAATCTGCCTATCGACATCTACTCTGCTAAATCTTTTTTAATTTTTTTACATTTTGATTACAATTCATTTTTTAAATCTATTATAATATATTTTTTTATGGTCTTGTATTCTAATTTTTATATTTTAATTTGTTTTATTATCATATGAATTTTCCCTAACATTCTGAAATCCGTAGACATCGTAATTACCTGGTAACTCTAAAATTTACTTGAAATGTACCCACACGTAAATAGTCTGCCTGAAGATGGTGGTGTTCGAAACCGGTCGCTGACAAATTTTATTACAAACGCAGTTTTGTTTGTTTTATGTGGAATTAGTGTGGATATAAACCAATATGAGTGATAAAAGTTCCACCAAGAATCTACAATCAAAAGTACTATCATTTTTTTAAAATTTTCATCTTTCATCGTTTGACTATGGTGAGATCCAACTACTAATATTCATCTTTGGCAAACTTCTATAAGTTGGCCAAGTTATAAATATCCATAAATCAATAAAAAAAAGCACAATGTAAACAAACTGCGTAGGAATTTGACAGTTTCAAATGTCTATTCCATAGTACTTTTGTTTACCGTTTGCTTTTTTTATCACGCTTTTATTAGCTTTACCTGTATGTCAGTATGTATGTATTATGTAACCGACTCCTTTGGACTCGATTTTGACCCACTTTAAACGGACAGATTTAATTCAAACTTTGTAGACTTATCAAGAATCAGCGACAATATAATAATTTCATAAGTTTGAACTAAAAAATAAAAAATAAATAGACTGACTCTGTGGCTCAGTGGTTAGTGCCCTTGACTACTGATCCGAGAGTCGTGGGTTCGATCCCCACCCAGGGCAAGCATTTGTGTGATGAGCAGATTTGTTTGCTCTGTGTCTGGGTGTTAAATTATACCTATATATGTATGTATTTAAACGTATATAAGTATGTATATCAGTTTCTGGTAACCCATAACACAGGGAATCCTACTTTGGGGCCAGATGACCATGTGTGATTTGTCCCAGAATATTTATTTATTTATTTACTTTGAAAAAACTAAAAAACACGCTTTTAAAGTACATCAGACTAAAAAGTAAAAAATAGTTCATAAGTTGAAAATAATAATTAACAAATTGCTATTATTATTGTGAAAAACTGTAGGTTGCTCGATAGACGAAAAATATGGCACAGAGCGCCCCACGCTTTCTCACAATAATACTAGGAATTTTGTTAATTTTTATTTTCAACTTATATTAAGAATTATTTTTTACTTTTTAGTTTTTTTTAAACTCTTATTTATTTTTTTTGGTTGATATAAGGTATATGTTTTTGCGTTATTTGATCTTTAATAATACATATAACGTAATTAAATTAAGATGTAACCTATATGTAGAAATGTAATACAGAGATTGTTAGCAATAACGTAACTATTGTGAAAGAGATCAAATAAATAAATTATTATATTATTATTATATTATTATATCTCATAAAAAAACATATCTATAAAACAATAGCGTATTGTGTATGTGGCTGTAAGGCCTAATTGCTATAGTCTAATAAAGAAGAACTATAAAAAGGATTTATGCACAAGAGGATGAATTACTACTTTATGCAGTCTTCATTCGACATAAATAACAACTTTAAAAGCATAAGAAGTTAAAATGAGATTTTATTTAAAAAAATATTTAAGAACTACTGGGCAAAAGTGTACCGCCCTGATACTACCACATCCTTCTGATCCCGAAGGTTTGTTAGTTAAAATGGATGGATGGGCTAGGGATCCACGGACCCATTATTTATTAAACATCTTTTGGATCGAATTTAGTAGGGCCGCTTCTCTTCCTCGGAGAGATCATTTTTTTATAGCCCCCCTCCCCCTAAACATTTAATTTTCTCCCCCATCCTAACCTACCCTTGCTATAGATAGTCTTTGGTCCGACATACCTCATTTTTTATTTCTAAAAAGGGGCCGGTGGCTTCGCAAGTTTGCAACCTCTTCCTCACAAAGGGGTTCACTTGCCAACCTCCACCCCCCCTTCGCCTCCTAAATTCGACGGTCCAAGTACACTTTAGCCTTGGGTTTGGTAACACTATTTTGGCAATGACCATTTTATTTCGTAAATTTTACATCGGGTATCATTTAAGCTATCACCAATTTAATTAGTTTTGTGTTTCTTAAATAACAGGGTTTGTCCTCAAAATAGTAGATCTGTCACCAAAATGTAGTCACCAAACAATGCAAAATCAGTTCCACAATAAATCACCTAAAATCCTGAGATATAAGGTCTTGTACCAAATAAATGTTTTTGTATGTATTATAATAGGTGTGTCCTAATAAGTATTTAACCAAACTAATTTAAAGAGATCACCAATAAATCATATTGAGTGGTCGACGGAGCCCCTTCGGGGCTCCTACTTCTGTGTTCTCATGTCAAATGCTAATGTCTCATGCTAAGCTCGCCTCCCCGCACAGTCTCCGAACCTAACGGATCCGAGTCGGGGTGCTCTGCAAGTCCGAGCTCGCTTCACTCGCTCCCGCTTCCTTGGTGACAGATCTACCATTCTGAGCACAGAGCTATTATTTAAGTAACAAAACTGTTATTATAAGAACGAAGTTTATATTCATGTAATGCAATATAATTTTATTGGTTATCGATCTCTTATTTTACACATATATTAACATTAAATTTGATAATTCATACCTGGGAACAATTTTTGTTTATCTGAGAACGAAAATATTTCGTGGCGATAGATCTATTTATTAGGTGATACAACTTGATGACAAATATAAATTTTGGTGATTGAAAATATAGTTCCCTTTTACATCTACATGATAGGTACTTTGTATTTACCACAATATTACGATATTGATATTTACTCTGGATGTTTATGGGCCATCACTAGTAACGTCTACCAGGGTTGCCAGATGACAATTTTTTTTTCTCGTACCAGGGTTGCTAAATATCTCGTAATTTCAACAGATAATCTCGTAAAAGCATAAATTTATAGAAACTCGAATAAAATTAATGAGTTTATGCTATTTACTGTACTATGTAACTTGTGTAGTTATATTCTTTGCGCTTGGGGCTGTTAAATTCAAACAAAACCATTAAAAAATCATATTTTTTATTAATTATATTCGACATCAGGGATCTTAGTAAAATCATCTTTATTTTTAGAGTATAGCTTTTCAGCTGTCATTCTGGCGTACATTTCTTTTGATGGTTCGAAATTTACGTAATTACCTTTGCGATTTGGGCCTTTAGCGCTTTCGGAAGCTAAAAGTGTACCATTTACTGTATCTGTGATAAGACGATTTCTTAAATCTGTTTTTATTAGGTTATTCTTACTAAATACCCGCTCACAGTCTGCATTTGCATGAGGCAAAGCCAAGACTGCGAGGGCAAAACTGGCCAATTCGAAGAAATCTTCTGTTTTATGTAACATCGCCCAAAACTCATCAGGCTCTGTGGTATTTTTAAGCTCTGCAGGATGGCGGGCTTTTGCAATCGGTAATCTTCTCCACTGATCATCTATTTGTTGTTTTTTAGTGTCATCAAACGATGCAATTATACGTGGCACGACTTCCATCAGAGGCATCAATGTTGGGACGTGTTCTCTGAAATCGTTGGAGAGAGCTGATGCTGGTCCGAGATCTTGGAGTTTGGAAAGAACGGGATCTTCCATGTCGTAACGTTTTTTTATTTCCAACGCACCAATCCTGAGGAAATTTCTGCAGTTTGTGAAGAACATTGTTTTCTTCAGGGGTTGCCTAACTACGTCAGGGTTTTTTAGCATTTCATATACTTTAATCCCGAGATACATTGCAGCTTCATTGAACATGAATTGCTCATTTTTAGGGTCTACTTGAGTTATATTCGGCTGCATGACGTATTCTCGTTTTAAGTAACGCAGAAGAATTTTTGGTATAGATCTCGAATTTTATCGTGCAGCTTGTGAATAACAACTTTTTCACTTTGGAATTCTAGATTGAATTGCGTGAACAAAGGCAATGACCATTCCAAAAAACAGAAGTATAACTTGTGGAAAGGATCACACAGTTTTTCTAAAATTGATACTGCATGATTTTTCACCTCAGCTTTTACTTTATGAGTTGGGTTCGCCGTAAAATCAATAAAAAATAAGCGCAAAGCTTCCCATTGCTCCGGGATTCTTCCGACTACTGCAGCCAGCGAAAGCCATCTTGTTTGAGACGGTTTCAATATTTTGTGTGGGTCAACTTCAACAAATGATTGAAAATTGCGAAAATCAAACTGTCTCTTGTCACTGTTTTTGAAAAAGTTATATATGTCACGAGCAAGCTGTTCTACAGATTCCGGAATTTCTTTACAAGCCTGGCTTGCACATAGGTGGGCTGAATGACAAACACATTTTGAAATTGTTATCCCTGGTAAATCTCGCAATAAACGAGTTTTGACTGAATCTCTGTCGCCCATCATAACATTGCATCCATCAGATCCAACACCAATCATATTTGTTAGTGGGATATTACGGTTATTAAATGAATCCATCAGCGCTCTGTATATATTTTCAGCGTTCGCTGTAGGAACGTCATCGGTGCCCGTCTCTTTAAAAATCTTATACAGTTCCCAGAACACGCTGCAGATTTTTTGAGCATCATTGTCAAAATAGCGAACAACCACACAAGCTGTCTTAATTGTTGATACGTCAGTAGTTTCATCAGTAAGCGCAGAAAACTTGGTTGTCGTCAATTTATTCGCTAAGTCTGCTTTATGACCCTCTCCAATTGCATTTTTTACTACAGCTGTAACTTTTGTGCGCTTAAGTTCAATTTCTTGAACTAATTTTGAATCCGGAAAAATGTCTTTAAGTAGATCCGTTAAATGGTCAGCAACAGAAAAAGCAATATTATGTTCTGCAAAAAACGCAGCTAGTTTTATTTCTGCACGATCCTTTTGTTTGTTTTTTGGAGTTGCGCCCATCTTGAAACCAAATGAAGTCAACTTTTGGGACGAACCAGGTTTGTTTTTCAAATGTTTTTTCGATTCGGCATGAGATTTCAGATTTGTTATTTCAGCAACCAAGGAATTTGCTGGACAGAATGCACACTTCGCTTTCTTTGAATCTTTTGGGTCTGGCTCTATCCAATCTCTAAACATCGGATGTTTTAACCACTCATCCCGAAATTTTTGTGCATGATGTTCAAAACGTGTCTCACCTTTTTTCTTTGCAGTCCATCCTCCCTTTTTAGGTACTTTTTTAGGTGGAGTGGACGACGATTCACTGTCATTGCTGTCACTCATTTCGTAATTAAAGACGTTAAATAACAAAACACGGAAACTTGCGAAACTTCAACAACAAAAGCAGACGGTAAAGTAAAAATCTACTAACTAACCTTCATGTTTCAGTGTCAGGGGAATCCCCGTTCAATATAGCTCTTAGTAAGAGAGACACACAAATATAGCAAAACATTAGTGCAATAAGGACAACAACAAAAGGATATTATGAACGGAAATTCCCCACTCAAAGTTGTCAAGTTTCATTTAGTGATGAGGTAGTGCATTTAGTGATGCGCCGAGTCGATCGTTTTGTGTTGGATGGTTAATGATAAGAAAAAATAAATAAATTTGCATATTTACTACTACTACTAACTAAACTAACTTTTTGGCTGATATAGGTATGCGAAAGAAGTCGTCATTGCTAAAGTCTCGTAAAAAATTGTACGAGATTTTTGTAAATCTTGAATCTCGTACAGACCCTCTAAATCTCGTAATGGTACGAGATTTCTCGTACGTCTGGCAACCTTGCGTCTAACTGGCAAACTGGCAAATGTCCAATCAGACGGACGGCCGCACCGTAGGCGCACCCACAGAGTACTTTTTATTAGCCGCACCAAGACAAGATAGAATATGTCTATGTGTGACGTTGATGTTAGCGGGGGAGGTGGGTTTCGCATCTTTACGCTTGTCCTCTACTCGATGGGCCATCATGGGCTAGCAAAAAGGACAAAGCTACAGGTTAAAAGAGCAAAAATGTCAGTACAACCTTTACTTACTTGTAGCTCTGTTCCTCTCGCTGTCTCATAAGGACCATCGTGTAGAGGAGCCATAATAATAGGTCATTTTTGCTTTGCCATGGCTGCCTTGGCTGGCACTACGTTTTGTTTTTGTCTCTGCGAAACCAACTAGCTTGACGAAAAAAAAACATTTTTGTCTATGACACACATGGTGGTGGCGTGATGACCTGTGATGATGACTTGATCCGTCGTGTTTTGCGAATTTACGTGAAAATTAGCGAAAACTACGTGTTTTGACTGTACTTGTGCTGTGAAATTACTAAATTCATGTCGTGACAGTGCCCAAAATGCAGTTCTACAAGGATAAGATCTTAAATGCTGCACAGTTGAAGAGACTGAGCGAACACAAGTACTCTTGTACCAGTGCCAGTATCTTGGACGCATGCCTGCAGCCCTGGTGGTGCTGGCTGGTCTCGAAGACACCTCTATGGCTAGCGCCGAATCTCATTACAATATTAGGTCTTATAGTCAATATCGTCACCACATTAATTTTAGTATGGTGAGTACTTTTAAATCTCTTGTGTGTCAAGAACCGCTAAGCGGAACGACTCGTTTTTTTCCCTCGTGTGTTAGCACTACTTTCTTTCTGGCATTACGTACTAATAAACCACATTGCCATTGATAATTTTGTTATTGGTAGTTAGTGCGTGTTAGTTTTCATTCAAGATTTCTGGCGTGGTTTTGTTTACTAGCCTTGCCGATCGGCTGATGGTCCCGTGTTAGTCGCGCCACCGTTCTGATAAGATAGTGATGAATTGCGGCATTATCTTAACGTCTGCCACAATTTAGTCCTCGGCAGATATCACAAACTTAAACTTGCCTTTAAAGTAAGCTTAATTAATTGTAAAATTTTGATTTTTGTTTACTAGGCTGTAATTTAAGTTACTGTATGAAAATTGCAACTTTTCACTATGATAACACAAATCAACTAAAATAGATAGATAAATAGATAGCCTGAATGGTTGGGGTGCACATTACCAGGTTGCCATCGACTTGGCAAGGCTTTTCAAATCAAATTAAAAATATTTATTTTAAATAGGTGTTCACACTTTTAATTATAAAAACAACTTATTGTCTATTACATAATATAATTTCATGAACTCATGAATCAGATTAGTCTCACGTAATGGTATTTGTAATAGAATTAACATATATAATTATATATCTTTGTCATTTACATAATCTATTATTTTATAATTGCTTGTAGAACAGATGGCCGTTGGGGCAGTAAAGTTCTCGAGTGGCGACCACGCACCGGAAAGCGTAGTGTAGGCAGGCCTCCCACTCGGTGGACCGATGACCTGGTGAAGGTCGCGGGAAGCCGCTGGATGCGGGCAGCGCAGAACCGGTCGTCGTGGAGATCCTTGGGGGAGGCCTATGTCCAGCAATGGACTTCCTTCGGCTGATATGATGATGACGATAATATCCTCTAGAGCACAAGCATTTTTTGACATGAGGCTTGAATTTATTCTGGAATTTTACTGTAGAATCTGATATCTTCGACTGTGTAATCAATCAAATCTGACCAAATCTATTTTTAGATAATAGGCAGCCCGGTTATGTGCACTCCCACAGCCTGAACTTCTCTCTAAAGTGCAACTTCACACTATCCTTAAGGCCCAGTGGTACCTAAAAATCCACTTAAAAGGGTTTTTAGAATTCATTTTTGAAGTAGTTAACAATAAATTTAAATTCTAGGAAAACATACTGGTATTATTGAGAATAGTTAGGAGGGACTATATTAACTGGAAACACGATTTAATAAAGTTGGCTCAATAGAATAATTTCGTAAAGGTACCTCTTTTGGATCCATTTTATCGTCTATCTTCAGTTTTATTCTTAAAAAGAATAATTTGATAATATGATTTATTTACTGAAATACCTGAGTGATCGCAACTCAGGAACTTTACTACCCCAACGGCCATCTTTTCTATGAGCTATATGCCCCTTCCACTGCAAATTAAGTTAGTAATTCGGAGCGCTATATTGGTTAATTTGGTTCTCCTACGGATCTCTTTGTTTCCGATTCGATCACACAGAGAAACTGAGCAAGCTCCATTACACTTTGGGTGTAACAACTTGTACAAATACTATACTACTACAATAAAGGGACTAGTGGCACAGGCCTTCAACAAAATATAATAGAACAGCCCTATCCATACATTAATACTAGAGCCGATGCGCCCCTGTTAGTTACATGAGAGCACACATGGGGGACATGTGATCCCCATCTTCATAAACAGTTTGCTCAGCCTTAAATTAATAAATCCCTTAAGAACCCGCTGGAGTTCATAAATCCCATAAAAACGTAAGTCTTTAATTCATTTGTTAACCAGAGAACCAATTTTGTAATAACTTTATATAGATAATCGGATGACATATCATGTCGGTATCGCATTACTATTTTGAAAAACGAAACAGGAATCCATTTTTAACCAATAAACTTTCACCTGTCACTATGGAATGGCCCAATTGTGAAAATCAGTTTGTTACTTTTTCACACTTTAACACCTCAACTCAACCAATCTTGATGAAATTTGGGAGCCTGTGTCACTGGGAAGGACAGAGGATACTTAACTTTTTATCCTGTGATAAAAGCTTAGTCCGATGCAATTCCCAAGGGATCTCAAAAAATACTCTTTGTTTTGGTTAATCTTTAAACATTGCATTGGGTTATTCAGATTTTTTGCATAAATAGTAGATGACATAATTTACTAATTAGCATATCCTGATATAGTTCCTGAGGGATCTGGGAAAACTCATTTCCATGCTCGTGCACGTCGACGTCGCAACCAACGGAGCAACAGATTGAAGTGATTTTTTGTATAGAATTGGATGAGGAGATGGGAAGTGATGTAGACTGCTAATCAGAATCAAGCTAGAGAAATCTCATGTCCACACCACTCACCCTCAAAGACAGTAACCGCCTCCGTGGCGTAATGGTGAAGTCAATTAGCTTCACACCAGGAGGTTGCGGGTTTGATTCCTGGTGGAATCTAACTTTGTGAGACTCGGTTTGTTTGGTGGAAGGGCATTTTCTAATCCCTCTTGGTTAGCTACCACCATCTTATCTAAGTCTTGCCGCCAATCATCAATACTAACAACATTGATGTGTTCCGCCTTGAAGATAAGATAGCCAGGTCCCCATTGCGTTGGAGAGTCTTGCTAAGTAAGCCCGTTTTCATCTTCGGCATCATCGTGACTTACAACCAGGTGAGATGATGCCAAGGGCTTACCAATTGTGAATGGGTAATTCTTTGTAAGGATGCTTTAAACCAGTAAAAAAGTGTCCGATCAAATTATTTTTCATTTTATTAAAAAAAAACCCTACATGGGACTAGAAAAGTAACAATAAAATAATAAGTGATAAAAAGCCAATTGAATTTATAATTATTTTTTGGAATATTAACGTTTTTAAGGAAAATGACAGGGGACTGGTTGGAGGTTTTTTTTTTTCAAATACTCTAAAATTATGTTTATAACAATTATTTTGATATGTCACATAGGATTGACACCCCTTTAATTAAAATATTTAATTTTCAACGTAAAATAAACAACTAATTATATAAATAATAGAATTGTGTTTTAATGTCTCAACGTCTGCTACTTCAGACCACTAATATATTTACCTATAAGCCAATGAGGGGGGGAGACCAGGAAATTTAGGAAATTTTATTTTCCTAGTTTAGGCTCCAGTCTCCCACAAACTACGTTATAATATTATGAACGATAAATGTATAAATTAGAGACAAGTTTGTGGTGAGAAAATAAACTAATTAAATTGAATTTAATATCATCAGGTAATCAATGCTTGTACCTCTTAACATTTAGTTTTTTTTTAATTAAATAATTAATAAATTTGTAGGCTCGAAGTAATTATTAAAGTAGAAATAGTTAAACAAACTTTAAAAGAGAAGATTTATAAAATTTAAATTATGGAAAACGGTATAATGCCATATTATAAGCCAGGCTACTGTTCCTAGGGGACTATTTATTTTGACTTAATTATGAAATATTAACTAAACCATCATAATGTTTCTAAATTTGAGAGTTACCAATCAATATATTCATAAATCTTTATTAAATTATACGGACTATTTCCGATTTCATAAATAAATATTTTAAAAAACCATTGCAAGGGGACTGAGTATCCAATTGGCCCATCACGTTTTTCTGCTACAAAAGGAACTCTGATACTAAATACAATGACGAAAAAGTGCTAAATAAAATTCAGACTAATAACTTACCTGTAGATGCAACATAACATAAAAAAGCGCGGTGGAATATATTCTATTTTATATTTAACTTTTGGCAGGGGACTGTTCTTAAAACGCTAGGGACAAACTTTCAAATTAAAATTCAAATATCTCTTTATTGTACATCAAAATACAAAATACATATGCAAAATTTAATTAAAACTAAGAGACGTACAATTTAGGCGGTCTTATCGCTGAAAGCGATTTCTACCAGACAACCTAGTGCTCGGAGAAAAAGTAAGGAGCCAGGTAGTACGCGAGCAACAACAACAGAAAAAAAAAGAATAATGAATAATCATTTTAAACTTAAACTAAAACATATAAAGCTATTATCACTTTTTATATACTAACAAATAAAGTACCATACCTACTTAATAAATAAAACCTACTCGGACTATAAAATAAATAATTATATATACACATATATATTATATGTACCTATATAAATAAATTATAAAATAAATTATAAAATAAATACTACATAAATACAATAATAAATATAATACCAAACCAAAGTAAGACGCAGAATTATAGTGTTTAATACAGTATGAGTCAGAGCGAAAGGAGATATTCTTTAATTTTAGATTTGAAGGAATTAAGAGATGGGGCTTGTCTAATGGACACGGGAAGGGAGTTCCATAGACTAATAGCTTGAAGGGTAAAAGAATGAGCATAAAATTTCGAGGAGTGAGGGGGCACATAAAGGAGGAGGTTGTCAAAAGAACGAAGGGAGCGACTGTGAGTTGAGGAAAGAAAGTTAAAGCGTTCCTTAAGATACGATGGTGATTTTGGAAAGAAAAGAATAGAATAAAGTAGGGCAAGGATATGAGAAATTCGACGATGACGAATTGGAAGCCACTTTAGATCTTCTCGGTGGTCGGACACATGATCGTACTTGCGTAAGCCATAAATAAAACGTATTCCAAGGTTTTGTAGGCGCTCCAGTTTGTCCAGATACACCACATTCAAATCTGGGTAGCACACGTCAGCGTAGTCTAAGATAGGTAACATGAGCGATTGTGCTAGCAAGATTTTAGTGGCCGTGGGCAGAAAGTTGCGCAAGCGATTCAGAGGTTTGAAGGAGGCAAATGTTTTTCTGCTGACCTCACCAACCTGAACATCCTAAGATAAAGTTTGATCAAGATAAATACCAAGATTTTTGACCTTTTTGCTATATGGTATGCAAACTCCGTCAAAAACCACAGAAGGAAGGCAGTTGAAATCGAGCCTGGATATAAAATAGGGGCTGCCAATTTTTATGGTCTGAGTCTTCGTGGGATTAACTTTTAAGCCGTAGTTCTTGCTCCAATCTAAGATTATATTTAGGTCTTTGTTAGTGGTTTTGACGGCTTCCGCGATGTTAGAGAGTTCTGCCTGAGAATAAATTTGTAGATCATCGGCATATAGGTGATAAGAAGAAGATAGGTTTACTGATATTGAGTTTATGAAGATAGCAAAAAGAAGTGGCGACAGTACACCCCCCTGAGGTACGCCAGCCGATGTTGAACACCACGAAGAATAAGAACTCTCAGTACGTATGCACTGCCGACGACCATACAGGTAGCTGTGAAACCAGTCAACTGCAGCCGATGATATGTTCAGAGAACGCAACAAGCCAAGCAGAATGTCAAAATCGACTGTATTGAAGGCGTAACTGAAGTCCAGTAACGTTAGAACTGTCAGCTGCTGCTTCTCCATGCCGAGCCTAACGTCATCAGTGATTTTCGTCAGCGCTGTTGTCGTGCTATGACCAGGACGAAAGCCGGATTGGAACGGGTTGATAAGATTATTGTGTGCAAGGAAACCGCTAAGTTGCGAATGCACGAGGCGTTCTAAAACCTTTGATAGGAAAGGAAGAATAGATATAGGACGGTAATCAGCGGAAGATGACGGATTAGGTTTTTTAGGTAAAGGAATTATGTCAGCCTCTTTCCATATATCAGGGAAAGTGCTACTGGTAATAGAGAAATTAAGGATTTGTGTTATAATAGGAGAAAGGATATCAAGGATAGGAATTATCATGTTGCGACTGATAGCGTCACCTCCAACAGCGTTAGACCCAATAGCAAGAATATTCTTCTCGACTTCATCTACTTGAAACTGACTGAAGGAGAAAGACGAATAATTTGGAGTTGGTAATTCCGAGAGCATACGGAGTTTGTTTGCTTTATAACATGAATCAATAGAAGATGACGCGGAGAAATGGTGATTCAATGCATCCACATTGCAGTCTCTAGGTACTGATACACTATGAGATTTACCAACACCCAGGGTACGGAGAAATTTCCGCACTTTTGCTGGATCGCCATGCTCGACTGACCTGTGAATATGCCGCCTCTGTGCATCTCTACACATCAGATTGCAACGATTCCTTATCTCATGATAACGGGTTTTATTTGTTTCAGATGCCTTCATTTTGTACTTAGTCTTGGCACGATTTTTTTATCAATTAGCAATTTGATGTCATCAGTCAGCCACGGTGCTGGAAGGTGCTTAACTTTGACAGGACGGAGGGGAGCATGAACATTATAGAGATCGATAATAAGCGAATTGAACAACTGAATTTTTTGATTAATGGAAGGGGCTTCATCTACTACAGTCTAATCTATACGACCAGCGTCAGCACATAGACGATCTATATCCATGCCACGAAAATTACGCAAGGAAAGAACGCGAGCCTTGGGCTTTGGTGGACGAATTTTGTAGGAGATATATATTAAGTCGTGATAGGAAAAGGCATCAGCAGGGAGCTGGCCGTGTTTAAAAACATGGATAGATGAAGAAACTAGAATTAGGTCCAAAAGAGATGGAGTACAGTTTGGAAAGAAATGTGTAGCTTTAGAAGGAAGAATTTTCATATTAGCGGCATGGACAAGACTTTTTAAGCTGGTGGAGCGTGAGTCATTCTTCAGAAGGCATGTGTTGAAATCACCCATAATAATTATGTGCTTATACGCAGGAGCCAAATCTTCAAGGAGCTTTTCAAACGAGGAAAAATAGTTAACTCTGAGCGATGCATGGGCTATAAAAAACTCCTAGAAGAATCATATTATGGGATAGGGTGATTTCAAGAAATAGATGTTCCGCAGAATTAGCTGGCGGTGGTTGATCATAATGGCTAATGATAGAATAAGGAATGTTACTTCTAAGGTAGACTGCAACCCCACCGTGAGAGGTATTCGTACGGTCATTTCGGATTAACACGAAACCTGGGAGAGAGTAGGAAGTAGACGGAAGGCTGGGATTTAAAAAGGATTCTGACACAAGAACAGCATGAATATTTTTAATGTCCAAGGAAGAAAGGAGGTCCGCGTAATGGGCAGGAATGCTCTGTGCATTAATATGCACTGCGTTAAAGTTCTTAGACGTATCGGAAAAGGTAGATACAAGACAATCTCTAAGAGACGGCGGGGCCGTCGTTGTGCTAACTTTGGTTTAATGAATTTACTTTAAAAAATCAATTTTCGGTACTTCTTATTCGAGAAAATTGTTAGTCAACTAATTAAGTTTATAAACATTATGGACAAAATTATATATTATAGACGAATAACTTGAAATTTAATCTTAAAGTTTCAATTTTGGCAAAGGGACAGCCCAGGGGACTGTAATTTCGGTGGATTAGGAATTTATAACAAAAAAACCAAAATTAATTTCATTTAAGTAATCAATTGCCCAAATAGAAATCTTGTTTTAATTTCGTAATAAATTTATTTTAGATAGAAAAGAATAGTTTTTCTAAAAAAAAAATACCCGGGACAGCAAAAAACATCCTTACAGAGAATCGCCCGAATATAAATAAACAGTCATGAAAACAATGTCCATGCGGGCGAAGCCGCGGGCGAAAGCTATAGATCTGAAATCATTTATTTAATTTATTAATCAATAACATTACTACGTAATTTTGAGTGCATTTCTTTTTGAAGTCAGTTTTCAGTTTTTGTAAACTTTTATTTTTATTGATATTGCTATCTAACAAAATTAAACCCAATCACCCACTCGCAAATAGGATATATCATCAGATCATAATGCATGTGTTTTATTAACTGACATAGAGTCCAGTGGCTTCCATTATCATCTCAGCAGCATGAAAGTTAAGGAGACAAATCTTCCATCATCACCTTCCCTGAATAACCTGAAACAATACAACTGGTCTATACATCATCATATTATCAGCCGAAACACTTCTACTGCTGGACAAAGGCCTCCTCCAAGGTTTTCCGCAATAACCGGTCCTGCGTTGCCCGCATCAGTTACCTTCACCAGGTCGTTGGTCGACCGTGATGGAGGCCTTCCTACGCTACGTCTTCCAGTGCGCGGTCGCCACACGAGAACTTTAACTGCCCCAACAGCCAGCTGTTCTACGAGCTATGTGCTTTGCCCACTGTCACTTAAGTTTAGCGGTCTATACGAACCTATATCCTATCCTCCAACTCCTAACCGTTAAGGAGTTGTACCTCGATCACCAGCTCATCAACATGAGAATTTGAGGGTTGCCCTCAATCCTAACTTGGTGACAATGGGACCATGTGGGCAGTATAACATTTAAAAAAAATAGAAAATTGCAAATCAGTCCAGGCGTCTTTGAGTAATCAGGGGAACATACATAAAAAGAAAACATTCTGATGAATTGAGAATTTCCCTCAAAGACAAGTCATACAAAAGATGTCCACGCGGGCGAAGCCGCGGGCAAAAGCTAGTAAATAAATTAATAAATAAAGAGAGCCCTAGCACCGACATTCACAGTACAAAGACAACAAAGAAACTAATGAATTATTACTTTCATTATCCTTTTATGCGAAAAGAACTATTAACCCTAGAGTGCTTGACGCCCTCGGCAAACATTATTATATGTACTCGGCGAGGTCAAGCCACCCAGTGGCTGCTCCCCTGTCCTTCAAATATTATGACGTATCGTAGTTGGAAGAAAGTCGCAGCTCAAGCGACCTCCTGAGGAAAAGGTTTATTTGGCAAGACCAAAATTGGTTGTAATATTTTAGCAAATTGTGTAACTCCCGGGCACATAGCTCGTAGAACAGATGGCCTTTGGGACAGTTAAATTCTCGAGTGGTGACCGCGCACCGGAAAACGTAGCGTAGGCAGGCCTCCCACTCTGTGGACTACTGATCTGGTGTAGGTCGCGCAGAACCGGTCGTCGTGGAAATCCTTGTGGGAGGCCTATGTCCAGCAGTGGACGTCCTTCGGCTGATATGATGATTAATTAAAGTTTTTTTTTTAAATTCTGGTATGTATATTATATATTATCAATTTTCTCAAAGATGTTTCCATGTGGTTTTTTTGATCTCAAATTATATTCTTCAATAAATATTACCGTTTTTTTCTTGTTTATGATTAATTTGAATGCATTAGTTTTACCCATTATGTGCAAAAAAATACATTTTAATATAGGCAGCAAAATCGCTCGACGCTACTGCTCATTTCTCGGAAAGGCGCGACCATTCTAGGGTTAAGTCATCAAATCAGCTCATATACGTCTCCACAGAGGGTCTCGAGCCTGCCCTGATTTAGGGCGGTCGGCCCTTAGTCGACCTCGCGGGTCCAGTGCGGGTTGGTTGAGTTCACACACACAACCTTCGAGTTTCTTCGCAGGCGCTTGCAGGTTTCCTCCCGATGTTTTCCTTTAGGTAGGGTATTTAAATGACAAAATACAACTTTTCGTGTCATATTGTTTTCATGTTCTAATGACATAATCTGGTTTATTTATAGGATTGCATTTTGACATTATTAACTAATGATTGTTTATTTCTTGATTTTTCACAAATGAAATTATATTATTATTTTATGACTATCAGAAAGAGTGTATTTTGCACCTATTTAGAATAAATACATTAAATTTAATTTAATTAGGTAGTGTAGTGTAAGGCGGAACGAAGTTCGCCGATACAGCTAGTGACCCATAAAAATTATTATCATTTATTTAACGACGAAGGAAAATATCGAGAGGAAACCTGCACACGCCTGCGAAAAAACTCCGAAGGTTGTGTGTGAAGTCGACCAACCCGCACTAGGCCCGTGTGGTCGACTAAGGCCCGATCGCCCTAATTCAGGGTAGGCTCGAGCCCCTCGGTGGGGACGTATATGAGCTAATATGATGGACATAAAACAGAAGAATATACTCGTGACTTTTAAAATGGCCCTTTAATACTACATATTTTACTAATTTGTAAAAGCATTAGACACACGTCGAGGTTTTATTATCAGTATTGTTTACTTGTTTAGCTATCGAATGATAATAAGTGTTCACGATCAAGGTGAATTTTACACGGCTGCTAAATAACCTATTGACTATGTAAGTATGATAATTGAATGAAAATAATTTAATAAGGCGGACATGAGCTTTAGACATAACAATCTGACTAGTAAGGAAGATTGTGCCAAGTGGAAGTGGACTATGGCACATGCCAGTATTAGCACTAGGTAGAAAGAGAAAAAAATATCAATTTACAAATATATACAATACAGATCATCACATCACATCAGCTCATATACGTCCCCACCGAAGAGCTCGAGCCTACCCGGAATTAGGGCCTTATTCGACCACGCGGGCCCAGTGAGGGTTGGTCGTATTGCAGGTTTCCTCACGATGTTTTCCTTCACCGTATAAGAGCGTCGGGTAAACGTACATATGAAATCGAAATTCGAAAACACATTGGTACGTGGCAGGATCGAACCACGACCTCCCGGACAGGAGGAAGCGGCCCTTGCCATTATGCCACCGACGCTCTCAATACAGATAATTAATTATTATTATTAACTAAAAAGAACCCCGTACCAAAAGTATGTAAAATGTGGTTTCAGTTAAATATTCTAAGATTTTGATATACATAATATAGATTTTAACGTCCTGAACAAAAGTCTCTATGGGGGCTACCACTGTTGCCGAGTCCCTTTCAGAGTTACGACTGATTTTGTATCAGACAACAAATCATTAATTAGATGCAATTACCAACTATTTATTTAAACAACTGACTCTTATTAATAAGATAAGATTTAACGTGTACCACTATTTTTCTTTCATTATACCCGTTATTAATAGTTTGTTTTGTCTGGTACTACTGTAAAAATATGCGTGCATTAAAATGCACAAAAATATGTTCCAATGATCTGTGTGTCGTTGTAATAAGAACTTCGTAAAATATTTATGAAACGATTTATTTTGCACTTGAGAAAGACGTTGGAGGTGTCATATTACTGATTTTACTGTCACTGTGACAAGGTGCGAATTGGTAGTAGAGTCGATTTCCTTGAGGGTACAAAATCAGTCGTAACTCTGAAAGGGACTCGGCAACAGTGGTAGCCCCCATAGAGACTTTTGTTCAGGACGTTAAAATCTATATTATATATCAAAATCTCAGAATATTTAACTGAAACCACATTTTCCATACTTTTGGTACGGGGTTCTTTAAGTGTTTGAGAGTGCAACTTACCTGATGAAAAGAACTTTGAAAATCGGTTCACAATCTGCTGAGATATGGCGTAACAAAATACAAAAAAAATACAGTCGAATTGAGAACCTCCTCCTTTATTGAAGTCGGTTGAAAAATGACGATTCAGTCGAAGACATTACACGTGTTAGATTACATAGGGGTACAGGGATGTTCATATTAGTGAGTGGTCACAAAACCGGTTTCACTGGAATCGTAGACATCGGGTTCACTCTCATTTTTCAAAACCGAGTTTTTCGAGTTTTTCGGTTTCATTCGTTTCATTTAGTTCAAATCCGGACAGCCAATGTACCAATGAGTTTTTCTAAACTTACGTCGTACATATACTTACCGATTGCTTTAACGGTGAAGGAAAACATCGTTAGGAAACCTGCACAAGCCTGCAAGGAAACTTGAAGGTTGTGTGTGAAGTCGACCAATCCGCACTGGGCCCGCATGGTCAACTAAGGCCCGATCGCCCTAATTCAGGGTAGGCTCGAGCCCCTAGGTGGGGACGTATATGAGCTGATATGACGAATTACAAATTACACCTAAAATAAACAGTTTCAGTTATATTACTTGTAAGGAAGTGAGGTCAAATGCCATCTATAACTCGGACACTGTTATTGGTTCAACCTTCATTTAATTGTGTCTACATTCTACCTTAAGTCAAAGTCTGACCTCTTTATTTGTTCTGAAGGGGGTTTGACATGACTGCGACGCAAAGGAGGGTATTGTGTTTATCAGCCTATGTATATATATATATATATATATGTTTTCTTTGTGGCGCTCTAAAGACCAATCGCGTTTGTCGATTTTAATCGATTCGGTCACTTACGGCCACTTCCTCTAATGGCCACTATCCAAATTCCTAGTTCGCCCACATCCTTGAACGACCACTTCTTTTTTTGTACATTTCCTTGTTCGTCCACTTCTTTTTTCATACATTTCCTTGAACGACCACTTCATTTATTGTACTTTTTTTTAAAGATAAAACTTAGTAAAAAAACTGTAAATGAGCGAGCGAAGCGAGCGATATTAGGTACGGTCAGGTTTGATTGATTATACAGTCAAAGAGCCTCGCGAAAAAAGGCGAGTTAAAAAGGATCCGGTCACTTTAAAAGGTGACGAGTTAGGAAAGTGACAATTTAGAAAAAAGACAAGTTTAAGAAAATGACGAAGTCGAACTGAAAGCACGTGGCCTTTCTAGTGTTATGGTCGTTCGAGCGACATGGACGTTCAGGGATGTGGGCATGCCAGGTATATGTGGCCGTGCGAGGAAAGTGGCCCTAAGTGACCGGATCCATTTTAATAATTCTTACGTCAATCGATTAGTCTTAATCTTACGAGTTTCACTAAAGACATGACAGTAATCAAAATTCAATATAGCGACAACCAGCCATTTTATAAGGCCTTAAGATGGGTCAAATGATAATATTCAATTCAAATTATTGAGACTTTGTAAAGCTATCACCAAGGAAAAAAAATATACTTAAAGTAATAAAAAATCGATTTAATCGAATAAAATTTTAAAAATATTACCACTTTTGATGTAAATAAAAGACCTGTGGCACTCGGGGACTGCCGCGTGAAAGCTATTGCATAGCATTTTTTATCAATTTATGCAACTATATTTATTTATTTATTTTTTATTTATGCAGTATTTACCAGCAGCGCAGGACCGGTCGTCGTGGAAATCCTTGGGGGAGGCCTTTGTCCAGCAGTGGACGATTTCCGGCTGATATGATGATTATGACCAGTACCATATTATAGTCCTTGGGGCGCGGGATGTTTATGTAATAAATTAACACTAAGAAAGTTCTTCATCATCATCATCATCAATCGCCATCATCAATCGCCATCGCCATAGAATAATATTTTTTTTGGGGTGTCAGGTTTTATTTTCGTTACGAAATTTCTTGATTCGGTCCCCTAAAAGCCCGCGATAAAAGCTATACAATAGCTTAAAAATATACTGTAGACCCTGTTTTTGGCATTAATTGCAAAATTTCTTGAAAACAATTAGTTAATGTTGAATGAAACCAACACATAAAAATCGGTGACTTTAACACCTTTCATTTTAAATGAAACCAACATACAAAAATCGGTGACTTTAACACCTTTAATTTTAATTGAACATATTTTTTAAAACTTATTTGAAAGTCATGAAAAGTAATAAAAACATGTAAAAATCGAGAATTGGGCGTTTGGTTTCAACGTAACAGCCGCGTTGAAGCTCGCATTGATTTGAACTTAAAATGAATAGACTTACGTTCGATATTATTGAAACACGTATCAACCTGCTCGGATTGAGTGATCTTAGCGCCTTAAAAAAATAAAAATCATTGCACTATTTAAAGTGGGGTATCATTGAGTAGGTATTTGAAAATCATCTTTAAGTTTCTCTTATCATTTTTAGGGTTCCGTACCGTTCCGTGTGTCTGTCCATCCGTCCGTCTGTCACCAGGCCTTATTTCTTGAACCGTGATAGCTAGACAGTTGAAATTTTCACAGATGATGTATTTCTGTTGCCGCTATAACAACAAATACTAAAAAACTTAATAAAATGAATATTTAAGGGTTTTCCCATACATTAAACGTGATAGTTTTACTCGTATTTGGTCGATATTGATAACGGCAACGGGTAGTAAATATTCACAGAATATTGAGTTGTATTATTAACTTTAAAAATAAATAATTAAATTAAAATAAAATTAATATTTCATTCTTAACAACAAACGCGATGTTTATAGATAATGGTACGGAACCCTTCGTGCGCGAGTCCGACTCGCACTTGGCCGGTTTTTTCATTTGTAATGGACCATTTAGGATAAATAACGATTTTAAGTTGGTTAGCAACCGTTCTCCCTGGAATTTTCAATACTTTTAATAAAGCTATGATAAAGTTCTTTTATAATCGCATAATATGTCTTATTAACGTGAAAACTAATTCATATCAGCTCATATACGTCCCCACCGAGGGGCTTGATGAGCCTACCCTGAATTAAGGCGATCGGGCCTTAGTCGACCACGCGTGCCCAGTGCAGGTTGGTCGACTTCACACACAACTAGGGTTCCCAACCCTCCCGGATTGCCCGGGAGACTCCGGTAATAGTGGTTAATCTCCCGACCTCCCGGGGAACAATATTTTCTCCGGTTTTTCTTAAAATTATACCCATCCTTCGCATCCTTCGCTCATCGCTACTCGCTCTCTTTACGTGCTTTGATTGCAATCACTCACACACACACACACAAACACACACACACACACAACACCGCGTGCCGCTGCCTGTATAAACCGAATGACTATTTCTTGAGTAAAAGCAGAGTTACAAGTACCAACAAACTTCGATTTTGCATGTAAAAACTTTTATGATTTTGTGATGAAAAACCAACAAATATTAGATGCTGCTCGAAATCAAAATAAATATAAATTTAAAAATTAATTGAGATCTTACAAAGCTCTTACCTGCCCCCCGCCCCCCGCTTCAATTCAACATCCATAAAAGTCTCCCGGGTTGGTCCTTTCAGGAGTTGGCAACCCTACACACAACCTACAAGTTCCTCCGCAGGCGTGTGCAGGTGTCCTCACGATGTTTTACTTCACCGTAAGAGCGTCGGATAAACGTACATATGAAACCGAAATTCGAAAACACATTGGTACGTGGCAGGATTCGAACCACGGCCTCCCGGACAGGAGGTAGCGGCCGTAACCGTTACGCCACCGACGCTCATCACCGACGATTTTCATTTTTATACCGTTCCCTTGTCCCAGGTATAGCCCCGACGCGAGGCAGGAACCGCCTCGGTGGGCCTGCGCCCTCTGCGCGCTAGGAGTGTTCATCTATCAGAGCCTGGACGCCATAGACGGCAAGCAGGCGCGGCGGACGGGCAGCCAGTCGCCCCTGGGCGAGCTGTTCGACCACGGCTGCGACAGCATATCGACCGTGTTCATCGCGCTGGGCGCCTGCACCGCTGTCAAGCTGGGGGAGTATCCTACCTGGATGTTTTTTCAGGTGAGTGTAGACTGTAGACTGTAGAGCTTGATTGACGATTCGCCACTTAGGTCAGTAGAGGAGGCGGCGTTTTTAAGGATGTCATCCATCAGAATGAAGATGATGAGTTTCGAAGTTCATTTGTGAAGCCCTTCAAGGTGTGTGATAATGGTTCTAGAACCTTCAAGTCAAAACCATTTAAAACAAATTCTTGGATGCAGGCAGCGCAGGAACGGTCGTGGGAGGGGCCTATGTCCAGCAGTGGACGTCTTTCGGCTGATGTGATGATTGTATTCTTTTGAAAGACCTTTGAGGATTGATAATATATTCTAAGTAAGCGTAAGTTTCCTAAAAAATCTTAGATAAACTTGTCTATTATACTTTTTTTATAATCAGGAGGTAGCATTAAATTACAGTTAATGAGTATTTTAACCGCCTCCGTGGCTTAATGGTTATCTTATCTTATTTTATCTTTGTAAGAGGGGGCTGCAGTTGCAGCGACACTTGGACCCAATGGGATCTTTTGTGTCTGCCCCTATAACCTTTGCACCCCAAACCTACTCGAATATGTGCTGCATCAATGCAACAATTTCACTGAGTGGAAAGTACTTGTAGTCCTGCGGTTTTGGGTAGCCATCACCAAGGAGGCACATACGCTTGCTAGCTAAGACATCGCAGTGACACAGTAAGTGTTCCATTGATTCTACGCGTATATCTTCACCACAGGCCGATTTTTAGTCCATTCGCTTCACACCAGGAGGTCGCGGGTTCGATTCCCGGCGGGTTCAACTTTGTAAGACTCGGTTTGGTTGGTGGTAGGGCATTTTCATAGCCCGCCTGGCCTAGCTACCACCATCTTATCTAAGTCTTGCCGCCAAACATCAGTGTTAACAGCATTGATGTGTTCCGGCTTGAAAATAAGATAGTCAGATCCCCATTGCGTTGGGGAATCTTGGTAAGGCTGGTTCTATCTTCGGCATCATCGTTACTTACCATCAGGTACGATGATGCCAAGGGCTTAAGACTTTTGTATTCATCAGAAGGTAGCATTAAATTAGTTAATGAATATATGTATATACTAGTGGATGCCCGCAGCTTCGCCCGCGCAGATCCCGATTTTTGCGGTTCCCGTGGGAATTTCCCAAAATCCTTTCTGAGCGGATGCCTAAGCTACGTCATAACATCTACCTGCATGCCAAATTTCAGCCTGATCCGTCCAGTGGTTTGGGCTGTGCGTTGATAGATCACTATGTCAGTCAGTCAGTCAGTCACCTTTGAGTTATATATATTTAGATTGCTAATGCTTCCTAGTTTTGTGAACCTTTTGAAGTTCTGATCAAAGGATGAGTTCATGGTTAAGTTAGTGATTTATTTCATTGGCCCTCCCCGTAATAAGTAGGGCGTAGTACACGAAGTAACTATTTAGTAATCTGTGGTAGTACGTTAGTACTAATATAATACTTTGGCATAGGTAGAGCGTCTTATAGGATAAGACCAGATAACCATTAATGAATTTTGACTTTTTAATTGGTAGATCTGTGTGACATTTTATGTTCACCCTGATGTGAAAGACGAGAATATGGCAGTTCTTGTGTCTTTTGTTTTGAAATAGAGCACTCTGTGTGCAATCTGCATCCAACCCGCAGTTAAACTGATGGATGTGTGTGTGTGTGTCGGTAAAACGGGGTTATTCCCCCGGGACGACATAACACAATCATTGGCGCCTCGGCACTGGTGGTCTTATTATGTTATGACGTCAATGCTTTGCGTAGGTATGTACTTGCACAAGTTACGCGTAACCTACACAACACTCGCAATTGTTTTCTTTCGTCAGCTCCCCTGTCACTATTCTTTGGGCAAAGTATATACAGGGTGTAACAAAATTGGTGTAGGTCCCGTTAACTGGGGCTTCTACTCATCATACTGAACATCTTTTGTTCTACGAGTTTGCTGAAATCGCAAAAAAATATTTTTACTCTTCATACAAATCGATCAGCTGTACGACCAATTTTGTGCATTTTAGTATGGAGGGTTCAATTTTTTTTTGTAAATTGACTTTGGGTTCCTTGGAGAAAGTTGTTCAGTATGACGAGTAGAACCCCCAGTTAACGGGACCTCAGCAATTTTTTTACATTCTGTATATACCTACATTAGTACTAACATTCAGTATGGACACTCCCTGCCGCTCTCTAGATTGCGACCTCACCCCCTCGTCACCCAGATTGATACAGGATACAGGATTTCGCCGCCATTTTGTTTGTTCCATCATTCCTTTTTTGAAATGTCATTTCTGTCCCGTTGTATGAAGTGTCCATGGTGTGCTTTGGGTGTGGTACCGATTTTCGGTATTATTCAGTACGCTCCCCAGAACGGCTGGCATACCAGTTCCACGAGTGCTTACTACTAATACTTACTAGAAAAAAAAAACGGTCAAATGCGTCTCGGGGTCACACAAAAATGAAAAATGGTTCTGCACCTAAACTATTACTACCATCAGAACAAGACATCTTAGTACATACTTTGCTTTAAGTAAATAGGGGTCTACTTACGGTTAGAATTGCATTTTTCCTGTGGGAACGCAAGGACATCAGATTTTCTCATAGATTTTCCTGTAAACTATGCATTCAACCTCATACATATACTGCGATATTATCAAGATATTAGGCCCAGTAGTTTCGGGGATAGTGGGGAGGGGGAATGGTCAATATTCGCCTATTTTCTTGAAACACTTCAAAACTATTTATCATGAAATTATTTAAAAAAAAAATATTTGAGATTCTTACGATTATAACAAGCCCTTTCATTGTCACACAATATATTTTAAAAACCTTTTTTTATAATTTTCTAATTAAACATGCATCCATACGTTCTTACAAACTTTCGCGTTTATGTTTATGTGACTCGCACGTAACCGCTTTAAAAAAAAAATAGATTAACGAAGATTCAAATAAATACTCGTTATTCCAAAAATGTGAATATTGCTTTGTACTCCCTTTTAAAGTGAGCCCATGCCAAGAATCGCGTACAGTTTTAGTTTGGTCTGTTACCATACGAATATTCCCTTCCGGGAGAGCTGCCAGCCCTGGCAGGTGGCACGTGCACTGTACGCCACCACGCTGCTCGCTCAACACTAAACACTATTGTTGTCCCATTCATTAGGTTGGAGTTAAAGCGAGACGGAAACGGTTGCTCTTCATCTTCAGTTTAATGTCGTCATGCTACTTAGTGCTGGACTGCAGCCAATGGCAAGCTGATTCATTTACACCTTTTACCTAAACCGGCGTATCTCAAGCTATTCGTAGATCAGCGCTCAGCATGCTATGAGTAGTTTGCGTTTTTATAATAGACATTTTTTTTTGTATAAAATATTGAGTGCGAGGAAACGCGGTTTCTTTTCTTTTTTTTTCCTCGGATTGTGAAGGAGGGGAGGAGGTGAATGCATTTACGCATACCTGTGCAGCCTAATGCTGCACCGGTTATGTGGGACTCACAGCTCTGCGCCTATATGCATACGTACCCGTTATACAACGCGAAACGCGATCTAAAGAATAGGTATTTATATAAAATGTTGCTGTCTCCCTCCCCCAAACCTATCCGTATACAGCAAGAAAGGGAGAACTACAGCGCAGACCGATAATAGGCACTAAAATTGCTCAAAACAGCATTTCGTAGTCCCCTATTTCCTCCTCCAAAACTGAAGTAATAATAATATTTTTTTCAGATATAATTAAAAAACGCTTTACCTATGCGTCTATGTTTTTTTATTTTATTGTTAATATGCGTATTATTTTTTTGGTGGGTGTCTGAAAATGACGTTTCAACTGGGCAATTTTCTCAGTTTTTTAAGACTTCATCATATCAGCTCATATACGTCCCCATTGAGGGGCTCGAGCCTACCCTGAATTAGGGCGATCGGGCATTAGTCGACCACGTGGGCCAAGTGCGGGTTGGTCGACTTCACACACCACCTGCGAGTTTCTTCACAGGCGTGTGCAGGTTTCCTCACGATGTTTTCCTTCACTGTAAGAGCGTCGGATAAACGTACATATGAAATTTCAATTCGAAATCACATTGGTACGTGGCGGGATTCGAACCGCGACCTCCCGGACAGGAGGCGGCGGCCCTAGCCGTTACGCCACCGACGCCACTAGAAGACTTAACTTCCTATTATAATAAGAATATTGTAAAAAAACAAAACATAGGGGCATGGCTATGGTATATATAGATTTGATGGAAAAATCATTGTTGCTCTATTGTCCTTATCCAGCAAGGAAACAGGGGACTACGTTTTTATGGAAAAAATGACGCCTGCGTTTCCTCTTAATTTGCTGCCTCTTACCTGATGGTAAGTGCCGATGCAGCCGAGGATGTAACACGCAAGCTCAAATAGTGCCTATTCACCTTCGTCTTGAAGGTTCCCAAATTATACAAATCGGACAATACAGACGCTGCCTGCAGGGAACTCCACATTTTCGCTAATGTGCATTATAAAAATAATATGTGGATATGTCGTAGCCGTAACATTGAAATTTGCCATTTCATGATATGGCCGGGCGGGTATTTACGAGATCATGAAATGATCTTGAAAATCTGAGTTGAGCGAGCAAAGCGAGCGGTAATAGGTTCGTTCGGTTTGATGATGATACGGTCGAGAAGCCCCGCGACGCCCCGTGGGTGGTGGAAGGCAGTTTAGGTTAACTTGTTTCGCATGATATGACCGGCCATTTCATGATCTGGTCAATCTATTTTCGTGAAATGGCCAATTCTACGATGACCATTCCATGACAAGGTCAATTCTATGATATCGCTACGACAGATATTTTAAACAACATATAACCACACAGTACGAAAACATACAATCTTAATAAGTTGAAAAAAAAACCTTAAATCTTTTAGGTAGGTACAAGATTTTATTTGAGAAGAGTTTTTATGGTCAAAACCAAATGATCACGGCACGTTTTCAAAACATGTTAAAAAACCCAAAAAAAAAGGTTAGCACAGTATTACCTACGATTCTATTAAAAATAAAAGACGACCCTTGGATCAACTTCAAAAAACCAATAGGATCCATTGTCACCGTGAATACGGCTCCATTGCAGCTCAATCGGAACCCTGGAGGTCGCTGTGATATCGATCGCAAGATTTGACCCAAACAAACATACATTGCAACTTAAATAAAAGCTTTTAAGCAAGCAATTGCAGCATTCAAGCTGAGCCTGGTCATTTTCCTAGCACACCTTATATTTAATAGTTATTAAGGTTTTAAAATAAGTAGTTTTAATTAAATTTTTTTTCTTGCATTGTATTATACCTTTTTTTGCTTGTGTGGGCTCTGAACAAATGCTTATCTTATCTTTTAAAACTTAAATTAAAAATTAAAAAAACCTCTGACAAAAAACCGTTTAAAAGTAGAAAATAATATGTTTTGGCCCTTTAAGTTTAATATAAGTAGCTGTTGATGTAAGTGTCGTCGCTTATGGGGACACTAAGTTGTGAAATTTTTAAGTAATTAGTTGTAGTAAAGTAAAACAGTTGTATTCTGTTTTTATTTTATTTACTTAGCGGTCGCGACGACTACTCTTAGATCAAAATATAACTACTTATATTAAACTTAAAGGGCCAAAACATATTATTTTCTACTCTTTAGCAGTTTTTTGAAGGGAGTTTTTTAAATTTTTAATTTAAGTTTTATTTTATGCTTTTTAAACTTCAAGTATCCCAAAAACGATACCTCTACTGTAAGTTGCCGAGGAGTTGGGTATCCTGCAGCTTCCAGAAGATGTTGCAGCATCAGGTCAAACTTACTATGTTCTATCTAAAACCTATTCATTGAGACTTTTCCAATGACCCCAAACACGATACCGATGAGCTAGTTATTTGACCATTGATTAGAAGAGGACAGCACTAATCAGCTGAGTTGGACACGGCGCTCGGTTACGTTAGTACTAATATATATATATAATTTAGCTCGGTCGGTCCTGACTCCTGTTACGTTAGTACTAATTTATACATATGCTTTGCTCCTGTGGCTCGGGGCTCAGTGTGGGAGATGGATGAGGCATTCGATTCGCATTTCGCATGCACCGACCGCTCACCTGTCCGGCGTCCTTCTCCCCCCCCCCCCCCGAACGCATAACTACAATTAAAGAAACGCAAATATGTAATTAAATTAATAAATAAAATATTTACTAAGTATGTAAATAAATAAATAAATATTTACTGTGTAACAAAATTGGTGTATGTCCCTTTAACGGGGGGTTCTACTCGTCATTCTGAAGAGCTTTCTCCAAAGAACCCATCGTCAATTCTCAACAAAAAATTTGGTCCCTCCATACTAAAATGCACGAAATCTGTTGATCAGCTGATCGATTTCTATGAAGAGTAAAAAAAAATAACGTTTTCAGCAGAGTAGTAAAACAAATGTTGTTCAGTTTGATGAGTAGAAGCCCCAGTTAACGGGACCTACACCAATTTTGTTACACCCCAGTATTTTATTTTATTTTATTTATTGGGGATTTCAGACAACCAAGTACAAAAAGTTATACTAGGGCATTTAGATTTTCACCTACGGACGTGTGTAACGCGACCTTCATACACATCTGGGATCAGATGTGCCGGTTCCCTCACAAAGTTTTCCTTCACCTTTAGTGTTGAATCTGTAAGAAATGTACGTGAGTTTCGAAAAAGTCCGCAGATTTGAACTCGGGACCTCTGGTTAGGAAGACCGTGTCGTTACCGTTGAAACACCGATACTTTGCAATCACTGTATCACGACCATCACAACAATATGAAGCAGTCGAAGCCCACTGTCACTTGCGTGGTTGGGTCAGTCACGCAGGTTAACTGCCCTGAGGCACGGTCTTTACCTGGATGGGTTTGACTGTTAGTGGCATTTTTCTCGAGCGTTTTCATGCTTCGCAAGGCATGTTATCAAGATGTTTTCTAGTTGGCAGTCGTTAAGCCGTATCAGAGGCCATAAAGGCGGCTTAAACTTCTGACAGTGGGGTTCGCCATCAGCCCTTCAAGCTCCACCAACCCGGACTTGGGCCCCCGTGTGTGGAGTGTGGTTCAACGTATGGAAAGACACCCGAGCCCCAGCAGTGGGAACATTTACGGGTCGTTAACGACCTTCATAAACTTTATCTAAGTCCTAAGTATCTAAGTCTTGCCGCCAAAAATCAGTGTTAACAACATTGATGTGTTCCAGCTTGAAGATAAGATAGCCAGTTCTCCATTGCGTTGGAGAATCTTGGTAAGCCCGCTTCCATCTTCGGCATCATCGTCACTTACCATCAGGTGACATGATGCCAAGGGCTTACCAATTATGAATAAAAAAAGTGCAGCTTATGCATCTAATAACCGCCTCCGTGGCGTAATGGTTAGTCCATTCGCTTCACACCAGGAGGTCGCGGGTTCGATTTCCGGTGGGGTCAACTTTGTAAGGCTCGGTGTGGTTGGTGGTAGGGCATTTTCACATCCCGCCTGGCTAGCTACCACCATCTTATGTAAGTCTTGCCGCCAAACATCAGTAGTAACAGCATTGATGTGTTCCATCTTGAAGATAAGATAGCCAGATCCCCATTTGCTTTAAGGGGAATCTTGAAAAGCCCGCTTCCATCTTCGGCATCCATTGGTCACTTACCATCAGCTGAGATGATGCCAAGGCTTATGCCAAGGGCTTATGAATTCTGGATTTAAAAAAATACTAGTGTGCTTTAGACCACACGACTGCAGTAAAACTTCTTTAGCTCCATCTATATGTATGAAAGTAAATACTTGGTCTGATCAAATCTTTTTTGTCATATGGAGGTATAGACAGTTTATGAAAAGAGTTTTATTATCCTCTGAAAATGATCAAATCTTTTTATCTTTTGTCTGTTTTGATTGTTTTGGCAACCGCTTTTGTTGGTAAACAAAAATAAATAGTATCTCTCTTTCTATCTTCTATGTATCTATGTATCGCTCTCAACTTCCGTTCGCCTCGCCCGTAACGCTGTCGTCACGCAACCACCAGCTCAATCCCCAAGTCAAGCGTGCGTAAAGAAGTTTTACTTTTTAAAAAAAGAATAAAGATTTCGAATAGGTATGAATTTAGCATAGATTCAAAGGATTCCATCACCGGTCGACCAACCGGAAGACGAGCGGTCCCGGCAGTGATTGCCCACTGAATTGTTTATGGTTCACTGAATATTTACGTACCTTCATTATTATTGACGATTAATGAAAGCCAACGTTGTGAATGGATAGTCGGTATGACCTGATTCAGTGCTTTGATCTTCGACGACCATTAAAAACTGGCTTTTTGACTATCTTCTTAGACGAGCCAGCGTTCTAACCTTCACAGCGCAATGTCTGGTGGTTTATAATTAAGCTGATCAGATCAACGTTCCGCGGGCAATACTCTTATATCATCTAAGAAAACCTAATACGTACGACCCATAAAGGGGAAAACTCCAATTTTCAATATTATTCAGATTTTTTATAATTAAGTAATGGTAGTTTATGAAGCTGTTGCTTAACGAGGGGTCTTAAGGGTCTCCAGGAGACTCAAGTTTCCATACAAACGTCACAGTATATATATTAGTACTAACGTACAGTATGGACACTCCCTGCCGCTCTCTAGATTCGACCTCACCCCCCCGTCACTCAGATTGGGTGTAGATTGAGTACCAAACGTAAAGGACGAGCTACGCAAGCACTTTTATTCACTATATTCACTTTGCGCGCCGCTGTGATTTCGTTCACAAGCATAAAAACCAACCAGTTACCGAACGTAAAGGCCCAACTGAACTCTTTTTTTTCATACTTGTCTTATGTTGTAAACAACCACCGCTCGAACAAAAAACACCACTCTCCGAATACACCATACAAATTATGAGACTATGAGACTATAAAACATTGTAAATGGTAACTGCGACGTGGACGTATGAATTAACACTGAAAACTGCTATTATTTTATACATCTTCTAACACTTTTTCCATAAAATTGCGAAATTGATAAAGGATTTAGTCACAGATTAAAAATCGACATGATAGTTTTGTTGCTTTAGTGTAGAGATGGTACGAAGTGAATGACTGAATGAATGATTTTGAACTGTTGTTGCGAGGTAAAAATTGGGTCATCTTTGGACTCAACTGTACAATAGAGTACATCGATTTGGCAGTCCGCGATTTTTTGGTAAGAGATAGGCTTTAGCTGAACATGCATACCATATTTCAAGGTTAGGAAACCAGCGGTTTTTGAGTTATGAATTTTTGAAAATTGTAGTTTTTTAGGTACTCTTTGGTCTATGTTTTGTGAGTTTATGTAGGACCAAAGATGACTTATTACTGATTGTATAATTTGATTCCAAAGATTCATAATATGGGGTTAAAACCCCCAACAAACCTTCGGGATCCGAGGGGGATGTGGGGGTATCAAGGCGGGGAAAGCACGCGGGGCCGACTTGAGGGCAGACAAACTTGGGGGTAACAAATCGAAAACCAGGGGGTAATCCGTCAAGGTCAAGGTCATTTCAAGGTCAAGGTCTAAGTCAATTTGATCCCAAAGATTCATAATACGGGGTCCGCGAGTGAGGTACGGGGAGTTCTAAATAGAAGCGGGAGCGAGCGAAGCGAGCTCGGACTTTCGGAGCACCCTGACTCGGATCCGTTAGGTTCGGAGACTGTGCGGGGAGGCAAGCTAAGTTCGCCTCCACGCACAGTCGTAGTGTTAGGTTTAACATGAGAATGAAGAAGTAGGAGCCCCGAGTTTGTCGGCCCCGCGTGCTTTCCCCGCCCTGATACTCCCACATCCCCCTCGGATCCCGAAGGTTTGTTGGGGGTTTTAAATGGGTGGCGGGGGCTACGCCCCCGTTAGGGGTCCGGGCCCCGCGTCTTTCCCCGCCCTGATACTCCCACATCCCCCTCGGATCCCGAAGGTTTGTTGGGGGTTTTAAATGGGTGGCGGGGGCTACGCCCCCGTTAGGGGTCCGGGCCCCGCGTGCTTTCCCCGCCCTGATACTCCCACATCCCCCTCGGATCCCGAAGGTTTGTTGGGGGCTTTAAATGGGTGGCGGGGCCTACGCCCCAGTTAGGGGTCCGGGCCCCGCGTGCTTGCCCCGCCCTGATACTCCCACATCCCCCTCGGATCCCGAAGGTTTGTTGGGGGTTTTAAATGGGTGGCGGGGGCTACTCCCCCGTTAGGGGTCCGGGCCCCGCGTGCTTTCCCCGCCCTGATACTCCCACATCCCCCTCGGATCCCGAAGGTTTGTTGGGGGCTTGAAATGGGTGGCGGGGCCTACGCCCCAGTTAGGGGTCCGGGCCCCGCGTGCTTGCCCCGCCCTGATACTCCCACATCCCCCTCGGATCCCAAAGGTTTGTTGGAGGTTTTAAATGGGTGGCGGGGTTTCCCCGCCCTATGACCTTTTTCTAATAAGCGGTAGCGATTTGTGGATGACCTTTTTTTTATTGAGCGGCAGCGATTTTCGGCATCATGGAAGTAGATGACCTTTTTTTAATAAGCGGTAGCGATTTGTCGGTCAAAGACTACATTTTGTCACCATTAAGTTTGCGTGCTTTTCCCGCTTCGCGGACCCCATATTTGGAATCAAATTATACAATCAGTTTTCAGCTCGCAACAACAGTTCAAAAATCATTCATTCAAAGTAACTATTTAGTAATCTGTGACCAAACCAACAAAACTATCATGTCGATTTTTAATCTGTGACAAAATCCTTTATCAATTTCGCAATTTTATGGAAAAAGTGTTTAAAGATGTACAAAATAATAGCAGTTTTCAGTGTTAATTCATACGTCCACATCGCAGTTACCATTTACAATGTTTTTAGTCTCATAATGTGTACTTATGGTATATTCGGAAAGTGGTGTTTTTTGTTCGAACGGTGTTTGTTTACAACAGAAAAGTATGAAAAAAAAAGAGTTTAGTATTCACACTGTTGCATTCAGTAAATAACTAACAAACATTTCGTGACCAATACCGCCGGTGTGATTCAACCCTACCTGCATTCTCGCCTATAGATACGTCAGTTATAATTATGTATATCATTTCTCGCTCGTTTGTATGGAGTGTCCGGGGTGTGCAAACGTAGTTCTGCTTTAATATAAAAACTACATACCAGATTGAATTCAAACTTTGCAAATAGATTGAGTAGACACATATCGATGTTTGTAATCGGTTTTCGATGTACTAATATAAAACGTAAAAAAATAAGAGCAGTTTCAAACTTTTAGTACAAAACTAATTTAAGCTTTCGTTTAGTTATGTTTAAATTTACTACATCAATATGTGTCTACTCAATGTATTTGCGAAGTTTGGATTCGATCTGGCATGCAGTTTTTGTATCAACGCGGAACTACGTTTGTATGAAAAATTGAGCCTCCTGGGGACCCTTAAAATATGAGTATGAGTTCAAAAACCGAGCCTTGGTCTTTGCCTTGGTGAAGTGTTTGAATGCTTTCCATTAAAAAGCTAGTTTTAAACATAACTAAACGAAGGCTTAAATTAGTTTTGCACGAAAATTTTGTAATTGCTCTTATTTTTTCCGTTTTATATTAGTAGGCACTTCAAAAAATTACAAACTTTGCAAACACATTGAGTAGACACGTATCGTACGTGTCTACTCAATGTGTTTACAAAGTTTGGATTCAATCCGGCATGTAGTTTTTGTAATAAAGCGGAACTACGTTTGTATGGAAACTCGAGCCTCCAGCGTGATTAAACTTACACTTAAACAATTAAGTCATTAAATTATTTTTTCTACATGACATTTTGTATTTTCATTTTTAGTAAAATATTAACGAGCCAAAAATAAAAACCAACGTCGATAATTATCGAATAATTTTCTGATAATTATTACGATAGTTATCAAAGATAATA
The DNA here is from genome assembly GCA_947284805.1 of Coleophora flavipennella. Lineage (NCBI taxonomy): Eukaryota > Metazoa > Arthropoda > Insecta > Lepidoptera > Coleophoridae > Coleophora > Coleophora flavipennella. The sequence goes on from OX369295.1 coordinate 13,104,147, forward strand.
ATTATCTTGATAATTTCGAACCCTGCGTGATAAAGAAATCGCCTCTGAAGATAGTATATAAACTCTTTGCCTACATCTGACCCATTTACGTGAGATTAACCCCTCTGTTTCCAGTGCTTCTGCGCAATGACCCTGTTCTACTGCGCGCACTGGCAGGCGTACGTGACGGGCACGCTCAAGCTGGGCAAGATCGACGTCACCGAGGCCCAATACTCCATCATCTTGATCCACCTGGTGTCAGCGACGCTGGGGCCAGCCTTCTGGGCCATCCAGGTAATGTTGTGTTACCTTGCTTTAAAGTGCGTTGCGAATTTGAAGATGACCGGGATGACGCGAGCCGAGCGGTGGGAAGGGTTGTTTGAATTTAATAGGGCTGGGACCTTATACTGGGTGGCGCAAAAGTAATGACCCTATTTGGTTCAGCTTTAACATCTTTTCGAAATTAGAAAACTAGAATAAGTTTCATGTACATATGTATATTTGTTCCATTATATTTCGTACCATTAGGATTTGAAGATGATGTCTTTTAAATGGTAACCTCCAGAGTTGATGCACATTTGAGCCCTATTGATGACATTTTCCATAACTTCCTGCGATATGTTCCTTATTTCTTGATGAATATTTTCTTTTTGGGCTGAGAGACTCTGTGGCTTGTTCACATACACCCGAGATTTCAAATAACCCCAAAGAAAGAAGTCTGGACTGGTCAGATCAGTTGATCTGGCAGGCCAAGGCAAATCGCCAAAATATGAGATAACACGGCCTGGAAAAGCGTGCCTCACTAAGTCCATAGTGGCGCGCAGTGTGTGCCGTGGCGCCGTCTTGTAGAAACCAAATGTACTCCAGCCCCAATTTATCCCAATTGGGTATCAAGAACTCACGTAACATGGTTCTGTAGCGTTCGCCATTGACAGTTATCGCATTGCCTCCAGCGTCTTCGAAATAATAAGGTCCGATCACTCTTTCAACACAGATGCCGCACCATACAATAACTTTTAGTGAGTGTAAAGGTGTTTATTGAATAATGCGCGGATTATCAGTGCCCCAGAATCGAGTATTCTGCTTATTTACATGCTCCGAGAGGTGGATATGCGCTTCATCACTCAAAAACAATTTTGAAGAAAAGTTATCCTCTTCAAGGTTGAGGTTTATGACGCGCTGGCTGTAGTCTAAACGAGCTCGGTGATCAGTAGGCAGCAGCTGATGAGTCTTCTGAGTTTTATACGGGAACATTTTGCAAGTCTTTCCCCAAAATACGCTGCTGTTTCCAACTGGAAATGCCCAATTGCGGGGCACGTTGTCTTGTTGATGTTTCTGGACACTCTTCCACATCGTCACGCACAGCATCGATATTTTCGGCAGAACGGCCTGTTCTTGGTCTGCCAGACTTAGGCCTATCCAATATTGTGCCAGTTGCTTCGAGGCGTGTGGCAAAGCGTCGAATTGTGCGACCAATCGCTGCCGGACGGTGGGGAAATCGTCGACGAAATTCACGTTGTGTTTTTATCACTGATGAATTATTCCGTGAAATTATTGACACGATTATTCCACGTTCTTAGGGAGTAAAATGCTCCATGTTTTTGTTTAGTGTATTTTACATTTGTTTACTGCACAAACAGAATGACAGGAGATGTCATAAAAAAATAGTTTTTTCTACAGTGCCAGTACTTTTGCGCCACCCAGTATAAGGTAGGTAGTAAAAGTTTGATTTGGGCCACATTTGACAGATAATGGTTAACGTATAATTTATCTGCCAAAAGCGAACTGTCAAATTTTCTCTTTCGACTGACAGACTTGTCGTTATTTGTCGAAATCTGTAGAAAGTAAACTTATTTTGACTATCAGAAATATTCACATTGTACTTATAACAAATTTTAAAACCTATTCGAACAGCTCTTAGTTAATCCTATTATTTAATTTTGAAGTAACTAGTTTCGTCACTGCGGCGGATCACTATAACAACCAGAGATTTGCTATATATAAGGGGAGGTAGATAGGTTACATGCGTCCTAAAAGTGCCAAATGGCATCTCTTTTCTTAGTAGCATTCGGTGCAACGGAAGCGAAACTTTTAATATTGTGTGTGTAAATGGGTTCGATTTTCAAATGTTGTTTGTTAGTGCATAACCCATCTATGATAACAAATCTCTGATAACAATTATATTATTTACAATGCCTTTTTACCTCACTCATACGATGAATTTGAACTATTTTTATAGTCATCCGCTGTAATTATTAAATACACAAATTATTAAGTTATCCAAAATTAATTAGTTATGAAATTGAGGATATTTCATTTCACAATTATAGACCTCATTTCCGTCCGTATTGCTATATTATATAATTATATAATTGAAAACGCTAAACACGTTAAAAAACCGACTTCCATCGCAACAACTTAGTACATTTTTGCATTATTATTTTTGGTTTTTGTTAATTTTTCTCTGCCCGGCCGCTTTTTAAATTTGACTGGAAATTTTCTGCTTTATCTTTATATGTAAAATTGCGTGGGTTTGTAAATCTTCTCCTCGTAAACGGCTGGACCGATTTTGATGATTTTTTTTGTAGGTACTTATTGTGTCAATCTCTATGGTTGTTAACCATAGTTAAACTCGGTACAATGCAGCTCCACCTGCCGAGTTGAACTACGGCTAAAAACCATCCAGGTGACTCTTTAAGTCCAATTTTTTCTTCATCAAATAGGTAAAGCCGTCTAGGAGGATTCTCCTCTTAAGCGGCTTTACCGATTTTGATGATTTTTTAGGGTTCTGTACACCCAAATGGTGACCGATGGGACTATTAATAAGCCTTCGCTGTCCGTCCGTCCATTCATCTGTCAGTAGACTGTATTTCATGAACCGTAATAGGGAGACAGTTGAAATTTTCACAATATGTATTTCTGTTGCCGCAATAACAACAAATAATCTAAATATATATAATTCAAAGGTGACTGACTGACTGACATAGTGATCTATCAACGCACAGCCCAAATCACTGGACGGGTCGGGCTGAAATTTGGCATGCAGGTAGATGTTAGGACGTAGGCATCCGCTAAGAAAGGATTTTGGGAAATTCCCACGGGAACCGCAAAAATCGAGATCTGTTCGGGCGAAGCTGCGGGCATCCACTAGTAAAAATTATAAAATTATTTATGATCATTACAACGTCACAAATTCATATATACGAGTATAAGTCCTAACGTAATGTAATTGGTACCTGCAATGAGGCACTGTCGCGCCACCTCGTACCCACCTCTACAGTGGCCATTAAAAAATAAAGAGTAAGTATACAAAAAAATCTTCTTCTTTGCGTGTCGATGACAAATTAAATCATTCCGGCCCAGAACTTAGCCACTTCGACTGCACTATTTGTGGCGTCCATTAAGTCCTGCTGCGAACAGGTGACAGGGCACGCAGGACAGGAAACTAAATGAGCCATGGACTGCACCGCTCCACACACAGTCTAAATTTGGGTTTTCCGAGAGTGAACCTGAACATGTTCTTGCTCCAGCCGACCTGAGTCCGAAGTCGATACAAAAAAATGCTTTCCATAGGTGTTTTAAAGGATTTTTTTCATTTAACTATCGTAAAAACGGTAACACATACAAGCGTGAAACTTTATGTGATTATAGTACTTTGCAATATGAATAGGTATCATTGTCATAGTTGTATGGAGAGGTGTGGTGGTTGGAACCCTCGGAAGGCGACTTAAGGCGAGTCAGACTCGCTCTTGGCCGGCGTTAGGGCTCCGTAGTCAAAGAGAAACGTCTGTACGCCGCGGCTTAGCCCAGTGACTATTAGTACGAGAAAAGCTGTAATTTGTAATGGCTGTGAACTTACCTAAATGTAAAGAGTGTGTGTTTTTCTTCATGACGTACCCTGTCGTGTGGCTCGTGTGGGGTAGCGTTGAATAGCTCGTTCAAAACTACTCTTTCTTTCTCTCTTATCGTGTGGCACAATTAACCGTGCTATTCTAAGGATAGCTGCCGCCTGGTGTTGCACTTAGCACCACCCAAAACTACCAAGGGTTTGATTAACCATTTCTCGATTCTGTTCGATCAATTTAAAAGGATAACTATCACGGCTAAGTATGCTTTCTTAGTTTTAAAAGTAATAGTCGACCAACTTAAGATGTGCAGTTGGATTTGTCAAAAGTTGATAGATTTTCCATATAAAATGTACAATTACCAACTGCATTTTGTTTTTAAAGTATGCCATCAGGTGAGGTGCAGCCAAATGCACTCAAGCTTTCAATGAAAAAATGCATTAATTTTTTGAAAACACTACGGAACCCTACTTTGCGCGAGTCCGACTCGCACTTGGCCGTTTTTTTTTACTTATAGCGTCACCTTCATGATCCCTAGCTATAGGGTCCAACTATACTGATTGACTGACTCGGTGGCTCAGTGGTTAGTGCTCTTGACTGCTGATCCGAGAGTTGTGGGTTCGATCCCCACCCAGGGCAAACATTTTTGTGTGATGAACAGATTTGTTTGCTCTGTGTCTGGGTGTTAAATATCTATATATGTAGTATTTAAACGTATATAAGTATTTACATCTGTCTCGGGTTCCCATAACACAGGGAATCTTACTTTGGGGCCAGATTACCATGTGTGTTTTTCCCAGAATATATATAAATATATACCTAAGAACAATCTAAGTGACCCCATGAGTCCAAAAATTTATCAAAATCGGTCAAGCTGTTTAGGAGGAGGAGAATTACGAACGCACACCGTATTTTTTTGTGTGTAAGATGCCATTGTCAAGGTTGCCAAACTTTGCCAAGAAACTTCATCTGGCTCCGTTTTACACTGAAATAGTTTATTTTTATATTAAAATGGCGGCCTTTTAAAAAGCGAAGCCGAATGTTTTTTTTTTGGAAAAATCTTGATTTGTGTAACTTGTGGGCAAGTTATAATGACTGTCTACTTGAGCCCTTTGATTTTGGACGTGAAATTATATTGACCTTTGCAAACTCGTTTGCTATTCGCTGTTTACTCGATTTCGTGTCGTAACTTCTTAACCAACACCAGAATAGGAAGTGAAATGAAATATTTTCAATAGCTTGAGGGGTCCCCAGGCTCGAATTTCCATACAAACGTAGTTCCGCTTTATTACAAAAACTGCATGCCGGATTGAATCCAAACTTTGCAAATATATTGAGTAGACACATATCGATGTTTGTAAGTAGTTTTTGATGTACTAATATAAAACGGAAAAAAGAGCAGTTTCAAACTTTCAGTACAAAACTATTTACAAACATCGATATGTGTCTACTCAATCAATATATTTGCAAAGTTTGGATACAATCCGGCATGTACATTTTGTATTTTCTAAACTACGTTTGTATGGAAACTCGAGCCTCCTGGGGACCCTTAACTAAAATTATTTAAAAAGTAACAAAATAGAAAGATTTCAAAGTGACAGATAAGAAATATAGGTACTAGGTAGGATTTTTTTTTAACTTAAGTCATAATCATAGGCGGAACAAATTCGTTAACAGTCTATATATTCCTTAAAATAACTAGAGCCTAAATTAGGTTTAAAAACACCCACATGAATTCTTTCACCAGAGAGCGTGGATTTTACTATCGGTCACTTGAATATTTTTGTCACATTCGGGGTGATACAGCTATCAGTTCACGGACTGGTTCCGGAAGACAACGGGACGTCCCGATAAACGCAAGTTTAATGTCGTGCAATCTGTTTTCGCACATCATATACGTACTTTAAGGCTAAACGCAGTTGCAGCTACGATCGACCCTTTTTAAGGAGGCATTAACGTCACATGAGGTGTCTTTTCTCGCACCAGTGTTGCGTTTTAGCGCATTTGGCGCTAGAACTAGTGCGCTTTCGAAGCAGTCTAGCGCCAAAAAATTTCAACGTTTCATACATTTTAGCGCTCTTTTGAGAACAGTCTTTCCATAAAACTAGCGCCAAAAATTCATTATTTTATTTGTTTTGGCGCTTTTTTAGACATTATTTAGCGTAATCTAAAAAAATGGAGCCGCAACACTGGCGCTTTCCCACAGTCAATCACGTCGCCTTGCGCGAGGAGCGCGCGCGTTTATTTAAAGCCATTGTAATGGAAGATTACTGTTTAAAGTTTCCTTCAAAAGATAAAGCTCGTATCTGTAACTAGACGTTCAAAGCACCCCTGTTGTTCATAGATTGGCTTGGCTGTCGTCAAACCATTCTGATGCTCAGATTTGGAGTCATTTATCAGAACGGAAGAAGGAATTCCATACAAATACGTATTAATTTCAACTATACTACACCAGGGTTCGACAAAATCAAGATAATTACGCTTCTTGTTAATAATCCGATAATTATCACCACTGTAAGAAGTTTATTTGTTATATTGTTTCATAACAAATGCATTATAATTTGGGCTTTTCTAAAAAAAAAAAAAAAGTATTTTTTTGTCTTCATGCAAATATAGTATGTCCATATTATTGACTATTGGATCTTCCTCACGAGGCATTTTTCAAATTCGACTCAATAAACAATATTTAACTTAAAAAAAACAATGACACTCAAGTTCACTCAATTTTGCATAATCCCGTAATCCGAACTGAATAACTGAATTTTTCTTGTAAGGGGAATCCCCACGGCGCGGCACGTTGTTGACACTTTGTGCGTTCGGATAGACGCAAGTTCGAAAATACACGTTCGAATATAGTTCACTTTCACCAACGCAATCTTTTGTTATTATCAGTCGATAATGATCCATTTGTTATTATCGCGATAATTATCATTGATAATTGATAATTATCCTTTCGAACCCTGTACTACACATATTTTTCCACACAGTGGTTTGTATGCAATTTCCGTTGTCAACCGAACTCAAATCAGAATTTCAGAATTTTTTGTAGCCAGTCATTGAAGTTGTTTAAATGTGAGCGTTTACACATTACATGTACACAATTCGAATAGAAAATACGCGTACAGAACTGAAATAGGCAACAATGGTTGAGAGCACTCTGATAGACCAGCGCACTTATTTATAAGGTGTAACATAATTGAAAACGCTAAACACGTTAAAAAACCGACTTCCATCGCAACAAATTAGTACATTTTTGCATTATTATTTTTGGTTTTTGTTATTTTTTTAATAATTTACTACACCGATTTTGATAAAATTTATACGGATCCACACGGCAAGCACTAGCTTTCAAATAAAAAAAGAATCATAAAAATCGGTTCACCCAGTCAAAAGTTCTGAGGTAACACACTTAAAAAAAAACATACATTCGAATTGAGAACCTCCTCTCTTTGGAAGTCGCTTTAAAATTATCTGAAACCGTTTTAACTGGAGCTTCTACCTACGAAACTGAACAACTTTCCCCGTGGAACCCATAGTCAAATCGCAAAAACAATTTTGAACTTCCCATACTAAGTTGGCTGATCATCTGATCGAGTTAGTAATGGAGAGCCAAATTTTTTTTGCGATTTTACTATGGGTTCCATGGAGAAAGTTGTTCAGTTTCATGGGTAGAAGCACCAGTTAAAATAGTTTCAGCTAATTTTGTTACAACTTATATACTTCGTTCTTAGTTAGCTGGTCTTTCTTAGTATTTTGGAAAAGTGACGTCATTTAATACAAAGCTAATATCACTAAAGTCTTAAAATTTCTACAAAATAACCTCCAGGTTTAATTTATCGGTAAATGTCACGTCTGTTAAACGTACGTGCCTATAAATTATCTTAGCAACAAAACTGACGTTGCAACTTTAGAACATATGTGGTGAAAGAATGCAACGGACTGTCTATCCACCACAGATTTGGACAGTAGGATCCGCCCGTCTCCTTATTTTACTCGGATTTTGTTCATACATGCAAAAAGTAGCGCCATCTGACATAACTCGTACGAACTAGCGTGGGCAAGAGTTGACTAGTGCTACGCTAAAAGGACCTTGGTAGAACTGTCGCTTTAAAAATGCGTTTATTTAATTTGTTTACAAGAAAAAATACAATGTTAGGTTACATAACGATGCTACGATATTCCATGTTTTCTTTTATGATTTTTACAGTCTCTAACAACACAAAAAGGCATTTTTAAATGGAATATCTTACCACCGCACTCTGCAATTTCCCGCAGACGAATGAGTCGCGAGTGTGCGAAACTTTTGATTTTCGCACCAATTCGCTGGGAGCATTAGTCGCGCGCGTTCGCCGGGTCCTTACGCCAGTAATATAGAAGTCATTGCTATCCACACACCTATTAAACCTGGAGTGGTTGTTGTGCCGGGGTAGGTCGGTGGGGGCGTGGAGCTACGCTACTCTCTGGCGCTCGCCGCGGTCCTGGCCGCCACGATGACCCTGGGCGCGCTCGCGGCCGCGATCGTCGCCGGCGGCGTCGGCAAGAACGGCTCCACCGTCGCTGTGAGATGCCATCGAATTTACTCTGTAGCCTGACCATATGAGGGAATCTAGTTAGGAGCATCTCATCATTTTGACTCCCTGCTATAGACATTTAAATCGAGCCCTGTGTGCTGTGTTCAGTCAGCGATGTATCTGTCGCCTGTATCTCCTTTTCACTTTGATTCCTGATTTTGTGAGGTGGTGATTTACTACGTGTTTTGTCTGTTTACCGTCGAGCAGGTCTATTAGATTATTTACAAGAACGCTTGATTGTAATGTCCGTAGCAGGCCAACAAGGGTGAATTTGAGGTTTTGCTCTTGAAGCAGACCTTCACGTTTACTTCTTTAGAACCGCAATCACATTCGTTGGACGCATGGGAGAGAAAATCGTTTCATGCACATTTATAAAAAGTTACGCGTACACTTTAATTTGTACAGATGCAATTTGATTACATATAAATTGTAGAGATAAACAAAGTATAGATTTGTTAGCGTTTCTCGCTATTTTTTGCCGTTTTGGGACAACACAATTGAAAGGCTGACACGTTCAAGGGTCGCATACCGCGATTTCTCTTATATGTCTTGCACTCTTTCTCGAATCACAAATTGCTAACATTCACAAGTTGAATCTCTGGAAGTTAAATCACTGGAACTTCTCTTTCTCTCTCATGTCTTTAATTAGAGGTCACTTATCGAATGCGTTGCGTTGGGCTTATTGTTAAGAGGAGTGTTTCCCTAACGTGTTCCGTGCAAACGAAGTTCTTATTTGAATAATAAACATAATGTAGTTATTGAAATTTTGTAAAAAAGTTCTAAAAACGAATGTCTGTGTTTGTGGGGCTGATCTGATTTCCATTAAGATTTGTAAAGATTCCGTAAACATATGTATACAAAGGTTAATTAAACTGTGTCCATTTGAAACTAAGTATATTGACGGAAATCTGGCAGACCACAAACACATACTCGTATATTAGTTTTTAGAACGTGTTTACAAAATTTCAATAACTTTGATCGATGTAATATTCCAATGAGAACCAAACTTTTGTGTGGCCCTAGCTAGGTATACACTCTTGTTAACTGTACGTATTGTGACGTCATAGTAATTGATCATTGTAATAATTATCCTCGTCATCAAGCAGAAGTAGTACGTTGCGTTGCTGGCAGATAGACGATTGGCTTTTGTTACTTTTCTCACTAATAAATTTTAAATTGAACACCCCTCGTATGCAAGGGTCAATGAATAGTTATTTGTGAGCTTAATTTTTGGTTAATTTTCAATAAAATTGTTGTTCCATTCGCTTATCATGTGGGTTTTTTTAATAGCATGTTTAGATTTATTCAATTATTTTAAATAAAAGTGTTATGCTCAATGTTATTACCAACATCATATGTTTAACTTATATCTGTTTGGTCAGGATTATAATGTGGTGGCTAATATTTCCAGGTGTACCTATTGGACTTCCAGACATTGAGCGTAGCGAAATAACACACATATTGGTATAAATCTACACTAACTCCACATGAAACATGAAACTGCATTTTTAATATAAATTATGACAAATTATATATGCAGTTTTATTTGTTTCATATGGAATTAGTGTAGGTATATATGTACCAATATGTGTGATATAATGTTCCACAAGAACGTACAATCAACAGTATCAAATATAATGAAACAGCCTTCATGGTTTGCTTTTATGAGTGCGCTGACTATCTCCTATGAACCATACATAGGGTAAAACCAGGACAGTTGCCCCAGAGGTATAGTTGCAACGATTGTAATTACTCTAGTTTCGCGGATGAATCGCATGCTATTTTATTAATCTATCGAAAGACTCTACAACTATCACTAATTTGACCATTCAAGATTCAAGGTATTTATTCAAAATAGGTGCAAATTACACTCTTTCTGATAGTCATAAAATAATAATAACATAATTTTGTTTGTGAAAAATCAAGAAAAAACAATAATTATAAATAACGTCAAAATTCAATCCTTTAAATAAACCAGATTATGTCATTAAAACATGAAAACAATATGACACGAAAAATACATAAAAATCATTGAATGTCATTGATACCTTTGACAAGAGTAGGCCATTTCACACGGACAGCACCCGGTCACGAGTATAACGCGAGAGTCAGCCATCGCTCCCATCAACCATATTAGAGGGAAAGGAACGACCCGGCTCCCGATGCGCCACCATCCGCACGAACATTTAAGCGAGCATGCACCACTCTTGTCTGTGCGATTGCATGGAAAGGCAAAATGCGATCAAAGTTTTTGCGGGATAAATGTCCTGTTTCTCGTCGGTACATCTGTCCTAAACGTAATGTACATGTATTAGGCAAAGTGGTATAGATGTCCCAAAATCTAGGGGTTCGCAAAAATATACTCTGGAAATATTAAAGATAATATTTTTTTACTGTTCATTAATTTGTAGATAAAAAGTTAAAGTACCGGCCAGTTTTACAAATAAAGTATTTTGCTTTTTTTACTGAGAGATATAGAGTGATTGCAAAAAGTGTGGCAACTAACTGGCTCTTACCCTATCTTATCTGGTTAATTTATTAATAACCTTTTTACGCAACCTGAGCACACCATGATGAGTTTGTTGTATTAAACAAGTCGTTTCTGTACCTTTAACTAGGTAATATTAGTTGTGTAGGGTTATCTTGATTACGTTATATTTAAGTAGTACTATAGCCGGCGGCGCCGTTTATTTTGAGTCCGTCTCGGTGTGCGTCTTCACTCATTCAGGCGGATCGGAGCCATCAGCATTAACAGAATATCAGTCAGTAACCACCTTAATATACCAATTGTCTATTAAGTTAGAATCATAAGTTATGATGAGTGACAATGCAGTTTATCTGTATTTATTTGTATTTAAAGTAACATTGTTTTATTATTTGGTTTTATGTATACCTACCTATCTATTTATGACACATGTAATATTTTGTTTATCTTGTATTACCCACTATTCCGATGATACTTTAAGATATAATAATCAGCAATCACTACAATCATTATTATTATTATTATCACTGTTTGTTTAATCATACTGATTATTTAATTGTTGTTGTGCTTTATTATGTTCATATTTACTCAAGAAAACACCAGAACTGTCGTCCCATCGAGTTGGCCAGAAATCCCCGTCTATTTTTTAAAACATTTGTTTCCGGACTTATGCCGATATCTTTGACATTCTATTGTTTTTTTTAAATCCTTCACCATATTAAATAAATAAATATATCCTTAATTAATCATTACAGCTATAGTCCCGTGATAGTTATCAAAACATTTAATAATTTCTATTCCTTCAACCCTCCTCTTAGTAGTCATAAGTAGATTCCCTTAAAGATTGTCTTACGCCTCAGAGGTCAAGCTAGGTCTACATAATTATCCCATCAAGTCACTAGTTATCTTAGAGGTCAAGCTAGGTCTACATAATTATCATATCAAGTCACCTTACTAGTTATCTTAGAGGTCAAGCTAGGTCTACATAATTATCCTATCAAGTCACCTTACTAGTTATCTTAGAGGTCAAGCTAGGTCTACATAGTTATCCCATCAAGTCACCATACTAGTTATCTTAGAGGTCAAGCTAGGTCTACATAATTATCCCATCAAGTCACCATACTAGTTATCTTAGAGGTCAAGCTAGGTCACCATAATTATCCTATCAAGTCACCTTACTAGTTATCTTAGAGGTCAGCTAGGTCTACATAATTATCCCATCAAGTCAGCATACTAGTTATCTTAGAGGTCAAGCTAGGTCACCATAATTATCCTATCAAGTCACCTTACTAGTTATCTTAGAGGTCAGCTAGGTCTACATAATTATCCCATCAAGGCACCATACTAGTTACCTTAGAGGTCAAGCTAGGTCAGCATAATTATCACCAATACTAGGCATCTTAACTTCCGAGGCTATTTCTGCCTCCGAGGATATATCCTGAGCCGTGTGCCACCAGTCTGACAGAACAGGCGCGTGCTGCAGATCCTGGGCGTGCCGTTCACCCTGCTGTCGTGCACGGCGTGCTACGCCGCGCAACTGTTAGTGTTCGCTGGTTTCCTGGCCACATTCCGCGGCCGAGGCTGCGGGAAGAACGGCTCCACAGTAGCTGTAAGACACACTCGAATCAGAAAACAATAGATAAATGGTTATTACGATTAAAATTTATAAGTGTGCGTGTACCTACCCTCTTTAAAGAAATAAATTATTTAATATCATGAATGCGCGATCGTTTGTCACTTCCGCTGCTGTCTCTTTCAGAAGCTTGGGCGTTAAAGCAAGACCAATTTTAAACTAAATGAACCATTGTTTACTAAGCGGCAAGCATCTTGAATATTTTCATCATCATCATCATCATCATATCAGCCGAAAAACGTCCACTGCTGGATAAAGGCCTCCCCCAAGGATTACCACGACGACCGGTCCTGCGCTGCCCGCATCCCTCGTACTTTACTGCCCCAACGGCCATCTGTTCTACGAGCTATGTATTCTGCCCACTGCCAGTTAAGTTTAGCGATTCCGCGAGCTATGTCGGTTACCTTAGTACCTTTAGAACAGTGCAAAGACAACTCACGCCCAACCTGCAACTTCGCTTTCGATAATGCCTAAAAACCGAATGCCGTTATTTAGACGACGTTGTGCAAGTAACTATTTAGTAATCTGTGGTTGTGCTTCGTTACCAGCCCACAAATGTCCCCACTGCTGGGGCACTCGTCTCTTCCTTATCTCGGTCTAGACCGAACGCACTCCACACACGGGGGCACGGGGGCCAAGTCAGGGTTGTCCACCATCTGTAGCTGTCGGTGAGCTTGTGCGAACCCACTTTCAGAAGTGTTTGAAGCCGCCTGCAAGGTTGTGTGTGAAGTCGACCAACCTGCACTGGACCCGCGTGGTCGACTAGGGCCCGATTGCCCTAATTCGGGGTAGTCTTGAGCCCCTCGGCGGGGACGTATATGAGCTGATATGATGATAATGATGATAAGGCATCTGACACGGCTTTACTGCCATCTAGTGATAGCAACCGGCACCAACGGCGTAGCGTGCCTTGCGAAGCACGGAAACGCTCGGGAAAAATGCCACAACAGTCAAACCCATCCATGTAAAGACCGTGCCTCGGGTCAGTCAACCTGAGTGATCGATCCAACCATGCAAGTTACACTGAGCTACGCTCCACGCGTTACGTAATTTTTAGGTATTAACAAAAATTCCAGGCTCTATTTTTTTATGTTTGGTAGTTTCTTTTTGTGAATTCTATATTTAAATGAGTTATACAGTTTAGGTTCACCCTGTATAATAATATAATATGCTTCCCTCCATATTTCCTCCCAGAACAAAACGAATAATGAAGCGTTAACCCAAAGAAAAAAAATGTTGACGTTTTAACGGCTAGTAGTTTAATCTGGCTTAATGGCGTTATCTATTGGTTTCTGATATTGATGTAAGAGAATGGTACTCACTATACCACTGTTGATAACTATAACACTATGGAGATGGGCGTGGGGAGGGGGATGGGGAGGTCAGTTTAATTTTGCTAACAGTTTATTATGCACTCTAGTCTATGTTAATCATATCATATATAATATATATGTGGTACCCGTGGAATGATGTATACCTAGTAGTTTAGAAGTGCGCGAGGAGCCCCCCCCTTCTGTGGCAGTCGAAATTAAAGAAAAAAAGGACCTCTTTACAATGAGGGGTAATTTGGGAAAACAACTATTGTCAATGTATGTAAATTTTTCAGAAAGCAAATAAAAACTGTTTGCAGTTAATAATATCAATTTATAAGCAGTTCATTTGTTATCTAATTGTAGGTAATGTTAAATGTAATGGCTTTTGATAAAAACGATTTGAAAGAAACACATTAGCTTGACAGTAACTTGAAAGTACGTAAAGAGATAAGATAAGATAAGATAAATACTCTTTATTGTACCCAAAAATATAAAATAAAAAAAAATATACACAATGTAAAACTTAGAAACTATAACTTAAAAATTTAAACAAAAACACAACTTAAAACAAAATCTTATAAGCGGTACAATTTGGGCGGTCTTATCGCTAAAAGCGATTTCTTCCAGACAGAGTGTTGATATAAAAAAAACCAATGTCAACTGACTTAGGCAGTTCTTTCAAAAACACGTGGTGACATTGCTTGTTTTTCCCCATACCAGTGACTTTATTTCCTTGAATATATCCGGACATATGTTGTTTTCCCAAAAACATGATTTTGGGTTTTGTAAGGAATCGCAAGCTGGCCATGGACATCAAAATCTCATAGTACCTTTAGAACAGTGCAAAGACAACTCACGCCCAACCTGCAACTTCGCTTTCGATAATGCCTAAAAACCGAATGCCGTTATTTAGACGACGTTGTGCAAGTAACTATTTAGTAATCTGTGGTTGTGCTTCGTTACCAGCCCACAAATGTCCCCACTGCTGGGGCACTCGTCTCTTCCTTATCTCGGTCTAGACCGAACGCACTCCACACACGGGGGCACGGGGGCCAAGTCAGGGTTGTCCACCATCTGTAGCTGTCGGTGAGCTTGTGCGAACCCACTTTCAGAAGTGTTTGAAGCCGCCTGCAAGGTTGTGTGTGAAGTCGACCAACCTGCACTGGACCCGCGTGGTCGACTAGGGCCCGATTGCCCTAATTCGGGGTAGTCTTGAGCCCCTCGGCGGGGACGTATATGAGCTGATATGATGATAATGATGATAAGGCATCTGACACGGCTTTACTGCCATCTAGTGATAGCAACCGGCACCAACGGCGTAGCGTGCCTTGCGAAGCACGGAAACGCTCGGGAAAAATGCCACAACAGTCAAACCCATCCATGTAAAGACCGTGCCTCGGGTCAGTCAACCTGAGTGATCGATCCAACCATGCAAGTTACACTGAGCTACGCTCCACGCGTTACGTAATTTTTAGGTATTAACAAAAATTCCAGGCTCTATTTTTTTATGTTTGGTAGTTTCTTTTTGTGAATTCTATATTTAAATGAGTTATACAGTTTAGGTTCACCCTGTATAATAATATAATATGCTTCCCTCCATATTTCCTCCCAGAACAAAACGAATAATGAAGCGTTAACCCAAAGAAAAAAAATGTTGACGTTTTAACGGCTAGTAGTTTAATCTGGCTTAATGGCGTTATCTATTGGTTTCTGATATTGATGTAAGAGAATGGTACTCACTATACCACTGTTGATAACTATAACACTATGGAGATGGGCGTGGGGAGGGGGATGGGGAGGTCAGTTTAATTTTGCTAACAGTTTATTATGCACTCTAGTCTATGTTAATCATATCATATATAATATATATGTGGTACCCGTGGAATGATGTATACCTAGTAGTTTAGAAGTGCGCGAGGAGCCCCCCCCTTCTGTGGCAGTCGAAATTAAAGAAAAAAAGGACCTCTTTACAATGAGGGGTAATTTGGGAAAACAACTATTGTCAATGTATGTAAATTTTTCAGAAAGCAAATAAAAACTGTTTGCAGTTAATAATATCAATTTATAAGCAGTTCATTTGTTATCTAATTGTAGGTAATGTTAAATGTAATGGCTTTTGATAAAAACGATTTGAAAGAAACACATTAGCTTGACAGTAACTTGAAAGTACGTAAAGAGATAAGATAAGATAAGATAAATACTCTTTATTGTACCCAAAAATATAAAATAAAAAAAAATATACACAATGTAAAACTTAGAAACTATAACTTAAAAATTTAAACAAAAACACAACTTAAAACAAAATCTTATAAGCGGTACAATTTGGGCGGTCTTATCGCTCAAAGCGATTTCTTCCAGACAGAGTGTTGATATAAAAAAAACCAATGTCAACTGACTTAGGCAGTTCTTTCAAAAACACGTGGTGACATTGCTTGTTTTTCCCCATACCAGTGACTTTATTTCCTTGAATATATCCGGACATATGTTGTTTTCCCAAAAACATGATTTTGGGTTTTGTAAGGAATCGCAAGCTGGCCATGGACATCAAAATCTCATTTTCGTTTTTTTCTTACTATGCTTGTTTTTCCAACCATCACCTCAAAGGTGATTGTTTTCTAGGGTTCCGTGCACACGAAGGGTGACTAACCAATTACTAACCCTCCGCTGCCCGTCTGTCCGTCTGTCTGTCAGCGGGCTGTAAAACATTTCATGAACCGTAACAGGTAGACTGTAGAAATTTCTATTGCCGCTATAACAACAAATAATAAAAATTGGGAAAAGTAAATAATGAGGGATAAGGAATAGATGGAAACGTGTTTTTAAAGGTATTTTTGATGTAGCTCTATCGTAAAAACGGTACAACCTACAACAGTGAAACTTGGTGTGATTACAGTACTAATCCTGAAGTAAAACAACATATAATATAAACCGGCCAAGTGTGTGTCGTACTTGCGCTAAGAAGTCAGAACTGACTAAAAGAAACATGTTTCTGTCGCTCGCGTTGATGTCGTTTGTTTGTAATGTGAATAAGTATCATTGTGATAGATGTGTGGAGGGGTGTGGTGGTGCGGAACCCTCGCAGCGCGAGTCTAACTAGCACTTGACCGGATTTTGAAAGGTTGTTTTGTGTATAAATATATCAGTGAGAATGAAATGAGCGTCGGTGGCGTAACGGCTAGGGCCGCCGCCTTCTGTCCGGCAAGTCGTGGTTCGAATCCTGCCACGTACCAATGTGATTTAGAATTTCGATTTCATATGTACGTTTTTCCGACGCTCTTACGGTGAAGGAAAACATCGTGAGGAAACCTGCACACGCCTGCGAAGAAATTCGAAGTTTGCGTGTGAAGTCAACCGACCCGCACTGGGCCTGCGTAGTCGACTAAGGCCCGATCCGCCTAATTCGTGGTAGGCTCGAGCCCCTCGGTGGGGACATATATGAGCTGATATGATGAAGAATGAAATGATATGCATGGAACTTATTGTTGATTTGTATGTCTCAGGGAAGTTGAAATCGAATTGATAAAGATTATGTAACTAGACTGGTATACATTTAGTCTATCATGCGCATGCGATGCACACGATAAACAATCTATTAGCGAAACGTACGCATGGTGGATTGATGGGAGTGGGGACTGTGTATATGTATTGCACAAGTTATAATAATCTATGTACACATTGAAGCTCCACGTGTAAAAAAAAATGATGAAGGACCCGTTAACTGGGGGTTCTACTCATCCCCCAACAACTTTCCCCGAGGACCCCATGGTCAATTCGCAAAAAATAATTTGGACCCTAGGATCGATTTGTATTAAGAGTAAAATATTTTTTTTGCGTTTTCAGCTAAGTCTAAAGTAGTTCAGTATGACGAGTAGAAGCCCCAGTAACGGGACCTACACCAATTTTTGTACAACCTGTATAACATTATCATATTGGCTAAAGGGTCGCAAACACAATTATTCTATGGAGAAACTAACAATCCTTCTAACTTTCATAAGCACTAACTATCATAAGCCAATGAGTGAAGACAGCACATTAGAAACTATGTATAAACATTAAACTTTACAAGAAACATTTATTTTAGTACCCTTTCCAGCCGTTGTTGCGACATGGAAGAACTTGACTGAATCGCTTATTGCTGGAGACACTCGTGCTGGTTTTACCCGCTCCGGTACTGGGCAGAGCAATAGGTTAGATAACGACGTACATACACCACTCTACTTCCATATGGCTTTGTTCTGTTCCTGTACCGAACCGGGTGTAACTGGAAAATGACACCAACTTAAGACCTAAAGGTGCGTACAGACTCGAGGCAGCCTCGGGGTGAGCAGCCTCGCCACGCAAGGCTCGCGTCAAATGTGATTCGGTTTTCGAACGTACTCGTAGTCAACGCGCTGAGGCAACGTATGCCTTGCGCCAAGCGCCGCTGGAGCGCTCGGGTCGAGGCATACCTCGGGTTGAGTGCGTCCACATTTGAGCAAATGCACACAGCCATCCTGCGTCATCCCTAAGCTGCCTCTAGTATGTTTGCACCTTGAAGTTAGGTGTTTTGAACTGCGTTCAGCCACGTTCTTTTCTACCATGTCATGAGTGAACAGTGTATAAGGCACATCTCCCCATTTCAGTTCATACCCCTGAACATATTAATGGCATGTATGTGTTTCTTTTTCTTCCTAATGGCCGCACCGTCCGGCGTGGGACGTAACCGCATGACGTCACCCAAACGCGCCAATCGCCAACGCGTCGCGATCTAACCAATCAGCTGCCGACAATTGGCACCGGCATCAACCTGGCGTCCAATTACGTCGTGATACTGTTCGGCTTGTACCTTATCGCCGGTTACGTTAGAGTGATTATGAAGGGTGGAGTGGGGAAAAACGGCTCCACCGTCGCAGTAAGAGTTTTTGATGATTAAGCAAAGCATTGTGACGTTTGACACGTATCGAGTTGCACATTAACTCGCTGGACACGACCACAGCGCGGCGTGAGCGTTCACGCGATCATATTGTTATGTACATTGATATTCTATGCATTTGGTGACATAAGCATACATCGAAAGCTTCGTTAGAAAACTCTCCACTTTAGGTCTGCTGTCGACTGGGACATCGCCCTAAGAAGGGGTGCGGTGCGGGGAGGGTGGCAGATGCTGTGCGCGCAGTATACAAGATGTAACAAAATTGGTGCAGGGTTAACTGGGGCTTGTACTCATCATAGTGAACAACAATCCCCAAGGAACCCCATAGTCAATTCTCAAAAATATTTTTCGACGCTCCATGCAATTATGCTGAACACGTTAAAAAACCGACTTAAAATTGCAACAAGTACAATTTTGATAGTTTTTTGTTTTTGTTAATTTTTCCAAACAATTACTTACACAATTTTGTTAAAATTTGTATAGGAGCACCCTGGAGGCATAGTCTATCTAACAAAAGAAGAAATATCGAAATCGGGCTACTCTGTAAAAAGTTATGCGTGGTCACACATAAAAAAAATAAAGGGTTGACTTGAGAACCTCCTCCTTTTTGAAGTCCATAGAGAATGCACCAAAGTGGCGAATCAGCCGAGCTATTTGTATATACGGGTTCCGTGGGACAAGTTGTTCAGTATGAGGAGTAGCAGCCTCAGTTAACGGCACCTACGCCAATTTTGTTACACTCTCTATAGGTGTGGTACAGCCCAGGCACCTACGCCAATTTTGGTTACACTCTGTTATAGGTGTGGATACGTAGGAGTAGTGAGCGCTGGGCACAGTGGTGGCGGAAGTGGGATGCATCCATATAGCCACAACATAAAACCGTGCTATCCAAGGAATAAACGGTGGTTGCCTGGTGTTGCACCCCTCGCGCATCACTCGCGGCGTATATCAGTAGATGGCGCCCCGTCAATGTCTCCGCTCAAGTCTCTCATGCCGACACCTGTAAGGCTCCAGTACGCATATACGTCCGCTCAAAACGGCGGATGAGTTTGTGTGCATCGAAGAGGCGCAGACGCTCGAGTCGGCGTAGACGCAGCCGCGAACGCACCACCCTCGCTACTTTTAACGTGTTTCAATAGATTGAAGTATATCGAGCGGCTCGGCAGCTCAGCTAACCTCCATAGCTCTGGTTACCATGCGCATAAAATGTTCGACGCAGATTTTTTTTTCTACGTTGAAGAATTTAGTTTAATTTACAATGTTTTAAGTTGTATTTTATGTCTAAGTGAATATTAGGAAGGTTGTGTGTGAAGTCGATCAACCCGGACTGAGCCCGCGTGGTCGACTAAGGCCCGATCGCCCTAATTCAGGGTAGGCTCGAGGCCTTCGGTGGGGACGTATATGAGCTGATAAGAAGAATATTAAGAAGGCTCCAGATCTTCAAAACCTGCTCATCATAAGGAGCGGTCTATACAAAATTGCAGATTATATTTGTTCTCCCAGAAGGAGCTATGGAGGGTAAAAATGATATATGACATGTGTGGAGGGTGAGTGCTAGTGAGTTAAGGAAAACCTCCAGATTTTTGAAACCTGTTCCTCATCATGGGAGAGAGGATCCCAGATCTCAGCTTCATGGGATTTAAGTAGAAATATGTTGAAAACGGTGGTAAGGACCATGTGGAACCCAGTGGGATCACGGGCGGGACTCGGTGGAATCGCATGGGGTCCGATTAAATTAGATGGGGTTCCTGTGGTTTCCTATAGTATTCGATGAGATCTCAGTAAAACCTGGTAAATTTAAATGGAATCCAATAGGAACCTGTAGTATTGAATAGTGTCTCGTTAGAATCCGTTGAATTTTTTTAGGAAATCCCTGTAGAATTCGATGGAAACCTTCAGGATCCAATTGAATTCAAAGAGAACTCCAATGGAATACTGGAATCTACGTAGTCTCCATCAAATTTCAACCAAGATATCATAAAATTCAACTGGATACTGAAGGTTCCCATTAGAATCCACTGGATTCTATAGGGTTTCCATGAAATTTCACTAGATTTTACCGGGATATCATCGAATTCCACTGGATCTTGAAGATTACCGTTGATTCCTCTAGATTCTATAGGATTCAAATTTCACTAAAATACTAAGGTCTTATCGAATTCAACTGGATGCAATAGGTTTTCATTGGATTCAATCGAATTCTACAGGGTTCCTATCATATTTCTCCAGATATTACAGGATTCCCATCAAATTCTATGAGATGCTAGCAGAATATCATGGGATTTAACTAGATCTTAAAAATTCCCATTGGATCTCTTTGGATTCTACAGGGTTCCCATCAAATTTCACGAAAAACTTCCGAGATCTCATCGAATTCATTTAGATCCCGCGGATTTCCATTGGATTCTACAGGGTTCCCAAACCCCGTCAAGTTTTACCGAAATCTACAAATAATAAAATCAAAAATAAATTCTACTGACTACGGGAACCTTAAAAATCCACGTTGATATCGCTTTTATTAAATAACACCTTCGGAGAAAATTGATCTGCATCGTCCGATGTGAAACATAAAGTGTGGTCACATAGGGCGGCGCAGCCGCTCAATATTATGCGACCAGCGGCTGCGCCGCGTCCGCTACTTTTCGCGGCTCGGCCAGTCAATATAGCAGCGCTGACGTCGCCACACCCGACGAGACGGGCGCGGGCGTCTCAGGCAGGCATAGTTGGTACCTATACAGATGTATTATGAAAATTATTATAAAATCGGAGCTAACAATGTTAAGTTGTCCATAAAATTGTACAATCAACTAATGTATTAATATAAGAAGTCTCAAAAAAACAATTATCTTGAACTCCTTGGGGAAAATTGCTTAGTCCTATATGAAGAGAAATTTTGGAATTTTAAATTTGGGCATTTCAATCTCGCCCTATAGTTTTCGCAAAAAGCTGTCGATGTAAAAACTAGGGATGCATCCGATACCGATACCGATATATCGGCGATACTTCGGGTTTACCGATGTATCGGTATCGGCGATATTTTTATGGCAGATTCAACGATATTTTTCAAATGTCGCGCTTTATAAATATAATGTAAATGCGCGTGTTGTCCCATCTATTTCGTTGCAAACGAGGCATCTGTCGCATCTGAGAGACTATTTTCCACCGCAGGTCTTTTTCAAACAGACTTGCGAAATCGCCTTTGCCCGCAAAACTTCAGAATGCTTTGTTTTTTAAATAAAAATCTTATAAATGTTAATTTTGATCACTAAAACTATTAATTAATTGTGTTTTATTTATTCTACCTTCCTTTTTTTAAATTCAATAAGCGTATCGGTATCGGTATCAGTATCGCCGATATTTTTTTATGTGTATCGGTATCGTATCGGCAAAAAGGCGTATCGAGGCATCCCTAGTAAAAACACCCCTATGTCACCTAATGCATGGATAGAAATGTAAAGATTTGGAAAACAGCTCAATGAATTCAATTTTGAGGCCATAATGGTTTTAATTTATTAGTATCTGTGCTGTGTTCATTGTTTTGTCTAACCTCATCACGTAATGTTGGGTCAGTTTTTGTTTATGACTAAAACTCGTTTGCTTTGGCTTGGTTTAGACGCATGCTCTTGTCTTAATTAACTCGCATGTTTTAGTTTAAGGATTCTTTATTATTTTGAACCCCTTATAATATTAATTTTGACAATAGTAAAATCCAAAATAATTACAGTTATTTTCAACTTAAAAAAATAAGTTACATTTTCTTAAGGATTAATTATTTTTTTGCCAGTGTTCTTGTAACTCGAAGCTTTTAATCAAAATCCTGAACATATTCTGGCAATGAAACCGCGAGTTACGCAAAGGTGACGTAATTTCCTCCAAGTTGCGTACCACCTCGCCTGCAGCCTACAGTGCGACACGGATCACAAAGAATGTGGACCATAGAGCTAAAATAAATGTGATTTCGATGATCTGCATCAATGTTCTTCCATCTAGAGGCCCTAAAGCCGATAGGCCGCAATTTCTCATTTCTCCAGGGTTGAATTTAAACCATTGACAATATTTTAAACTTTTTCATTCATGAGACTGAACTAATTTAGATAAGTAACTATGTTCTCAATTAGCTAAAGAAAATTGGCCGTTCAGTTGATTATTATGGGAAATGCATTTTTTTAATTCACGGTTGGTAAGCCCTTAGCATTTTACCTGATGGTCGGTTCCGAAGGTGCCGAAGATGGAAGCGAGTTTACCAAGATTCCCTAACGCAATGGGCAACTGGTTGTTATCTTATCTTCATGCCGGATCACATCAATGCTGTTAAAATTGTTGATGTTTTGTCTATAAAATGGTGGCCTAGGCAGAAAATAAAAGTTACAAAGTTAGACCTCGCCGGTAATCGAACCCGCGATTTAATTGATGTGAAGGGTATGGATTTCCACTACGCCACGGGGCGGTTAGCTGTTTTGCTAATTGAGAATAGTTCGTCGAGAAAATTTCACGTGTAGCTCCTTACTTTAAAATGTTGTCAGTAATTACAAATTCAACCTGCTGCATGATAGGTACCTTCTACGTTCTCAAGATCCATGTCGCATTGTTGGAGCATGAGCCGTTTACCCCACCACACCTTGCACGAGCGTCAGTTACAGCCAGTCCTCTTCTCAGGGCACGAGCATCCTCTCGCCGGTGATCCCGTTCTCGCTGGTGGTGGTGCCGGCGTTCATCATCTTCCAGAAGAGCGAGTCGCACGTGTACGAGAACCACCCGGCGCTGTACATCGTCGCGTTCGGCATGGTGGCCGCCAAGGTCACCAACAGGCTTGTGGTGAGTTCTCTACTCTTCTGAACGTAAATCTGAACTTGATACCAAACGCGACCAGTTCAAGGCCCGACCACCTGCGACCATTTCATACAATTACGAGGGTAGCATACTTAAATGCCCTCAGTGCGCGAGGAGTTTCGCTGCGAAGATTGGCTACATATGCCATCTTCGAGCGCATGCGCGGCAAACGGACTAGGAGTCGATGTGGTCGCCATGACCGAAATTGGTCGGATAGATAGATCATTATCACTCTTCTGAGCTGCGACGACCAACACTGGCTAAAATAATTATAAATATATAAATTGAAAGAATCAAATAAATCCTTAGGGAGGCTTAAGCAAAGTATATTATATTAGTACTAACATACAGTACGGCACTCCCTGCCGCTCTCTAGATTCCAACCTCACCCCCTCGTCACTTGGTTATAGTTTGGTTCTCGAACATATTTCGCCGTGATTTTGTTTGCTCCGTCATTTGTTTTTAGAAATGACATTTCAGGACCGTTGTATGCAGTTTCCGGGGTGGGGCTTAAGTTTAGGAGTGGACTCTTGGCCGATATTATAACGAGTAGCTTTTACCCGCGGCTTCGCCCGCGTGGACATAGTTTTTATGAGTGCATTTGGGGGTGAGTGGTACGCGAGCCGCAAGCGGCTTGCGAGCGTAGATATGAGTCTTCTCCAAACCCTTCGGAAACTATGCCGGGCTAAGCAAATCAGTGGCCTAAGTCAGTTCCCACGCCCTCAGTTGTGTGCAAAATGTCACAAAGCGTGGAAATTAGTTTTCTCCAGATCCCTGGGCTATATCCGACTATTCTAATTAACAGTCTATGTCACTTCCTCCCTCAACAATTTCTATGCAAAAAATATCGTTGAGTTAAAAATCCGTTGCTCCTTTGGGACGCGAGCGTGGAAATGAGTTTTCCCCAGATCCCTCGGGAACTGTTTCGGGGTATGCAAATTAGTATTCTGTGTTATTTTTCATCCCCTAAATAATCTTTATGCAAAAATCACGACAAACCGTTACTTCGTTGCGATGTTAAAGAAACCAACCGAAAAATGTATTTTTCAGTTCCCTCAAGAACTGTATCGGACTCACCGTTTCCACTGGATAAAATGTAGCCTGTGTATTCTTCATGACACAGGCTACGTGCATGCCAAATTTCGTTAAGATTGGTTGAGGTGTAGAAGCGTGAAGACGTAACGAACAAGCAAACACATTTTCACATTTATAATATTATTAAGGATAGTGTAGGTAGGCCTCCCACTCGGTGGACCGATGACCTGGTGAATGTCGCGGGAAGCCGCTGGGTGAGGGCATCGCAGAACCGGTCGTCGTAGAAATCCTTGGGGGAGGGAGGCCTATGTCCAGCAGTGAACGTCCTTCGGCTGATATGATGATGATGAAGGATAACCTACTCTCTTGTACCTATAATACTAATACTGAGTCACTCTTTCTTATATGCACTAATCGTATCTCTGTCCCCCTCAGGTGGCGCACATGACAAAGAGCGAGATGGAATACTACGACTGGTCGCTGCTGGGGCCGGCGATGCTATTCCTCAACCAGTACTTCAACAACGCGATACCTGAATACTACGTGCTTTGGATGTGCACGGTAAGTGTTTAACAAAGTATAAAATATATATTAGTACTAACATACATTATGGACACTCCCTGCCGCTCTCTAGATCGCGACCTCACCCCCTCGTCACCAATATTGATACAGATTGGTTACAGTTTGGTTGTCGAACGTATAGGATTTCACCGCCATTTTGTTTGATCCGTCATTCCGTTTTTGAAGTGTCTTTTCTGGCCCGTTGTATGAAGTGTCCAGGGTGTGCCCACACTAAGATTCCCTTTGTTGTGGGTAACCAGATGTGTTTTTGTTGTCTCGCTCACTCTTGTGTATTGTATATAGCGCAGAGAGAGAGAGAGATGGAGAACTATCTTCATCAGGTTTTTAAGGGTCATCCGTTAAACCTAGATGTAGACTGGCGGCAGGCGCTCGTGTAGGAAGTTGACAGATCCTGTAACATACTGTGGCGTAGCAAGTAACAACACCCCCTGACTGACCGCACCCACCATGGGATAATCAACATGAAACGGTTAACTTTGAGCGTCTTTAGTGAAACTTAATGTGGCTATATATAACTCCCTGTAATATGGTAATATATAACTCCCTCTAATATGTTAATATATTACTTCCTCTAATATGGTAATATATAACTCCCTCTAATATGTTCATATATTACTTCCTCTAATATGGTAATATATAACTCCCTCTAATATGTTAATATATAACTCCCTCTAATATGTTAATATATTACTTCCTCTAATATGGTAATATATAACTCCCTCTAATATGTTAATATATTACTTCCTCTAATATGGTAATATATAACTCTCTCTAATATGTTAATATATTACTTCCTCTAATATGGTAATATATAACTCCCTCTAATATGTTAATATATTACTTCCTCTAATATGGTAATATATAACTCCCTCTAATATAGTTGATGGGAGCGATGGCTGACCCTCGCGTTATACTCGTGACCGGGTGCTGCCCGTGTGAACTGGCCTACTCTTGTCAAAGGCATTAATGACATTCAGTGATTTTTATGTGTAATTTTTGGTGTCATATTGTTTTCATGTTCTAATGACATAATCTGGTTTATTTCAAGGATTGAATTTTGACGTTATTAAAAAATATTGTTTATTTCTTGATTTTTTACGAATGAAATTTACACCTATTTTGAATAAATACCTTGAATCTTAGGCACTAAGTAAACTATATTTTGCAATGTTAGTGCAAAATAAAGTTTACTTAGTGCGTGATGTCGTCCATGTTATTTCGTTGCTGTAGGAAAAACTAGGTCCGTCGAATACATCCGAGTTTTATGTAAAATCAATTAGTTCCATCTGTCACACCACCTCAAAGTCTTTTTTGCCAAGCTGTACTTCTATTTAAGACAGGAGTAAGTAGAAGTGGGCAAAGGACTAATGGAAGCAATGAGGTTTAACATCTTACAAAAGAGAAGCAATGCCTTGCGCAGCTCGACGGAGAAGTCTAGTCTAGTAACAGAAACTAAGACGTACCTAGCTGGGAAAATTCACTGTATGATAATTATACTATATTTGTCTCACCCTTACTACAGCAACCTATGAGAAGGAGTCTGTCGGACGGCACACGTCTTAAGGCTTAATACCGCCACCAACGACCACCTTTGTAACCACTTATTACTTGAATTAAGGATTTTATATCGAAAATTTTTTTTTTGTTATTTACAGGATATGCGGAGTTATTTTGATTTCCTCGAATTCTATTTTATTTTATTAATTATTTATTTTATATATTCATGGAAATTACAGCATTTATGATTATGATGATGATCTATCCGACCGATTTCGGTCATGGCGACCACTTCGACTCCTAGTCGATTTGCCGCGCGTGCGCTCGAAGATGGTTTATGTAGCCAATCTTCGCAGCGAAACTCCTCGCGCACTGAAGGCATTTAAGTATGCCACCCTCGTAATTGTATGAAATGGTCGCAGGTAGTCGGGCCTTTAACTGGTCGCGTTTTACAGCATTAAATCTACAGTAATCAAACTTTAGAAAATACATATTAATTATACATACATACGAGTATTAATATACAGAACTAAAGAAAAAATAATCATAATACAACCTTTTTTTTCTAGTTGTAACCATAGAACTGCTGCAATTTTCATCGAAACATTAAGATAATTTATGAACTTCTTAACAAAACAATATATTTAAAATGTTTTTTTTTGCTTTTTGTAAGTTCTTCTTATTCAATTTATAATGAATTAAAAACCACAATTTTCGCTCGATTCGTCCGCAGCGATTGACGTAATAGCCACGTTGCAGTACGAGCTGACAAGAACTATATTTCCAAGCTATTTCGTTCGACGTTTGAAACGTCGTGAAGTTGTTAATTTTAGGGACGGAGGTGGCTGTATATGACGTAGACATCCGTTATTGAATCTAAGTGTACTCGTATGCCGGGCATTAAAAGACTTCTCAAATACTATAACTTTGAATCACGTACTTTAAACGCCTTATTTATTTCCCCAGATATGGGTGTGCGTGGACCTAGTGCGGTACTGCGGGCAAATCTGCCTGGAGATCTGCGAGCACATGAAGATACACCTGTTCCGCATCCCCCACCCGCCGGCGACGGCGACGTCGTCTGCCAGCAAGGCGCCGCCAGTCGGCAAGACGCCCGCCACGGAGAGAAACGGTACGAATACGGGCCGCCGTCAGCCGCCCCGGAGCGCGAAGCGGCAGGCGCTATAGTCTAGTGTAGTAAGTGACTGATTGCTGGTACATAAGATTTGGTTTATTCATAGTAGTGTTATTCTTATTGTTGATAATGTAGCTCTCTTCAAATTTAAAGGCAGTGTACGTCACGTGAAACTTTTTTTGCGCTGGAATGATCTTAGGGTCTAAAGTCTCGTAATCATATCAGCCGAAAGACGTCCACTGCTGGGCAAAGGACTACCCCAAGGATTTCCACAACGACCGGTCCTGCGCTGCCCTACCTTCAACTAGATCGTCGGTTCGTGGTCTATGGTCTCTATTAAATAAAAGCAGAAATCTCTATAGTAAAATTAGTAAGCACATACCGTGGCGCCACCTAGTAGTGCTAATGAGAAGTGTTGGACAACGCTTATTGAGTTATATTGGTTTGGGGAATACTCGGAAGCTGTTCGGCTGGTGGTTGTCCTTATAAAGCTTAAGGTTGAACCGCACTACCGAGGCGAGGCGAGGCTGGATGCGGAGCGACGCAGCTTAACATATATTATATGTATTACTTTATATGACGCAAACCGCACTTGAGATGTGCGGCGCGGTTGAGATGTCTCCGGAGGCAACTCCGTCGCGCCTTGTTCACCTTGGCGGCGGCGGGGAGGCGCATTCTCCAATCAGTTCACGTTCTACTCACGACCAAGCGAGGTGTTTTTCGTCTGAGCGTCGCATTGCAGTGTAGCGCCGCGCCTCTACAATGCGGTTAGCAGAAGCTGCGCCGCTCCGCTGTAGTGCAGCGCGCGCCTCGCAAGTGCGGTACTACCTTTAAGGTTGAACTGCACTACCGCGGCGAGGCGCGGTAACCAGATAAATTTTACAAAAAAAACCGAAGTACATAAAAAAATACTGAAATATATCACCTTGCACACGGAAAATAACAAAAAATACTTATTTTCAAAACAGGCTTTATTTACTCATCATCACAATAATGAAAAAATTGTAAGATTAAAAATAATTTAATAATAAAAAAGATGAATACCAAAAAAGTGTTAAAATACTGAATCTGGTCACACTGTTGGAGATTTATACGCGTCGCGCCTCGCGTCGTAAACGCACTGGCGACAGCGGCGAGGCGCGGCACGGTGCGGCGGAGTTGCCTCCGGAGGCACCTTTGCCTCGCAAGTTTGGTTTGGGTCATATAAATAATATTTGTTAGCCCGCGCCGCGTCACGGTAGTGCGTTTCAACCTTAATAGTCATGCAGCTGTTACTTGTGTAAAATTTTGTAGCTGTCAATGGTTTGTTATTAAAAATATAGGTCGCAGTTAAAAAAATGCGCCAACTAGTCAACATCCCAACTTCCCCGTAGACTAGGCAACAGTTATTGATGTGAGTTGAGATAGTTGACACAAAATAAGAGAGATGGCGCTGTCTTCATCTCATTTTGATAGTGTCTTGATGAGATGTTTTGTAACATTGACGGCACAATGCAAGATATTTAACAGTTTCTATAAGACCACCGAAAAAGAGATGTCGGTTAGTTTACTGAAATGCCTGTAGGAAATCAGTTTTCTCGTCCAATATTTTAATGTTGTAGATTGTAGGCGTAGACGGAGAAATTCTGTGTCTACGATTGTAGCCGATGACGGGTTCCGCGGTTAGTGGAAATGTTAGGTTAGGTAAATAGTTCTCTTTGTTTTTGGCATTACGATTAAATATTTTTATAATACAATTATAATTCACGACTGCAAGCTATTAATTCAATTGAAGTCCTTATTTGATATCTGTCATGACGAGTTTACTTAAACTTGGTTTCTAGATGATCAAATGGAATGTCGAGTTCTTATAGTCAATTGTGATCAGTAAGTTAAGATAGTTAGTCCAGGTTGGTGTTGACTGTTGGCTGGAGTAGTACATTACTGTAACGGCCAGCAAAAGAGGCATTGATGGACGAACGTGTTAATGTGGGCCGCACACATACGTAGGTCCATCATTGCCTAGTTGTGGCCAAGGCTTGTATAGTACTTTTCTCAAATAATGCGCGGAAATTTAAATTTTTATTTGAAAATACAGTTACTTTTCAAAATCAATGACGAATAACGAACAACAATAATTTTTCACGCGCCAAAGTGTTCATTTGTTTTTTTTTTCAATAAATAGCAATATAATATTTCCAAGTCAGTTCGAAAATTAAATAAACCTTTGATAAGTTACCTCCTTGGTTGCCATGTTTCGAAGTAAAAGATGGTTCCATTTTTAAATTACACGACAGATATGAGTTTACATAGTAATTTATTTGACCGCTAAAATACGACAATTATCGATTTTCACACACACAACTTTTGCCGGCCGCTGCTCGCATGTATTTGGCCAGTACAGCAATTTCGAATTATCTCGAAAATGGTTGTCAAAGTAATGCTCAAATTTCCAAGCATGTTTGAGAAAAAGCTATAAAGCATAATTATTTGACCACGTAGTAAAGTTATCCAGTATGTTATAATGATGCTAAAAGCTTTGGTCGCTAGGAAAAGTGTTTTAATTAGCTGCGTGCTAGAAGTTATTCATTAATCATCATTGTTAACCTTGAATAATAAAACCTCCTTTTACTTTTGGAAGTAGGTATGTAAATGTGGATACCTCGAAATTGCCCGAACACGAATAGATATAAAAGTCGATTCCGATGCCAAATAGTTTCGAGTCTTTAAACCTAGACGGACATTTGAATGCAAAAAAGTTTGGTAGCTATTTTTGACTGGACTTTTAAAAAGCAAACGTTTGTTTTTATTCGTTTAGAAGATCTGTAAAATGTTAAAATATTTCAAAATGCAGATTATTCCTTATATAGCTTATAAAACGGTTTGTTATCTTCCTTATACAGGGGGTAAAAAAATGGTGTAGGACCCGTTAACTGGGGCTTCTAATCATCATACTGAACTGAACAACTTTCTACAAAAAAATATTCGACGCGCCATACAAAAATGCACAAAATTGGTTTACGATTTCAGGAAACTCGTAGAACAAAATTTGTTCAGTATAATGAGTAGAAGCCCCAGTTAACGGGACCTACACCGATTTTGTACACCCTGTATAGCTTATAAAACGGTTTGTTATCTTCCTTATATAGCTTATAAAACGTTTTGTTAACTCTAAAGCTGTTAAAAACATTATTAAATTTGGTCAATTTGGCTGAACATGCCCAAAACCATTTTAATGTTATAGGTATATCCTTATACTAACTTTCAATAACACTTGGTGTTGGCTGTTATACTAACTTATATTCTTCTATATATCTGCTATTATATAACTTTAGGCACTTTTTGTATAGTTTCGAATAATGTATTGAATGTATAAAAGTTAAGTTTGGTTATATCTAGATTCTTAGAGGGAGTTATTCATCTTCTATAATTTTAGAGCTTTATGCTCACATTGTGTTTATATATCACACAAAATAAAAGCTGATATTCATTAAAAGTGTGATTAGCCTCATTGATTTATTTCTCATTAATATATTTTCTCTGTTCTAAAATCAGGATTTTGTAGTGGTTTTCTCCCTGTTAAATAATTGCTAGCGAAATTTTTTCCTAGCCATTCTACTTACATTAACCCTTACAATATAATACGGACAAATTAAAAACAAGCCAGAACAGTTCACAATGCTCAACAGAAATGTTATATTTTTATTGATCGTGTAACCGTTGATAGATGTAGCGCTAAGTGATTGTAAATATGTGTTTGTATTATACTAGATACATGATATGATAATATATTATGCTACAGAAACAAGGTGGCTGTATAATAAACTGACGTGTATTTTTTATGTGAAATATATGTAAATGTATGTTTTTATGCTATTGTTTTATTGTCTTTGAGCACTCAATTACGCGTGTAGTATATGCAACTGATGTACCCTCTGTACATGATTATCAAAAAAAAAGTTTTTTTTTATTAATTCACAATTATCAACTGGAAAAGGGATTTTTCGTTGTTTACAAATTTTGTAGCACCCACTAAGGATTCACTTGAGTGGTATAACAATTGAAGTGCGTTATGGACATTTGTATTATTCTATTGCGTTACCTACGTTGTATATGATTATGGCGAAGCATTGATTGGAACAGTTGTCTCTGTCTTTTTCTTTACGTGTAAATAGTAAAGAAAATAACCACACTTCAATGTTTTTTGTTTCCATTAAAAAGTACAATTAATTTAAAAATCCAACTGGCATGTTAAAGTGTGTGATCGTCGAATAAGAAAATTTAGAGGTACTACATCGGTCTGGTTTGCCTGTAGAATGCAATTCTCTGTTTAAAAAGAGGTTTCATTTATATATTTTTTTCCTGTATAAAACTTAACAAATCGTGTTTCTGCAACTGACAAAATGAAGTCATTAAAATAAATAATCAGGTTACAAAATATCACTTTCATATGTTTTGTAATTGCTGAGAAAAATCTAGATCCCTGCGATCAGTTACCGATGCGTAGCCTTATCATACAATTTGCGTACATTTTGTACATGAGTATGATAACTATTGTGATAATATATTGAGATACAACTTGTACAATACAATACAAATACAAAGGTGCAATGTTTCAGAAATTAAAACTAAATGTGATAAGATAGAAGCACTAAGGTTAGTGGAGGATTTACGCTTGATAAAATATTATTTTTATGTATTAAGAGCTTTATTGTTTTTTTTGTGTGGGTTGTATTTAAGTAGATTTTATTGTGTAATTAGTTTCGTGTATTATTTATTGTGTAGGTACTTGCACCAATATTTATTTTATTTTCTGTTGCTGTTTCTAACACGCATGTATCTTGTATTTTCCAATTAACCAATAACAAGTCATATTATAGATTTACTATTTTTTGCGAATTTGCTTTTATTAAGTTTCATTTTTATTTTTTTACACTTTAAAATACACTTACTCTTTGTATTTTATTTCAGTGACGAGTGAGAGTGAGAAGTCCGATAGCGAAGATTCGGCGCCATTATTAAACAACAATAGTTATAGTTAAATTAATTCACATCACAGAATAACTTGTAGATCATGTAGATATTTTTAAATTAGTTAATATAAGTGCAATATTA
Organism: Coleophora flavipennella; assembly: GCA_947284805.1. Taxonomy (NCBI): domain Eukaryota; kingdom Metazoa; phylum Arthropoda; class Insecta; order Lepidoptera; family Coleophoridae; genus Coleophora; species Coleophora flavipennella. The sequence continues at coordinate 13,137,058 of OX369295.1, forward strand.
AATTGACACGACCGTGGTGTTGGACGGCCCCCGCCAGGTGTCTGGTGATCTGGTGAGAGTCGCAGGGTGCCGCTGGGTGCATGCAGCTCGAATGGTCATGTTGACATCGTCCGCCTCCCAGAGCACCCAAGCTATATATCCTAAGATACTATTCTGTCGATTATAGAAAAGAGACATAAGCACGCGGCGGGGTGACATTCACCATTGAAAGAGCGAAACACAAAGATAGTTGCACGCGACCGAAAGAGACAGCGCTGCAAAGACATCAACGCGAATAGGCATAAAACGTGCAAATGATCGGCAGACAGCCGCGTCCTTGTATTTCATTTCTCGTGGGGGTAGGTTTTGCTGTGTCCGGCTGATGTGACGAGTGAATCAATCCATACCAGGTGTAACAAATTTGGTGTAGGAACTGTAACTGCATCATCATCATATCAGCCGAAGGACGTCCGCTGCTGGACATAGGCCTCCTCCAAGGATTTCCATGACGACCGGTTCTGCACTGCCCGCATCCAGCGGCTGCCCGCGGCCCTCACCAGGTCATCGGTCCATCGAGTGGGAGGCCTACCTACGCTACCTTTTTTGTTGCGCGGTCGCCACTTGAGAACTTTACTACCTTTACGAGCTATGTGCCCTGCCCACTGACACTTAAGTTTAGCAATTTTGAGAGCTATGGTTACTTTGGTTCTTCTATGGATCTCCTCGATTCTGATTCGATCACGCAGAACTGTAACTGCAATGTAGCTGAACTGTAGAACTTCTACTCATTATTATACTGAACAACTTTTTCCCGAGAGACCCATGGTGGATTCTCAAAAAAAAAATCTTCATACAATTCGATCAGCATATTTGACCAATTTTGTTCAATTTTCTATGGAGCGTCGATTTTTTTGAGAATTGACCATGGATTCCTTGGTGAAAGTTGTTCAGTATGATAAATTAAGTTCCAGTTAACGGGTCCTACACCAATTTACACCTGTATAGGTATATTATGGGTCTCGCACCTAACTTAGACGGCGCGGTGACACGTCTCCCCGCCTCTCAATCAACCTACAATGAGCTAACTACAATGTGAATGAAAATTGAAAGTTGACTAAATGTTTAAGTATTATTGTTACCTCTTAACGATACGAGTCATATATGGTGAGGAAATTTTGTAATTATAAACGAATTTGTTTTGGTGGTTCGTTTTGGTTATGACGCGAATTTCAAATTGTTCAAGGTTTTTCTGTAAATTATGACTCCATGTTTAATTTTTCAACAAATTTAACTTATTTTGCGACAGTCTTACATTATTTTCTACCAATTTCAATGCATTTGTCAAATGTGAAATTCCTTATTTTCAATATTTTGGCGATAACTTGAAAAATATGATAATGTTATTCCTCGTAATATCCAGAATAAGGAATTTGACAAATTCATTGAAATGAGTAGGAAATAAAGTAAGACAGGTTACAAAACAGGTTAAACTTGTTAAAAAATTTAACATGGAGTCAGATCCACATAAAACTTTGAAAAATTTGAAATTCGAGCCATAACCAAAGCTAATCACCTTAAATCGTTTTTTAAACAAATAGCTTGCCGTTTCGTACCTTCTGTGCACAGTATGATTCGGAATTTGTTATTGAAAATAGACACACAATAGTGTCAATTCGACATGACACGATTCAACTTATTTGATAGGACTAAGCTAAATTTACGCATTGTCTTTTTCGTAAATTTAGCTTATTTTCGATAATTTTCGAAAAGATAAGGACAGAATGTGGAAAAGTTTAGTTCTGTCAATAAGTTAAATGGTTTTATGTCGAATCGACATCAATTACTGACTTTTCTTACATCAGTGCAGATGACTCAACATATTATAAGTTATCTGTCACAGTGCCTTAGTTTTGATTGAGACAGTGCCTTGACATTAACTGGTCTGACCCATAATGTACAGAGGGCAGCACATCGAGCTAGACACTTTGGACTCTGTACCGTTCTTATGCCGTACGCGTAGGGATCCGAATCGCACTACGAGTGTCTAGCTCGATGTGCTGGCCTCTGTACATAGGCGATAACCGATTTTTGGTTGTCCTCGAGTATTACTTGTTTTCAAGCTTGCCTTACTCTACGATAAGTAACCTACTTAGAATCGTGTTATATTTCTTTTTGTGTTATGTATGTTTATATATCGCAGCCGTATCGTAGAATTAGCAGTTTTACAAAACGACGCGCGGCTTCGTAAAACTATTGAATAAATCGAGTCGAATAGAGCGTCGCTTAGCGGGGATCCTTTTCACGGCAGAACAAGACATGCTAACCTAAGCGTCTGTTAGTCCGTCCGTTCGACTCGGTTTTATTCGGAGTTTTTTTACTTGGTAGCTGTCCTGTGCTCCGTTTTGTAAAACTACTAATTCTACAATATGGCTGCGACATGAAAACAATATGTTTAACATTATGTTGGGTATTGCATTATGTAACTCAATAATATAAATAACTTCTTCGGGTGATATTGTACTTCGGTATTTGTTGTATTTCCAATATTGTGTGGTACAAAGTAGGAAAATAATTTTATTTTTATAAACATTATTATTATTTTTACGCTTTGTGCGGGCAATGATTTTTTTTTTTAAAATACCCTGATTTCCTAAGATTTAAAAAAAAATCTGCACCCAAGAGTCGTGCAAAGCTAACCTTGTAAAAATGTAGAATAAAAAAATATGTATACTCACCTAAAAAATGATTGGCCCCATACAAAAATGAACAAAATAGGTCAACGAAGACTTTAATTTAAGTTGTTAAATTTGATGATTTTTTGGGCATCTAGTCATCATACTGAATTACATTTCCCAAGAGAGCCATTGTCATTTCGTAAATCGATCAGCTACCAATTTTTTTGCATTTCTGTATGGAGAGTCATTTTTTTAAATTGACTATGGGTTCCTTGAGGAAAGTTGTTTAGTATGTTGTGTGGAAGGCCTAGTTAACGTGTCCTACTGCAATTTTGTTACACCTGTATACGGTATGAGGATGTCGTAACAGAACTTTTCGGGGTTGCCTCTTAGTTCTGCTGCAAAGTAAGCTTGCACGACTCTAGTGACGTAGTTCTCTCTTTTGCGGTGCTTCATTACAAGCTTTTTATTAGTTTCACCTGTCCCGGTGTCTGTAATGAAATCTTGCTAGTTAAATTTAATCCACTTCCCGGTTACCGATTGAGCTGAAATGTATATCGCGTGACAATGCAATATTAAAAGATTGTACCTAAAAGTTTTTAGGTTTTCGAAATTTGAATTTGGAACTGTGTATTTATAATTATTTAAGCATTCAGCTTTTATGCATAAAAACTCTTTTTAAGCGACTTCCGAAAAGGAGTAAGTTCTCCATTCGACTGTATGTTTTTTGTTACCTCAGAACTTTTAACTGGGTGAACCAATTTTGATGATTCTTTTTTATTCGAAATATTTGTTTGCTTCCCGCGTGTCATCCCATATACATTTTATCAATATTTTATTACGGTAGTTTATTTTATTAGAAAATTAACAAAAACCAAAAATAACTGCAAAATTGTTCGAAGTTGTTGCGATGGAAGTCGGTTTTTTAACGTGTTTAGCGTTTTTATCAGATAAAAACTTATAGGTTTTTTTATAACATGCATTTAGTCTCAGAACGTTGCTTTGTAACCCTCATCATACCCAAGCAGTTGGGGTAAAGTGCGTATGTGTACCAATCTAGGTATCGGCACATAGTGAAGATTTCCAATGGTCGGTAGGGATGGTGACTGCATCAAAAATAAATTGTGAACTTTATACTGTTCACTAATAGAATACAATAAAACTTCTTAATTTGTAATATAAGCTTACAGCAATAGCCAAAACACTCGTATACTAGTTAAAACTAGTCAAATAACTAAATATGAACACTCGTAAAGTACCCAATTATTATACAATACTACTTTAGGTCCCTAATAGTAGCTAATGCAACTGTTATGTAGTGACGGGTCTTAAAACATGAGTGTGCTTTAACGAAATGAGGCGAAGCACACATTATTTTATCTACATACCTACATATTGTACTCTAAGATGGGTTCAGCAGCCGCAGGGAAATGACCTGCATTGCTACTAGCGCTACCTGTAAAATATCTTTAGACTATACATATTAAAATAATGCAATAAAAAATAAATTTTAACAAATAAAGAAACATATTATTTATTGTAATAGTTGTATAATTGACATTTACATTTGAACAATGGTATATATTTAATGGTCCTGGTTGTATTGTAGTGGGAGGGTCTTGGTTGAGACCCACTTGAGTTTTGACAGCTGTTCCAAATTTAAACTCATAACGTTACAAAAATCGATACTATATAACATTAAAGTACAGATTTTACCTACTGCCACAGACAAGAAAGTTCTCATAGTAAAATTGGTTGTCATATTGCTGGTCATTGCCTACGGATTTTGAACGCATTTTAGAGGACTTATATGTATGTGTGTAGATAAAAATCCATTAAATGAAGAAAACAGCAAATTTACAAAATACTTCAGAGCTGTAATTAAATATGTCGGCATGTGCCTATCCTGTTAGCAGTTTATTTAGTAGGTCAATTGTCCTAGCAGTAGGCGCTACGCTCACTAAATTGCCCACCTACTGAAATAACAATCCTAACTAAAGCATTATCTAAGTCTGTGCCAAGTCTAGCCTGGTCTACAGGATGATTTTGTTAACAAAATAGGGAACTTAAACTGAGATATTTTGTATAAAAAATACATTTGTTTAAATGTTTTTTGATTTTCCAAAAAAATAAAATACAGTTGGCGTGAAAAATACGGTATAAACTTCCTCATTTTATCATTTCCAACGAAGTAAAAAAAAAATACCAATTAGTTGCAACAAAAAAACAATGATTGCTGTCAAGAGTGCCTCAATTCCCATACAAATTTTTAAGAAACATTATTTCTATTTTTTTTAAATTCCAAGACATATCTGACCCTGTAGCTTCATTGACTAACTTTGATTCAAAAAATTCGAACATGATTTTTTTCCATAAAATATTGTTGGATAATTAGTATGGGATTTGAGGAACCCTTTTGACAGCGTCATTGTGTTTTGTTGCAACTAATTAGTATTTTTTTAACTTTACTACTTTGTTGGAAAAATGAGGAAGTTTATTGAACTGAACTTGAGATATTTTGCACTACATTAGTTATAAACTTGTAATTTGCGGTAGACGTAGGTTCAGTCAGTACGTAGGTCCTACTGTTAGTAACTAAAATTACAGACTTCTACCTGTACCCAGAACGAAGATACGAAGGCTTAAAAGTACCGTGTGTTGCTTCGAGAAAAGGATTGTACGGTCTTGTTCGACTTGGCGGGGACACTCCCGTGCCCCTAGTTAAACTTAACCTGCCTTGTTTTTCATCGTCTTCAATTGCTCAAAATCACACATCTTCCATCTTCGGCGTCATCGTCACTTATCATCAGGTAAGATGATGGCTTACCAATTTTGAATAAAAAAAACATGAATGCCGTATGAAAATCTATGACGTCACGTTTATGTAGGTATTTCATACATTTCTAGGACAAAATGTCGTGGACAGGTGATACAAAGTAACTCACATGATGAGCGGTTATCGTCCGTATTGTCATCATTAGTCTATTTCTTAGTGGAATGTATGAGAGCAGACACGTTCGCTTTTTTTTGTCGCCTTTGTGATCTATGGTTGACTTACAAATAAATACTCTATAATTTTTTAAATGAAATTGTTTTATTTGATTTCTAAAGTAACAAAAACGTGTAAGTTTGTATTATTTTATTTTACATATTTATTTATTTAGATATTCATATGTACGTTTATCCGAAGCTCTTTAGGCGAAGGAAAACGTCGTGAAGAAACCTGCACACGCTTGCGAAGAAACTCGCAGGTTGTGTGTGAAGTCAACCAACCCGCACTGGGCCCGCGGGTCGACTAAGGCCTGATCGTCCTAATGCAGGGTAGGCTCGAGCCCCTCGGTGGGGACGTATACGAGCTGATATGATGATGATGACATATTTATTTACATAATACAGTTACAAAGGTCGATAGTTTTATACAGGGACAGGTTAAGTCGACCTAAATCCTTTAGGGGGGGTAAACTACATGTAATTTACAACAAATAAATTAAAGTTTAAAAAACTTAAAAAACGACTTCAAAATGAAATTCACTCAAAGTATAAAATAATATTATTATACTTAGATACACGATATTAACCAACAATAACGAAATCAAAGGTGGGTACGAATTAAATTAGGGGACTAAATTTATTTTTGAGGTCGGTTCCAGCACACATCTACTTACGTACCAAATGTTTTAGATTCGATGGCATTGCTGACACCGACCTCAAAAAAAATTTTAGGCCCCCTTATTTAATTCGTACCCACCTTTGATTTCGTTATTGTTGGTTAATATCGTGAATCTAAGTATAATAATATTATTTCATACTTTTGAGTGAATTTCATTTTGAAGTCGGTTTTTAAGTTTAATAACCTTTTATTTTATTTATTTTTAGTGATAATGCTATCTATCTAACAACGTTATACCCAATCACCTACTCGCCAATAGGAACCATCAAATCATAAAGCACGTGTTTCATAGATACAGATTCCTGTAGCTTCTATCATCATCTCAACAGCATGAAAGTTAAGGAGTTAAATCTTCCATCATCAGCTCATCTGAATAGCCTGAAAGAATACAAGTATCGGTCTATACTTACCTACGTATCTACGCAAAATATTTGAAGAATTATCCTCCAACTTCTAACCGTTAAGGAGTTGTACCTTCCTTCATCAGCTCATCAACATGAGATGATGACTTACAGACGCCAAAACTTGAATAACTTAAGGAAATACATGCAACACGTAATATGTGCCTATAAAATTTGAGGGTTGTTCTCGATTTCCCTGAGATCCCATCATCAGATCCTGACTTGGTGACAATGGGACCCCCTCGAGAGTATACTCTTTCGAATAAAAAAAGAATTTTGAAAATCGGTTCACAATCGGCGGAGATATCGCGTAACAAACATACAAAAAAAAACAGTCGAATTGAGAACCTCCTCCTTTTTGAAGTCGGTTGAAAAGTCATATTAACTGGGGGTCGGGAATCAGCGGGTTTCAAGTTAAAGCCCATTTTATTTTAAAATTTTGTATGAAAAACGCATTTGTTTAAATGTTTTGTGATTTTCCAAAAAAAAAAAATAGAGTTGGCGTGCAAAATACGGTATAAACTTCCTCATTTTATCAGCTTTCCAACAAAGTAATAAATTTAAAAAAATACTAATTAGTTGCAACAAAACACAATGACGCTGTCAAAAGGTTTCCTCAAATCCTATACTAAATATCCAACAATTTTCAATGAAAAATATCATATTCGAATTTTTTGGATGAATCAAAGTTAGTCAATGATGCTAGAGGGTCAGATATGTCTTGGAATATTAAAAAAACATAGATATGTTTCTTAAAAATTTGTATGGGACTTGAGGCACTCTTGAGAGCAATCATTGTTTTTTGTTACAACTAATTAACTTTTTTACTTTGTTGCAAATGATAAATTAAGGAACTTTTACCGTATTTTGCACGCCAACTGTAGTAATTTTTTTTTTTTGGAAATTCACAAAACATTTAAACAAGTGTGTTTTTCATACAAGGGTTAGATCCCTGTTTGGGATAAGTCCGCCTTTATGCATACTTCTACTATGTATGTATAATTTATTAAAATTTACAAATTTTGTTGTACATTATAGAGTTCACGAACAAAAAACAATTTTAAAATTAAATGGGATTTGAACAGAATTGTTGTAGGACTATATGTTTACTGGGGCTTCTACTCAATATTCATACTGAACTAGTTTTCTCAAGGTACCCACAGTCAATTCTCAAAAAGCTTTCGTCTCAATACAAAAATGCACAAAATTGACGATACAGCGGGTCGATTTGTAGGAAGAGTTGATTTTTCTTGCGAATTGACTAAGGGACTCGTGAGAAAAGTAGTTCAGAATGATCATTAGAACCCCTAGTTAACGAAGTTCTTACACCAATTTTGTTACAGCCTGTTAACGAAGGTCCTACACCAATTTTGTTACACCCTATTAACGAAGGTCGTACACCAATTTTGTTACAGCCTGTTAACGAAGGTCCTACATCAATTTTGTTACAGCCTGTTAACGAAGGTCCTACACCAATTTTGTTACACCTTGTTAACGAAGGCCCTACACCAATTTTGTTACAGCCTGTTAACGAAGGCCCTACACCAATTTTGTTACACCCTGTTAACGAAGGTCGTACACCAATTTTGTGACAGCCTGTTAACGAAGGTCCTACACCAATTTTGTTACAGCCTGTTAACGAAGGTCCTACACCAATTTTGTTACACGCTGTTAACGAAGGTCCTACACCAATTTTGTTACACCCTGTTAACGAAGGCCCTACACCAATTTTGTTACAGCCTGTTAACGAAGGCCCTACACCAATTTTGTTACACCCTGTTAACGAAGGTCGTACACCAATTTTGTGACAGCCTGTTAACGAAGGTCCTACACCAATTTTGTTACAGCCTGTTAACGAAGGTCCTACACCAATTTTGTTACAGCCTGTTAACGAAGGTCCTACACCAATTTTGTTACACGCTGTTAACGAAGGTCCTACACCAATTTTGTTACAGCCTGTTAACGAATATCGTACACCAATTTTGTTATACCTTGTTAACGAAGGTCGTAAACCAATTTTGTTACAGCCTGTTAACGAAGGTCGTAAACCAATTTTGTTACACCCTGTTAACGAAGGTCGTAAACCAATTTTGTTACAGCCTGTTAACGAAGGTCGTACACCAATTTTGTTACACCCTGTTAACGAAGGTCGTAAACCAATTTTGTTACACCCTGTTAACGAAGGTCGTAAACCAATTTTGTTACACCCTGCTATCGAAGGTCCTACTTACACCAAGTTTGTTACACCTGCATGAAATCCTAATCGTAACTTAATTAATATAAATGCGAAAGTATTTGTTATTCTTTCACTGAGGAACGGAGAACAGGGCCGACGTGATTTTTTGCACAGATATAGTAAGAGCTCTGGAGAGTGACACAGGCTACTTTTTACCGCGCGAAAATCTAAAGCAACGCGTGTGAAGCCGTTGGTGGACAGCTAGTATAATAAAAATCTTAAAAATACTATTTATTCTTATAAATAATCTACAGCAAAGATAAGTTAGTACACCCACAATAGAGGTTCGAAAAAATGATAAAACCCATGAAAGAAAAAAAAGCGGTTGTGAACTTTTTTTTTTCATATTAAAACCCAATCACTCTCTTACACTAAAATAATGGTAAGTAGGTTAGAGATCTTTGAATCTACGCTTCAATACCTATTGCTAGATAGGCGCGTTGGTCGAGCGGCAGAGGTCCTGCCGTCGTCGTGGGTTTTAATCCCGCCCCAGGATTAGTGTAACATAAATACCTTCTAGTATTACAATTATTTACTGCCTCCTTGTGATAGTTGAGCGAGCGAATGGACAAGGCGTGATAAGTGGACAGTAGTGTGCGCGTACGCAACGCGAGCGTCAACCGACGACGCTTTAGCTCGTCCGCCGGTTAGGTAAAATTTACTCCTATGTATAACGTGTTTATGACATTCAGAAGATCCGTTTACAACAGGCGTGACTATGAAGAAATTGGTGGAAAAGGTGAGTATTTTATAAGTTTATAAGTAAGTATTAGTACTTACTTATTGATAAAATCCTTACGATAATATTATAAATGTGAAAATGTGTTTTTTTGTTTGTCTGTCACGCTTCAACACCTCGACAAATTTTTTGGTTAATTTCTTTAACATTGCAGCGGAACAATTGATTGTTGTGATTTTTTACACAGAGATAGTTTAGGGGTTGGGAAATGACATAATCTACTAATTAGCATATCCTGGCATAGGTCCCGAGGGGTCTGGGGAAAATTCATTTCCACGCTCGCGCATTAGCGTAGCACCGGATTTAAGTGATTGGTTAAGGGGGTGGGAAGTGACATAGACTGCTAAACAGAATAGCCAGATATAATTCCTGAGGGATTTGGAGAAAACTCATGTCCATGCTCGCGAGCCGCTGCGGCTCGCGCACCACTCACCCTCAAAGACAGTCATGTAAAAAAGATGTCCACGCGACGAAGCCGCGGGCAAAAGCTAGTAATGAATCAAATACTGACAGAAAGGATGACAACGCAAGTAGTACACACACGTACTTATCTGTAATAATAATCTAGTGACATGCCTACAAGATAAGGTGTCTGTAGTAAGAAGTACTTACAAAAACATTCGAGTTCTGAGTTAGAACAGTATGTTATGCATTAAGTATATTTTTTGTACATCATGCAGGGCTGTAACTAAGGCATTGGTTACAGGTAGGGTGGAAGTAAAAATTTGAATATCTGGCTAAAACAACTAACATTACCAACGTGTGTTGACCAACCTGTTGCCATGGAACTAGGAGTAGCGATTGTATTTTGTACTTCCACCTCTTTTGAGCATTTCGGTTCATAGTGGTCGATTCGCTCTTCAACTCTTCGTTTTTTTCCAAAGAAAGACCGTATATCCATCGCGAAATCAATGAAACTTTAATTTATAGCAACAAAAATACAATTGTATCGATTTTTGACTAAAACACTTTACCGTACACTTAACAAAACTAAAAACAATCATAATCAATCTCTAGTTTATTAATTTTAGTTTACAAGCATCACAGATATTACAATTAAATAGACCCACATCGCTTCATGTTATGGCGCTTCAAATTTCATCTCTACAGAGAACAAAGAATTATTATAATATGAAGAAAACTTTAGATACCTATCGCTACAATGTTTTTATCTTAAACTATGAACAAACAATTTAATTATAATAATTTATCTTAGTTTTTGGTATTTTTAAGGTAGGGCATTGCGATTTCAAGGTGGGGCATTGCCCCCCTCCTGGCTACGGCCACGTATAAATGTGAAAATGTATTTGTTTGTTACCTCGTCACGCTTCAACACCTCGACAAATTTTGACGTAGCCTGTGAATACCACAATATAGTTCCTGAGAGATCTGGAGAAAACTCATGTCTACGCTCACGAGCCGCTTGTGGCTCGCGCAGCACTCACCCTCAAAGACAGTCATAAAAAACTATGTCCACGCGGGCGCGCTCTCGGAAAAAAGCAAGCACGTATGTAACACCTACTTATATAGATACTTATTTGGTCAAACGATATCGAAAGTCAACCGACGACGCGATGGCTTAACAAGGCCCGAGTCCACCCACTAACTACCACACCTGGTTGCCAGGAAGTGTATGTTACTCCCCGTAACTGTTTGATTTATTTATTTATTTATTTAATAATTACAACGGGTAATTAACCCAATTACAGTAATTATAATAAAATAAGATTTAATTAACATTTATCATTATGTCATACATATAACAAAGTCATTCATTACTTAGGGATTGTAGTAGCACGATCATTGATGCAGATAGTTTCCATAATATATCCAGAGAGACATGATCGCTTACTATGGGCCTCATAAGAAGGCTCAAGCTCACCCAAAGGGCAATGGAGCGTGCTATGCTCGGAGTTTCTCTGCGTGATCGAATCAGAAACGAGGAGAACCAAAGTAACCGACATAGCTCTTAGAATTGCTAAACTTAGGTGGCAGTGGGCGGGGTACATAGCTCGTAGAAGAGATGGCTGTTGGGGTTGTAAAGTTCTCGAGTGGCGACAGCGCACCGGATAACGTAGCGTAGACAGGCCTCCCACTCGGTGGGCCGATGACCTGGTGGAGGTCGCTGGAATCCGCTGGATACGGGCAGCGTAGAACCGGTCGTCGTGGAAATTCTTAGGGGAGGCCTATGTCCAGCGTTAACGTCCCTCGGCTGATACGATGATGATGATCCAGACATAAATTATATGTCACGTAAACGGAGTATATGCCGTACAGCATGCTCAACTCATCTCATAGCTTGCTGTAGTGAGAGTGAAACAGATATACTAAGTGTGATTATTTTTCCCAGCTACGTCTTTGAATCTGTTATTTGACTCCACTTCTCCGTCTAGCCGCGAGAAGACATTGCGCCTCTATAGAGATATTAAAGCAACTCTGTGGTTTGACGCAGCTATTTTGTATCTTGTCCATACTCTGACTTAAGATTCGTTAAAAGATAACAACGTCCCCATTGCTGGGGCAAAGGTCTCTTCCCAAACCAGGGAAGGTTAGCCGACCCTTCACATACCTACAGGAGCCAGGTCTGGAGCGGTGGAGGTTTATACGACTGCCGCCCAGTGGTAGCAACCGCCACAGTACCTACCTGCCTTGCATAACCACTCAAACCCACAATGGCAATGACAGGGTTAAAAAAAACAAGATAATTACGCTTCTTGATAATTATCCGATAATTATCACAAGTGTAAGAAATTCATTTGTTTGTTTGTTTGTTTGTAAACTCTTGTTATATTGTTTCATAACAAATGCATTATAATTTGGGCTATTCTAACAAAAAAAAAGTATTTTTGTCTTCAAGCAAATATAGTATGACCATATTGGATCTTTCTCGCGAGGCATTTTTCAAATTCAACTCAATAAACAATATTTAACTTTAAAAAACCAATGCCAATGACACTCAACTTCACTCAACTTTGCATAATTCCGTAATCCGAACTGAATTTTTCTTGTAAGGGGAATCCCCACGGCGCGGCACGTTGACACTTTGTGCGTTCGAATAGACGCAAGTTCGGAAATTCACGTTCGAATACAGTTCACTTTCACGAACGCAATCTTTTGTTATAATCAGTCGATAATTATCCATTTGTTATTATCGCCATAATTATCATGATAATTATCCTTTCGAACCCTGGGCAATGAAGCTACGACCGCTTCGGCGACTAGATTTTAGGTAGTTAAACATTTAAATCCAAAAGCGGTGACTTCACCTGACTATTAATCACGTCACGCTTGACTAATGGTTCGCCCACAAAAATATGGGCATGGTGTTGATTATCGTTTTGTCCTGCTGTCCATTGCTTGATGGTTTTTGGCATGGAACGCGACCGACGGACGGACACAGTCTCAGTAATAGCACAGATTACTAAATAGTTCGTCGAAAATAATAGAGTCCAGTCGTTAACCCAAAGTTTGGGTACGAAACTGTTAATATTATTAGCTCTTACTTTTTGAAGTGAAAACTTCTTTATTTATTAAGCTATTGCATAGCTTTTATCGCGGGCTTTGAGCGCGGCGACCGAATTAAGAAATTCCGTAACGAAAATAAAACCTAACACCCCACGCTCGGCCGAGTTATAAAAAACTTCAAGTGCCATCTATTAGCGATTTGCGGTACTAAAAGGACTTTGTCAATTTTATTGGTGTAACTTTCTTAGTGTTCATTTATTACATAAACATCCCGCGCCCCAAAGACTATATGGTACTGGTAAATACTGCATAAATAAAAAATAAATAAATAATTATAATTGCAATGTTGATAAAAAATGCTATGCAATATAGCTTTACCGCGGCAGTCCCCGAGTGCCACACGTCTTTTTTTATTATAATTTATTTTTATTATTCGAAAAAAATAATTAAGTAGGTATACAGGTAAACATTGGACCCACAAAACTGAATGATCAGTTTGTCTGTGGGATCGACAGTCTCACAATTATACATTACAATCACAGACAAGACGTAACTGTGGTAACTAGATTCTAAGTGAATATTTACATAGGCAAGAGCCAAACTCCCTATACAGGCTGTTTGTAATGCTTTCTTTAGGCGCGTTGGGCATTTTTGAGATGGGAAAGAAACATTTAACTCGCGACACTGTTTTGTAATGTAAGCGACACCGTACCAGTTACACTCGCAGGGTCAAAACTTATAAAACTAAAAGTTTTCATTTCTGTCGTCACTCCCGGAGTAGTTACTTTAGGTTATTTTTATCTAGGTACAACGGATAAGCTCTTGGCATCATTTCAACTGATGGTAAGTGCAGACGATGATGCTGAAGATAGAAGCGGGCTTACCAAGATTCCCTAACGCAATGCCGAAACATATACATGCTGTTAACAATGATGCTTGGCGAGAAGATGGTATTAGCTGGCCACGCGGGCTCAGAAAATCCCCTCCCACCAACCAAAGGAATTTCAAAAAGTTAGACACTGCCGGGAATCGAACATATACGTCCTCACCGGGGCCGGGGGCTCAAGCCTCGAGTTGGTCGACTTCACACACAACCTTCGAGTTTCTTTGCAGGCGTGTACAGGTTTCCTCGTGATCTACCCAGCCGTACCACGGGTGAGGAGCGATATTTTCCTTCACCGTAAGAACGTCGGATAAACGTACATATGAAATCGAAATTCGAAAACACATTGGTACGTGGCAGGATTGGAACCACGACTTGCCGGACAGGAGGTAGCGGCCCTTGCGATTACGCCAGCGACGCTCCTCGTGTAAAGCGATTACACTAACTAATTATTACGCCATAGAGGCGGTATTTACGTTGAAACAATAACCTTACAGAAGTAGGCATGCACGCAACGGTATTTACGAACGGCCTTTATTGTGGGGGTGGACAAAAATGTCGGGCGCCAACCTTGATGTGCACTGACATTTCACAAAAAAAGTAAAACGCCCTTGCTGGCATTCGGCATGATAGTGGCAAAGTGTATATATTAGTACTAACATACAGTATGGACACTCCCTGCCGCTCTCTAGAATGCGACCTCACCGCCTCGTCACCCAGATTGATACAGATTGGTTACGGTCTGATTGTCGAACGTATAGGATTTCGCCGCCATTTTGTTTGTTCCGTCATTCCTTTTTTGAAATGTCATTTCTGGCCCGTTGTATGAAGTGTCCAGGGTGTGATAGTGGGTAAAAGGAAATTTAAATAACTACTGTAAATGGGAGCGCTGCTGGTTGTGATCTGGGGATTCAGGAAATCCTGTTAAAACATCTCTATTTTGAAGTCAGAGAGAGTGAAGACGCATTATTTTGAACTTACGTGTTTATATTCGAGAAAATATTTTTAAAAATTACTTTATTTTCTTGCAAAACCATTTACTCTTTAGGGTTGCGTACCCTAAGGATAACAACGGGACCCTATTACTAAGCCTACACCGTCCGTCTGTCTGTCCGTTCGTCCGCAGGGTTGTATATTTTGCACAGTAGTAGTAAGGGTTCTTTTTTACACAATATATGTGTTATTATAGCGGATTTAATAACAAGTAATACAAATTAAAAAAAGTACAAAATTTAAGGGGATCCCTACATTTTTTTTTCTATATCCTAAAAACGGTAATACACACTGACAGGCGTGAAACTTAAATAAAAACGGTGTACGTGTAAGTCATACTCGCGCTTAGGATCCCGTCTGAATGAAACAAAATATTATTTTTGCTAAATATGGGTACCTACACACACAGATACACACACACACACACACACACACACACACACACAGAGAACACAAATTATATTGTGTGATGGTAAGGAAGGAACCCTCGTTGCGCAAGCCTGACTTGCACTTGGCCATATTTTAGACTAGCTTTTGCCAGCGGCTTCGCTCGCGTGAACATAGTTTCTTTGACTGCCTCCAAGGGTGCGCTGTGCGCGAGCCGCAAGCGGCCTACATGTTAATCCAGGTCCTAATTTCTACCTCCTATCGTCTACCTACCAAATTTCATCCAGAAAAAATCAGTAGTTTTTTGCGTGAAAAAGTAACAAGCATCCATACATTCATACATATAAACTTTAACGTTTATAATGTTAGTATAGACACACCCTGGACATTTCATACAACGGGTCAGAAATGACATTTCAAAAATGGAATGACTGAACAAACAAAATGGCGGCGAAATCCTATACGTTCGACAACCAAACTGTAACCAATCATCTGGATGACGAGGGGGTGAGGTCGCAATCTATTAGAGAGCGACAGGCAGTGTCCGTAATGTATGTTAGTACTGATATATATACTTTGGTATAGGATAGGATGCCTTACCTATATATGTGTGACAGGGCGCTTAAGTCCAAAAAGAGTTTCAAAGGTAACTTTACTTAAATGTCACACCTAGTGTTTATGTTTATGGTCGCTCGCGCTCGTGACAATTACAAAGCATTTTAGAGAATTATTTTATTTCCAAACGCAATCCACAGTTCACACGCAATCCCCAAAAAGTATCTCAAGGCGTGGGCTTAGCAGCGAAATGTCCTATTAATTACACCTGGTGTGTAATTAACTAAAACAAAATGTACAGCAGCACTGCATATACTTTCTCGTTAAAACGTAATAATCAAGGCATGTTAAACTATTCAATTGGAAGCAGTTAACTGGAGTCATGCAATATAAACAGGCCCGGACTGGGACCCGAAACCGGCCCGGGCATTTTAGAGACGGTCGGCCCTCCACTCTCAAAGAAAAAGGAAAACTACTAATGTAAATCTTTTATCATACATTTTCAATTTTAACAATTAAAAAGTTAGTCAGTAGTCAATGACTTTCGAAGAAGCTCACTACTCTCGTCTACTTATCAATTATTTCGTCGCTATCTAAGTTCATCAATAGATCTTTTTCTACCGACATTATCATTAAATAATTTAAATTATTTATTTATAATTATATTTGTTTATTTATTTTATAATTATTAGAGGATAAGGTACTCCTCATACGATTTTTGATAATTTTTAGGGTAGAAAAAGATCTCTCACAAGCAACTTGACTCAATAATAACGTTAGAAGATATTTAAACGCTAAACCAACTAAATTGTAGGCGTTGGTCAATAGATTGTTTCTATGCAAAATTTTAAAGCAGTAAATGGCGCCATTTTTGCATGTACGGCGTGTCATACTGGTACAAATCTTTCTTATTCTGGGTTTTCTATTTGTAAAGGCATTTCACCGTTACCTTCTTGACCTTCTCCACTTTCACTATCTTCCATGAATATTTTATAATCTTCTTATTCAGTGGTTTTAAGTTTATCCCAATACAATACCAAATTTTTAAATTTAATCCGTAAATTTACACCTGTAGCTGTCTTATCAGATTTCAATAAATGACTACTTAACTCATCTAGTTCACCGGATTGAAGTTTATTATTATGACGTATGTCAGGGAAAAGTTTTGGATCTAGACACGAGAAATAAGCGTACAGTTTTCCATTTATAGGAAAACGGCGATCCATGCTTTGCGTAATTTTGTCAAAAATGTTATGAACATTGATCTTGTATGCATGGAATACATCAGAGAGAACTTTATCCTGTGCCATCTCACTTGGCATCAATATCCTTTTCATTTTTCAGGCAATTTGGATTGGACTTCTACATCAAAGTCTATTAATTTGTTAAGCGCTTTAATGGCCCAAGAAACAAAATCATCTGTAGCTTTCTGTACTGCATCAAAATCTCTATTTCTTTCAGTTCCGAGCAAGATGCTGCTACCATATCATAAGCGTTTAATATATCTAAACCCTAGGTTTGCAGATACTTTGAGGGAGGTGTAGTAACTTCAAATATTCTTAAGAAGATTTTGGCTGTGATCACTGTGTCGTATTAGCACAATTATTCTAAGTATTCTTTCGCTTTTACACGGACTTCTGGTTTAAATTTTGCTGTATTTTTCCAAAGTTATGTAAATATGAAGCCGAATCTAAGTTTGAGAATGAACCAAAAATTTTCATCAATGCTTTATCTTTAGACCATCAACGTGTTTCTCCAATAGTTGAAAGCCTTTTAGTATTTCCGTCCTCTTTAGTTTGTTCCCAGATATCCATACGTTGGTCAGAATTGTGAAAAAATACAGCCACGTCATTCAGTAAGCTAAATAATGAAGCACCTAGAACATCAGCAATGTTTTTTCCCGACTTTAAAAAGGAGGATGTACTAAGTTCGACTGTATATATATATATATTTTTTATGTAACCGATTTTTCCGCCAATTGTGGACCGATTTTCAAAATTCTTTTTTCATTCGAAAGAGTATACTCCCATTGTCACCAAGTCAGGATCGGATGATGGGATCTCAGGGAAATCAAGAGCAACCCTCAAATTACTCATTACGTAGGCACTTAATACGCGATTCATATGTTTTCTAAAGCTATTAAAATACTTGCGTCTGTTAGTCATCATCTCATGTTGATAACCTGATGAAGGAAAGTTAACGGTTAGGAGTTGGAGGAAAATTCTTTCAATATTATACATAGATATATACGTTACCTACGTGCATAGACCGATATCTATCTGCTGAGACGATGATGGAAGCCACAGGACTTTGTATCTGTTAATAAAACACATGTATTATGATTTGATAATTCCTATTGTTGAGTAGGTGATTGGGTTTAACGTTGTTAGATAGATAGCATTATCACTAAAAACAAAGAAATAAAAATAAAAGTTTAAAAAAACTTAAAACCGACTTCAAAATGAAATTCACTCAAAAGTATGAAATAATATTATTATACTTAAATAAACAACATTAACCAGCAATAACGAAATCAAAGGTGGGTACTGTAGAGATCGTATGTCTCTACATACATCTACTCCCAGCCTCTTTGCTTTGTTTCTTGCCAGCGCGAATCGTATTAAGAATATTAATTTAAATTTGATTTTGTATGTCATTCGAAAGCTTTTTGAAACAATAGATAGATTCGAGGGCTGACCGTGAGCCAGGACGGAGGTCCTTTGAGTAAAAGGATATTTAAATTATCCGCGCGACTGGGCTGAGTTCCCCTAAACCATAGCAAGAAAGTAAGAGGAATCATTGAAGCTACTAAAAATCAGTCAGCCGACAGAGCCTTCCATCAATTTTTACGTTTTAAAATATATAATAATTATTTAAAACGTATCCCAAATATTTTATTTCTTATTACACCCCCGGCGTCTCGTTGACGACGTCACAGTACTAATTAAATTAGGGGCTTAAATTTTTTTTTGAGGTCGGTGGCAGCAATGCCATCGATTCTAAAACATTTGGTTTACCAATTGTGAATAAAAAAATACATAAAAAAAAAGAATTGATATGTAAGAACTGTGTGCTGGTACCGACCTCAAAAAAATGTTAAGCCCCTAATTTAATTCGTACCCACCTTTGATTTCGTTATTGCTGGTTAATGTTGTGTATTTAAGTATAATAATATTATTTCATACTTTTGAGTGAATTTCATTTTGAAGTCGGTTTTAAGTTTTTTTAAACTTTTATTTTTATAGCAAAAGAAAGTCGACCGCCAATCGGCCACACCGGCCCATTTTACCCGATTTGCCCATATGGCCAATCCGGGCTTGAATATAAATTAGAATCGGATTGAATCATAAAGAAAATTTCCAATTAACACAGTCACAGTCCATCATACAAAAACAAAATCTAGTCCCTCAAATCCATTCCAATATTCATTGTAACTTATTTATTTATAATGGATTATTAGGATTATTCTTTTATTTAGTCATGTTGAGATGATGCCAAGGGCTTACCAATAGATAATTTAAAAAAAATGTTCGTATATTTTAGTGTGTATTTTTCAAATGTATCCAAATGGATACGGAGACTTGAAACTATAACCTGTGAAATTATAACCTGTTCTAAGGAGTCTGGCAAATCAATCAATCTTTTTGAGGACCAACTAATAATACATAATCAGATGTTCATACTAATAATACATAAATACAAATTTAAATATATTTTACAGATTCTCTAGAATTCAGTGCCAATGCAACCTTTTGGATACATGGACTCCACGGTAACCATGTTTTCGTATCCATTTTGATACCGTGGACTGTTAACGTCTTAAATTTGTATGTGGGCCTATCTTTAATGACTTTTACAGAACAACCAAGAATGCCATTTAATAGTCAAAATCGTTACAGCAAGTACTACTTGTAATTTTTCATCGAAACCGTTACAGTAATTTTTGAGATATTTATTTTTCAACCGACTTCCAAAAAGAGGAGGTTCTCAATTCGACTATATGTTTTTTTTATGTGTGTTACCTCAGAACTTTTGACTGACAAGGAAGGGTACCCAACTGTCCAACTCCGATTTGATTTATTTTGATATATGTTATAGAGTAGTCTAAAATAACGGACACGTATTTTTTTTAGCTGCCTAAACTCAACCTGTTAGGAGAAAATGGCCTTCAAAGTACTGAAAATTGACCAAACCTTCTAATTTCTGAGCAGAGATTTGTTTATAATTAATTACTGGTTTCGTTATAATATGTCGGAGAACATGAATAAAGAATGGGGACGTGTTTTTTCATTTCACCACAAACTCATTTTTTATAAAAATATAAAAAATATCAAATCGGAGTCGGACAGTTGGATACCCTTCCTTGTGAGTGAACCGATTTTTATGATTCTTTTTTTTATTTAAAACCTAGTGTTACCTGTGTGGTCCCATATACATTTTATCAAAGTCGGTGTAGTACTTTATTAGAAAATTAACAAAAACCAAAAATAATTATACAAAAATGTACTAAGTTGTTGCGATGGAAGTCGGTTTTTAACGTGTTTAGCGTTTTTTTTGTTGTATGGCAGCTACCCTCAAATAACAACCCAGCTAGAGCCCTTGGACAAATCCACTCTATCTTAATTTGATGTTAAACGGACCATTAGTTCATCAGGACGTGACGGACGGACTGATCAACGGACGGACGTTTTGTCAAACAGGTTTTTTGATTACACTATAGTTATCCTTATCTTTGCAAGTGGGGGCCACAGTTGCGGCGACACTCCGACCCTATGGGATCTTTTGACTACACTAGTTCGTGATATGGAACACATTTTGGGTAAATTAGGGAAACTTTTTTTCATCATCATCATCATCATATCAGCCGAAAATCGTCCACTGCTGGACAAAGGCCTCCCCCAAGGATTTCCACGACGACCGGTCCAGCGCTGCCCGCATCCATCGGCTTCCCGCGATCTTCACCAGGTCGTCGGTCCACTGCGTGGGAGGCCTGCCTACGCTACGTTTTTCGGTGCGCGGTCGCCACTCGAGAACTTTACTGTACCATCGGCCATCTGTTCTACGACCTATGTGCCCTGCCTACTGCCACTTCACTTCAGGGAAACTTTCTTTTCACGACATCATAAATATAAACATACATATAATATAAGTAGGTGCTAGCTCGCCAGTCGGCGCGCTGCTGGTTCGCTCGGTCGCTCGAAATATGTAATCATGGAGCACCCTGATTCCCGGCACTCCCTTAATCTGGTAATGTGTGACAGACAACCGCGCATGCCGCCATTTTTAGGGTTCCGTAGTCAAACTAGGAACCCTTATAGTTTCACCATGTTCGTCTGTCTTTGTGTCCGTCAGAACATGTAGCATGTCACAGTCGTTTTGCTCGAATTAATAGTATTATTTTCAGATTCAGATTTAAACATTTATTAGACATAACACTACAACTCAACAGAAAACAATATAATAGGAGTAGACAAAAAAAATATTACACATATTGAAGCTGAAATTATTCAAATGTCACAGATTTGTACAATCATGTCTTTCAGATTTAATATCTTTAGTTATGAAAAAAAAGGGTAACTCCCGTACAAAAAAGAATGTGATTTTTTTTTGTTTACGTAGAGTTCACTGAGAGTTTGCAAGTACCATTTTATTATTAATATAATTGTTTAAATATAATATTAAGTTATTAAGCGGTTATTTTTGTTAGAGATACATGTCCCAACCCC
This sequence comes from Coleophora flavipennella, assembly GCA_947284805.1. NCBI lineage: Eukaryota > Metazoa > Arthropoda > Insecta > Lepidoptera > Coleophoridae > Coleophora > Coleophora flavipennella. The sequence goes on from OX369295.1 coordinate 13,158,767, forward strand.
CCACCCCCTTACCAGCTATACCTCAATTTCAAAATAATGGAATAAGCATTGGAAGTAGTAGGGCTTAATAAATTTAACGGCAAGTAGGATTTCTTACTTTAGGCACAGATGAGATTTACTAGATTTAGGAGTACCTAATAGTAGACCAACTGAAAATGTGCAGTTATATTTGTAAAAAATCATAGATTTTCCATACAAAATGTTTTGTACCAACTGCAAAAATAACTTTGTTTTTAAAAGGATACATTTATTTATTGAAAAGACTAGGGAACCCTTCTTTGCGTGTGTTTCGACACGCACTTGGCCAATATTTTTGTTAGTTAATCTAGCGAGTGTACGTTGCGTGCAAATGAGTATACTCAGTACTGATTATTTTTTGGGTTATCAGAAAAACAGGATGTGTTTAACTACTGAGAAATACATTATTATATTATTAAAACGCAAAAAATGAATAAAAAAATAAAAAATATTTTTTTAATTTTTGTCTTAAATGACTAAAAAGACGCAATATAGCTTAATAAGATACAAACATTATAACACTAATGTTAGTAGAACACATAATGAATACAGTAACAGAGAAAAAAAAGTTAAAAAAACCCTTCCACACCCCATGCGCTCACCAGTTACAGGAAGCATAGGGCTCCTGTCTGACTAGTACACGCATGAAGTGCGAAAAGAGTTGGGAATTATACCTGTCAGCTATCCCCTTCAGGATGCTGTTGGGGCTGGCACGCAGCCTGCTCAGCAAAGAGGCTGTACGCTTACGCAGAATGGCATGAAATCCATTAACATTCGCTTGCGTAAACATGCCAGAAGCACTGCAATATCGTGGCAGCCCCAACAGCATCCTGAAACCGTTATTATATTGGACACGTAGGACATTGAGCGACTTTAGCGTACAATTGGTCCACAGGCTGCAAGTATAGAAGCACTGGCAGTACGCTCGAAACAGCGTTATTTTTACGTCCGTACTACACCGAGCGAACCTGCGCACCAACATATTGCATCTAATCGCCAATGCCCTACGTTTCTTCTCTATATCTACATTGTTTTTAAGGCAGTCCGTCACGTGGTGTCCCAGATATTTAAATTCTGTTACCCTATTTAAAGCCACCCCATTCAAGCAAATAGGATGCACAGTAGTTGGACACTTGACGCCGGCCTTAAAGACCATGTATTCCGTTTTTTTTACATTATTATATAAGGCCGTGTTCAGAGGCATAGATCTCACAAGTTTGGAGAAGCTCTCTGAGAGCCCTCACCGCCGGCGCCAGCAGCACCATGTCATCTGCATAGCTGAAGTTATTTGTACAAATATCATCAATATAGCATCCGACATGCCTACTGCTGAGACCAACGATGAGGTCGTTTATGTACACGCTGAAGAACAAGGGTGAGCTTAAACCTCCCTGCCTCAGCCCGCACTCCAACCTGTACTCATCAGAGAACGTATCTCCCCGTCGTACCTGGTTCACCTGGCTGTTGTACCAATACTGAAAAACTTGTATCAAATCGGTGGGCACCCGTGCAGTCCTCAACTTGATCCACAGCTTATCATAGGACACAAGATCGAAGGCCTTTGATAAGTCAAGGAAGGCTGCGTACACTGGCGTCAGCCTCCTGGTGTAGTACTGGACCGTGTGCTTGAGGCTCAGAATCGCTGACTCAGTTGAAAGCCCGGGCCGAAATCTGAACTGGAGATTATGGAGATCTAAGTATTTATAAATCTGATACTCAAGCAGACCATCCAGCACCTTAGCCAAGACCGTCGCCAGCGAGATAGGGCGGAAATTACCCTTATCCGTAATATCCCCAGTTTTGTTTTTACTATTGGCACAAAAACAGTCCTCATGAGATCGGGCGGCAAATAAGAATGACTCAGGCACAATGAGTAGAACATCGCTAACACTCTAGGTAGGTGGACCCCAGCATGTTTGAGATGCTCGATGCTGAGACCGTCGTGACCAGGTGATTTCCCTTTAGACATCTTCATAATGGTTTCCTTAACCTGTTTTACCGTAAAACGGATAGGCTGTCTTACAGGACGCGTCTCAGAATCGAGCACCCCAAGTGAGGGACCCAAAGGTGATTTAACCCTAAAAAGATCTTTGCAAAGATTGGCGATGTAAGTTGACTGTGTAACTCCCGCCACGCTCACAGGTTGGCCAGGCTTGATATTCAGATTATTCGTAGGTTTCCAAAAATTTTTGAAATTATTACTATGATGTTTAGCAAGTTTATCTAATTTTATCTGTTCTTGGTTATTCATACACCATTTAATTTTGCTTTTAAATTTTTTACGAGAATTGTGCATATCTTCAAAAATTTTACCACTTCTTGGTTTGTTGTGCAGTAGCCAAACTTCATATTTCAGTCTGGCCACACTGTGAGCGCAGCGGATATGCTTATTCCAACTGGTTATAATTCTACCTTTATTAGACCCTTATACGACCACACGAGCCAATGGCAGCCTCTGTCAGAATGGAAATGATCTTATGATACATATCATTAATAATTTTAACATGGTTGCCGTCTGTACAACTGTGTTCATCGCACGAATGAATGAATGAATGTTTATTTGCAGTAAATATGGTACGAATAAGGTGATACATTGTAAAAGGAATCTCATATTTAGCCCTTATACAGTTAGCATGCAAATATTGAACAAGGTTAATAAACCTTGTATCAAATCGGTGGGCACCCGTGCAGTCCTCAACTTGATCCACAGCTTATCATAGGACACAAGATCGAAGGCCTTTGATAAGTCAAGGAAGGCTGCGTACACTGGCGTCAGCCTCCTGGTGTAGTACTGGACCGTGTGCTTGAGGCTCAGAATATACACTAATGTCATAAATTAAATGTCAGGAACAAACTCATGAAAATAAAATAAAATTTATATACTTATTGCATTGTTTAAAAAAACTCATCCTAATCTATCATAATTATATAATTTTAAAAAAATCCATGTCATAACATAAATCAGATTTACTTAATGAAAATTAAAAAAATCACCTAAACTGTAAAAATTTCTCTCTGTATACCATTTAAATAGCTCGTTATACATTTTTCTGCCCTTTAGATCCTTTATATTCTTTGGCAGTTTGTTGTATATTGTGATACACATATAGTAACTACTATTAAGATAGAGTGATGTCCTCGGATGATATTTAGCAGCTAGTCTATCCGGGTCTCTCTTGTTTCTAGGATTTATCTCTGAGGCAGTATTAAAGAGATTACGATTATTTCTTACCAGTTTGCACATTGTGATACCTCATATGGGAAGTCAATTTCCCGAAGACCATTATGACAGAGTCTGCCATACAAATCAATTTTTTCATCACTTCTGATGCCCCAAACTACTTTATTTAAAACATGGCTCTTGTTTACATATTTAAGTAGTTCTTACTCAATTAAGGTTACATTCTACAACCAGCGGTAGGTGATCGGACCAGTAAACATAGTAGGCTATACGTACATCAGTAATCGTCTGCAGGGCTGATTGAGTTACCACACAGTGGTCCAACCACCGTCTTGAGCCGTGAACATCACTCACATAAGTGCAATTGTCAGAATCAATGCCCAGTTTATCAAAATCCGCACATATTAGGTTCTGCTCAGAGCAGTATTCAAGCAATTCATTAGAAAATAGCTCATAATGGTGAGCATTGAAATCCCCCAGGACAAAGACAGACTCAACATCGCTGCCCTCCACTATGGCGCTCACCTCGCTCAAGCTTTCGGTAAATTCAGGCAAATTATCTAAGGAGTCAGTAGGCATATACACGCAAAAACAAAGTATGGAACGATTATCTTCTAATGTGGCTTTTATAGCAGTGAGTCGCGTGCTGGTGCACTGGATAGGAGTGACCGATTGAAAAGCACTCTTACGCCACAGAATCGCCACGCCTCCGTAAGGTCGTCCCTTTAATAATTCCCCAGATAGATCGACGGCCGATTTGCCTGTGTGCTCAAAATCTTTGTGTATGGTACTGAGCAAGGGAATGTCATAGGGAAGCAGCCATGTTTCTTGTAAGGCAACCAAATCCGATGTGGAACAAATACGCCGTACATCACCCACAGACCTTTTTAAAGACCTGCAGTTAAAGCTAACAAATTTATGCTAACAAAGTTATGTGTATTTTGCTTTTAGGAAAAAGTTGGGTAGTGTTCTAAATCTCATGGTTTTTATAAAAAACGATTACCACCGCGAATTTTTTACATCATAGATATATATATATATATATATATATATATATATATATATATATATATATATATATATATATATATATATATATATATATTTGATACTTAATATCAAAACAATAATAATAAAAACAACGAGTTATCGAATTAAGTCCCGGTCTAACTAATTTGATGCGTCTAAGTAGGTACTTACCCACTGCAGAAATTTCGACAGCTGTCATTTGAAATCTACCAAATACCCAGGGAATGTACCCAAACTAAATGAATAGGTGTCATTACTTTACTCGAACGGAACCCTCGGGGCACGTGTACTCGTTGGCCAAGCACATTTTTGGTTTTGCTCGTCTTGATTTTGGACTCATTGGCGACGATGAGCTCGTCAAAAACCAGCTCCAAAGCCTTAAGCATCGCCGCAGAGTTGCCTGTCTTTCAGTAATTCATTACGGAGGGTGTGCACAAGAACTGCACGACCTCATTCCCCCAGCTTCTTTCCACCTTGTCAACGAGACGCAGGGAGAGGTTCCAACCCTTTGTTGTTGATATTAAGCCTATACGCACGAAGCGTTACGCTTCCTCATTTATTATGCGGATAGCGACGGAGTGGAACTCCTTGCCTGCCTCTGTGTTTCCCGACTCTTACGATTTAGGGATCTTCAAGGCGAGAGTGAATAGGCATTATTTGAGTTCGTGTGTACAATCCTCGACTACATCGTCACTTACCATTAGGTGAGATGATGCCAAGAGCTTACCAATTGTGAATAAAAAAAATTGCGTTTTGAATATTTTGCTCCGAAGTGAGTTCATGATAATTGATAATAAATTGTAAGTAGGATTGTAAGCCCTCTCGTATGCTCCCACTAGACCTTTCCCGTGGCTTCGCCCGCGCAGATTCCGTTTTTTGCCGTTCCAATGGGAATTTCCCAAAATCCTTTCTTTGCGGATGCTTACAACATACTTGCCATGCCATCTGTATGCCAAATTTCAGCCTGATTCGCCCATTGTTTTGAGCTGTGCGTTGATAGATCGGTCAGTCACGTTTAAGATTCGTAAGTCAGTCTGGCGTTGTACTCGTGACCGGGTGCTGTCCGTGTGAACTGGCCTACTCTTGTCAAAGACATTAATGACATTCAATGATTTTTATCTTTAACTTTTCGTGTGATATAGTTTTCATGTTCTATTGACATAATCTGGTTTATTTTGAGGATTGAATTTTGACGTTATTAACTAATGATTGTTTATTTCTTGATTTTACACAAATGACATTATGTTATTATTATTTTATGACTATCAGAAAGAGTGTAATTTGCACCTATTTTGAATAAATACGTTGAATCTAAGCTCCTACCAGCACCAAACGCTCCGCCACAGTCAATTAAAAGTGCAAAGTAACTTGACCCCTACTAAAGGCGAGGCACCGGTGGAGAAGCGGAGAAACCCTTTTGCTAGATCAAATTTTTTGGGTAATTACTACTAATAATCGGTCATGCAAAAAATATTGGACATACTTAAGGAATGTGTTAATATGTTACACGATAGTGTGTACTTTACTCGATCTTAAAAAATCTCAAAAACAGGTCTAAAACGTCTAAAAAAAAGTCTAAAAAGAATTGTTTATTAATAAAATTTCTAAATTCACACATAGTTTTTATATGGAGATATTTCTTTTTAAGTACTACGGATAATCTGCTAATTTTTAGTTTTTAAATTGAAGTCTTATGAGAAATAACAACGTAAAACATCTTTACACGTAAAGGAAAAAACAGAGACAACTGTTTTACAAATGCCTCGCCTTAAAGTGTTCCATTCCAGTTCCGATAGTTATTGGTTTAACCGCGGAACTGCACCAGGTTCCGTGGCGGAAGCCGCCGCCGCCGCCGCCGCCGGTCCGCGCCCTCTTCCGCAGCCCCACCCTGACCCATCTGCCCGGCAAACAACTATGATTAATACTTTTCCACGCTATTATTAAAACAGTGACGTGAAAAAGCCTTCATTTTCTGAAGGTGAAAGGTTAGGTCGACACCTAAATATGGTTATGAAACGGTGGTGACTGAAACGGTAGGTTAGGGAGCTGATTTTATGAAATCAGGTGCTGTAGGAATAATCAACAAGGCGGAGCACGCTTCGTAAGCTCTACATCTCTATAGAATTAACTAATATTTTTCATGTTCATTATTTTCTTTGTTTAAAAACTTACGTGCGCGCGCTCAAATCAAATCAAATCAAAATAATTTATATTAAATAGGTGCTTACACACACTTTTAAATAGTGAAAAAATAATAATATACTTATTGTCTATTACATATTGTGAATGATTCAGATTACAGTCTCAGGTAATGGTGTTTGTTATAGAATCAACATATATATATTTTCTCATTTACATTATATATTATTTTGTAATATCCTCTAAAGCCCAAGCACTTTTTGACATGAGTCTTGTAAATTACTTACTTATATATAACTTTAAGTTTCATCACGTCCAGTTATTCCGCTAGAAACTACCCGAGTAGCTACGAGCAGCTACCCTAAATGAGTAGAACGACCTAAATATGGATATTTAAGACAGCACTAGCTGTTTCCCGCGGCTTCACCCGCGTAGACAACGTTTCTATTACATTCCAAAGGGTACGCAGTGCGCGAGCCGCCAGCGGCTCGCGAGCATGGAAAAAGGTAGCCTATGTGTTAATCCAGGTCCTAATCTGTCTACCTACCAAATTTCAGCCTGTCAGTTTTTACTTGAAAGAGTAACAAACATACATCCATACATTCTTACAAACTTTTGCGTTTATAATATTCGTAGGAAGTTTATTTACTTTATGGGCCGCTAGGACGCCAGGAGGCTCGAGTTTTCATACAAATGTAGTTCTGCTTTGATACAAAAACCACACGCCAGATTGCATCCAAACTTTGCAAGTATATTGAGTAGACACATATCGATGTTTGTAATTAGTTTTCGATGTACTAATATAAAACGGAAAAAAATAAGAGCAGTTTCAAACTTTCAGGACAAAACTAATTTCAGCCTTCGTTTAGTATCGTTGAAATTTACTACGATGAAAACTAATTACAAACATCGATATGTGTCTCCTCAATATATTAACAAAGTTTGGATTCAACCCGGCATGTAGTTTTTGTATTAAAGCGGAACTACGGTTGTATGGAAACTCGAGCCTCCTGGAGACTCTTAAGTAGTTTAGTACTATATATAAAGCCAATGTCTAACCCTAATCATAAAAAATCTAATTTAAAACCTAACAGTGTTAACCTAACAATAAAAATATAATTAAAAATCGAAACCCCGAGTCCAACCAGCTGCAAAGAAGCCCATGACACACATCGCGTTGCGGGCGGCGCTGGATGGCAATAGACAACCTTTGCAGCAGGTAGGCCCCGGAGCGGCGTCACATCCCCTCTCTCGAAGGCGACGGCCAATCTCCTTTATGAAGTACTTGTTTTAATGATTTACTATTATGATTTATTCTCCATGTGGTTGATTCTCTACAATTTCCATAGACATGGAATTCTCGCCAAACTTTAAGAGAACATTCTTTCAAAAACCAGACTTGGTCGACGTTTCTATTGATATCTTATTTATTATTCATTATTTTTACATAAAAAGTAAGTACACGTTTACAATTACCAAGTACAAAAGCAAACAAAAGTTTAAAAAATCAACATAAGCGCCACAGACAGCCCATGCCAAGCACGTGGTGAAACACAGTAGTGTCCCAAATAGACCAAAGCCTGTGTCAGGGTGCACTACAGAACACTAACACTAGTAAACAATTCAATTAGCAAGGCAGAGCGCTCACTGCAGCAATCCAGTCAAAGTTATGGTAAAAAATTATAAAGAAAAGAAAGCTAATCTAGAAACTAAACTAAAAATAAAATAAACTTAAGGTATAAGTAACAATAACCTGAATCAAATTATAATAAATGTCATTAACTCATTAAATTGAGTATTTTTCTTGTCTTATGTTATACTTCGTCTCTTTGACTAGTAATAATATCAATTTTATTTAGACAATCATACTCGCCTGCTATCGTTATTTTACGCAGCTCCAAACCCACTTTAAGGGCGCTTAGGCACAGATGAGATACTAGTTACTACGTGCTTAGGCCCTCAATTAATAATTATCATTTGGTAGATGATCCGTTCGAGCGTCGGTGGCGTAATGGCAAGGGCCGCTACCTCCTGTCCGGGAGTTCGTAGTTCGAATCTTGCCACGTTGTTTTCGAATTTCGATGTACGTTCATCCGACGTTCTTACGGTGAAGTAAAAACATCGTGAGGAAACTTGCACACGCCTGCGAAGAAACTCGAAGGTTGTGTGTGAAGTCGACCAACTGGCCCTGCGTGGTCGACTAAGGCCCGATCGCCCTAATTCAGGGTAGGCTCGATGGGGATGTAAATGATCTGATATGATGATTCTCCGGTTCTAGTACGAGATTTTGCGAAGGCAGATATGGAAAAACCAAACTAAACTCTAAACAGAGCAGCGAAAACGTTTAAAACCTCTCTGATTGACCCGTTACATTGGCTCTACTTAAAGACATTTTGATCGTATCGACATTGCAATTTTCCTACAACCAGCCTTCTGCTTATCTGCCTCAATCACCAAGCCCAACTCAATCACTCAATCAGTATCGTTCACCATCGGCAGTGGACGGCCCTAATCGATGGCTGATTATGGCGATAGGGTTTTAACGAGACCGTATATCGATCGGGGGGCTACCAGTGTCCTTGCCCAGGGTCATGGTGACTATGAATCGAGCGAATGAGTTAATAAAGTCACATTATTTATTTCGGACTGAGATTTATACTATGTTATTAACAGTTATTGTGTACGTCATTAGTAAAATACAATGTATCATCATCATATCAGCCGAAAGAAGTCCACTGCTGGACAAAGGTGTCCCCCAAGGATTTCCACAACGATCGGTCTTGCGCTACCCGGCTTAACCGGCTTCCCACGACCTTCACCATGTCGTCGATCCACCCAGTGGTAGGCCTGCCTACGCTACATATTCCGGTGCGCGATCGCGACTTGAGAACTTATAATAAAATACAAAATATACTTAATTTTAAAATGCCTGGCACAGTCGTTTGTGTTGGGAGTGGTGAGCTATGCTATTAAGGCTACGAGAGTGGTCTGTTTTTTTATTCACAATTGGTAAGCCCTCGGTATCATCTTACCTGATGGTAAGTGACGATGATGCCGAAGATGGAGCCAGGCTTACCAAAATTCCCCAACGTGGGGATCTGGTTATCTTATCCTCAAGCCGGAACACATCAATGCTGTTAACACTGATGTTTGGCGGCAAGACTTAGATAAGATGGTGGTAGTTAGCCAGGCGGGCTATGAAAATGCCCTAACACCAACCAAACCGAGTTTTGCATAGTTGACCCCGCCAGGAATCGAACCCGTAACCAATACAATACAATACAATACAATTATTTATTGATAAATTTTTTGTTATAAGTCAAAGTCTATATTACAAAAAATAAGCTAATTTAATAAAATTAAAATATATTTAATAAAAATATTAATTAGATTAAAATGTCAACATTAATTAAATTTTTTATAGTAAATTATAAAACACATGTTATTTCCATAAATTCATTATAACTATAAAATTGACGGAGTAATAGCCAATTTTTAAATTTTCTTTTTAAGGTTTGGCGGGAGGCTGCATTTACTATCTCTAATGGTATACGATTGTATACATTAGGTCCCTGGATATAGACCGATCGATCCGATTTGGCCAGCTTGTGTGGCGGTACGACTAGTCGGTCTTTGTGGGCGTTGTTGCGCAAGTTGTACGTCTCATTTATACCCCTACGCTGAAACGACTCGAGGTTAGTGTGCACGAACACTCCCACCTGGTAGATGTACTCGCAGGGTAAAGGGAGAATCTCGAGCGCCTTGAAGTGTGGTCCGCATGGTTCGACGAGCGGCGCACCCACCATTGCGCGTACGGCTCGCTTCTGCATCACGAAAACTCGATCAGCGTCCGCGGCTCGAGCCCATAGCTCAGCGCCATACGTTAGGTTAGAGTGCACCGTGGCGAAATAGCATGCCCGCACCACTTCTTTCGATGCAGTGCTCGCAAGGCGTCGGAGGGCGAAACATGCGCGACTCAGCTTCGTGCAGAGCTCCTCAATGTGTGATTCCCACGTGAGAGCGCCGTCCACATGAAAACCCAACAGTTTCGTCGATCGTACCTGGTGCAGTTGCCTATCGCCTAACAGTACCTTATACGAATGGGGAAACTTCCCGTTCAGGCAGAAGGTCATAAAGCAGGTTTTATCTTTGTTTAGCAGTAGGCCGTTCGATGTGAACCAGCTCTCGAGATGCGAGACTGTGTTGTTCAGTGCCTGCTCTAGCCGTTGTTGTGTATTGGCGGTGACTACAGCGGCCACGTCATCGGCGTACATGTATATCTCGGCATCCTGGATCGCACCTGGCAGATCGTTCATCAGCAAATTAAATAGAGTATTCGATAAACACGAGCCCTGCGGGACTCCCATATTGTTTTTCAATTTCAGATGATACGACGCGACCTCTGTCGCCCACGACCGTTTGACTTCTATCAGTCATAAAAGAAAACAGAAGCTATTGAGCTGGTCCTCGTATGCCGTAATAGTCGAGCTTTCCAGATACGAGAGCTTGGTCTGCGGTGTCAAACGCGCGGGAGAGGTCGCAGAGCAGCACGGCGACATGCTGGTTGGCTTCGCGCGCGCTCAACACGAGTCGCACGACTTCGCGTACCATGTCAGTGGTAGCTCGGCCGCTCCTGTAGGTGTAATGTCGGTCGGACAGTGCGTTCTGGGTCGCGATGAACGATTCCAGTCGTTTATTGAGCTCCACCTCGAACAGTTTGCTGACTACGGGCACTAGGGATATTGGGCGATAGGATTTAACCTCCTGGTGTGAAGCGAATGGACTAACCATTACGCCATGGAGGCGGTTAAAACTATCTATGCTTCATTTGTTACTTTTGTGCGACGAAGGAGTGAAGAAAGTATTGTGATGTCAAAATAAACTGTACGGCAGCCCGCACTAAACTTTCTCGACATTTTTTTTTAACTTTGATGCATTCACGTTGCGTGACCAAATATGTATACTTATTCGCATCAAAATATTATACTTACTAGGTTTTGCCCTCAGCTTAGCCCGCGTTGACATCTTTTTACAAGCTTTTATTTAACTTGCAATGTACGAGTATGTATGTTTGTTTGAAATCTTGCAACTTAATTTTGAAGCAGATATCTTCAAACGATTGAGCTGAACTTTTGTATACACGTTCAGTTTGGATGACAATGCATAGAACTGTGTAACGTCATTCTAAATCCAACATGGCGGCACACCCAAGATGGCGGACTTCTTAATTTTAATGTACTCCTACAATATGGGTATCAAATAAAAGGGTTTGCTGACAAGAGTACGAAATAATTAAAAATTTTCAAATATAAGCTTTTAGTAAATTTAATTTAATTTTCAAATATAATTTTCAAATAAAAGTTTTAAAGTTTTTCGAAAATTATTTATGACTGTCTTTGATGGTGAGGAAGCGGCTCGCGATCGTGGACATGAGTTTTCTCCAGATCCCTCGGGAACTATGTCAGGATATGCTAATCAGTAAATTATTTCATTTCCCACCCCCTCAACCATCTCTGTGCAAAAAATCACAACAATCCATTGTTCCGTTGGTGCTGGCAGGAATAGCGGTCCTCACTGTTATGCCATAAAGGACGGTGAGTGGGGACGCTATATCTTAAACCTGGTAGTTTAGCGTATCTGGTAGATATACGAGAGGGAATGTTCCATTGCGATGTTAAAGAAATTAAGCAAAAAGAGTATTTTTTTCAGTTAACTCAGGAAACGCATCGGACTATGCTTTAATTACTTGATAAAAAGTAGCATATGTCCTTTCCAGTGATATAGGCTATCTACATGCCAAATTTCATCAAGATTGGTCAAGGTGTTGAAGCGTGAAAAGGTAACAAAAAACAAACATCTTTTCACATCCTTACTAATATTATAAACTAGGTACATAGAGACGTAGTTTCTATGAGTGTCTTCGAGGGTGCGCTGTGCGCGAGCCGCAAGCTACTTGCGAGCGTGAAAATAAGGTAGTGTTAATGTAGGTCCTAAGCTATCTACGTACCAAATTTATAAAGTATATAAATGTTAGTACTAACGCCCATAGTGAGCAACCATGTCTCAGTTCTGTATGTAACCACTGGCAACACACACTGCTCGAAGACCTTGGTCTTAAGACACTGCGGTATGTGGGACGTGAAGATATTGTGAAGCTTCCCGAACGCTGCCCAGTCGAGTTGGATTCAACGATTGATCTCTTTCTTGTTGTTGGACCTACCTAACTGGACTGTTTGTTCCAGGTACATATATTTGGCTACTACTTTGAGAGTAGAGCCTCCAACCTTGAGAGTAGTAGGTGCGACACGGACGTTTGACATATTTTTCGTCTTGTCCATGTTTATTCTAAGACCTATATGTTGAGAGGCTCTACTGAGGCCATCGATCGCCTAAGTCGTCCATGCACACACTGCACTATGGGGTCGAAACAGTAAAAAATCAAAGTTGAAATTTTGATACGGGTTCGATTGTCTTATGCTAATAGTCTATAAAAAAAAACAAAAAAATATATATGAGTCTGTGCATCCATCCGGTTCTTTAGTTCCCAAACTAATGAAATTTTCCCTGAACGGGGGTCGAACCCACGACTTGCAACGTTATAATTACCTTCGCAAGTAACTAAGGTTTTAAATAAAGTGGTCTGTTAACGTTTTATTGTAACAAGTCACGTTCACAAAGTTGATAGGCGTGGAGTTTAATAAAATATTAACAGTAGCTCTTCCTCATGCAGGCACGAACCACCACGAACACGGAACGCAGGACATTTGTTTAGCACGGAACTAAAATAGAGGCGATTTTAGAACATTGGAGATCGGATCATCGGACATGTTGTTACAAGTACCCACACTGACTCATTATATTAAACAGTGTAAACTAATGTGTGTTAAAATTTACAATGCGCTACCTACTGACATAAAATCACAGACTTAAATGTACTTTATTCCGTAAATTAACTCGTAAATAGACATTTTGTCAATTAACATTGACTATGACAAATGCGGTTGTATCAATGAGTTTATTTTGGTAGTCTTTGTATTAGCTGTGAATTTTAAAAGTAATAATTATAACAACAGTGATATTTTTGGCCAAATCTGGTGACATGTGAGGACTTCTTAAATAATGTTAACAGCTTTATAACCATGTTATAAGCAAACAAATTTTCATTTTTATTTTTATTTGTTTTATAATTATGCTAGTCGCACTATCATCGTCTATCATATAAGCGTCGGTGGCTCAACCGGTAACGACTCGGGCCATCTAACCAGAGGTACCGGGTTCAAATCTGGATGGTCAATGTACCAATGAGTTTTTCAAAAACTTACGTACATATCATTACCGATTGCTTTAACGGTGAAGGAAAACATCGTGAGGAAACCTGCACACGCCTGCGAAGAAACTCGAAGGTTGTGTGTGAAGTCGACCAACCCGCACTGGGCCCGCGTGGTCGACTAAGGCCTAATCGCCCTGATTCAAGGTAGGCTCGAGCCCCTCGGTGGGGACGTATATGAGCTGTAATGATGACTATCATCGACCTTCATATTATGTAAGTGATCGTGGAATAATCGGAGACAGCGTGATGATAAAGTGTCTTAGTCTACATTGTTGGGAAATCCTGATGAAAAAAAATTTAAAGAAATACGATATCTGTGTTGAAACAGGCCTCTACTTATACCGCAAATAAGACTACGTTACTCCGCCGTTACGCGTAGTCGCATAGTATCGGGGTATCACTACGCGCCTAACCACCGTTACAATGAAGACGCGTAGTCGCGTAGTATCAGAGAATCTACTACGCGCCTAGTCACCGTTACAATGAAGACGCGTAGTCGCGTAGTATCGGGGAAACTACTACGCGCCTAGTCACCGTTACAATGAAGACGCGTAGTCGCTCAGTATCGGGGAATCTACTACGCGACTAGCCACCGTTACATTGAAGACGTGTAGTCGCGTAGTATCGGGGAATCTACTAACTACGCGCCTAGCCACTACCGTAACAATGAAGACGCGTAGTCGCGTAGTATCGGGGAATCTACTATGCGCCTAGTCGCCGTGAAAAACGATGATATTATTTTAAATATACTCGTGTTTTAACACATATTATTCCTATTTCTGTGTTTAAGACGTTCATTTTCCCCCTATATAATAAGAAAAGTCTCTAATATGGAAGACAGAGGCGCACCCATTTTTACTGTAAAACCAGATTAGTTTGTGCCGTTCAACTAAAAGACTGAAAGCCCCATCCTCTTGTAATGTTTTAATTTTACAAGTAATGTTTGATGTTCAACACAAACAAGCTCCATCCTCGTTCCCCTCGACGCTGAAATAGCAAACTGGCAACACCGGCTCATCCCCTCCCTCTATTTCATCTCTTTCGATCACGCTGGGTAAGTAAACTCCTTGGTCATCAATGTTCTCAGTGACGTTGATATGAAATGCCTTAGATAAATCACAAAAAACTCCAATTGCATTCTGCGATTTCTCTAAGACATCATAGATGTTGCAAATAAGTGTTATTTCTGCATCTGTTGTTGATCGACTTTTAGTGAAACCAAATTATTGGTTATTCAGAAGTGTTTTCTGTAAAATGTCGTAGTATTTGATTAAGCATAATCTTTTCAAACACCTTACTAAGAACCGGCAGCACAGAATCTGGTCTGTAGTTTCCCGGATCACTTTTTGAACCAGATTTATATCATGATATCACTTTACTAAACTTCATGAGGTCTGGAAAGACGCCACTGTCCATGCTAATATTAAAAAGGTAAGCTAAATATGTGCATAAAGTAATAACTACATTACTGATCAATCTTACCGATAGAGGACTTCGGTTCGTTAATAAAAAATCTTTATAGATTTTATCACCTACATCTTACTAATATTATAAATAGGAAAGATTTGATTGTTAGTTTGTTTGTTTTGAATAGCTCCGAAACTACTGGACCGATTTGAAAAATTATTTTACCTTTGGGAAGCTACACTATCCGCGGTTGCTATAGGCTATACGAGGGCTGTTTGATAAGTACCCGTTTAAGGCAAAAAACAATTTTTTTGTATATATTTTTTTTATTTTTCTACGTAGTCACCTTTTAACTCTATACACCTGTTCCACCTATACTCAAGCTTCAATAAACCATTCAAGAAGTATGATTTTGGAAAGTAGGCCTCTGTGGTGGCAATGACTTCGTCATTTTATCCAAATCGTTTACCACCGAGCTATTTTTTTTAGGTTGGGAAACAAAAAGATATCGCATGGGGCCAAATCTGAAGAATACGGGGGGGTGAGGCAATAGTTCGTAGCGTAACATGGCGTAACTGTGCTAATTTAGCCGTCACAACTCTGGACGAATGAGCCGGGGCGTTGTTGTGATGAAACAGTACTTTTTTCTTTTTTAAATGGGGTCGTATGTCCTTCAAGACGTCAAATTCATCCAATAAATTGGCATAGTACTGCCCTGTTATCGTTTTCCCCTTTTCTAAGTAGTCAATATGTATAATACCCTGTGAATCCCAAAAACAGTCGCCATGACCTTTCCAGCCGATGGGACGGTTTTTGCTTTCTTTGGAGCAGGTTCTCCCGGTAAAATCCACTGCTTCGACTGCTCTTGCATTTCCGGGGTGTAGTGGTGAACCCACGTTTCGTCCACGGTCACGAAACGACGCAGAAACTCCTTCCGTTTACGTTTTAACACAGCCAAACACTGCTCCGGAGTAGTCAGTCGGCTAAAACGATATTTTCAATTTTCTTAACCATATCGTCTGTAGTCACCTCAATTGGCCGGCCTGGGCGATCCTCATCAAAGACGGTTGTTTTCCCCCGCTTAAACTCGTTATACCAATATCTGACGGTTGTTATAGAAGGAGCACATTCATGGTAAACCGCTTGCATTCTTACTTTTATTTCGTCACATGTTTTTCCTTCCAAAAACAAGAATCTAAATACAGACCGATACTGTTCTTTCTCCATTTTAACAATTTTAAGTTCACGCTTTCACTAAAATCGCAGTCAAATGAGAAAAAAAACAAAAGAATGCCATTTTCTTTTTTTTCCCGCCTCTGAAAAATGGCTTAAAAAGGTGGTATACTTATTTTCGAACAGTGATATTAATATATTTAGTAAACGGGTACTTATCAAACAGCCTAGGTATTATATTTTCAAAAATTTAGGAACCCTTACTAAAACTCAAATAATGTAACCCAAGGTATAAAAAATTACCTAAAATTTCTCCAATATCTACAAAAAGTAGTGGTAGTGGTAGTGGTAGTGGTAGTGTAGCGGTAGTGTAGCGGTAGTGTAGCGGTAGTGTAGCGGTAGCGGTAGTGTAGTGTGAAGCGGTACGAAGTTCGCCGGGACAGCTGGTTAGCAGTATGTACGGTACATATTGACACAAAATGAGGTGGACGCACCATTTGATCTGTATCTCATTTCGTTGTTTGCTGCGGATCTACTCAACCGGTAAGTGCGAGTCTCGCCGCTGCACAGTCAGCCCGCGCGGTGGATACAAATGGACCCACCATTAGAAATATTGTTCGCTGTGACGCGTTTGACCACTCTGTGCGTTCAAAAGGACTGGTTCGCCCGCTAGTATTCCCTTCTAATATCACACTAACATTGTAAACGTGAAAGTGGACGATGCGTTTGTTTGTTTCACTTTCACGCCTATACGGCCAAATGCATTTTTTTTTATTAAAAATTTGACTGCGCTCATTAGATGGTTGGTAGGTAGATAAATTGATAACCACATATGCTAATAATTGTTGCTCAAACACGCTAATTATAGCAAATATTAATTCGCTGTATATTCTTAAAAAGAAGACAGGGAATACGTGATTTCAAGATCGTCAAAAAAATTAACGAGCCGGAAAGTGGCTATGTAATTTTATTACGGAGAGGAGAGTACTATTTTTTTATTACAACAATCTTTTAACACACTGAGAGGCACAGAACACAAATCTCATACAGCCAAGTGATAACACCTTAGTCGGATAAATAAAAATCCTTGGTCTGAGGCTCGCTGGCTGCTTTTTTCAAATTTTGAACGGACCGGCGGCAGCGCTGCGACGGCGGCGCTGTGATTAAAAAAAGCCTAACCACTCCGGGAGTGCCGACAGAAGTGAAAACTTCTTACAGTTTTATTAATTTTGACCCTGCGAGTGTTCCTGGTAAGGTGTTGGTATCGGTGTCGGTAACGTAACGGTGTCTCGAGTTCAATGGTTTATTCCCATCTGAATAACGGTTTATAAGTTTTGACCCTGCGAGTGGTCCTGGTAAAGTGTCGGTAACATAACGGTGTCCCGAGTTCAATGATATTTTCCCATTTCAAAAAATGCCCAACGAGCTTAAATAAGTTTTCAATTCAAAAACTTTTAAAACAATAAACCGACTAAAAAAAGGAACTGAAAATCAAAACATAAAAGAAATCTTTTTAGTCTAACTGAGCTCCTACACTAATGTAAAAACATAAATAATTTAGACACCGCACCAAATATTTTTTTAATATTTTTTGTTTGCTAAAATATACTAATCTATCATCATCATCATTAGCATCATATCAGCCTTAAAACTTCCACTGCTGGACAAAGGCCTCCCCCAAGGATTTCCACGACGACCGGTCCTGCGCTGCCCGCATCCATCGGCTTCCCTCGATACAAATACACTAATTAATAGTTACTTATTTTTTATGGCCTACTTTTAACAGCCTTCCTTCCGTCTCCATCATCAGATCCTGGATGATAGTCATAATCAGAACCCATAAATCATAATTTAGGTATAATGTTCTCATTAAGATTAATGAATAACTTCAAACCCAAGCCTAATAGTGTCATTAGAACTAAATATGTGCCAAGTTTTAACAGAATCTTTTCACAGATGAAAATTCAAAGGGTGATAGATCAATCATTCCCTATTTTTCTACCCTCAGGGGTAAAATTTTAGTTTTTCAAATTTAAATGGGACCAACCGCCGTGGTGTAATAGTTGGTTCATTCGCTTCACACAAGGAGGCCGCGGGTTCGATTCCCGGCGGGTTTAAATTTGTTAGACTCGGTTTGGTTGGTGGTCGGGCATTTTCATTATCTAAGTTTTGCCGCCAAACGTTGTTACATTGTTAACAGCATTGATGTGTTTCGGCTTGAAGATAAGATAGCCAGATTGCGTTGGAGAATCTTGGTGAACCAGCTTCCATCACTGGCATCATCGTCACTTACCATCAGGTGAGATGACGCCAAGGGCTTATCAATCGTGAATTTAAAAAAACTTTAGTATAAAAATTTATATTTACCCAATAAAAAGAATTACCTAAATCGGACTACCCCTGTAAAAAGATAAATGCGTGATCAAACATTAGAAAAAAAATTCACTTTAATAACCTAACCACTCCGGTAGTGCGAATAGATATGAATACTTTTTACAGTTTTATAAGTTTTGACTCTTCGAGTGTTCCTGGCGAACGACTAGGTTGACAAAGTTTTGAACTTGCAAATATTCCTGGTAAAATGTTGCTGTCGGTGTCGGTATAACGGTGTCGAGAGTTCAAGTTTTCACTTCAAAAATATACGGGTTGCCTTGAGAACTTCCTCCGTTTTTTGCTTTCCTCCTTGCTTTGTTTGAGTAAAGCACTATTACAGGTCTCGGCCGGAACGGCAATTGCTGGATTGGTATTATTAAAGGCCTCGCACATAGCTCGTAGAACAGATGACCGTTGGGGCAATAAAGTTCTTGAGTGGCGACCGCGCGGAAAACGTAGCGTAGGCAGTCCTCCCACGCGGTGGACCGACGACCTGGTGAAGATCGCGGGAAGCCGATGGACGCGGGCATCGCAAGACCGATCGTTGTGGAAGTCCTTTGGAGAGGCCTTTGTCCAGCAGTGGACGTTTTTCGGCTGATATGATGATGATTATTATTACTATTAAAGGCCTCACGCGGTTTGGCCTTTAAACTCTACTCTATCCAGCAATCGTTTACTTTCCTGGCTTCTGCAATAACGTACTATTATTCCACACTCGCGAGTCGTGAACTTTTCTAAACTGTGAGTTTTTGCGAAACTTTTCTCACGGAATCCGTAGTTAATTTGCAAACAGAAAAGTCTGGGGACAAAGTTGGTTTTAACCGTTTCACTGAGATTTCTACAGGGTGACAAAAATTAGTTTGATCTTTTCCCAATCCTATGACAATATACATTTTTTTTGGAAATCATACAAATCGATCAGCCAACTAAGTTTATATGGGAAATGGGAAGTCCAAATATTTCTTTGTGAATTGGTTAACAGTTTCTTAAGATTAATAGATCAGTTTGTTTTCATGGGGTTTTTTGGAAGTAATTTAACATAGATGGCCTTTGTGGTAGTAAAGTTCTCGAGGCCAGGCACCCACTCGGTGGAGCAAGGACTTGATGAGGGTCGTGGGAAGTATCACAGGACCAGGCGTTGTGGAAATCCTTGGGGGAGGCCTTTGTCCAGCAGTGGACGTCTTGCGGCTGATATGATGATAACGAGATTATGAATTGATCAGTTTAATGAGAGGAAACCACAGGTAAATAAAATACTGGCAAACTTTTTGATCCGCCCCGCATGCTCAGTATACTTACAAAAGTGACGGGTTTCTTTCAGATTGTTTTAGGTACTCTGTTACTTCGGTTAAAGTTTTAGCAACCCCCCTTCTCTCCCCCCCTCCCCTTCCCCCATTAGCACATCATTTCAGTGGTATTTTATCGAAATAATATTCCTTCGCTAGGTATACTACTAGTCGAAGTTTCCAACCGACTTAGACACACTTAGATAAAGGAGGAGAATGTCAACTCGACTGTTTGTTTGTTTTTGTATGTATGTTACGCGGTTCGTTCGTGAACAGATTTTAATGTTTTTTTTTTATTGATATTGTATATCTCTAGATAAATTAATTAGATATATAAAATTAAATAAAAAATAAAAATATAAATGTTCTTAAGTCAAGTACTTTTTTAAAACGTTAACAAAAAATGAAAAAAAAAGTTGTATTGAAGATTTTTTTTTATTTCATCTCACCTGATGGTAAGTGACGATGATGCCGAAGATGTAAGCGGGCTTACCAAGATCCCCCAACGCAATGGGGAATTGGCTATCTTCAAGCCGGAATACATCAATTCTGTTAACACTGATGTTTGGCGGGAAGACTTAGATAAGATGGTGGTAGCTAGCCAGGCAGGCTATGAAAATGCTCTAGCACCAACCAAACTTAGGAATCTAACCTGCGACCTCCCTGTATCAAAATACGCTGCCGCTCTCTAGATTCCGACTTCACCCCCTCGTCACCCAGAATGATACAGACTGGTTACAGTTTGGTTCGAGAACGTATGGGATTTCACCGCGATTTTGTTTGCTCCGTCATTTGTTTTTAAAAATATAATTTCACGACCGTTGTATGCAGTGGCCGGGGTGGACTAACAAGTACGCCACGAAGGCGGTTTTAATGTGTTCAGCGAGCCAATTATAATTTCAATTGTTTTTTTACTTTCTTTCTAGCCTAAAATGAACGTTTGAAGAGTTGTATTAGAATAGAATAGAATAATATTTATTTCAGATCATTACAAATCCATAGAATTGTTAGTGAAATTATCCTTATCCTATGTTAGTAAGTATGTTTCAGAAAATTATTTACGGTTTTGGGCAAGATGGAGAGCCACCCAGTGTTTTAATATGGGGCTATCCATCTTGTCTTTAATAACCGACAGAAAGCTGTTGGCGCTGCCGCGAATGCGACACATCAGGGAGGCAGCTCTTTTTCGCATAAGACAATAAAAGTCATCAACGTGTGCCTTCGCAAACATCCCTGATGCACTACAAAATCTCGGCAGCCCCAGCAGCATCTTAAACCCGTTATTATACTGGACTCGCAGGGCGTTGTAGGCTTTCAGTGTATAGCTAACCCACAGGCTGCACGTGTAGAACGACTGTGAAAAAGCTTTGAACAGGGTAAGTTTTACTTCGCTTGAGCAACGTGCAAACCTGCGGGCGAGCATATTACATCTAACCGCCAACGCCCTGCGCTCCCTTTCTATATCCTTGTCATCTGACAAATCCTCGGTGACATAATGTCCAAGATATTTAAAATTATCCACTCTCTTAAGAGGTTGCCCGCCTAGTGACACCGGCGGTACGAAAGCCGGCAGCTTAAGCCCCGCCCGAAACACCAGGAGTTCACTCTTCTTTACATTATACTGTAGACCATGCGACTGCGCGTAGGCCTCGCATACCTTCAGCAATTTTCTGAGAGCACTCATCGCTGGGCTCAGCAGCACCATGTCATCTGCGTAACTTATGTTATTGATCATTGTACCATCAATAGAGCATCCTACCATGGTGCCGCAGAGCTCAACGATGAGTTGATTCACGTAGATATTAAAGAGTACAGGAGAAGTCAACCCTCCCTGTCTCACCCCACACTCCAGTTTATAAATGCCTGAAAACTTTCCAGTCCATCTTACCGTATTATTTTGATTAGAATACCAGTATTTCAATATTTCGACTAATTCCCAAGGCAATCCTAATGCGTATAGTTTAGGCCAAAGCTTCGCATACGAGACTAGGTCAAAAGCCTTGGAAAGGTCTAGGAACGCCGCATAAACCGGAGTCTTTCTATCAGTATAGTATCTGACGGTTTGTTTGAGCGTAAAAACGGCACTCTCCGTTGAAAGTCCTGTTCTAAAGCCAAACTGAGCATCGTGCAAAATTAGGTTATTTCTTAGTCGACGCTCAAGCAAACCGTCAAATACCTTAGCAATGACTGTAGCTAATGAAATTGGCCTATAGTTTTTTATATCAGACGTATCTCCCGTTTTGTTCTTAACAATTGGTACCACAATAGTCCTCATAAATTGTTCCGGGAGATATGAATGCCTAATACAGAACGTGTACAGCATCGCCAGGACTCGAGGTAGGTGAACACCAGCATAGAGCAGGTGCTCGATGCTGAGACCGTCGTGTCCCGGGGACTTCCCCCGCGTCATTGCTTTAATTACAGAAGTAACTTCCTTAGCAGAGACGCGGATGGGAGGGGCCCCATGACTTTCCTCAGCCTCGATCACCCGCTCGCTTTCAAGTGTAGGTACCACCCTAAAGTGATTCCTAAAAAGCTCAGCTATTTTTTCAGGATCACTAGTGCCCTCTACACTCACCGAGGGACTCGGCCCCGATTGCAATTTGTTTGTCTGTTTCCAGAACTTACTGAATTTTTTCTCCTTATGCAGTGTGGCTATAATATTCATCTTTATTTGATCAGCGTTTTCTTGACAGTACTTAAGTTTCTTTTTAAAGATTTTTCGCGACTCAAACATTTCTTTATACACCTGACCGGATGATGGTTTCCCATACAGTTCCCAAATCTGAAATCTAAGCCGCGCCTCCCGGTGAGCTTCCTTTACATACTTGTTCCAACCTATAACACGTCCCTTCTTCCCGAGAGGTTTCAAGCCATAGCTAGAAATGGAGGCTTCCGACAAGCTGTCCACAATCTGTGCATATAATTTATCTATTACATGGTTATGCTCTGGATTTTTGCACAAACCATCACAGCACTTACCAAGTTCTTCAGGAAAATCTATTTCTCTTAATTTTTGAAAACATAATTTTGTATAACAGTTTAATTGACTTTTGTCTCTTTGTATTAGGTAATATTATAAACTTAGATATGATCCGGTTCAAATGCTGTTAGGATACGACCTTTTGGAATGGAGCGGCATATGTCGTCAACTGACCATTAGCAACAACGCTGTCGGGAAGCGCGTGACACGTGAGTGACGAATACAATGTAAGTACGCCGCTCCATTGCAACAGATCGTATATCCTAACAGCATTTGAACCGGATAGTAATCTGCTAGTAGACCGGACGCCGTGTTGCAGAACCGATAACCGCTGGACAAACCGAGTTCCGAAGATGAGACCGTGTTTATAGGCAAACGTAGTGAGGGACGCCTCCCGGTGGGCGATAGTTTACGTAAGCAAAGTATATATATTAGTACTACCATACAGCACGGTCACTCCCTGCCGCTCTCTAGATTGCGACCTCACCCCCTCGTCACCCAGATTGATACAGATTGGTTACAGTTTGGTTTTCGAACGTATAGGATTTCACCGTGATTTGGTTTGCTCCGTCATTTGTTTTTAGAAATGTCCTTTCACGACCGTTGTATGCAGTGTCCGGGGTATGACGTAAGTCTACTGGCGACAATATAGAGGTAAATGGCGCGTCTTCGGGCGAACCAGGGCCAATTTTTTATAAATCTACTTAACCTACTACCTAACTACAGTCGAAATTGAACGTTGAATGTTAAGTGACGCTTGTTCAATCAACGTTCGGCCTAGTCATTCAATTGAATGTCGCCATTCGATATACCGTCTAGGCAGTAAAATTAATGTCTGAGGAACTAGTTAGCTGATTATAAGCTAGGCCGAACGTTGATTGAACCAGCGTCACTCAACGTTCAACTAGTTGGCTGATTGTAAGCTAGGCCGAACGTTGATTGAACCAGCGTAACTCAACGTTCAACTAGTTGGCTGATTGTAAGCTAGCTCTTTGAACATGGCGGACGTAAAATCTCATACAACGAAAAGAGAGTTGGCAAAAATATTTTATTCTAAAGAACAGTTAATGAGCGAGCGAGCGAAGCGAGCGATATTAGGTTCGGTCAGGTTTGACTGATTATACAGCCAAAGAGCCTCGCGAAGCGAGCCTGATGAGTAGCAGGATGTTTCGCAGAAGAAGTATTTTCGGAATACGTTACATTCAACGACTTGGCCAGTTGTCCTTTAGTCATTCAATCACGGGCTAGCCTTTCAATCAAATGAAAGATTTACCCAGATGGCTGCGACATATCTAACAAAAGTTTAAAAAATATTTCTTCAAATCTACCGATAAAGTAAAAATCTTCTGCAAGTGGTGACGCGGTGGTGACGCGGTGGTGGGGCGGCCGCTGTACAACACAACAGAACAATATACTGTGTGTTGGGCAAGGGGGAGGCTTCTACTCATTAAACTGAACACCTTTTGTTCTACAACTTGCTCAAGTCATACAATTTCTTTTAGACTTCTCATACAAATCGATCCGCTGATTAGGTAGGTATATGAGCTGCCGGTGAGGACGTATATGAGCTGATATGATGATGTAACATTTCCTAATTCGGGGTAGGTCCGAGCCTGCCAATGAGGACGTATATGAGCTAATATGATGATGAAACATTTCCTAATTCAGGGTAGGCTCGAGCCTGCCGGTGAGGACGCATATGAGCTGATATGATGATGAAACATTTCCTAATTCAGGTAGGCCAGAGCCCCTCGGTGAGGACGCATATGAGCTGATATGATGATGAAACATTTCCTAATTCAGGGTAGGCCAGAGCCCCTCGGTGAGGACGCATATGAGCTGATATGATGATGAAACATTTCCTAAATCAGGGTAGGCCAGAGCCCCTCGGTGAGGACGCATATGAGCTGATATGATGATGAAACATTTCCTAATTCAGGGTAGGCCAGAGCCCCTCGGTGAGGACGCATATGAGCTGATATGATGATGAAACATTTCCTAATTCAGGGTAGGCCAGAGCCCCTCGGTGAGGACGCATATGAGCTGATATGATGATGAAACATTTCCTAATTCAGGGTAGGCCAGAGCCCCTCGGTGAGGACGCATATGAGCTGATATGATGATGAAACATTTCCTAATTCAGGGTAGGCCAGAGCCCCTCGGTGAGGACGCGTATGAGCTGATATGATGATGAAACATTTCCTAATTCAGGGTAGGCCAGAGCCCCTCGGTGAGGACGCATATGAGCTGATATGATGATGAAACATTTCCTAATTCAGGATAGGCCAGAGCCCCTCGGTGAGGACGCATATGAGCTGATATGATGATGAAACATTTCCTAATTCAGGGTAGGCCAGAGCCCCTCGGTGAGGACGCATATGAGCTGATATGATGATGAAACATTTCCTAATTCAGGGTAGGCCAGAGCCCCTCGGTGAGGACGCATATGAGCTGATATGATGATGAACATTTCCTAATTCAGGGTAGGCCAGAGCCCCTCGATGAGGACGCATATGAGCTGATATGATGATGAAACATTTCCTAATTCAGGGTAGGCCAGAGCCCCTCGGTGAGGACGCATATGAGCTGATATGATGATGAAACATTTCCTAATTCAGGGTAGGCCAGAGCCCCTCGGTGAGGACGCATATGAGCTGATATGATGATGAAACATTTCCACATCGCGTCGGATTATTCGATGCAAAGGAATCTTTGTTCACTCAGAAATTTTATAATTTATAAGAATTTAATTTATATTGAACCGTCCATAAAATCTAACGGCCCATAATTAATTACGCTGTACAGAGATCATCATCATCATCATGTCAGCCGAAAAACGTTCACTGCTGGACAAAGGCCTCCCACCAAGGATTTCAACGACGACCGGTCGCATCCAGCGGCTTCCCGCGATCTTCACCAGGTCGTCGGTCCACCTTGTGGGAGGCCTTCCTACGCTACGTTTCCGCACGGTCGACACTCGAGACCATTACTACCCCAACGGCCATCTGTTCTACGAGCTATGTGTAGAGATACTTAAATAATAATATTATAGTTCAGCTTTTACTCAGCACCAGTTTGAATATTAAAGGACATGTTTACCTCCCCATCGGTTCGGCTAACATGTCTAGTTAATGTCTATTACTTACCCTGAACTTGTTATAATAACATTCTCAGGTAAACAACCTGACACCACTACTCATTTATAAATAATCGATGGATCTCGATGAAAAGTAAAGGGCAGGTCAGCCAGATTTAAGCTATGTTTCTTTCTAATAATACTGACAGCCTCACTCTCGTGTTCAAGGGTTCCGCACACAGACTTATAGGTAAATATAAGTCTGTGGTTCCGTACACCCAAAGGGTGACCAACGGCACCCTTTTACTGAGCCTTCGCTGTCTGTCTGTCTGTCTGTCTGTCTGTCTGTCCGTCCGTCAGCTGGCTGTATTTCATGAACCGTAATAGGTAGAAAGTTGATATTTTTACATAATGTGTATTTTTATTGCCGCTATAACAAAAAATACTGAAAATTAGAAAATGTGAAAAAGTAAGCGGGGTCCTATTTCAAAAACGTGTTTTTACCGGTATTTTTGATTAAGCTCATAAAAAACGGTAATACATATAAGCGTGAAACTCGGTGTAATTTTATATTACTAATCCAAAAACAAAACAAACCAACAACAAGTTAGAAACCGGTTAAGTGTGAGTTGTATTCGCACTAAGTGGTCCGAACTGATAAAAAAAGTACATTTCTGTCGCTCGCGTTGATGTCTTTTGTTTGTAATGATAGGTATCATTGTCATAGTTGTGTGGAGAGGTATAGTACTACGGAATCTTTGAAGCGCAAGTCTGACTTGCACTTTATCATCCCTAATTTATTTTATCATCCCTAATTTATTTTATCATCCCTTTCTCCCTAAAAAAGGGACGGGGGAACATTTTTCAGGATTCTGTTGTCGTTTTGCAACTTTCGTAAACGCGGAAATTCTCCAAATCTACGAGTATACTAATATAAAGAGGTAAAGTTTGTGAGTTTCTTTGTAGGAAGTAATCTCTGGAACTATTGAACCGATTTTCAAAATTATTTCACTAGTAGAAAGCTACACTCTTCCTGAGTGACACAGGCTATATATACGCTCGCGACCCACTTGCAGTTCGCGCACCACTCACCCTCAAAGACAGTCATAAAAACCGGCCAAGTGCGAGTCAGAACCGCACACAAAAGGTTCCGTACCATCATACTAGATGACGCTAGTACAAAGGGTTCCGTACCATCATACTAGATGGCGCTAGTACAAAGGGTTCCGTACCATCATACTAGATGGCGCTAGTACAAAGGGTTCCGTACCATCATACTAGATGACGCTAGTACAAAGGGTTCCGTACCATCATACTAGATGGCGCTAGTACAAAGGGTTCCGTACCATCATACTAGATTTTTGTATGTAGACACCCTTATTTTTTACTTTTTCTATTTTTTAGTATTCGTTGTTATAGCGGCAACAGAAATACATCATCTGTGAAAATTTCAACTGTCTAGCTATCACGGTTCATAAAATACAGGCTGGTTACCTACAGACGGACAGACAGACAGACAGACAGACGGACGGACAGCGGAGTATTAGTAATGGGGTCCCGTGTTCACCCTTTGGGTACGGAACTCTAATAAAATACAGGCTGGTTACCTACAGACGGACCGACAGACAGACAGACGGACGGACAGCGGAGTATTAGTAATGGGGTCCCGTGTTCACCCTTTGGGTACGGAACTCTAATAAAATACAGGCTGGTTACCTACAGACGGACAGACAGACAGACAGACGGACGGACAGCGGAGTATTAGTAATGGGGTCCCGTGTTCACCCTTTGGGTACGGAACTCTAATAAAATACAGGCTGGTTACCTACAGACGGACAGACAGACAGACAGACGGACGGACAGCGGAGTATTAGTAATGGGGTCCCGTGTTCACCCTTTGGGTACGGAACTCTAATAAAATACAGGCTGGTTACCTACAGACGGACAGACAGACAGACAGACGGACGGACAGCGGAGTATTAGTAATGGGGTCCCGTGTTCACCCTTTGGGTACGGAACTCTAATAAAATACAGGCTGGTTACCTACAGACGGACAGACAGACAGACAGACAGACGGACAGCGGAGTATTAGTAATGGGGTCCCGTGTTCACCCTTTGGGTACGGAACTCTAATAAAATACAGGCTGGTTACCTACAGACGGACCGACAGACAGACAGACGGACGGACAGCGGAGTATTAGTAATGGGGTCCCGTGTTCACCCTTTGGGTACGGAACTCTAATAAAATACAGGCTGGTTACCTACAGACGGACCGACAGACAGACAGACGGACGGACAGCGGAGTATTAGTAATGGGGTCCCGTGTTCACCCTTTGGGTACGGAACTCTAATAAAATACAGGCTGGTTACCTACAGACGGACCGACAGACAGACAGACGGACGGACAGCGGAGTATTAGTAATGGGGTCCCGTGTTCACCCTTTGGGTACGGAACTCTAATAAAATACAGGCTGGTTACCTACAGACGGACAGACAGACAGACAGACGGACGGACAGCGGAGTATTAGTAATGGGGTCCCGTGTTCACCCTTTGGGTACGGAACTCTAATAAAATACAGGCTGGTTACCTACAGACGGACAGACAGACAGACAGACAGACGGACGGACAGCGGAGTATTAGTAATGGGGTCCCGTGTTCACCCTTTGGGTACGGAACTCTAATAAAATACAGGCTGGTTACCTACAGACGGACAGACAGACAGACAGACGGACGGACAGCGGAGTATTAGTAATGGGGTCCCGTGTTCACCCTTTGGGTACGGAACTCTAATAAAATACAGGCTGGTTACCTACAGACGGACAGACAGACAGACAGACGGACGGACAGCGGAGTATTAGTAATGGGGTCCCGTGTTCACCCTTTGGGTACGGAACTCTAATAAAATACAGGCTGGTTACCTACAGACGGACAGACAGACAGACAGACGGACGGACAGCGGAGTATTAGTAATGGGGTCCCGTGTTCACCCTTTGGGTACGGAACTCTAATAAAATACAGGCTGGTTACCTACAGACGGACCGACAGACAGACAGACGGACGGACGGACAGCGGAGTATTAGTAATGGGGTCCCGTGTTCACCCTTTGGGTACGGAACTCTAATAAAATACAGGCTGGTTACCTACAGACGGACAGACAGACAGACAGACGGACGGACAGCGGAGTATTAGTAATGGGGTCCCGTGTTCACCCTTTGGGTACGGAACTCTAATAAAATACAGGCTGGTTACCTACAGACGGACAGACAGACAGACAGACGGACGGACAGCGGAGTATTAGTAATGGGGTCCCGTGTTCACCCTTTGGGTACGGAACTCTAATAAAATACAGGCTGGTTACCTACAGACGGACAGACAGACAGACAGACGGACGGACAGCGGAGTATTAGTAATGGGGTCCCGTGTTCACCCTTTGGGTACGGAACTCTAATAAAATACAGGCTGGTTACCTACAGACGGACCGACAGACAGACAGACGGACGGACAGCGGAGTATTAGTAATGGGGTCCCGTGTTCACCCTTTGGGTACGGAACTCTAATAAAATACAGGCTGGTTACCTACAGACGGACCGACAGACAGACAGACGGACGGACAGCGGAGTATTAGTAATGGGGTCCCGTGTTCACCCTTTGGGTACGGAACTCTAATAAAATACAGGCTGGTTACCTACAGACGGACAGACAGACAGACAGACGGACGGACAGCGGAGTATTAGTAATGGGGTCCCGTGTTCACCCTTTGGGTACGGAACTCTAATAAAATACAGGCTGGTTACCTACAGACGGACAGACAGACAGACAGACGGACGGACAGCGGAGTATTAGTAATGGGGTCCCGTGTTCACCCTTTGGGTACGGAACTCTAATAAAATACAGGCTGGTTACCTACAGACGGACAGACAGACAGACAGACGGACGGACAGCGGAGTATTAGTAATGGGGTCCCGTGTTCACCCTTTGGGTACGGAACTCTAATAAAATACAGGCTGGTTACCTACAGACGGACAGACAGACAGACAGACGGACGGACAGCGGAGTATTAGTAATGGGGTCCCGTGTTCACCCTTTGGGTACGGAACTCTAATAAAATACAGGCTGGTTACCTACAGACGGACCGACAGACAGACAGACAGACGGACGGACAGCGGAGTATTAGTAATGGGGTCCCGTGTTCACCCTTTGGGTACGGAACTCTAATAAAATACAGGCTGGTTACCTACAGACGGACCGACAGACAGACAGACGGACGGACAGCGGAGTATTAGTAATGGGGTCCCGTGTTCACCCTTTGGGTACGGAACTCTAATAAAATACAGGCTGGTTACCTACAGACGGACCGACAGACAGACAGACGGACGGACAGCGGAGTATTAGTAATGGGGTCCCGTGTTCACCCTTTGGGTACGGAACTCTAATAAAATACAGGCTGGTTACCTACAGACGGACAGACAGACAGACAGACGGACGGACAGCGGAGTATTAGTAATGGGGTCCCGTGTTCACCCTTTGGGTACGGAACTCTAATAAAATACAGGCTGGTTACCTACAGACGGACCGACAGACAGACAGACGGACGGACAGCGGAGTATTAGTAATGGGGTCCCGTGTTCACCCTTTGGGTACGGAACTCTAATAAAATACAGGCTGGTTACCTACAGACGGACCGACAGACAGACAGACGGACGGACAGCGGAGTATTAGTAATGGGGTCCCGTGTTCACCCTTTGGGTACGGAACTCTAATAAAATACAGGCTGGTTACCTACAGACGGACAGACAGACAGACAGACGGACGGACAGCGGAGTATTAGTAATGGGGTCCCGTGTTCACCCTTTGGGTACGGAACTCTAATAAAATACAGGCTGGTTACCTACAGACGGACAGACAGACAGACAGACAGACGGACAGCGGAGTATTAGTAATGGGGTCCCGTGTTCACCCTTTGGGTACGGAACTCTAATAAAATACAGGCTGGTTACCTACAGACGGACAGACAGACAGACAGACGGACGGACAGCGGAGTATTAGTAATGGGGTCCCGTGTTCACCCTTTGGGTACGGAACTCTAATAAAATACAGGCTGGTTACCTACAGACGGACAGACAGACAGACAGACGGACGGACAGCGGAGTATTAGTAATGGGGTCCCGTGTTCACCCTTTGGGTACGGAACTCTAATAAAATACAGGCTGGTTACCTACAGACGGACAGACAGACAGACAGACGGACGGACAGCGGAGTATTAGTAATGGGGTCCCGTGTTCACCCTTTGGGTACGGAACTCTAATAAAATACAGGCTGGTTACCTACAGACGGACCGACAGACAGACAGACGGACGGACAGCGGAGTATTAGTAATGGGGTCCCGTGTTCACCCTTTGGGTACGGAACTCTAATAAAATACAGGCTGGTTACCTACAGACGGACCGACAGACAGACAGACGGACGGACAGCGGAGTATTAGTAATGGGGTCCCGTGTTCACCCTTTGGGTACGGAACTCTAATAAAATACAGGCTGGTTACCTACAGACGGACAGACAGACAGACAGACGGACGGACAGCGGAGTATTAGTAATGGGGTCCCGTGTTCACCCTTTGGGTACGGAACTCTAATAAAATACAGGCTGGTTACCTACAGACGGACCGACAGACAGACAGACGGACGGACAGCGGAGTATTAGTAATGGGGTCCCGTGTTCACCCTTTGGGTACGGAACTCTAATAAAATACAGGCTGGTTACCTACAGACGGACAGACAGACAGACAGACAGACGGACGGACAGCGGAGTATTAGTAATGGGGTCCCGTGTTCACCCTTTGGGTACGGAACTCTAATAAAATACAGGCTGGTTACCTACAGACGGACCGACAGACAGACAGACGGACGGACAGCGGAGTATTAGTAATGGGGTCCCGTGTTCACCCTTTGGGTACGGAACTCTAATAAAATACAGGCTGGTTACCTACAGACGGACCGACAGACAGACAGACGGACGGACAGCGGAGTATTAGTAATGGGGTCCCGTGTTCACCCTTTGGGTACGGAACTCTAATAAAATACAGGCTGGTTACCTACAGACGGACCGACAGACAGACAGACGGACGGACGGACAGCGGAGTATTAGTAATGGGGTCCCGTGTTCACCCTTGGGTAAGGAACTCTAATAAAAACGACGCGCACGATGAAATATAGCTGTTAATAAAAACATTAAAATCGTCAATATTTTCGAGTTCGTTTTAATTTTGGAATGGCTGAAATAAGCATTATAAAATTATGCCACAAGCATTATATAAGTTCACAACACAAAATTATACACAAGCGAGCGAGCAAATTAAAATTGAATAAATACAATGACGCAATAATATGTACAGCCCCGGCCCCGCTGAGCGCACTCTCTCCCTCAAGCATTTGCTATGAACATGAACATATGTACGCTTACATATTCGTATGAGAGAAAGAAAAGACGTGTATCACACTTCATGAAAAAATTGAAAATAATATATAATATGGATTTCTCTGGGAGATGCCTTATTGCCTAAGTTTTTTCCAGAAAAAAATATCAACAACCCAGAATTCTAATAAGTCCTAGTAACTCACAAAGTTTCAATAAAATCATAACAGGAAAGTTTGAGAAAAAATAACAGAGAACCTGGATTTTCATGAGAAGTTCCTACGTAGTACCTCGTGTTTATTTTTCCTGGATTAATTAACTTCACAGGCCTTCATGACCTTATTTGGAGTAGGCCGTTTAAAGTAGTATAATAGTAACGTACAAGATGGGAAAATTTGAAAAAAAAATCGGCCAAGTAAGAGTCGGACTCGCACAAAGAAGGGTTTTTAGAGTCTTTTCAAAAAACAAACTTTTATTAAAAAAAATACAGTTGGTAAAGAACATTTTGTATGGAAAATCTATGAACTTCTTATCTTATTTTGGTCGACTACCATTATTATTTTAGTTATAGTTATTTTAGACTACCATTATTAGTTATTACTCCTAAACTAAGAAAGCCTACTTAGCCGCGATAGTATTCCTTATAAATTTATTATGAAATTGTAAATAGTGGGACACACTATGTCCTACTATTTACAATTCTTTCAGATGTTCTGAAATAGCGGTTTAGATTGTAGGGGTGGGGTGAGGGGGGGGGGGGGGGAAGGGAGGAAACCTTGACCTAAACAAAAATTAGCACTTATATTTCGCAAACCCATCCCTGAATCAAAAAATGTTTTTTTGCAAACCCTCAGTTGTTTTGAAATACCCCACATATTAGCAGAAAAAAATTTATCCCCTATTTATCTGTACCATAAAAATAATCTAGATTTTATTGTACATCTTTGTCGGCGTGATTGAAACGTTTAATCATTGCATATTACAGCTTTCTAGTACTAACAGTCTCTGAGCTAAGCCGTGGACAGACGGACAGACATGGCGAAACTATTAGGGTTCCTTGTTGACTTCGGAACCCTAAAAAGATTGAAGTATTAAAGAACTATTACCCAAACCCAAATTTTACCCGTATCCGTTCAGAAGATACTCACTCGGTGGACCGATGACCTGGTGAATGTCGCAGGAAGCCGCTGGATGCGGGTAGCGCAGAACCGGTCGTCCTGTAAATCCTTGGGGGAGGCCAATGTCCAGCAGTGGACATCCTACGGCTGATATGATGTTCAGAAGTTGAGGCGCTGGAGCACCGGACGGAAACACAGAGACACACACATACGACATACGTTTATTTTATTTTTAGACTCTATATGTGTAAGATAATGCAACTTGGATTTTTTTTATTAGTCCTCGTCGCTCACTAAATAACGCTTGCTCCTCAGTCGCTCGAAAGCAACATTTAAACTAGAATGACAAAACAAATGACAGTAAATAAGTTTTTAAATAAATAATCGGTACTTAACGGGAATTGTATGAGCAGGTACTAGGTTATAAATATTTTATGTACTTTGACGAATAGGCTTCTAGCTACACCACACCGCCATTATTACAAACTATCATATATATGTACCTTTAATCGGCCAGCATAATTGTAGTATAAATATAGGTAAATATCTGCTGTTAATATTCGTTTTCACCACGTTAGCATGATTATTTTGTAAATCCATCGGTAGGTAGATATTATTTAGGATTGTTTATTTCCCGACTGCCTCAGAAAGACGGTTATGTTATTCGAGTGTATGTATGTAATGTATGTACCTATGTATGAATGTAGAATATTTCTATGTCCCCTGCTACAGCCGGAACGGCTTGAAGGATTTTAACGTATGAGGTATCGTTAGATTCGTCTTCATCCCGTGAGGGACATAGGATACCTTTTTACCCGACTGGCTAAAAAGAGGGGTTAAGTTTTTACGCAGACGGATCTTTCAGTTGCACATTTTTTTATGATGATAAGGGAACGTTGTGGTGTGAAAGAAGATGTAGTGACAGTTATTGAGAAAGGCATGCTCCGATGGTTCGGTCATGTAGAAAGGATGAATAATAGAAGATTAACTAGGCAGATATACAAGGCGAGTGTGAATGGTAATACTGGAAGGGGTAGACCTAGACGTACGTACTGCGACCAAGTCGAAGACGTATTGAAGAAGTGTCAGGTCAAGAGTACCCTAAACCGACGAGCTTGTATGAAAAGATTGATGAATGTAGAGGAAGCGAGAGAAGTATGTCAGGATCGTAGCAAGTGGAAAAATGTGGTCTCTGCCTACCCCTCCTTTTATTCAATTCAAGAATTTCTAGAACATAAATTGTAAATCTAGTTTTATAAATAAATATGATACCTACTCGTATATGTGAATAATAATAGTATTAAATGTTATCTAAAATGTGTTATATAATGTTTGCATGCTATATTTTATGGCTGAATTGGCGCTCTAATTTTATGCAGTACCTCCATGTAATGTTACCCAATTCAAGGCGAATAAAGATCATTTCATTTCATTTCATTTCATTTCCGGGAAAGAGGCGTGATCTTATGAATGTATGTATGTATGTATGTACATTTTTTTATTATTACATTATTTCTCAGGGTTTACAAACAATATTTAAAAATATAGGTACCAATAAAATAAACAACACTGTTTATCTCAGCATACCGCGATAACGATAACAGACACAACATTACTGCGGCAGAAAATATTGCAATTAAATGCAATTTGCAACAGTATAAATTTATTATTACTTCGAAAGATTAATATTTTACTACACAAACCATAGATAAAGCTTACAAATAATAAATACCGTCCAAGGCACACAGCATACTGGCAGCTTTTCCGCGCTGGATGGCGATGCTTCTGCGTTGGCCTAAGAAGCTGCTAGCGCTGCGGTCACCAGTAGTCTCGCTGAGACGCACTGAAAGTACTTTAACTTTTTTTTTAAAGCGGATCCCCAAGGACCTAAAGTCTCGAAACCTGAGAACAAGTTACTTAAATAAAGAGACTTTAAGATCTATCTATACATATTATAAAACTGTAACGAGGCCGTGTCTGTACATGAAATATTTTTGGAAAATAATAACTGTGGTGGACAAAAATTACTTTTATAAAATTTTGTATGGTGGTTCTTTATAGCCCGGGTTAACATATAGGATACTTTACTTTTATCCCGGAAAATTCAAGAGTTCTCGTAGGAAAATCAAAAGTATGCATTTCTAGAATGGGCCACCACGCAAATGTTGGTAGATCTAGTGAAATTAAATTTTACACGTTGATACCTTATATCGTGAACTAAAACAGGGACATTGTGAATCCCAAAAAATTAAGGGTTCCTGCAGGAATGCAAAAAATGTTTTATCTTTAGAATGGCTCAACGTAACAATATGAAACCTTTACATTAAGATGGGGTGATTTGGCCATCATTTCATAGTATATTATAAGGTATTCTTTATCCCGGAAAACTAGAGTGGGAAATTAGATCTATCTATACAAATAATAAAATATACTTTAATCTAAATCTACTACTTTTTTCTTTTAGACTGCCAATAGATGGGGCTGCAGGGATAATAAAACGCGCTTACGTTTGCGGCGCGCAAACTGCTGAACCTAATTGATCGAAAGCATGGACATAACTCCATTAGATCTGAACTGCCTATAGATGGCGCTGCAGGGATAATAAATAAATGTCGTTATTCAAAACCTCCACGCGAACGAAGTCGCGGGCTCAGCTAATACATATAATAAAACTGTAACGGTAACTGTAATAACTGTGGTGGACATTACTAACGATATAGAGTCCAAAACAACAACTTTTGGAATTTTGTCTGTCTGTCAGTTCCTGTGGTGAAATTCAAAACGTCTACCCGGATGAAGTCGCGGGCACAGCTAGTATACAATATAAAAATATCAGGTACGTATTTCGCTTAATAACTTTCGTTTAACAATACACCTTAGGTAAGTATAGTTCGTTCGCTGAATTAGCTGCACCTTCGCCACTGACGACTCGCGTCAAACACTCCGTCAAAGGGGCCGCCCTGAATTCAGTAGCGGTGCGGCGGGCGGCATGATTAAACTCAGGGTGCAGCTAATTCAGCGAACGAACTTTACCTAGTGTTTGCAGCGCTGCCGCTTCGCGCCTTCTTACGCGCTTCATCCCATTGTAACTGAAAACGGAGTGTGTGAGTGATGCACAACATGCTCTATATCGAATTTCCTTTAAAATGGTAGTTGTGAGGCGCCTATGTTGCTGCCCGATATGCTATGTTTGGAATTTCACTACGCGATCGAATCAGAAATGAGGAGATCCGTAGGAGAACTAAAGCAACCGACATAGCTCACAGAATCTCTAAACTTAAGTGGCAGTGGACAGGGCATACAGCTCGTAGAACGTATGGCCGTTAGGGCAGTGAATTTCTTGAGTGAGGACCGCACACCGGAAGACATAGCGTAAGGCAGGCCGACACGGTGAACCGATGACCTGGTGAAGGTCGTGGGAAGCCGCTAGATGCGGGAAGCGCGGTAGCTGTCTTGGTGGAGATCCTTGGGGGAGGCCTTTGTCCAACAGTGGACGTTTTTGGCTGATATGATGTCCCTATAAAACCGATCTGTTCTCGTTTTAGAATCAGTCATTTTGACAGCCGAGAGCTCTCAACTGCTGGTCCATGACACCCTCTAAGGAGCTATCTTCACCGGTCCACCGTGTGAGTGGCCTGCCTACGCGCTACGTTTTCCGGTGCGTGGTCGCCACTCGAGAACTTTACTACCCCAACGGCCATCTGTTCTACGAGCTATGTGCCCTTCCCAATGAGCTATGTTCAAACGACTTTGGTTCTTCTGCGGATATTCTCATTTCTGAATCGATCGCGTAGGGAAATTTCGAGCATAGCTCGCTCAGCTGATAAAATAAAAAGTTTTAATTGTATGGATTAGCTAAGAGGAATGTGTCGAGGCTTTTTTTAATTCACAATTGGTAAACCCTTGACAACATCTCACCTGGTGGTAAGTGACGATGTTGCCGAAGATAGAAGCGGAACACACCAATGATATCAACATTGATATTTGGTGGCAAGACTTAGATAAGATGGTGGTAGCTAGCCAGGCGGGCTTAGAAAATGCCCTACCACCAACCAAACTGAGTCTTACAATTGACCCCTCCGGGAATGGAACCCGCGTTCTCCTGTGTAAAGCCAGTGAACTTTGCCTCTGAGCTACGGAGGCTTGGTCGAACCCTGCAAGCCTGTGCCGTTGGCTCACTGAAGGCTCAGTCCACGCTGCGAGGGCCGCGCGTCCGCCCGCCCTACACATATCGACTAGCTTTTAACGTTTGTGGCTCTTTTTACGAAACTTTAGTTGTGTAGTTATGTGACGTGCTGTAGGGAAGGAAGGTTTGTGTGGACTCGAAGTTGAGTGAGTTGCAGCACAGTTGCACAAAGCGTGCCCAAGCCAACTTTTTTAAGTTCTTAAAGTGCTGCAATCAAGCGTTGTATAGAGATTTGTTAACACAAATATATAAAAATGATTTAAACTGTATTATCCGTTGATGCACCTAAAATACTATAGCTCTTATTTCTTTTTCAATTTAAATGCTCTGTTATAGAATATTAACGCGCGTTTGATTCCAATCTTATGATAAAGTTTCAAAGACTTTATTGAAGACTACGCAATTCATAAAGTAGTGTCTTGCGTTAGAAGTTACATACTAGGAATATAATATCCTTTCTTAATATTATAGGTCACGATATAGTTATTTTTTTTTGCTTTTTTAGCATTTGCTACTTTTATTTCGTCAAATATTCCTTCCGACACATTTTCTGGGTGAACTAAAAAACTCTCTTTTTGTAGATGTCTCTCACGTCCCTACGTAATTTCGGATTGATATGTTTTTTGCATAGAGATCGATGAGGGGATAGGAAGTGACATAGATTATCAATTAGCATAGCTAGACATAGTTCTCGCGAAATCCGAAAAAATAAGTCATTTGAACACTAGATAACGCATATCGCCACTAAGCAACAATGGATTCGCGTGATGGTTGCGGGAGTAGGAAGTTACATAGACAGATAATTAGCAGAGCTTGATATAGTTCCCAAGAAATCTGGAGAAAATGTATTCCCATGCTCCATTGAGTCATAAAACTTATGTCCACGCGGGCGAAGTCGAGGACAAAAATATAGTAAGTATTTGCTTTAAATTATCGTATGTTTTAAATGTCACTTTTACAATCAACAATTCAATAACTTTAAATTAAACATTTATTAAAAACACAATTGGTGGCTCAACCGGTAAGGACTCGGTCCTCCTAACCAGGGGTCCCGGGTTCAAATCCAGACGGCCAATGTACCAATGAGTTATTCGAACACATACAATATACACACCGATTGCTTTAACAGCGAAGGAAAACATCGTGAGGAAACCTGCATATCTGATTACAGATGTGTATGAAGGTCACGTTGCACACGTCCGTAGGTGTAAATCTAAATGCCCTACATGTGCACGCGGGTGACACTAAGTGCAACACGGCATCCGCCGTCTATCTATTGGATAGCACGGTTAAGATAAGATAAGATAAGCATTTGTTCAGAGCCCACACAAGCAAAAAAAACAGGTAATACAATGAACGGTTAGTTGTGCCACACGATAAGAGAGAAAATAAAAACACGACTGCATAAAAATGTGTCCTATGTCATGTCATATAGAGGGTTAAGACGAATCTAACGATACCTCGCACTCTAAAATCCATCGAGCCGTTTAGTAGTTATCGTGGAATAAAAAACATACATACATACACATTAGACCTGAAAACAATACACTCCTTATTTTGTGGGTAGTCGTGTAAGACAATATGTCTAACAGCAATGTTAGCGGTGCGTTACAGTATGCCTAACAGCAATGTTAGCGGTGCGTTACAGTATGACTAACAGCAATGTTAGCGGTGCGTTACAGTATGCCTAACAGCAATGTTAGCGGTGCGTTACAGTATGCCTAACAGCAATGTTAGCGGTGCGTTACAGTATGACTAACAGCAATGTTAGCGGTGCGTTACAGTATGCCTAACAGCAATGTTAGCGGTGCGTTACGGTAGGTTTATTTATAAATTAATGGTCATCGTTTACGAGAAATGGTGTAAATTGACTTGCAAAATATTATTACATTATCACAGTATATATTACTACATTATACTCGCAAATTTTCTAGTGACACAATAATAAGTTCTAGTTATACAAAGCATTTTTTTGTAGCTTGCGTTGATGTCTTTTGTTTGTGATGTGAATAGGAATCATTGTCATTATACTATGTAGAGGTTAGGTGGTACGGAATACTCGGAGTGCTAGTCCGACTCGTACTTGGCCGGTTTTTTTTCAAATGTTTTTGCAAATGTTGCAAGTTTACTGACAAAGTATGTATACTTTTGATGTTAAAATTTTCACGTGCCCCGAGACAAAATGCAGTTTTAATAGAAAATTACAAAAAAAATAAGTAGTGAAGATGAAACTATGTCCATATTTTTGGTTTTATGTCACCATAAAAAAATAAAATTACTTATTTTAACGTGAATTTTTAAAAAACAGTATTAAAATTACTTTTTACAGTTTAGAAATCAAAGTAAATTTGTAGTTTAGCGGGTTAAATTTCAGGTTATACCATTTTAAAGATGGTGGCGATTTCATACAGCCTTGTGAACCACGTAAACTCCAAATTAATGCCGTTAGCTGTATAGAGGTTCAAAGGTGCGCCATTGTACTGATAATGTCTGCATAATGTCGATTGTTTGAACTCATATTCAGTCCTAAGTTGTTATACTGAGCTTTAATAATTCACATCAGCACTTTAACCGTTTAACAGAACTATCAAATTGCTACGCCGTTATGGCTACATATTTCTTGGTTTATCCAAAACTTTTAGGGATTCGCATCCAAAAATGTTAACTAAGTAGGTAATATGTATGTGCCAGTAACATTTCAGTATTATTTGGTAATGTTACGAGGTAGGTAGGTAGGTACCTACTACTTATTGTAACATGTATACAAGATGACTTTTGATTACATGTTGATAACAAAATATATGCATTTACTCGTGATTACAACCAACTTTCCCAAACAAAACTATATGTAAAACTTATAAAAAAAAAAAAAGTTTTTCAAAACTTACGTACATACTTACCGATTGCTTTAACGGTGAAGGAAAACACCGTGAGGAAACAGCTGCACACGCCTGCGAAGAAACTCGAAGATTGTGTGTGAAGTCGACCAACCCGCACTGGGCCCGCGTGCGACTAAGGCCTGATCGCCCTGATTCAGGGTAGGCTCGAGCCCTTCGGTGGGGACGTATATGAGCTGATATGATGATGTTATGATGATTTTAAACAAAGCATTACTAAATATTATTGTCTTATTTCGACACAACAACCTGCTGCTTTGATTTAAATGGACAGTAAAATATTCCAATGGGCAGTATATTATTGAACTTTCGTTAGTTTAAAATAAAATTGAACAGCTCAGTTTTTGATTGGGCGATTTAATAAACGCAATAGAATATCTTTACACATGAACGGTAACTTTTTACAAATAGGCAGTAAATTTAGGAATTAACACATTTCAAGTAGGTCGTAAGTCAAGCCAATGAGTGAAGTTGGGGTGGTTCTGCATGTATGTCATGTCGTTATGCTCCTAGCTACCTAATTCTTATTACACTAAGTATATTGTTAAGTAATCAAGTCTTGATTATGACACCCTAACTCGAATGTGTTTAGTAGTAATTTTTTAAGCTTTATGCTAACTATTACCTACCAATAAATACCTTATGCGATGCGGTATCTGAGTAAGGTAGGTACTCAGCGATAAAGCGTTAATCACACAATGAAAATAATGTTTTTAAAAAACTGCTCCACGATCCACACACAAGGGCAGGGGGATGAACTCGATAAATATTTTTCCATTCCCCTTTATCCTCGTCGTGTCAGCTTGTTACGTCACCACCGAGGGGCTCGAGCCTACCCTGAATTAGGGTAATCGGGCCTTAGTCGACCACGCGGGCCCAGTGCGGGTTGGTCGACTTCACACAAAACCTGCGAGTTTTTCCGCAGGCGTGTGCAGGTTTCCTCACGATGTTTTCCTTTACCGTAAGAGCGTCGGATAAACGTACATATTATAAAATATAAATTCGAAATCACATTGGTACGTGGCAGGATTTGAACCACGACCTCCCGGAGAGGAGGCGGCGGCCCTAGCTAATGGCTAGGGCCACCGACTGCCCTTTATCCTACTTCCTACTATAATTGTATAAATGCGAAAGTTTGTAAGAATGTACGGATGTATGTTTGTTACTCTTTCACGTAAAAACTACTGAACGGATCTGGATGAAATTTGGTAGGTAGACAGTTTAGGACCTGGATTAACACATAGGCTACTTTTTGTAGCTAGCGCACTGCGAACCCTCGAAATGTCATTGAAACGTTGTCCACGCGGATGAAGCCGCGGGAAACAGCTAGTATCTCATATTAGAAAAGGAATTAGCCTTAGTAAAAATTCGAAAAAATCTTAAAAGTGTATTTAACAACATCAGGTAAACAGTTCAGAGACTTTGTAACTAGGTAGGTAGGTAATCTTCGGAGCTATGGCAACGCTTTTGTAAGCTTTTTAACATTTCCGTCAACAGTTTGCTTTCTTAGAACACGGTAACATAAAGGGAGGCGCGTAAGTCATAAAGGGGCTGCAACTGGTAATATTTTTTTTTTTTAATAATTCATTTTACTTATTATCCTTACTTAATAATACAAATGTTAAAATATGTCTGTTTACTTGTTTGTTTGTTCCCTCTTCACGCTTCAACACATCAACCAATCTTAACGAAATTTGGCATGCATGTAGCCTTCTGTAAAGGACCCCATAAAAATAGCGTTATCCGATACAGTTCCTGAGGGAACTGAAAAAAGACCCTTTCGGTTGATCACAACGGAGCAACGGATGGTTGTGATTTTTTTGGGAAATGACATATACAACTATCGTCTAAGACTGAGTTGCTGAAAGAAGTTGAGAAGTTCTATGGACAATTGTACAACACCACACGTTTGCCTGTCAGCGATCTGGCTGAAGACCCAAGAGCCAGACTAACCCGACACTATACCGAAGATATCCCGGACGTCAGCCTGTACAAGATTAGAATGGCTCTCAAACAGCTCAAGAACAACAAGGCACGCGGGTGATGATGGCATTACGGCTGAACTTCTGAAAGCAGGTGGATCACCGGTACTAAAAGCTCTTCAGAAGTTATTTAATTCCGTTATACTCGAGGGACAAACGCTTAAGGCATGGCACAGAAGTGTGGTCGTGCTTTTCTTCAAAAAGGGTGACAACACCCTGCTGAAGAACTACAGACCCATCTCACTTCTGAGCCATGTCTACAAGCTGTTTTCGAGAGTCATTACGAATCGACTCGCACGCAGGTTTGACGACTTCCAGCCTCCCGAACAAGCCAGTTTCCGAAAAGGCTTTAGTACCATAGACCACATACATACGCTGCGGCAGATTATACAGAAGACCGAAGAGTACAATCAGCCACTATGCTTGGCGTTTGTGAACCATGAGAAGGCCTTTGATTCAGTCGAAACCTGGGCTGTGCTACAGTCTCTCCAGCGGTGCCAAATTGACCATCGATACATCGAGGTGTTGAAGTGTCTGTATGAAAACGCCACCATGTCGGTTCGCCACCATGTCGGTTCGCCTCCAGGATCAGAACTCGAAACCTATCCAGTTGCAGCGAGGAGTGAGACAGGTAGACGTTATACTCGTATCTCCGAAACTGTTCACCGCCGCCCTGGAAGATGTTTTTAAGCTTCTGGACTGGGGTGGACTCGGCATCAATATCAACGGCGAGTACATATCCCACCTCCGATTCGCTGACGGTATCGTGATCACGGCTGAGACTATGGAAGACCTAAGCACAATGCTCGATGGCCTCAGTAAAGTCTCTCAACAAGTGGGCCTTAAAATGAACATGGACAAGACGAAAGTAATGTTAAATGTCCGTGTCGCACCCACCCCTCTAAAGGTTGGAGACTCTACACTGGAAGTTGTTGACGAATATGTATACCTGGGACAAACAGTCCAGCTAGATAGGTCCAACTTCAAGAAAGAGATCAATCGACGAATCCAACTCGGCTGGGCAGCGTTCGGGAAGCTTCGCAATATCTTCACGTCCTAAATACCGCAGTGTCTTAAGACTAAGGTCTTTGACCAGTGTGTGTTGCCAGTGATGACTTATGGAACTGAGACATGGTCGCTTACTATGGGCCTCATAAAAAGG
Organism: Coleophora flavipennella; assembly: GCA_947284805.1. Classification (NCBI taxonomy): domain Eukaryota; kingdom Metazoa; phylum Arthropoda; class Insecta; order Lepidoptera; family Coleophoridae; genus Coleophora; species Coleophora flavipennella. The sequence goes on from OX369295.1 coordinate 13,202,519, forward strand.
CTCAAGTTCACCCAAAGGGCAATAGAGCGGTGCTATGCTCGGAGTTTCTCTGCGTGATCGAATCAGAAACGAGGAGATCCGCAGGAGAGAGAACTAAAGTAACCGACATAGCTCACAGAATCGCTAAACTGAAGTGGCAGTGGGCAGGGCACATAGCTCGTAGAACAGATGGCCGATGGGGCAGTAAAGTTCTCGAGTGGCGACCGCGCACCGGAAAACATAGCGTAGGCAGGCCTCCCACGCGGTGGACCGATGACCTGGTGAAGATCGCGGGAAGCCGATGGATGCGGGCAGCGCAGGACCGGTCGTCGTGGAAATCCTTGGGGGAGCCTCTGTCCAGCAGTGGAAGATTTGTGGCTGACATGATGATGATGATGATGTTAAACAACTATTAGCATAGCATTAGCCATAGTACCCGAGGGATCTGAGGAAAAGTAATTTCCACGCACGCAAGACGCATGCGGCTCGCGCACCACTCACCCTAAAAGACAGTCAAAAAAACGAAGTCCACACGGGTGAAGCTGCGGGGAAAGCTAGTCAGACAATAAAGCAAAACTCATTTTGAGGTACATAGTTTTTAAATTAAATGACGGCCGCCTTTACCTATAGCCTCACAAAAACGGGCTCTTTCGAGAACGCTTCTCATTCATTACTTTTCTCAGGACATGAGGAGTCATCAGTCTGATCCATTGTCCAGGGTTTGTTCACCTTCTCTTTTTAAAACCCCGAAAAAAGAATCTGGCGTTGTCAAAACTTGGAGATTCCACGCTGAATAATCGACCGACGACGATGCTCAAATAAAATTGAAATAAATTTTGGGTACGTTAGGCAACGGTAAACTTCGTATCCGAGCTGAATCTCTAAAATGTATTCTATAAATTTCCAAAAATCTCATTTCTAATGTTCCAATAATGCTTAACGTTTGTTTAAAAATTTGTATATTTCTAATAGATTTTAGGGTGATTGTTAAATATTTTCACTGCTTGCAATCTAACACTATGCTACGACTCTCAGTGTAGGCACTAGTTTGTGATTTACCACCTCCGTGGCGTAATGGTTAGTCCATTCGCTTCACACCAGGAGGTCGTGGGTTGGATTCCCGGTGGGATCGTCATCTGAGACTCAGTTTGGTTGTTGGCAGGGCATTTTCATAGCCCGCCTGACTAGCTACCACCATCTTATCTAAGACTTGCCGTCAAACATCAGTGTTAACAACATTAATGTATTCCGGCTTGAAGATAAACTAGCCAGTTCTCCATTGCGTTGGAGAATCTTGGTAAGCCTGCTTCCATCTTAGGCATCATCGTCACTTTCCATTTCCAAAATAAAATAATAAATCCCGATGTTGGGCCACCCAGTGACCTTCCAGATACAAAGGTGTTTATTCAAAATAGGTGCAAATTACACTCTTTCTGATAGTCATAAAATAGTAATTACATTATACATGTCATTTGTGAAAAATAAAAAAACAAATAATCATTAATACGTTGTACAGACGGTATTACGTCAAAATTCAGTAATTGACATAAAACAAATTATGTCATTAGAACATAAAAACAACATGAAACAAGAAGTAATACATTGAAATCATTGAATGTCATTAATGCCTTTGACAAGAGTAGGCCAGTTCACTCGGGCAGCACCCGGTCACGAGTATAAGTAAGTAAGTAAGTAAGTAATTCTATATACCTAACGCGAGAGTCAGCCATAATAATAAAAAAACCGACCAAGTGCGAGTCGGACTCTCGTAAAGTAGAATTCCGCGCTTTCGCTACTTCCTGTTACACATTTCCGTCCCATGTTACACATTTACGTCCCATTTCACGAAATCACTCCCACAAATTGCAGGAAAGCGAGAGCAAAGATGTTACACATCAAAAATTCGAGCGAGACCTTCAGTACTCGCATATGATGTGTAACATGTGACAAAATACTTTAGGTTAGTTAGATTTGATGACGATATTGTACCTGGGTGGCGGATCTGACAGTAACGAAAAAAACCGACCAAGTGCGAGTCGGACTCTCGTAAAGTAGAATTCCGCGCTTTCGCGACTTCCTGTTACACATTTCCGTCCCATGTTACACATTTCCGTCCCATTTCACGAAATCACTCCCGCAAATTGCAGGAAAGCGAGAGCAAAGATGTTACACATAAAAAAATATAGACATTTCTTACTGAAGTATCGCCAAATTTCTAAAGTAGTATCCCGGCCGAATAATAGAAGTAAACATAAACAGGGCGTTACTAAAACAGAGCATACTTTTATGAGTTTCTAGTCACGAAACTGAACAAATTTACTACTCCTAAGACTTTTCTGAAAACTTAAAATAATTTTAGACTTCCCCCCATACAAATTTTGCTCATTCGCTGTTTGTATGAAGATCGTTTTTTTAAACAAAATGTTCAGTTTCGTGAGTAGAAGCCCTTCTCAAAAATATGATCCAACACCCTGTTTATTGCATTCGAGAGTGCGGTACCTACTTATTTTGTTTGGGAAGCTTTACAGCCTAATTAACGAAATAAACAAGTTAAACGATTTCATTACAATTTAATCAATCAAAAAACAATGTCATTTGTGTAGGACATATATACAATCTGTATAAAAATAAATCTCTACATAAATCTCGTGTCACGGTTTTTGTGTTCGTACTCCTCCGAAACGGCCAGAATGATTTCCATGAAATTTTTTATGTGATTTTGGTAGGTATATTGTATTTCATTATGGCAAAATAAAGTTCAAAAATGGAACAGAAAAAATAATAATAACTATCAAAAGTAATAAAGAAAGCATTAACTTTAATTTGTAATCCTAACTCATTCCTAATATTCCAATAATACTTGAAATTTGTTAATTCTACTGTACGTGTGTATGTCACTGAACTCCTCCTAAACGGCTGGACCGATTTGAATGATTTTTTTGTATGCGTTTGGGTGGCGCCCTAGATGGTTTAGATTCACAAATCAGCCCGGCAGATGGCGCTGCAGTCGGTATTACGCTATTAAGGAGTAAGGACAACGTCTGTCGGGTCCGCTAGTATTTATAATAGATTTCATGTCAATAGGACGACTGTTATATACTTTCACTGCTTGCAATCTAACACTATGCCACAGATTAATAAGTAGTTACTAACTATGCTACGACTCTCAGTGTAGGCACTAGTTTGTGCTTTACCGCCTCCGCGGCGTAATGGTTAGTCCATTCGCTTCACACGAGGAGGTGGTGGGTTGGATTCCGGGTGAGGTCAACTTGTGAGACTCGGTTTGGTTGGTGGTAGGGCTTTTTCATAGCCCGCTTGACTAGCTACCACCACCTTATCTAAGTCTTGCTGCCAAACATCAGTGTCATTAATGTGTTCCGGCTTGAAGATAAAATAGCCAGTTCTCCGTTGCGTTGGGGAATCTTGGTAAGCCTGCTTCCATCTTCGGCATCATCGTCACTTACCATCAGGTCAGATGATGCCAAGGGCTTACATATTGTGATAAAAAAATTGTGAGCCTATTCGTTTACAAGCCATAAACGTTCCAACTGCTGGGGCACGGTCCCTCTTAAACGAGAGAAGATTAGGCTATACCTACCACAGATTAGATAATGGCCACTCTCCACACACGGGGGCAAAGTCCGCTTGGTCGGAGCTTGTAGGGCTAGGGCGACAGTAGTGTTCATTCAAGTCGCCTATAAAGCAGCTAAAGCGTCGGTGGCGTAATGGCAAGGGCCGCTACCTCCTGTCCGTGAGGTCGTGGTTCGATTCCTGCCACGTCCCAATGTGTTTTTGAATTTCGATTTCATATGTATTTTTATCCGACGCTCTTACGGTGTAGGAAAACATCGTGAGGAAACCTGCACACGCCTGCGAAGAAACTCGAAGGTTGTGTGTGAAGTCAACCAATCCGCACTGGGCCCGCGTGGTCGACTAAGGCCCGATGGCCCTAATTCAGTGTAGGCTCGAGCCCCTCGGTGGGGACGTATATGAGCTGATATAAAGATACAGCATCTGACGCGGCTTAAAGACAGCCATATAACGATAGCAACGGGCAGAAACGGCTTGACGTACCTTGAGAAGCACAAAAACGGTCGAGAAAAATGCTACTAACAGTCAAACCTATCCAGGTAATGACCGTGCTACAGGTCGGTTAACCTGTGTGACCGACCCAAGCAGGTAAGGCGCACAGAGCTACCACCGCGTCAACTATTACAAGCGACTGCGGGTTCGTACTCGAAAAGGGACGATTACAAGCTTCCATTTATAATGCGAGCTACTAAAGATAATACACACCACGTACCTATAACACACGTATAACTACACCCTGGACACTTCATACAACGGGCCAGAAATGTCATTTCAAAAAAGGAATGACGAAACAAACAAAATGGCGGCGAACTCCTATACGTTCGACAACCAAACTGTAACCAATCTGTAACAATCTGGGTGACGAAGCGGTGAGGTCGCAATCTAGAGAGCGGCAGGGAGTGTATGTTAGTACTATTATATTGTATACTTTGGTATAACATTAATAAATTGTACGGCAGCCCGCACTAAACTTTCTGGACAACTTTTTCATTATTTTTTTCATACAAAATTTGTTTTTTTAATAATGTTGATGAATTCATATTGTATGGCCATTGACTTGCCCCGAGCGCTCGGACACCTGCACAATGGAAGACCTCTGGGGAGCCACTGATAGTGGCATACGCGTGGCTACCTGCTGGGCCATTAACATATAAAATAACTAAGTGGCCATATTCAAACCATCGACTCGAAAAGAAGAAGAAGAATGATATTAGAGAATTCATTTTTTTTGTGATAAGTGAAAACACTTCTCGTAGTTACGTGCGATATAGTAAAAAGACAAAGTAGGAAGTATACGAAATATTTATCCATAATATACACTTATGGAACACTTATGGGATGGATCAGCCCACTATCAGCTGGATGCCATAGACCGACGCGCCCGGAGACTCATTGGTGATGACGAGCTAGTCAACAACTTGCTCCAAAGCCTTGAGCATCGCCGCAAATTTACCTGTCTATCGGTATTCTATCGAATTCATTTCGGAGAGTGTGCGCAAGAACTTCATAACCTCATTACCCCGACTCCGTTCCACCGTCGGTCAACGAGACGCAGGGAGGGGTTGCACCCCTTTGTTGTTGATGTTCCACCCTTCCGCACAAAGCATTATGCTTCCTCATTTATTATGCGGAAAGCGAAGCAGTGGATCGCCTTGCCCGCGTCAATGTTTCCCGATTCCTAAAATTTGGAGATCTTCAAGGCATTAATTGAGTTTGCGTGTACCATACTCGGCTGCATCGTCACTTCCCATCAAGTGAGTTGCAGTAAAACGCACTCAAATTTTTAATAATAATAAAAAAAGGTATCCGTGATCCTTTGCTTCTTTTGATACGTCGTAAACCATCTTCCTACTTTTAATTGTCTCTTTAACGTTTCACGTGGGGTGTAAAGTCTCGTATTTAGTTAAACGCACTATTGTGAGTAACTAACATCATCATCATATCGGCCGAAGGACGTCCACTACTGGACATAGGCCTCCCCCAAGGATTTCCACGACGACCGGTTCTGCGCTACCCGCATCCAGCGGCTTCCTGCGACCTTCACCAGGTCATAGGTCCATCGAGTGGGACGCCTGCCTACTACGGAACGTTTTCCGTTTTTTAAGTAACTATGTTTAGTAATAATGTGTGGTATTGTCAGTGTGTCTCGTAGTGTGTACGTAGGTGTATACGCGGAACTGAGCTTAACGTGTAAACTAAGTGTAGGTTAATATTTAATCGTCATTGATTCAAGTCCAAAGATAGCCTCGGTCCTTGACTTTTTAAAACCTTCCACACCTATGTAAATATGAATGGAAACGTAGAAATAATTGTTACGTTGTACGTTTATCGTGTTTCTATTAGCAACCGAGGAAAGGAAAATGTACTATTATAAGGTATCCACCTTGATATGTTTAGAACTCTACATGCCTCTTTATAATAATATAAGCGTTTGTTTGATGCCTGATGGATCGGGGTGTTTGGATGTGTGATTTGGGTGCCTGCCTACTAGAGATTGCAACCCGGTATGTTTCTCAACCCGGTCCGGCCCGGTAGCATTTGCCGCCAACCCGGCCGGGTCCGCCGGGCCCGGCCGGGTTGATGTGTTAGCGATAAAACCTTTAAAATATTTTATGAAAATTTGTTAAGAATGGAAAAAGACAATGATTCAAGTTTAAGAATTAAACTTTATTTAAAACTATAATCTTAATAATCAGTCTCACTTAGTTTATAAAATTAAATCATTGGTTTTGGTAGCAACCAACTTACAAAATAAATCACTTTTACTTATAGCATGGACGGAATAGTAACATTAGTATTTAGAATAAAAAACTAATAAAACAGCCTAATGACTTGTCTTATCAACTTAGATATAGATAGATAAACTTAGAGATAAACTTTGGTAGCTTTGGTATAAACAAAACAAATTCTTATTTGCAGCAAAAAAATATTGTGTTTTTTCTTAAACTTTATCTATAAAGACTACTGAGACTAGTGAGTGTTACTATTATAATTATTATAAATACTTATTAAAAGTTTTCTCTTTACTCCTTTATGTGTCTTTTTGTTAACATAGTTAGTATAGTATTAGAGTTTAGAATAAAAAACTAATAACGCAGCATAAAGTACTAAACTTGTCTTATCAACTTCGATTAGATAGATAGATAAACTTTGGTAGCTTTGGTATAAACAAAACAAATTGCTAAAGACTAAATATGTTTTTTCTTACTATTAAGACTAGTGAGACTGTTTTTGATAATTGAGCAAATAGCAAAATCGTATAATTACTACAGACTGTACTGTAACTGTAGACAACCAAACTTATACAATATTACTTATTTAACTAATAAAATGTATTGTGAAATTGGTAACGTTATACATAGTAGGCTAAATAATAAAAATATAACAAAAAGTTTCCTCTTACTTGCATGGTTGCATGGCAAAACAATTATTTTTCAGTCTGAAAGAATGATCTCAAAAACAAATGGTATTAATAGTTTTATCACCTAACCTGGTTCGCAACTTACTGCAGATATACCCCGCCGCCGAAAAAGCCCTCTCAGCTTCAACACTTGTTGGTTTTATGGACATCATGTAGTCTTGAATAAGCAAATGCCAATTTCCTACGAGTTGGTGGCGTTCCCGCCTTCGCGCGCGATTTTCGCGCCGCGGTTTTGGTACCTACCGGGTCCGGTCACCGGGCCCGGTAAAAATAGCCGGGCCCGGTGGACGCCTAAAAGGGCACCGGGTCCGGCCGGGCCGGGCCCGGCCGGGCCCGGATTGCAATCTCTACTGCCTACCTATACCTATCTACTTTAATTATTACTGTGTCGTTCTTGGCGCAGCGCATTTCACTTGCGATACAGCGATGCAATACCGCTTATGGACTAAAGCGTCTGTTCAGTGTTCAGGATTTCTAGATATTTTTTCATCATTTGTTTTCCTTTATTATTTATTACCTCCTCATTTTTAACTGTGACTTTGTAAACAGCATAGGTAGGTACATGATCGAGCATTTTACTCTTACCATAGTGTGAATGGGGCTTAACGTTGTGTATCCGCGTTACGATGTGTGACTTGGGTGCCTATTGGTGGTGAGTTCACTAGACTCCCCTGGCGGATCACGCTAGGGGAGCCTGGTGGATGCGCTCGTGTAAACGACGGGGTTGTGCTGTGCGAGTGGGAACAGACTGAACGTTAGAAAGTCAAACCAACACCACAACAACACATATGTTGTGCAGTTCTCCGCACAGAGTTTGCACCAACTACTGACACGGTTGCATTAGTGTATGGCGGGCTGCATTCGCATCACGTATTTAATAAACACACGTCAACGTGTGTAGCTTTGGTTGTGTGCCGCCGCCGCCGCCGCCGCGCCGTCATCGTCGATATGAGCAAATAATAGATAAGGCATATGTTCGATTTGTTGGTTCTGTAGGTAATCGAAACTGCCATTCTCCCTCCGAGTTTGCGGGCGGTGGCGGTGGAGCTGAAGAGCCAGGTATTGTCGGCGTTACTTTTGAACTTCTCCTGCACATTAGCAAAGTATATATATTAGTACTAACATACAGTATGGACACTCCCTATAGATCTCTAGATTCCGAACTCACCCCCTCGTCACTCAGATTAATATACACATTGGTTATAGTTTGATTCTCGAACGTATGGGATTGCGCCGTGATTTTGTTTGCTCCGTCGTAGTAGATATTACGCTTAAAAAAAACTGGATTACAGGTTCAGGAAGTAGATAAGATTAAATTAAAGTACTTAAAGATTTCACTATGGTCAAAAGGCGGCGGCCGAGTGTTCACACCTCACCATCAGCCAGTTGACAGGTGCCTATTTTTTTATCCACAACTGACATAAGACATAAGACATTTAACTGGTCAAAGCGTCGGTGGCTCAACCGGTAACGACTCGGTCCTCCTAACCAGAGGTGCCGGGTTCAAATCCGGACGGCCAATCTACGAATGAGTTTTTCAAAACTTCATACATATACTCACCGATTGCTTTAACGGTGAAGGAAAAACATCGTGAGGAAACCTGCACACGCCTGCGAAGAAACTCGAAGGTTGTGTGTGAAGTCTACCAACCCGCACTGGGCCCGCGTGGTCTACTAAGGCCCGATCGCCCTAATTCAGGGTAGACTCAAGCCTCTCGGTGGGGACGTATATGAGCTGTTATGATGATAAGCCCTTAGAAGCGGGTTTACCAAGATTCCCTAACGCAATGAGAATCTGGCCATCTTATCAATACAATTCTTTAATGTGATAACTTCTTTGTTATAATTATAAGTCAAAGTCTATATTACAAAAAATTAGCTAATTTAAGCTTAAAAAATTAAAAATATATTTAATAAAAATATTAATTAAGTTAAAATGTGAACATTAATTAATTTTTTTATAGTAAATTATAAAACACATGGCATTTCCATAAATTCATTATAACTATAAAATATCTACGAGCAGGAACACATCAACGCTGTTAACACTGATGTTTGGCGGCAAGATGTAGATAAGAAGGTAGGTAGTAACTAGCCAGGCGGGCTATGAAAATACCCTACCACCAACCAAACCGAGTCTTACAAATTTCAATATAGAGTGATCACATCAAATGACTTTTATTTTTATTGTTTATTTTAAAGGGAAACTACGTTAAATATTATAAAAAGTTTTCGCCTTTAAGTTACAGACTTATCTGTAATTTACGGTATATCTATGTAGTTGTAAATGTGACGCGCGACACGCACGTGAAAACATGAAAATGCCCGAGGCGCAGTGTCGTGTCGTGTCGTGCCGTGTAGCGCAACGAACGTACGTGAAATGTAATATCGCACTCCCGGTGTCATATCCGATTGCCGCTTCCTATCTACAGAGTACTTTAATATATTGGTTCAACATTTCCTTGATTCACCAACATGATTTTACTGGCATTAAAGAACACTTATCTACCACGTCAAAATATTAGCTCATGTATACGTCCCCACCAAGGGGCTCGAGCCTACCCTGAATTAGGGCGATCGGGCCTTAGTCGACCACGCGGGCCCAGAGAGGGTTGGTCGACTTCACACACAACCTGCGAGTTTCTTCGCAGGTGTGTGCAGGTTTCCTCACGATGTTTTCCTTCACCGTAAGAGCGTAGGATAAACATACATATGAAATCGAAATTAGAAAACACATTGGTACGTGGCAGGACTCGAACCACGACCTCCCGGATGGAGGTAGCGGCTCTTGCCATTGTGCCACCGACGCGACGCTCAACACCACGTCATAATAGGTCGAATGAAATGTAACAAGTTTTCTTCTCATCATCATCATATCAGCCGAAGGACGTCCACTGTAGGACAAAGGCCTCCCCCAAAGATTTCCACGACGACCGGTTCTGCGCTCCCCGCATCCACCGGCTTCCCGCGACCCTTACCAGGTCATCGGTCCACCGATTTGGAGGCCTGCCTACGATAGGTTTTCCGGTGCGAGGTCGTCACTCGAGAACTTCACTGTCCCAACGGCCAACATTTATTCTACCACTTTTTAAATAAAAATTTTTTTTTTTGGACTATCCATACAAATTACCTTATTTATTATTTTTGTATTGAGTCCACAAAATAGTGAAGTTTATTTAAAAAGTGATCGAATCAGAAATGAGGAGATCCGTAGGAGAACCAAAGTACCCGACGACTAGCTTACACAATCGGTTAACTTCATAGGAAACGCGGGCACCATTTTTTCCATACAAGCGTATAGTACCCTGTTTCCTCCCTGGATAATGACTATAGAACAAAAATGCTTTTTCCACCAAACCTATATCTTCCATGGCCTTGCCCGTATGTTTTGTTTTTTCCTTTATTCCAATTTTAATAGGAAGTAGGAGCCTTAAAAACTGAATAAATTTCCCAATTGAAACGTCATTTTCAGACACCCACCAAAAAAATAATACGCATTTAACAATAAAATGAAAAGATTTTAAAAATGGTAAAATGAAAGTTTCACATTTCATCCGAATTATAACGTTGATTATTCTTTTACATAAGGGTATACCTACTGAGCATTGAGTCAAAGATGAACGAAACAATTGTTTAATTCTATAAAAAATATATATTTATGTCTAAGGAGTTTTACTCTGCTATCATTCTGTAACAACATGGCGCTGCCTGCTGCCCGCTACCTGCTGCCTCGCCTACGTGAAAACAAGGGCAGTGCATGTCCAGAAATCCATTGCATTTTCCATCTACCTACACGTATACCTGTGTCGTGCACCGCAGTGCAATTGAGGGAACACTAGGCGCGGCCTCTCCCCGCCCGCGCCGCACACACAAAATAGGTGCAAGTACTTGGAAGCGTTGCTGCGGTTCTGAATGTAATACTGAGAATCTGGCCATGATCTGCAGCGTCAGCGGTAGCGGCGGCGGTAGCGGCGGCGGCAGTTAAACAAATGTAAGCGTAAAGGGAAAAAATGCGCCGCAATTTTTTTTTCTTTCATGAATGTAAGTACGTATATATAACAATTTTCGTAGGATTTTCCACGGCGACAAAACGTCCTTCCTATATTATGTATGTAGGTATTTACTTTGTTTCGCCTCCGCCGCCACCCCCTCCGGAACCATCGGTCTATTTTCCCGAATGATCCACTTTCCCGATCGGTCTACTTTTCCGTTACGTCTACTTGTTCTACTTTTCCGTTCGCTGCCGCTGCCACTCAAGGTCGTCGTCAGTCCTTCAGATCAAACAAACGGATTTTCGCGCTCCTAGGAAAATAAGATTCTAAACATCTTTCGTCAGTTACTTATTATTACAACCACACCCCGGACACTTCATACAGCGGTCGTGAAATGACATTTCTAAAAACAAATGACGGAGAAAACAAAATGGCGGCGAAATCCTATACGTTCGAGAACCAAACAAGCACCAATCTTTATCAATCTGGGTGACGGGGCGGGATGAGGTCGGAATCTAGGGAGCGGCAGGGACTGTCCATACTATAAGTTAAAACTAATATACTCTTATATACTTTGTTACTACTGAACATGAATTCCCATAATTTAATGTTTCTTTGTAGAGTGTTATAAATTTTGGACATATCTACTTTTACCTATCATCATCACAAAAGCCGAAAAACGTTCACTGCTGGCAAAGGCCAACTTCAAGATGTGTTTGCAGCTGTAAGTTTTATCTGAAACTAATAAACTACTATTTTATAACTTTACGCTATAAGACAAGCTGCAAAATTCACTGTTGTTCGTTAGTTGGTATACATCTCATTACCAGTTCAGATACGCAATTCACCTAGTGGTCGTGTATTCTCGGCCTGCCTCCTAATTTACTAATGTGCTAGTTGGCATACATCTCGTTACCAGTTCAGATACCCGAATCACCTAGTGGTCGAGTATTCTCGGCCTGTCTCCTAATTTACTAATGTGCTAGTTGGCATACATCTCGTTACCAGTTCAGATACCCGAATCACCTAGTGGTCGAGTATTCTCGGCCTGTCTCCTAATTTACTAATGTGCTAGTTGGCATACATCTCGTTACCAGTTCAGATACCCAATTCACCTAGTAGGCGAGTGTTCTCGGCGAGCCTTCTAATTCACTAATATGCTAGTTGGCATACATCTCGTTACCAGTTCAGATACGCAATTCACGTAGTGGTCGAGTATTCTCGGCGAATCCTCGGAGAATACTCGACCACTAGGTTAATCGGGTATCTGAACAGGTATATACATCTCATTACCACTTCAGGTACCCAATTCACGACTGGGTATCGTTGGTTAGAGCTTAAAAAATAGTTGTGAGTATTCTAAGACCATTTTATAATTTAGGGTTCCGTTTTCGAAAAAATAGGCTTGAAAGTCATTTAAGGACATTTTAAGTTGGTCGACTATTACTCCTAAACTAAGAAAGCTTTCTTAGCCGTGAATAATTTCCTTTTAAATTAATTATATAGACTGCTTTTATGATTTATTTCAAATATCCAAATAAAGCTGTTTAGTTGGGGGTGGGGACAATCGACTCCAACAAAATTTAGCATTTTCAAGCCTATTTTTCCGAAAACGGAACCCTAAATTATAAAATGGTCTTAGAATACTCACAACTATTTTTTAAGCTCTCACCAACGATACCCAGTCGTGTGGGTTTGACGAGAAAAAAAACATTGTATTGTAGAGGAGGTACCCTTAAAAAGTTTTTTTTTCAAAAAACAAAAATCCAGTTCTCTCCGCGTTATTATTATATATATAATGATACATATTTATATTACAAACAAAAGACATTAACGCGAGCGACAAAAATATGCTTTTTTTGTCATTCTTCGGATATCTTCTTCATATATATATATATATATATATATATATATGTTACGGCTAAAACCCGAAGCGCGGCTGCACCTAGTTTTAGCCGGTTAGAACTAGGTGTAGCCACTTACTCTTGGTTAAACCTAGTACGAGCCGATTATTTTCGGGTAAAACTAGGTCTATCCTTCATCATGCCGGCTACAACTAGGTTCGGCCATTCCCTGTCGGATAAAACTAGGTCTATCCGATATCATTCCGGCTAGAACTAGGTCCAGACAATCCCTGTTGGATAAAACTTAGATGCGTGTCCCGCCAAGCCTTCCGCCTCACGTCACACTCATGACTCACAGCATCTGCAGCAGCGGCGCGGGGTGGAGGGCATAGCGAACCACGTGCCTCTGCAGGTTGTGAGCGCCAGGTGCTGCTGATGTGCTGCTAATCTACTGCAGGTCTACTAGCGAGTGTGACTCACAGCGTCTGCAGCAGCAGCGCGTGTCTTAGTTTTATCTAACAGGGATTGGCTGTACATAGTTGTAAGCGGCATGCTATCGGCAGAGCTTTTTTAGATATTAAAAAAAACATCCAATAAAAAGAAACGTAGAGAGTTTTTTTATTCTTATAAATCACATTGTAATAATTAACACAAATTATTAGGAGTACAATTTTTAATATAATAGGGACAATCAGGAACATTTTTTTAACAACAGACAATAGTTGCATATTATAATTTAAAGAATGTTTGCATCTAGTTTTATCCAACAGGGAATGGCTGGACCTAGTTCTAGCCGGAATGATATCGGATAGACCTAGTTTTATCCAACAGGGAATGGCCAAACCTAGTTGTAGCCGGCATGATGAAGGATAGACCTAGTTTTACCCGAAAATAATCGGCTCGTACTAGGTTTAACCAAGAGTAAGTGGCTACACCTAGTTCTAACCGGCTAAAACTAGGTGCAGCCGCGCTTCGGGTTTTAGCCGTAACATATATATATAGCTTGTTGTACTACGGAACCCTAAAATCGGCCAAGTGTGGTCATACTCGCGCTAAGATATCCGAAGAATGACAAAAAAAGCATATTTTTGTCGCTCGCGTTAATGTCTTTTGTTTGTAATATCATTGTATCATTGTCATTATACTATGTTGTTAGGTAGAGAGTTGTGGTGGTGCGGGACCCTCGGAGAGCTAGTCCGACTCGCACTTGGCCGCTTTTTATTTGTCTCAATCTAATCACGTTTCGCTTCGGACGTAATTGATCACATAGGTATGAGTTTCGGGCGCGGGTCCCGTTTCTGGCCATACCTGCCGCATGCCGTCACAGTTGGCCAGCATCCAGAGCGCGAGAGCACCAGATCGCCTGCCACTACTTACACTCTGCCTATCTATCGATTTTCTAATAACTTCCGGGTGTTTTGGAGGCACGCTGGGTTTATGCTTCCTGATCAGTATTTTCATGGATGTTATTGGCAATTTTTACTATAAAATGAAATGAAATGATAATTTATTTGCATTAAGCATGGTAGTAAGATGTAACAAAAATCACCACTTTAAAACTAAATATTAATTAATAAATTAATCATTTATCGGAAAAATATCTTAACAAACCCTCAGTAATCTTGAAAGACCTATGCAACGATACTCCACACTCCAAAGGCACTGAAATTTTTAATTTAAAAAAAATGAAAAAAAGATAGGGTAATTAATCCAAAAAAATCACCCCTACGTTAATTTTTTACAGTTTTTTTTTTTTATTTAGGGTGGAAATATTTCTATAACCAATAAAAATTTTGCTTTATATTTTAATTGATGTGACACACTGACGGACAGACAAACAGAGGAACTCGGCGAAACTGTAAGGGTTCCTATAACACGCTGTGCATCTTTGTCGCGTAGCCGTCACCGTATGGCATGCAGAAACTGTACGTGTTCCTATAACACGCTGTGCATCTTTGTCGCGTAGCCGTCACCGTATGGCATGCAGAAACTGTACGTGTTCCTATAACACGCTGTGCATCTTTGTCGCGTAGCCGTCACCGTATGGCATGCAGAAACTGTACGTGTTCCTATAACACGCTGTGCATCTTTGTCGCGTAGCCGTCACCGTATGGCATGCAGAAACTGTACGTGTTCCTATAACACGCTGTGCATCTTTGTCGCGTAGCCGTCACCGTATGGCATGCAGAAACTGTACGTGTTCCTATAACACGCTGTGCATCTTTGTCGCGTAGCCGTCACCGTATGGCATGCAGAAACTGTACGTGTTCCTATAACACGCTGTGCATCTTTGTCGCGTAGCCGTCACCGTATGGCATGCAGAAACTGTACGTGTTCCTATAACACGCTGTGCATCTTTGTCGCGTAGCCGTCACCGTATGGCATGCAGAAACTGTACGTGTTCCTATAACACGCTGTGCGTCTTTGTCGCGTAGCCGTCACCGTATGGCATGCAGAAACTGTACGTGTTCCTATAACACGCTGTGCATCTTTGTCGCGTAGCCGTCACCGTATGGCATGCAGAAACTGTACGTGTTCCTATAACACGCTGTGCATCTTTGTCGCGTAGCCGTCACCGTATGGCATGCAGAAACTGTACGTGTTCCTATAACACGCTGTGCGTCTTTGTCGCGTAGCCGTCACCGTATGGCATGCAGAAACTGTACGTGTTCCTATAACACGCTGTGCATCTTTGTCGCGTAGCCGTCACCGTATGGCATGCAGAAACTGTACGTGTTCCTATAACACGCTGTGCATCTTTGTCGCGTAGCCGTCA
Organism: Coleophora flavipennella; assembly: GCA_947284805.1. Taxonomy (NCBI): domain Eukaryota; kingdom Metazoa; phylum Arthropoda; class Insecta; order Lepidoptera; family Coleophoridae; genus Coleophora; species Coleophora flavipennella. The sequence continues at coordinate 13,218,122 of OX369295.1, forward strand.
CCGTATGGCATGCAGAAACTGTACGTGTTCCTATAACACGCTGTGCATCTTTGTCGCGTAGCCGTCACCGTATGGCATGCAGAAACTGTACGTGTTCCTATAACACGCTGTGCGTCTTTGTCGCGTAGCCGTCACCGTATGGCATGCAGAAACTGTACGTGTTCCTATAACACGCTGTGCATCTTTGTCGCGTAGCCGTCACCGTATGGCATGCAGAAACTGTACGTGTTCCTATAACACGCTGTGCATCTTTGTCGCGTAGCCGTCACCGTATGGCATGCAGAAACTGTACGTGTTCCTATAACACGCTGTGCATCTTTGTCGCGTAGCCGTCACCGTATGGCATGCAGAAACTGTACGTGTTCCTATAACACGCTGTGCATCTTTGTCGCGTAGCCGTCACCGTATGGCATGCAGAAACTGTACGTGTTCCTATAACACGCTGTGCATCTTTGTCGCGTAGCCGTCACCGTATGGCATGCAGAAACTGTACGTGTTCCTATAACACGCTGTGCATCTTTGTCGCGTAGCCGTCACCGTATGGCATGCAGAAACTGTACGTGTTCCTATAACACGCTGTGCATCTTTGTCGCGTAGCCGTCACCGTATGGCATGCAGAAACTGTACGTGTTCCTATAACACGCTGTGCATCTTTGTCGCGTAGCCGTCACCGTATGGCATGCAGAAACTGTACGTGTTCCTATAACACGCTGTGCATCTTTGTCGCGTAGCCGTCACCGTATGGCATGCAGAAACTGTACGTGTTCCTATAACACGCTGTGCATCTTTGTCGCGTAGCCGTCACCGTATGGCATGCAGAAACTGTACGTGTTCCTATAACACGCTGTGCATCTTTGTCGCGTAGCCGTCACCGTATGGCATGCAGAAACTGTACGTGTTCCTATAACACGCTGTGCATCTTTGTCGCGTAGCCGTCACCGTATGGCATGCAGAAACTGTACGTGTTCCTATAACACGCTGTGCATCTTTGTCGCGTAGCCGTCACCGTATGGCATGCAGAAACTGTACGTGTTCCTATAACACGCTGTGCATCTTTGTCGCGTAGCCGTCACCGTATGGCATGCAGAAACTGTACGTGTTCCTATAACACGCTGTGCATCTTTGTCGCGTAGCCGTCACCGTATGGCATGCAGAAACTGTACGTGTTCCTATAACACGCTGTGCATCTTTGTCGCGTAGCCGTCACCGTATGGCATGCAGAAACTGTACGTGTTCCTATAACACGCTGTGCATCTTTGTCGCGTAGCCGTCACCGTATGGCATGCAGAAACTGTACGTGTTCCTATAACACGCTGTGCATCTTTGTCGCGTAGCCGTCACCGTATGGCATGCAGAAACTGTACGTGTTCCTATAACACGCTGTGCATCTTTGTCGCGTAGCCGTCACCGTATGGCATGCAGAAACTGTACGTGTTCCTATAACACGCTGTGCATCTTTGTCGCGTAGCCGTCACCGTATGGCATGCAGAAACTGTACGTGTTCCTATAACACGCTGTGCATCTTTGTCGCGTAGCCGTCACCGTATGGCATGCAGAAACTGTACGTGTTCCTATAACACGCTGTGCATCTTTGTCGCGTAGCCGTCACCGTATGGCATGCAGAAACTGTACGTGTTCCTATAACACGCTGTGCATCTTTGTCGCGTAGCCGTCACCGTATGGCATGCAGAAACTGTACGTGTTCCTATAACACGCTGTGCATCTTTGTCGCGTAGCCGTCACCGTATGGCATGCAGAAACTGTACGTGTTCCTATAACACGCTGTGCATCTTTGTCGCGTAGCCGTCACCGTATGGCATGCAGAAACTGTACGTGTTCCTATAACACGCTGTGCATCTTTGTCGCGTAGCCGTCACCGTATGGCATGCAGAAACTGTACGTGTTCCTATAACACGCTGTGCATCTTTGTCGCGTAGCCGTCACCGTATGGCATGCAGAAACTGTACGTGTTCCTATAACACGCTGTGCATCTTTGTCGCGTAGCCGTCACCGTATGGCATGCAGAAACTGTACGTGTTCCTATAACACGCTGTGCATCTTTGTCGCGTAGCCGTCACCGTATGGCATGCAGAAACTGTACGTGTTCCTATAACACGCTGTGCATCTTTGTCGCGTAGCCGTCACCGTATGGCATGCAGAAACTGTACGTGTTCCTATAACACGCTGTGCATCTTTGTCGCGTAGCCGTCACCGTATGGCATGCAGAAACTGTACGTGTTCCTATAACACGCTGTGCATCTTTGTCGCGTAGCCGTCACCGTATGGCATGCAGAAACTGTACGTGTTCCTATAACACGCTGTGCATCTTTGTCGCGTAGCCGTCACCGTATGGCATGCAGAAACTGTACGTGTTCCTATAACACGCTGTGCATCTTTGTCGCGTAGCCGTCACCGTATGGCATGCAGAAACTGTACGTGTTCCTATAACACGCTGTGCATCTTTGTCGCGTAGCCGTCACCGTATGGCATGCAGAAACTGTACGTGTTCCTATAACACGCTGTGCATCTTTGTCGCGTAGCCGTCACCGTATGGCATGCAGAAACTGTACGTGTTCCTATAACACGCTGTGCATCTTTGTCGCGTAGCCGTCACCGTATGGCATGCAGAAACTGTACGTGTTCCTATAACACGCTGTGCATCTTTGTCGCGTAGCCGTCACCGTATGGCATGCAGAAACTGTACGTGTTCCTATAACACGCTGTGCATCTTTGTCGCGTAGCCGTCACCGTATGGCATGCAGAAACTGTACGTGTTCCTATAACACGCTGTGCATCTTTGTCGCGTAGCCGTCACCGTATGGCATGCAGAAACTGTACGTGTTCCTATAACACGCTGTGCATCTTTGTCGCGTAGCCGTCACCGTATGGCATGCAGAAACTGTACGTGTTCCTATAACACGCTGTGCATCTTTGTCGCGTAGCCGTCACCGTATGGCATGCAGAAACTGTACGTGTTCCTATAACACGCTGTGCATCTTTGTCGCGTAGCCGTCACCGTATGGCATGCAGAAACTGTACGTGTTCCTATAACACGCTGTGCATCTTTGTCGCGTAGCCGTCACCGTATGGCATGCAGAAACTGTACGTGTTCCTATAACACGCTGTGCATCTTTGTCGCGTAGCCGTCACCGTATGGCATGCAGAAACTGTACGTGTTCCTATAACACGCTGTGCATCTTTGTCGCGTAGCCGTCACCGTATGGCATGCAGAAACTGTACGTGTTCCTATAACACGCTGTGCATCTTTGTCGCGTAGCCGTCACCGTATGGCATGCAGAAACTGTACGTGTTCCTATAACACGCTGTGCATCTTTGTCGCGTAGCCGTCACCGTATGGCATGCAGAAACTGTACGTGTTCCTATAACACGCTGTGCATCTTTGTCGCGTAGCCGTCACCGTATGGCATGCAGAAACTGTACGTGTTCCTATAACACGCTGTGCATCTTTGTCGCGTAGCCGTCACCGTATGGCATGCAGAAACTGTACGTGTTCCTATAACACGCTGTGCATCTTTGTCGCGTAGCCGTCACCGTATGGCATGCAGAAACTGTACGTGTTCCTATAACACGCTGTGCATCTTTGTCGCGTAGCCGTCACCGTATGGCATGCAGAAACTGTACGTGTTCCTATAACACGCTGTGCATCTTTGTCGCGTAGCCGTCACCGTATGGCATGCAGAAACTGTACGTGTTCCTATAACACGCTGTGCATCTTTGTCGCGTAGCCGTCACCGTATGGCATGCAGAAACTGTAAGGGTTCCTATAACACGCTGTGCATCTTTGTCGCGTAGCCGTCACCGTATGGCATGCAGAAACTGTACGTGTTCCTATAACACGCTGTGCATCTTTGTCGCGTAGCCGTCACCGTATGGCATGCAGAAACTGTAAGGGTTCCTATAACACGCTGTGCATCTTTGTCGCGTAGCCGTCACCGTATGGCATGCAGAAACTGTACGTGTTCCTATAACACGCTGTGCATCTTTGTCGCGTAGCCGTCACCGTATGGCATGCAGAAACTGTACGTGTTCCTATAACACGCTGTGCATCTTTGTCGCGTAGCCGTCACCGTATGGCATGCAGAAACTGTAAGGGTTCCTATAACACGCTGTGCGTCTTTGTCGCGTAGCCGTCACCGTATGGCATGCAGAAACTGTACGTGTTCCTATAACACGCTGTGCATCTTTGTCGCGTAGCCGTCACCGTATGGCATGCAGAAACTGTACGGGTTCCTATAACACGCTGTGCATCTTTGTCGCGTAGCCGTCACCGTATGGCATGCAGAAACTGTACGTGTTCCTATAACACGCTGTGCATCTTTGTCGCGTAGCCGTCACCGTATGGCATGCAGAAACTGTAAGGGTTCCTATAACACGCTGTGCGTCTTTGTCGCGTAGCCGTCACCGTATGGCATGCAGAAACTGTACGTGTTCCTATAACACGCTGTGCATCTTTGTCGCGTAGCCGTCACCGTATGGCATGCAGAAACTGTAAGGGTTCCTATAACACGCTGTGCATCTTTGTCGCGTAGCCGTCACCGTATGGCATGCAGAAACTGTACGTGTTCCTATAACACGCTGTGCATCTTTGTCGCGTAGCCGTCACCGTATGGCATGCAGAAACTGTAAGGGTTCCTATAACACGCTGTGCGTCTTTGTCGCGTAGCCGTCACCGTATGGCATGCAGAAACTGTACGTGTTCCTATAACACGCTGTGCATCTTTGTCGCGTAGCCGTCACCGTATGGCATGCAGAAACTGTAAGGGTTCCTATAACACGCTGTGCATCTTTGTCGCGTAGCCGTCACCGTATGGCATGCAG